>CM070592.1:9359853-10647624 GCA_036346355.1 Rhipidocladum racemiflorum | reverse complement strand
GTGTGTGGACCAATGAGCTCCATGGCCAGAGGTGGTTATCAGTACTTCATTACTTTCACCGATGACTTTAGTAGCTATGGCTATATCTATCTAATGAGGCATAAGTCTGAATCTTTTGAAAAGTTCAAAGAGTTTCAGAATGAAGTACAGAATCATTTGGGCAAGAAAATTAAATTTCTACGGTCCGACCGTGGAGGTGAATATTTGAGCCAAGAGTTTAGTGATCATCTAAAGAGTTGTGGAATTGTTCCGCAATTGACTTCGCCCGGTACACCACAGTGGAATGGGGTATCCGAACGGAGGAACCGGACTTTGTTGGACATGGTACGGTCTATGATGAGTCCAGTCGATCTTCCATTATCATTTTGGGGACACGCTCTAGAAACAGCTGCGTTCATGCTAAATAGGGTTCCATCAAAATCCGTTGATAAGACACCATATGAGATATGGAAAGAGAAACGTCTCGACTTGTCTTATCTTAAAATTTGGGGCTGTGAGGCTTATGTAAAACGTATGACGTCTGATAAGCTCCATGCCAAGTCGGATAAGTGCTTCTTTGTGGGGTACCCAAGGGAAACCAAAGGGTATTATTTTTATAACCGGGAAGAAGGCAAAGTGTTTGTCGCCCAGACTGGTGTCTTTTTGGAGAATGAGTTTTCCAAAAGAGCTAGTGGGAGCAAGGTGCAACTCGAAGAAGTTCGAGCAATACCTGAAAATGTTTCAGCTCCAGCTAGTCCTCGGCAGGATGAGCAATGTGTTGTTGAACCTGTTGATGAGGCGCCAGCCCCACGGAGGTCCTCACGGGCAAGCCGCTCTCCTGAGAGGTTCATGTTCCTCATGACGGAGCAACGCGATGTGCTATTATTGAAAAATGACGAGCCCAAGGATTATGAGGAAGCGATGGTGGGCCCGGACTCTGAGAAATGGCTAGAGGCCATGAGATCCGAGTTAAAGTCCATGTATGATAATCAAGTTTGGAACTTGGTTGATCTGCCTGATGGTGTAAAAACTATTGAGTGCAAATGGGTCTTTAAGAAAAAGATAGACGCCGATGGAAATGTTGACATTTTTAAGTGTATAAGCAAATTCATGGTGTGGACTATGATGAAACTTATTCGCCAGTCACTATGGTAAAGTCAATCTGGATCATGCTAGCAATTGCCGCATATCATGATTATGAGATTCGGCAAATGGATGTCAAAACGGCTTTCCTAAATGGAAACCTAAGCGAGGACATGTACATGGTACAGCCAGCCCGAGGGTTTTGTTGATCCTACTAATGCTGGCAAGGTATGCAAGCTTAGGAAGTCCATTTATGGACTGAAGCAAGCATCTCGGAGTTGGAACCTTTGTTTTGATGAAGTGATCAAACAGTTTGGCTTCATCAAAAATGAGGAAGAGCCTTGTATTTACAAGAAGGCTAGTGGGAGCGCACTTGTATTTCTGGTCTTGTATGTGGATGACATACTATTGATCGGAAATGATATTCCGATGTTAGATGCTGAACAATCTTATCTGAGAAAGAGTTTCTCGATGAAAGACTTGGGAGATGCACCATATATTTTGGGCGTAAAGGTCTATAGAGATAGATCAAAAAGGCTAATTGGATTGAGCCAGAGTACGTACATTGACAAGATACTAAAACGGTTCAACATGCATGATTCCAAGAAAGGTTTCTTGCCCGTGTCACATGGTGTAAGTCTTAGCAAGACTCAGTGTGCTTCGACACCTGATGAGCAAGAGAGAATGTGTCGGATCCCATATGCTTCAGCTATTGGATCCATCATGTATGCCATGCTATGTACGCGCCCATATGTGTCATATGCTCTGAGTGTCACGAGCAGGTACCAATCAAATCCTGGTGATAGTCACTGGGTGGCTGTAAAGAACATCCTTAAATACTTACGAAGGACTAAAGAGATGTTCTTGGTCTTTGGAGGAGAGGAGGAGCTCGTCGTAAGGGGTTACGCCGATGCTAGCTTCCAAACCGACAAAGATGATTCGCGATCGCAATCCGGGTTTGTATTTTGTCTCAATGGTGCGACAGTGAGCTGGAAAAGTTCCAAGCAAGAAACAGTAGCTGATTCCACAACGGAGGCCGAGTACATTGCAGCTTCTGGAGCTGCAAAGGAAGTTGTTTGGATCAAGAAATTTGTTTCTGAGTTGGGCATGGTCGCTAGTGCAGCCTGTCCAGTGGACCTCTATTGTGACAATAGTGGTGCCATTGCACAAGCAAAGGAGCCTAGGTCCCACCAAAAATCCAAACATATACTCAGGCGATACCACCTGATTCGGGAAATCATTGAGAGAGGTGATGTGAAGATAAGCAAAGTGCACACGGATCTAAATGTGGCTGATCCGTTGACAAAGCCCCTTCCACAACCAAAGCATGAGGCGCACACAAGAGCAATGGGTATTCGATACCTATATGACTGACTCTAGTGCAAGTGGGAGATTGAAGGGAATATGCCCTAGATCAATCATGGTGATGATTGTAATACGTCTTTGTTCATGAAATTATGATAACTTTGTTTATCGGTTCCATGAATATATGTTGCGACTTTGTTCATTGGATACGATCTGATTGTGAAACACATTGTCAAGTGACATTATTCTAAACGGGTCCCTGATCCATATCATTACGAGGAGCGGTGATGATTTGATCAGCACATTTATTGGTTGATGGTAATGTTTCACATACCATAGATATGGAGATATCGAATCAATAAATATGTACACATGTTGGAGAACATGGGTAGTCGGACAAGACCCACTCCGAGACGCTGTGAGTTGTTATCTATTATAGTGCCATCAGCGTTTAGTCTCGAGTGGTACGCCTATATGGTCCTTAGACCTGAGATTGTCATGGATACCTAGCATGTAGACTTGTATGCTTTGGTATCATCAAACGCTACACCGTAACAGGGTAGTCATAAAGATGAATACTGGGTATGCCACGATACATCGCCAAGGGTGTGATGATCAAGATGGGATTTGCCCCTCCTAGATAACGGGAGAAGATACCTCTGGGCCCCTCGTGTGGATGGATAGGGAAAACGCACGGCCGTGCTAATGTGACTAAGGAGTTAGTCATGGTTTGTATCCATCACACTGTCGAGAGAAGTGGTCGAGCTATCAACAAGGGTAGCGCGCATCTCGCCTTGAGCTTGACTGGTATCGTGTGGAAAAAGGGATCGGTATGAGAGTGTATCAAAGGTTCAGCCGAATATTGATTCTGTGCATTCGGGGGGTCAATACGTACTGCTAGGTGCCGCTGTTGATCAATGAATTGGAAACGGGTTCTGGATTCATGTTCGACTTGCACTGAACCTAACGGGTCACACACTTAACGAGTTGGAATAGGATTGACGGGTTTTTGTGCGTGGATGTGATCCGCGTTGGAGATGGAAACCTAGCGGGCTTCGGCCCACTAGCGTGTCTATAAAAGGCGAGGCAAGGAACAGCGCACGGTAGAGAACCCTCACCACGTTTAGCCGCCATGCGTCCCTCCTGCTCTCCAGAAACCCTAGCTGTGTGGCGAGGTGCTAGCACACCCTGCACGGTGTTCCTGCTCGAGACGTGTGGATACCGGTAGAGGCGCTGCCGCCATGACGCTACTGGACGGCGAACACTTGGTAGAGGTCGGCGAGCACTCGGCGACCACCCGGCGACCACTCGGACGAGGTCGGCGACCACTTGGTGGAGATCGGCGACCACTCGGTGCCGATTGGGAGCTGATCGACTACTTCCTCAACGCGCGTGAATCTGCTTCCGCTGCATCTGCGCGTCAAGGGTAACGATCTGTGATCCTTTACTTGCATGTGCTCTTGGGTGTTCTCGGTAGAAATTTTGATTTTATGCTCGCGTAGCCTAATGGTTACCCCAACAAGGAGAAGGCACCATCTCCCACTTGATGATGATACCGGGATTCATCCGACAGATTCATCCCATTTGGCCAGGCTTGCTACAGTGGTTGCAACTCCCGGTCCAACCACACTCTGAAGCACGATGCTCACCACCGCACTTGAAACACATCATGCCCTGCCCGAGCACAGGACGGATAGCCGCTCGCGAGGAAGACGACTGGGCGGCCTCATCTTCGCCCCTGAGGAGGAGCCCAGTCCCCCTTGAACTTCTTGAAGGTGGGTCGCTGAGAAGACCCACCTCCTCCACAAAAGGTCTTCTTCTGGCCCCCGCCTGGGGCCGCAGGAACCCCTGAACCACCCGGGTTTTGCCTATCCCGGGAGAGCTCCAACTCGAGCTCCATGCCCTTCGCCTGTTCCACTACGGAGCAGAAATCACGAGGAACGGTCGCTCCCATGACAACTCTGAACTCCTGGTTGAGGCCTTTACGGAACCTCCTCACCTTCTCCCTGTCGTCGGCTGCCACCGCCAGCACGAAGCGCACCACGCTGTTTAACTCCGCATCATACTCTGCCACCGACCTCTTTCCCTAGGAAAGAGTCGTCAGAGTATGCTCCATCCGCTCAAGGAAAGACTCTGGGTAAAACTTGGCTCAGAAGCGAGCCACAAAGTCCTCCCAGGTGACCGGACCAAGATCAGGGGCTCTAGCAGCCAGAACCCCCTCCCACCAGATATCAGCTTGGCCCTTCAGCTGAAAGGCCACAAAGCGAGCCCTCTGAATCGAGGTCAACTCTAGGACCTCAAACTGCCGCTCCATGTACCGCAGCCAATCTGCGGACTGGATCAGCGTGCTCGCTCCGTCAAAAGTGTCAAGACGGAGGGACATCCACTCCCGAAGACTCATCCTCGGCTCCGGCACAGCGGGGGCAGCAACTGGGGCCACTGTAGGGGGTGGCACAACAGCAGGGGCTACCCGCAACAGCTGGCGCAGCTCCTGAACCTCCCTTTGCAGAGCCTGATCTAAGTCCGCATTGGCGGCGGGTACCTCAGCCCCTGATTGTGCCACTGGTAGCTCCTCCTGTGCCAGTCCATGAGCATTGAGCGAAGCGCTACCCTCAGCTAATGACTCAGGAACTCCCAGAAAACCTTGCCCCTGGCCTCCACGGCCACGGCGACCACGACCTCTACCCCTCGGCATGGTTGCTACAAATAGACAACCATCCATTCACATAAATATAAGAACAACATCATATAATCAAGAACAACGATCAAACATCATCATAGGCATAGTCTTCATAAAATAATTAAGCGCAATGCAATGATGAACCCAAACCCCATCCTACTGTGCAACCAAGTATGTCAAATTTTAGATTAGTTATACCACTTTTGTAAGTTTTAATGTTGCTATCCAATAACAAATTTTTATTTAAAACCTAAGCCATGTTTCTAAGTTATTCCACATCACATTTTAGTTGTAACCTAAGGTATGACACTAAAAATACACATTCCAAGGACCTACAGCCCGCTCTGATACCAACTGTAACACCCCGGCATCTAATATGCCTGAATGCTACCAAACATAAGCTAAACAACATCTAAATATCATGAATTAAGGTAAATTACAGCAAAGGAGTAAATGTTAAAACCCGAGATTCCGGTAGCATCTCCTTTGTTTTAACATGATTTGAAGGAGCAACAACAGAATAGCAACATAAGGCAATATGAGAAACAACTAAAACAGCAATAATTAATGACTTAGCAACAATATAAGTCTAGTTTCAAGCATTTAATGTCTCCAAGAGTCAAACGCACAATAGGACTCTCATATAGCAAAGCTAAACCTTAAAGCAATATTCATCACACGCAGTTTATTATCAAAACTAAATGAATGACTTGTGGAATCAAATGAGTGAAGCTACGTGCGGAAGTGTGACTAATTTCCTTCCCCGCATGCCGGTCTCATGGTACCTAAAACAACAAGAAAACACAAGCGTGAGTTCAAAACTCAGCAAGCATATTGCAATGGTACAACAAGAACAATTACATGGCAATAATATCTCACATCATGTAAACCATCTCATTCATGATCACATATCATTATCATCATCATTATGTATGCAACGCAATGCGATGCTCATGTCTCCTTGGAAACTCATACCGGTATGGTTGAGTACACACCCGTCGGTGTGCACCCTCTCCTCCCTTCCATCCCGAAGATGGAGGGTGCCTACTCCTCGCTTCCGTTCACCGCGGTGAATGGAATCACGATGTAGGACTTACTCATTGGCTCTCCGGAATAGTTGTAACTTTCTCACCGACCTTCCCCGTACTAGTTATGACTTTCTCACCGCCCGGGCCATGTAACATGCCATGTGTGCAAATATGCCAACATCATAATTAACTTGTACATTAACACATGGCATCATAACATAATAAGCATACTCATCATATCATTGGCAATCATTAAAGCATGGCAAGTGAACATGTCATATAAGCAATTTCATCTAGTCTCAACTAGCAACCTACAAACCGCTATCCATTACAATACACTTGCCTCAACCACGGGCAACGGATTGGCGGGAAGTAGAAGGCACCCCCGGGGTCACACCACCTGCACATAGGTACCACACACTCACAATCATGTCAACAAAACAGTACGCAAACCCTCATCTACCCCGACATTGCAAACTACTCGCAAAACCCAAAAACAGAGGTTCTGTCCCGTCGGGACAGCAGCATTCCAAAAGGCATAACTTGAGTTCTGGGACACCAAATCAATTAAACGAGTACATCCTCGCATAGCTTAGGAAATTTCCTAACTTTTTCTAAGTATATGGAAAGACTGATTCGGACTCTAAAGTGGTTTAATCTACAGAATACCGTGATCTGTTCCAATCACGTCACAGATTTTAACACGCTTGGTAAAATAGCCATAACTTTCAAACGGCTGATCGGAATTGGACGTTCTTTATATCCACGGAAAGATATTGAAATTACATACAACTTCTGCGAAAGGTGGCCAACCAAATTTGGAATCTAAATTGGCGAAAAACTAAACCCTAGGTCGACTGCTCATGCTGTCCAAAACAGAGAACGTGGCAACATCTAGATCTAGTCTAATTTACTCAATTCCAGCACTATCAATTGATCTAAAAATATGATAATGATCCTTAGAACAGTACCTAGATCAACCCCAAGGTTTCCCATGACCATACCTTCGCCCGACGACCGAAAACCCAACGAAACTCCTCCCGGATCACTCCTCGCTCCTCGCTCCAATGGATGGATCTTTGAGGTGCAGGGGTGGGGAGGCTACCCTAGGGCAGCAAGGGGGTGGAGGAGATGTGGTGGAGAGGTGGGGAGCAAAGGGGCAAGGGGAGGGGGCGCACGGCCAAAGGGGGAGAGGGCGGTGCGGCTAGGGCACAAGGGGGGGTGTGGGGGCGCACAAGGGTGGATGGGGTGCAATAAGGGGCAGGGGAAGCCCCTCTTACCAGCCCCAAACAGGATTCCTAATCCTAAATGGACTCATACTCCATCCCACTAAAGCCCAAAACCCCTTCTTTTAGGCCCAAACTCCCCTAGAAAGGCCCAAACTCCCAGAAACGGCCCGAAAACGCAATTAAACCTCATTTCATATGGTTTTAACCTCCAATACCATATTTCATAATGTTTTTAACCTCATCATGAAGGTTACGATACTCTGTGGTGTCACAATATCATCCTTTGTTTGCTTAATTTGTAGTCCCAAAAAGTATGTCAACTCATCCATCATACTCATCTCAAATTCGTCCCTCATGGTTTCTGAAAACTTAGACACTAAAACATGAGAGGAACCACCAAAGATAATATCATCAACATAAATCTGAACGAACAGTTGATCATTACCTTGCTTGAGTAAAAAGAGTGTTTTGTCAACCTTTCCCATTGAAAACCCTTTTTCAAGTAAAAAGGTTTTTAGCCTATCATACCATGCTCTAGGGGCTTGTTTCAAACCATACAATGCTTTCGACAGTTTGAACACATGATTTGCAAAATTCGGATTTTCAAAACCAGGTGGTTGCTTTACATAAACCTCCTCATTTATGTAGCCATTAAGAAAATCACTTTTCACATACATTTGATACAATTTAAAACCTTTGGATGTAGCAAATGGTAAAAGGATTCTGATGGCTTCAATTCTAGCAACAGGAGCAAAAGTTTCATCAAAATCTAAGCCCTCAACTTGCGTAAAACCATGAGCAACCAACCTAGCCTTGTTTCTAACAACAACACCATCCTCACTTTGTTTATTTTTGAAAACCCGTCTAGTTCCAATAACATTAAAATCAGGAGGTGGTGAGACTAGTTTCCAAACTTTATTTCGTTCAAAATTCTCTAATTCTTCATGCATGGCATTGATCCAAGATTCGTTCGATAATGCATGAGTTACATCTTTGTGTTCAAAAGAAGCAACTAAAGCAAAATGAGAATGAGTACCAGAATGAATAAACCTGGATCGGGTGATTCTCTTATTTAGGTCTCCAATCATTTGTTCAGATGGATGCATTTTCTGAATATGCAAGGGAGCTTTGGTTTTTGAAACTTCTTCTTCTCCTTCTTCATTTTCAGCATGTACAGATGATGTTGTAGCTTGAGGATGGTTAGCTGTAGGTCATGTAGAAGTAGGTGCCAATGGTGATACAACTTGTTATGCATTAGGAAGAGTCAAGACCTCATCTTCAACATCAACATCATCATTGTCTTCAAATATTTTATCCCCCTGAACGTATGCGCCTTTACCTGCATCACTTGAACTAGTGCTTGGACTAGCCTCATCAAAAGTAACTTCACAAGTTTCCACAATTTTGTTAGTCTCCAAAACAAGCACACGATAGCCACGAGTATGAGCAGGATATCCAAGAAAAATGCCATCCATTGATCTAGCTTCAAATTTATCAAGATTTTCAGATTTCAAAACAAAGCATTTGCATCCAAAAACCCTAAAGTGAGAAACAGTAGGCCTATGCCCAAACTGAAGCTCATATGGAGTCTTACCCAATTTTGATCTCAAAAACACACGGTTTTAAACATAACATGCACTTGAAATCGCTTCAGCCCAAAAGTTTCTAAGAGTGTGATGTTCATCTAGCATGGTTCTAGCCATCTCAACCAACGTTCTGTTTTTCCTTTCAACTACACCATTCTGTTAAGGCACTCTAGGTGATGAAAATTGATGATCAATTCCTCTTTCAGCACAAAAGAGATCAAAAGAAGCATTTTTAAACTCAGTTCCATTATCATGACTAATCGCTATAAGAGCTCCTTGATGATCAACAGAAAGCCTAAGAACAAGACTTCTAAAATGACTAAAAGCCTCATCCTTAGATGCCATAAAGTATACCCAAGAGTATCTACAAAAATCATCAACAATCATAAGCACATACCATTTGCCTCCAAAAGATTGAACTCGAGATGGTCCAATCGTGTCAAGATGTAGTAGATGTCCTGGAGCATTTGTCATCACCATGGTAAGAGGTGGATGTGAACCTGCAATCATCTTACCATGTCTACAAGAAGAGCATACTAGATTGCTATCACCCTTAAGCTTAGGCAAGCCACGTATGAGATCTAAACCACTTACACGAGCAAGATGATCAAAACCAATATGACCAAGTCTACGATGCCAAAATAATAAATCTTTAGAAACATTGGCAACTAGACACCTATGCTTAGAAGAAGGTGATGCATCAAAATCAGCTTTAAATACTCTTCCAAAGCGTGAAATCCTGAAAACAAGATCACCTGAAGCATCTAGCACTTTGCATTCATTTTTCTTAAAGCTTATTTCAAGATCTTCGTCAATCATTTGTGAAACAGAGAGCAAGTTATATTTCAAGCATTCAACAAGAGCCACATCCTTGAACATGAACTTGTTATTTACCTTTACTGTACCTTTCGCCACAACAGAAGAGGAAGAAGCATCTCCAAAAGTAACACTTTCATCACCGGACATGTGGCGTGAGCATCCGGAATCCACTAGCCATATGTTCTCCCACCTCGCGCGAGAATCCTACATAGCAAAACATGTCGAGGTCTCAGTACAGGGGATAGAAATAAAATTTTTGGGAATCCAGTACTGAGACACACGACGCAACAAAGTAGGCACACACGAATATTCATATGCACAAAATCAGATTTGCCCTTTCTCGTGTCTTTAGCAACAAAAGGTGTTTGCTTCACCCTAGGCACATAATGAGGAATGAAACGTGCCTGTTTGAAACTAGACCTAGCCTTAGTCCTTTCTTTCTTTTGTTGTTTGGCTAATCTAAAGCAAAAATCTACTAGATGTCCATCTCTACCACAATGAGTGCAAGTGTACTTAACATGAGGTTTTGCTTTAACAGTAGAAGCACATTTTGCATTCATCATAGTAGAACAAAGAAAACCAGCAGATTTAGAAGCAATCTTTTTAGGCTCATTAAGAATCTCAATTTTGTCATTGCAAGGAGCATGAACAACAGTGCGAGGTTTAGCTTCAAATGAAGCATGAAGATCAAAACCTAAACCTCTCTTGTTTGTGCTAACCTTAGATTGATCCAAAATCATGTTCAACTTTTTCTTGCCATAAGTGAAACGTTCCAAAGAGTTTTGCAAGTAATCAACTTTCTTAACAAGAGTTAAACAATTATTGCATGGAACATCCACTTTTCCTTTTTGCTTGCGACAAGTTGAGCATGAAAGAACCTCATGTGTAAGAAAAGCATCTGTCATTTGGGAAACCCTAGTATTTGCATCATTTAACTTCAATTCCAGTATGGAGCATTTAGAACATGGAGTTGTATCATGCAAATCAATAGTAGAACAGCTAGCATGTTTGACATGTTTCTCATTTTCTTCATTTTGATGTAACAAAAGAGCATGTTTTTTCCTAAGTAAGGTGAGCTCATTGCAAATTAAGTCACATGATTTGCAGGCATCATCATTAGGAATCAAAGTTTTAATTCTAGCAATTTTAGCATTCAATGATTCAACAAGAAACTCATGTTTCTTAATTTTCTTGTCACGTTTATCAAGCAATTTTCCAAGACGAGCAACAGCAATAGCTCATTCATCATAAGAAGGATCTACCTCATTGAAGTCGCTGTCGTGGTCGTCTTCGGTGAAGCTATCTTTGCTGCTTGCCATGAGACACAACCCTATCAAATCATGCTTGCTTGGAGTTGCATCATCTTCGCTGCTTTCTGAGTCCACATCGCTCAAATTGACTTGTTCAAGAGCGGAAAGAACTCGGTGGATAACCTTATGGTTGATGAAGTTCTTCTTCCTTTTATTACTTGAAGAGAACTTCTTCTTCTCTTTTCTTCTGTCGTTGTCCTTCTCCTACCCTGATGCTTTCACTGCAAGCTTAGGACAATTTGATCTCATGTGGTTGAGATCACCACACTCATAGCATCTTGGAGGACCACCTCTATTCCTCATTCTCACATTCTGCAAAGCTTTGTTAAAGAGAGAAGAGAGTAGTGCCAAATCTTCCTCAGGAAATTCTTCAATTTGCTCATCTGTTAAAGAGGACAAAGAGGACAAGGCCAAGCTAGAAGAGGAATTTGCATTAGACATGTTAGCTTTGTTGAAGCGTGCAAATAAGTCATCTAGCGACTCACCAGGCTTCATCTCAAATCGCATGTATTTTTTTGTAAAGATCTTGACGAACCTCTTTGATAGTGTTAGAACCCTCATGGTAATCACAAAGATATTTCCATACCTCATATACGGATTTGAGATGGATAACACGGTGAAAGTCACTACGTCCCAAGCCTTAGATAATCAAGTTGTGCGCCTTAATGTTTGCTTCAACATGTGCGCGATTGGCGTCGTTGACGTTGTCGTTTGCAGGGACTTCATATGGCTTGTAGACTTTTTCCCAAATTGTGAAGCCCTGTGCTTGGATTAACGCCTCCATCTTGGCCTTCCAAAACTGAAAATCAACAGCATCGAACACACATGGTTTTGTCGAATAACGATCCATTGATCTAATCACCGGTTAAGATTGATTAGAAAAACCTTGCTTTGATACCACTTGTAGGCTCGAAGTATACGAATATAGCAATCAGAGGGGGGTGAATGATTGTGAGGAAGCGAAAACTAAATTTTCAATCTACTAAAAGTTCACCCCAAAATAGAACCAAATAATTGCCTCATATTCGACAAAAACAGAATGATAGAGGTTCGGTAAAATGCAAATTCCTAGAGATCCAACCGTTAGATCGATCTAAAATTTGGACACAAGAAACTATATTCCAAGAAAAATCCAACCCAAAAAGAATCGGCTTGATTGGACTTTCATATCAAAATTTATGAGCTTTGCAAACTTGTTTTTCCAGAATTTGACGAAAATCAATCTAATCAAAACTTCAAGATTAAACAAGATCTTCAAAAGATTAATCAACTAGACTTTGAGGAACTCTAAATCAATACCCTAGAAAGGTTTTTGATGGATCAAAACAAGATTAAACTCAAAGAACAAAAACCAATCTAGAATTTAGAACAAGCATGCGAACAAGAACCAAAATAGGAAGCACTGTAGAAACGTGGTTACTGTAGCACGCAAGGATCTAGAAGAAATGATATTTATTTCTTTTGTCTAAAGTACTCCCATCAAAAGAGTACATACCCTAAAACTGAGCTCTATGCGCCTCAGCTCTAATTGATTGATTCTCTAAACAGGAGACAACCCCTCCTATTTAACGGAGCAACCACAAGGAGTCCTGAATACAATTCCTAATTCTAAAAGGAGTCCCACTCCTAAACCTAGAAGGAGTATTTATTCAACACGACTCCACTTGGCCCAACCTTGGCCGAGTAAAACTCTTGCACGCGTATGGCAACCCTACCATACTCATGTGATTAACACTTTGCACGCGCACGTAACACCCCAAAATTTTTCTTTTCTTAAATTCATGTGTGATTTGGCACTTTAGTGAATTTTTAGAATTTTCTGGAATTTATTTGGATTTATTTGGAATTTATTTGAATTTATTCCATTTTGAAATAATTAAGAATTTAATTTTGCAAATAAAATTTTGTTGGAAATATTTTATTTGAGTCCAAAATGATCCAAAATATTTTCCAGAATTTTTCTGGAATTTTTCTGAGTCTTTTGCTATTTTTAATGAATTAAATGAATTACTGGGAATTATTTTAAATATTAAATCGCTGGAAAATCAAACCGAAGTCGATTATCGTTTCATCCGACCGAGCCCGAAGTCGACTCGAGTTCGAGTCCGACCGAGCCACGTGACTCGGCCCGAACCCACTCCTAAACCTAATCAATCCCAACCGTTGGATCAAGATCCAACGGCCGAGATCCGCCTGCACGGCTCGAGCCGTATCCGCCCGGATCCGATCGCGCCGCGTGATCGTGGCCGTTGATCGTGCCACGTGGGCGGTGGCGTCGTCGTCTCCGCCGAGTCCGAGCGGACTCGCCGCCCGCGCCCGCCGTGTAGAATTAGGTTTCCGTCTCGCACGAACGCCGAGGCTATTTAAAGCGTGAGACGTCCCGAGGTTGCCCTCATCTTTGCGCACCGTTCCCGAGCCATCTCGCTGGCCGTCGCCGTTTGCCCGTGACGTGCTCGCCGGAGTTGGAGCCCTGCGGCGCAGCAGCGGTTAAACGCCGATACTGCCGCCGTCCGTCGTCTTCCGCCGAGAAGGAGCCCAGATCCGGAACCACCGTGACGAGACGCACCCGAAGGAAGGATTCATCTCGCCGGAGCAACCCCGAAACGCCGTCGGGCTCGTCGTCGTTCTCGTCTCCGGTGCCCAAGCCTCGCCGCGCCATCGCCGGACTTCAGCGAGCTCGGTGAGCCGTCAGATCGGTCGGACGGTTGAGGTGAGTTCACGTGTCCCCAACCCGATTGGATCTGGACCGTTGGATCAAGATCCAACGGTTCACAATTGCCACGTGCCGTAGTAGTGTTATTATAGGATTAGATCTGGACCGTCCGATCTAAATCGAACGGCCCACGATCAACGAGTAGTTTCAACGTGTTAACCCTGGATCTAATCCGCGCCGTTGATTTTCAAACCAACGGCCGTGATTGCGCCACGTGTCGGGAAGTTGGATCGACGCGTCGGGCCAGACGCTGCTGCTGGCAGGGGTTACTCAACACGCGGGGCCCGCGTGTCAGCGACTGCACCGTGACGTCATCCATGATGTCATCGGTGGACCCACCTGTCAGCACCGTGGGTTGAGCCCCGCTGACGTCAGCAATGACGTCACCCGAGTGGGCCCATATGTCAGTCTCACATGGAGCCGTGGACCGGGTCCACGGTAGACCCGAGCCAAGCGTGGACCAAGTCCATGGACCGGCTAACGTCAGCCAACCAATCACAGGATGACACGTGTCCATGCTGACGCAATAATTAATTTCCGAAAAAGGAAAATGATTTATTAATTCGAAATATTGATTCAAATTTAGATTCAAACTTCAAACGCTTATAACTTTTGCGTTTCAACTCCGATTTGGGTGATTCAAATTTCTAAATTTGTATAAAATTGAGATCTACCTAAATATGAATTTTATTTAATTTTTGGACTAAAGTTTTTCTCTGTAAAATTATTTAATTGATTATTTAAACTTTAAATAATCATAACTTTTGCGTTTTAACTCCAAATTTGACGATTCCAGTTTCTAAAAATTCATAAAATTATGTTCTCTCTGTTTATGGATTTTATTTGGATGTTTGGACACTTTTTGCCTATTGTTTATTCGTGTATTTGCTATTTGCACGCTTTACGAGTAGACGTTGAAGTGCCGGAAGGATTCGAGGGAGAAGTATTGACTCAGGATCCAACTCAAGACCAGGAACAAGTACTTTTTGAAGACAAGTTGTGCTTTGACCATGTTGATCCTATTTCGAAATCTATTTTGATTTAACCTATTACATGCTAGTTCAATTAGAAAAATACTTTATTTAAATATGGGGGATTAGATAAATACCAATTTGCTGTATGACACCTTGATTATTTAAATATGTGCCATGACCCCTTGTCACCCTAGTTGTGGTTTACTAGTTGGACATTATTAAATTGCCAACATGGGTTTTAGACCGTTGTAGTATATTGCTTAGACCTGCTACGTGCTCATGACATGATTTTGGACAATCAAATGCTAATATTGACTTAATGATATATTGAACCTGTTTTGGAAAGGTATCATGTGATGTTGATGGCATGTGGTGCATGGTAATCAACTGGGGTTTGATAAATAGTTTTCGACCGGGGCATGTGGCAAGAGTAATCAGGTGGGCCAGTTGTGGCATTGGGGATGTTGATTTGGTTCTTCGGGTAGTCTTGCCCTGGTCACCCTAAGGACTTAACCATGCAAGCCTTTGAACTGGGTCTAACGTGCAACCACATGTCTGTAATGGGACGGACCTAGTTGACTAAGTTGCTAATAACGTACCTGTGGGACCTCAGGAGGTCAACTACACCCTTTGTGTAAGTTGTACGGGGGAGCGTACCGGGGCTGAGGCCAGGTACCCATCTAACGGTTGATTGGCCTATACTTCGCCTTAGCGAAGGGAAGGGTTAGTGCGCAATAACCGGGGAGGACCACTTGTATTGTTTGAAGTCTCTGAAAGACTTTGTTACGGGAACTCGCCTTTGTGGTGTTTGACTGTATCTTGTGGGTAAAGTGCATAACCTCTGCAGAGTTTAGAATCTATTCGAATAGCCATGTCCGCGGTATTGGACATCGCTCGGGAATTACAGTCAAGGGTTAGATTTTCTCAAAATAACTTTGATTTGGAAAGTTGGGTTGGTATAACAATGAAGATGATGGAAATATGGTTTAGGATGGGGAAATTGTTGACTAAAACTTCTTGAAAAGTTATTTATGCTTTACTTATTTCTGCTGCTTTTGAATCTACTTATGCTACTTGTCAAATGTTATTTCTTTGCAAATATACCTTGAGCTATTCATTTGTACCAAGCCATGCATATAGTATATTAGCTTGCATTCTCAGGCATGACTTGCCGAGTACCAAGTACTCACCCTTGCCTCAACACAACACCAGTTGAAGAGGAGACTACGCCACTTTGGAGGAGGAACTCCAAGAGGATCCATCTACTTAGGAAGCGAGCCCGGTCGCTTGCTGTGGTATCTTTGGATGGCGCCACGGGTTATTTGATTCTTTTCCGCTGCTATTATTTCTCTCTGAATAAGTTTCGCCTTGCGAGGCATATATTTGTAACTTGACCGTAAGGTCGAGTAACCAGTTTGATTATTTAAATAAAGTACTTTTATGGTATCGATTGGTATGATTGTGATATTTACCGATGTTAAGACTGTGTGCACTAGCGCGTTCCTGGACTAGTGCTGAATACACAGAGGGTCCGGATTTGCAAATTCGGGGTCCCGACAGAGGTGGTATCAGAGCCATACTTGACTGTAGGCCCAACCCTAGATAGAATGGTCGTAGTGAGGATAAAACCTATTTTCTAAAAGCTAAAAATTTGTGAAGACAAGAAATGACATCTCGACTTATCCCCTTCTCTCTTTTCTTGTCTCTTGCTGAAATTTTCCCTTACCTTGTCACAATTTAAAAAAAAAAAAAAATTCCGAGTTTTTACGTAAAGCACTCTTGTGACAGATGGAGGAAGAGTTCAACTACGTTGATCTGGGAGTTGGTCACGCCATGAACTTTGGCATATGCTACAGACTCTCGGAGATTTTGAGAAGCCCCAATACCAAGTGGAAGTGATCAGACAAGCGGGTTTGATCAAGGCTTGTGACGTGAAGATTGAGGTACCTGCTAGGAAAAAGGGCCCAGGAAATCGCCCGATACACTGCACTGCCAGGAGATCTACAATGCAGATGGGTATCCAAGAAGTATCACGACGAGCAATGCGGCACATTACCCGTATCTACGCCAGAGAGTTGGAAATGCGGTGTTCCGTTATCATCCGCGCAGCGATAACCTTCTTGACCGAAGACAATTCAGGATGAGGATGCCACGGTTACATACGCTTGGCACGATTTGTCGCCGCCAGGAGGATGTACTAGATAATACAAGCAAGGAGCTACAGAAGGCCCGCAAGGAGATCACGGCGAGAGAAGAACAGATGGCGGGAAGCTCAAGAGTATGTGGCACACCTTCTACGAAGGATTGACGAGTTGGAGATGACCTTGTATGCGGACCAACTCCAGAGCCGATTTCCGAGCTACACGAGCCGAGATCCAGGAGTCGGATCTCGATGAGGACATCGCCTCCTCGACTACCACAGATAATCTGATTCTTTGGACATGGCAATCGTTTCGGCGCCTATGCCACAAAGACCCGTACCGTGCCGTGGAGGTTTTCTCGATGAGTGAGCATAGGTTCTATAGTGAGACTCCTTCGCTGAGTCGCGTCATAGAATAAAGAGTCACCCTTTAGGCGTTAGACTCCAGAGTTAGTTCGATTTGGATTTACTTTGTTTGCTGAGTGTGCAGTATGTGTTGCAAGGCCCTTTGGCATTGTAAGCAACCATACCAAGTTATTAATAATAAAGTTGGACCTTAAGGATTACACCTTTCGCCCCGAATAAGTCCCATATTACTTGTCTATTCTTGTTTCCCTCTCATCTCTAAAACCTAGAGCAAACCGACAGATGGTGAACACCCGTGGAAACTTTGGAAGCAATGGGAGTGGTTCTCGCCCAGCAGAAAACCCCAATGATGGAGCACCAGCACCGCCACTGGATGTGCAGAATTTCGGAGCTTTTCTCGCTGCCCAGACTCAGTTGATGCATGCTATGATGCAACAAATGCAGCACGTCACCGCTCAGGCCACTGCTAATCAAGTTAATCACGGACAACGCCAGAATACAAGACTGTCAGAGTTCATGAGGACTCACCCAGCCACTTTCTCTGGGAATGCCAATCCATTGGAGGCCGATGATTGGTTAAGATCAATCGAGAGGAAGCTACACATAGCTCAATGCATAGGAAATGAGAAGGTACTCTACGCTTCTCATCAGCTGGAAGGAACAAATTACCGAATGGTGGGAGAACTTCATGCCACACAAGAGAACCCTCAAGATATCACTTGGGAAGAGTTCACAGTGCATTCCGACAAGATCACGTGCTGAAGGAATCATGGACCTTAAG
Organism: Rhipidocladum racemiflorum; assembly: GCA_036346355.1. Lineage (NCBI taxonomy): Eukaryota > Viridiplantae > Streptophyta > Magnoliopsida > Poales > Poaceae > Rhipidocladum > Rhipidocladum racemiflorum. The sequence goes on along the minus strand of CM070592.1, from coordinate 10,629,631 downwards.
AAGGAGGAGTTTAGAGCATCAAGCAAGGTAATCGGCCGGTGGCCGACTACCTGAATAAGTTCACACAGCTAGCACGCTACGCTTTTGAGGATGTAGCGACAGATAAATCCAGGCAGTCTCGTTTTATGAAGGGACTTAACTCAGATTGCAAGTAGGATTGATCACCCACACCTTTCCAGATTTCCAAGAGTTGGTGAATAAGGCGCTTATTCTTGAGGACAAGCGCAAGGAACTGGATGAGAACAGAAGCGCAGGATGCAACAAAGAAGGATCACGCCAGGAACGCATAATACCGAGAGTTGCACCAAATCAATTCTTCGATTCCAACCACGTAATGCAACAAGGACGCCACCCCAGCACCAAGACACATCAATCGTAACTACTGCACCCAGCCCCGCTAGAAACGCTACTCGAGGCAGACAAAGAAGGAACAAAGTGAGACGCTGCTACAATCGCAACGAGCCAGACACTTTGCCAACAGCTTGTCCAAGAAGACAGCAGGAGTGACCCAGTTCGCTTCAACCTAGGAACCACCCCAGCTAGGACGCCAAAGACAGAGCCACACCCCCAGGCCGTGGTGAGAGGCCGAGTCAACCATGTCACCGCAGATGCCCTGCGAGAATGCAACGGACGTCGACTTGGGTAAGTTACTTGTTAACTCGATACTGCAATAGTTTTGTTTGACTCGAGCTTCAGATTCGCTTGTTTCGCAAGGCTTTGCTACTAGAAATGATTTGAGGATTGCAAGACTTAGATGCATGCTTTTAGTTCAAACCCTGGTTCCGAACTCCGAACGAAGGTAGGATGTTCCGGTGAGAATACTAATAGATGGAATAGAGTTCTTAGCAAACCTTATAATTTTGGAGACCCGGACCTTAGACGTCATATTGGGAATGGATTGGTTATCCAAGCACAAGGCCGTATTGGATTGTGGACGAAGGACTATCTCGATTGAGAGCCCGTGTGGGAAGAAAGTGGAATTTCAAGCCACCGCAGCTTAGAGACGGACGATTGATGGTTAACAGTACCAAGGCAATCAGCATAGAGGATGTCCCAAAGAGTGAATGAGTACCCGAGATGTTTTTCCCGAAGATCTACGGTATGCCGCTGCACGGGGACATAGAGTTTGTAATAGAGCTTGTACAGTACAAGACCGATAGCAAAGAGACCCTATCGGATGTCCACCGAGGAGTTGGTAGAGATGAAGAAATAGCTAGAAGAGTTAATGGAGAAAGGATTTATCGAGGCCGAGTTCGCCGTGGGGAGCACCAGTTTTGTTTGTCAAGAAGAAGGACGGGAGTTTCAGGATGTGCATTGACTACCGTGCACTCAACGAAGTCACCGTGAAGAATAAGTATCCGCTACCCAGGATTGATGATTTGTTTGATCAGTTGAGAGGAGCCGGAGTTTTCTCCAAGATTGATCTGAGATCGGGATACCATCAGTTGAAGATCCGATCAGAGGATATTCCGAAGACTGCATTCTCGTCAAGATACGGACATTACGAGTTTACAGTTATGTCTTTTGGACTGACAAATGCGCCAGCTTATTTCATGAATATGATGAATAAGGTGTTCATGGAATATTTGGACAAGTTTGTTGTCGTGTTCATAGACGATATCCTAATCTACTCCAAGACAGAGGATGAACATGCCGAACACTTGAGGCGAGTTTTGGAAAAGCTGAGGGAACAACAACTTTTCGCCAAGTTCAGCAAGTGTGATTTTTGGAAGGACAAAGTGGAGTTCCTTGGACATGTAATGACCGCAGAAGGAGTCGCCGTAGATCCAAGCAAAGTAGAAGCTGTGGGAGCAGCCGAAGACTGTGACCCAGATTCGGAGTTTCCTTGGAATGGCAGGATACTACCGCCGTTTCATCGAAGGCTTCTCGACAATTGCGAAACTTCTTATGCAACTGCTGAAGAAGGAAAAGAAGTTTGCATGGACGCCAGAATGTGAGAAAGGATTTCAGGAGCTGAAGAAGCGATTGACATCAGCACCGGTGTTAGTTCTACCGAACGTTGCTCAAAGCTTTGATATTTATTGTGACGCATCGCGCCAAGGACTTGGATGTGTGCTGATGCAGAATGGAAAGGTCGTCGCTTATGCATCAAGGCAGTTGAGGCCGCATGAGGAAAATTATCCGACACATGACCTAGAGTTAGCTGCCGTAGTGCATGCCTTGAAGATATGGCGTCACTATCTGATCGGAAACAGATGTGAAGTGTATACGGATCATAAGAGCCTTAAGTACATATTCACCCAGTCGGATCTGAATATGAGGCAAAGGAGATGGCTAGAGTTGATCAAGGACTACAATGTTGGAATCCATTACCATCCCGGGAAGGCCAACGTAGTTGCCGATGCTCTGAGTCGGAAGAGCCATACCGTGAGTATGTTGCTAGCCACAAATCAAGATGAGTTATGTGAGGACTTTCAGAAAATGAAGATTGAGGTTGTACCTAGCGGATTCTTGGCCGCATTAGAAGTAAAACCTACCCTAGAGGATCAGATTCGAGAAGGACAAAAGGATGATGACAAGATCCGCAGGATTAAGTCCATCAAGGAAGAAGGCAAGGCAGAAGACTTCAAGTTGGATGAGCAAGGCACGTTATGGATGAAGGATCGGATTTGTGTGCCTAACAAAAAGGAGTTAAAGCAACTGATTTTGGAAGAAGCCCATGACTCCAAGTACTCAATTCACCCTGGAAGCGCCAAGATGTATCAGATCTCAAGGAGAGATTCAGTGGCCGAGTATGAAACGTGAAGTTGCCGAGCATGTTGCATTGTGCGACGTATGCCGTAGAGTCAAGGCAATGCATCGAGAGACCAGCGAGATTGCTACAGCTGAAAATACCGAGTGGAAGTGGGAGGAAATCGAATGGATTTCATTACCGGTTTGCCGAAGACTCAAGGGGTTATGACTCCATATGGGTTATAGTGGATCGCTTGACTAAAGTAGCCCATTTTATTCCCGTGAAGACCACTTACTCGGAGATAAATTAGCGTAATTGTACATGATCGAGATTGTCTGTTTGCACAGAGTGCCAAAGAGGATTGTATCGGACGAAGTACCCAATTTACCTCAAGGTTCGGAATAAGTTGCATGAAGCCATGGGAACCCGTTTGAACTTCAAGATACCTTATCATCCACGCACGGATGGACAGACCGAAAGAGTCAACCAGATTCTCGGAGGATATGTTGAGAGCTTGTGCATTGGCTTATGCTACCTCTTGGGATAAGAGTTTACCGTATGCCGAGTTCGATTACAACAATAGTTATCGAGGCTAGTTCTGAGATGTCACCTTTTGAGGCACTTTGTATGGTCGACCACTGTCGGACGCCATTGAATTGGAATGAGACCGTGGCGCCGTGTCTTTGGGCTTGATATTCTTCAAGAGGTCAAGAGCGGTCGCCATGATTAGGGAAAGGTTGAAGATCGCCCAATCTCGAGAAGAGTTATCTTGACAATCGTCGCCGAGACTTGAGTTTTGAACGAGAAGACTTTGTATACCTCGAGTTACGCCTCTCAGGGGAGTTAAGAGGTTCCATGCCAAAGGGAAACTTGCACCCCGTTATGTTGGACCATTTAAGGTTTTGAGCCGCAGAGGCGAAGTTGCTTATCAGCTGGAGTTGCCACAGTCGTTAGCAGGAGTACATGATGTATTCCATGTGTCCCAGTTAAAGAAGTGTCTCCGAGTTCCTGAGGAACAGACACCGCTAGAGTCAATTGAGTTGCAAGAGGATTTGACTTATAAGGAACATCCTGTGAGGATTCTAGACACAATGGATCGAGAAACCAGAAATAAGTCAACCCGTTTCTGTAGGATTCAAGTGGAGCAACCATGCAGAGAGCGGGCGACTTGGGAGCGCGAAGAGGATTTGAAGAAAGAGTTTCCAAACCTATTCTGTAGTGAGCCCTGAATCTCGGGGACGAGATTCTATTAAGGGGGGGAGGTTTGTAACACCCCAAAATTTTGCTTTTCTTAAATTCATGTGTGATTTGGCACTTTGGTGAATTTTTGGAATTTTCTGGAATTTATTTGGATTTATTTGGAATTTATTTGAATTTATTCCATTTTGAAATAATTAAGAATTTAATTTTGCAAATAAAATTTTGTTGGAAATATTTTATTTGAGTCCAAAATGATCCAAAATATTTTCCAGAATTTTCTGAATTTTTACGAGTCTTTTGCTATTTTTAATGAATTAAATGAATTCTTGGAATTATTTTAAATATTAAATCATTTGGAAAATCAAACCGAAGTCGATTCTTGTTCATCCGATCGAGCCCGAGTCGATCGAGTTCGAGTCCGACCCGAGCCACGTGACTCGACCGAACCCACTCCTAAACCTAATCAATCCCAACCGTTGGATCAAGATCCAACGGCTGAGATCCGCCCGCACCGGTTCGAGCCGTATCCGGCCCGGATCCGATCGCGCCCGCGTGATCGTGGCCGTTGATCGTGCCACGTGGGCGGCTGGCGTCGTCGTCTCCGCCGAGTCGAAAGCCGGACTCCCCAGCCGCGCCCGCCGCCGTGAAGAGTAAGGGTTCCGTCTCGGGCACGAACGACGAGGCGATTGCAAGCGTGAGCCGTTCCCCGAGGTTGCCCTCGTCTTTGCGCACTGCGTTCCCGAGCCATCTCGCCTGAAAGCCGTCGCCGTTTGCCCGTGCGTGCTCGCCGGAGTTGGAGCCCTGCGGCGCAAGCGGTTGAACGTTGATTCCACCGCCCGCCGTCTTCCGCCGAGGAGCCCAGATCCGGAACCACCGTGACGAGACGCACCCGAAGGAAGGATTCATCTCGCCGGAGCAACCCCGAAACGCCGTCGGGCTCGTCGTCGTTCTCGTCTCCGGTGCCCAAGCCTCGCCGCGCCATCGCCGGACTTCGCGAGCTCGGTGAGCCGTCAGATCCAGATCGGACGGTTGAGGTGAGTTCACGTGTCCCCAACCCGATTGGATCTGGACCGTTGGATCAAGATCCAACGGTTCACAATTGCCACGTGCCGTAGTAGTGTTATTATAGGATTAGATCTGGACCGTCCGATCTAAATCGAACGGCCCACGATCAACGAGTAGTTTCAACGTGTTAACCCTGGATCTAATCCGCGCCGTTGATTTTCAAACCAACGGCCGTGATTGCGCCACGTGTCGGGAAGTTGGACCGACGCGGTCAGCGTCGTACGCGCGCGTGCGTGGCCACTGACACGCGGGGCCCGCGTGTCGGGCTCGCGACTGTGGCGTCATCCATGACGTCATCGGTGAACCCACTGTCGGCCGTGGGTTGAGCCTCGCCGACGCCAAAGAATGACGCTACCCGAGTGGGCCCACATGTCAGTCTCACATGGAGCCGTGGACCGGGTCCACGGTAGACCCGAGCCAAGCGTGGACCAAGTCCATGGACCGGCTGACGTCAGCCAACCAATCACAGGATGACACGTGTCCATGCTGACGCAATAATTAATTTCCGAAAAAGGAAAATGATTTATTAATTCGAAATATTGATTCAAATTTAGATTCAAACTTCAAACGCTTATAACTTTTGCGTTTCAACTCCGATTTGGGTGATTCAAATTTCTAAATTTGTATAAAATTGAGATCTACCTAAATATGTATTTTATTTAATTTTTGGACTAAAGTTTTTCTCTGTAAAATTATTTAATTGATTATTTAAACTTTAAATAATCATAACTTTTGCGTTTTAACTCCAAATTTGATGATTCCAGTTTCTAAAAATTCATAAAATTATGTTCTCTCTGTTTATGGATTTTATTTGGATGTTTGGACACTTTTTGCCTATTGTTTATTCGTGTATTTGCTATTTGCACGCTTTACGAGTAGACGTTGAAGTGCCGGAAGGATTCGAGGGAGAAGTATTGACTCAGGATCCAACTCAAGACCAAGAACAAGTACTTTTTGAAGGCAAGTTGTGCTTTGACCATGTTGATCCTATTTCGAAATCTATTTTGATTTAACCTATTGCATGCTAGTTTAATTAGAAAAATACTTTATTTAAATATGGGGGATTAGATAAATACCAATTTGCTGTATGACACCTTGATTATTTAAATATGTGCCATGACCCCTTGTCACCCTAGTTGTGGTTTACTAGTTGGACATTATTAAATTGCCAACATGGGTTTTAGACCGTTGTAGTATATTGCTTAGACCTGCTACGTGCTCATGACATGATTTTGGACAATCAAATGCTAATATTGACTTAATGATATATTGAACCTGTTTTGGAAAGGTATCATGTGATGTTGATGGCACGTGGTGCATGGTAATCAACTGGGGTTTGATAAATAGTTTTCGGCCGGGCATGTGGCAAGAGTAATCAGGTGGGCGGTTGTGGCATTGGGGATGTTGATTTGGTTCTTGGGTAGTCTTGCCCTGGTCACCCTAAGGACATAACCTTGCAAGCCTTTGAACTGGTCTAACGTGCAACCACATGTCTCAGTAATGGGACGGACCTAGTTGACTAAGTTGTCGATAACGCATTTGTGGGACCTCGGGAGGTCAACTACACCCTTTGTGTAAGTTGTGCGGGGAGCGTCTGGGCTGAGGCCAGTACCCATCTAACGGTTGATTGGCCTAGACTTCGCCTTAGCGAAGGGAAGGGTTAGTCTTAATAACCGTGGAGGACCACTTGTATTGTTTGAAGTCTCTGAAAGACTTTATTCACGGGAACTTCGCCTTTGTGGTGTTTGATTTGTATCTTGTGGGTAAAGTGCATAACCTCTGCAGAGTTTAGAATCTATTCGAATAGCCGTGTCCGCGGTATTGGACATCGCTCGGGAATTACAGTCAAGGGTTAGATTTTCTCAAAATAACTTTGATTTGGAAAGTTGGGTTGGTATAACAATGAAGATGATGGAAATATGGTTTAGGATGGGGAAATTGTTGACTAAAACTTCTTGAAAAGTTATTTATGCTTTACTTATTTCTGCTGCTTTTGAATCTACTTATGCTACTTGTCAAATGTTATTTACTGCAAATATACCTTGAGCTATTCATTTGTACCAAGCCATGCATATAGTATATTAGCTTGCATTCTGTGCATGACTTGCTGAGTACCAAGTACTCACCCTTGCCTCAACACAACACCAGTTGAGGAGGAGACTACGCCAGCTTTGGAGGAGGAACTCCAAGAGGATCCATCTACTTAGGGAAGCGAGCCCAGTCAGTTGCCTGTGGTATACTGGATGGCGCCACGAAGTTATTTGATTCTTTTCCGCTGCTATTATTTCTCTCTGAATAAGTTTCGCCTTGCGAGGCATATATTTGTAACTTGACCGTAAGGTCGAGTAACCAGTTTGATTATTTAAATAAAGTACTTTTATGGTATCGATTGGTATGATTGTGATATTTACCGATGTTAAGACTGTGTGCACTAGCGCGTTCCTGGACTAGTGCTGAATACACAGAGGGTCCGGATTTGCAAATTCGGGGTCCCGACAGCGCATGGCCACCTGCCATACTCACGTGACTAACCATTCTTCATATGCACCATTCTCTTAGCCCGAACGTCCCACATGACATCTATGACCACCAAGACCTCAGTTCCTCCTGAACCTAGTCCCGAACCTCAGTTCCTCCATGAACATAGTTTCGGTCCCGTCATCGACCACGTTCGCCCTCGAGCAATACCTGCACATGAACAAACCACAAAACAAATCCGAGCACAAGTCCACGACTTGACTCAAAGTCAATCCATGCAACTACTCACATGAGCATTACATAAAGTCATCTTCAAAACATGCATCATGAAATTCTCCCAAATTTCATATCCACCAAATCGAACCAAAACCAATCTGATTCAACCAAATATTAAACCAAGCAAAACACATTCACGACGGACCAAAAATATGGTCCGGCGTACACATGAAAAAGTTACTCAAAAACCCATTCACGATAGACCAAAGAAAACAGTCGGGCGTACATGTAAAACTTACTGTTTTTGGAAGAAATCAGTCTGTTGCAAATCTCTTAAAGACACATTCTCGGCGGACCAAGAAGTTTGGTCCAGTGTGCATGGGAAAAACGATGTTTTTGAACGCCAAAAGCACGTTTACGGCGGACCAAAAAGTTGGTCCGATGCAAACGTCCAACACTCGGTCTCTTCGAGAAATCAGACTAGCAAAAACACGTTCACGACAGACTGAAACGCAATCGGTCTGGCGTAAACGTCCAACTCTCTGGAACTTGAAAATTAGTCCGACGCAAAAAGAAAAATGGTGCTCAAAATCCCGTTCACGATGGACGAAAAGTTTGGTCCGGCGTGGATGTAAAAACAGGCCTTCAAAATGCCATTCACAGAGGACCAAAAATTTGGACCGACGTAGCCTCTAGAAATGGTCTGGTGCAAATGCAAAACTTACTGTTTCTTGTCAAATTGTCAAACACATGCACAAGTACATTTGCAAATCCAATTCTAAGCCAATTTTTCAGTTCTAAGCCAATTTTTCAGCACATGATTTCACAACATAATCACCAACGCTGAAGCAGAGAGGTCTCCTACGACGATCAGCATAGCTCTTCTACTGTGATTGTGCTACCCTCAAATTTTCTTGAATAGTATTCACCTTCTCTTCTGCCGTCATGACCATTTTAGGTCCAAAGAAGGAACGTTCTCCACTCTCGGACCAGTTCAGGGGTGTCCGACAGCTATGACCATAGAGTGCTTCGAAAGGAGACATTTTGATGCTAGTTTGGTAGCTGTTGTTGTAAGCAAACTCAGTATATGGAAGACATTCATCCCATTTCTTCCCATAAGATAGAACACACGCCCTCAACATATTCTCGAGGATTTGATTGACCCTCTCGGTTTGCCCGCTGGTTTGTGGATGATATGTTGAGCTGTGAAGTAGCTTGGCCAGAATTCAGTTTGCTACAAATTCGGGCAACGCCCTTGTCCCCCTTTTGAGCCTCTCTAATATGGTCCAGCAGCATGGAATTCAACTCTAGATTAGCCAAGAACCTTCTTCAACCATCTCTATGCTGAGTTTCTGTAATTCTGCACATATAGTGGCACTTCGGGGTTAAAGAGTGAGGCAATTGCATCGAGCCTTGCGACTCAATGCATCAGCCACCACATTGGCTTTTCCCAGGTGGTAATGCACTTCCAAATTGTAGTCTTTGATTAGTTCAAGCCACCTTCTTTGCCTCATATTCAAATCCGCCTGAGTGAAGATATAATTGAGACTCTTGTGATCGGCATAGATGGTGCACTTGTTCCCAAGAAGATAGTGGCGCCAAATCTTCAAAGCATGGACCACCACTGTGTAACACCCCAAAATTTTGCTTTTCTTAAATCTATGTGTGATTTGGCACTTTGGTGAATTTTTGAAATTTTCTGGAATTTATTTGGATTTATTTGGAATTTATTTGAATTTATTCCATTTTGAAATAATTAAAGAATTAAATTTTGCAAATAAAGTTTTGTTGGAAATATTTTATTTGAGTCCCAAATACCCTAAAATATTTTCCAGAATTTTTCTGGAATTTTTCTGAGTCTTTTGCTATTTTTAATGAATTAAATGAATTACTGGGAATTATTTTAAATATTAAATCGCTGGAAATTCAACTCGGGTCGAGTACTGTTCATCCGACCGAGTCGGAACCCGAGTCGGACTCGAGTCCGACCCGAGCCAGTCGACTCGACCAAACCCACTCCTAACCCAATCGATCCCGACCGTTGGATCGGGATCCAACGGTCCGGATTGGACCGCACCGGCTCGAGCACGGGTCCGGTCGGACCCGTTCGCGCGTGAGCAATCGTAGCCGCTCATCGCGACACGTGGACGGTCCCCAGTCATCGTCTCCGTTCCGAATCCCAGCCGGAGAGCTCCGCCGTGACCAAGCGGGACACGGTTAGGGTTCCGATTTGCGCGCACATCGAGGCAGTATTTAAGGCGTGGACCCGTCCCCGAGAATCGTCGTTCGACGCCGCCCCTTTTCCCCAAGCCACACCGCCCGAGCCGCCGTCTTGGCCGAGGAATTGCTCGCCGTAGTAGGGTTAGGGCTTCGCCAGGTTCGTCGCCACGCCGCCGCCGTCAAGCCGTCTCCGCCGTGTTGAAGCCCAGATCTGGAACCGCACGAGCAAGGCGCATCGGACCGCACCATCCACCTCGCCGGAGACCCTCGGAAACGCCGCACGGAAGGTCGCCATCCTCGTCTCCGGTAGCCCGAGCCCCGCCGCGCCGCCATCACCAGTGCGAAGCTTCTGGACCGTCCGATTCCGATCGAACGACAGCGGTGAGTCACGTGCTTCCAAACCCGATTGGATCTGGACCGTTGGATCAAGATCCAACGGCCCACGATCACCTCAGGCCGTAGCAGTGTTATCGTAGGGTTAGATCTGGACCGTCCGATCTATATCGAACGGCCCACGATCATCGAGTAGATTCCAACGTGTTAACCCTGGATCTAATCGCGGCCGTTGATTTTCAAATCAACGGACACGATCTTGCCACGTAGCCTAGGCGCGCCGCACCGTGCAAGCGCACGTGGGCCGCTGACATGCGGGCCCGCATGTCAGCCGCACCAAGCCGTGCGCCAGTCCACCATGGACCGTGCCGCCCGTGGACCCAGTCCATGGACCGGACACGTGGCAGCACCTAAGTGGTGCCACGTGGCATGATGACGTCATGCTGACGTCATCATGGAGGCCGTTCGGTCCTGACGTCAGCAGGTCACTGTGGACCAATCACAGGATGACACGTGTCCTCGCTGACGCAGTAATTAATTTCCGAAAAAGAAAATGATTTATTAATTCGGAATAATGATTTCAGATTTTGTTTCAAACTTCAAACGCTTATAACTTTTGCGTTTCAACTCCGATTTGAGTGATTCAAATTTCTAAATTTGTATAAAATTGAGATCTATCTAATTATGAATTTTATTTAATTTTTGGACTAAAGTTTTCCTCTGTAAAATTATTTAATTGATTATTTAAACTTTAAATAATCATAAATTTATCGTTTTAACTCCAAATTTGACGATTCCAGTTTCTAAAAATTCATAAAATTATGTTCTCTCTGTTTATGGATTTTATTTGGATGTTTGGACACTTTTTGCCTATTGTTTATTTGTGTATTGCTATTTGCACACTTTACGAGTAGACGTTGAAGTGCCGGAAGGATTCGAAGGAGAAGTATTGACTCAGGATCCAACTCAAGACCAAGAACAAGTACTTTTTGAAGGCAAGTTGTGCTTTGACCATGTTGATCCTATTTCGAAATCTATTTTGATTTAATCTATTGCATGCTAGTTCAATTAGAAAATACTTTATTTAAATATGGGGGATTAGATAAATACCAATTTGCTGTATGACACCTTGATTACTTAAATATGTGCCATGACCCCTTGTCACCCTAGTTGTGGTTTACTAGTTGGACATTATTAACTTGCCAACATGGGTTTTAGACCGTTGTAGTAAACTGCTTAGACACACTTTCGTGCTCATGACATGATTTTGGACAATCAAATGTTAATATTGACTTAATGATATATTGAACCTGTTTGGAAAGGTATCATGTGATGTTGATGGCACGTGGTGCATGGTAATCAAGCGGGGTTTGATAAATAGTTTTTCGACCGGGCATGTGGCAAGAATAATCAGTGGGCCGGTTGTGGCATTGGGGATGTCGATTTGGTTCTTCGGGTAGTCTTGCCCTGGTCACCCTAAGGACTTAACCTTGCAAGCCTTTGAACTGGGTCTAACGTGCAACCACATGTCTCGTAATGGGACGGACCTAGTTGACTAAGTTGCTAATAACGCACTGTGGGACCTCGGGAGGTCAACTACACCCTTTGTGTAAGTTGTGCGGGGGGCGTCTGGCCGAGGCCAGTACCCATCTAACGGTTGATTGGCCTAAACTTCGCCTTAGCTAAGGGAAGGGTTAGCGTGCAATAACCGGGAGGACCACTTGTATTGTTAGAAGTTTCCGAAAGACTTTGTTACTGAACTCGCCTTTGTGGTGTTTGATCAGTATCTTGTGGGTAAAGTGCATAACCTCTGCAGAGTGTAGAATCTATTCGAATAGCCGTGTCCGCGGTATTGGACATCGCTCGGGAATTACAGTCAAGGGTTAGATTTTCTCAAAAATAACTTGGATTTGAAAGGTTGGGGTTGGACTAATAATGATGTTGACGGAATTGTGGATTAGGATGGGAAAGATGTTTATTAAACTCTTTGAAAAGTTATCTATGCTATACTTACTTCTACTGCTTTCGAATCTACTTATGCTACTTGTCAAATGCTGTTTACTGCAAATATACCTTGAGCTATTCGTTTGTACCAAGCCATGCATATAGTATATTAGCTTGCATTCTGTGCATGACTTGCTGAGTTCCAAGTACTCACCCTTGCCACAATACAACACCAGTTGAAGAGGAGACTACACCAGCTTTGGAGGAGGAGCTCCAAGAGGATCCGTCTACTTAGGAAGCGAGCCCAGTCAGTTGCCTGTGGTATACTGGATGGCGCCACAAAGTTATTTGATTTTCCTCTGCTACTATTTCTCTCTTAATAAGTTTCGCCCTGCGAGGCATACATTTGTGACTTGACCATAAAGTCGAGTAACCAGTTTGGTTATTTAAATAAAAGTACTTTATTAGCATCGAGTGGTATGATTGTGATATTTACCGATGTTAAGACTGTGTGCACTAGCGAGTTCCTGGACTAGTGCTGAATACACAGAGGGTCCGGATTTGCAAATTCGGGGTCCCGACACGCTGCAAGCTCTAAACCATGAGTTGGGTAGTGCTCTTCATGGCTTTTCAATTGCCGAGATTCATAGGCAACAACCATGCTTTCATGCATAAGCACACAGCCAAGGCCGATACCTGATGCATCACAATAAACATTGAAAGGCTTGTGAATATCGGGTTGTGTGAGGACAGGAGCTGTATTAAGGCGTTGTTTCAAGTTCTGAAATGCTTGCTCACAACCCGCTGACCATTTGAATTTAGCACTCTTCTTCAGTAGCTCATTCATGGGTTTGGCAATCTTTGAGAAGTCTTGAATGAATCGGCGATAATAGCCTGCAAGCCCAAGAAAACTGCAGATCTCCGTGAAAGTTTTGGGTTGCTCTCACTTGAGAACATCTCGTACTTTACTTGGATCGACAGCAACACCTTGCTCAGAGAGGACATGTCCCAAGAAAGATACCTCCTTCTGCCAAAACTTTTACTTGCTGAATTTTGTATAGAGGCGATGTTCCCGGAGTCTCCCCAGAATGATGCGAAGATGCTTTGCATGCTCGTCATCATTTTCTGAGTAGATGAGGATGTCGTCAATGAAGATGACCACAAAGGAGTCAAGTTCCTCCATGAAGATAGAATTCATAAGGAACATGAAGTATGCTAGTGCATTCGTCAATCCGAATGACATGACGGTATACTCATATAAGCCATAACGAGTGGAGAATGCTGTCTTCGGGATATCTTCTGCTCGAATCTTGATCTCATGATACCTGAGCCTCAAATCAATCTTGGAGAACACCTGTGGACCAGCAAGCTGATCAAAGAGGATGTCGATCCGAGGAAGAGGGTAATTGTTCTTTATGGTGACTGCGTTCAAGGGATGATAGTCAACACACAAACGAAGAGAACTGTCCTTCTTGGTCATGAAGAGAGCCGAGCAGCCCCAAGGTGAGGAGCTCAGGTGAATGAATCCCTTGTCCATCAGTTCCTTTAATTGGCTCTTCAATTCGGCCAATTCATTTGGCGGCATTCGATACGGCCGCCTGGAAATTGGAGCAGTCCCGGGCTGAAGCTCGACTACGAACTCAATATCCCGATCTGGCGGCATCCCCGGCAATTCCGCTAGGAACACATCCGGGTATTCAGAAACCACGAGAATGGACTCTAACTCCCCAATTTCAGCACCATTCAATGAGCAAAGAGTGGCCTTGCCATCATCGAGAAGTAGAGTTAACCAGCCGCCCTTCGGTCCCTTGAACGAGTGGAGCGACGAGAACAATATAGAACGGCCTACAGCCGTGTTAGCCAATTCATGCCCAAGATAACATCCATCCCACGAAGATTGAGGAGCAGCAAGTTGACAAGGAATGTAACCCCTTGGATTTGCATAGATGCTTCTTGAATTACTTGATTAACAACAATTTTTGAACCTGGTGCTTAAATGAGGAAGGAGGTGTTGCTGCAACTTACTCTCATTTGATGGTACATAGCAAACTCCTTGCAAATAAAAGAATGAGAAGCCCATGAGTCAAATAAAACCCTAGCAGCATTCCCATCAATGCATAACATACCTGTCAACACTTGGTCGCCCTCCGGAATGTCCTCGGCGTTGGTGTAGTTGACTCGGCCATGCTTCGGCACTTGATGTGCCTTCCCGTGGGGATGTGGAGGCGGTGCGGTAGCACCTTGAGACCTTGGAGCATTAGAGTTGTTGCCCCACCTTGGAAAAGAGCAATCCCTTATGAAGTGTCCCGTGCGCCCACAATTGTAGCACGAGCCTGGACCTGGACTCACCCCCACTCTCACTCCCGGCTGTGGCTGTGGGCGCCGGGGAGCAACAATAGGAGGCCAGGCTGTCCCAACCGGTAGGGGAGGTGCAGGAGCAGGTGCCCTAGGTGGAGGAAGGAGGACAGCTCGAGCACGCTGTGAACTGCCACCTGCCGAAAACTGTGCAACCCGCTTCCGCTTCTTTTCTTCTTGGTGGCTCTTCATCTTGTGCTCCACTGCGATCACCCGACTCACCAAAGTATTGAAATCAGGGAAGTCGCACACGGAGAGTTTGTCTTGTGTAAGTGCATCTAGGTCCCTCAATTTATTTTGGTGATTAATGATGACACAATTAAAGAGATCTAATGTTTTATCCAAGAATACTGCAGATATCGAGATCATATCGAGCTTGGAATGACATTGGACGCCCCTACGACTACTTAAAATCAAAAGGACAGCATCAAGACCAAAGTTGGAATCTTTTATTTATTTGTGTCTTAAGGATAGCCGTACTATTAAGAGGGTATGACGAGAAATCGACTTTAGGATGTGCATGTGCTCAACATCAAATCTTGCATCTCACATTAGCACTCCTGCATTTGTTTTGAAAAGTTTTAAATTGAAACCGAGCTGGGTAACCCAGAGTCTCCGGATATCAAATCCGGAGTATCCGGATTCAATCCGGAGTGTCCGGACTTTTGGTCCGGAGTCTCCGGGTTGGACCCCTCGGTGTCTTTTAATTCCAGCTTGTCCGGAGTATCCGGACATTTGGTCCGGAGTCTCCGGATAACCCGGAGTCTCCGGGTTGTTTGTCCGGACACTCCGGCCTGTACAAAAACGAGAGTAACGGCTAGTTTTTGAAAAGACTATTTAAAGCCCCCTCTCTCTCCCAACGGCTAGAATCTCTATTGAGCTCATTCATAGCAGCATTCAAGCCATTCCTAACCATCTCTAAGCATTCAATAGAGCCCCTACTTCCTCCCACCACTTGATTTTGGTTGTTGATCCATTGTGGTGAGGAGAGGAAGAAGTAAAGTGCTAGGTGCATTCAATTCAAGTTGTTGAGCACGAGTTCATCCTCCAAGCGATTCTTCGTGGTGCTATTACTCTTGGAGGTTGAAGGTCTCCCAGACGGCTAGGAGTCACCGGGAGCTACCAACGCGTGTGGTGAGCCCCGGTCGTTTGTGAAGGCGAGTCTCGCCTCCGAAAGGAAAGAGACAAGAAGTGAAGCCGGCGAGTGCATTTGTGCAACACCGGGAGGAAAGCGGGTTGAAAGAGACCCCGGCTCAAGTGCGACCGAGCCACCTCAACGGAGACGTAGGGTTCCCTTCAAGAACCCGAACTTCGGTGAAAATTCGTGTCTCTCTTATTCTCTCTTACTTCCTAGTCTTGCTTGTTTGGATTTGAATTTGTAAAGTTGGATCTAGCTCTTTGCTTAGCTTTAATTCAAATCCTTACTAGCAATTGTTCTAGGTTGTTCTTGCTGTCTATTTCTAGTGGTTTATTGTGCTTGCTAGAGTAGTCGTAATTGCGCTCCCGAGCCAGCTAACCCGGAGAGTCCGGACACAAGACCGGACACTCCGGACAAGCCGGAGTATCCGGACCAAAACCCGGAGACTCCGGGTTGACCTGCTCGGACTGTTTTAATTCTGCTGTGATTTTTTTTAATCCGCCTATTCACCCCCCCTCTAGGCGACATCGTTGGTCCTTTCAATTGGTATCAGAGCCAAATCTCCTATAGTTTGGCTTAACCGCTTGGAGAAACAAAGATGTCGGGCATAGAGAAAGTTACCGAAACCCATGCCCAAGACAAGGCCACGTGTTCCGGTATAGGGGTTGCAATTCCTTTAGATTATTCATCTTTTGGAGTCTCAAACTCTTCATCATATGTCTCCGTTTCGTCCGGACGAGCGCCTCATTTCGACGGCACTCGCTACGCGGCATGGAAACATAAGATGAAGATGCATTTGAGATCACTTCACCCTTGCATTTGGAAGATTGTTGAAACAGGTTTCAAGCCCGCAAACCCCAAAAATCTTACCTCCGAAGAAGACAAAGCTCAACACTTCAACGACTTGGCCGTCAATGCCTTGTTCAACGCTTTGAGTGACTCGGAGTTCAACCGAGTCGATGGCCTTGACAATGCCAAGGACATTTGGGAAAGGTTGATGGTGACTCATGAAGGTGTGTCAAGTGTCCGTGAGTCCAAGATCGAGCTCATCATTGGAGAGCTAAGCCGATTCACTTTGGAAGAAGGTGAATCGTACACAAATATGTTTGATCGCTTGATGGTTCTAGTGAATCAAGCAAAGGGACTTGGAAGCACCGAGCTGACCGACAAGGCCGTGGTGAAGATCATACTTCGAGTGATCACCCCAACCAACCGCAACCTTGTGCAACTAATCCGAGACCGGCCAAACTTCGACTCTCTCACGCCTCATGATGTGATTGGCCGGTTGATGATGGATGAGATGATGATCAAGGAGGCCGAGGTTGTAGAAGAACTCAAATCCGGCAAGAAGAAAGGTGTAGCCTTGAAGGCCGTCAAGGTTGCACAAGAAGCCGAAGAAATTTCAAGCGATGAAGAAGAGTCGAGCGGCCCCTTGACAAATGAAGATATGGCCTTGCTCGTAAGAAGATTCAACAAGTTCTTGAAGAAGAAGGGCTACAAGCCGGGAAGTCACTCCAAGGGCTTTGGCAATAAATCAAGAGGGAGGCACTCTTCAAGAAAGTGCTATGAGTGTGGGGAACCCGGTCATTTCATTGCCGAGTGTCCTCACAAAGAAAAGAAGGAAGACAAGCCCTACAAGAAGGACAAGTTCAAGAAGAAGGACAAGGACAAGAGCAAGAAGTACAAGGGCAAGGGCCATGCATATATCGGCAAGGAGTGGAACTCCGACTCCGAGTCCGAGTCCGAATCCGACTCCGACAATGAAGGAGGACTTGCCACCGTCGCCATTGCTACACCACCGACAAAGTCAAAGGGTCTCTTTGACAACCTAAGCGATGGCGAAGGAGATGCTCCTATTTGCCTCATGGCAAAGGGGCACAAGGTATCATCTAAGAGCCCCATTCCCTCTATTGTTGATTATGGCTTAGATGATTGTGATAGTGATAACGATGAAGTAGTGTTTAAGTCTATGAATGACTTTGATATTGAAAAACTAGACTTGCTACTTAAAGACATTGAAAAATTGGAGGAAGTGGTAGAACAAAAGGAGGCTACTCTTGAAGCTCAAGAGGATCTCCTTATATTTGAAAAGGAAAAGAATCTTGAGCTAGAGAAGAGCCTAGCTTTTGAAAGAAAGAAAAATGAGGACTTAGTCAAAAACTCGAATTTGACTAAGAATGAAAAATGAGGAAAAGAATTTTGCTTTTGGCCTCATTTCCCTCTCTCTCCTTCTGTCCAACCAGGCCACCCCGCCAGCCGGCCCGCTCGCCCCACGCGCCACAGCTAGGCTAGGCCAGCCCACGCCACGCCAGCCTCGCCGCCTCCGCCTGCCAGATCGCTTCCATCACAAGGCCGCCTCGGCTAGCCCAGCGCCAGCCGCCCACCTCGCCCCCCCTCTCCCGCGCGCCAGCCACCGCCTGCCGCCCGCGCATGGGCCGCGCCAGCCCAGCCACACGCCAGGCCGAGCCCGACCAGGCCGCCAGGTGTCGCCCCCTCATTGGGCCACGCTGCCCCAATCCGTTTCATGCACGAAATGTGCTCGATAAAATGCCCACAAGACCCGTTTTTCGTGTTTTCCTGATTTCTCTTGACCTAGCTGCCACACCAGCCCTAGTAGGTCTCCCATGACCTCTCCCATGCAGGTTCCACCTCTTGGATCAAGCCCAAAACCGAGAAAACCACCCCATGTCCTCCGGATGTCGCCCAACGTTGGCCAAAATTTGGAGCCACGTTCCGGGCAGCTCGTCAAGTATTTTCGAGATCTGTCTTCACTGTGGTGTGCCACAAGGTGCCATCTGCTTGCTGTCCAAAATTCAGCCAATTTGGCACCGGGGATCAAAAGTTATGGCTGTTTCAATCTCGAATCTTGCCGAGGCCATAACTCCCTCAATTTTTCGAGTTTGACCGTGAATTTTTTTGTGTAGACTCCTGGGGATGTCCTCTACGTGATGCACATCTTGCCTCATGGTTTTTCCCTCTGGATTTGGCGCAGCAAAATAAATTCTCCGATCAGACTGCGATCAGACTGCGTTTCAGACAGCTGCAAACTTCCTCGCGCGTTCCCCGCTGTTCCAGAAGGTATTTCTTTGAGCCACCTATGTCACGGTGTGCCTCTTTGTCCCATCTAGCTCTCGGTCAAATTTCGTTAAGTTCCGATCATTATTCTAGAAGTTATGGCCGTCCAAAGTTTTGATCCGAAACCCGTTAATCGCCAGTTTGTGATTAATCCGGAGAGGCGCTGCAAAATCCGCCTATACTGTTGAGTTCGTCTCACCGTGTTCTACGCAGTAGACATTCTCCCTTTGCCAACCCGTCCTCCGAAATTTTTTTATATATATTTAGGCCGCCGTTTGCCGTCGCTGCGCGTCGCCTTTTGACGCCGGCTATTTTGATTCGCTCCGGCCGTGTTGTCGCGTCCGGAGGATCATCTTGTACTGTTTTGGTCCATCATTAAGGTTTTTTTGGTCTCCGTTTGCCGAGAAGCCCGGTGCCGGCCTTAAATCATTATTTTTCAACCTAACCCGTGCCGCCGGTTCGCACACCGGTTAACCGTCCTTGGTAGCGTTCTACCGCGGCCATGTCGTTGTACCGACGGTCACTACTTCGCTTCATGAGTATCCTATCATTGTTTAACCTCTGCCGATAACGTTCGCCGTTAACGTTTTGCCGTTAACATTCGCCGTTAACGATCCACCGTTAACGTTTTGCCGTTAATGTTCCTCTGTTAACGTTTCGCCGTTAACGCTCTGTCGTTAACGCTCCTCCGTTAACGTTTCGTCGTTAACGCTTCGCCGTTAACGTTCCTCTGTTAACGTTTCGTCGTTAACGCTTCGCCGTTAAACGGTCCGTCGTTAACGCTCCGCCGTTAACGTTCCGTCGTTAACGTTCCTCCGTTAACGTTTTGCCGTTAACGTTCCACCGTTAACACTCCGTCGTTAACGTTTCGTCGTTAACGTTTCATCGTTAACGCTTGGCTCTCTTCGCTTCGTTGTCATCGCATGTGTGCATTCATGCAAGAGCCCTAGTGCGATGCCTTCACCTGTTCTATCATCATGATATGAGCCAAGCCTCATCATCATGTCATCTTCAAGCCGAATCAAAACCCTAACCTAAGACCGGTTCGATGGACTAAGTTCATCATGAGCCGCGTTGTTATCTTTGCAATCTTTATCGTTGTTTCAATCGTGGTAAGACACCTGTCTTGTCTTATCCCTGAAAACCTAATCTGCCATTAACCTAGACTTCGTTCGTGGACTTGGTCGATAGACCATTGGCCATCTGTCATACCCCTGTGCCCGATCTATCCGTCTCTCTTTTGTTTGACTGTGTCCGTTCGGTCAACAAAAGTCAACTTCGAGAATCAGTTTAGTTCACTGTGGACTAACATATCCTTATGGACCCGATCTATAGATCGAGAGCCCATATGTCACTATTTGTCCAATCTTCGATCCAATCCTTTCAAGTTCCTAAATCCTTCCAAGCCGTTGTGCCCAATGCTATTTGTTCTTAATTTGGAGTTTATTTTATTTGTCTTTGAGTTTTGTTGTATTTGTGTTTCTTTTTCGTTAGACGCATTGTCCGGAAGTCGTTCTACGGGCTGAAGATCAAAGGAGTGAAGACCGAAGGTCGACGATCAAGAATCAAGGATAAAGAGTAAAGAACAGTAAAAGTTGCAAGGGCCAGGCAAGTTGTGCTTTGACCATGTTGATCCCCTTTTCGAAAACTATATTGTTTTAGATTATTGCATGCTAGTTGGATATAAACTGATACCAATTAATTTGTGATTAGATATTTAACCTACTTGTTATTGCCACCTTGTCTATAATAGTTGTACGCCATGATTCATTTTTCACCCTAGGTTTGTTGATTAATAGTTGGTAGCTAATAAATTGCCAACATGGGTTAGATAGAACGTATTAGTTTGCTTAGACCTGCAACGAGTCAGTGCCATCATTTTGGAATTACAAATGTCAATATTGATTAATGGAATATGCAATGTATTTGGAAATCGTGTGACGTGTTGCCGACACGATGAAGTTGATATGTGGAGGTATTCGTACTTCTTCAAGGATGTTGAGTTGTTGGCATTGTGTTCCGCAATAATCAACTGGTGTGGTAAAATGATTTGGACTGGGGCAAGTGGCAAGAATGAGCTAGTGGGCCATGGTTGGCAGCAAGGAAATCGTTTTGGTTATTTGGGTAGTCTTGCCCTGGTCACCCTAAGGACTTAACCTTGCAAGCCTTTGAACTGAGTCAAACGTGCAACCACATGTCCGGAATGGGACGGACCTAGTTGATTAAGTTGCTAATAACTTACTTGTGGTACCTCGGGGTGTCAACTACACCGTTTGTGTAGCTTGAAGGGGGAGCGTACCAGGGCTGCGGCATGGTACCCATCCAACGGTATGTCAGCCCCATACTTCGCCTTAGCTAAGGGAAGGGATGGTGTAGGGCAAAAACCGGAGAGGTCCACTTGTGTAGTTAGAGGCTTCCGAAAGACTTTGTTATGATCGCTCATTCGCATACTCTTGTATGGCGATTCACGGTTGACGTGGTGAGTTGATTGTATCTTGTGGGTAAAGTGTATAACCTCTGCAGAGTGTAAAACCTATTCGAATAGCCGAGTCCACGGAACTGGACAATGCTCGGGGATTACAGTCAAGAGTTAGCTTTTCATGAAAATGAACTTGGACTTGGAGGCAGTTTGCCTGTGGAAAAGTGATAATTGCTTAAGGATGTGGAATGGTTTACTTGTGAAATAACTATGAAATTTATTACAATTGTTATCTGTTTTACCGCTTTACAATGTATTATGAATATTTGTGAATGCTGTTTATTGCAAAATAACCCCTTCAGCCTGTCATTTGGAATAAACCATGCATATAGCTATTAGACTTGCATTCTGTGCATGACTTGCTGAGTGCTTTATGTACTCACCCCTTGCAAACAAACAATCACCAGTGAGCAAAAGTCTACATCGTCGAAGAAGAAGAAGTTCCGTGAAAAGGCGATTATCTAGGAGTCAAACCCTGTCAGTTGCCTGTGGCGTATTGATGGGATTCACCGATGAACCATGCCAATCTTTGGATTTGGGCTAATCTGTTTAGTCTATGCTATGAGTATGGATTAACACCCAAAGCGTTGGAGTGGGACGCTCTCTTTAGCGATCAACTGATTTATCTTTGGTAACCCTGGAGTTAAGCGCTTAAATTGTAATTCTATCGTGACTAGAGTTGGATTTATTTGGGAAACGTGTGTGGTGTTTGCGAGCGTTTCAAAAAGGTGAATCTTACGATTGTTTCATAAGTGATTTTGTTGGTAAGGTGTTCCCTGCTGGGGATGTGTTTCCTTCTCTTTAAGAGAATTGGTAGCGGTTATTAGGCGTAGATGTTTGATTTGAGAGTTGATGCTATCTTCTGTTATTGGCTTTGGTTAAAATGCGATGTTTTGCACGCGTTGCGTGCAGTGGTTGTTGGGTTGTGATGCGATATGGTATTTTTTTCGGTTAACGCCGTCGTAGTTTATGCGAATTTGAGCAACCATCGATGTTGTTGGGTGTCAATCATGATGAGGTAGTATAGAATGGAAGACGTTTTGTTAATCATCATAAATTGTATTTATAAATGTTGGGTATTGGTTTTTTGTTGAAGATCAATTTTTTTGCAAGGTTCTAACCTCGTTTGTTCAAATAGCTGGTGGTCTTGGAGTGTATGTCTCACCTGGTTTGTCGTCGTCTTGAATACGGCGAACCACGAGAGAGGGTTGTGGTGTGAAAACACGTTTGTGCGTGGGAGATGAAGAGGGTTCTAGAGACTGCACCGCTTTTCTTCTGGAGAGTGGTTGGAATAAGAAGTGCGAGACCGTTTTCTTTCATGGTCTATTTGGGAATTGAAGTGAAGGTGGAACCGTGAGAGGTTGCACTCTGTTGAGCTAAATCAACATTTTCTCGCTAGTGTTGGTTTTGAGAACTCGCTTGTCGTTTATTCCGGTTCGAGTTTTTGTGTGAATGTTTTGTGTTGCAAAGAAGTCTTTTGTCCTTTGGGGACTTTGTTGTTGATTTTTGGTGTGTCTTAGATTCGGGGACGAATCCTTTTAAGGTGGGGAGATTGTGATGCCCTAGAATTTGAGAGCAATCCTAGGGTTTTCTTTCTTGATTGTTCCGGAAAGAAAGAGGGTTTTGTCGGGGAATGAAACAATTGAAGAATATGCGGCAATTTAATATTGAAAATTGGAGTTTTGGGCTAGTTTCATTGGCCGAGGCAACCTGGGCCTGAGCCGAATTCCTTTTCCCCTCTCCTCCCCATGCCTTGGTGGGGCCTACCACCTTCCCCTTTAAGTGGTGCCCCCTTCCCCCAAACCCTAAGGCGCCTCCCTTCCTCCCCCCTAGCAGCCACACCCCCTCCTCTTCCTCCCCTGCGTGGTGGCTCAAGATCCACCGCGAAACGCGAAGGAGAAAACGAGAAGAGGATCCGTGGAGGCGACGAGGACGAACAGATTTCCGTTACGGGGATCGTCGCGCGTTCTTCGTGGGTTCGCAAGGGGGAACTCAAGGTGGTGCCACTGCTGGGCGTAACTAGGTTCATCGTCCACGTCGGTAAAGGCAAGTGGAAGTAGTTGTATTGTTAAGCTATACATTGTTGTTTGCTTCGCTTTCATTATAAACTCCAATTACAGCAATCATACACGGTTTAATCACTTGCTTTGAGGTAAGGTGAAGAATGATGTTGTTTACCGGATGAATTGTCTAAACATTTCATCTCTATGATGTTTGTTTTCTATCCATGCTATATGATGATATGCAAACATGTGGACTCAGTGGGAGGAGTTATATGATGATATGCAAACATGTGGACTCAGTGGGAGGAGTTATGAATGAATTCATGCATGAAGCATTAATCGCATAATCATGCATTGGAAGTTTGTCGACGCCCTTGGCGCGATCAGACGTGCAGTACAACACCGTGTGTTCCTGAAAGGGCACGGTGAGGAGGAACATGGCATAAGCATGTGCATCAATCATATGCATTTCTTGAAGTGGTGTGGACTCTTTGATGTGGTATTGTATATGAGGAATGTGGAATGTTAGATATATGGAGGATGTTGTATTGTATATGAGGAATGTGGAATGTTAGATATATGGTGGATGTGGTATTGTATATGAGGAATGTGGAATGTTAGATATATGGTGGATGTGATATTGTATATGAGGAATGTGGAATGCTAGATATATGGTGGACGTTTTATTGGTATTAGTTGTTCTCGCTTTGAGATTACCCAATCTCACTACTTGTCGCTTTTGATGTTTTCGTGTAGCGCACGTGAGTCGTAAGCATGAAGGGTGGGCTAGCAACACAATAATTTTTCTGATGTCATCACGACTCTCATGATCTAGTGCTTTAAATAATTCATTAGTTGGATGCAATTTTATTTCATATAGACCCCTTGTTGTTCCCTTTAAACTTGTTCTCGTTTATGGTTGTCCCATTAGAGATGTGTTATATTTGTGGTTGATACCTGGTTGAATTAGACTCGTTGTCTCTAGTATTGATGTCGTGATATTATTCCTATTTGAATTGCTTCCGTATTGTCCTGTTTTAGGGGAAATGCTGTCGAATTTTTTCTTGTACAACAGTTGAGATTTATGGGGTGTTACAGCATCGCCCTCATGGCGGCCACTAATTCCGCCGAAACACCACCCTCGGCCTGGGTAGGTTCGGCTACCTCCGACGGCTCGGGAGCGTTCCCACCCGAACGATCTGCCGCGCGCGTCTTTGGTGGCATACTGCACCCAAACAAGCCGCAAACAAAACAATCACGCCAATAAAAACATAATCAAAATCACCAACAATTAATCAATAAATATAGCCGAACATACGCATGCCATGCATTGCAGCCCATCCCATCCTAACAGTGCGAGTGTGTCAATTTTAAAGTTGATTAACAATCTTATTCAATTTTAGAGTTTATTATCCTATGGCAATTTTAAAAGTTAAACCTAAGCAATGTTACTAATTTCACACAGCAAAATTTTGTTCCTGCTAGAATCTTTTCCTAAATTCATACACCAAGGACCTGCAGCCCGCTCTGATACCAACTGTAACACCCCATAAATCTAAACTGTTGTACAAGAAAAATTCAACAGCATTCCCCCTAAAACAGGACAATACGGAAGCAATTCATAAAATTAAGGTCCATGATAAGCAATTCAAATAGGAATAATATCACGACATCAAAACTAGAGACAACAAGTCTAATTCAACCAGGTATCAACCATAAACATAACACATCTCTAATGGGACAACCATAAACGAGAACAAGTTTAAAGGGAACAACAATGGGTCTATGTGTAATAAAATTTCAGCCAACTAATGAATTATTTAATGCACTAGTTCATGTGAGTAGTGATGACACCAGAAGATTTATTGTGTTGCTAGCCCACCCTTCATGCTTACGACTCACGTGCGCTACCTGGAAACATCAAAACAGCAAGTAGTGAGATTGGGTATTCTCAGCAAGCGGAACAACTAATACAAATAACACATCCACCATAAATCTAGCATACCACATTCCTCATATCCAATACCACATCATAGAGTTCACACAACATCAGTAAAATGCATATGATTGTGCACATGCTTATGCCATGATCCTCCTCACCGTGCCCTTTCTTAGGAACACACGGTGTTGTACCGGTACGGTCGCGCACGCTGGCGTCGACAAAACTTCCAATGCATGATAATGCAGTTAATGCTTCCTGCATGAATTCATTCAAAATCTCCTACACTGAGTTCACATGTTTGTCTATCATCTTATAGCATGGATAGAAAGAAAATAACATTGAGATGAAGTAATTAGACAATTCATCAGGTAAACAACATCATTCTTCACCTTACTCATGATTCATAGCCAAACCACAATATCACAATGCTAGTCAGAGTATAGCAATCCTATAAGCAAGCAATTAAACCATGTATGATTGCTGTAATTGGAGTTTATAATGAAGGCGAAGCAAACCAATGATGTATAGCTTAACAATACAACTACTCCCACTTGCCTTTACCGACGTGGACGATGAACCTAGTCGCGCCCAGCAGTGGCACCACCTGAACAAACATTATTTCAGTACATAGCGACATCACAATTGATCACACAATTCAAACACACGCTTCCTACTCCCCGTTCCCATTTTAAGCGCCCAAAAACCCCGATCTGTCCAGATCGAACAGCAGCACACTCTCTTCCCAATTTCGTATCTTTTTTCTGTTGTTCATAAAAATACAAAAAAAATACAGTAGCTAGACATTGATGAGGTCTACAACTTTCATGAAGGTCAAAAATTTCAATTCCGCTGTTAAATATGCCTAAACAACCGTCCAACACAGTGGACGAAGTCTGTTTCCAGATTCTGCTCGTCATTTTCCAAAAGCGATAAATCTTAGACCGACGCCCCAAAAATTACAAAAGCTAGGTATCGACGTTATCTACAACTTTCTAGTTATAGGTTTTTGCAGGAAAAATCATCTATGTCACGTAAAAAGCGAAACAATACGCGCTGCACAATCTCCCCTTTCAGAAACAGCACCACGTGAACAACTACCCTTCTACCCCCATCAAAATCCATCCAAACCAAACACCACCAGATCTAATACACTCCTAATCCTAGGTAGAACAGTGGGTAAAAGATCGGAAATTTTACCTTGAGTTCTCCCTTGAGAACCCACGAAGAACGCATGACAATCCCCAAAAACAAAAATCTGTCCCTCCTCCTCGCCTCCTCGGATCCTCCTCCCGAACCACCACGCTGGGAAGGAGAAGGGGAGGGGGCGGCTGCCAAGGGGAAGGAGGTGGCTGCCAAGGGGGTGGCGCCCTAGGGTTATGGGAGAGGGTGGCGCCACCTAAAAGGGCCGGCCCACCAAGGCATGGGGAGGGGGAGGTGGGAAGGGAATTCCTACTGTGCCCAGTTGCCTCAAATTTCAGCTAAAACTAGCCCAAAACTCCAATTTTTAATATTAAATTGCAGCATAAAACTCAATTATTTCATCTCCCAACATTTCCTTCATTCCTTCCGAAATCGAAACAAGGGAGAAACCCCCCTACGGTAACTCCAAAATTCTAAGGCATCATAGGCAGTGTGTGGGTGGTAGTACCACTGAGGGCGATAGTACCACTGAGGCCGATAGTACTGGCCTCATGCCGTCGGTAGTGCCGGTCTTCCAGAAGAAACTTTTGCAAAAGCGGGAATTTTGCGCAAATGAGTTCGGAACTTCGACGCGAAAGCATGACTAGGTTCCTAGGGACACATTCACACAGTCTCTGTCAAGTTTCGAGCTCGTCTGCTCAATTTCTCGCTTTTTGACCTTGCGAACCCCGAAAACGACGCGAAGACGGATTTCGACTCAAAAGGGGTCCAAATCCGGTTTTCGACGTGGCAATGGAACCTCTACAGCACTAGAGACCTATACGCAATGGTTCTAAGGTTTTTGGGACTTCGAAACGCGAAAATGCTCGGAATGCCCAAAATGAACCTTTTTGCGAATCAAGTCGAACAACGGATTCGCAACGTGCGTATTGAATCCATTAGCACCATACGGTCCCAAGCGACCGAAAGCTCGCCTAAGAACTCGGTGCACAATGATCGAACTCTGTGAACTCGATGCTGGGACCCGAATTTGCAAATCCGGACCCTTTGTGTATTCAGCACTAATCCAGGATCACGCTAGTGCACACAGTCTCAACATCGGTAAATATCACAATCATACACATCAGTAGTAATATAGTACTTTAATTAAGATAACCAAGCTGGTTGTTCGACCTTATGGTCAAGTTACAAGAGTAAGCCACACCGGGCGAAAACTTATTAAAAAAATAAATTGCAGCGGAATAAAAGCATCAACGTGGCGCCATCCAGTATACCACAGGCAACTGACTGGGCTCGCTCCCTAAGTAGACGACTCCTCCTGAAGTTCTTCCTCCAAAGCTGGCGTCGCTTCTCCTTCCACTGATGTTGTATTGTGGCAAGGGTGAGTACTTGGTACTCAGCAAGTCATGCACATAATGCAAACAAATATTCTGCATGCATGGCTTAGTTCAAAGGATAGGCTGACAGGTACATTTGCAGTAAATCAGCAGTTAACAAGTAGCGTAAGTAGATTCGAAAGCAGTAAAGGTAAAGATTATATCAATAACTTTTCCAGGAGTTAAGTAAACACTTTTCCTTTCCCAATCCACATTTCCATCAATGTCATCTTTTAACCCAACCAAACTTTCCAAGTCCAAGTTGTTTTCATGAAAGTCTACCTCTTGACTGTAATCCCCGAGCAATGTCCAATGCCGCGAACCCGGCTATTCAAATAGATTTTACACTCTGTAGAGGTTCTGCACTTTACCAACAAGATACAGTCAATCACCACAAAGGCATGTGATCGTAACAAAGATTTTGAAAGACCGCAAAACTATACAAGTGAACCTTTCCGGCTTCTGTTATACACCATCCCTTCCCTCAACAGAGGCGAAGTATGGGACCGACATACCGTTGGACGGGTACCATGCCATAGCACTGGTACGCTCCCCTTTCAAGCTACACAAAAGCTGTAGTTGACACCCCAAGGTGCCACATGCAAGTTATTAGTAACTTACTCAGCTAGGTCCGTCCCATTGCGGACATGTGGTTGCACGTTTGACTCAGATCAAAGGCTTGCAAGGTTAAGTCCTTAGGGTGACTAGGGAAAGACTACCCGAAGAACCAAAACGACATCCCCGGTGCCACTCATGGCCCACCATATCATTCTTGCCACTTGCCCCGGTCTAAATCTATTTATCAAACCCAGTTGATTACCATGCACCACGTGCCATCAACAATCACAACACGTGATACTTCTCCAAAACAGGTTCAATATCTCATTAAGTCAATATTAACATCTGATTGTCCAAAATCATGTCGTGTACACGTAGCAGGTCTAAGCAATATACTACAACGGTCTAAATACCCAATGTTGGCAATTTACTAATGTCCAACTATATATTCCACAACTAGGGTGACAAGGTTTCATGGCACATAATTAAATAGTCAAGGTGTCATACTGCAATTTGGCATTTATCTACTTCCCAGAAATAGTAAAACAATTTCTAATTAAATTAACATGCAATAATTTAAATCAAATTCATTTCAAAAATAGGATCAATATGGTCAAAGCATAACTTGCCTTCAAAAAGTACTTGATCTTGGTCTTTAGCGGGCTCCTGCGTCAACACGTCACCTTCGAAGCCCTCGGGTATTTCAACGTCTACTCGTAACGTGTGCAAATAGAAATAAATAAATAAATAGTATGCAAAAAGAATCCAAAAATTCAAATAAAGTTCATAAACAAAGACAGCATAATTTTACAAATTTTTAGAAATTTGAATCGCCCAAATCGGAGTTAAAGTGCAAAAGTTATAAATGTTTAAAGTTTAAAGAATCTACTAATTAAATAAAAACAGAGAAAATTTCATATTCAAAAAATTAATTAAAAATCATATTTAAGTAGATCTCAATTTTATAAAAATTTAGAAATTGGAATCGTTCAAATCGGAGTTAAAACCCAAAAGTTATAAGCGTTTGAAGTTTGAAATTTCAAATAAAAGAATAAACCGAATTAATTCATTTATTTTTCTATTAAAAAATCCGGATTTATGACGTCAGCTGACGTCAGCACAAGATTTGATTTTCCACCGAATTATTTTTCTATTGAAAAATCGAATTATGACGTCAGCATGACGTCCGTGGGTGCATGGACTCGGTCCACGGTTCGGATTTGGTCCACCGTGGACCCGGTCCACGGGCGCACGTGACACTGACGTGTGGGACCCACTGGATGACGTCGGCACTGACGTCATCGCGCTTTGGCCGAGTGGACTGACACGCGGGCCCCACACGTGACGTTAGCATGACGTCATGGAGCCGTTGGCCAGCCGCTGACCCGCGGGCCCCACGCTGACGTCTCGCGTGACGTCAGCGGCGACCGCAGCTGACCGCGCCAGCTCAGCTCCCACACACGTGGCACGATCTGGGCCGTTGATTTGAAAATCAACTGTCCAGATTGGATCCAATGCCGCACGTTGCGGTGCAACGTGGCTAATCTGGGCTGTTCGATTTGGATCGGACGGTACAGATTCGATCGGGTTTCGCCTCACCGTGGGGTGGCATGGCATGACCCGAGTGGCAACACGTGCCACGATGTACGCCATTCGATTTTGATCGAACGGTTGGGATTACATCTAATGCTACAACGCGGGTTAACCCTAACCGTACGATCTAGATCTAACGGCTGAGATCTATCCAAGCATGGTGTAGTTCACGACCACATGACTTAACCTAAGCCATTGGATTTAGATCCAACGGTTGGGATTAGATCTAAAAATCGAAACGTGAAATCTAACAGCGTGACGTGCACTCACCGTAGCCATCCGATGAAGATCAAACGGCTGACAAAGCTCGCGAGGTCGGTGATGGCACGGCGGGGTTGAGACGAAGACGAGGACGTGGGGAACGGCGTTGCGGGAGTGCTCTGGTGAAGTGGATGGGACTCCTAGGTGCGGCTCGTCCTTGCGGTTCAAGATCTGGGCACGTTCACGGCGGAGGAGGACGGACGTGGCGGGAAACGGCGAAGAACCGCGGCGGCTCCTACTCCAACTTCGACGAGCTCCTGCGGGCGAACGGCGGCGGCTCGACCTCAACGGATTGGGGCTACGGTTGTGCACGGAAGAGGGCCTCACGGCATGGGTGGCAGCGCATTAAATAGGGTTCTCGGCTTCCGTGAAAATCGCGGAAACCGAGGCCCATACGCGGGTGGCGGCGACATGGAGAGGGTGACGTGGACGCACACGGGCCATCCATGTGGCACGATCAACGGCGCAGATCGCACGGGCGCTAACGGTTTCGGCTCGGGTCGCACGTGGGCGACGTGGCGCAATCGCGTTCATTGGATCTCGATCCAACGGTCGCATAGGTTAGGGTTAAGTTGGGCTCGGGTCGGACTCAAACTCAAGTCTGACTCGGGCTCGGTCGGATGAAATAATTAAAATACTTTCTAGAAATTCAAATAATTCAAGAAAAATAGCAATTTAATCAGAAAAATTCTGGAAAATACTTTTAGACATTTCGGACTCAAATAAATTATTTCCAACAAAATTTTATTTATAAAATTAAATTCTGTAATTATTTTGAAAGGGAATAAATTCAAATTAATTCCAAATAAATCCAAATAAATTCCAAAAATTCACCAAAGTACAAAATTTCATTTTAATTCATGAAAAACAAAAATTCGGGTGTTACAAACCTCCCCCCTTAACAGAATCTCGTCCCCGAGATTCAGGGATAACTAAGGAATATGTTCGAAAACTCTTTCTTCAAATCCTCCTCTCGCTCCCAAGTTGCTTCACTCTATGCATGGTTGCTCCACTGAACTCTGCAGAAACGTGTCGATTTATTTCTTGTCTCTCGATCCATGGTGTCCAAGATCTTTACAGGGTGCTCCTTGTAAGTAAGGTCCTCTTGCAGTTCTATTGACTCTAATGGTGTCTGCTCATCGGGTACCCGAAGACACTTCTTCAGTTGTGACACATGGAACACATCATGCACACCTGCCAACGACTACGGTAACTCCAACTTGTAAGCAACTTCGCCTCTACGGCTCAAAATCTTAAATTGGCCGATATAACGCGGTGCCAGTTTCCCTTTGGCGTGGAATCTCTTAACTCCCTTGAGGGGTGTAACCCTAAGGTACACGAAATCCTCTGGTTCAAAGGTCAAGTCTCGGCGACGGTTGTACGCATAACTCTTCTGTCTTGATTGAGCTATCTTCAGTCTTTCCCGAATCATGGCAATCTGCTCTTCGGCTTCTTGAAGAATGTCTGGCCCAAAGACACGGCGTTCACGTCATTCCAGTTCAATGGCGTCTGACATGGGCGACCATACAATGCCTCAAAAGGTGACATCTGTAGACTGGCCTGATAACTATTATTGTAGCCGAACTCAGCATACGGCAGAGTTTTATCCCAAGAGGTAGCATAAGCCAAAGCACAAGCTCGTAGCATATCCTCCAAAATCTGATTAACTTTTTCAGTTTGCCCGTCCGTTTGCAGGTGATATGCGGTACTGGAGTTTAAACAGGTCCCCATGGCTTCATGCAACTTATTCCAAAACTTTGAGGTAAATTGGCTACGTCTGTCTGATACAATCTTTTTCGGCACTCCGTGCAAACAGTCGATCCTAGTCATGTACAACTTTGCTAGTTTATCTCCTGAGTAAGTGGTTTTCACAGGAATAAAATGAGCGACTTTAGTCAAGCGATCCACTATGACCCATATGGAGTCATGTCCTCCCTGAATCTTCGGCAAACCGGTAATGAAGTCCATTTCGATTTCCTCCCACTTCCACTCAGGAATCTTCAGCGGCTGCAGCAATCCTACCGGCCTCTGATGCATTGCCTTGACTCTCTGACATATGTCGCACAACGCAACATGTTCGGCAACTTCACGTTTCATACTCGAGCACCAAAACCTTTCCTTCAGGTCTTGATACATCTTGGCACTTCCTAGATGAATGGAATACTTAGAGTCATGTGCTTCTTCCAGAATCAACTGCTTCAGCTCCTTCTTATTCGGCACACAGATGCGGTCCTTAATCCACAATGTACCTTGCTCGTCCAGTCTGAAATCCTTAGACTTGTCTTCGTCCATCTTGGACTTGCTCCGTTGGATCCTATTGTCATCCTTCTGTTTTTCTCGGATCTGGTCTTCTAAGGTAGGTTTCACCTCCAACGCAGCCAAGAATCCTTCCTGTAATACTTCTAGCTTCAGCTTCTGAAACTCCTTGCATAGCTCATCCTGACTTGTGGCTATCATCATATTCACGGCATGACTTTTTCGACTCAGGGCATCGGCCACCACATTGGCTTTTCCGGGATGGTAATGGATTCCGACATTGTAGTCCTTGATCAACTCTGACCATCTTCTTTGCCTCATGTTCAAATCCGATTGGGTGAAGATATATTTAAGACTCTTATGGTCTGTATACACTTCGCATCTATTTCCAATCAATTAGTGTCGCCACAACTTCAAGGCATGCACTACAGCTGCTAACTCTAGGTCATGCATCGGGTAATTCTCTTCATGCGGCCTTAGCTGCCTTGATGCATATGCAACAACCTTCCTGTTCTGCATCAGCACACATCCAAGTCATTGGCGCGATGCATCACAGTATATATCAAAGCTTTGGTTAACATCTAGTAGAACTAACACCAGCGCTGATGTCAATCGCTTATTTAGCTCTTGAAAACCTTTCTCACATTCCGGCGTCCAGTTAAACTTCTTCTCCTTTTTCAACAGTTGCGTAAGAGGTCTCGCAATTGTCGAAAAGCCTTCAATAAAACGGCGGTAGTAACCGGCCATCCCAAGGAAACTCCGAATCTGGGTCACTGTCTTCGGTGATTCCAGTGTAGCACGGCTTCCACCTTACTTGGATCAACTGCAACTCCTTCTGCGGTCATGACATGTCCAAGAAACTCCACCTTGTCTTTCCAAAAATCACACTTGCTGAATTTGGCGAAGAGCTGCTGTTCCCTCAGCTTTTCCAAAACTAGCCTCAAATGTTCTGCATGTTCATCCCTCGTCTTAGAGTAGACTAAGATGTCATCTATGAATACAACAACGAACTTGTCCAAATATTCCATGAATACCTTATTCATCATATTCATGAAATAAGCTGGCGCATTCGTCAGACCAAAGGACATAACTGTAAACTCGTAATGTCCATATCTTGACGAGAATGTGGTCTTCGTAATATCTTCTGATCGGATCTTCAACTGGTGATATCCTGATCTCACATCAATCTTGGAGAAAACTCCGGCTCCTCTCAACTGGTCGAACAGATCATCGATCCTGGGTAGCGGGTACTTATTCATCACGGTGACTTCATTGAGTGCACGGTAGTCAATGCACATCTTGAAACTCCCATCCTTCTTCTTGACAAACAAAACTGGAGCTCCCTATGGCGATGAACTCAGTCTAACGAATCCTTTCTCAATCAACTCTTCAAGCTGTTTCTTCATCTCCACCAATTCTTCGGTGGACATCCGGTAGGGTCTCTTTGCTATCGGTGCTGTTCCTGGTACTAACTCAATCACAAATTCTATATCCCTGTCTAGCGGCATACCCAGCAAATCTTCAGGAAAAACATCTGGATACTCTTTTACCACTAGAACATCTTCTATGCTGACTGTCTTTATACTGTTGACCATCAACTGTCCATCTCGAACGGCGGTCGCTTGAAATTCCACTTTTCTTCCACACGGGCTCTCAATTGATATGACTCTTCGTCCACAGCCTAATACGGTCTTATGCTTGGATAACCAATCCATTCCCAAGTTAACATCTAGGGTCTGGGTTCCCAATATAATAAGGTTCGTTAAGAACTCTACCCCATTTATTAGTATTCTCACCCCAGAACATCCTACTTGAGATCGGAGTTCTAACCTAGGGGTTTGAACTAGAAGCATGCATTTAAGATTCACAATCTCCAAATCATTCTTAGAAACAAAATCTCGAGAAACAAACGAGTGCGGAGCTCCAGAGTCAAATAAAACTATTGCATGTACTGAGTTGACAAGTATCTTACCCAGTATGACGTCCGTGGCATTCTGAAGTGCATCTGCAGTCACGTGATTGACTCGGCCTCTCATCACGGTATGGGGTGCGGCTCCTGGCTGTGCTGTCCCGCGGTTTGCTCCTGGTGCGGGTCTCCTGGCTGGTGTGGATCCCAAGTTGAAGCGAACTGGGGTCACTCCTGTTGTCTTCTTGGGGCAATTGTTAGAGAAGTGCCCTGGCTCATTGCATTTATAGCAACACCTCATTGTACCCTGCTGGCTGCTCGTGGTGACATTCCTGGCTGGAGCTGGGGTCTGGAAATTCTGATTAACGGGTCTCGGTGCTGGCGATGGTGTTCTTGCTGCATTCTACGGCTATAACCTGAAAAACTGATTTGGCACAACCCTCAGACGTTGCGATCCCTGACATGATCCCTGCTATTGTATCCTACACTTTTGGTTTTTATCCAGCTCCTTGCGCTTGTCCTCCAGGTTGAGTGCTTTGTTTACCAGCTCTTGAAAATCAGGGAAGGTGTGGGTGATCAGTCCCACCTGCAATCCAGAGTTCAAGAGAGAGAGGGTGAGGGAGAGAATGAGAGTGAGGGAGAGAAGAGGGGCTCTCCCAGGCGTTTATGAGAGAGTAGGAGGGCACGGGAACCGAGAAAAGGGAGGGAGTGGCCGACAACATGCGAACAGGGGCTTTGTCCCTCGTTCTCGACGCTTCGGCCAGTAGTACCTCCCGGGGTGGCCAGTACTGCCGCCCGGCCGGTATACCGCTATTACAACCGCGGTACTGCTACCCAGGGGTTGAAACTTTGGGATTCTTTTGGCTTTCGCAACGGCGCTTGACCAATTGCTTTGGAGACTTTTGGAATAGGTTTCGGGGATTCTAATGAAGGTTTAGGGACTTAAGTCTCGGCTATAACTTACGCGAATCGAGATTTCACTCGAGGCCAAAGCGAGGGCTCCGATCAGGAAAAATGGCCGAACAAAACTGAGAGGAGCCGCCCAGATCGTCCTCGAGTTGTTGGATGAACAGTTGCTCCCATCGGATTTGGATCCTAGCAACGATTCATCGGAGGAGATTTCGGTGCTAGCACCCAAGCCCAATAAGGACAACACCAAAATCATCCAAAAATCAGACAACAACCCCGGTATTCCCCCGGTATGCGATCCGAAACTCGCCCAGGATGCCCACATACCGGTCCCCAATAGCCATATCAAAATCAATTCGCACAAAGGGGCATCGAGCCCCAAACTCACTACCAGAGGCGCAAAACGAACGCGGAAGCAAACAAACACACAGCACGGCACAAAGAGGCCCAACGAAGACAACCCACAACAACGACCACACGAAAAGTAGATAGTTCCATTATAGAAATAAAAGCATAACGAGTACAGAAACCAAAGCATAATCGACAACAAAAGTAAGATCGACTATCCTATACAACAAAAGTGAAAAACCCCGGAAGTGTCATGCCCTAACACTTCCGGGCGCACGAGTGACGACAGCCTCTACTCGGTGCCCCGCCCGGTCACCGATAGGCAGTAGGGGCAAAACTCACACCCCGCTGGATCCTCGCCTGCAAAACCACAAAGCAGAAGCCTGAGTACAAAAGGTACTCGCAAGTCTTACCCGTGGTCCATATATGACCAACTCCAAAGGGTTATGCATTTGGATATAGCAAGAAATTAGCTGAAGGTAAAACAGTTGCAAAATGCTTAACATTTGTTGTTTAGGTACTTGAACTACTCAAGTTACAATTCTTAGCGCAGTTGTAACAACACCTACCTCTAGGTGAAATTAGCAAGTTACAACCCACATCAATTAACCACATTCAATTCGAGCTCAAGCCTAACGGCGAACTTCGGTTTAAGTTATTTACTACGTGTAACATCAGTGACCAAGCTTGCTCATATCCGAGAGCGCGGCAATTCGAATCGCTTAATTAACCCTGCAGGGAAGCATTGATCACACGACATGTGCCACGAAGGAAACCTATGTCAACCCCCTCCCATCCATACTTACTCGCCGAAGTACCCTCATGGGTCTGAAAACCTAGCACCCTCTCGAATAGCCCAAGCCCGGCTTGGTCACTCGAGAGCCGGCCTTGGCCTCGCCCTCATCATCACGCCCAACCGCATGAGGTCGTAGTCCTTCGAGTAAGCATGCGATAAAATAGGGCTTACCCTACCATAATCAGGCATGTGACCAACCAGGTGGTGCCCAGCCATGGTGCCACATCGAATCGATCCTTAGCTGACTCAGGCGGGACTACCACATTTGGGTCTCCTTACCCAAATGCCCCAATTCTCCCGCCCGGTCTCCAATTATACCCTTTTTCCACAACATATCCATAAACAAACAGTTCCAGAGACTTTAATGTGTGAAAACTCAAGCAGTGGAACCATCCACTACTTGGTCCAAACCCGACTCCTAAGCATACTAAGCACGACACAATTAGTACCCATAATCTAGCTCCAAAAGAGGTGTTTACAAGTACAATGAAAAGGTTACATGCAGCAATTAGGATCTAGCCTATTCCACATTGCAACTCCTGATGCAATACTTAACGTCCAATAAGCAGTTAATTCACAAAAATAGATTACGCATAAGGTTCAAGATGCTTAGGTGCTTGCCTTGTTCTTCTGCTTGCGGACCGACAGCAACTTGCCCCTCGGCAACTCCCTCAACCACAGCGGTATCACCCTCTGCGGTTTCGTTTTCTACAAGAATCATATCCAACAATAAGATGCAAGCAATGCAATGAAAACAACTAGAATGAAAACCCCCGACGAAACGACGCAACTGGACACTCGACTAAACCCGGACAGTCCGGCTATTTGATCCGGACAGTCCGGATAACCCGGACATTCCGGACCTTGTGTCCGGATACTCCGGCCTAGGGCGGACACTCCGGACTGGGGGTCCGGACACTCCGAACCTGGCGCAATTGGCCCAACTACTCAACGGACCGAGGTGACGCCAAGTCCCACGGCACCGCGGGGACCCGATCTATGACTTTTCTACACGCAGCAAGGCCGGAGAAGCTTATAGCTAACCCAACTCCATGGGGAAAGTCACTAATCCATGGAACCACTAGCCAACTCCAAACGACCCTTGGATCGGCGTTACCACTACCCGATCTATCTCACTAGTACCCACATTCATCAATCCAAGCTCCAATCCAACCCTAGAACCACCACTTCCCAAAACCCTAAAGCTCAAGATTCAACTCCAAAACCCCCAAATCCAAACCTAAACTCTAAACCCACCATGGATGGCCTTAGAACCCAAGGAACCCATGAATCAACCCCCAAGAGAAAGACCTACCTCCAAAGGAAGATGGAGGAAAAACAACGCCGGGTAGAGGAAGGAGAACACCGGTTTGAGATCGAGCTAGGGGACGCCGGGGAGGAGCCACGGAGGTCACCGGCCGATGGGAGCTCGCCGGAGTGGAGCTAGGGGTGGAGGAGAGGTGCTCCAGGGAGTGGTGTGTAAGAGGATAAAAGGAGGAGTGGTGGAGAGGCTAAGAAAATGAACATGTATAGCCCCACCCCGACAAATCCGGATACTCCGGACGCTAACCCGAAGACTCCGGGTTAGGGCCCTCTGTAGAAAATTCCCGAACACCCCGGACACTCCGGACAACTGGTCCGGACACTCCGGGTTGGGGTGCTCGGCCACTTCAACTCGGATACTCCGGATGTTTTGTCCGGACATCCGGGGTCTAATCCGGACACTCCGGATGTTTAATCCGGACACTCCGGATGTCCCAGAAAATTTAAAACTTGGGGCCTTGACAAACCCTCCCCCCTTAAGGGAATCTCGCCCCGAGATTCAGAACAAACATACACGCGGATTAGGATCCTAACAGAACTGCTTTAAACGTTAGGAATTGTACGCCCGCACTCACATGGCATCGAAGAATTCAGGGTACTCGGTCTTTAGACGATCTTCGGGCTCCCAAGTAGCCTCATCCTCAGTATGATTACTCCATTGAATTTTATAGAACTTGAGAGTTCTCTGTCGAGTCTTGCGTTCCGCTTCTTCCAGAACCCTAATTGGATGCTCTTGATAGGATAGATCCGGTTCAGGTGCAACTCCGAGGTCATTCACTTCAAGCGATTCGAAAGGAGTACGGAGACACTTCTTTAATTGTGAGACATGGAAGACATTGTGAACCATCTCGAGTGAGGGAGGTAACTCCAGCTGATATGCAACCTGACCCCGCTTCTCAAGGACTCGGAATGGCCCTATGTAACGAGGTGCCAGTTTCCCTTTGATTCCAAACCGACGAGTGCCTCGAAGAGGAGATACCTTTAGATAGACGAAGTCGCCAATATCGAAGGAGAGGGGTCTCCTACGGCGATCGGCATAGCTCTTCTGTCGCGACTGTGCTACCCTCAGGTTCTCTCGAATGACCCTCACTTTTTCTTCTGCCTCCACGACCAACTCAGGCCCATGGAGTGATCGTTCCCCACTCTCGGACCAATTGAGAGGTGCTCTGCAGCTACGACCATAAAGTGCCTCAAAAGGGGACATTTGAATGCTGGTCTAATAGCTATTGTTGTACGCAAATTCAGCATAGGGGAAACATTCTTCCCATTTTTTCCCATAAGACAGCACACACACCCTTAGCACATCCTGCACTTTGCTGGGGTCCACGGCTATGCCTTGCTCGGAAAGAACGTGCCCCAAGAACGACACCTCTTTCAGCCAGAACTCGCACTTGCTGAACTTCGCATACAAGCGGTGTTCCCGAAGCCTCCCGAGAACGACACGAAGATGCTTGGCATGATCCTCCTCGTTGGCTGAATAGATGAGGATGTCATCGATGAAGATGACGACAAAGGAATCTAGCTCTTCCATGAAGATGGAGTTCATGAGGTACATGAAATACGCCGGCGCGTTCGTCAAACCGAACGACATAATGGTGTACTCATACAACCCATACCGGGTGGAGAAAGCAGTCTTCGGGATATCCTCAGCCCGGATTTTAATCTGATGGTACCCGAGCCTTAGATCAATCTTGGAGAATACCCGTGCACTAGTAAGCTGATCGAACAGGAGATCAATCCGAGGCAGAGGGTACTTGTTCTTGATAGTGACAGCATTCAAGGGGCGGTAATCCACGTAGAGGCGCAGAGAACCGTCCTTCTTGGTCACGAAGAGAGCCGAGCAACCCCAAGGTGAGGAGCTCGGGCGAATGAAGCCCTTGTCCATCAACTCCTTCAATTGAGTCTTCAGTTCAGCCAGTTCGTTTGGTAGCATCCGATATGGCCGCTTGGAGACTGGAGCGGTCCCAGGCTGCAGCTCCACTACAAACTCAATGTCCCGATCAGGTGGCATCCCTGGCAGTTCCGCTGGGAACACATCGGGGTACTCTGACACCACAGGGACAATATCTAGTGTCTCGACTTCGGCTCCATTCAAGGAGCAAAGTGTGGCTTTGCCCTCGTCGAAGAGTAAGGTCAACCGGCTGCCCTTCAGTCCCCTGAGTGAGACTGAGCGGTGAGAACAATCGATGATGGCCTGCCGTGGCGTGAGCCAGTTCATACCCAAAATGACATCTAGTCCACGCAATTCAAGGAGTAGCAGGTTAGCAATGAAAGGAATCCCCTAAATCAGCACTAACGCCTTCAGAACAGCTTGGTTGGTTACCATCTCTGAACCGACTGCCTTAATGAGAAAAGAGGTACCACTGCTACTCACACTCATTTGGTGTTGCGAGGCAAAGTCTTTGTTAATGAAAGAGTGCGATGCCCCTGAGTCAAACAGAACCCTAGCAGCATAACCATTGACAAACAACATACCTGCCAGAACCGTGCCACCCTCAGGGATCGCCTCGGTGTCGACGTAGCGGACGTGACCCGGGTGCTGCACTGGAGGTGGAGGTAGTGCTGAGGTGCCCGAAGGTCGAGGAGCAGCTGCAATATCGCCCCTTCTTGGGAAGGGACAATCTCTGATGAAGTGTCCAGCCCACCCGTAGTTGTAGCATGGGCCCGGTCCAGAGCCTGTCATCACTCGCACTCCCGACTGTGGCTGGGGAGGATGAGGAGCAGCAACAGGAGGACGAGCCACTCCAGCCGGCAGGGGAGGCGCAGGGACAGGGGCCTTCGGTGGTGGAAAGGCAACTCGGGCCCGCTGTGAACTGCCACCCACTGGATATTGCACTGCCCTCTTCCGCTTCTTCTCATCTTGATGACTCTTCATCTTGTGTTCCACAGTGATCGCCCGACTCACCAAAGCATTGAAGTCGGGGAAATCACACACCGAGAGTCGGTCTTGCATCTTCGCTGTCAATCCACTCATGAAGCGGCTCTGCTTCTTCTCATCAGTATCAACCTCCTCCGGCGCATACTAAACCAGGTAGTTGAACTCTCGTGAGTAGTCCACCACAGTCTTGCTCAGCTGCCGAAGCGCAAGGAACTGCTGCTTCTTCATATCCATGAGTCCTTTCGGGATGTGATATGCCCGGAAGGCCTCACGGAACTCCGCCCAAGTCACCTGATGACCGGCGGGCTGCATCACCAAGAAATTGGCCCACCATGCTCCAGAAGGGCCTTGAAGCTGTTGCGCTGCGTAAGGAGCCTTCTGAAGATCTCCGCACTGGATAAGAGCGAACTTCTGCTCCATCGTGCGCAGCCAGTCGTCTGCCTCCAAGGGATCGCTGGCCTGGGAGAACAATGGCGGCTGAGTGTGGAGGAAGTCCAAATAGCCATTTGGGCGGGCTCGCCCTTCACCGCGGCCACCCGGAGCAGCCTGATTCTGGACCAGCATCTCCAGAATCCAGTTGGTGGTCTCCTGGTTCCTTTTTGACCGTAGCATGATATCCAACACATTGGGAGGAGGAGGCGGATCACCACGGCCAGGCTGTGACCGTCCAGCACCCTCATCATCCCCCATGCCTCCGCGGGTCCTCATTCTGATGTCAACCAAAGACAGGCGATGAAAGTTAGAACCCCCCCCCACAGAAGGGACAAGTCCTAAACATAGCAAACCCCGAACTGATCCCCTCTTTAGACTGTAGCACCCCGCACTGGGGTCCCACAAGTCCAGCACACCCAAATCAAAACCTCCTATGCAAAGCGGCATGACACATGCATGAGATAATATGACATGCACGATTCCAACGCGACTCCCACTCACCCCTATTACCTAGGGCGGGGACAAGTACTACCTTCTACCTAATGCATCATGACAGTCCTAAACAATTTCCTAACCTGGTCGTCAAGTTCGGGTCCATATTTGTGCGCCTTGCTCTGATACCAGCCCTGAGAGGAGCCGCCCAGATCGTCCTCGAGTTGTTCGATGAACAGTTGCTCCCATCGGATTTGGATCCTAGCAACGATTCACCGGAGGTGATTTCGGTGCTAGCACCCAAGCCCAATAAGGACAACACCAAAATCATCCAACAATCCGACAACAACCTCGGTATTCCCCCTGTATGCGATCCGAAACTCGCCCAGGATCCCCACATACCGGTACCCAATTGCCATATCAAAATCAATTCGCACAAAGGGGCATCGAGCCCCAAACTCACTACCAGAGGCGCAAAACGAACGCGGAAGCAAACAAACACACAACACGGCACAAAGAGGCCCAACGAAGACAACCCACAACAACGACCACACGAAAAGTAGATAGTTCCATTCTAGAAATAAAAGCATAACGAGTACAGAAACC
This sequence comes from Rhipidocladum racemiflorum, assembly GCA_036346355.1. Taxonomy (NCBI): domain Eukaryota; kingdom Viridiplantae; phylum Streptophyta; class Magnoliopsida; order Poales; family Poaceae; genus Rhipidocladum; species Rhipidocladum racemiflorum. The sequence continues at coordinate 10,587,674 of CM070592.1, read as the reverse complement.
AAATCATAATCGACAACAAAAGTAAGATCGACTATCCTATACAACAAAAGTGAAACACCCCGGAAGTGTCATGCCCTAACACTTCCGGGCGCACGAGTGACGACAGCCACTACTCGGTGCCCTTGGCCACCGATAGGCGATGAGGGCAAAACTCACACCCCGCTGGATCCTCGCCTGCAAAACCACAAAGCAGAAGCCTGAGTACAAAAGGTACTCGCAAGTCTTACCCGTGGTCCATATATGACCGACTCCAAAGGGTTACGCATTTGGATATAGCAAGAAATTAGCTGAAGGTAAAACAGTTGCAAAATGCTTAACATTTGTTGTTTAGGTACTTGAACTACTCAAGTTACAATTCTTAGCGCTGTTGTAACAGCACCTACCTCTAGGTGAAATTAGCAAGTTACAACCCACATCAATTAACCACATTCAATTCGAGCTCAAGCCTAACGGCGAACTTCGGTTTAAGTTATTTACTATGTGTAACAGCAGTGACCAAGCTTGCTCATATCCGAGAGCGCGGCAATTCGAATCGCTTAATTAACCCTGTAAGGAAGCATTGATCACACGACATGTGCCACGAAGGAAACTCATGTCAACCCCCTCCCATCCATACTTACTCGCCGAAGTACCCTCATGGGTCCGAAAACCTAGCACCCTCTCGAGTAGCCCAAGCCCGGCTTGGTCACTCGAGAGCCGGCCTTGGCCTCGCCCTCATCATCACGCCCAACCGCATGAGTTCGTAGTCCTTCGAGTAAGCATGCGATAAAATAGGGCTTACCCTACCATAATCAGGCATGTGACCAACCAGGTGGTGCCCAGCCATGGTGCCACATCGAATCGGTCCTTAGCTGACTCAGGCGGGACTACCACATTTGGGTCTCCTTACCCAAATGCCTCAATTCTCCCGCCCGGTCTCCAATTATACCCTTTTTCCACAACATATCCATAAACAAACAGTTCCAGGGACTTTAATGTGTAAAACCTCAAGCAGTGGAACCATCCACTACTTGGTCTAAACCCGACTCCTAAGCATACTAAGCACGACACAATTAGTACCTATAATCTAGCTCCAAAAGAGGTGTTTACAAGTACAATGAAAAGGGTACATGCAGCAATTAGGATCTAGCCTATTCCACATTGCAACTCCTGATGCAATACTTAACATCCAATAAGCAGTTAATTCACAAAAATAGATTACACATAAGGTTCAAGATGCTTAGGTGCTTGCCTTGTTCTTCTGCTTGCAGACCGACAGCAACTTGCCCCTCGGCAACTCCCTCAACCACGGCGGTATCACCCTCCGCGGTTTCGTTTTCTACACGAATCATATGCAACAATAAGATGCATGCAATGCAATGAAAACAACTAGAATGAAAACCCCCGATGAAACGACGCAACTGGACACTCGACTAAACCCGGACAGATCAGCCTAACCCGGATAGTCCGGCTATTTGATCCGGACAGTCCGGATAACCCGGACATTCCGGACCTTGTGTCCGGATACTCCGGCCTAGGGCGGACACTCCGGACTGGGGGTCCGGACACTCCGAACCTGGCGCAATTGGCCCAACTACTCAACGGACCGAGGTGACGCCAAGTCCCACGGCACCGCGGGGACCCGATCTATGACTTTTCTACACGCGGCAAGGCCGGAGAAGCTTATAGCTAACCCAACTCCACGGGGAAAGACACTAATCCATGGAACCACTAGCCAACTCCAAACGACCCTTGGATCGGCGTTACCACTACCCGATCTACCTCACTAGTACCTACAATCATCAATCCAAGCCCCAATCCAACCCTAGAACCACCACTTCCCAAAACCCTAAAGCTCAAGATTCAACTCCAAAACCCCCAAATCCAAACCTAAACTCTAAACCCACCATGGATGGCCTTAGAACCCAAGGAACCCACTAATCAACCCCCAAGAGAAAGACCTACCTCCAAAGGAAGATGGAGGAAAAGCAACGTTGGGTAGAGGAAGGAGAACACCGGCTTGAGATCGAGCTAGGGGACATCGGGGAGGAGCCACGGAGGTCACCGGCCGGTGGGAGCTCGCCGGAGTGGAGCTAGGGGTGGAGGAGAGGTGCTCCAGGGAGTGGAGTGTAAGAGGATAAAAGGAGGAGTGGTGGAGAGGCTAAGAAAATGAACATGTATAGCCCCACCCCGACAAATCCGGATACTCCAGATGCTAACCCGGAGACTCCGGGTTAGGGCCCTCTGTAGAAAATTCCCGAACACCCCGGACACTCCGGACAACTGGTCCGGACACTCCGGGTTGGGGTGCTCGGCCACTTCAACTCAGATACTCCGGACGTTTTGTCCGGACATTCCGGGTCTAATCCGGACACTCCGAATGTTTAATCCGGACACTCCGGATGTCCCAGAAAATTTAAAACTTGGGGCCTTGACAAAAACTACAAACACACTCCGAAGACAAATAACTCCAAATAAAGATCCAGAAATCAAATCAGAGCACCACTAAACACTCAATTAGCTTGATTAATCCTAATCCTTCTTATTTACAAATTTCAGGATGTTACAGGTAAGAACTGTAACAAAAAGCCTCCAGCTCGCGAGGCAAGAGAAGAAGTACCGCAAGTTCGCTAAGAGCAAGAAACTCTTCCACCGCGTACTTGCCGCACTCGACGATCTTGACCTCTTCGACATGGAGACCTGGAGCGATGATGTCGAGGATGAACCCAAGAGAAGGCGAAGGGCGATGATGACCTCTCCAGCATGTGCTTCATGGCATCCAGTGCCATAGAAGTAAACGACTCTGAGCTGTACAGCGACACAGAGGAGGTACCTTCCTATGACCAGCTCAATGATGCGTTTGTCAAGCTAGGAAAATTTCATTCCAAGTCTAGAGCTAGGTGTGTAGAGTTAGAGAAGGAAGTAGGTACCTTGTCTCGGAAGTTAGCTTCACTTAGATCATGTTCCTCCCGAGACTCTGATAGCTGTACTCTCTGTGATGCTTTGCTTGCGGAGTTGGAGAACCTAAGGACCCTGCATGATAGTGTGGTTTCTGATCTTGAGGCTCTTAGGTCGAAGGATGCTAGCACATGTTCTGTTGATCCTATTCCTACTTATGATAGTTTTCTTCATGCTCACATGACTGCATCTTGTGATAATTGCCCTAAATTACTTGCTAAAATTGATGCCATGAGCTCAAACCTTAGGAAGCTGCTAGTAATGATGAACTTGAATCATATGCTTCTAAGCACCCACTCAGCACCTGTGAGGGCTGTAAACAACTAAAACTTGACAATGATGCTTTGACTATCAAGTGTGCTAAATTTGCTAAGGACATACTAGTTAAGTCACCAACTGGTTGCTTGTTGTGTGTTGGGGTTAAGGAGGATGTGGATAGAGTCCACAGGGAGCTTAGGAAGAAGCTTGAGGCCCAAATCAGTAGAATTAGTGATGCTTCTTGTGTTTCTTGCGAGTCCCTCAAGATTGAGGCAACTTTTTATAGGGAGAAATGTTCACGCCTTGCTCGTTCTTCTCCATCCAGCTCTTCTTCTTCTACTCCTCCCCCCTACTTTTCTTATGCCTCACTTTTTTGAGAGTGCCAGTACCTTATGAGCACCCTCGAGAAATTTTTAGGAGGCAAAAAGAAGCTCAATCTCATCTTAGACCAATCCAAAATTAGCAGATTCAATCAAGGTCTATGATTAAATTGCTTGGAGCACGCACTGGCGCATCCGCCGACTGTTGTGTGCACCTCCAAGAGTGGAGAGATCATGGTTGCTCCACAGATGAGCACCACTATTTTTAGGTCAGCAGGTCTAGTGCACGAGATCTCTAACAAGAATGGTGCTTCTCCTGCTACTTCAACCCCCAGGGCGAAGTATACTTGCACCTTCTGTCAGAAGGATGTACATCTTGTTGATTTCTGCTTTAGACACGCCAAGATCATTCAGCGCGTGTTAGTGCCCTTAGGAGTATTCAGGGTCATCCCCAGACTGTGAGTGCTTTTAAGGCACACACTGTTTTTAGACAGGATAGACATGCTAGAGAGTCTCCTGTATTTGGACAGCGTATGGGGCTTGGTTTTCAGGCTTCTACTTCAGGTTTTCACCCTAGATATATCCCGAGTAAGTCCTTCCGCCGTCCTTATGATATTCCTCGTTCTTCCCGTCGAGGTGGATATCAGCGGTGAGAGTTTGCTTCCTCTAGCAGGAGGTCTGGACAACAGCATGTGGATGATCCGGCCTTTGCACATCGGCGGATCAACCCCGCACCTACTCCCAGATGTCGTGGGGGCTCCTATCCTGGTACAGTGATACTCTATTACTGTTGCGCGGGCCAGGTTAATCACGCAACCAGTAACGTAACGATCACGACATCACGATAGACTCAGATTGAAACCACTTGGTCAGCACAATACTCGAGTAATAAGGTCACATGCCAGACAATTGGATCCAATTTGAGCTTCCCGCAACCATGTGATAACCACTAGTCCCTGGATCAGTAGGCTAGTGTCACATGTTGAGAAGGTAGAGTCTCATCCAAGCGAACGCAATATAAGGGCAGAGGTATTATATTACAGCGATAGATAATAATATTACAACTTGTTTCTGTTTACAAAATGCCGATTGGCTTACAGTAAACTGAAGAGAAAAACATCAGAGAAACAAAAGTAAAGCGGCCGCGGTGTGCCTCCATTCCCTCAGGCAACCGGTGAGCAACTAACTCCGCTAGCCATCAAACGCACCACCCGCGTCTGGGTCACTGAACTCCTGGTCACCTTCTTCCTCACCAGCATCTTCTGCTCCTCACGCAAATTTTCAGAGCAAACGGTGAGTACACGTATGTACTCGCAAGACTTTATTGTTTGCAAGTATAATAATAATGCAGGCTAAACAATGAAGATGGTTGCTATTCTAGTTCAGATTTGCATGAAGCTGAAGTTATTTGCAATAGACTAATAGATTGGAATACTGCACTGTATATAAAACATTTAGTAAATGAGAGTAAATCAATACATAATGTAATTGTACATTTCATTCAACATCAAATTTTCTCCAACAAATCCAACACCACCATCACATGGCAACAGGAATCATTTCCTTCAACATAACCAACACCACCATCACATGGCATCAAGAGTCACCACCAGCTTGATCAAATCACCAAACCAACCGATCTTTGAGTTCAACGACTCAACATTTGCATGAAACAGCCCAACATTTAAAAGATCTACCGATTTCAAATCCTTTTCAAAAATCAAAACCAAAATACTATACTTAACAGCAAATACCCAAGATGCTCGTGACCGTGAGCACGGCTAATCGATTAGTTTGATTAATCTCTGCAGAGAATGCACACTTTACCCACACGACACATTCTAGCAATCATGTCAACCATGCCACGTGATACATACCGTATCCGTTTTGCTAGATTATGACGAAACTCTTCCAATTGTCGGCATCTAGTCTTGCGTCAGCCTCGGCGATGTGCGCTCTTTGCTTTGGGTGGGGGCTCCACACACCCACACAGAGTACCCTGCCAAAGTAGAGTACCCCCCATTTAAGGTGTTTGGGTACCTTAAACTCCAAACCTGATTCACCCACACGGATCCAATGATGGCTAACAGCCCATCATGCCTTTTACCCTCAGCAAAACATCCACCGTTGTTTCACGAAAGTCTCCAACACCTGCACGTGGTGAGGGAGTATTCTAAGCAACACCAGCACGTCAGTATTGCCCAACTACTTCGACCTACCATGGCGCAAGATCAAATTCCAACTCCTGTACTGGGTTTAGGGTATCCCATACTAGCACATGTGGTTGTACGAAAGGACTTGGTTAAAAACGTCAAGTTCAGTCCTTAAGATTGTACAGACGAGACCTCCCATCATCCGTCCGGCATAAATCACCGTACACCTTTTCCTTTTTCCTCTTTCACCAACATAGCCTTTGTTTTTCCGAAATCACCATTTCCGAAATCCTAATAACGTATCGAAAATCTTTGATTGACTGAGTCCACCGATCATTATTCAATCAGTCTAAAGCTGGGCTAAGCGTATGCAACTATTAGACTTATAGCCCCTGACGACACTTATTATGGCGTATATCCTTAAACTAGGGTTACTCAAGGATTTTAGGGTAGCAACAAGATTAAGATAAGCCATCCAACCAATAGGGTATCTATCTATTCCCACCATTTAAATACTTGTAATAATCATATGCATACGTAATCATTTTGCAAAACATCAAATACTTTTGCAATTATAGGAGCAATATGTTCAAAGGGGGTGCTTGCCTGCTTGCTCTGGGTTTTGCGTGTCCTCTGGGTCGAAGTCTGGATCCTCTCCTACTGCTCCTGAGGCGTCGACGTCTAAGCGAAAGCGCAACAAAAGAAATAACGAGGAAACGATTAAGATCCAACGAGAACAAAGCAAAAAGCTCAAAGAAGCGGACAACAACCAATAAGCGAACACGAGAGAGAAAACGAAAACGAAAACCGAAACTAGAACTGGAGACCAGCAGTACCGGTGTACAAACCTCGGTAGTGCCGCTCTACAGTCGGTAGTACCGGCCTTGAGGGTCGGTAGTACCGGCGGCTACGAAACCTAAACGGGGACCTCTTTGGAAAATAACTACTGGCGTTGCGGGAGCGGTAGTGCCAGCCTAAGCTTAGCAGTACCGGCCACAAGGGTCGGTAGTGCCGGCCTGAGCAGCAGTACCAGACTTACCACGTCGGTAGTGCCGGCCACAGGTTGATTGAATTTTCTAGAAAAAGGATTTTCGCACAAACGACTTCGGAATTTCGCGGCGATTGCATGGATGGGTTCTCGGAGATGACAAGGACCCATTTATACAAACCACACGTAGTTCTGACCTCGTTTGGCCTAATTCCTAATCCGAGAAACTCTAAAGTCCTAATCCATGCTAAATTCCGACTTTCTCCCCGAATCGAATTCTAACTCGATTCTTTTCGCGAAACTCGGATTTAATGACGTCGAATACATTCTAGTGTCCTTTTCCTAGCTTTTGGAACTAGGGTTCCAAGGTTTAATTCCAAAAGCTACGAAAACGACATTTAACCAAATATATCCGATAAAAACGTATTTAGGGTTTCCGATCTCAGTTTTCGCACTAACGAGAACTCTAGCACCTAACCTAGGTTTAAAAACTCAGCTAACCAAAAGTTGAGAACTACAACTAGGTTTTCTAGGATTTTAGCTAAAAGAAAAGTTGATAGAAATGGAGAAAAGTACAAGATCAAGCTCAAGTCATCACAGATCTGGCTAAAACTTGCTCCACTCACCACAGATTACTGCTAGGGTTTTGGGAAGCGACGATCTCCTCCGTGGCTTGCTTCACCTCGAGCTCAAGAACACCGGAGGGAGAGGTTTAGCTGGAGGGAAAACTCGAGAGAGAGGGAGAGAGCTCCATGGGAGAGAGAGCTAGAGAGAGAGCTAGAGGGTGAGGGTGAGAGTGAGAGGTAGTGAAGTGAGGGAGAGGGAGTAAAACGGCTGGGAGAGGAGGCTTGAGTAGGAAGACTCCAAGAGCTGAGGTGGCTGGGTAACGGGCAGCAGAGAGGGCTCTGCCCCCTGCCCGGTCGCCTCGGCCGGCAGTACCGGCCAGGGCCGGCGGTACTGCCGCCTAGGGCAGAAAAACCCCAAAAAGACCCCGAAAAACTCTGAAACTCACGAATCCTTCCCGGAAACTTTTAGTATAGACTCTAGGATAGCTAAAGAAGGTTTGGAAACTACGGTTGCTCGGAAATTCTAATCGCAACACGAAACGAGATTTTGGAGCAAAAACTAAAACGAAACAGATCGAGCAAACAAATCCAAAAACAATTAACTCCAAATTAAATTCCAAATAACTCTCAAAGAACAATTAACATTAAATAGGCAAGTACAAACTCAGGATGTTACAGCTCTACCCCCTTTACAATAATCTCGTCCTCGAGATTACAAGGATTCAGAAAAGAAAGATGGAAACTCGGATCTAAGGCGATCTTCACGTTCCCAGGTTGCTTCTTCTTCAGTATGATTACTGCACTGAACTCGAAGCATCTTGTTTACAAGATTACGAGTAAGTCGTTCAGCTTCGTCCAGAACGCGAATTGGATATTCATGGTATGTAAGATCTGGTTGAAATTCAATTGCGTCCAGAGGAGTGAGTTCAGTAGGAACTCGAAGACACTTCTTCAATTGAGAGACATGAAACACGTCATGCACATCCGCAAGTTGAGGTGGAAGCTCCAACTGATAAGCTACTTCACCCTTCCTTGCAAGAATGCGATATGGACCGACGTATCTCGGCGCTAACTTTCCGCGAACTTGGAATCGCTTCATGCCACGTAACGGTGACACCTTAAGATAGACAAAATCATCTACATTGAAGCTCAGATCACGGCGGCGATTATCAGCATAGTTCTTTTGTCTAGACTTAGCTTCTTTTAACCGATCGCGGATTAGCCTGACTTGTGTCTCAGCTTCCTGAATCACTATGGGTCCAAAGAACTTTCTTTCACTGACTTCGGACCAGGAGAGAGGAGTTTGGCATTTTCTTCCATACAGTGCTTCAAACGGAGACATTTGAAGGCTTGCTTGATAACTATTATTGTAGGAAAACTCAGCAAATGTTAAACACTTTTCCCACTTTGAGTTATAAGAAAGAATACAAGCTCTAAGCATGTCTTCAAGGACTTGATTTGTTCTTTCAGTCTGTCCATCGGTCTGGGGATGGTAAGCTGTGCTGAAGAGCAGCTTGGTCCCTAGAAGTTCATGCAAATTCTTCCGGAACCGTGAAGTGAACTGGGGTCCACGGTCAGACACAATGGTTTTAGGAATTCCATGTAGTCGGACAATATGGTTCAGGTAGAGTTCTGCAAGTTTAGCTCCATTGTAGGTAACGCGTACCGGTATGAAATGAGCAACTTTGGTTAACCGGTCGATGATTACCCAAATAGAGTCATGGCCATTAGCTGATTTTGGCAGGCCAGTGATGAAGTCCATTCCAACCTCATCCTATTTCCACTCCGGAAAGTTCAAAGGTTGAGGCATTCCAGCTGGTCGTTGGTGCTCTGCTTTAACTCGCTGACACACGTCACAAATGGCGATGTACATGGCGATATCTCTTTTCATACCAGGCCACCAAAACTTCTTTCGAATATCTTGGTACATTTTAGTGCTTCCGGGGTGGATTGACAACGGAGTCTCATGATCTTCGTTCAAGATCAATTCTTTGATCTCCTGATCATTCGGGACATAAATTTGATATCCACGCATGATCAGACCATCAACTCGTTCTGAAAACTCAGATGATGCGCTTTCTTTCAAATTGTGCTTGATTTCAGCTACTCCTTCATCTTTCAACTGAGCAGCTTGAATTTGGGATTCAAGGGTAAGTTGTAGGGTTAATGTAGCCACAAATCATTTGTCGGGACCCGAATTTGCAAATCCGGACCCTCTGTGTATTCAGCACTAGTCCAGGAACGCGCTAGTGCACACAGTCTTAACATCGGTAAATATCACAATCATACCACTCGATACTAATAAAGTACTTTAATTAAATAGTCAAACTGGTTACTCGACATTATGGTCAAGTTACAAATATACGCCACGCAGGGTGAAACTTATTAAGAGAGAAATAATAGCAGCGGAAAAATAAGATAACTTCGTGGCGCCATCCAGTATACCACAGGCAACTGACTGGGCTCGCTCCCTAAGTAGACGGTTCCTCTTGGAACTCCTCCTCCAAAGCTGGTGTAGTCTCCTCTTCAACTGGTGTTGTATTGTGGCAAGGGTGAGTACTTGGTACTCAGCAAGTCATGCATAGAATGCAAGCTAATATACTATATGCATGGCTTGATACAAAGGAATAGCTCAAGGTATATTTGCGATGTGACATTTGACAAGTAGCATAAGTAGATTCGAAAGCAGTAGAAGCAAGTAAAGCATAACTAACTTTTCAAGGAGTTTAATAAACATCTTTCCCATCCTAATCCACATTTCCATCAACATCACTATTAAACCAAACCCAACCTTTCAAGTCCAACATATTTTTTTAAGAAAGCATAACTTGCCTTCAAAAAGTACTTGTTCTTGGCCTTGAGTTGGATCCTGAGTCAATACTTCTCCTTCGAATCCTTCCGGCACTTCAACGTCTACTCGTAACGCGTGCAAATAGCAATACACAAATAAAAAATTGTACAAACATCCAAATAAAATCCATAAACAGAGAGAACATGATTTTATGAATTTTTAGAAACTGGAATCGTCAAATTTGGAGTTTAAATGCAAAAGTTATAACATTTTGAAGCTTAAATAATCAATTAAATAATATTATAGAGGAAAACTTTAGTCCAAAAATTAAATAAAATTCATAATTAGGTAGATCTCAATTTTATACAAATTTAGAAATTTGAATCACTCAAATCGGAGTTGAAACGCAAAAGTTATAAGCGTTTGAAGTTTGAATCAAAATCTGAAATCATTATTTTGAATTAATAAATCATTTTCTTTTTCGGAAATTAATTATTGCGTCAGCGAAGACACGTGGCATCCTCTGATTGGGCGGCTGACGTCAGCCGGTCCATGGACTCAGCCCACGGCTTGGCTCGGTCCACGGTGAACTCGGTCCACGGCTCCATGTGTCGCTGACAGGTGGGTCCCCTCGGGTGACGTCATTGTTGACGTCAGTGGGGCTCAGCCCACGGTGCTGACAGGTGGGACCCACTGGTGACGTCATTCGCGACGCCACAAAGACGGCTGGGGTGGCCGCTGACGTGTGGGCCCGTCTTGGCGACGCCATGGTGCGGTTCGGTGCGTCATCGACATGCGGGCGGCGTGTCGGCGACACGCTTGTGAGTGGTATTTGCTGCGGCCGCGGCGGTCAGCCTTCCCGGACGCGTGGTGCAATCTCGGCTGTTGATTTGAAAATCAACGGCTCAGATTAGATCTGGCTCTCACGCGTTTGGGTTAACGCGTTTGATCTGGACCGTTGGATCTAGATCGGACGGTCGAGATTGGATCTGGGGGTTTTGGATTGGGATCTCACCGGTGGTGACGTGGCGTGATCTGGGACGTTGGATCTTGATCGGACGGCTGAGAAGCTTCGAGGACGTCGATGGCGGCACGGCGGCTCGAGGTCACCGGAGTTGGGGACGACGACACAGGCTACGGCGCTCCGAGGCTTCTCCGGCGAGGTGAGTTCTCCCTTCGGGTGCGTCTCGTCGCGGTGAGTCCGGATCTGGGGTCAGCGGCGGCGGGGGCAGCGGCGGCGAACGAAGCAAAAACGCGGCGGCTCCTTAGATCAACTACGGCGAGCTCTAGCGGGGTGACGGCGCGCTCGGCAGCGTGGGTTAGGAGCTACGGTGCGCACAAAAGCGGGCTACCGATGGCGGCGGCGGCGCGTAAATAGCGGCCTCGGCTTCGTGGAATCATGCGGAGACCGAGGTCGACACGGCTGCGGCGGCGGATTCCGACGGCGGCACGGAGAGGCGACGTGGCGCAACGTTAGCCGTTGGATCTCGATCCAACGGTCGCGTGAGTTGGACTCGGGTCCGGCTCGGCGGGCTGGCTGGCTCGGTCGGACTCGGGCTCGGTGACGTGGCTCAATCGTGGCCGTTGGATCTGAATCCAACGGTCACGCGGTTAGGGCTCGGCCGAGTGGGTTCGGTCGAGTCACGTGGCTCGGGTCGGACTCGAGTCTGACTCGGACTCGGGTCCGGTCGGATGAACAAGATTTAATTCGACTTGATTTAATTAATCCAATTAAATTCTCAGAAATTCAATTAAATCTTTAAAAATAGCAAAAGACTCAGAAAAATTCCAGAAAAATTCTGGAAAATATTTTGGAACATTTTAGACTCAAATAAAATATTTGCAACAAATTTTTATTTGCAAAGTTTAATTCTTTAATTATTTCAAAATGGAATAAATTCAAATAAATTCCAAATAAATCCAAATAAATCCCAGAAAATTCCAAAAATTCACCAAAGTGCCAAATCACACATGAAATTTAAGAAAGCTAAATTTTGGGGTGTTACAAACCTCCCCCCTTAAAAGAATCTCGTCCCTGAGATTCAGGGCTCTCTACAGAATAGGTTTGGAAACTCTTTCTTCAAATCCTCTTCGCGCTCCCAAGTTGCCTCGCTCTCTGCATGATTGCTCCACTGAACTCTACAGAAACGGGTTGACTTGTTCCTCGTCTCTCGGTCCATCGTGTCTAGAATCTTCACGGGATGCTCCTGGTAAGTCAGATCTTCTTGCAACTCAATTGACTCTAGCGGTGTCTGTTCCTTAGGTACTCGGAGACACTTCTTCAACTGGGACACATGGAACACGTCATGCACTCCTGCTAATGACTGCGGTAACTCTAGCTGGTAAGCAACTTCGCCTCTGCGGCTCAAAATCTTAAATGGTCCAACATAACGGGGTGCGAGTTTCCCTTTGGCATGGAACCTCTTAACTCCTCTGAGCGGCGTGACTCTGAGATACACGAAATCTTCTGGTTCAAAATTCAGGTCTCGGCGATGGTTGTCAGCATAACTCTTCTATCGTGATTGGGCTATCTTCGATCTCTCCCTGATCATGGCAATCTGTTCTTCAGCTTCTTGAAAAATATCTGGCCCAAAGACACGGCGTTCACCTGTCTCATTCCAGTTCAATGGCGTCCAACAGAGTCGTCCATACAGTGCCTCAAAAGGTGACATCTGTAAACTAGCCTGGTAACTATTATTGTAACTGAACTCGGCATATGGCAAGCTCTTATCCCAAGAGGTAGCATAAGCCAATGCACACGCTCTTAGCATATCTTCCAGAATCTGATTGACTCTTTCGGTCTGTCCATCCGTCTGTGGATGATAGGCTGTACTGAAGTTCAAACGGGTTCTCATGGCTTCATGCAACTTATTCCAGAATCTTGAGGTAAATTGGGTACCTCTGTCCGATACAATCCTCTTTGGCACTCCGTGCAAACAGACGATCTTGATCATGTACAACTCTGCTAATTTATCTCCCGAGTAAGTGGTCTTCACGGGGATGAAGTGGGCTACTTTGGTCAAGAGATCCACTATAACCCATATGGAGTCATAACCTCCTTGAGTCTTAGGCAAACCGGTAATGAAATCCATTCCGATTTCCTCCCACTTCCACTCAGGTATTTTTAACGGCTGTAGTAATCCTGCTGGTCTCTGATGCATTGCCTTGACTCTCTGGCATACGTCGCACAATGCAACATGCTCGGCGACTTCACGCTTCATGCTCGGCCACCAGAACCTTTCCTTCAAATCCTGATACATCTTGGCACTTCCAGGATGAATCGAGTACTTGGAGTCACGGGCTTCTTCTAGAATCAACTGCTTCAGCTCCTTTTTGTTCGGCACACAAATGCGATCCTTAATCCATAACGTGCCTTGCTCATCCAACTTGAAGTCCTCTGCCTTGCCTTCCTCCATGATGGACTTAATCCTGCGGATCTTGTCATCATCCTTCTGTCCTTCTCGGATCTGATCCTCTAGGGTAGGCTTTACCTCCAGTGCGGCCAAGAATCCACTAAGTACCACCTCAATCTTCATTCTCTGAAATTCCTGGCATAGCTTATCCTGATTCGTGGCTATCAACATATTCACGGTATGGCTTTTCCGACTCAAGGCATCGGCCACCACATTAGCCTTTCCAGGATGATAATGGATTCCGACATTGTAATCCTTAATCAACTCTAACCATCTCCTTTGCCTCATATTCAGATCCGACTGGGTGAATATGTACTTAAGGCTCTTATGATCCGTGTACACTTCACATCTGTTCCCGATCAGATAGTGACGCCATATCTTCAAGGCATGCACTACAGCAGCTAACTCTAGGTCATGCGTCGGATAATTCTCCTCATGCGGCCTCAACTGCCTTGATGCATAAGCGACGACCTTTCCGCTCTGCATCAACACACATCCAAATCCTTGACGCGATGCGTCACAATAAATATCAAAGCTTTGATTAACATCCGGTAGAACTAACACTGGCGCTGATGTCAATCGTTTCTTCAGTTCTTGAAAACCTTTGTCGCACTGTGGTGTCCATGCAAACTTCTTCTCCTTTTTCAGCAATTGCGCGAGAGGTTTCGCAATTGTCGAAAAGCCTTCAATGAAACGGCGATAGTATCCTGCCATTCCAAGGAAACTCCGGATCTGGGTCACGCCTTCTACGCTCCCAATGTAACACAGCTTCTACCTTGCTTGGATCTACGGCGACTCCTTCTGCGGTGATTACATGTCCGAGGAATTCCACCTTGTCCTTCCAAAAATCACACTTACTGAACTTGGCGAAGAGTTGCTGTTCCCTCAGCTTTTCCAATACTCGCCTCAAGTGTTCGGCATGTTCATCCTCTGTCTTGGAGTAGATTAGAATATCATCTATGAACACGACAACAAACTTGTCCAAATATTCCATGAACACCTTAGTCATCATATTCATGAAATATGCCGGTGCATTCATCAGACCAAAGTACATAACAGTAAACTCGTAATGTCCATATCTCGACGAAAATGCGGTCTTCGGAATATCCTCCGATCGGATCTTCAACTGATGGTATCCCGATCTCAAATCAATCTTGGAGAAGACTCCGGCTCCTCTTAGCTGGTCAAACAAATCATCGATCCTGGGTAGCGGATACTTATTCTTCACGGTGACTTCATTGAGTGCACGGTAGTCAATGCACATCCTAAAACTCCCATCCTTCTTCTTGACGAACAAAACTGGTCCTCCCCACGGCGACGAACTCGGTCTGATAAATCCTTTCTCCATTAACTCTTCAAGTTGTTTCTTCATCTCTACCAATTCTTCGGTGGACATCCGATACGGTCTCTTTGCTATCGGTGCTGTACCAGGAACAAGCTCTATCACAAACTCTATATCCCTGTCCGGTGGCATACCAGGTAGATCTTCAGGAAAAACATCTGGGTACTCATTCACTACTGAGACATCTTCTATGCTGATTGCCTTGGCGCTGTTGACCATCAACTGTCCATCTCTAACTGCAGTAGCTTGAAATTCCACTTTCTTTCCACACGGGCTCTCAACTGAGATAGTCCTTCGTCCACAATCCAACACGGCTCTGTGCTTGGATAACCAATCCATTCCCAAAATAACATCTAAGGTCTGGGTCTCCAAAATAATAAGGTTCGCTAGGAACTCTATCCCATCTATTAGTATTCTCACCCCAGAACATCCTACTTTCGTTCGGAGTTCGGAACCAGAGGTTTGAACTAAAAGCATGCATTTAAGTCTTGCAATCTCCAAATCATTTTTAGCAGCAAAGCCTTGCGAAACAAACGAATGCGAAGCTCTAGAATCAAACAAAACTGTTGCAGGTACTGAGTTGACTAGCAACTTACCCAAGATTTACATCCGTGGCATTTTGCGGTATCCGAGGTGACATGGTTGACTCGGCCTCTCACCACGATGCAGGGTGTGGCTCTGGTGTTGGCGTCTGGTGGTGTGGATCCCAGTTGAAGCGGATCAAGTTACTCCTGCTGTCTTCTTTGGACAACTGTTGGCAAAGTGTCCTGGCTCGTTGCAGTTGTAGCAGCGTCTCACTGTTCCTTGCTGACTGCCTGGAGCGGCATTTCTAGCGGGGGCTGGGGTCTGGTAGTTCTGATTGACGGGTCTTGGTGCTGGTGACGGTGTCCTGGTTGCATTCTGTGGCTGGAATCTAAAAAATTGATTTGGTGCAACTCTCAGGCGCTATTGCGTTCCCTGGCGCGATCCCTGCTGTTGCATCCTGCGCTTCCTGTTTTCATCCAGTTCCTTGCGCTTGTCCTCAAGAATAAGTGCCTTATTCACCAACTCTTGGAAATCTGGAAAGGTGTGGGTGATCAATCCCACCTGCAATCCTGAGTTAAGTCCCTTCATGAAACGAGACTGTCTGGCTTTATCTGTCGCTACATCCTCAGTTGCGTAGCGAGCAAGCTGTGTGAACTTGTTCAGGTATTCGGCCACTGGCTGATTACCTTGCTTCGGTGCTCTGAACTCCTCCTTCTTGAGATCCATGATTCCTTCAGGCACGTATCTTGTGGATCGCGGTGTGAACTCCTCCCAAGTGATGTCCTCGAGGGTTCACTTGCGTGGCACAGAAGTTCTCCCACCATTCGTAATGTTCCTTCCAACTGATGAGAAGCGTAGAGTACCTTCTCATTTCCTATGCATTGAGCAATGTGTAGCTTCCTCTCAATTGACCTTAACCAGTCATCAGTTTCCAACGGGTTAGCATTGCCGGAGAAAGTGGGTGGGTGAGTCCTCATGAACTCTGACAGTCTTGTATTCTGGCGTTGTCCCTGATTAACTTGATTAGCAGTGGCCTGAGCGGTGACGTGTTGCATCTGTTGCATCATAGCATGCATCAACTGAGTCTGAGCAGCAAGAAATGCTCCAAAATTCTGCATGTCTAGTGGCGGTGCTGGTGCTCCATCATTGGGGTTTTCTGTTGGGCGAGAACCACTTCCATTGCCTCTAAAGTTTCCGCGGGTGTTCACCATCTGTCGGTTGCTCCAAGGCTTAGAGATGAGAGGGAACAAGAATAGACAAGTAACAGCGAAACTTATGCGGGGGAAAAGTGTAACTTAAAGTCCAACTTTATTAACTAATGATATCAATAACTTGGTATGGTTGCTTACAATGCCTAAGGGCCTGCAACACATACTGCACACTCAGCAAACAATGAAGATCCAAACCGAACTAACACTGGAGTCTAACGCCTAAAGGGTGACCCTTTATTCTATGACGCGACTCGGCGAAGGAGTCTCACTATAGACCCTACGCTCACTCATCGAGAAAACCTCCACGGCCTGGGTACGGATGCTGCGGCATAGGCGCGAAACGATTGCCATGTCCAGCAACTGTGTTATCTGTGGTAGTCGAAGAAGTAGTGTCCTCCTCAAGCTCTGGCTCCTCCGGGTCTGGCCCGTACAGCTCGAGCATTGGCTCCGGCTCTGGTGCGTACAATGCCGTCTCTAACTCTCCAATCCTTTGCAGAAGGTGTGACACATACTCTTGAGCTTCCCGCCATCTGTTCTTCTCTGTCGTGATCTCCTTGCGGGCCTTCTGTAGCTCCTTGCTTGTATCATCGAGTACATCCTCCTGGGCGACAACAAGTCGTGCCAATCAGGTGACCATGGCATTCTCATCCTGAATCGCCTTTGGGTCAAGAAGGTTATTGCTGCGCGGATGATAACGGAACACCGTGCCCTCCAATTCTCTGGCGTAGATGCGGGTAATGTGCCGCATTGCTCGTCGTGACACCTCTTGGATACCCATCTGCATTGTAGACCTCCTGGCAGTGCAGTGTATCGGGCGATTGCCTGGGCCCTCCTTTCTAGCAGGTACCACAATCTTCACGTCACAAGCCTTGATCAATCCTGCTTGTCTGATCACTTCCACTTGGTATTCTGGCTTCTCAAAATCTCTGAGAGTCTGTAGCATACGCCACAGTTCCGCGGCGTGACCAACCTCCAGATCGATGTAGTTGAACTCTCCCTCCATCTCTCACAAGAGTGCTCACGTAAGAACTCGAAATTTTTAAATCGTGACAAGGTAAGGAAAAATTCAGAAAGAGATAAGAAAAGAGAGAAGGGAATAAGTGGAGATGTCGTTTCTTATCTTGACAAATTTTTATTCTTTTTAGAAAATAGGTTTTATCCTCACTACGACCATTCTAACTATGGGTGAGCCTACAGTCAACCTGGCTCTGATACCACCTCTGTCGGGACCCGAATTTGCAAATCCGGACCCTCTGTGTATTCAGCACTAGTCCAGGAACGCGCTAGTGCACACAGTCTTAACATCCGTAAATATCACAATCATACCACTCGATATTAATAAAGTACTTTAATTAAATAGTCAAACTGGTTACTCGACCTTATGGTCAAGTTACAAATATACGCCACGCAGGGCGAAACTTATTAAGAGAGAAATAATAGCAGCGGAAAAATAAGATAACTTCGTGGCGCCATCCAAAGATACCACAGGCAACCGATCGGCTCGCTCCCTAAGTAGACGGTTCCTCTTGGAGCTCCTCCTCCAAAGCTGGTGTAGTCTCCTCTTCAACTGGTGTTGTATTGTGGCAAGGGTGAGTACTTGGTACTCAGCAAGTCATGCACAGAATGCAAGCTAATATACTATATGCATGGCTTGATACAAAGGAATAGCTCAAGGTATATTTGCAGTAAACAACATTTGACAAGTAGCATAAGTAGATTCGAAAGCAGTAGAAGCAAGTAAAGCATAACTAACTTTTCAAGGAGTTTAATAAACATCTTTCCCATCCTAATCCACATTTCCATCAACATCATTATTAAACCAAACCCAACCTTTCAAGTCCAAGATATTTTTTTAAGAAAGTCTAACCCTTAACTGTAATTCCCGAGCGATGTCCAATACCGCGGACACGGCTATTCGAATAGATTTTACACTCTGCAGAGGTTATGCACTTTACCCACAAGATATAGTCAAACACCACAAAGGCGAGTTCCCGTAACAAAGTCTTTCGGAAACTTCTAACAATACAAGTGGTCCTCCCCGGTTATTGCACACTAACCCTTCCCTTAGCAAAGACGAAGTTTAGGCCAACCAACCGTTAGATGGGTACCTGGCCTCAGCCCCGGTACGCTCCCCCGTACAACTTACACAAAGGGTGTAGTTGACCTCCTGAGGTCCCACAGGTACGTTGTTAGCAACTTAATCAACTAGGTTCGTCCCATTACAGACATGTGGTTGCAAGATTGACTCAGTTCAAAGGCTTGCAAGGTGAAGTCCTTAAGGTAACCAGGGCAAGTCTACCCGAAGAACCAAAACAACATTCCCAATGCCACAACTGGCCCACCTGATCATTCTTGCCACATGCCCCGGTCAAAAACTATTTATTAAACCCCAGTTGATTACCATGCACCACGTGCCATCAACATCACATGATACCTTTCCAAACAGGTTCAATATATCATTAAGTCAATATTAACATTTGATTGTCCAAAATCATGTCATGAGCATGTAGCAGGTCTAAGCAGTATACTACAATGATCTATAAACCCATGTTGGCAATTTAGTAATGTCCAACTACTAATCCACACTAGGGTGACAACGGGCATGGCACATACTTAAGTAATCAAGGTGTCATACAACAATTTGGCATTTATCTAATTTCCCATATTTAAATAAAGTATTTTCAAATTGAACTAGCATGCAATAATTTGAACCAAAATAGGTTTCAAAATGGGATCAACATGGTCAAAGCATAACTTGCCTTCAAAAAGTACTTGTTCTTGGCCTTGAGTTGGATCCTGGGTCAATACTTCTTCGAATCCTTCCCGCACTTCAACGTCTACTCGTAACGCGTGCAAATACCAATACACGAATAAAAAAGTGTCCAAACATCCAAATAAAATCCATAAACAGAGAGAACATAATTTTATGAATTTTTAGAAACTGGAATCGTCAAATTTGGAGTTTAAATGCAAAAGTTATAACATTTCGAAGCTTAAATAATCAATTAAATAATATTACAGAGGAAAAATTTAGTCTAAAAATTAAATAAAATTCATAATTAGGTAGATCTCAATTTTATACAAATTTAGAAATTTGAATCACTCAAATCGGAGTTGAAACGCAAAAGTTATAAGCGTTTGAAGTTTGAATCAAAATCTGAAATCATTATTTCGAATTAATAAATCATTTTCTTTTTCGGAAATTAATTATTGCGTCAGCGAGGACACGTGGCAGCCTCTGATTGGGCGGCTGACGTCAGCCGGTCCATGGGCTCAGCCCACGGCTTGGCTCGGTCCACGGTGAACTCGGTCCACGGCTCCATGTGTCGCTGACAGGTGGGTCCCCTCGGGTGACGTCATTGCTGACGTCAGCGGGGCTCAGCCCACGGTGCTGACAGGTGGGACCCACTGGTGACGTCATTGCTGACGTCACGGCACGGCTGGGGTGGCCGCTGACGTGTGGGCCCGTGCTGACGTCATGGTGCGGTTCAGCTGCGTCAGCGACATCACGGGCGGCGTGTCGGCGACACGCCAGCGAAGCCGGTGCTGGCCCGACCGTGGCGGTCAGCCTTCCCGGACGGTGGGCGCAATCTCGGCCGTTGATTTGAAAATCAACGGCCCAGATTAGATCTGGCTCTCACGCGTTTGGGTTAACGCGTTTGATCTGGACCGTTGGATCTAGATCGGACGGTCGAGATTGGATCTGGGGGTTTTGGATTGGGATCTCACCGGCGGTGACGTGGCGTGATCTGGGACGTTGGATCTTGATCGGACGGCTGAGAAGCTTCGAGGACGTCGATGGCGGCGCGGCGGCTTGAGGTCACCGGAGTTGGGGACGGCGACACAGGCTACGGCGCTCCGAGGCTTCTCCGGCGAGGTGAGTTCTCCCTTCGGGTGCGTCTCGTCGCGGTGAGTCCGGATCTGGGGTCAACGGCGGCGGGGGACGGCGGACGGCGGCGGAACGAAGCAAAAACCGCGGCGGCTCCTTAGATCAACTACAGCGAGCTCTAGCGGGGTGACGGCGGCGGCTCCGGCAGCGTGGGTTAGGGCTACGGCTGCGCACGAAAACGGGCTACCCGATGGCGGCGGCGGCGCATTAAATAGCGGCCTCGGCTTCCGTGAATCACGCGGAGACCGAGGTCGACACGGCTGCGGTGCCGGATTTCGACGGCGGCACGGAGAGGCGACGTGGCGCAACGTGAGCCGTTGGATCACGATCCAACGGTCGCGTGAGTTGGACTCGGGTCCGGCTCGGCGGGCTGGCTGGCTCGGTCGGACTCGGGCTCGGTGACGTGGCTCAATCGTGGCCGTTGGATCTGAATCCAACGGTCAGCTTGATTGAGATCGGCCGAGTGGGTTCGGTCGAGTCACGTGGCTCGGGTCGGACTCGAGTCTGACTCGGACTCGGGTCCGGTCGGATGAACAGTACTCGACCCGACTTGATTTAATTAATCCAATTAAATTCTCAGAAATTCAATTAAATCTTTAAAAATAGCAAAAGACTCAGAAAAATTCCAGAAAAATTCTGGAAAATATTTTGGAACATTTTGGACTCAAATAAAATATTTCCAACAAATTTTTATTTGCAAAGTTTACTTCTTTAATTATTTCAAAATGGAATAAATTCAAATAAATTCCAAAAAAATCCAAATAAATCCTAGAAAATTCCAAAAATTCACCAAAGTGCCAAATCACACATGAAATTTAAGAAAGCAAAATTTTGGGTTGTTACATCCTTCCCCTACCATCTCCAAGTTGAGTTTACAAAACTCATCCAGCAACTGGGGTTGATAAACACCCGACAAGGTATTACTAGTGTGTAGCTTGCGACTGAGGGCATCAGTTGTCGGGACCCGAATTTGCAAATCCGGACCCTCTGTGTATTCAGCACTAGTCCAGGAACGCGCTAGTGCACACAGTCTTAACATCGGTAAATACCACAATCATACCACTCGATACTTAATAAAGTACTTTAACTAAATAGTCAAACTGGTTACTCGACCTTATGGTCAAGTTACAAATATACGCCACGCAGGGCGAGACTTATTAAGAGAGAAATGATAGCAGCGGAAAATAAGATAACTTCGTGGCGCCATCCAGTATACCACAGGCAACTGACTGGGCTCGCTCCCTAAGTAGACGGTTCCTCTTGGAGCTCCTCCTCCAAAGCTGGTGTAGTCTCCTCTTCAACTGGTGTTGTATTGTGGCAAGGGTGAGTACTTGGTACTCAGCAAGTCATGCACAGAATGCAGCTAATATACTACATGCATGGCTTAATACAAATGAATAGCTCAGGGTATATTTGCAATAAAACAGCATTTGACAAGTAGCATAAGTAGATTCGAAAGCAGTAGTAACAAGTAAAGCATAGATAATTTTTCAAGAAGTTTAATAAACATCTTTCCCATCCTAAATCCACATTTCCATTAACATCATTATTTCACCAAACCCAACCTCTCAAGTCCAAGTTATTTTTGAGAAAATCTAACCCTTGACTATAATTTCCGAGCGATGTCCATTACCGCAGACACAGCTATTCGAATAGATTCTACACTCTGCAGAGGTTATGCACTTTACCCACAAGATACAGTCAAACACCACAAAGGCGAGTTCCCGTAACAAAGTCTTTCGGAAACTTCTAACAATACAAGTGAGCCTCCCCGGTTATTGCACACTAACCCTTCCCTTAGCTAACGCGAAGTTTAGGCCAATCAACCGTTAGATGGGTACTGCCTCACTCTCAGACGCCTCCCCGTACAACTTACACAAAGGGTGTAGTTGACCTCCTGAGGTCCCACAGGTACGTTATTAGCAACTTAGTCAACTAGGTCCGTCCCATTACAGACATGTGGTTGCACGCTTGACTCAGTTCAAAGGCTTGCAAGGTTAAGTCCTTAGGGTGACCAGGGCAAGACTACCCGAAAAACCAAACCAACATTCCCAATGCCACAACTGGCCCACCTGATTATTCTTGCCACATGCCCCGGTAGAAAACTATTTATCAAACCCCAGTTGATTACCTTGCACCACGTGCCATCAACATCACATGATACCTTTCCAAAACAGGTTCAATATATCATTAAGTCAATATTAACATTTGATTGTCCAAAATCATGTCATGAGCACGTAGCAGGTCTAAGCAACATACTACACGATCTAATTTCCCATATTGGCAATTTAATAATGCCCAACTAGTAAACCACAACTAGGGTGACAAGGGTCATGGCACATATTTAATTAATCAAGGTGTCATACAGCAATTTGGCATTTATGTAATTTCCCATATTTAAATAAAGTATTTTTCTATTTGAACTAGCATGCAATAAGTTAAATCAAAATAATTTTCAAAATAGGATCAACATGGTCAAAGCACAACTTGCCTTCAAAAAAGTATTTGTTCCTGGTCTTGAGTTGGATCCTGAGTCAATACTTCTCCTTCGAACCCTTCCGGCACTTCAACGTCTACTCGTAAAGCGTGCAAATAGCAACCAATGAATAAAACAGTAGACAAAAACATCCAAACATCCAAATAAAGTCTATAAACAGAGAGAGCATAATTTTATAAATTTTTAGAAACTGAAATCGTCAAATTCGGAGTTAAAATGCAAAAGTTATAGCATTTTGAAGTTTAAATAATCAATTAAATAATTTTACAGAGAAAAAATTTAGTCCAAAAATTAAATAAAATTCATATTTAGGTAGATCTCAATTTTATACAAATTTAGAAATTTGAATCACTCAAATCGGAGTTGAAACGCAAAAGTTATAAGCGTTTGAAGTTTGAAACAAAATCTGAAATCATTATTTCGAATTAATAAATCATTTTCTTTTTCGAAAATTAATTATTGCGTCAGCGAGGACACGTGGCAGCCTCTGATTAGTCTACTGACGTCAGCCGGTCCATGGACTCGGTCCACGCTCGGCTCGGGTCTACCGTGGACTCGGTCCACGTCTCCGTAATGTCATTGGCGGTGGGTCCCCTCGGGTGGCGTCACTGCGGCGTCGGCGAGGCTCGGACCCGCAGTCGGCGGTGGGACCCTCCGATGACGTCAAGGGTGACGTCATGGTGCGGTCGCTGACACGGGGGCCCGACGTGTCAGTGACCCACGCGTACGCCCGCGTGGCGCGGTGGTTCGGCTCCCTGAACACGTCGCGCGATCGTGTCCGTTGATTTGAAAATCAACGGCCGCGATTAGATCCAGGGTTAACACGTTGAAAACTACTCGATGATCGTGGGCCGTTCGATCTAGATCGGACGGTCCAGATGTAATCCTACGTTAACACTACTACGGCACGTGGTGATCGTGGGCCGTTGGATCTTGATCCAACGGTCCAGATCTAATCGGGTTTGGAAACACATGAACTCACCTCAACCGCACGATCAAGATCGGACGACGCACAGAGCTCGCGAGGTCGATGGCGACGCGGCGAGCTGCGAATCGGAGACGGAGACGCATTTACCACTCCCGTGGCGCTTCGGGGCTCCTCCGGCGAGATGAGTTGGCTCCACGGGTGCGTCTCGGTCTGGGGATTCTGGATCTGGGCTCAACGGTGGCTAGGTACGGCGGGTGACGGCGGGATGAAGCAAAAACCGTGGCGGAGCGGCGCTCAACTACGGCGAGCTATCGCGGCTAAACGGCGGCGGCTCTGCCTTGATGAGTAGGGGCTACGGGTGCACAAGGTTAGGGCCGACCTCGGGGTGTGACCCGGGCCTTAAATATCCTCGGCGTTCGTGCCCGAGGCGGAACCCTAGATCTACGCGGCGGCGGAGTCCGGCTCGGTTTCGGTGGAGACGACGACGCACGGCCGTCCACGTGGCACGATCGACGGTCACGATCGTGTGGGTGCGATCGGATCCGACCCGGACTCAGCTCGAACCGGTGCGGTCCAATTTGGACCGTTGGATCTCGATCTAACGGTTAGGATCGAATGGGGTTCGGTCAAGTCACGTGGCTCGGGTCGGACTCGGACTCGGGTCCGGTCGGATAAACAGTACTTGACCCGACTTGATTTTCCAGCGATTTAATATTTAAAATAATTCCCAGAAATTCATTTAATTCATTAAAAATAGCAAAAGACTCAGAAAAATTCCAGAAAAATTCTGGAAAATATTTTGGAACATTTTGGACTCAAATAAAATATTTCCAGCAAAATTTTATTTGCAAAGTTTAATTCTTTAATTATTTCAATATGGAATAAATTCAAATTAAATCCAAATAAATTCCAAAAAATTCCAAAAATTCACCAAAGTGCCAAATCACACTTGAATTTAAGAAAAGCAAAATTTTGGGTGTTACAAACCTCCCCCCTTAATAGAATCTCGTCCCCGAGATTCAGGGCTTACTACAGAATAGGTTTGGAAACTCTTTCTTCAAATCCTCTTCGCGCTCCCAAGTTGCTTCGCTCTCTGCATGGTTGCTCCACTGAACTCTACAGAAGCGGGTTGACTTATTTCTGGTCTCTTGATCCAGTGTCCAAAATCTTCATGGGATGCTCCTTGTAAGTCAAATCTTCTTGCAACTCAATTGATTCTAGCGGTGTCTGTTCCTCAGGAACTCGGAGACACTTCTTCAACTGGGACACATGGAACAAGTCATGTACTCCTGCCAACGACTGTGGCAACTCCAGCTGGTAAGCAACTTCGCCTTTGCGGCTCAAAATCTTAAATGGTCCAACATAACGGGGTGCGAGTTTCCCTTTGGCATGGAACCTCTTAACTCCCCTAAGAGGCGTGACTCTAAGATACACGAAATCTTCTGGTTCGAAATTCAGGTCTTGGCGACGGTTGTCAGCGTAACTCTTCTGTCGTGATTGGGCTATCTTCAATCTCTCCCTGATCATGGCAATCTGTTCTTCAGCTTCTTGAAGAATATCTGGCCCAAAGACACGGCGTTCACCTGTCTCATTCCAGTTTAATGGCGTCCGACAGGGTCGACCATACAGTGCCTCAAAAGGTGACATCTGTAAACTAGCCTGGTAACTATTGTTGTAACTGAACTCGGCATACGGCAAACTCTTATCCCAAGAGGTAGCATAAGCCAATGCACACGCTCTTAGCATATCCTCCAGAATCTGATTGACTCTTTCGGTCTGTCCATCCGTCTGTGGATGATAGGCTGTACTGAAGTTCAAACGGCTTCCCATGGCTTCATGCAACTTATTCCAGAATCTTGAGGTAAATTGGGTACCTCTGTCCGATACAATCCTTTTTGGCACTCCGTGCAAACAGACAATCCTGGTCATATACAACTCTGCTAATTTATCTCCCGAGTAGGTGGTCTTCACGGGGATAAAATGGGCTACTTTGGTCAAGCGATCCACTATAACCCATATGGAGTCATAACCTCCTTGAGTCTTAGGCAAACCGGTAATGAAATCCATTCCGATTTCCTCCCACTTCCACTCAGGTATTTTTAGTGGCTGCAACAATCCTGCTGGTCTCTGATGCATTGCCTTGACTCTCTGGCATACGTCGCACAATGCGACATGCTCGGCAACTTCACGCTTCATGCTCGGCCACCAGAATCTTCCCTTTAAATCCTGATACATCTTGGCGCTTCCAGGATGAATTGAATACTTGGAGTCATGGGCTTCTTCTAGAATCAACTACTTCAGCTCCTTTTTGTTCGGCACACAAATGCGATCCTTCATCCACAACGTGCCTTGCTCATCCAACTTGAAGTCCTCTGCCTTGCCTTCCTCCTTGATGGACTTGATCCTGCGGATCTTGTCATCATCCTTCTGTCCTTCTCGGATCTGATCCTCTAGGGTAGGCTTTACTTCCAATGCGGCCAAGAATCCTCTAGGTACCACCTCAATCTTCATTCTCTGGAAATCCTCACATAACTCATCCTGACTTGTGGCTAGCAATATACTCACGGTATGGCTTTTCCGACTCAGAGCATCGGCTACTACGTTGGCCTTCCCGGGATGGTAATGGATCCCAACATTGTAGTCCTTGATCAACTCTAACCATCTCCTCTGCCTCATATTCAGATCCGACTGGGTGAATAAGTACTTAAGGCTCTTATGATCCGTATACACTTCACATCTGTTCCCGATCAGATAGTGATGCCATATCTTCAAGGCATGCACTACGGCAGCTAGCTCTAGGTCATGTGTCGGATAATTTTCCTCATGCGGCCTCAACTGCCTTGATGCATAAGCGACGACCTTTCTATTCTGCATCAGCACACATCCAAGTCCTTGGCGCGATGCGTCACAATAAATATCAAAGCTTTGATTGACGTCCGGTAGGACTAACACCGGCGCTGATGTCAATCGTTTCTTCAGTTCTTGAAAACCTTTCTCGCACTCTGGCGTCCATGCAAACTTCTTCTCCTTTTTCAGCAATTGCGTGAGAGGTTTCGCAATTGTCGAAAAGCCTTCAATGAAGCGGCGATAGTATCCTGCCATTCCAAGGAATCTCCGGATCTAGGTCACGGTCTTCGGCTGCCCCCAATGTAACACAGCTTCTACCTTGCTTGGATCTACGGCGACTCCTTCTGCGGTCATTACATGTCCGAGGAATTCCACCTTGTCCTTCCAAAAATCACACTTACTGAACTTGGCGAAGAGTTGCTGTTCCCTCAGCTTTTCCAAAACTCGCCTCAAGTGTTCGGCATTTTCATCCTCTGTCTTGGAGTAGATTAGAATATCATCTATGAACACAACAACAAACTTGTCCAAATATTCCATGAACACCTTATTCATCATATTCATGAAATATGCTGGCGCATTCGTCAGACCAAAGGACATAACTGTAAACTCGTAATGTCCATATCTTGACGAGAATGCGGTCTTCGAAATATCCTCTGATCGGATCTTCAACTGATGGTATCCCGATCTTAGATCAATTTTGGAGAAAACTCCGGCTCCTCTCAGCTGATCAAACAAATCCTTGATCCTGGGTAGCGGGTACTTATTCTTCACGGTGACTTCGTTGAGTGCACGGTAGTCAATGCACATCCTGAAACTTCCGTCCTTTTTCTTGACAAACAACACTGGCGCTCCCCACGGCGACGAACTCGGTCTGCTAAATCCTTTCTCCATTAACTCTTCAAGCTGTTTCTTCATCTCTACCAATTCTTCGGTGGACATCCGATACGGTCTCTTTGCTATCGGTGCTGTACCAGGTACAAGCTCTATCACAAACTCTATGTCCCTGTCTGGCGGCATACCAGGTAGATCTTCGGGAAAAACATCTGGGTACTCATTTACTACTGAGACATCCTCTATGCTGATTGCCTTGGTACTGTTAACCATCAACTGTCCATCTCTAACGGCCATTAAGGTGAAGCCTTAATTTAATGACCATCACACACAATTTATTATCATTCTAAAAGAATTGACTTGGGGAAATATTAAGGTGAAGCAACGTGTGGGCGTGTGTCTATTCCCTTTTCCCGCATGCCGTTCTCATGGTACCTAAAACAATAAAAAAAACACAAGCGTGAGTTCGAAACTCAGCAAGCATACTGCAATGGACAACAAGAACAACAATATGGCAATAGCATCTCCCTTCATGTAAATCATCTTATTCATAAACACTTAACATTGTCATCATCAATATGTATGAGATGTAATGCAATGCTCATGTCTCCTTGGAAACTCATACCGGTATGGTTGAGTACACACCCGTCGGTGTGCACCCTTTTCCCCCCTTCCATCCCGAAGATGGAGGGTGCCTACTCATCGCTTCCATTCACCACGTGGATGGAATCACGATGTAGGTCTTACTCAATGGCGTTCCGGACTAGTCATAACTTTCTCACCGACCTTGCCGGACTAGTTATGACTTTCTCACCGCCCTCGCCCTATCTCATGTCATGCATGCAACTATGCCAATTATCATATTTCACATGTACATAAACATATGGCATCTCATCATGACAAATATTAACACATGGCATCGAATCATGATAATCATACTCAATATATCATTGGAAAACAGCAAGCATGGCAAGTGATCATAGCAAGTATTCAATCTTTCATCTAATCTCCACAAGCAACCTACAATTCCGCTATTCATTACAACACACTTACCTCAACCGTGGGCGACGAGATTGTGGGAAGTAGAGGGCACCCCCGGGGTCACACCACCTGCACAACGGCATCACATACTCTCAATAATGCCCACAAAACAGTACACAAATCCCCATCTCACCCGACATTGCCCGCTACTCGCAAAACCTAAAACAGAGGTTCTGTCCCGGCGGGACAGCAGCCTTGCAAAGGCCATAACTTGAGTTCTGGGACTCCAAATCGATTAAATGAGTACACCATCGCGAAGCTTAGGAAATTTCCTACCTTTTTCTAGTTATACGGAAAGACTGATTCGGACTCTAAAATTGTTTAATCTACAGATTACTACGATCTGTTCTAATTTCGTCACAGATTTTAACACGCTTGGTAAAACGGCCATAACTTTCAAACGGCTGATCAAATTTTAACGTGCTTTATGTACACGGAAAGATAATTAAATTATCTACAACTTCTTTTAAGTCCGTACGGACAGATTCGGATTCTAAATCGACGAAAACTCGAACCCTAGCCCGACTGCTCAATTTGCCCGAAAACAGAAACGTGGCAACGTCTAGATCTAACCCAAAGAACTCCAACCAAGCACCACCAATTGATCTAAAAACTTCATAAACACCCTAAGAACAGTACCTAGATCAAACCCAAGGATCCCCATGATCATACCTTTGCCCAACGAACGAATCTCCAATAGATCTCCTCGCGGATCGCTCCTCGCGCCACGCTCCTCGCTCCTCGCTCCTCACTCCAACGGATGGATCCACAAGGTGAAGAGGTGTGGAGACCACCCTAGGGCAGCAAGGGGGTGGAGGAGAGGTGGTGGAGAGGTGGGGCAATGGAGGAGAGCAAGGGGGAGGCGCAAGGCTCAAAGGGAAGGGGCGGCTAGGGCTTGGCAAGTGGGGGGAGGTGAGGGGGGCGCACCAAGGCCTCAAGGGGCGCAAAGGCAGCAGGGTGGACGCCCCAAAGGGGTAGGGAAACCCCTTTTACCAGCCCCCACACCCAATTCTAGTCCGTTACGGAGACCTAATCCATCCCACCAAAGCCCACCAAGGCCCAAAACTCCCCCGGGAAGGCCCAAAACCCCGAAAACGGCCCGGAAACGACCCGGAAAAGCTATTAACCTCCATAACCTATAGTTTTAGCCTCAATTCCACATTTCATACTGTTTTTCACCATATCAAGCACGTAAAATAAAGTTATGACACTCCGTGGTGTCACATTCTTCCCCCATTCAACAGGATTCGACCTCGAATCTAAACGCACCAACACGCAACCCAGCAAAACCGAAGATAGCTAGGTTTTCACATCACATACCTGAGGTGAAAAGCTCGGGATATTTCTCGCGCATACGAGACTCCAGCTCCCAAGTTGCCTCTCTCTCGGTCTGATGTGACCACAACACTTTAACGAACTTGAGCGTCCGGTTCTTCATCACTCGCTCCGAAGTCCCAAGAATTTCCACAGGACGGGACTCGAAAGTGAGGTCCTGCTCAAGTACTAATGGTTCCAACGGAACCACCAACTCCGAATCATGCAAGTATTTCCTCAACATCGAGACATGGAACACATTATGCACACCTTGCATAGCTTCCGGTAGCTCCAGACGATAGGCCAACCTACCAACTCGGGCGATGATAGGAAAAGGCCCAACATACCTTGGACTGAGCTTTCCTTTGGTGCCAAAATGCACCACACCCTTGGTGGGAGATACTCGCAAGAGTACGCTATCACCCACCTCAAACTCCAAGTCTCGCCGCCTCACATCAGCATAGCTCTTCATGCGCTCTGTCACTGCGAGAAGCTTCTGTCGTACCTCCGCCACGCGATCAACGATCTGCTGAACCCAATCCGGTCCAAGAATCGCTCTCTCGCCACCGCATCCCAACAAAGTGGCGATCTGCACTTCCGGCCATATAGTACCTCATAAGGAGCAGCCCGGATGCTGGAATGATAGCTGTTATTGTAAGCAAACTCCGCAAGAGGCAAATGATCCTCCCAGCTACCTTTCCAAGCCATCACATAGGCCCTGAGCATGTCTTCCAACGTCTGGATGGTACGCTCAGACTGCCCATCCGTCTGAGGGTGAAAAGCGGTACTAAGGCGAAGCTGCGTACCCAAAGCACTCTGCAAACTCTCCCAGAACTTGGAGATGAACTTCGCATCCCGATCAGAAATAATGGTCTTAGGTACACCATGCAGTCTCACAATCTCCCGCACATAGATGGGAGCCAACTCGCTCGCAGAATTGGTCGTGCGGATAGGAATGAAATGCGCAGACTTGCTGAGACGGTCCACCACAACCCAAATAGCATCCTTCCCTCATGGAGAACGAGGTAGACCAACCACGAAATCCATGGAGATGTCATCCCATGGCCACACAGGAATCTCCAATGGCTGCAACAGACCGGCGGGACGCTTATGCTCAGCTTTGATCTTCTGACAGATCCCACAAGACGCCACATACTTGGCAATATCCACTCTCATCCTTTTCCACCAGAAATTCTTCTTCAAGTCCCTGTACATCTTGGTCTCCCCAGGATGGACCGTGTACGGGGTGCGATGAGCTTCTTTCGAAATGTCTTCTTTCACTTGAGATTTCTGAGGCACGCCTGCACGGCCCCTGAAACCTCGTAACTCCCGCATCATCAATGGTAAAGTCTCCAGACTTGCCATCCTCAAAGCGTTCCTACTTTCTTTGGAGCAAACGGTCATCTTCTTTGTGCCTCCCGCTGCACGCCGGGAATCGACTCAAGAATCAATCGAAGTTTCAGCTTGCACGGTCCCCGCAAAGCGAGGGAGACCCCCAAGCGCTCAAAATCAGCAACAAGACAATCAACAATAGGGGGCATTGTCTTGCGACTGAGAGCGTCGGCCACAACATTTGCCTTCCCCGGATGATACTGGATAGTAAGGTCATAATCATTTATCAATTCTAGCCACCTCCTCTGCCTCAAGTTCAAATCTTTCTGAGTAAAGATGTACTTGAGGCTCTTGTGATCAGTGAAAATGTCACAAGACTCGCCGTACAGGTAATGCCTCCATATCTTCAATGCAAACACCACGGCGGCTAGCTCAAGATCATGCGTGGGATAGTCCTGCTCATGCTTTTTCAACTGCCTCGACGCATAAGCAATCACCTTGCCCTCTTGCATGAGCACACACCCAAGTCCCAACTGAGAAGCATCAGAATACACCGTGAAGCGCTTCCCCGGCTCGGGAAGGGTAAGAACAGGAGCAGTCACTAACTTCTCCTTCATAGTGCAGAAACTGTGCTCACACTCTGCAGTCCACTGGAATTTCGTCCCCTTCTGAGTTAGCTGCGAAAGTGGCTTGGCAATGATAGAGAAATCCTGCACGAAACGCCGATAGTAGCCAGCCAACCCAAGGAAACTACGCACCTCTTTGACATTGGAAGGCCTCTTCCAATCCAAAACTGCTGAGACTTTGCTAGGATCTACAGATATGCCCTCTGGATTGATGATGTGGCCAAGAAAACCCACTTCTGAAATCCATAACTCGCACTTTTTCAGCTTAGCAAAGAACTGATTTTCCCTCAAGGTGCTCAAGACAAGCCTCGATGTCGCTCATGCTCCTCTTCCGATTTAGAGTAAACCATAATGTCATCGATGAACACTACCACAAACTCATCAAGATACTTGTGTAGCATACTGTTCATCGCCTCCATAAAGACAAATAGGAGCATTAGTTAGTCCAAAAGACATAACTTTAAATTCATAATGCCCATACCTAGTGGAGAAAGCGCCTTCTCAATGTCCTCGCCCTCACACGGATCTGATTGTACCCGATCAAGATCAATCTTGGAGAACACCTTTGCTCCCTTCAGTTGGTCAAACAGATCCTCGATGTGAGGCAAAGGATACTTGTTCTTGACTGTCACTTGATTAAGAGCACGATAATCAATGCACATACGCCAACTTCCATCCTTCTTCGAGACGAAGAGGACGGGTGCTCCCCATGGCAAAACGCTATGCCGAATGAAGCCCTTGGCCAACAGATCCTCCAACTGCTTCTTCAACTCGTCTTGAAAAGGACGAGCCAAGCGGTATGGAGAGATAGAAATAGGTCGAGTGCCAGGAACAAGATCAATACGAAACTCCACATTCCTCACAGGAGGTAGACCAGGCAACTCGTCAGGGAACACATCAACGAACTCCTTCACTACGTAAATCTCCTCAATGGGAATCGAGGAAGATGGTTTCTCAGACAAAGTCATGAGGAAACCCAACAGCCTCAAACGCCGACCAGAAAACAAACTAGTCAAAGCAAAGACGGAATCGAGAGTATACCACCCTGAAAGGTCAACTCTTCACGGACGGGCCTCGCAAGGCAACTGTCTTCCGAAACAACAGATCTTAGCACGGCATCGATGCAGCCAGTCCATGCCCAAAATGACATCAAAAGGAGCCAATCGATCACCATGAGATTGGCAAAGAAAACCTCATCATCAATGGCAATGGTGCAACCAGGGCAAATCAAAGAACTAGCAATCAACCCCTAGGAGAATCGACTAACACGGACTCGTAAATCCGCTGAACTCCCAACTTAGCTCTACTAGCAAACTCGACGACACAAAAGAATAGGATGCTCCAAATCAAATAGAACAAAGGCATCAACGGAATCCACGAGCAGAGTACACGAAACCACCTCTCGATGCCCTACCGACTCGGCGGTCGGCAAAGCGTACACTCTGGTGGCGCCGACGTAAAGAGCCCCGACTCAGGTGATGCCCCATCAAGGCTGGGGCGGAGGAGGCAATCGAGGAGGAGCAGACGGCCGCGGGCACCAAGACGCTACCGGTGGCGCCCATGCAAAGGGCGGCCGAGAAACAGGGCAGCCATCATGTGCACCGATCCTCTGGAAGACGCCGCTGGAGTGGGAGGAGAAGGCACCGTCTCCCACTTGATGATGCTATCGATTCATCCGGCAGACTTCGCCCCATGTGGCCGGGCTTGCCAAAGTGGTTGCAACTCCCGGTCCAACCACACTCAAGCACGGTGCTCACCACCGCACTTGAAACACTTCATGCCCTACCCGGCACAGACGAACAACCGCTCGCGAAGAAGACGATCAGGCGGCCCCATTTTAGCCCACGAGGAGGAGCCCTGTCCCCCTTGAACTTCTTGAAGGTGGGTCGCCGAGAAGACCCACCTCCTCCACCAAAGGTCCTCTTCGGCCTCGCCTGGGGCACAGGAACCCTGAACCGCTCGGGTTTTGCTTATCCCGAGAGCTCCAACTCGAGCTCCATGCCCTTCACTGCTCCACCCCGGAGCAGAAGTCACGAGGGACAGTCGCCCCCATGACAACTCTGAACTCCTGGTTGAGGCCCCTACGGAACCTCCTCGCCTTCTCCCTGTCGTCGGCTGCCACGGGCACGAAGCGCACCACGCTGTTGAACTCCACCTCATTCTATGCCACCGACCTCTTTCCCGCGCAAAGAGTCGTCCGAGAATGCTCCATCCTCACAAGGAAAGACTCCGCGTAGAACGTGGCTCTGAAGCGAGCCACAAAGTCCTCCCGTGATCGACCAAGATCGTGGGTTCTAGCAGCCAAAACCCCTTCCCACCAGATATCGGCTTGGCCTTTCACCGAAAGGCCACAAAGCGAGCCCTCTGGACCAAGGTCAATTCTAGGACCTCAAACTGCCTTTCCATGTACCGCAGCCAATCTGCGGACTGGATCGGCGTGTTCGCTCCGTCAAAAGTGTCAAGACGGAGGGTCATCCACTCTCGGAGACTCATCCTCGGCTCTGGCGCAGCGAGGCAACAATCGGGCCACTGCAGGGGAGGCACCACAGGGGCTGCCCGCAATCGCCGCACAGCTCTGAATCTCCTCTGCAGAGCCTGAACTAAATCATCATTGGCGGGCACCCCGCCCGATCAGGTAGCTGGAAGCTCCTCCCGAGCTGGTCCACGAGCATTGAGCGAAATGCTACCCTCAAGAACAGACTCCTCAACTCCCTGGGAGCCTCGCCCTGGCCTCCACGGCCTCGGCATCCACGGCCTCTACCCCTCGGCATGGTCAGCTTGAGACATGACAACCATCCAAACACAAAAACATAAACACAACATCACACAACCAAGAACATAGATCAAACATCATCATAGCATAGTCTTCATCAAATAATTAAGCGCAATGCAATAATGAACCAAGACCCCATCCTACTGTGCAACCAAGTGTGTCAAATTTTAGATTAGTTATACCACTTTTGCAAGTTTTAATGTTGCTATCCTATAACAAAGTTTTAGTTAGAACCTAAGCCATGTTTCTAAGTTATTCCACATCATATTTTAGTTGCAACTTAAGGTATAACACTAAAATACTTATTCCAAGGACCTACAGCCCGCTCTGATACTAATCAGAATACACCCGGCATTTAGTATGCCCAAATGCTACCAAACATAAGCTAAACAACATCCAAATATCATATTTAACATAAAATTCCAGCAAAGGCGCATAGGCTAAAAACCGAGATTTCGGCAGCACCTCCTTTGTTTTATCATCAATTTAAGGAGCAACAACGATATAGCATTATATGGCAATAAGGGAAACATCTAAAACAGCAATAAATAGAGTCTTAACGACAATAAAAGACTAACATTTAGCACTTAAAGTTCCAAGTGTCAAACGAACAATAAAACTCTCATTAACCAAGCTAAGCCTTAATTTAATGACCATCACACGCAATTTATTATCAATCTAAAAGAATTGACTTGGGGAAACATTAAGGTGAAGCAACGTGTGGGCGTGTGTCTATTCCCTTTTCCCGCATGCCGTTCTCATGGTACCTTAAACAATAAGAAAAAAACACAAGCGTGAGTTCGAAACTCAGCAAGCATACTGCAATGGACAACAAGAACAACAATATGGCAATAGCATCTCCCTTCATGTAAATCATCTTATTCATAAACACTTAACATTGTCATCATCAATATGTATGAGATGTAATGCAATGCTCATGTCTCCTTGGAAACTCATACTGGTATGGTTGAGTACACACCCGTCGGTGTGCACCCTTTTCCCCCCTTCCATCCCGAAGATGGAGGGTGCCTACTCATCGCTTCCATTCACCACGTGGATGGAATCACGATGTAGGTGTAATATCCCGGGTATTTCTATACTCGAATCACTGTACATTTGTACTCAAGCACTGTTTAATAATACACTGCTCTTATGTATTTCTGTATTTTGAGATGAGTATACTTGATTGGCATCAAAAAGAGCCCTACAACTTATTTAACTTCGCTCAAAATCAATTTCCCATTTGATCGCGGTCATTAGACTACCCGACTAAATTAATTGCACTCTCATGAGTAATTGCAAATTGAGTTGGAAAGGTGTTAAATTGACCTAAAAACCTTCCTAAATATCTTAGAATCGATAAAAATCAACTTTGGAAGTTTAATTCTTCAAGATTTGTCACTTGACCATAATGCCCCTTGTAAGTGCATAGTGTTTTTATACCCTTTTATTGCCTCCTTGCCCCCAAAACCAACAGCCACTCCATTTCTCACATCCCTCACGTGCTAAGCAAAGAAGGAGAAGGAGAAAGAGAGGAAGAAGAAGGCAAGGAGCACCCAAATCCGGAGTTTGAGGGCGAATCGACCGACGAAACTTGATCCGGAGGCGGGAATCGACACCACCATCGCGTTCCCCACCTTCTGAACCCTCTCAAGTGAGTATTCCAACATCTCCCATGGATGTTTCCTTGAGCTTGCATGGGGTTTTTGAGTTCTAGGTTGATTTCTAAACTCCCGGGACTTCCCTCTAGCCATTGCTACGACTATCCCCATCGTAGCATCGCATTTCATCAAGTTCTTCTAAACCCTAGCCTAGGTCAAGTCTAGGTACCATGTGTTAGGAACATCGCATGGCAATTGTGCTTCAGAAACAAGACTCAGGTCATCGTTAGGTCCATTTAACTCTACTATCGACCTAGCATTTGACCACCTTCGAAATCTAGCAACCTAATGCTAGGTTTTCGATTTGTCGGAGTTCTAGTGGAGTAGAGCATGTATAGATTTTTCCCATAGCACTTCTGGTAGCTAGAGCCGCTATCAGAAGAATCGGAATTCAATTCTGATAAGCCGGATTTTATTTTATTTAATTAGGTGTTAAGTGTTTTCACAAAATACTAGGAGTCCGTAGCTTGAATCGACGATTCTATTAGCTCTTCTGATAGCCGTAGTCGCGATCAGAAGAGTCAGAATTCAATTTGTCGCATCCTACACAAAGTTGTCAGCTCTAGGTCACTCTATTTGCGAAAAATCGTAGAGGTCCGATGACCAAATGGATAGCCCCTATAGCTTTCTAGCTAGTAGAAACCCCGATAAAAAAATACGGAGTTTAGTTTTGACCATTTTGCAGCATACTTTGCTGCTCTAGGTCTCAATTGGTTGAATAAAATCCTAGAGCTCCGGAGCACGAATCAACTTCACCATTAGTCTTCTTAGAGGCTAAAACAGTGGCTAAAAATGCTAGATTTGCATTTTAGCACTTCGCATTTTATTTTAATAATTAGAGGGCCCAAAGCCGTTCTTGGCTTTTCGCTTCAGTTCGCCTCGTTTAAGGTCCCTAAGGTTGAAAGCATGCTTCACGTGTGCTTTAGATCCCATTTTGGCCCTTTTCCGGACTTTTGTCGTACTTCGGGTAAATACCGGAGTTACGCGGACGTTTGATCAAAAGTCCGAGTAGGTTAAGTCAATTTTGGCGGTGATTGGCTCCGATAAGTCATTATTACCTCCAAGTGTCTAGCTGCGGGTCCAGAACGAAGTTTCACGACATTCTTGATCAAAACGACCTTTTGACGGTTTTGATCGTTTTTGGTCGTTAACGGTCGTTTTGATCGTTTTGGCCGTTTTTGCGAATTCGATGCAAATTGCTAATCTACCGAGCGTTCTAGTTAGGTGTTGAGTGTTCGAACCCGTATCGGGAACCCACACGCGGATTCGATCGCGTTTGGACTCAATACGGACTCAAAACGGTTTTGTCGGAAATTACTCCGCGGTTTTTCATTTTGATTCAATTTTGGTCAATTTCATTAGGAATTGCTTTGCAACCGATCCAACTAAGTCCTAAATATCTTGCTTTAGCTTGTTGCGTTGTCGGAAACCTGTTTTGCGCAAAAATCCGCAAAATTGGCCGTTTAACGGATTTCCGACAAAACGATCGCTTTACTGCTTCGGCAAATTTGTCGCTTTTAGGGCCGAAAGGTTTTTTTTCGATCTTTTGAGCGTTTTAGCACCTAGTTATGTACCTGAGGCCATATTGAGGCTCCACATGCAAATTTAATTGCATTTGTCTTCAATTTACGTATTTTTATTCACGTAGGTAAAGAATACGCCGTTTTCGTTGTTTTAGCTCCCGGTTGATCATTTCAACTTCAAACAAGTTCCAATAAGTCCCATTAGGTATGTTATACCTATTTTTAGGTATTTCACTAAGTTTAGTTGGGTTTTACTTTATTTTGCACGTTTTAATCCATTTTGGCACTTGTTCGGCCGAAATGGACATAATAGGTCGTAGTTTCACATTTTCTTCGTTTTCTTCATTTCTTTCTCCTTTAAATATTTAAGTGGGTCTTATTTGATGTTTAGTTGGCATTTGTGCATTTAAATCTTTCTTTTGCTAAGTTGTATTTCTTTTTGTCGTTTTTGTTGCTTTGACCGATTAGAGGCTAGCAAGTCGGGCTTCGCCTCGAACGACCCGAACACCATCCCGGACATCACCGAAGTGCAACAACAAGGCAAGCACCTCCTTTGACCATCTTGAAACCTATATTTCACGATGTTTACTTTGATTTCTCAAACTATATGCATTTTTTATATTCAGTAAAGTGCTAGTTTGTGGGAATGGTAGATATACCCTGATTTGGTGGTTTTTCCTCAATTAAATTCCCAGAGTTCATTGATAGCCTTAGTAGGGTTGGACAATTAATAAAATGTCACTTGGGTATAAACGACTTAGTAAATGCATATGCTTAGACACTGCAATAGAGATGAGCAAAGTCAGTCATTTACCAAATGCTCAAAACTTATGATAATTGTAACTGGTTTTGGAAATGTTTTGGAAATGTGACTTGTAAAGGTAATTTGATAAAAATGTGCTGTGTCTAGTTGGTAATTAGACTTGGCGGGAGGTATAATATGTGCTAGTTAAACATGGTGGCGATTGGTTGGCGAGTTAAGTGGAGTTCCCGCTTGAGTCACTAGGCAAAAATATAAGGACCGAACTTGTGACGGTTTTGAATGAACACCGTGCAACCGCCGCAATGCTGGGATGGGGCAGCCTGTTTTAGTACCTGAAGTGTGAGGGATAGCCATGCCTGTTGGTAGGCCGAAGTGTGGACCTTTTCCCGTGTTGAGCAATCAAGCGCGGTGTGTGTGTCCTCACGACCCGCCGTATGCACCTTCGTGAGTGCGCTTGTACTTATGCAATGGGAATCGCCTCGATTCATGTTTGATTGATACAACGGTGTACGCCTTGCTATGGGATAATGCCGCGGCAAAACTTCGCCGTCGTCACGATGGATATTCCGTGGCCGCCGAGTGGTGGTTGGCCTCTTATCGCCATAGTAGTGGGTTTATCGTCGCCGGTCTTTGAGGTGTGGCTATAGCCTCAACGATGGGAAAGAATAGATCATTCTTGTATATCGGATACCTCGTGTATCGCGTGTACCCTGGATGACAGGGATGCAAGTCTGAGTTGTGTTTGGGTAAAGTGCGCAAACTCTGCAGAGTATCAAATAATTCTAATCGATTAGCCGTGCTCACGGTTATGAGCAAATTGTAACACCCTACAAATCTAAACTGTCGTACAAGAAAATTTCGACAGCATCTCTCCTAAAATTAGGACAAAACGAAAGCGACAACAAGATTCATAATAACCATTATAAACAGGAATAACATAAAAGCATCAATACTAGAGATAACAAGTCTAAATCAACCAGAAAACAAACATAAACGTAAAACAGCTCCAAAGAGGACATCAACATGTCTATGATTAATAAAATTTCAGCAAGCTAATGAATTATTAAATGCACTAGTCCATGTGATTCGTGATGACCCCGGAGGGTTGATTGTGCTACTAAGCCCACCCTTCAAGCTTACGACTCGCGAGAACTACCTGAAAACAACAAAATAACAAGGGGTGAGATTGGGTAATCTCAGCAAGCGGAACAACTTCTAACGAATAACACAGCCACAGTAAAACTAGCATACCAAATTCCTCATGTCCAATACCACATTATAGAGTCCACACAACCTCAGTAAAATGCATATGATTGTGCACATGCTTATGCCATGATCCTCCTCACCGTGCCCTTTCTCAGGAACACACGGTGTTGTACCTGTACGGTCGCGCACGCTGGCGTCGACAAACTTCCAATGCATGATTATGCAGTTAATGCTTCATGCATAAATACAATCATAACTTCCCACTCTGAATTCACATGCTTGCATACCATCAAATAACATGGATAGAATGCGAACATCATTGAGATAGAATATCTCCACAATTCATCTTGCAAACAACATCTTTCTTCATTCTTACTCATGATTCAAAAGCCAAACAACCACATCACAATGCAGGATAGGATATTGTAATCTCATAAACAAGTAGTTAAACCATGTAGGTGTGCTGCAATTAAGGTTTATATTGAAGACGAAACAAATAGCGAGTTATAGTTTAGCAAGACCGCTACTTCCACTTGCCTTTACCAACGTGGATGACGAACCTAGTTGCGTCCAGAAGGGGCACCACCTGTACAAGTATTATTTCAGTACATAGCGACATCACAAATGATCACACAACTCGAACACACGCTTCCTAATCCCCGTTCCCTTCTTAAGCGCCAAAAACCCCAATCTGCCCGGGTCAAACAGCAGCACCCTCTCTTCACAATTTCGTATCTTTTTTTATACAGATCATAAAAATACAAAAAAATTACAGTAGCTAGATATTGACGAGATCTACAACTTTCATGAAGATCACAAATTTCAATTCCACAGTTAAATATGCCTAAACAAACGTCCAACACAGTGGACAAAATCTGTTTCCAGATTCTGTACGTCATCTTGAAACAGCAATAACACTCAGACCGACGCCCCAAAAATTCTGAAAAAATTACAGAAGCTAGATCTCGACGTTATCTACAACTTTCTAGTTATAGGTTTTTGCAGGAAAAATCGTCTATGCCACGTAAAACGCGAAACAACCCACGCTGCACAATCTCCCCTTCCAAAAACAGCACCACGTGAACATCTACCCTTCTCCCCCATCAAGATCCATCTAAATCACTCACCACCAGATCTAATACACTCCTAATCCCTAGGTAGAATAGGGGTAAAAGATTGAGAATTTTACCTTGAGTTCTCCCTTGAGAACCCACGAAAAACGCGCGACGATTCCCGAAACGGAAATCTGCTCGTCCTTCACGCCTCCACGGATCCTCTTCTCGCTTGCTCCTTCGCGTTTCGCGGTGGATCTTGAGCCACCACGCAAGGGGAGGAAGAGGAGGGGTGGTGTGGCTGCTAGGGGAGGAAGGGGGCGCCCTAGGGCTTTTTGGGGGGGTGACACCCCTTTTATATGGTGGGCCGGCCCACTAGGGGAAAAGAGAGAGAGGTGGGGAGGGGATTCGCAGCCCAGGCCCAGGTTTTCCTCGGCCCACTGTTTCTAGCCCGACAACTCCAAATTAAATATTAATATGCCGGATAAACTTCAATTATTTCATCCCCCGACAAATCCTTCATTCCTCTCCCGAAACAAAATCAGGAAAAGGAACCCTAGAATCGCTCTGACGCTCTAAGGCATCACATTCTCCCCTCCTTAAAAGGATTCGTCCCCGAATCTACTCCTCTTTGCTATGGAACCTTAAAAAAAGGAAGGCAAAATGGTAATCAACACTTTACCTTCAGCATCCTCAAAGAGTGTAGGATACTTCTTCCGCATCTGGTCCTCAAGTTCCCAAGTTGCATCCCGCTCAGACTAATTGGTCCACAAATCTTTCATTGGACACTAACACGAACTATTCCCCTATTGAATAAAGGACACCTATTAGGTGAATCTGGTATCGATCTGGAATCTCAACTCCCACTTCTCTCTTCAACCCGATCGCGAAACTCCGCATTCCAATCTCAACTCCTCTACCACGCGGTCGCATTCCGGACGACGCGAACCATGTGAGATACAACGCTCTAGGTAAGTCTCTAAATCAACCCAAACACAAACTCCTATCTCCTACAAGTGATTGATCCTTTACAAAAAGAACCAATATCCACCCTTACCAACGACAGAGATAGCCTACTTTACAACCAGGGTCCGTAAATCCGCAGAAACAATAACAACCGAGCACAATCACTACGGTTGACACAAACTCGCTCGAACCCAGCGACAAAAGTTCCAAAAAAATTAATGTAATTACCTGCAACTTCCAAGTTGTCCACTACTAAATTAAGCAACCCCACCGAGGAACACATCAATGAAAACAATTCTCCAAAAAAGGTTTGAATTGAGTCATACACAACCTTCCTTTACTCTTCACTTTTAAACTACTTACGATCAGCGACCCACACTAGTTTTCCCTTGTAAGAAGGTTTCGCCTTCACATTCTTCCACCCAAGGACCAGGGCAAGGAGTACAATCCTTGAATATACTCAA
The DNA here is from genome assembly GCA_036346355.1 of Rhipidocladum racemiflorum. NCBI lineage: Eukaryota > Viridiplantae > Streptophyta > Magnoliopsida > Poales > Poaceae > Rhipidocladum > Rhipidocladum racemiflorum. Next base: position 10,545,457 of record CM070592.1, on the reverse strand, counting down.
CCATAACATAAACATTCATTTTCTTACCCCCAAGCTTGAACGTAAAAGAAATCTTAATTCTCACTAACACAACGAACGACAATCACCACCTTTAAACCAAAGGGCTGAAATTCACATACACGGGAACTCAACTTGGAAGAGGAACTCCATAGAACCAAAACCACCAAAAAAATTTCTTCGGGGAGAAGCTCTATTCAAAAGAGAAACACCGCGAAAGTCTTCTGCAAATGCATTTCACTTTTACCAAAACAAATCATCTCACTTTTATCCAAGGCCAAGCCATTCAGAAAAAAAAACCGATCAAGGAATTAAATGCTTCCACACAACCACCATCTCTTTTTCCTTAAAAAGGAACCAAACTCACTTCCCAACAGAAAAATTGTTTCAACCATGAATATCATTCATGTCACAACCAGAAGAATCGTCTCTTAAACAAAATCACAAACACCTCACACCACAACACAACTCTAGCCCAAAATAGAAATACAAATATTTCCAGATCATGAAGTTCCAAATCTTACATTGGATTAGCTACTTCTTTTGATCAACAATGCAACCGATAACTCGACCTTGAAAACTACGGACACAGTCAAAGCATACATCCTAGAGCATAAATGTCGCATTCATAACTTAAGCTAGTTTTCTTATCAAAGATGAATGAATGACGATATTTAATAGAATAACATTCCAAAATCTCCACAAATTACTTCAAGGTTAGTCATTCTTTTATCCTTGTTTTAAGCCTCGAAATTAACCCACATTTGGCAGAATCATTCTAAGTTTAGGGAAACTCTGAAACACAGCACAAAGAATACTTTGACCGAAAGTATTCAACCCAAATATCAAACAAACAAACCAATCCATATGAATTTTTAAACATAAGTTCAGCATAACTCCCGCCATCTATAGCATTCCACTACCCTTACCATTTAGATTTCAATATTCCCTATTTACTCATTGAGAAGGCCCATCAGGATTTAACAACAACTACACAACAAATTCTTACTCTTATTACCTTTTCCACAATTATAAATAAAGTTCACAGTGCTTATCAAAAACACATCCAACCAACACTACCTCAACAAGATCCCCACGGAGCAGCCTAACCTATATCATCATATTCTAAATTTGAAAGGTAGTGCTTCAACAAGTCTTTCAGCATGATGAACCTATAAATTCCATACCACATACGCGTCAACATCTCGACAATGGAAATTTATTCACCTAAAAGATGACTCAACAAGTAAATATTATCTCAACAAGGGACCAATCATAAATAGAAGTTTAAAACATACATTTATTAAGGACAAAATCACGCGTCATGCTAACTATCCCTGGTTCACTCCATCACAACATGTTACAATTTCCACCATTTTAACAAAGGTTTTCAACAATTAATCTAATCAGTTACCACCACTACTAAGTCATCAATATCAATAATTGGCATAATTGTAAAACAACAACATTGCTTTTAGTTACCCTATCCATAGGCTATGACAAAAAGCCACTACACAACATACTCCAACTATGTAAAATAGATTGAATAATTTAAGCCATCCAAAGCTCTTACGGCAATGGCAAAAACTTATGTCTTCCCAATTGATATCGATACTAGCATTATTGGAACGCAACTGCATACTTCCGAATCTACTAATAGTTTGCAACGTCATAAATATCAACTCTAATCAATTTCCATGTTAAAGTCACTAGCCAACACGATTAAATTAGAACATCTTTAAACAACCAAAGATGGTTTCTTTAACAATATCGGTAGTCCACCATTACAATTAAATTGTTCTACCGACCTTATATTAAAATGTCTCTAAATAACCCACTAATTTTCTATTACCTTCACAGTAGTTTACATCATCGTAATGTTCTAACTACGCATCAAGATTTAAAGCTTTAAACATTGTCCATGGTCAAGGGCACATTAAAATAATGCAATAAATCCTAAGCATGCACATTAACACATTCAATCATTATCGCTATAGAGCAATCTACAATACTAGAAGTTTATTTAATCTCAAGCTAAAGATAACAATTACATTTTAATTGATTCAACTCACAAATTAACTTAGAAGTACATCATTCCATAAACCACATTGTTACATACTACGTAACACAGACATAAAATTTCTAAACACCGTCATGGGTCACCTACCCTTGACAAACAGGAGGCAATCCAAAACATTAAAAAAAACAAACACAGTTCTAGATCAAGAACAAACACCGATAAAAAATTCTTCTTTTCAGGCAAGGAAGAAAAGCAAAATCCAAACATAAATGCAAGAGAGCTCGACCCTCAAATGTCCAATCATAGTAGCCAAAACTCTTCAAGAAATCCAAAACCTACACTTTCCACAAAGGAAGACGGATGCAAAAGGGAAGACCAAATGTCCAACTAATATTTTCCGATAAAGATTCAAACTTAGCTCCATCCAGCTTGATCTGCAACAGAGAAACTCCAACCCCTTCTTTTTTAAAAAAATCGGAAACAACAACCACGTAAATTTCCTCCCAACGATACCCATCACAATAAATCAGTGCCAAAACAAAATTGTGACCAAAAGACGCCGCAACGTAGAACTCTTCTTCTGTGTCTTCACTCAAAGGAGACAAAACCACAAACCGCCAAAAGGACAAATCAGCGAGTGCTCAAAACTAAGCATTTTCCTCGGTTTCAACCAACCACATACCCAGAAAACCAACCAAAACCGACCACAAAGACGGTAAAGAACATCCGAAGGAATCTATCACCAACCTCTTCTATTTGACTCCAGTCACTACCCGATCTACGATGCACACGGATAAGTACTCTTTCCCTACAGGGGTTTAATAGTTCTTCGGTGGTGACTCTACCCGCCACACCGTCAAACCACAGCCTCACTACAAACAAAAGGTGACCGAAACCCTTCGGCACCACAACCACACTTTATCACAAATGAAGCAACTCAATCAAATCTATCATAAATATAGCATTATACATCATCAAAAGTAGCATTCAACAACAAAGCTTAAATTCAACCTTTAAGCATAAGGCAACGATACCCATACCCTTTCCTCTTGTGCATCCATGTGTGTCAAATTTTAAATTAGTGATTCCACTTACACAAGTTTTAATGTTGCTATCCTATGACAAAATTTTAGTTAAAACCTAGGCCATGTTTCTAAGTTATTCCACATCACATTTTAGTTGTATCCTATAGTATGACACTAAAAATAGACATTCCAAGGACCTACAACCGCTCACGATACCAATCAGTAACACCCTACAAATCTAAACTGTCAGACAAGAAAATTTCGACAAGCATCTCTCCTAAAATTAGGACAAACCGGAAGCGACAACAAGATTCATAATAACCATTATAAACAGGAATAACATAAAAGCATCAATACTAGAGATAACAAGTCTAAATCAACCAGAAAACAAACATAAACGTAAAACAGCTCCAAAGAGGACATCAACATGTCTATGATTAATAAAATTTCAGCAAGCTAATGAATTATTAAATGCACTATTCCATTTGATTAGTTATGAGGCATTAGTGTTGATTGTTCTACTAATCCCACCCTTCAAGATTACGACTAGCGAGAACTACCTGAAAACAACAAAATAACAAGGGGTGAGATTGGGTAATCTCAAGAAGCGGAACAACTTCTAACGAATAACACAGCCACAGTAAAACTAGCATACCAAATTCCTCATGTCCAATACCACATTATAGAGTCCACACAACCTCAGTAAAATGCATATGATTGTGTACATGCTTATGCCATGATCCTCCTCACCGTGCCCTTTCTCAGGAACACACGGTGTTGTACTGCAGACGATCGCGACGCCAAGGCGTCGACAAACTTCCAATGCATGATTATGCAGTTAATGCTTCATGCATAAATACAATCATAACTTCCCACTCTGAATTCACATGCTTGCATACCATCAAATAACATGGATAGAATGCGAACATCATTGAGATAGAATATCTCCACAATTCATCTTGCAAACAACATCTTTCTTCATTCTTACTCATGATTCAAAAGCCAAACAACCACATCACAATGCAGGATAGGATATTGTAATCTCATAAACAAGTAGTTAAACCATGTAGGTGTGCTGCAATTAAGGTTTATATTGAAGACTAAACAAATAGCGAGTTATAGTTTAGCAAGACCGCTACTTCCACTTGCCTTTACCAACGTGGATGACGAACCTAGTTGCGTCCAGAAGGGGCACCACCTGTACAAGTATTATTTCAGTACATAGCGACATCACAAATGATCACACAACTCGAACACACGCTTCCTAATCCCCGTTCCCTTCTTAAGCGCCAAAAACCCCAATCTGCCCGGGTCAAACAGCAGCACCCTCTCTTCACAATTTCGTATCTTTTTTTATACAGATCATAAAAATACAAAACAATTACAGTAGCTAGATATTGACGAGATCTACAACTTTCATGAAGATCACAAATTTCAATTCCACTGTTAAATATGCCTAAACAAACGTCCAACACAGTGGACAAAATCTGTTTCCAGATTCTGTACGTCATCTTGAAACAGCGATAACACTCAGACCGACGCCCCAAAAATTCTGAAAAAATTACAGAAGCTAGATCTCGACGTTATCTACAACTTTCTAGTTATAGGTTTATGCAGGAAAAATCGTCTATGCCACGTAAAACGCGAAACAACCCACGCTGCACAATCTCCCCTTCCAAAAACAGCACCACGTGAACATCTACCCTTCTCCCCCATCAAGATCCATCTAAATCACTCACCACCAGATCTAATACACTCCTAATCCCTAGGTAGAATAGGGGTAAAAGATTGAGAATTTTACCTTGAGTTCTCCCTTGAGAACCCACGAAAAACGCGCGACGATTCCCGAAACGGAAATCTGCTCGTCCTTCACGCCTCCACGGATCCTCTTCTCGCTTGCTCCTTCGCGTTTCGCGGTGGATCTTGAGCCACCACGCAAGGGGAGGAAGAGGAGGGGTGGTGTGGCTGCTAGGGGAGGAAGGGGGCGCCCTAGGGCTTTTTGGGGGGGTGACACCCCTTTTATATGGTGGGCCGGCCCACTAGGGGAAAAGAGAGAGAGGTGGGGAGGGGATTCGCAGCCCAGGCCCAGGTTTTCCTCGGCCCACTGTTTCTAGCCCGACAACTCCAAATTTAATATTAATATGCCGGATAAACTTCAATTATTTCATCCCCCGACAAATCCTTCATTCCTCTCCCGAAACAAAACCAGGAAAAGGAACCCTAGAATCGCTCTGACGCTCTAAGGCATCACACAAATCTTCTTTAATCATATCAAGTATAGAAATTTGGTTCGGTTTTGAAAATGAAAATCTATTTCGGAGTCTATCTAAAGTATGTGGATCGATATGGTACTTGATGGATTTATGAATGAGTGAATATGGTATTTGGAGGATTTATGAATATATGGATGTCAATTCGTATTTCAACTGCGATCATGGATGGTGGCAGTTGAGAGACTCAAATGTTACATATATTGTAAATATGTTTTATTCAAAATGCTGTCTTTCAAATTATGTATTACATTTCGATGAACTGTTTCAAATCCTGCTTTTCGCAATAGACTTAGTGTAGTAGCCATTTCAATCGTATCAGCCTGCATATTAATTATATTTGCATACACTAAAGTCTTGCGAGTACATACGTGTACTCACCGTTGCTGCTAACCCTTTTTCCTCAGAGGATGTTTCTGATGATGATGTCCTGGATGTCGGCGAGCCCCAGTTCTGCGAGTGTTGCGGCTTCGTAGGTCTTCCCTCCAGTCAGTAGCCTGTGGGGTGTTGTCAGGCCAGCTGCGCTGGTTTTGTTGTCTTTTGTTTCCGTTGTCGTTCTATTTTGGAGTCTGTATTGTACTTGTACCAGATTTACACCCAGTTATGTAAATTAAATTAGTTTATCTTTTCGTGCATTGATACTCGGGTTGTGGGTACGCGATACTGGGCTACTGATCCAGGGATCCAGTATCAGATGCGTACAGGCACCGGGTCCGAAGCTAAGGGTTCGATCCCGTCGATCGAATTTTTAGATTCAGATTTTCGGTGTCGAGGCTTCCTGTTGCTATACGGTGCTATACGCTATAGTAGACGGCGTACAGTACGGTATAGGAAGAGGGGTCCTCACAGCGTTGGTATCAGAGCCAATTGACTGCAGGAAGACTTAGTTAGCCCGGTCGTTAGACTTAGGAGCAGATTTTTCTTCTTCTCAAAAGTTATTTTGAAGCTACAAATCTTAATTGGGAAATGTAGAATGCTATTCTTGTCCATTCTATAGCTTTTCTCTTATCTACTTTTCAAAATGAATCTGATCTTAATCCAAATTTCAAAATTTGTTTCTTTCTTCTATCTTGTTCAAAAGAATTAGAAGGAACACGGGTTTAGCTCAGAATGGGTTAAGGTTAGATGTCTGTGATTGTAATTAGGGATTATTTTGTCGTTTCCCTGAGTTGGTTTTTGAATTGGTTCTTATGCTTCTTTGAATGAATGCTTTTAGTATGTTTGTGTTGGGTACGTTGTCTGTTCATTCCGTGCCCACTTTGGTTCTATTTGACTCTGGAGCGTCGCATTCCTTTATTTCTTCACAGTTTGTTGCTCAGCATGAGGTCTGTTCTTTGTACCTCGAGAAGTACTTGTTGATCCGTTCGCGTGGATCTGTTTTGACTGCCGAGCTCATGAGTCCAGGGGTTAGAATTGAGATCAACGGGGTAGAATTTCGGGGTGATCTTATCAACATTGAGACATCAGGTCTTGATGTGATTCTGGGTATGGACTGGCTGTCCAAGCATCAGGGGCATATTGATTGTGCCAGGAGATCCATTTCATTAGTCAACCCTGATGGCATTGCTGTTACCTTTTCTTCTGTTCCAAAGAAGGCGGCAGCCTTTGCTCGATGCTCTTTACATTCCGGGGACGATCAGTCTGGGTGATATGTGAGTACCCCGATGTGTTCCCTGATGAGTTGCCAGGTTTGCCACCTGATCGTGATTTGGAGTTCATCATTGATCTCTTGCCTGGCACTTCTCCAATTTCTAAGCGTCCGTATAGGATGCCTGCTGATGAGCTGATTGAGTTGAAGACTCAGCTCAAGGAGCAGTTAGAGAAGGGGTTCATTCGCCCCAGTTCTTCTCCCTGGGGCAGTCCAGTCTTGTTTGTGAAGAAGAAGGACGACACTCTTCGCATGTGCGTTCATTACCGGTCTACCGAGGTCCTCTGCCGGTCACGACTCCATTTGGGTGATCATTGACCGCTTGACCAAGGTGGCACATTTCATTCCAGTTCATACCACCTATTCTGGAGCCAAGCTAGCGGAACTCTATTTGCAGAATATTGTTCGGCTCCATGGAGTTCCAAAGGTGATAGTCTCTGACCGTGGTTCGCAGTTCACTTCCAGATTTTGGGAGAGTTTGCAGTCTATTCTTGGCACTAAGCTATCATTCAGTACTGCTTACCATCCCCAAACAAGCGGACAGACGGAAAGGGCAAATCAGATCCTAGAAGACATGCTAAGGGCTTGTGTGCTGTGCTACAACAAGTCGTGGGAGAAATGCTTGCCTTTTGCTGAGTTCTCCTACAACAACAGTCACCAAGTCAGCCTTCAGATGTCGCCCTTCGAGGCTCTTTATGGCAGAAAGTGCAGAACGCCACTCTATTGGTCCAAGGTTGGTGAAAGACAAGTCTTCGGGCCAGCCATAATTGAGGAAGCTGAAAGGCAAGTCAGCCTGATTCGGGACCGGCTGAAGGAAGCTCAGTCCCGCTGAAGAGCTACGCTGATCGCCGTCGCCATGAAGTTGAGTTTTGAGGTGGGTGACTTTGTCTACCTCAAAGTCTCACCACTTCGCGGCACTCGAAGATTCCAAGTCCACGGAAGCTAGCCCCACGATACATCGGTCCGTTCCGATTCTCGTGAAGGTTGGTGTCGTAGCTTCTCGGCGAGCTACCACCCCATCTATCGGACGTTCACGATGTGTTCCACGTGTCCCACTGAAGAAGAGTCTTGGATTCCATCGAAGCTACTCAATGGACAATCTTGATTTGCAACCTGACCTTTCGTATTGAGAGTATCCACTCCGTATTCTCAAGACACCGAGCGTCATACTCGCGATCAGGTAATCAAGATGCTCAAGGTCGATGGAGCAACCATTCGTAAGATGAAGCCACGTGGGAACGTGAAGATCACATTCGATCAGTACCCGACTTCCTTCGAGAGGATTAGCAATCTCGAGGACGAGATTTTTGTAAGGGGGTAGACTGTAATATCCTGTATTTCTATACTCGAATCATCAGACATTTGTACTCAAGCAATCGCTTAATAATACACTTTGCTCTTATGTATTTCTGTATTTTGAGATGAGTATACTTGATTGGCATCAAAAGAGCCCTACAACTTATTTAACTTCGCTCAAAATCAATTTCCCATTTGATCGCGGTCATTAGACTACCCGACTAAATTAATTGCACTCTCATGAGTAATTGCAAATTGAGTTGGAAAGGTGTTAAATTGACCTAAAAACCTTCCTAAATATCTTAGAATCGATAAAAATCAACTTTGGAAGTTTAATTCTTCAAGATTTGTCACTTGACCATAATGCCCCTTGTAAGTGCATAGTGTCTTTATACCCTTTTATTGCCTCCTTGCCCCCAAAACCAACAGCCACTCCATTTCTCACCTCCCTCACGTACTAAGCAAAGAAGGAGAAGGAGAAAGAGAGGAAGAAGAAGGCAAGGAGCACCCAAATCCGGAGTTTGAGGGCGAATCGACCGACGAAACTTGATCCGGAGGCGGGAATCGACACCACCATCGCGTTCCCCACCTTCTGAACCCTCTCAAGTGAGTATTCCAACATCTCCCATGGATGTTTCCTTGAGCTTGCATGGGGTTTTTGAGTTCTAGGTTGATTTCTAAACTCCCGGGACTTCCCTCTAGCCATTGCTACGACTATCCCCATCGTAGCATCGCATTTCATCAAGTTCTTCTAAACCCTAGCCTAGGTCAAGTCTAGGTACCATGTGTTAGGAACATCGCATGGCAATTGTGCTTCAGAAACAAGACTCAGGTCATCGTTAGGTCCATTTAACTCTACTATCGACCTAGCATTTGACCACCTTCGAAATCTAGCAACCTAATGCTAGGTTTTCGATTTGTCGGAGTTCTAGTGGAGTAGAGCATGTATAGATTTTTCCCATAGCACTTCTGGTAGCTAGAGCCGCTATCAGAAGAATCGGAATTCAATTATGATAAGCCGGATTTTATTTTATTTAATTAGGTGTTAGGTGTTTTCACAAAATACTAGGAGTCCGTAGCTTGAATCGACGATTCTATTAGCTCTTCTGATAGCCGTAGTCGCGATCAGAAGAGTCAGAATTCAATTTGTCGCATCCTACACAAAGTTGTCAGCTCTAGGTCACTCTATTTGCGAAAAATCGTAGAGGTCCGATGACCAAATGGATAGCCCCTATAGCTTTCTAGCTAGTAGAAACCCCGATAAAAAAATACGGAGTTTAGTTTTGACCATTTTGCAGCATACTTTGCTGCTCTAGGTCTCAATTGGTTGAATAAAATCCTAGAGCTCCGGAGCACGAATCAACTTCACCATTAGTCTTTTTAGAGGCTAAAACAGTGGCTAAAAATGCTAGATTTGCATTTTAGCACTTCGCATTTTATTTTAATAATTAGAGGGCCCAAAGCCGTTCTTGGCTTTTCGCTTGATTCGCCTCGTTTAAGGTCCCTAAGGTTGAAAGCATGCTTCACGTGTGCTTTAGATCCCATTTTGGCCCTTTTCCGGACTTTTGTCGTACTTCGGGTAAATACCGGAGTTACGCGGACGTTTGATCAAAAGTCCGAGTAGGTTAAGTCAATTTTGGCGGTGATTGGCTCCGATAAGTCATTATTACCTCCAAGTGTCTAGCTGCGGGTCCGTAACGGTTTCACGACATTCTTGATCAAAACGACCTTTTGACGGTTTTGATCGTTTTTGGTCGTTAACGGTCGTTTTGATCGTTTTGGCCGTTTTTGCGAATTTGATGCAAATTGCTAATCTACCGAGCGTTTTAGTTAGGTGTTGAGTGTTCGAACCCGTATCGGGAACCCACACGCGGATTCGATCGCGTTTGGACTCAATACGGACTCAAAACGGTTTTGTCGGAAATTACTCCGCGGTTTTTCATTTTGATTCAATTTTGGTCAATTTCATTAGGAATTGCTTTGCAACCGATCCAACTAAGTCCTTGTAACACCCTACAAATCTAAACTGTCGTACAAGAAAATTTCGACAGCATCTCCCCTAAAAATTAGGACAAAACAGAAGCGACAGCAAGATTCATAATAAACATTACAAACGGGAATAACATAAAAGCATCAATACTAGAGATAACAAGTCTAAATCAACCAGAAAACAAACATAAACGTAAAACAGCTCCAAAGAGGACATCAACAGGTCTATGATTAATAAAATTTCAGCAAGCTAATGAATTATTAAATGCACTAGTCCATGTGATTCGTGATGACCCCGGAGGGTTGAATGTGCTACTAAGCCCACCCTTCAAGCTTACGACTCGCGAGAACTACCTGAAAACAACAAAATAACAAGGGGTGAGATTGGGTAATCTCAGCAAGCGGAACAACTTCTAACAAATAACACAGCCACAGTAAAACTAGCATACCAAATTCCTCATATACAATACCACAACAAAGAGTCCACATTCCTCATATCCAATACCACATTACGGAGTCCACACAACCTCAGTAAAATGCATATGATTGTGCACATGCTTATGCCATGATCCTCCTCACCATGCCCTTTCTCAGGAACACACGGTGTTGTACTGCAGATCGGCCGCAAGACGCAAGGCGTCGACAAACTTCCAATGCATGATTATGCAGTTAATGCTTCATGCATAAATACATTCATAACTTCCCACTCTGAATCCACATGCTTGCATACCATCAAATAACATGGATAAAATGCGAACATCATTGAGATAGAATACCTCAACAATTCATCTTGCAAACAACATCTTTCTTCATTCTTACTCATGATTCAAAAGCCAAACAACCACATCACAATGCAGGATAGGATATTGCAATCTCATAAACAAGTAGTTAAACCATGTAGGTGTGTTGCAATTAAGGTTTATATTGAAGACGAAACAAATAGCGGGTTATAGTTTAGCAAGACCGCTACTTCCACTTGCCTTTACCGACGCGGATGACGAATCTAGTTGCGTCCAGAAGGGGCACCACCTGAACAAGCATACTTTCAGTATATAATAACACCACAATTGATCACACAATTCAAACACGCGTTTCCTACAACCCGTTCCCCTTTTAAACAGCGAAAACCCCGATCTGTCCGGATCGAACAGCAGCAACCTCTCTTCCCAATTTCGTATCTTTTTTTCTACTGTTCATAAAAATACATAAAAATTACAGTAGCTAGATATTGACGAGATCTACAACTTTCATGAAGATCAAAAATTTCAATTCCACTGTTAAATATGCCTAAACAACCGCCCAACACAGTGGACGAAATCTGTTTCCAGATTCTGTTCGTCATCTTCCAACAGAGATAAATCTCAGTCCGGCGGCCCAAAAATTCTGAAAAAATACAAAATCTAGGTCTCGACGTTATCTACAACTTTCTAGTTATAGGTTTTTGCAGGAAAAATCATCTATGCCACTTAAACCGCGAAACAATCAGCGCTGCACAATCTTCCCTTCCAAAAACAGCACCACGTGAACATCTACCCTTCCCCCCCATCAAGATCCAACCAAACCACTCACCACCAGATCTAATACACTCCTAATCCCTAGGTAGAACAGGGGTAAAAGATTGGGAATTTTACCTTGAGTTCCCCCTTGCGAACCCACGAAGAACGCGCAACGATCTCCGTAACGGAAATCTGTTCGTCCTCCTCGCCTCCACGGATCCTCTTCTCGTTTTCTCCTTCGCGTTTCGCGGTGGATCTTGAGCCACCACGCAAGAGGAGGAAGAGGTGGAGTGGGGGCTGCTAGGGGGAGAGGGGGAGGCGCCCTAGGGCTTGGGGGGGGGGAGGTGGGCCGGCCCACGGAGGGCGTGGGGAGGAGGTGGGAGAAGAATTCTACCAGGCCCAAGTTTTCCTCGGCCCACTGTTTCTAGCCCGTAAACTCCAAATATAATATTAATACGCCGCATAAACTTCAATTAATTAATTCCCCAACAATTTCCCTCATTCTTTCCGAAACAACAGAGAAAGAAAAACCCTAGGATCGCTCTAAAGTTCTAGGGCATCACAGTCCTAAATATCTTGCTTTAGCTTGTTGCGTTGTCGGAAACCTGTTTTGCGCAAAAATCCGCAAAATTGGCCGTTTAACGGATTTCCGACAAAACGATCGTTTTCGGCCGTTTCGGCAAATTTGTCGCTTTTAGGGCCGAAAGGTTTTTTTTCGATCTTTCAAGCGTTTTAGCACCTAGTTATGTACCTGAGGCCATATTGAGGCTCCACATGCAAATTTAATTGCATTTGTCTTCAATTTACGTATTTTTATTCACGTAGGTAAAGAATACGCCGTTTCGCTGCTTTAGCTCCCGGTTGATCATTTCAACTTCAAACAAGTTCCAATAAGTCCCATTAGGTATGTTATACCTATTTTTAGGTATTTCACTAAGTTTAGTTGGGTTTTACTTCATTTTGCACCTTTTAATCCATTTTGGCACTTGTTCGGCCGAAATGGACATAATAGGTCATAGTTTCACATTTTCTTCGTTTTCTTCATTTCTTTCTCCTTTAAATATTTAAGTGGGTCTTATTTGATGTTTAGTTGGCATTTGTGCATTTAAATCTTTCTTTTGCTAAGTTGTATTTCTTTTTGTCGTTTTTGTTGCTTTGACCGATTAGAGGCTAGCGAGTCGGGCTTCGCCTCGAACGACCCGAACACCATCCCGGACATCACCGAAGTGCAACAACAAGGCAAGCACCTCCTTTGACCATCTTGAAACCTATATTTCACGATGTTTACTTTGATTTCTCAAACTATATGCATTTTTTATATTCAGTAAAGTGCTAGTTTGTGGGAATGGTAGATATACCCTGATTTGGTGGTTTTTCCTCAATTAAATTCCCAGAGTTCATTGATAGCCTTAGTAGGGTTGGACAATTAATAAAATGTCACTTGGGTATAAACGACTTAGTAAATGCATATGCTTAGACACTGCAATAGAGATGAGCAAAGTCAGTCATTTACCAAATGCTCAAAACTTATGATAATTGTAACTGGTTTTGGAAATGTTTTGGAAATGTGACTTGTAAAGGTAATTTGATAAAAATGTGCAGTGTCTAGTTGGTAATTAGACTTGGCGGGAGGTATAATATGTGCTAGTTAAACATGGTGGCGATTGGTTGGCGAGTTAAGTGGAGTTCCCCGCTTGAGTCACTAGGCAAAAATATAAGGACCGAACTTGTGACGGTTTTTGAATGAACACCGTGCAACCGCGCAATGCTGGGATGCGGCAGCCTGTTTTAGTACCTGAAGTGTGAGGGGATAGCCATGCCTGTTGGTAGGCCGAAGTGTGGACCTTTTCCCCGTGTTGAGCAGTCAAGCGCGGTGTGTGTGTCCTCACGACCCGCCGTATGCACCTTCGTGAGTGCGCTTGTACTTATGCAGCGGGGAATCGCTCCAGTTCATGTTTGATTGATACAACGGTGTACGCCTTGCTATGGGATAATGCCGCGGCAAAAACTCGCCGTCGTCACGATGGATATTCCGTGGCCGCCTGAGTGGTGGTTGGCCTCTTATCGCCATAGTAGTGGGTTTATCGTCGCCGGTGCTGGGGTGTGGCTATAGCCTCAATGATGGGAAAGAATAGATCATTCTTGTATATCGGATACCTCGTGTATCGCGTGTACCCTGGATGACAGGGATGCAAGTCTGAGTTGTGTTTGGGTAAAGTGCGCAAACTCTGCAGAGTATCAAATAATTCTAATCGATTAGCCGTGCAAACGGTTATGAGCAAATCTTCTTTAATCATATCAAGTATAGAAATTTGGTTCGGTTTTGAAAATGAAAATCTATTTCGGAGTCTATCTAAAGTATGTGGATCGATATGGTACTTGATGGATTTATGAATGAGTGAATATGGTATTTGGAGGATTTATGAATATATGGATGTCAATTCGTATTTCAACTGCGATCATGGATGGTGGCAGTTGAGAGACTCAAATGTTACATATATTGTAAATATGTTTTATTCAAAATGTCCGTCTTTCAAATTATGTATTACATTTCGATGAAGCTGTTTCAAATCTGCTTTTCGCAATAGACTTAGTGTAGTAGCCATTTCAATCGTATCAGCCTGCATATTAATTATATTTGCATACACTAAAGTCTTGCGAGTACATACGTGTACTCACCGTTGCTGCTAACCCTTTTTCCTCAGAGGATGTTTCTGATGATGATGTCCTGGATGTCGGCGAGCCCCAGTTCTGCGAGTGTTGCGGCTTCGTAGGTCTTCCCTCCAGTCAGTAGCCTGTGGGGTGTTGTCAGGCCAGCTGCGCTGGTTTTGTTGTCTTTTGTTTCCGCTGTCGTTCTATTTTGGAGTCTGTATTGTACTTGTACCAGATTTACACCCAGTTATGTAAATTAAATTAGTTTATCTTTTCGTGCATTGATACTCGGGTTGTGGGTACGCGATACTGGGCTACTGATCCAGGGATCCAGTATCAGATGCGTACAGGCACCGGGTCCGAAGCTAAGGGTTCGATCCCGTCGATCGAATTTTTAGATTCAGATTTTCGGTGTCGAGGCTTCCTGTTGCTATACGGTGCTATACGCTACAGTAGACGGCGTACAGTACGGTATAGGAAGAGGGGTCCTCACAGTAGGTCTTACTCAATGGCGTTCCGGACTAGTCATAACTTTCTCACCGACCTTGCCGGACTAGTTATGACTTTCTCACCGCCCTCGCCCTATCTCATGTCATGCATGCAACTATGCCAATTATCATATTTCACATGTACATAAACATATGGCATCTCATCATGACAAATATTAACACATGGCATCGAATCATGATAATCATACTCAATATATCATTGGAAAACAGCAAGCATGGCAAGTGATCATAGCAAGTATTCAATCTTTCATCTAATCTCCGCAAGCAACCTACAATTCCGCTATTCATTACAACACACTTGCCTCAACCGTGGGCGACGGGATTGTGGGAAGTAGAGGGCACCCCCGGGGTCACACCACCTGCACAATGGCATCACATACTCTCAATAATGCCCACAAAACAGTACACAAATCCCAATCTCACCCGACATTGCCCGCTACTCGCAAAACCTAAAACAGAGGTTCTGTCCCGGCGGGACAGCTGCCTTGCAAAGGCCATAACTTGAGTTCTGGGACTCCAAATCGATTAAATGAGTACACCATCGCGAAGCTTAGGAAATTTCCTACCTTTTTATAGTTATACGGAAAGACTGATTCGGACTCTAAAATTGTTTAATTTACAGATTACTACGATCTGTTCTAATTGCGTCACAGATTTTAACACGCTCGGTAAAACGGCCATAACTTTCAAACGGCTGATCGGATTTTAACGTGCTTTATGTCCACGGAAAGATAATTAAATTATCTACAACTTCTTTTAAGTCCATATGGACAGATTCGGAATCTAAATCGACGAAAACTCGAACCCTAGCCCGACTGCTCAATCTGCCCGAAAACAGAAACGTGGCAACGTCTGGATCTAACCCAAAGAACTCCAACCCAGCACCACCAATTGATCTAAAAACTTCATAAACACCCTAAGAACAGTACCTAGATCAAACCCAAGGATTCCCATGATCATACCTTTGCCCAACGAACGAATCTCCAATAGATCTCCTCGCGGATCGCTCCTCGCTCCACGCTCCTTGCTCCTCGCTCCTCGCTCCAACGGATGGATCCACAAGGTGCAGAGGTGTAGAGATCACCCTAGGGCAGCAAGGGGGTGGAGGAGAGGTGGTGGAGAGGTGGGGCAATGGAGGAGATCAAGGGGGAGGCGCAAGGCTCAAAGGGAAGGGGCGGCTAGGGCATGGCAAGTGGGGGGAGATGAGGGGGGCGCATCAAGGCCTCAAGGGGCGCAAAGGCAGCAGGGTGGATGCCCCAAAGGGGCAGGGAAACCCCTTTTACCAGCCCCCACACCCAATTCTAGCCCGTTACGGAGACCTAATCCATCCCACCAAAGCCCACCAAGGCCCAAAACTCCCCCGGGAAGGCCCAAAACCCCGAAAATGGCCCGGAAACGGCCCGGAAAAGCTATTAACCTCCATAACCTATAGTTTTAACCTTAATTCCACATTTCATACTGTTTTTCACCATATCAAGCACATAAAATAAAGTTATGACACTCCGTGGTGTCACATCCTGCTTGTCTGATCACTTCCACTTGGTATTGTGGCTTCTCAAAATCTCCGAGAGACTGTAGCATACACCAAAGTTCCGCGGCGTGACCAACCTCCAGATCGACGTAGTTGAACTCTCCCTCCATCTGTCACAAGAGTGCTCACGTAAGAATTCAAAATTTTTAAATCGTGACAAGGTAAGGGAAAAATTCAGCAAGAGGCAAGAAAAGAGAGAAGGGGATAAGTCGAGATATCATTTCTTATCTTGACAACCTTTTAGCCTATAGAAAATAGGTTTTAACCTCTCTACGACCAATCTAGCTAGGGTTGAGCCTACGGTCAACCTGGCTCTGATACCACCTCTGTCGGGACCCGAATTTGCAAATCCGGACCCTCTGTGTATTCAGCACTAGTCCAGGAACGCGCTAGTGCACATAGTCTTAACATCGGTAAATACCACAATCATACCACTCGATACTTAATAAAGTACTTTAACTAAATAGTCAAACTGGTTACTCGACCTTATGGTCAAGTTACAAATATACGCCACGCAGGGCGAGACTTATTAAGAGAGAAATGATAGCAACGGAAAATAAGATAACTTCGTGACGCCATCCAGTATACCACATGCAACTGACTGGGCTCGCTCCCTAAGTAGACGGTTCCTCTTGGAGCTACTCCTCCAAAGCTGGTGTAGTCTCCTCTTCAACTGGTGTTGTATTGTGGCAAGGGTGAGTACTTAGTACTCAGCAAGTCATGCACAGAATGCAGCTAATATACTACATGCATGGCTTAATACAAAGGAATAGCTCAGGGTATATTTGCAATAAAACAGCATTTGACAAGTAGCATAAGTAGATTCGAAAGCAGTAGTAACAAGTAAAGCATAGATAATTTTTCAAGAAGTTTAATAAACATCTTTCCCATCCTAAATCCACATTTCCATTAACATCATTATTTCACCAAACCCAACCTCTCAAGTCCAAGTTATTTTTGAGAAAATTTAATCCTTGACTGTAATTCCCGAGCGATGTCCATTACCGCGGACACGGCTATTCGAATAGATTCTACACTCTGCAGAGGTTAAGCACTTTACCCACAAGATACAGTCAAACACCACAAAGGCGAGTTCCCGTAACAAAGTCTTTCGAAAACTTCTAACAATACAAGTGAGCCTCCCCGGTTATTGCACACTAACCCTTCCCTTAGCTAAGGCGAAGTTTAGGCCAATCAACCGTTAGATGGGTACCTGGCCTCACTTCCAGACGCCTCCCCATACAACTTACACAAAGGGTGTAGTTCACCTCCTGAGGTCCCACAGGTACGTTATTAGCAACTTAGTCAACTAGGTCCGTCCCATTACAGACATGTGGTTGCACGCTTGACTCAGTTCAAAGGCTTGCAAGGTTAAGTCCTTAGGGTGACCAGGGCAAGACTACCCGAAGAACCAAACCAACATTCCCAATGCCACAACTGGCCCACCTAATTATTCTTGCCACATGCCCCGGTCGAAAACTATTTATCAAACCCCAGTTGATTACCATGCACCACGTGCCATCAACATCACATGATACCTTTCCAAAACAGGTTCAATATATCAGTAAGTCAATATTAACATTTGATTGTCCAAAATCATGTCATGAGCACGTAGCAGGTCTAAGCAACATACTACACGATCTAATTTCCCATGTTGGCAATTTAATAATGCCCAACTAGTAAACCACAACTAGGGTGACAAGGGTCATGGCACATATTTAATTAATCAAGGTGTCATACAGCAATTTGGCATTTATCTAATTTCCCATATTTAAATAAAGTATTTTTCTATTTGAACTAGCATGCAATAAGTTAAATCAAAATAATTATCAAAATAGGATCAACATGGTCAAAGCACAACTTTCCTTCAAAAAAGTACTTGTTCCTGGTCTTGAGGTGGATCCTGAGTCAATACTTCTCCTTCGAACCCTTCCGGCACTTCAACGTCTACTCGTAAAGCGTGCAAGTAGCAACCAATGAATAAAACAGTAGACAAAAACATCCAAACATCCAAATAAAGTCCATAAACAGAGAGAGCATAATTTTATAAATTTTTAGAAACTGAAATCATCAAATTCGGAGTTAAAATGCAAAAGTTATAGCATTTTGAAGTTTAAATAATCAATTAAATAATTTTACAGAGAAAAACTTTAGTCCAAAAATTAAATAAAATTCATATTTAGGTAGATCTCAATTTTATACAAATTTAGAAATTTGAATCACTCAAATCGGAGTTGAAACGCAAAAGTTATAAGCATTTGAAGTTTGAAGCAAAATCTGAAATCATTATTTCGAATTAATAAATCATTTTCTTTTTCGAAAAGTAATTATTGCGTCAGCGAGGACACGTGGCAGCCTTTGATTGGTCTGCTGACGTCAGCCGGTCCATGAACTCGGTCCACGCTCGGCTCGGGTCTACCGTGGACTCGGTTCACGGCTCCATGTGTCGCTGACAGGTGGGTCCCCTCGGGTGACGTCCATCGGCGTCGTCGGGGCTCACCGCAGTCGACAGGTGGGACCCTCCGATGACGTCATGGGTGACGTCACGGTGCGGTCGCTGACACGCGGGCCCGGCGTGTTAGTGACCCACGCGTACGCCCGCGTGGCGCGGTGGTTCGGCTCCCTGGACACGTCGCGCGATCGTGTCCGTTGATTTGAAAATCAACGGCCGCGATTAGATCCAGGGTTAACACGTTGAAAACTACTCGATGATCGTGGGCCGTTCGATCTAGATCGGACGGTCCAGATCTAATCCTACGTTAACACTACTACGGCACGTGGTGATCGTGGGCCGTTAGATCTTGATCCAACGGTCCAGATCTAATCGGGTTTGGAAACACGTGAACTCACCTCAACTGCACGATCAAGATCGGACGACGCACAGAGCTCGCGAGGTCGATGGCGACGCGGCGGAGCTGCAGCAACCGGAGACAGAGACGACGACCACTCCCGTGGCGCTTCGGGGCTCCTCCGGCGAGATGAGTTGGCTCCACGGGTGCGTCTCGGTCTGGGGATTCTGGATCTGGGCTCAACGGTGGCTAGGGACGGTGGGTGATGGCGGGATGAAGCAAAAACCGTGGCGGAGCGGCGCTCAACTACGGCGAGCTATCGCGGCTAAACGGCGGCGGCTCTGCCTTGGTGAGTAGGGGCTACGGGTGCGCAAGGTCAGGGCCGACCTCGGGGTGTGACCCGGGCCTTAAATAGCCTCGGCGTTCGTGCCCGAGGCGGAACCCTAGATCTACGCGGCGGCGGAGTCCGGCTCGGTTTCGGCGGAGACGACGACGCACGGCCGTCCGCGTGGCACGATCGACGGTCACGATCGCGTGGGTGCGATCGGATCCGACCCGGACGCAGCTCGAACCGGTGCGGTCTAATTTGGACCGTTGGATCTCGATCTAACAGTTAGGATCGAATGGGGTTCGGTCAAGTCACATGGCTCGGGTCGGACTCGAGTCGGACTCGGACTCGGGTCCGGTCGGATAAACAGTACTTGACCCGACTTGATTTTCCAGCGATTTAATATTTAAAATAATTCCCAGAAATTCATTTAATTCATTAAAAATAGCAAAAGACTCAGAAAAATTCTAGAAAAATTCTGGAAAATATTTTGGAACATTTTGGACTCAAATAAAATATTTCCAGCAAAATTTTATTTGCAAAGTTTAATTCTTTAATTATTTCAATATGGAATAAATTCAAATTAAATCCAAATAAATCCAAATAAATTCCAGAAAATTCCAAAAATTCACCAAAGTGCCAAATCACACATGAATTTAAGAAAAGCAAAATTTTGGGGTGTTACATCAGCTACCACATTAGCTTTTCCCGGATGATAATGGATTCCCAAATCGTAGTCCTTGATTAGCTCCAACCACCGGCGCTGTCTCAAGTTTAGATCTGGTTGGGTGAAAAAGTATTTCAGACTCTTATGATCAGTAAATATCTCAACTCGGTTTCCGATGAGATAATGTCGCCATAACTTAAGAGCATGAATTACGGCAGCCAATTCTAGATCATTAGTCGGATAATTGGCTTCATGAGGTTTCAGTTGGCGTGAAGCATACGCCACGACTTTTCCTTCCTGCATCAGCACACAACCAAGACCTTGACGTGAAGCATCACAGAATACGTCAAAGTTTTTGTGCACATCAGGCAAGACAAGAATTGGAGCTGTTGTAAGCCTTCGCTTCAGCTCTAGGAAACTAACTTCACAAGCTGACGTCCACTCAAATTTCTTCTCCTTCTTGAGTAACTCAGTCATCGGCTTGTAAATTTTGGAAAAGTTTTCAAAGAATCGCCGATAGTACCCGGCTAACCCAAGAAAACTTCGGACTTCGGGAACAGTCCGTGGTTGTTCCCAAGCAAGTACAACCTTCACCTTGCTGGGATCAACAACAACACCTCCTTCCGAGAGAACGTGGCCTAAGAAGGCAACTTCTTTGAGCCAGAACTCACATTTGCTGAACTTGGCACACAGCTGATGTTCACGCAATTTATCAAGCACTAAATGCAGATGGAGTTCATGCTCCTGCTCACTCCGAGAATAGATAAGAATGTCATCAATGAACACCACCACAAATTTATCTAGGTATTCCATGAATACCTTATTCATGAGATTCATGAATGTGGCTGGTGCATTGGTGAATTCAAAAGAAACTACTGTATACTCGTACAACCATATCGAGTAGTAAACGCAGTCTTCTGGATATCTTCCAGTCGAATTTTGAGTTGAAAGTTGTAACAACCCGGCATTTAATATGCCTGAATGCTACCAAACATAAGCTAAACAACATCTAAATACCACATTTAAACATAAATTCCAGCAAAGGCGCACATGCTAAAAACCGAGATTTCGGCAGCATCTCCTTTGTTTTAACATGATTCGAAGGAGCAACAACAGGATAGCAATATATAGAATATGAGAGACAACTAAAAACAGCAATAATTCATGACTTAGCAACAATAAACGTCTAGTTTTAACCACATAATGTCTCCAAGAGTCAAACGAACCAAAAGACTCTCATTTGGCAAAGCTAAGCCTTAAAGCAATAACCATCACATGCAAATTTATTATCAACACTAATTGAATGACTTGTGAAATCAAAAGAGTGAAGCTACGTGTGGGAGTGTGACTATTTCCCTTCCCCGCATGCCGATCTCATGGTACCTAAAACAACAAGAAAACACAAGCGTGAGTTCGAAACTCAGCAAGCATATTGCAATGGACAACAAGAACAATAACATGGCAATAAAATCTCACATCATGTGTATCATGAACACTTAACATTATCATCATCATTGTGTATGCAATGCAATGCAATGCTCATGTCTCCTTGGAAAATCATACCGGTATGGTTGAGTACACACCCGTCGTTGTGCACCCTCTCCCCCCTTCCATCCCGAAGATGGAGGGTGCCTACTCCTCGCTTCCAAACACCACGTGGATGGAATCACGATGTAGGACTTACTCAATGGCTCTCCGGATTAGTCATAACTTTCTCACCGACCTTCCCCGGACTAGTTATGACTTTCTCACCGCCCGGGCCATGTAACATGCCATGTATGCAATTATGCCAACATCATGTTTAACTCACATATTAACACATGGCATCATAACATAATAAACATGCTCATCATATCATTGGCAATCATAAAAGCATGGCAAGTGATCATATATCATGTAGTCAATTCCATCTATTCTCAACAAGCAACCTACAAATCGCTATCCATCACAACACACTTGTCTCAACCACGAGCAACGGATTGGCGGGAAGTAGAGGGCACTCCCGGGGTCGCACCACCTGCACATAGGTACCACACGCTAACAATCATTCCCAAAAAACAGTACGCAAACCCTCATCTACCCCAACATTGCCAACTACTCGCAAAACCTAAAAACAGCGGTTTTGTCCCGTCCGGAGAGCAGCCTTGCAAAAGGCATAACTTGAGTTCTGGGACTCCAAATCAATTAAACGAGTACATCCTCGCGTAGCTAAGGAAATTTCCCAACTTTTTCTAGTTATAGGGAACGACTGATTCGGACCCTAAAGTTGTTTAATCTACAAAATACCGTGATCTGTTCCAATCACGTCACAGAGTTTAACATGCTCGGTAAAACAGCCATAACTTTCAAACGGCTGGGCGGAATTTAACGTTCTTCATTTCCACGGAAAGATAATGAAATTATCTACAACTTCTTCAACATCCATACAACAAGATTCGGAATCTAAATTGGCGAAAACATGAACCCTAGGTCGACTGCTCATGCTGTCCCAAAACAGAAACGTGGCAACATCTAGATCTAACCCAAATTACTCAACTCCAGCACCACCAATTGATATAAAAACTTGATAATCACCCTAAGAACAGTACCTAGATCAACCCCAAGGAATCCCATGATCATACCTTTGCCCGACGTACGAAAACTCCAACAGATCTCCTCGCTCCTCGCTCCTCGCTCCTCGGATGGATCCACGAGGATGCAGGGGTGGGGAGGCCACCCTAGGGCAGCAAGGGGGTGGAGGAGAGGTGGGGAGGTGGAGAGGAGAGAGCAAGGGGGGCGCACGGCAAACACAAGGGGGTGGAGGGCGGCTAGGGCAAGGAGAGGTGGAGGGGACGCACTTCAATGGGGGGTGGACGCACCGAGGGCAGCAAGGCCCCTTTTTACCAGCCCCTACTATGAATCCTAGTCCTTAATGGACTCATAATCCATCCCACCAAAGCCCACAACCCCCCCTTTAAGGCCCAAAATCCCCCGGGAAGGCCCAAAACCCCGGAAACGTTATTAACCACCAAATCCTATGGTTTTAACCTTATTTCCGCATCTCATACTGTTTTTGACCTTATCATGCACGTTAAATAAGGTTACGACACTCCGTGGTGTCACATTCTTCAAAAGGCCCAAAAACGCGAGTAAACCTCAAGCCGAAAGGTTTTATTCTCTAATTTCACATTCTATAATGTCACACCATACCGTAGTGTCACATTCTTCACCCCTTCAACAGGATTCGACCTCGAATCCGAAGGACGCAAAAAAAACCAACAACAAAATCCCCAAGGGACAAAAGACTTCTCTGCAGCACAAAACAACCGCACAAAACCTCAAACCGGAACAAAAACCAACACTTGGCGAGAAAAGTAATGATCTAGCTCAACTAAGGGCAACCTCTCACAGGTCGACCTTCACTTCCATTCCCAAATAGAATCTGCGTTTCAACCACAAAGGGCTCCATCAACCCAAAATGCTCAAATCCTCACGGCAAACACTTCATACTTCTATCACAACCAACCTGACTACCATACTCCATTAAACTCAACATGAAAAAATCAAAGGAAGTCACAATTCCTTTAACGACCTTTCTACATTCCCGAAAATTTCCATTGAGGGGAAAACTCATTAAGGCACACTTGCCCTTCCGATACACGATCATACTAACATTTTATTCCATCCTTTCCCAGACAAGACTCAAATCCAAGAACAACTAGTGACGACAATTGCTCACAGCAGGACAAATATCACCGAAGTACCGTCAACTTCACTTCCACCCATCGCTACTCTTAATAATGGTTAAACCCATACATCATCAACCTCCATTACAAACTACCCTTATACCACTAAGGTTCGACACCTAGCCCCAAGCTAGGATCGTAAAACTTTACAAAAACACATTTGGTTCCTTTCTTAAGAGGGTCTCGCCCTCACACAAAAACACTTAGCTATCAAGCCCAAGTGGACCACACACAACAACTCAACCCAAAGTGTTAACAACCATTTTGGAAAGAATTCAGCAACACCCAAGCCAAATCACAAAGGAAGCATAAATCCCCTACAACCAAAATACCATAATTTCTTCATTCTTTCTTTTCATACTAGAAAGAAATGGACATCTAGATTCATGACATGCATGCACAATTTTCAAGAGCACTCCGGATTAGTCATATATCCTTATATGACTTTCTCACCGACCTGGCTCATCGACTACTTTATGATTAATTATGCATAAACAATGTCTCGTTTTCCTTTTTCACCCTTCATTCATCATGTAACAACGGTACCGAATAGTCATTCACCAAATGACTTCTACCTCGGTATCAAATGAATAAATCTCGAATAACATCGAGAATTGCGCTAATTCATATAAACTATGACGGCGGCATAGTTAACAGTAAGGCACCACATCATATCAGAACCCACCAACGATAGATAGCTAAACTTTGCAAAACATCGCATTTTAACCAAAATCAACATTTTGGAAAAGGACATTGACTCCAAAGTTAAACATCTGCGTGAACAACCGCCATAAATTTTATCAAAAGAGAGGGGAACTCAATCCCAAAAGAAAACTCTTCACTAACCAAATTCACTTATGAAACATTCCTAAAAATCCAGACTTGTGAAACATCCGCACACCAGACACATTTTCCAAATGACTCCAACTCTAGCCAAACAGAGTTACACATCAAGGGCTTAACTCAAAAGTTTCCAACACAACCCTTTATGACCATCTGCTTCCTTTTAAAATTAATTCCAAAGATAATCCCGTGTGGACGCGAAGGAGCGCGATCCACTCAAAAACTTTTGGGGTGTAAATCCATACTCATAGCACCGACTAAACAAATTAGCCAAAACCAAATATTTGCACCAATTTCTACGAGTTTTAGGGAAGCACTGAAACACAGCATATGGAACACCTTGACCGAAAACCCTTCAACCAAAATGGCAACTAACCAAACCAGTCCAAAAGCTTTTAAACACAAGCTCAGCATAAAAAGAACCATCTCTAGTACTCCACTACGCTTTCCTTTAAAAGACTTCAATAATTACTATCTACTCCCTAAGGAGCCCCAACACAATACAACCAAAAGCTTCACAACAAATTCTTTCTCTTATTATCTTCCCCAATACTTATAAATAAGGTTTATGATGCTTACGAAAAGACATCCCACGAAGACTAAGTAAACAAGATCCCCATTGACCAACATAACAAATAACATCATATTCTAGATTTGAAACAAGTGCTCCAACAAAACTTTCTGCGTGACCAACCAATAACTTTCATACCACCTATATGTAAACGTCTCGACAATCGAAACTTATTCAGTTAACAAGCGACTTCAACATGTATATATTATGTCCACAAGACAATGTGCGTAAATATGATCCTGAGACATACATTCATTAAGGATGAAATTCTACATCATGTTAATTATCCATGGTTCACTCCATCACAACATGTTACAATAACCTCCATTTTTTTTAGCAAGGATTTTCAACAATTAATCTAAGCAATTACCACCGCTATTAAATCATCAATATCAATAACTTGCATAATCAGCAATCAACAACATTACCTTTAGCTACCCTATACATAGGTTATAACAAAATTACCACTACACAACATACTCCAACTATTTAAAATAGATTGAATACTAGCATTAACACTGCTCTTAACAACATCATGAACAATAAGTCTTATGTCTTCTCAATTGATATCAATACTAGCATTGTATAGACACAACTGCATGCTTCCAAATATACTAGTAGTTTGCAACAGCATAAATAGCAACTCTAATCAACTTCCAAATTAAAGCCACTAGTCAACATGATTAAATTCCTCTATTAACCCGTTAGATTAGAACATCTTTAAACAACCGGCAAGGTTTCTTTGACAATATCATTAATTTACATCATCTTAATGTTCTTACTATGCATCAAGGATTAAACTTTTAACATTAACGAGGATCATAAACACTTTTAAAGCAAGGCAATAGGTTCTAAGCATGTACATTAACCCATTCAATCATTCTCGCTAAGAGTAAACTACAACACTAGTAGTCTATTTATTCTCATGCTAGAGAAATTAATCACATTGAATTTATTCAACTCAAAATTTATCTTAGCAACACATCAATCCATAAACCACTTTGTTACCTACTACATAACATGCTAAACATCAATTCTTACTAGGGACAAACGATTTCAGTCAAAAGACTACTTACTTTGTTTGCAACATTTTAGTTTTAAAACTCATCCGAAATTCGTAAGGAAACTTGACTCTCAAAATTGCAAAGAGACAAACCCAAACTTAGTCATGCAAAGGAATTCTCCAAAACACTTTTAAATCTCAAAGACTCCCACAGGAGGGAACCAACCGATCAAATAAACCTTTGCAAATAAAACCTTAACTCCAAAGTTTCACGAAACAGGAAGGGTTCTTCAAAGATGATTTTCTTAAACCAGTAAAATAACGAAATCAAACACCACATACTACTACAAAGCCACCGAACTTCAGCCCAACCAGGTCTGGCATAACTCCGCAATAACTCCTTTAACCTCGGAGAAAGACAAACACAGGAATAAATTTGAATGCTTCTTCCCCATAAAGAAATCAACAAACTAAGCATTAAAACTGGAAAGGCGCCCAAAAGAAGCGCAACACTAGACTCCTCTTCTTCGTCTTCAATCAAGGAAAACAAAACCACACACCGCATACGGAACTATCCACGAAAATCCAATACCAAACACTTTTCTTTTGGTTTCCATCAACTAAAACCAAGAAAACCAACCAAGACCGACCACAAAACGATAAAGAACATCCGAAGGAATCCACCACCAAACTTTTCTATTTGACTCCAGTCAACTACCCGATTTACGACAGAAAAGGGTAAGCACTCTTCTCCTACAGGGGTTAATAGTTCTTCGGTGGTGGCGCTAACCGGCCACACCGTCAAACCTCACCCTTACTATGAAATAAGAGAGGTGGCCGAAACCCTTCGGCACCACAACCCACTTTATCACAACAACAAGAACAATTCAATCATCTATGTCATAGACATAGCAACATGCATTAACAAATAAAGCATTCAACATCAAAGCTTAAATACAACATTTAAGCGTAAAGAAACGATTCCCATACCCTTTCCTACTGTGCATCCAGTGTGTGTCAAATTTTAGATTAGTTATACCACTTTTGCAAGTTTTAATGTTTCTATCCTATGACAAAATTTTAGTTAAGACCTAAGCCATGTTTCTAAGTTATTCCACATCACATTTTAGTTGTACCCTATAGCATGACACTAAAAATATGCATTCCAAGGACCTATAGCCCGCTCTGATACAAACTGTAACACCCCGGCATTTAATATGCCTGAATGCTACCAAACATAAGCTAAACAACATCTAAATACCACATTTAAACATAAATTCCAGCAAAGGCGCACATGCTAAAAACCGAGATTTCGGCAGCATCTCCTTTGTTTTAACATGATTCGAAGGAGCAACAACAGTATAGCAATATATAGAATATGAGAGACAACTAAAAACAACAATAATTCATGACTTAGCAACAATAAACGTCTAGTTTTAACCACATAATGTCTCCAAGAGTCAAACGAACCAAAAGACTCTCATTTGGCAAAGCTAAGCCTTAAAGCAATAACCATCACACGCAAATTTATTATCAACACTAATTGAATGACTTGTGAAATCAAAAGAGTGAAGCTACGTGTGGGAGTGTGACTATTTCCCTTCCCCGCATGCCGATCTCATGGTACCTAAAACAACAAGAAAACACAAACGTGAGTTCGAAACTCAGCAAGCATATTGCAATGGACAACAAGAACAATAACATGGCAATAAAATCTCACATCATGTGTATCATGAACACTTAACATTATGATCATCATTGTGTATGCAATGCAATGCAATGCTCATGTCTCCTTGGAAACTCATACCGGTATGGTTGAGTACACACCCGTCGGTGTGCACCCTCTCCCCCCTTCCATCCCGAAGATGGAGGGCGCCTACTCCTCGCTTCCAAACACCACGTGGATGGAATCACGATGTAGGACTTACTCAATGGCTCTCCGGATTAGTCATAACTTTCTCACCGACCTTCCCCGGACTAGTTATGACTTTCTCACCGCCCGGGCCATGTAACATGCCATGTATGCAATTATGCCAACATCATGTTTAACTCACATATTAACAAATGGCATCATAACATAATAAACATGCTCATCATATCATTGGAAATCATAGAAGCATGGCAAGTGATCATATATCATGTAGTCAATTCCATCTATTCTCAACAAGCAACCTACAAATCGCTATCCATCACAACACACTTGCCTCAACCACGGGCAACGGATTGGCGGGAAGTAGAGGGCACTCCCGGGGTGGCACCACCTGCACATAGGTACCACACACTCACAATCATGCCCACAAAATAGTACGCAAAACCTAAAAACAGAGGTTCTGTCCCGTCAGGATAGCAGCCTTGCAAAAGACATAACTTGAGTTCTGGGACTCCGAATCAATTAAACGAGTACATCCTCAAGTAGCTTAGGAAATTTCCCAACTTTTTCTAGTTATAGGGAAAGACTGATTCGGAACCTAAAGTTGTTTAATCTACAAAATACCGTGATCTGTTGCAATCACGTAACAGATTTTAACACGCTCGGTAAAACAGCCATAACTTTCAAACGGCTGGGCAGAATTTAACGTTCTTTATATCCACGGAAAGATAATGAAATTATATACAACTTATTCAACATCCATACGACAATATTCGGATTCTAAATTGGCGAAAACGTGAACCCTAGGTCGACTGCTCATGCTATCCCAAAACAGAAACGTGGCAACATCTAGATCTAACCCAAATTACTCAACTCCAGCACCACCAATTGATCTAAAAACTTGATAATCACCCTAAGAACAGTACATAGATCAACCCCAAGGAATCCCATGATCATACCTTTGCCCGACGTACGAAAACTCCAATAGATCTCCTCGCTCCTCGCTCCTCGGACTGATCCACGAGGATGCAGGGGTGGGGAGGCCACCCTAGGGCAGAAAGGGGGTGGAGGAGAGGTGGGGAGGTGGAGAGGAGAGAGCAAGGGGGGGCGCACGGCCAACACAAGGGGGTGGAGGGCGGCTAGGGCAAGGAGATGTGGAGGGGGCGCACTTCAATGGGGGGTGGACGCACCAAGGGCAGCAAGGCCCCCTTTTACCAGCCCCTACTATGAATCCTAGTCCTAAATGGATTCATAATCCATCCCACCAAAGCCCACAACCCCCCCTTTAAGGCCGAAAATCCCCAGGGAAGGCCCAAAACCCCGAAAACGGCCCGGAAACGTTATTAACCTCCAAATCCTATGGTTTTAACCTTATTTCCACATCTCATACTGTTTTTGACCTTATCATGCACGTTAAATAAGGTTACGACACTCCGTGGTGTCACATTCTTCAAAAGGCCCAAAAACGCGAGTAAACCTCAAGCCGAAAGGTTTTATTCTCTAATTTCACATTCTATAATGTCACACCATACCGTAGTGTTACAATAGTACCCCAGCCTCAAGTCAATCTTAGAAAAGACTCGAGCTCCACTTAATTGATCAAACAAATCATCAATCCGAGGAAGAGGATACTTATTTTTGGTAGTGACTTCGTTTAAGGATCGATAGTCCACGCACATGCGTAAACTACCATCTTTCTTCTTGACGAAGAGCACTGGACTACCCCATGGAGACAAACTAGGGCGAACAAAACCCTTAGCTAATTGCTCCTTGAGTTGCTTCTTCAACTCCAACAACTCATCAGAGGGCATCCGATACGGACGTTTGGACAATGGTGCTGTTCCTGGCAGCAAGTCAATAACAAACTTCATATCCCGATCTGGGGGCATTCCCGGTAATTCTTCAGGAAACACATCAGGATACTCACAGACCACTAGTACTTGACTTAATTCTGGCACAGAAAGCGAATGGAAAGAAGCCTTAAGCACATTTGATCGTCTGGAGTAATACTTTGTCTGGATTCCATCCGAATTCACCAGAGAAATGGAACGATTTGCGCAATCAATATGTCCTTGATTTTGAGATAACCAATCCATCCCAAGGATAACATTGAGTCCAGGGGTATCAATCTGAATCAGATTTCCCAAAAATAGAACTTCATTGATCACTATGGGTACTCTAAGGCATATGCGCTCAGCTCGCATAACCGAACCAGGAGAATAGACTAACATTGGATTTCGCAATCTGTTAGTCTTAACCTTATGTTCCAAAACAAACTTCAAAGAAATGAAAGAATGCGAAGCGCCCGAATCAAATAAAACCAAAGTGGGTACTGAGTGTATGAAAAACATACCAACTACCACATCTGGAGCATTACTGGCCTCCTCCGCGGTCACTAGGTTAAGTCGACCACAGGCTTGACTCGGGGCTACTTTTTGGCTAGAACGCCCTCCTAGGTGTCCACCACGCTCGGTTACAGAACCTTGCGGGCGAATCGGACCGCTTGGAACTTGAGGTCGAGCAGCAACAGGACGTTTGCTCGGACAAACAGTAGAGATATGTCCCTTCTCACCGCAAGCATAGCAGGTGAGTGCGGCCAGAAGGTTGAGCCGCAGAAAGAACAGGTTGGGGAAAGCTCCTCTGAGATCGTGGAGGCGGCGATGCCACGGACTGAGCACTGCCGGTTTGCCTAGAACGCGGTCTCGAAGTACCGGCACCGGCAGATTTCCGAGCCATCCACTTACGCTTTCGGCTCTCCAAAACTGCCTTGCCGCTGTCCTCAACACAAATCGCCTTGTCCACAAGAACTTGCATATTGGGGATGTCAAGTGGTGCGAGCGAATGACGAATCTACTCGTTGAGATGTTGACGAAACAAGGAGACTTTTTGGGCTTCACTCGGGACCTCATCTGCTACATATCGAACCAGATAATTGAACTTATGCAGATAGTCCATCACTGACATAGACCCCTGACGAAGATCATAGAACTCTCATTTCTTTATCTCCATCAGACTAGCAGGAATGTGCACTGCACGAAAGGCTCCTTTAAATTCCTCCCAAGTCATCACCTGACCAGGTGGACGAATTGCCTTAACACTACCCCACCAGGCTGCTACTGCGCCTTGGAGATAGTAAGCAGCATACTGAACCATCTCCTCATCAGTACACCTCACGAGGTCAAGTTTATCTTCAACATCGCGAAGCCAATCGTCTGCGTCCAGAGGATTGGTTGCAGATGAGAAGTTTGGCGGGCGAGTTCGCTGGAACTCGGCCAACCTCGATTGGGGTTGCATTGCTGCTAAACCACCATAAGCAGCGGCACCAAGGTTCTCGGAATTCTGCACCAACCGTTCCAACAAGCGGGTCTACATAAAAAGAACTTGGGCCATTGATGGAGGTGGAGGTAACTCTTCACTTTGGGCATCGTGATGACTAAGCGATGCCTCCTGATTACCTACTGGCTCATTAGAGTGATAAGATCCTTGGCTACGGGATCTAGCCAAAGGTGGATCTTGACGCTCCGAATTCGGCATTGCTACAACTGGTTCTTGGCTATTCTGAGCAACACCCCGGGTCATCATCGAACGATCAACACGTCTCTTCGGCGGCATCCTGCTGACACAAAGACTTAGAGACAAGTACCACAAGAGCCCATCGAAGAACGCGGGGAGTTTGAACAACAATCGTGAAACTCAAACACAATCCATTACATAGTAATACAAATTTTAAAGTAAGCATCACAGTGAAAGGATTGCAAGGCGATAGATTTACAGATGATAACTTAGCACGTCTCTTCGCGCTACAGGGGGTTATTTACAACACCACCAACATCAACTACCACCCGTTCCACGGGAATAATTACAACAAAAGGTTTCTTCCACCAGCTCGTAATTACAACAAAAGCGAGCTGTAGATCCAACTACCTATTAGGATAGGGATCTAATCCTAAACATGACCACCGTTCACAGCAGGAACATCTGAGGTGCCTGTGGCTACAGAAGAAGCAGTTGACTCTGCGGGAAACATCAACTCGTACTCGCGTCCACCAAACAGCAGGTTACGTCCTGGCATGGCAGTTGTAGAAGCACTAGGGCGCACAGCCGAAACACGGCGACGGCTGCTACCACGAACAGACATCTTGGCACTGCGAGAGACCCGACAATAAGATCCATAAGGATGGGGTAACTCCTCAGCAGTCTCGAGATCATCATTCTTCCCATAGATCATCCCAGTAGTAAAGAAACCATAGCTAACCAAGGGCGCCATGTTACTCTCTAACTCAGAGATACGGCGTCGAGCAAGCAACAGTTCTTCACGGAGACGAAGCAGATATCGATCAAGGGACCTCACTAGCCCAGTCTGCCAAATCTGCACAGGATCCGATAGTGGATAATCTGGCACATACAGGTTCTCTTGACTATCCGGCTCACGAGAGGGACAAACAGGAAACAACTGAGCCATTTCCGGTACATCAAAGCGAAGCCTCAGAATTGCAATATATGCTCCATCGAGTAGAGCTGCAAGAGGACTTGGCGCTGTACCATGATACTGAAGGGTTTGCTCTCCCGCGTGGTGTCCACGAATAGAAACTTCAGCCACATACAGGGAGGAAGCGGGACTAAGTCCAGCACGTGAGATTAAATACCCTGGCGGCTCAGGAAAGCCAGCACGCTGCATCATCTCCCAAAGGGTAGCCTGAACTGAGCCCTCTAGAATCGCAGACGTGAAGTAGCAGGGTTCCAACGTCCAGACATCTAAGATTAAGAAGGGAAACAGATTAGTGACATCCTCAACAAACGGAAATTCGAAATAAACAGAAATTAAATAAACGAAAAGAAAATAAACCAACAGCGGACCAATAAAAGAAACTCACGATTTTAAGCCTTATCCTTATCATTACTCAATTCTTAACTATCTTTTGAAGTGGATAAGCTTCCCAAATACTTCTAACTTAAATTTCGAATAGGATCAGGAAACTAGATCAAACCGAATACCCCATTTGCTTTTGCCCTGGAAATCTAACTTTGAAAGCCGAGATAAGAGGAAAATTTCCTTTGAAGCTCAAAACCAGAAGAGATGCTACAAAAAAGAAAAGATCAACATTCTATGTTTTCACAATTACGGAGTGCATAACCAAAATAACTTTTAAGGGAAAAGACTCTTCCTTAATCCTATCAATTACTAACCTTTGCTCTGATACCACCTGTCGTGGGGGCTCCTGTCCTTGTACAGTGATACTCCATTACTGTTGCGCGGGCCTAGTTAATCACGCAACCAGTAACGTAACGATCACGGCATCACGACAGACTCAGATTGAAACCACTTGGTCAGCACGATACTCGAGTAATGAGGTCAGATGCCAGCCAATTGGATCCAATTTGAGCTTCCCGCAACCATGTGATAACCACTAGTCCCTGGATCAGTAGGCTAGTGCCACATGTTGAGAAGGTAGAGTCTCATCCAAGCGAACGCAATATAAGGGCAGAGGTATTATATTACAGCAATAGATAATAATATTACAACTTGTTTCTGTTTACAAAATGCCGATTGGCTTAAAGTAAACTGAAGAGAAAAACATCATAGAAACATAAGTAAAGGGGCCGCGGTGTGCCTCCATTCCCTCAGGCAACCGGCGAGCAACTAACTCCGCTAGCCGTCAAACGCACCACCCGCGTCTGGGTCACTGAACTCCTGGTCACCTTCTTCCTCACCTGCATCTTCTGCTCCTCACCCAAAATTTTCAGAGCAAACGGTGAGTACACGTATGTACTCGCAAGACTTTATTGTTTGCAAGTATAGTAATAATGCAGGCTAAATAATGAAGATGGTTGCTATTCTAGTTCAGATTTGCATGAAGCTGAAGTTATTTGCAATAGACTAATAGATTGGAATACTGCACTGTATATAAAACATTTAGTAAATGAGAGTAAATCAATACATAATGTAATTGTACATTTCATTCAACATCAAATTTTCTCCAACAAATCCAACACCACCATCACATGGCAACAGGAATCATTTCCTTCAACATAACCAACACCACCATCACATGGCATCAAGAATCACCACCAGCTTGATCAAATCACCAAACCAACCGATCTTTGAGTTCAACGACTCAACATTTGCATGAAACAGCCCAACATTTAAAAGATCTACCGATTTCAAATCCTTTTCAAAAATCAAAACCAAAATACTATACTTGACAGCAAATACCCAAGATGCTCGTGACCGTGAGCACGGCTAATCGATTAGTTTGATTAATCTCTGCAGAGAATGCACACTTTACCCACACGACACATTCTAGCAATCATGTCTGTGACACTACGGTATGGTGTGACATTATAGAATGTGAAATTAGAGAATAAAACCTTTCGGCTTGAGGTTTACTCGCGTTTTTGGGCCGTTTGAAGTGATGTGTCACCACGGAGTGTCGTAACCTTTTAAATGGTGCATGTTAAGGTCAAAAACTTTATGAAATATGGTATGGCAGGTTAAAACCATAAGGTATGGAGGTTAATAGCTTTTCCGGGCCGTTTTCGGGCCATTTTCGGGGTTTTGGGCCTTCCCGGGGGAGTTTTGGGCCTTGGTGGGCTTTGGTGGGATGGATTAGGTCTCCGTAACGGACTAGAATTGGATGTGGGGGCTGGTAAAAGGGGTTTCCCTGCCCCTTTGGGGCGTCCACCCTGCTGCCTTTGCGCCCCTTGAGGCCTTGGTGCGCCCCCCTCACCTCCCCCAACTTGCCAAGCCCTAGCCGCCCCTTCCCTTTGAGCCTTGCACCTCCCCCTTGCTCTCCTCCATTGCCCCACATCTCCACCACCTCTCCTCCACCCCCTTGCTGCCCTAGGGTGGTCTCCACACCTCTGCACCTTGTGGATCCATCCGTTGGAGCGAGGAGCGATCCGCGAGGAGATCGATTGGAGTTTTCGTTCGTCGGGGAAAGGTATGATCATGGGGATCCTTGGGTTTGATCTAGGTACTGTTCTTAGGGTGTTTATGAAGTTTTTAGATCAATTGGTGGTGCTGGGTTGGAGTTCTTTGGGTTAGATCTAGACGTTGCCACGTTTCTGTTTTCGGGCAGATTGAGCAGTCGGGATAGGGTTCGAGTTTTCGTCGATTTAGAATCCGAATCTGTCCGTACGGACTTAAAATAAGTTGTAGATAATTTAATTATCTTTCCGTGGACAGAAAGCACGTTAAAATCAGATCAGCCGTTTGAAAGTTATGTCTGTTTTACCGAGCGTGTTAAAATCTGTGACGTAATTGGAACAGATCACGGTAATCTGTAGATTAGACAACTTTAGAGTCCGAATCAGTCTTTCCATATACCTAGAGAAAGATGTGAAATTTCCTAAGCTACGCGAGGATGTACTCGTTTAATTGATTCGGAGTCCCAGAACTCAAGTTATGCTTTTTGCAAGGCTGCTGTCCCGTCGGGACAGAACCTCTGTTTTTAGGTTTTGCGAGTAGTGGGCAATGTCGGGTTAGATGGGGGTTTGCGTACTGTTTTGTGGGCATGATTGTGAGTGTGTGATACCTATGTGCAGGTGGTGCGACCCCGGGAGTGCCTTCTACTTCCCGCCTTTTCGTTGCCCGTGGTTGAGGCAAGTGTGTTGTAATGAATAACGAATGTTATGTTGCTTGTTGAGACTAGATGAAAGATGGATTTCATGATATGATCAATTGCCATGCTTTAATGTTTTCCTATGATATGATGAGTATGCTATGATGCCATGTGTTAAATATACAAGTTTATGATGATGATGGCATATTTGCATACATGACATGTTACATGGCTCGGGCAGTGAGAAAGTCATAATTAGTCCGGGAAGGTCGGTGAGAAAGTTATGACTAATCCGGAAAGCCAATGAGTAAGTCCTACATCGTGATTCCATTCACCGTGGTGAACGGAAGCAAGGAGTAGGCACCCTCCATCTTCGGGATGGAAGGGGGGGAGAGGGTGCACACCGACGGGTGTGTACTCAACCATACCGGTATGAGTTTCCAAGGAGACATGAGCATTGCATTACATTGCATACATAATGATGATGATACTGTTAAGTGTTCATGAATGAGATGATATACATGATGGGTGATGTTATTGCCATGATATTGTTCTTGTTGTCCATTACAATATACTTGCTGAGTTTCGAACTCACGCTTGTGTTTTATGTTGTTTTTTTTAGGTACTTTGAGATCAGCATGCGGGGAAGGGAAATAGTCACACGCCCACACGTAGCTTCACCTTAATGATTCCACAAGTCATTCTATTAGTTTGATAATAAATTGCGTGTGATGATCATTGCTTTAGTGTTTAGCTTTACTATTTGAGAGCTTATTTGTTCTTTTGACACTTGGAGACATTAAGTGCTTGATGTTAGTCTTATATTGTCGTTAAGACTCTATTTATTGCTGTTTTAGATGTTTCTCTTATTGCCATATAATGCTATATCGTTGTTGCTCCTTAAATTCATGATAAAACAAAGGAGGTGCTGCCGAAATCTCGGTTTTTAGCCTATGCGCCTTTGCTGGAATTTTATGTTAAATATGATATTTGGATGTTGTTTAGCTTATGTTTGGTAGCATTCGGGCATATTAAATGCCGGGGTGTTACAGTTGGTATCAGAGCGGGCTGTAGGTCCTTGGAATGTGTATTTTTAGTGTCATGCTATAGGGTACAACTAAAATGTGATGTGGAATAACTTAGAAACATGGCTTAGGATTTTACTAAAATTTTGTCATAGGATAGCAACATTAAAACTTGCAAAAGTGGTATAACTAATCTAAAATTTGACACACATGGATGCACAGTAGGAAGGGTATGGGTATCGTTGTTTACGCTTAAATGTTGTATTTAAGCCTTGTTGCTAAATGCTGTATTTGATATAGTACGTTGCTATGTCTATGAGATAAATGATTGAATTATTCCTGTTGTGGTGGTAAAAGTGGGGTTTTGGTGCCGAAGGATTTCGGCCACCTCTCTTATTTCATAGTAAGGGTGAGGTTTGACGGTGTGGCGGTTAGCGCCACCACCGAAGAACTATTGACCCTGTAGGAGAAGAGTGCTTATCCTTTCGTCGTTGATCGGGTAGTTGGGGAGTCAAATAGAAGAGTTAATGGTGGTTTCCTTCGTATGTTCTTTGCCGTTCTGACGGTCGGTGTTCTTTGCTTTTCTTGGCTTTAGTAGATTTGAATCAAATGAAAAGTGTTGGGTTTTCGCGGATCGTTCCGTATGCGGTGTGTGGTTTTGTCTTCCTTGGTTGAAGACGAAGAAGAGGAGACTAGTGTTGCGCTTCTTTTGGGCGCCTTTCGCTTTTGATGCCTGTTGATTGCATTATGGGGAACAAGCATTCAATTTATCCTGTGTTTGTCTTTCTCTCGAGGTTAAAGGAGTTATTATGAGTTGTGCGGACACTGGCTGTCAGGGCTGAAGTTATGTGGCTTTGTAGTAGTACGTGGTGTTTGATTCCGTTATTTTACTGGTTTAAGAAATCATCTTTGAAAAAAAAAACCCTTCTTGTTTCGTGAAAGATTGGGGTTTGGTGCTAAGGTTTTATTTGCAAAGGTTTATTTGATCGGTTGGATCCCTCCAGTGGGAGTCTTGGAGATTGAAAAGTGTTTTGGAGAATTCCTTTGCATGACCAAGTTTGGGTTTGTCTCATTGCAATTTTGAGAGTCAAGTTTCCTTATGAATTTGGGGTGAGTTTTAAAACTAAAATGTTGCAAACAAAGAAATTAGTCTTTTGACTGAAATCGTTTGTCCCTAGTAAGAATTGATGTTTAAGCATGTTATGTAGTAGGTAACAATGTGATTAATATCTCTAGCTTGTGAATAAGTAGACTACTAGTGTTGTAGTTTACTCTTAGCGAGATTGATTGAATGCGTTAATGTACATGCTTGGAATCTGTTGCTTTGTCATAAAAGTACTTATGACCCCCGATCATGTTTAAAAGTTTTAAATCCGGATGCATAGTTAAAACATTAAGATGATGTAGACTGCCGATATTGTTAAAGAAACTTTGCTGGTTGTCTAAAGATGTTCTAATCTAATGGATTAATAGAGAGATTTAATCGTGTTGACTAGTGACTTTAATTTGGAAATTGATTAGAGTTTCTATTTATGTTGTCGCAAACCATTCGTATATTTGGAAGTATGCAGTTGTGTCCCTTCAATGCTAGTATTAATATCAATTGAGAAGACATAATACTTATTCTTAATGATGTTGTTAAGGGCAGTGTCAATACTAGTATTCAATCTATTTTAAATAGTTGGAGTATGTTGTGTGGTGGTAATTTGGTTATCACCTATGTATAGGATAGCTAAAAGCAATGTGTTGATTGATGATAATCAAATTTTTGATATTGATGACTTAGTAAGTGGTGGTAGTTGTGTAGAATACTTGTTGGAAACCATTGATTAAATGGAGGGTATTGTAACCTGTGGTGATGGAGTGAACCATGGATAATTAACCTGATGTAGAGTTTTATCCTTAATGAATGTATGCCTTGGAATCCTAACTATGAACTTTGTCTTGTAGAGATAATATTTACATGTTGAAGTCGTTGTTTAACTAAATAAGGTTCGGTTGTCGAGACGTGAATAGATAGGAGGTATGAAATTTATATGTTGATCTTGCTGAAAGATTTGTGGAAGTATTATGTTCCAAATTTAGAATAAGATGTATTATGATTCGGTGATCCGTGGGGATCATGTCATTATAGTCTTGGTTGGGTGTCTTTTTGATAAGCATCATAAACCCTTATTAAGAAATGTTGGGAATGGTAACTAGAGGAAGAATTTGTTGTGAAACTTTCGGTTGAATTGTGTTGGGGCTCCTCAGATAGTAAATAGTGATTATTGAAGTCTTTAATGGAAAGCGTAGTGGAGTACTAGAGATGGTTCCTTTCATGCTGAGCTATTTTCTAAAAACCTTTGAAACTGGTTTGGTTGTTTGCCATCTCGGTTGAATGCTTTCGGTTGAGGTGTTCCTTATGTTGAGTTTCAGAGTTTCCCCAAAACTCGTAGTGGTTGGAGTCGACCTTTGATTTTGGCGAATTTGTTTAGTTCGTGTTGTGAGTTTGAGTTTACATCCAAAAGTTTTTGAGTGGATCTCGCCCTTTCGCGTTCGCACTGATTTATCTTTGAAATTAATTTTAAAAGGAAGCAGATGGTCATAAAGGGTTGTGTTGGAAACTTTTGAGTTAAGCCCTTGATGTGTAACTCTGTTTGGCTAGAGTTGGAGTCATTTGGAAAATGTGTCTGGTGTGCGGATGTTTCACAAGTCTGGATTTTTATGAATGTTTCATAAGTGAATTTGGTTAGAGAAGAGTTTTCTTCTGGGATTGAGTTTCCCTCTCTTTTGATAAAATTTATGGCAGTTGTTTGTGCAGATGTCTAACTTTGGAGTCAATGTTCTTTTCCAAAACGTTGATCTTGGTTAAAATGCGATGTTTTGCAAAGTTTAGCTATCTATCGTTGGTGGGTTCTGATTTGATGTGGTGCCTTACTGTTAATTATGTTGCCGTCATAGTCTATATGATTTAGCGCAACCGTCAGTGTTATGGGTATTTCAATCATTTGATACCGAGGAAGAAGTTATTTGGTGAATGACTATTCGGTACCGTTGTTCCATGATGAATGAATGGTGAAAAGTAAACATGACATCGTTTTTACATGTTAAATGATAAAGGAGTTGTTGAGCCAGGTCGGTGAGAAAGTCATATATGGAGATATGACTAATCCGGAGTGCTCCTGAAGAGTGTGCATTTATGTCATGAAACGAGATTTCCCTTGCTTTCTAGTATGAAAAGAAGCAATGAACAATTTCTGGTATGTTGGTTGTGATGTAGGGGATTTATGCTTCCTTTGTGATTTGGCTTGGATGTTGCCGAATTCTTTCCAAAATGGTTGTTAACGCTTTGGGTTTGAGTTGTTGTGTGTACACTTGAGCTTGATAGCTAAGTGTTTTTGTGTGAGGGCGAGACCCTCTTAAGAAAGGAACCAATTGTGGTTTGGTAAGGTTTTCGATCCTAGCTTGGGCTAGGTGTCGAACCTTAGTGGTATAAGGGTGGTTTGTGATGGAGGTTGATGATGTATGGGTTTAACCTTTACTAAGAGTAGCGATGGGTGGAAGTGAAGTTGACGGTAGATCGGTGATAATTGCCCTGCCGTGAGCAGTTGTCTTCACTAGTTGTTTTTGGGTTTTATTCTTGCCTGGGAAAGGATGGAATAAAATGTTAGTATGATCGTGTATCGGAAGGGCTAGTGTGCCTTAATGAGTTATTCCCCTCGATAGAAACTTTCGGGAATGAAGAGAGGTCGTTAAAGGAATTGTGACTTCCTTTGATTATGTCATGTTGAGTTTAATGGAGTATGGTACTCATGGTGGTTGTGATAGAAGTATGAAGTGTTTGCCGTGAGGATTCGAGCGTTTTGGGTTGATGGAGCCCTTTGTGGTTGAAACGCAGATTCTGTTGGGGAATTGAAGTGAAGGTCGATTTGTGAGGGGTTGCCCTTAGTTGAGCTAGATCAACACTTTTTCTCTATGTGTTGGTTTTGGGAATTCGTTTGTTGTTTGTTCCGGTTTTAGTCGTTGTGTGAATGTTTTGAGCTGCAGAGAAGCCTTTTGTCCCTTGGGGACTTTGTTGTTGATTATGGCGTCCTTCGGATTCGAGGTCGAATCCTGTTAAAGGGGGGAAGAATGTGACACTACGGTATGGTGTGACATTATAGAATGTGAAATTAGAGAATAAAACCTTTCGGCTTGAGGTTTACTCGCGTTTTTGGGCCGTTTGAAGTGATGTGTCACCACGGAGTGTCGTAACCTTTTAAATGGTGCATGTTAAGGTCAAAAACTTTATGAAATATGGTATGGCAGGTTAAAACCATAAGGTATGGAGGTTAATAGCTTTTCCGGGCCGTTTTCGGGGTTTTGGGCCATCCCGGGGGAGTTTTGGGCCTTGGTGGGCTTTGGTGGGATGGATTAGGTCTCCGTAACGGACTAGAATTGGGTGTGGGGGCTGGTAAAAGGGGTTTCCCTGCCCCTTTGGGGCGTCCACCCTGCTACCTTTGCGCCCCTTGAGGCCTTGGTGCGCCCCCCTCACCTCCCCCCACTTGCCAAGCCCTAGCCGCCCCTTCCCTTTGAGCCTTGCGCCTCCCCCTTGCTCTCCTCCATTGCCCCACCTCTCCACCACCTCTCCTCCACCCCCTTGCTGCCCTAGGGTGGTCTCCACACCTCTGCACCTTGTGGATCCATCCGTTGGAGCGAGGAGCGAGGAGCGAGGAGCGTGGAGCGAGGAGCGATCTGCGAGGAGATCGATTGGAGTTTTCGTTCGTCGGGCAAAGGTATGATCATGGGCATCCTTGGGTTTGATCTAGGTACTGTTCTTAGGGTGTTTATGAAGTTTTTAGATCAATTGGTGGTGCTGGGTTGGAGTTCTTTGGGTTAGATCTAGACGTTGCCACGTTTCTGTTTTCGGGCAGATTGAGCAGTCGGGCTAGGGTTCGAGTTTTCGTCGATTTAGAATCCGAATCTGTCCGTACGGACTTAAAAGAAGTTGTATATAATTTAATTATCTTTCCGTGGACATAAAGCACGTTAAAATCCGATCAGCCATTTGAATGTTATGTCTGTTTTACCGAGCGTGTTAAAATCTGTGACGTAATTGGAACAGATCACGGTAATCTGTAGATTAGACGACTTTAGAGTCCGAATCAGTCTTTCCATATACCTAGATAAAGTTGGGAAATTTCCTAAGCTACGCGAGGATGTACTCGTTTAATTGATTCGGAGTCCCAGAACTCAAGTTATGCTTTTTGCAAGGCTGCTGTCCCGTCGGGACAGAACCTCTGTTTTTAGGTTTTGCGAGTAGTGGGCAATGTCGAGTTAGATGGGGGTTTGCGTACTGTTTTGTGGGCATGATTGTGAGTGTGTGATACCTATGTGCAGGTGGTGCGACCCCGGGAGTGCCTTCTACTTCCCGCCTTTTCGTTGCCCGTGGTTGAGGCAAGTGTGTTGTAATGAATAACGAATGTTATGTTGCTTGTTGAGACTAGATGAAAGATGGATTTCATGATATGATCAATTGCCATGCTTTAATGTTTTCCTATGATATGATGAGTATGCTATGATGCCATGTGTTAAATATACAAGTTTATGATGATGATGGCATATTTGCATACATGACATGTTACATGGCTCGGGCGGTGAGAAAGTCATAACTAGTCCGGGAAGGTCGGTGAAAAAGTTATGACTAATCCGGAAAGCCAATGAGTAAGTCCTACATCGTGATTCCATTCACCGTGGTGAACGGAAGCGAGGAGTAGGCACCCTCCATCTTCGGGATGGAAGGGGGGAGAGGGTGCACACCGACGGGTGTGTACTCAACCATACCGGTATGAGTTTCCAAGGAGACATGAGCATTGCATTACATTGCATACATAAT
Source organism: Rhipidocladum racemiflorum (assembly GCA_036346355.1). NCBI lineage: Eukaryota > Viridiplantae > Streptophyta > Magnoliopsida > Poales > Poaceae > Rhipidocladum > Rhipidocladum racemiflorum. The sequence goes on along the minus strand of CM070592.1, from coordinate 10,502,784 downwards.
GATGATGATACTGTTAAGTGTTCATGAATGAGATGATATACATGATGGGTGATGTTATTGCCATGATATTGTTCTTGTTGTCCATTACAATATACTTGCTGAGTTTCGAACTCACGATTGTGTTTTATGTTGTTTTTTTTTAGGTACTTTGAGATCGGCATGCGGGGAAGGGAAATAGTCACACGCCCACACGTAGCTTCACCTTAATGATTCCACAAGTCATTCTATTAGTTTGATAATAAATTGCGTGTGATGATCATTGCTTTAGTGTTTAGCTTTACTATTTGAGAGCTTATTTGTTCTTTTGACATTTGGAGACATTAAGTGCTTGATGTTAGTCTTATATTGTCGTTAAGACTCTATTTATTGCTGTTTTAGATGTTTCCCTTATTGCCATATAATGCTATATCGTTGTTGCTCCTTAAATTCATGATAAAACAAAGGAGGTGCTGCCGAAATCTCGGTTTTTAGCCTATGCGCCTTTGCTGGAATTTTATGTTAAATATGATATTTGGATGTTGTTTAGCTTATGTTTGGTAGCATTCGGGCAAATTAAATGCCGGGGTGTTACAATGTCAACCATGCCACGCGATACATACCGTATCCGTTTTGCTAGATTATGATGAAACTCTTCCAATTGTCGGCATCTAGTCTTGCGTCAGCCCCGGCGATGTGCGCTCTTTGATTTGGGTGGGGGCTCCACACACCCACACAGAGTACCCCCGGGCCAGGCGAAAGTACCATCCATTTAAGGTGTTTGGGTACCTTAAACTCCAAACCTGATTCACCCACACGGATCCAACGATGGCTAACAGCCCATCGTGCCTTTTACCCTCAGCAAAGCATCCACCATTTTTTCGTGAAAGTCTCCAACACCTGCGCGTGGTGAGTGAGTATTCTAAGCAACACTAGCACGTCGGTATTGCCCAACTACTTTGACCTACCATGGCGCAAGATCAAATTCCAACTCCTGTACTAGGTTTAGGCTATCCCATACTAGCACATGTGGTTGTACGAAAGGACTTGGTTAAAAACGTCAAGTTCAGTCCTTAGGATTGCACAGACGAGACCTCCCATCATCCGTCCGGCATAAATCACCGTACACCTTTTCCTTTTTCCTCTTTCACCAACATAGCCTTTGTTTTTCCGAAATCACCATTTCCGAAATCCTAATAACGTATCGAAAATCTTTGATTGACTGAGTCCGCCGATCATTATTCAATCAGTCTAAAGCTGGGCTAAGCGTATGCAACTATTAGACTTGTAACCCCTGACGACACTTATTATAGCGTCTATCCTTAAACTAGGGTTACTCAAGGATTTTAGGGTAGCAACAAGATTAAGATAAGCCATCCAACCATTAGGGTATCTATCTATTCCCACCATTTAAATACTTGTAATAATCATATGCATGCGTAATCATTTTGCAAAACATCAAATACTTTTGCAATTATAGGAGCAATATGTTCAAAGGGGGTGCTTGCCTGCTTGCTCTGGGTTTTGCGTGTCCTCTGGGTCGAAGTCCGGATCCTCGCCTACTGCTCCTGAGGCGTCGACGTCTAAGCAAAAGCGCAACAAAAGAAATAACGAGAAAACGATTAAGATCCAACGAGAACAAAGCAAAAAGCTCAAAGAAGCGGACAACAACCAATACGCGAACACGAGAGAGAAAACGAAAACGAAAACCAAAACTAGAAGTGGAGACCGGCAGTACCAGTGTACAAACCCCGGTAGTGCCGCTCTACAGTCGGCAGTACCGGCCTTGAGGGTCGGTAGTACCGGCGGCTACGAAACCTAAACGGGTATCTCTCTGGAAAATAACTACCGACGTTGCGGGAGCGTTAGTGCCGGCCTAAGCTCGGCAGTACCGGCCACAAGGGTCGGTAGTGCCGGCCTGAGCGGCAAGACTGCACTTACCACATCGCCATCGCCGCCACAGTCGATCGAATTTTCCAGAAAAAGGATTTTGGCACAAACGACTTTGGAATTTCGCGGCGATTGCATGGATGGGTTCTCGGAGATGACAAGGACCCATTTATGCAAACCACACGTGGTTCTGACCTCGTTTGGCCTAATTCCTAATCCGAGAAACTCTAAAGTCCTAATCCATGCTAAATTCCGACTTTCTCCCCGAATCGAATTCTAACTCGATTCTTTTCGCGAAACTCGGACTTTAACGACGTCGAATACATTCTAGTGTCCTTTTCCTAGCTTTTGGAACTAGGGTTCCAAGGTTTAATTCCAAAAGCTACGAAAATGACATTTAACCAAATATATCCGATAAAAACGTATTTAGGGTTTCCGATCTCAGTTTTCGCACTAACGAGAACTCTAGCACCTAACCTAGGTTTAGAAACTCAGCTAACCAAAAGTTGAGCACTACAACTAGGTTTTCTAGGGTTTTAGCTAAAAGAAAAGTTGATAGAAATGGAGAAAAGTACAAGATCAAGCTTAAGTCATCACAGATCTGGCTGAAACTTGCTCCACTCACCACAGATTGCTGCTAGGGTTTTGGGAAGCGACGATCTCCTCCGTGGCTTATGTGAGGACCCTTGGTCCTATACCGTACTGTACGCCGTCTACTGTAGCGTACAGCACCGTATAGCACAGGAAGCCTCGATACCGAAAATCTGAATCTAAAAATTCGATCATCGGGATCGAAACCTTAGCTTCAGACCCGGTACCTGTACGCATCCGATACTGGTTCCCTGGATCAGTAGCCCAACATCGCATACCAACAACACAAGTATCAAAGCACAAAAGAACTAAGTTAACTTAATTCACATAACTAGGTACAAATCTTGGTACATTATACACCTTACAATAACCAAAAGAGAAACACGACAGCGGAAGCAAAACAAGCGCAGTTGGCCCACGCACACCCTAAGGCTGCTGACTGGACGAAGGACCTACGAAGCCACACAACTCGCAATAATGAAGCTCGTCATCATCCGGCACATCACCATCGGTACCTTGCTCTGTGGAAAAAGGGTTAGCGGCAACGGTGAGTACACGTATGTACTCGCAAGACTTTAGTGTATGCAAATACAGTAAATGCAGGCTGATTCAACAGGAATAGGCTTCTACACTGGGTTGATTGCAGAAAGCAGCATTTATTTGTAAACAACATTTATCAAACCGATAGCATTAATAATTGAAAGAGCATTTGAGTTAAAACATATTTACAGAATATGTGTATAGTATCCCAACCGGTTCACCATTCCCGCTTGAATGCAACCGATGGGCTAAGTGATCAACACTGTCCAACAAACACCCGCTTTCCAATTGACCTCACATTTGACTTACACTTTTTCAAAAGACAAATCCCCAAACTTCTATACTCGTCGTGCTTATCCGGGCTAGATGCTCTTAACCGTGAGCACGGCTAATCGATTAGTTTTACTTTACTTCTGCAGAAGTTGCACACTTTCCCCACATGGGTCTCTCTAGCAAGCGTGTTGCCACGATGCGCAATACCTTTCGGTATCCGACTCTTGCAGATTGACCATGCCGTTTCCGTCATTCTATGTCAGCCAGAATTCAGCACAGTAGCGTGATCCACCCTGGCGGATTTAGGCGGCCGTACGCTGCAGCACAACACGGGGTATCCCTTGCCCCGGGCCCCAGTACCCCTCGAGTGGCACCACTGTTGCAGCGGGACCCAACAACGGCTCCTTCTATCCAACGGACGACAGAAGTCCCTCGTAGAACCCCGCCAGTTGAAGACCTGTCAACTGCGCAAGTTCTCTTCTTACCCTCGGCCTACCAATTAAACTGGCTATCCACGAATTTCAGGTACATAGGCATTCCGCCCCAGTTCAGTTCATGTGGTTGTGCGAGACTCCCCCAGCATTAACTAAGAGTTCGGTCCTTATATTTTTGTTGACTCGGGCAAGGACTCCAATCCTAACCACACCATCTCCTTCACTTTCTATACCTCCTCCCCGAGCTCATTACACCACCCATTTTTAGCAAATAACCCTTAACCATTTTCTCAATTCATTTGAAATCATAATTTTGATTGGAGTAAGTATCTGCCAAGGATTGGACTCTTTTCAATTGCATTGACTAAGCATATGCAGTTATTAACATTTTATACCCAATTGACATTTATTAGGTTGTCTAACCTCTACTAGGGTTATCAATGCATTCAAGGGAAATAGATTAAGGAAAACCATCAATTTGGATTATATCTACCATTCCCACAAACTAGCACATTTACTGAATATAAACGAATGCATATAGTTTGATAAATCAAAGTGAACATCGTAAAGTATGGGATCAAAATGATCAAAGGAGGTTCTTGCCTTGTCGCTGCTCTTCGGTGATGTCCGGGATGATTTCTGGATCGCTCGAGGCGAAGCCCGACTCGCTAGGCTCTATTCGACCCAAAAACAGCAAAAGCAACGAAAAGCGAAATAAATTAGCGAAAAGGGAAATTAATTGCATAAACATCAACTTAACACCAAACGAAACTCATCTAGATACTAAGAAACAAAAGAAACGATCAAAACACAAAAAACGGCGTAATCGCGACTCGAAGAGGCGATTTCGGTGAAACTCTCGCCAAAGCGAATAAAATGCGTAAATTAAAGTAAAATTCAAATAAATTTAGTTAAGCACCTAGAATTAGGTATAACACACCTAACGGGACTTGTCGCAACTCGTTTGGAATTAAAATGATCGACCGGGAGCCAAAACAGCAAAAACCAAATCAGAAAAAGCTGAAAAACTCAGAAAAAAGAAAAATGGCACTATTCACCGTAGGGCAAAAGCCATTTTTGTCCAGAACGCACAGAATCGATTTGCGATTTCTCCAGACTATCCCACTAGGTAGTCTAGGGTATTTAGGACCTATTTGGGCCTTACCCCACCGAAATTCACTAAATCTACATCGAATTCCGATCGAAAGCGCATTTTGGGTCGCTAAATACGCTCTCGATCGCACAGGGTCCGAAAACGGCTCAAACTCGATTCCGCTTGCACGAGGGGCACGTTTTCGACTTCAATAGGCTTATATGACCCTAAATGACTCATTCCGATAGCTAACTGGTGAATAGACCCTAAATTGTGGAATATGGCCAAAATGGCCAAAATGCTTGAAAACGAGCCAAATCGATCAAAAGGGCCGTTTTGACCTGGAATACCGCGAGACTTGTTTTAACTCCTCGGCTAGTTGCTTGGGGTTATTTATGACTTATCGGAGGTATTCCCCAACATAGTCGACTTAATCTACTCGGACTTTTGATCGAACGATCGCGTAACTCCGGTATTTACCCGAATTAGAACAAAAGTCCGGAAAATGTCTTAAAGGTGATCTAAAGCACACGTGAAGCATGCTTTCAACCTTAGTGACCTTGAACGAAGCTAAACAAAGCTAAATGCCTTAAACGGCTTGTGAAGCCTATAATTATTAAAACAAAATGCAAAGTGCTAAAATGCAAATCTAGCGATTCTAACTGCTTTTCTAGCCTCTAAGGGGACTAATGGTAAAGTCAATACATGCCTCGGAGCTCTAGGACTTTATGAAAATAAATGAGACCTAGAGCTGCAAAGTATATTGAAAAATGGTCAAAACTAAAATCTGACTTTTCTAATCGGGGTTTCAACTAGCAAGGAAGCTATCGGGACTATCCATTCGCTCATCGGATCTCCAGAATTTTTCACAAATAAAGTGACCTAGAGCTAACAACTCGTCGCAGAATTCATCAAAATGGAATTCTGACTCTTCTGATCTCGACTACGGCTATCAGAAGAGCTAACAGAACTGTCGATACAAGCTACGGACCCTTGGTATCTTGTAAAAACAAGCAATACCTAAAGAAATAAAATAAAATCCGACTTAACAGAATTGAATTCCGATTCTTCTGATAGCGGCTCCAGCTACCAGAAGTGCTAACAACAAATACTACCCATGCATTGTTCCACTAAAACTCCGACAAATCGAAAACCTAGCGATAGTTTTGCTAGATTTCGAAGATGGCCAAAAGCTAGGTCAACAGTAGAGTTAAATGGACCTAACGATGACCTGAGTCTAGATTCTAAGGCATAATTGCCGTGCAACGTGTCTAACACATGGAACCTAGAATTGACTTAGGCTAGGGTTTGAGGAAACTTGACGAAACGCGAAGCTACGAAGGGGGGTCGTAGCTACGGCAAGAGGGAAGTCCCGGGAGCCGAGAAATCACATTAGAACTCAAAAACCCCACGGGAGCTCAAAGATACGCCCATGAGAGAGGATGGAATACTCACTTGAGAGGGTCCAAAGGGTGGAGATCGCGATGAGGAAGTCCAATCTTGCCTCCAGATCAAGTTTTGCCGGTTGAATCGCCTCCAGAAGGTGCAAATGGGTGTTCTAGGGTTTGGGAACCTCCTTCTATGTTGCTTGGTCGTATGGGAGAGAGGAAATTGAATCGCTCAAATCGGAGTTAAAACGCAAAAGTTATAGCCATTTAAAGTTTGAAAAATCAAACAAAAGAATAAACCGAATTAATTCATTTATTTTTCAATAGAAACATTCGGATTATGACGTTAGCATTACATCAGTGGCGAAATTGAATTTCCACCGAATTATTTTTCTAAAGGAAAATTGAATTATGACGTCATGCATGCGTCATCCGGTCCACGAACTCGGTCCACGGTTCGGGCTCGGTCCACGGGTACACGTGTCACTAACACGTGGGACCCACTACTGGCGTCATCACTGATGTTAGTGAGGCATGGCCGAACGGTACTAACACGCGGGCCCCACCATGATGTCAGCATGACGTCACGGGTGATGTCATCGTGCGGGTGACCGAGTCGCTAACACGTGGGCCCCACGCTGACATCATGCGTGACGTCAGCGATGACCGGGTGTCACCTGCGCGACGTGGCTTGAGCTGAGCCATTGGTTTGAAATCTGACGGTCCAGATCGGATCTAATCCCACACGTTTTGGATCTACGCGGATGATCTGGACCGTATGATTCGAATCGGACGGTCGAGATCCGATCGTGTTCACCGTGTCGCTGGTGGACGATGTGGCATGACCCGGCGTGCGACACGTGGCGTGATCTATGCCGTTCGATCTTGATCGGACGACCGAGATTGCATCTAACGCTACCATGCGGGTTAAATCTAACCGCATGATCTAGATCTAACAGCTAAGATTGGATCTAGCGCGGTGTATCGTAGAGCTACGTAGCTTAATTTGCTGCGTTGGATCTAGATCCAGCGGTGCTTAATGAATCTAGATCGTGACACTGGATCTAACGTTCCGATTTGCACTACGTGGCAAGATCTGAGACGCCCACCTGAGATCGGACGGTGGAGTGAGTTCGCGAGGGCTCGATGGTGTGCGGCGGCTGGCTGTCGGAGCTAGAGATGAAGACTTCTCGAACGGCGTTTCAGCGCTCCTCTGGCGAGGTGAAAGGGCTCAGCTCGGTCGGTCCGGCTCGGGTCGAACTCGAGTCAGACTCGGGTCTGGCTCGGTTCGGAGGAATAGTGAAACCCATTAGGGTTTTCCAGCGATTATATATTTAAATCAAAAAAATAGCAAAATAATCAGAAAAATTCCAAAAAAATTTGGAAAATACTTTGAGACTTTTTGAACCTAAATAAAATATTTTCAACAAAATTTTATGTAAAACTTTTAATTATTTAATTATCTCAAAAGGAAATAAATTGAAAATAAATCCAAATAAATCCCTAAAAATTCCAAACATTCTCAAAAATGCCAAATACCATTTAAATATATGAAAATAAAAAATTGGGGTGTTACAGTGTTCACACCATATGACCAGAGACTCCTGTTGGTTTTCTCCCTAGTCCGGGCTCCCGGTGATGAGGTGATCACTTTTGGGGATGCGGCGTCAGGTAGAGTCATCGCTAAAGGTATCGTTTGCATTAATGATCAGTTTGTTCTTAAGGATGTTGCCTAGTGAGTAACTTGCATTTTAATCTTCTTTCTATTACTCAGCTTATCAAAAACCATTTTGAGGTAAGCTTTAAGTTTAGTGGCTGTAGGATCCTCGATTCTTCTGGGGGTTGGTTTGCGGGATTTCTCGTTTTGGTAGTCTTTCGTGCTGATTTTTCATCCTCTTCTAGACACTCTCTCCATTGACTTATTGCTTCAGAGTCCTATGATGTCTCCTTTTGGCATAGGTGACTCGGTCACATTGACTTTGATCATTTGACCCGAGTAAGCAGCCAAGATCTCATTCATGGTTTGCCCAAACTCAAAATGGTCAAAGATGTTGTATGTTCTCCTTGCCGACATGGCAATATGGTTGCGGCTTCTCATCCCCTAGTCACCCGAGTGATCTGATGCACCAGGACAGCTTTTGCATATGGACACTGTTGGTCCAGCTAGAGTGCAGTCAGCGGGAGGGAAGTGGTATAGTCTTGTCATTATCGATGATTTTTCGATGTATTCTTGGGTCTTCTTCATGGCCTCGAAGGATGAGTCCTTTTCTCACTTCAGGGGTTTGGTTCGTAGGTTGTCCGTTGAGCTTCCATGTGGCTTATGAGCGATCCGCAGTGACAATGGCACAGAGTTCAAGAACTCCTACTTTAGTAGCTTCTGTCAGGAGTTAGGCATAGAGCATCAGTTCTTGTCTCCATACGTCCCACAGCAAAATAGTGTAGTGGAGAAGAAGAACAGTACCCTGGTTGAGATGGCCAGGACGATGCTAGATGAGTACAATACTCCTAGGAAGTTTTGGGCTGAGGCTGTAGCTACAGCATGCCATGTTGCCAACAGAGTCTTTCTCAGCGCACACTTGCACCACATATCTTATGAGTTGAGATATGGGCGAAAGCTTAGTGTATCTCATTTTCATGTTTTTGGTTGCAAGTGCTTCTTCTTGAAGTTTGGGAACCTAGATAAGTTCGAGTCACGCTCCGCTGACGAGATCTTTCTGGGTTACTCGACTTCTGCTCGTACCTACAGGATTTGGGTTATAGATTTGGGTAGGATCATAGAGACCTATGAGGTGACCTTTGATGAGGCTAGCCTTGGTGCTAGACCAGACATTTCAGGCTCTTCTCCTCTTTCCCAGTCTATTTTCTTCGAGGAAATTGATGACGGAGATGAAGGCGCCATGCCTGATCCAGTCACCATTCCTGCTCCTAAGGTGCCTCCCATTTCCATTTTTGCACCTCAGGGAGATCAGCCCTTACCCTTAGACTCTTCGCCAGCTAGTGACTCTGTTCCTACTTCTCCCACAAGAGGAGTAGACGTCACTTCTACTTCTAGACCTCCCCGCCACATTCAGTAGGCTCATCCATCTGACTAGATCATTGGAGATCTGTTTGAGCAATTCACTCGCTCTAAGTCAGGTCTGTCCACATTCTGCCTCCACTCTGCCTTTGTTACCTCTTTTGAGCCGAAGGATGTTTCTCATGAATTATCCAGTGAATCTTGGATTACTGCTATGCATGAGGAACTTGAAAACTTCGAGAGGAATAAAGTTTGGAAGATTGTCAAGCCTCGTGCTGGTCACAACATCATTGGGACCAAATGGGTGTTCAAAAACAAGCAGAGTGAGGATGGGGTTGTAGTTTGAAACAAGTCAAGGCTAGTCGCTCAGGGTTTTACTTAGGTCAAGGGCCTTGACTTTGAGGAGACTTTTGCCCCTGTAGCCAAACTAGAGGCCATTAGGATCCCGCTTGCATTCGCAGTGTCCAAGGGCTTCATGCTTTATCAAATGGATGTCAAGAGTGCATTCCTCAATGGCTTCATTGAGGAAGAGGTGTATGTCAGACAGCCTCCAGGATTTGAAAACCCCAAGTACCCAAACCATGTCTTCAAGCCCCATGAGCTTGGTATGAGAGCCTTAAGTCTTACCTCTTGAGTCATGGTTTTCATATGGGTCAAGTGGACAAGACTCTTTTCATCAGACATTCTGATTCAGACTTTCTCCTAGCCCAAATCTATGTTGACGACATCATTTTCGGTGGTTCCTCGCATTTGCTCGTTACTCAGTTCTCAGATGTGATGAGTACTGAGTTCGAGATGAGCATGATGGGCGAGTTAAGCTACTTCATTGGCTTCCAGATTAAGCAGACTCGGGAGGGTACATTCTTGCATCAAGGCAAGTACAGTTGAGACCTCCTGGAGTGCTTTGATATGTCTTATGGGAAGCCATTCATGACTCCTATGGCCACCACTACTGTAACACCCTACAAATCTAAACTGTCGTACAAGAAAATTTCGACATCATCTCTCCTAAAATTAGGACAAAACGGAAGCGACAACAAGATTCATAATAACCATTATAAACAGGAATAACATAAAAGCATCAATACTAGAGATAACAAGTCTAAATCAACCAGAAAACAAACATAAACGTAAAACAGCTCCAAAGAGGACATCAACAGGTCTATGATTAATAAAATTTCAGCAAGCTAATGAATTATTAAATGCACTAGTCCATGTGATTCGTGATGACCCCGGAGGGTTGATTGTGCTACTAAGCCCACCCTTCAAGCTTACGACTCGTGAGAACTACCTGAAAACAACAAAATAACAAGGGGTGAGATTGGGTAATCTCAGCAAGCGGAACAACTTCTAACGAATAACACAGCCACAGTAAAACTAGCATACCAAATTCCTCATGTCCAATACCACATTATAGAGTCCACACAACCTCAGTAAAATGCATATGATTGTGCACATGCTTATGCCATGATCCTCCTCACCGTGCCCTTTCTCAGAACACACGGTGTTGTACGGCAGATCGCGCCAAGACGCCAAGGCCGACAAACTTCCAATGCATGATTATGCAGTTAATGCTTCATGCATAAATACATTCATAACTTCCCACTCTGAATTCACATGCTTGCATACCATCAAATAATATGGATAGAATGCGAACATCATTGAGATAGAATATCTCCACAATTCATCTTGCAAACAACATCTTTCTTCATTCTTACTCATGATTCAAAAGCCAAACAACCACATCACAATGCAGGATAGGATATTGTAATCTCATAAACAAGTAGTTAAACCATGTAGGTGTGCTGCAATTAAGGTTTATATTGAAGACGAAACAAATAGCGAGTTATAGTTTAGCAAGACCGCTACTTCCACTTGCCTTTACCAACGTGGATGACGAACCTAGTTGCGTCCAGAAGGGGCACCACCTGTACAAGTATTATTTCAGTACATAGCGACATCACAAATGATCACACAACTCGAACACATGCTTCCTAATCCCCGTTCCCTTCTTAAGCGCCAAAAAACCCCAATCTGTCCGGGTCAAACAGCATCACCCTCTCTTCACAATTTCGTATCTTTTTTTATACAGATCATAAAAATACAAAAAAATTACAGTAGCTAGATATTGACGAGATCTACAATTTTCATGAAGATCACAAATTTCAATTCCACTGTTAAATATGCCTAAACAAATGTCCAACACAGTGGACAAAATCTGTTTCCAGATTCTGTCCGTCATCTTGCAACAGCGATAACTCTCAGACCCACGGCCCAAAAATTCTGAAAAAAATTATAGAAGCTATATCTCGACGTTATCTACAACTTTCTAGTTATAGGTTTTCGCAGGAAAAATCGTCTATGCCACGTAAAACGCGAAACAATCCGCGCTGCACAATCTCCCCTTCCAAGAACAGCACCACGTGAACATCTACCCTTCTCCCCCATCAAGATCCATCTAAATCACTCACCACCAGATCTAATACACTCCTAATCCCTAGGTAGAACAGGGGTAAAAGATTGGGAATTTTACCTTGAGTTCTCCCTTGAGAACCCACGAAAAACGCGCGACGATTCCCGAAACGGAAATCTGCTCGTCCTCCACGCCTCCACGGATCCTCTTCTCGCTTGCTCCTTCGCGTTTCGCGGTGGATCTTGAGCCACCACGCAAGGGGAGGAAGAGGAGGGGTGGTGTGGCTGCTAGGGGAGGAAGGGGGGCACCCTAGGGCTTTTGGGGGGGTGACACCCCTGTTATATGGTGGGCCGGCCCACTAGGGGAAAAGAGAGAGAGGTGGGGAGGGGATTCGCAGCCCAGGCCCAGGTTTTCCTCGGCCCACTGTTTCTAGCCCGACAACTCCAAATTTAATATTAATACGCCGGATAAACTTCAATTATTTCATCCCCCGACAAATCCTTCATTCCTCTCCCGAAACAAAACCAAGAAAAGGAACCCTAGAATCGCTCTGACGCTCTAAGGCATCACATTCTCCCCTCCTTAAAAGGATTCGTCCCCGAATCTACTCCTCTTTGCTACGGAACCTTAAAAAAAGGAAGGCAAAATGGTAATCAACACTTTACCTTCAGCATCCTCAAAGAGTGTAGGATACTTCTTCCGCATCTGGTCCTCAAGTTCCCAAGTTGCATCCCGCTCAGACTAATTGGTCCACAAATCTTTCATTGGACACTAACACGAACTATTCCCTATTAAATAAAGGACACCTATTAGGTGAATCTGGTATCGATCTGGAATCTCAACTCCCACTTCTCTCTTCAACCCGATCGCTAAACTCCGCATTCCAATCTCAACTCCTCTACCACGCTTCGTCGCATTCGACGACGCGAACCGTGTGAGACACAACGCCTAGGTAAGTCTCTAAATCAACCCAAACACAAACTCCTATCTCCTACAAGTGACTGATCTTTTACAAAAGAACCAATATCCACCCTTACCAACGACAGAGATAGCCTACTTTACAACCAGGGTCCGTAAATCCGCAGAAACAATAACAACCGAACACAATCACTACGGTTGACACAAACTCGCTCGAACCCAGCGACAAAAGTTCCAAAAAATTAATATAATTACCTGCAACTTCCAAGTTGTCCACTACTAAATTAAGCAACCCCACCGAGGAACACATCAATGAAAACAATTCTCCAAAAAAAGTTTGAATTGAGTCATACACAACCTTCCTTTACTCTTCACTTTTAAACTACTTACGATCAGCGACCCACACTAGTTTTCCCTTGTAAGAACGTTTCGCCTTCACATTCTTCCACCCAAGGACCAGGGCAAGGAGTACAATCCTTGAATAAACTCAACCATAACATAAACATTCATTTTCTTACCCCCAAGCTTGAACGTAAAAGAAATCTTAATTCTCACTAACACAACGAACGACAATCACCACCTTTAAACCAAAGGGCTGAAATTCACATACACGGGAACTCAACTTGGAAGAGGAACTCCATAGAACCAAAACCACCAAAAAATTTTCTTCGGGGAGAAGCTCTATTCAAAAGACAAACACCGCGAAAGTCTTCTGCAAATGCATTTCACTTTTACCAAAACAAGTCATCTCACTTTTATCCAAGGCCGAGCCATTCAGAAAAAAGAAACCGATCAAGGAATTAAATGCTTCCACACAACCACCATCTCTTTTTCCTTAAAAAGGAACCAAACTCACTTCCCAACAGAAAAAATTGTTTCAACCACGAATATCATTCATGTCACAACCAGAAGAATCGTCTCTTAAACAAAACTGTCAAACACCTCACACCACAACACAACTCTAGCCCAAAATAGAAATACAAATATTTCCAGATCATGAAGTTCCAAATCTTACATTGGATTAGCTACTTCTTTTGATCAACAATGCAACCGATAACTCGACCTTGAAAACTACGGACACAGTCAAAGCATACATCCTTGAGCATAAATGTCGCATTCATAACTTAAGCTAGTTTTCTTATCAAAGATGAATGAATGACGATATTTAATAGAATAACATTCCAAAATCTCCACAAATTACTTCAAGGTTAATCATTCTTTTATCCTTGTTTTAAGCCTCAAATTAACCCACATTTGGCGTAATCATTCTAAGTTTAGGGAAACTCAAACACAAGACAAAGAATACTTTGACCGAAAGTATTCAACCCAAATATCAAACAAACAAACCAATCCATATGAATTTTTAAACATGAGTTCAGCATAACTCCCGCCATCTATAGCATTCCACTACCCTTACCATTTAGATTTCAATATTCCCTATTTACTCATTGAGAAGGCCCATCAAGATTTAACAACAACTACACAACAAATTCTTACTCTTATTACCTTTTCCACAATTATAAATAAAGTTCACAGTGCTTATCAAAAACACATCCAACCAACACTACCTCATCAAGATCCCCACAGAGCAGCCTAACCTATATCATCATATTCTAAATTTGAAAGGCAGTGCTTCAACAAGTCTTTCAACAAGTCTTTCAGCATGATGAACCTATAAATTCCATACCACATACGCGTCAACATCTCGACAATGGAAATTTATTCACCTAAAAGATGACTCAACAAGTAAATATTATCTCAACAAGGCACCAATCATAAATAGAAGTTTAAAACATACATTTATTAAGGACAAAATCACGCGTCATGCTAACTATCCCTGGTTCACTCCATCACAACATGTTACAATTTCCACCATTTTAACAAAGGTTTTCAACAATTAATCTAATCAGTTACCACCACTACTAAGTCATCAATATCAATAATTGGCATAATTGTAAAACAACAACATTGCTTTTAGTTACCCTATCCATAGGCTATGACAAACTGTCACTACACAACATACTCCAACTATGTAAAATAGATTGAATAATTTAAGCCATCCAAAGCTCTTATAACAACAACGCTAAATTAAATTTAAATTTTTTTTTTAGCTACCCTATACACGGGTTATAGCAAAATTGCCACTCCAAGACATACTCCAGCCTTTTTTTTTTAAAGTGAACTGAATAGGTGAAATCATCACAAAGCACTTACGGCAATGGCAAAAACTTATGTCTTCCCAATTGATATCGATACTAGCATTATTGGAACGTAACTGCATACTTCCGAATCTACTAATAGTTTGCAACGTCATAAATATCAACTCTAATCAATTTCCAAGTTAAAGTCACTAGCCAACACGATTAAATTAGAACATCTTTAAACAACCAAAGATGGTTTCTTTAACAATATCGGTAGTTCACCATTACAATTAAATTGTTCTACCGACCTTATATTAAAATGTCTCTAAATAACCCACTAATTTTCTATTACCTTCACAAGAGTTTACATCATCGTAATGTTCTAACTACGCATCAAGATTTAAAGCTTTAAACATTGTCCATGGTCAAGGGCACATTAAAATAATGCAATAAATCCTAAGCATGCACATTAACACATTCAATCATTATCGCTATAGAGCAATCTACAATACTAGAAGTTTATTTAATCTCAAGCTAAAGATAACAATTACATTTTAATTGATTCAACTCACAAATTAACTTAGAAGTACATCATTCCATAAACCACATTGTTACATACTACGTAACACAGACATAAAATTTCTAAACACCGTCATGGGTCACCTACCCTTGACAAACAGGAGGCAATCCAAAACATTAAAAAAACAAACACAGTTCTAGATCAAGAACAAACACCGATAAAAAAATTCTTCTTTTCAGGCAAGGAAGAAAAGCAAAATCCAAACATAAATGCAAGAGAGCTCGACCCTCAAATGTCCAATCATAGTAGCCAAAACTCTTCAAGAAATCCAAAACCTACACTTTCCACAAAGGAAGACGGATGCAAAAGGGAAGACCAAATGTCCAACTAAATTTTTCGATAAAGATTCAAACTTAGCTCCATCCAGCTTGATCTGCAACTGGAGAAACTCCAACCCCCTTCTTTTTAAAAAAAAAAAATTGGGGAAACAACAACCACAGAAATTTCCTCCCAACGACAGTCCATCACAATAAATCAAAGCCAAAGCAAAATTGTGACCAAAAGACGCCTAACGTAGAACTCTTCTTCGTGTCTTCACTCAAAGGAGACAAAACCACAAACCGCCAAAAGGACAAATCAGCGAGTGCTCAAAACTAAGCATTTTCCTCGGTTTCGAACCAACCACATACCCGTAAAAACCAACCAAAACCGACCGTCAAGACGGTAAAGAACATCCGAAGGAATCCATCACCAACCTCTTCTATTTGACTCCAGTCACTACCCGATCTACGCAGACACGGATAAGTACTCTTTCCCTATAGGGGTATAATAGTTCTTCGGTGGTGACTCTACCCGCCACACCACAAACCACAGCCTCACTACAAACAAAAGGTGACCGAAACCCTTCAAAGACCACAACCACACTTTATCACAAATGAAGCAACTCAATCAAATCTATCATAAATATAGCATTATACATCATCAAAAGTAGCATTCAACAACAAAGCTTAAATTCAACCTTTAAGCATAAGGCAACGATACCCATACCCTTTCCTACTCAGCATCCATGTGTGTCAAATTTTAAATTAGTGATTCCACTTACACAAGTTTTAATGTTGCTATCCTATGACAAAATTTTAGTTAAAACCTAGGCCATGTTTCTAAGTTATTCCACATCATATTTTAGTTGTATCCTATAGTATGACACTAAAAATAGACATTCCAAGGACCTACAAACCAGCCTCGATACCAATCAGTAACACCCTACAAATCTAAACTGTCAGACAAGAAAATTTCGACATCATCTCTCCTAAAATTAGGACAAAACGGAAGCGACAACAAGATTCATAATAACCATTATAAACAGGAATAACATAAAAGCATCAATACTAGAGATAACAAGTCTAAATCAACCGTAAAACAAACATAAACGTAAAACAACTCCAAAGAGGACATCAACAGGTCTATGATTAATAAAATTTCAGCAAGCTAATGAATTATTAAATGCACTAGTCCATGTGATTCGTGATGACCCCGGAGGGTTGATTGTGCTACTAAGCCCACCCTTCAAGCTTACGACTCATGAGAACTACCCTGAAAACAACAAAATAACAAGGGGTGAGATTGGGTAATCTCAAAGAAGCGGAACAACTTCTAACGAATAACACAGCCACAAAGAAAAACTAGCATACCAAATTCCTCATGTCCAATACCACATTATAGAGTCCACACAACCTCAGTAAAATGCATATGATTGTGCACATGCTTATGCCATGATCCTCCTCACCGTGCCCTTTCTCAGGAACACACGGTGTTGTACCGGTACGGTCGCGCACGCTGGCGTTGACAAACTTCCAATGCATGATTATGCAGTTAATGCTTCATGCATAAATACATTCATAACTTCCCACTCTGAATTCACATGCTTGCATACCATCAAATAATATGGATAGAATGCGAACATCATTGAGATAGAATATCTCCACAATTCATCTTGCAAACAACATCTTTCTTCATTCTTACTCATGATTCAAAAGCCAAACAACCACATCACAATGCAGGATAGGATATTGTAATCTCATAAACAAGTAGTTAAACCATGTAGGTGTGCTGCAATTAAGGTTTATATTGAAGACGAAACAAATAGCGAGTTATAGTTTAGCAAGACCGCTACTTCCACTTGCCTTTACCAACGTGGATGACGAACCTAGTTGCGTCCAGAAGGGGCACCACCTGTACAAGTATTATTTCAGTACATAGCGACATCACAAATGATCACACAACTCGAACACATGCTTCCTAATCCCCGTTCCCTTCTTAAGCGCCAAAAAACCCCAATCTGTCCGGGTCAAACAGCATCACCCTCTCTTCACAATTTCGTATCTTTTTTTATACAGATCATAAAAATACAAAAATTACAGTAGCTAGATATTGACGAGATCTACAATTTTCATGAAGATCACAAATTTCAATTCCACTGTTAAATATGCCTAAACAAATGTCCAACACAGTGGACAAAATCTGTTTCAGATTCTGTCCGTCATCTTGCAACAGCGATAACTCTCAGACCCACGGCCCAAAAATTCTGAAAAAAATTATAGAAGCTATATCTCGACGTTATCTACAACTTTCTAGTTATAGGTTTTCGCAGGAAAAATCGTCTATGCCACGTAAAACGCGAAACAATCCGCGCTGCACAATCTCCCCTTCCAAGAACAGCACCACGTGAACATCTACCCTTCTCCCCCATCAAGATCCATCTAAATCACTCACCACCAGATCTAATACACTCCTAATCCCTAGGTAGAACAGGGGTAAAAGATTGGGAATTTTACCTTGAGTTCTCCCTTGAGAACCCACGAAAAACGCGCGACGATTCCCGAAACGGAAATCTGCTCGTCCTCCACGCCTCCACGGATGCTCTTCTCGCTTGCTCCTTCGCGTTTCGCGGTGGATCTTGAGCCACCACGCAAGGGGAGGAAGAGGAGGGGTGGTGTGGCTGCTAGGGGAGGAAGGGGGGGGCACCCTAGGGCTTTTGGGGGGGTGACATCCCTTTTATATGGTGGGCCGGCCCACTAGGGGAAAAGAGAGAGAGGTGGGGAGGGGATTCGCAGCCCAGGCCCAGGTTTTCCTCGGCCCACTGTTTCTAGCCCGACAACTCCAAATTTAATATTAATACGCCGGATAAACTTCAATTATTTCATCCCCCGACAAATCCTTCATTCCTCTCCCGAAACAAAACCAAGAAAAGGAACCCTAGAATCGCTCTGACGCTCTAAGGCATCACAACTACTGTCCTCGTGCCTGACTAGGATGGTGAGCCAGTTGATCAAAAAGAGTTTCGGAGCATGATCGGCTCTCTCTTGTATCTCAATACCTCGAGACCTGGCATACACTTCTCTGTATATATTTGTGCTCGATTTCAGGCTTCTCCTCATGCCTCGCACCACTAGGCGGTGAAGCGCATTTTCTGGTACCTTCGAGCTACCATTGATTATGGTATATGGTACTATTCCTCCTCCTTCCTGTCCCTTCAAGACTTTTCCGATGCAGACTTTGCTAGCTATAGGATAGATAGGAAGAGCACATCTGGCATTGCTAATTCATCGGCACTTCTCTTGTTTCTTGGTCCTCTAGGAAGCAGTCCGGTGTTGCACAGTCCACCGCTGAGCCCGAGTATGTCGCTGCAGCCAGTTGTTGTAGCTAGGTGCTCTGGATTTGATCAACCCTGTGGGACTATGGGTTATCAGCAGAGTGTGTTCCACTCTTTTGTGATAACACATCTGCCATTCACATTGCTAAGAACCCAGTGCGGCACTCTCAGACCAATCACATTGATATTCGATATCACTTCCTTAGAGACCATGTGGAGAAGGGTGACATAGTGCTTCAGTTCGTGGAGAGTGACAACCAGTTGGCTGACTTCTTCACCAAGCCTTTAGATAGCTCTAGGTTTATTGCCTTGAGAGGGGGAGTTGATGTGCATTATATGTCTATATGTGTATATTCAGCATTTCCTTCTATTCCTTCTGGGTATCTTTGGTCTTCTTTTCATTTTGTTGAGTTCAATTCACCTAGACTTCTGGCATTCTTCGGCATGGACCTCTCATCTTATACTTTAGGATGTTATTCTCTTCTTCTTCTCGGTTGAGCTCACTCACAGTCTTGTAGGTCTAGCAGGTGTTGGGCCTCCATGGTAGACAGGGTCTGTGTTTGCTCCTGAGCTAGAGTTTGAGAGTTAGTTCTCCTTTGTAAGTCATATGGGGAAGGTGAGAGTGAGTCAGAGCTTAGTAATCTCTACCATCTTTTCTATGCTCTTAGATCACCAAGTTGTCAGTTTCTCCTTTTCCTCTTCTCATTTTTGTCTTTCTGTTTCAGTTGAGTTCTTTTTATTTCTTCGAATCAAAATTGCTAATAACTCAACTTGAATCAGATTTGTGCTTAAAATTGACTCACATGTTGAGGGGGAGTTCTTCTTGAAACTGATTTTCTTGCATTGTATATAGACTTGTTTTCATTTTCTGAGCTTTGTTTTTTATGCAATTGATAAAATTTAAGATATGTTGCACCTAGATACTTTCATGAAGATCCTTGCTAGTCTAGGTCATATCTAATTTGGTGTATCAAGTTTAAACTAGCCATCATTTAAATTGAGCTTTCGTGAAAACTTGATGAAACTTAGCTTTTACTTGCTATATTTCTTTACTAGATGCTTATGCCATGCTTAATGAAATAGTGGGTTTCTACTAGAGTCCCTAGAGTAACTTGGGTTAGCTATATTGTTCCATTCCAGAATCCTCAACATGCTCATGAATCTATGTGCTACAATGCTACAAATTGACTTGATTTCGCTAAAAATTGATTTCAACACTCTACACTCTCGAGACTGCTTCTATTGCACTTGGGATGAACTTGTAGTGTATCGTGTATGACCAAGACCAATCTTTTAAGCATCGTGCTTGAGATGGTCAAATAGGGCTTGAGTCAATAAATTAAAAAATGCAAAATAAACTAAAGGAAGAGAGTGACGCCTAGGAGACCTATGTCGATGGCTCCTAGTCGAGGTTGTGTTTCACAAGGATAAGCTCTCTACACCTCAAAGGTTTGTGGAGGAGAGTGAAGCTTAGGAAGCCTTTGTCGATGGCTCCTAATCGACGATGTGCTTCACTAGGCCTAACTCTTTGAACCGCTTTGTGAGCATTAATCTAAAAATTTGCATTCGAAGAGATGGTTGAGCATGAGAGTTGTCTAATGATCTTGTACTTTCCCACTTTCCCATAGTGTTGACTAGGTTGAACTCTAGTGTATTCATTTGCTCGTTTGGTTGGCTTTGCTTCTAGTCTTGAAGTTATGCTAAGTGTTGCTATTGTTGAAATTATGCAAAAGTAATATAACTTCTTTTGAGCTAGTTAGCAAAATTTGAAATATGCCATTGGATATGACTTAGGATGACATAATCTAAACTTGAGTAGCTTGGTGCCATACTTTTTCTAAGTGGTCACTTGCATAATCCTCAAACCTCTTCTAGGTTGCATTTCATCCAAAAATTGCTCTCTTGATGCCTATATTGTAAAAAGGGGGAGAAAATATAGAAAAACCATCTTAGAGGGAAGAAAATTAAGAAAATGGTTTCTCATGATCATGTTGAACAATTGTCCTTGCATTTGGATCATGAGTATTTTTGAGCTTTTTGAGAAATTTCTTGGTTTTTGGAGCTCTTGTCGAAAAATTGTTCTTTCTTGTGTTGAGCTCTAAAAATCTTTTCATCTATTTAGTCATGATCTTTCTTTCTCTTTCAATTGGACCAAATATGATTTTTTTCAATCAAATTTCTTTTCTTCCTTATTTTCAAACTCAAACTTATGCCTTTTGTGTGGTTTGTTAATATACTCATCAAGGGGGAGGTTGAAGGACCATGTGGAGGTCAATCCATATTTGTGATGAGTACTTGACTTTATTTGAGCAAGGTGTGCTCAAGTTTGACTTTGATTTGACTTGGAATTGCATGTTTGAATTTATGATAAATTTGAACTAACAAGCAGGAAGAAAAAGGTTAGAGTATATTTTGGTATGTGCAAATGGTTTGGTCCTTGTGGTACAGGTTCTTGAGGCAGCTATGGTCGTTGGTGAGTATCGGGATTACATTGGGAGAACCGAGGTCTGAAACGGTAGAGGATGCCGATGAGATGGTTGGGCTCAAACCAGGATCATGGGGACGTCATGGGAATGGACTTGAGGTGGCTCATGGTTTCTGGTTCGGTTTGGAGGCTGAAAGAGGCAGAAACGGAGCGATCAAGTCCAGCGGATGAAGGCCCATTGCATCGGGTTGACTGGGTTTTGTTTAAAACCCATGTATGGCCTATGTGGCCCATGTAAAGCTCATGTGTGGGAGTGGAATTAGTGGGTTAATCCTTGCCCTTGGTGAAGTGCTCTAGGGTTTGGGACTCATCTTAGGGTGGTAGGTGGCCCAAGAGTAGTATAATAGACGGGGAGGGGTGCCCTCCCTTACTTGAAGGTTTGAGTGGCTCCTTTGAGCTTTGCCCACATGAAGTGAGGCTTTGTAAACCTTCCAACCAGAAAATACAAATATTTTCTTTACATTCTTGTGAATTTAAATTCCGTATTTACACTATGTCTTTACTTTATGCAATTTAAATTTAGCATTTACTTTCCCGCATGTAAATTCTTGCAATTTATTTTCTTGCAATTTGGATTTGCCTCCTCACCTTATAAATGCTATTTATCAATGATGTCTTGAGGGTGCTCATTTGGTTTTACATCTTTCTTGCACCCTAGGATAGACTAGCGATCAAGTTTCTTCGCATAGCAGTCAGTCTTCGATTTTTAGAAAAATCTAGAAAAATCTTTTTTGAATGATTCTTTTGGAGAAGTTGCGTGAGTCATATATCCATTTGTGGAAATATTTTGGGTCCACTGGTTGCATCATTTGGGAGCTATGAGGTGAAAACTGTGCCTAAAATTTTTTGATCAATGTTCCTGACTATCTGTAGTCCTTGATTTTTCCTGGTTTTTTTACAAGGCTTTTGTGGCTGATTTTTGGTGGAGTGTTTTATGATTCACCTTATCATAGATTGAAAAATTACCAAAAATTTGGAAGCAATAGAAGTCCACCAACCACCTGCTCGAATTGAGGATAATTCCTAAAAAATCTGCTTTTGCTTTTCTAAAAGATACTTTTTGTAATTTGGCTTGATCTCTTTTAGAAAAGAAATCTTTGAATTGATTCTTATTTGTTTTGGACACTTGACAACCAGGATTGTGATTGAAAAATCCATCACATGTTTCATGGCTCTCATCCATGAAAATTAGGGTACACATAGTTGTTTAAGCGTTCTGCTTTTTTTGTTGGTTTGTAAATTTGAGGAGCACCGGTTTTCTTGCGGGATTGCTTGGAGTACTTTGAGTGGGGGGATTTTATTTGGGATAACTCACCCCCCCCTCTGATCTCCATCTCATTCCTTCACATTCGTCATCAGGATTGTCCGGTCGGCAATAGCTGGGGCGTTTGTACTCCATATCATCAATCTGCCGGTATGTAAGAAAGTCTGAAAGGGGGATGCTTTCAGTCCCATAAAAATAAGAAAAGAACTTGCTAAAAGTTGGCATGTCCAGTTTCTGGTCTAAAGAATCCAGGGCAGAAGGAAAAGGCATTGAAAGCATCCGACCAGAAGTAAAAAGCAGTGGCTATCAAGGATTCATTTCTGCGCATGCCCGATATCGAGAGGTTGATGCAATCGGCTATCTGTCAGGCTTCCTAGTCTGCTCTCTTACTGTCGGCTACTCTGTTATACCAATTTCTCCTACCCTTGACCTCAACAGGCCAAGCCTTAAAGCTATCCTTCCACGCTGTCAAGTTGTGCCTGGCGGCGTTTAAAGGAATCCTCATGATCTATCAGTTGATGTAGTCATCGGATCTTCCTTCCCCCAGGACCAAGGCAGAATTGATTTGCCACCTCAGGTGTTGTGATGAGGACATCACTACCATGGATACGGCCATGTCTACAAACCCAATTGAAATCAACAATGAACCAAGGAGAAGGACTCCCAAAAGTCAAGCATGAAGCCAATTCTTCCGGTGCACAACTTCAACTCGGATTCGGCCTCCGGGACAACACCAACTTTTAACGACCATAACTTTTGATCCACAAGGGTGTTTGAGGTCTATGAGTACTAGTTTGAAAGGTTTCGACGTCTTCTTTCCCACGGATCCGGCCCCACCTCCAAATTCCTTACGAGTCAACGGGAATCTGCAAAACAAGTTCGATCATCTTTCCAAATCCGAGTCCAACTTGGAATAGGAGTCCTATTCGTCCATGGAGGTGTTTTGGATGCCCCAAGCCTGGTTTTGGCCTCCTATTTCTCCTATAAATAGCTAGGGAGTCCTCCAAAATAACTTGGGTTTTGGTTATTTGATAGTTTAGCCTTTTGCTACTATTTGAGTCTTTTAGACGTGCTCAACAGCCGCGTAACAAGCTCCTTATATCGGAACCCCAACTTTTCAATACTTCATCCATATTTGCAATTTTAGATTGCTTTTGCCTTGTTCTTGCCTGTTCTTCGATTGCTTGCAGGAATTGATCTTCGTGATCAGCTTGATCGTGCCCACAGCAAGGTCAATAACCCTCTGGAGTTGGTTTAGCGATTGCTAAGGCGCATCGTCGTTGTACGTTGTAGTTGGATCGTCAAAGTCGTCTCCACCCAAATCGAAAGTTATCATTCTCATCGAAAGATCGGGACACCTAGTGTTACATCAAGTGGTATCAGAGCTAGGTCCCGAAACAAGTGGGTGAGAATGATAGTACCACCTTGCTTGTGGAGGGGAGAGAATACCACCTTAAAAGGGAGAGCAACCCTCCCCCCATCATGCTAGTCTTTTGGGGGCCACATGGGACTCTTATGGCCTGGCTATGGTAGCCAAGGTGTGTATTTCTCTCGTGGTCCAAGGCCCACGCCCCTGGGCCAATTGGGTAATCCGCTCGCCGAGCGAGGCACGTGCGCCATACGGCTGGGCCGCGAAGGGCACGGTGTGCACCCGGGAGGGATGCATCAGTTGGTATCAGAGCTTCAGTTGATCGGTGAGAATATCAGTGCCTTAGGTTAGTTTTTGATTTCTATCCTAAATTGAAAACTACTCCACAAAAATTCAACCTTTAGTTTCAATCTGTTATTTTAGTGAGTTTTGTTAGGTTTTGATCCATTAGAGTCCATGTTTTAGTTGCTGATCTTTCCTTTCCTTCGCGTAGCTTCAATTCTTCAATTCTATCCAGTTTGGTATTTCAAGCATAACTTTCACATACAAACTCGGATTTTTGTGTTCTTGCACTCTGTTGAAAGCTGAGGATATAAGCTTCAATTCCTTCCATAGTCAACCAATCAAATTCGGTGATCTTCAAACATTAATCTAGGCGACAAGTTTGCTGCCCTAGAAAAACATCAGTACACCTACCTTTGGGAACCAATTCATCCTTTGTGAACACTTTGATCCTATTTGAGACTAGCTTGTTGATATTGCTTAGGGCTGCTCTACTTGATACATTGCACAATCTTCAGTTATCATATCATATTATCTTGTGACACCGAGTTAGGGATTCCAAAACTTTGTTCATACTAGTGTTGGCCGAAAGTCACCAAAAGAAAGAAAAGAGAAAGAGCCAAAAGGCTAAAAAAAAGGAAAAGAAAAAGAAAATTGTGGCCGGTCACACTACATTGAGCAAAACCCTAATTTGTGTTTGTTACTTTTAATATTGTGCAATTTATTAATTAGTGAGCAATCTTGTGCCCCTTTTACTTTGTCAAAGCAATAAGTTAGCGTCTCTCTACGACTTGTGCAATAGAGCTTTTGGTGCATCACTTATATTTTATAGCTCATTCCTTGATTGCATAAGTGCCATTATCTTTGCGTGTGTGTTGCCTTCAAATTCACTTAAATCTTTGAGATCGGCAACTAGGGCTTGTGAATTCTAGTTTGGATCATTACTTATCATTACAATAACTAGAATTATCAGATTGCATAGGAAATAAATATTGCCTATCCAAGCTCCACATCCAACCTCGTACTTTTGTTCGGTCCCATAGCAATCGCTTTATCCAAGCTTCGGAGAACTTTTGACCACGCCAACGGCCGGCAACACCTGCTGCATGGTAAGAACTTGTAAGAGCTTCGGTCATAGGCTTGAGTGTTGAGAGACTTGCCACCACCTCCTAGTAGTTGATAGGAACATTTTAATTGTGATTTTTGTTTCCTTGTCTTCTACTAACCATGTCAGGTGACGAGAGATCGCTGCACCACTCTCCACGAACAAAGGGCATCATTGCTCACTTTGAGAGGATGACGAGGGAGACCACCGAGGGTCTTAGTGAGGATGTACGACTCACTAATGAGCGTATGTCGATGCAAGAGGACCGTCTCAGATCCATCGAGGCCGCACAAGGGATTGCTAACACTACTCTTGCTACTATTTTGGCTAGACTTGATACTTTTGCAGCTGCTGCATCTGGGGCTTCCAATCCGCCACCGCGTCATCCAAACAACACTTGAGCTCCACGGGAGAGGCATCCAATAGACTTAGAAGAACAAAACAAAGAGAACCAATATGACAACACCACTGATTTGGAGGAAGACAACACCATCAATTACGACAATAACCGTGACCATCGTCGGCTACGCTTCAATCAGCAAGGTATGCGACATGATCCTCCACGACCCAGGGAATGAGAACGAGATGATGTTTTCCATAAGGTAAATTTCAATATGCTGCCTTTTGAAGGTAAATATGATCCTGATGGTTACATTAGTTGGGAATTACTTTTGATCAAAAATTTGCATGCCATGATTTTCCTGAGAATAGAAGAGTTAGGGCTGCCACTAGTGAATTCTCTGATTTTGCGTCTATTTGGTGGAGAGAACATTGTCGCGCTCATCCAAATAATATACTCACCACTTGGGAAGCATTAAAATTGCTAATGAGGCACAGATTTGTTCCTTCATACTATGCAAGAGATTTATTGAATAAATTGCAGCGCCTACACCAAGGTAAGAATTCAGTTGAAGAATATTACCAAGAATTACAAATTGGCATGTTGCGTTGTGGCTTAATTGAGAATGAGGAAGCTTCTATGGCTCATTTTCTAGGTGGGTTAAATCTAGAAATCCAGGACATTCTAGATTATAAGGATTATAATTCGATGACTCGTTTATTCCATCTTGCTTGTAAAGTTGAACGTGAAGTGCAGGGTCGACAATCGAGGGCAAAAGCTAACTTTTCTACAGGTCGAGCTACTACATGGGCACCGCACGCCCCTGCTGCCCCATCCAGTCGTACCACTACCCCGACCCCCTCCAACAACAAAATGACGCACTCCACTTCAAATTCAGCACCCCGATCAACGCCGACGAGGAGTGACACACAAGCCCCTACCAAAAGCTCGTTAGCATCTATCACCTCAACGGGACGCACAAAAGATATTCAGTGCCATCGCTGTAAGGGTTTTGGCCACATGATGAAGGAGTGTCCAAACAAGCGCGTGCTAATAACTTGTGAAGATGGCGAGTACGATTCTGCAAGTGATCTTGATGAAGAAACATATGCTTTGCTTGCGGAACATGAAAACGGTGATCCAAACTCTAAACATGAAGAAGAGCACGTGAGCGCTGCTGATGCTGATCAATATTTGAGTATTATTGCGCACCGTGTGCTTAGTGCTCAGATTGCCCGTACTGAGCCAAATCAACACCACAATTTATTTTACACTAAAGGCGTCATCAAAGAAAGATCCATTCGAATAATCATTGATGGTGGGAGTTGCAATAATCTAGCAAGCATGGACATGGTGGAGAAGCTAGCACTATCCACTAGACCACACCCTCAGCCCTACTACATTCAATGGTTCAACAATAGTGGCAAGCTCAAGGTAACACGCCTGGTAAGAGTACATTTCGCTTTAGGTTCTTATCATGATTATGTTGACTGCGATGCCGTACCTATGCAAGCATGCTCTATGTTATTAGGTAGACCTTGGCAATATGATAAGAATTGTTTACATCATGGTAGAACTAATCAATACTCTTTTATGCATAAAGAAAAGAAGATTGTGTTACATCCAATGTCGCCTGATGCCATTGTGAAAGATGAGATCCCTAGAGCTAGCAAAGAGAAAAATCGAGAGAGAACTAAGAGTGAAAATCAGATTGTCGCAAAGGAGTTTGAACAACATCAAAAACAAAGAATCTAACTCGGATGGTGATAAGAAAAATGAGATTAAGTTGAAAGGTGCATGTTTTCTTGCAACAAAATCTGATGTGAATGAGTTGGATACAAGTAGTTATTCTTGCTATGCTCTGGTTTGCAAACAAACTTTGTTTTCACTAGAGGAGATGTCTCTTTCTTTGCCTCCTTTCATCGCTAACCTTTTGCAGGAATACACTGACATCTTTCCAAAGGACATCCCCTCAGGGCTGCCGCTAATTAGAGGGATTGAGCACCAAATTGACCTCATTCCAGGGGCATCCTTGCCCAACCGAGTGCCATATAGAACCAACCCTGAAGAGACTAAAGAGATACAACGCCAAGTTCAAGAATTGCTTGATAAAGGGTACGTACGTGAATCTCTTAGTCCTTGTGCTGTTCCAGTCATTTTATTACCTAAGAAAGATGGAACATGGCGCATGTGTGTGGATTGTAGAGCAATTAATAATATCACCATTAGATATCGCCATCCTATTCCTAGGTTAGACGATATGCTTGATGAATTAAGTGGCTCTACTATGTTCTCTAAAGTTGATTTGCATAGTGGGTACCACCAGATTCGCATGAAGTTAGGAGATGAATGGAAAACAGCATTTAAAACTAAGTTCGGTTTATATGAGTGGTTAGTTATGCCTTTTGGATTAACTAATGCACCTAGCACTTTTATGCGATTGATGAACGAGGTTTTACGTGCTTTCATTGGGAAATTTGTGGTGGTTTACTTTGATGATATCTTGATCTACAGCAAATCTTTAGAAGACCATCTTAAACATTTACGTGTTGTTTTTAATGCTTTACGCGATGCACGTTTATTTGGTAACCTTGATAAGTGCACCTTTTGCACGGATCGAGTCTCTTGGCTATGTTGTTACTCCACAGGGAATTGAAGTTGATCAAGCCAAGGTTGAAGCGATACAGAGTTGGCCGACTCCTAACACGGTCACACAGGTGCAGAGTTTCCTAGGACTTGCTGGATTCTATCGTCGTTTTGTGAAGGACTTCAGCACAATCGCCGCACCTTTGAATGAACTGACCAAGAACGGTGTGCCTTTTGTTTGGGGCAAGTCACAGGAAGATGCCTTCAATGTTCTGAAAGCTAAGTTAACACATGCACCCTTACTCCAACTTCCAGACTTTTCTAAGACTTTTGAACTAGAATGTGATGCTAGTGGAATTGGTTTGGGTGGTGTTCTGTTACAAGAAGGAAAACCTGTTGCTTATTTTAGTGAGAAGTTGTGTGGGCCTAGTTTGAACTATTCTACGTATGATAAAGAGTTATATGCGCTAGTTCGAACTTTAGAAACATGGCAACATTATTTATGGCCCAAGGAATTTGTTATACATTCTGATCATGAATCGTTAAAACATATTAGAAGTCAAGCTAAACTGAACCGTAGACATGCAAAGTGGGTTGAATTCATTGAGTCATTTCCTTATGTCATCAAACACAAAAAGGGAAAGGATAATGTCATTGCTGATGCCTTGTCTAGGAGATATACCATGCTCTCACAACTTGACTTCAAAATTTTTGGTTTGGAAACGATTAAAGAGCAATATGTACATGATAATGATTTTAAAGATGTGTTGCTCAATTGTAAAGAAGGAAAAACATGGAACAAATTTGTCCTCAATAATGCGTTTGTGTTTAGAGCAAACAAACTATGCATTCCAGCTAGTTCTGTTCGTTTGTTATTGCTACAGGAAGCGCATGGAGGAGGGTTGATGGGACACTTTGGTGTGAAGAAGACGGAGGACATACTCTCTAGCCATTTCTTTTGGCCCAAGATTAGACGAGACGTGGAATGTTTCGTCGCTCGCTGCTCTACATGTCAAAAAGCTAAGTCACGACTTAATCCACATGGTTTATACATGCCTCTGCCTGTTCCTAGCGTGCCTTGGGAAGATATTTATATGGACTTTGTTTTAGGACTTCCTAGAACAAAGAACGGGAGGGATAGTATCTTTGTTGTTGTGGATAGATTTTCTAAGATGGCACACTTTATTCCTTGTCACAAAAGCGATGATGCTACCAACATTGCCGATTTATTCTTTCGTGAAATTGTTCGCTTGCATGGTGTGCCAAACACAATAGCTTCAGATCGAGACACAAACTTTTTAAGCCACTTTTGGAGAACTTTGTGGGCTAAATTGGGGACTAAACTTTTATTTTCTACTACTTGTCATCCCCAAACTGATGGACAAACTGAGGTCGTTAATTGAACTTTATCTACCATGCTTAGGGCTGTTTTGAAAAAGAGACATTAAATTGTGGGAAGAAAGCTTGCCTCATATTTAGTTTTCTTATAATCGTTCTATGCATTCTACTACTAAGATGTGTCCTTTTGAGATTGTATATGGATTTGTACCTCATGCTCCAATTGATTTGTTACCTCTTCCATCTTCGGAGAAATTGAATCTTGATGCTAAACAACGTGCTGATTTGATTATGAAAATGCGTGAGACAACTAAAGAAAACATAGAGCGCATGAATTCTAAATATAAACTTGCTGGTAGTAAGGGAAGGAAGCATGTAAGTTTTGAACCTGGGGATTTAGTTTGGTTGCATTTGCGAAAAGATCGATTCCCAGAATTAAGAAAATCTAAGTTGATGCCGCGAGCTGATGGTCCTTTCAAAGTATTGGCAAAGATTAATGATAATGCATATAAGCTTGAATTGCTTGTAGATTTTGGGGTTAGTCCCACATTCAACATTGCCGATTTGAAACCATACTTGGGGGAAGATGATGAGCTTGAGTCGAGGACGACTCAAATGCAAGAAGGGGAGGATGATGAGGACATCACTACCATGGATACGGCCATGTCTACAAACCCAATTGAAATCAACAATGAACCAAGGAGAAGCACTCCCAAAAGTCAAGCATGAAGCCAATTCTTCCGGTGCACAACTTCAACTCGAATTCGGCCTCCGGGACAGCACCAACTTAAAATGACCATAACTTTTGATCCACAAGGGTGTTTGAGGTCTACGAGTACTGGTTTGAAAGGTTTCGACATCCTCTTTCCCACGGATCTAGTCCCACCTCCAAATTCCTTACGAGACAACGGGAATCTATAAAACAAGTTCAGTCATCTTTCCAAATCCGAGTCCAACTTGGAATAGGAGTCCTATTCGGCCATGGAGGTGTTTTGGACGCCCCAAGCCTGGTTTTGGCCTCCTATTTCTCCTATAAATAGCTAGGGAGTCCTCCAAAATAACTTGGGTTTTGGTTATTTGATAGTTTAGCCTTTTGCTACTATTTGAGTCTTTTAGACGTGCTCAACAGCCGCGTAACAAGCTCCTTGTATCGGAACCCCAACTTTTCAATACTTCATCCATATTTGCAATTTTAGATTGCTTTTGCCTTGTTCTTGCCTGTTCTTCGATTGCTTGCAGGAATTGATCTTCGTGATCAGCTTGATCGTGCCCACAGCAAGGTCAATAACCCTCTGGAGTTGGTTTAGCGATTGCTAAGGCGCATCGTCGTTGTACGTTGTAGTCGGATCGTCAAAGTCGTCTCCACCCAAATTGAAAGTTATCATTCTCGTTGTACGTTGTAGTCAGATCGTCAAAGTTGTCTCCACCCAAATTGAAAGTTATCATTCTCATCGAAAGATCGGGACACCCAGTGTTACATCATGCTGCAACCAGGATCATCGAGTGATAATTGTCCATCTACAAGAAAAGGGTGTAAGATGAAAATGGCAAAAGTCTAATGGGCTGATGATCGACACAAGGGCAGAAAAGACTTACAGTCACAAGATCTGGAGGTGAACTGACGAGTTCAAGTGGAACGATAGAAGAAAGGGTGAGCCAAGTGAAGCAAACTTTCAGCAAAATAGTTGGTCGGATGAAGGACGATGAGTTCGGAAGAGAAGGGCAAGAGCGCACAAAGCAAGGAAAAGGTTATATAAAGTAAATTTTTCCCAAAATGACCGTAAATTGCGCCGCAAGCCTTGCACCAACTAAGTGAGTAGGTGATTGGACAGTAAGGCTGCAGGGCAGTTAATGAAGAAAGAGAAAAGCGACGTGCCTACCGGGTGGCGTACATTAGAAGAAACGACCAGCAGAATTGGTCAGTCCAAAACACATCGGCCGATGGGCAAATACGCTCGTGAAACGCTCTCTATAGCCAATTAGTTCTAACTGTCCCCCGGGCTAGGTCGTCACGAGCCGATACAAGACAAGAATAAAAGTCGAATCATTCATAAAAGCCAATGTGAGACAAATATTCAGAATCTATACTTTCCATTAAAAAGGTATTTACATAATTGGCTGAAGGGTAAAAGTAGCGAATACACTAGTAAACCAGAAGACATACAGAGCACTTGCAGTATTGGCTAAAGAAGAAAGACAGAATGATTGTGAGGACAAAGATCTCAATAAACGAGGAGGACTGGATGGAGAAGTGTAACATCCTGAGTTTGAACTGGTCTTTTAAAAATATACATATATATATATTAATTATCCTTTGTGAGTTATTTGGAAATTCTATTTGGAGTTAATTGTGTTTGGATTTGTTTGCCCAATCTGTTTCGTTTTAGTTTTTGCTCCAAAATCTCGTTTCGTGTACGGTTAGAATTTCTGAGCAACCGTAGTTTCCGAACCTTCTCTAGTTATCCTAGAGTCTATCCTAGAGGCTTCCGGGAAGGGTTTTTGAGTTTCGGAGTTTTTCGGGGGTTTTTGGGGTTTTCCTGCCTTGGGCGGCAAGATCGACACCTGGCCAGATCGCCACGAGGGGTTCGGGCAGGGGGGCAGGGCGCCCATGGCTGACCGGTTGCCCTAGCCACCTCCACGTTTTTCTAGAGGGTTCTCCTCCCCCAGCCAACTCTCTCCCTCACTTCACTCCCTCTCACCCTGTAGCTCTCCCTCTCTAGCTCTCTCTCCCATGGAGCTCTCTCCCTCTCTCTCAAGCTCTTCCTCTCCCTAAAACTCTCTCTCCGCTGTTCTTGAGCTCATGGTGAAGCAAGCCACGGAGGAGATCGTCACTTTTCAAAACCCTAGCAGCAATCTGTGGTGAGTGAAGCAAGTTTCAGTCAGATCTGGGTTGACTTGAGCTTGATCTTGTACTTTTCTCATTTTCTATCCACTTTTCTTTCAGCTAAAACCCTAGAAAACCAAGTTGTAGTGCTCAACTTTTGTAGCTGAGTTTCTAAACCTAGGTTAGGTGCAAGAGTTCTCGTTAGTGCGAAAACTGAGATTTGAAACCCTAAATACGTTTTTATCGGATAGATTAGGTTAAATGTCGTTTTCGTAGCTTTTGGAATTAAACTTTGGAACCCTAGTTCCAAAAGCTAGGAAAAGGACCCTTGAACGTATTCGACGTCGTTAAAGTCCGAGTTTCGCGAAAGGAACCGAGTTTGAATTCGATTCGGGGTGAAAGTCGGAATTTAGCGTAAATTAGGACTCTAGAGTTTCTCGGATTAGGATGTAGGCCAAACGAGGTCGGAACCACGTGTGGTCTGCATAAATGGGTCCTTGTCACCTCCGAGAACCCATCCATGCAATCGTCGCGGAGTTCCGAAGTCGTTTGTGCGAAAATCCTTTTTCTGGAAAATTTAGTCGACCTGTGGCCAGCAATACCGACGTGGTAAGTCCGGTACTGCCGCTCAGGTCGGCACTACCGACCCTTGCGGCCGGTACTGCCGGGTTCAGGCCGGCACTACCGCTCCCGCAACGCTGGTAGTTATTTTCCAGAGAGGGTCTCTTTTGGGTTTCGTAGCCACCGGTACTACCGACCCTTGCGGCCGGTACTGCTGACTGTAGGGCGGCACTACCGGAGTTTGTACACCGGTACTGCCGGTCTCCAATTCAAGTTTTGATTTTCGTTGAGTTGTCTCTCTCGTGTTCGCTTATTAGTTGTTGTCCGCTTCTTTGAGCCTTTTTGCCTTGTTCTCATTGGATCTTAATCGTTTCCTCGTTATTTCTTTTGTCGCGCTTTCGTTTAGACGTTGACGCCTCGGGAGCAGTTGGCGAGGATCCGGACTTCGACCCAGAGGACACGCAAAACTCAGAGCAAGCAGGCAAGCACCCCCTTTGATCATATTGCTCCTATAATTGAAAATGTATTTGATGATTCGCAAAACTATTGCGCATGCATATGATTATTACAAATATTTAAATGGTGGGGATAGGTAGTTACCCTAAAGGTTGGATGGCTTATCTCAATCTCGTTGTTACCCTAAAATCCTTGAGTAACCCTAGTTTAAGGGTAGGCGCTATAATAAGTGTCGCCGGGGAATATAAGTCTAATAGTTGCATATGCTTAGCCCAGCTTTAGAGTGATTGAATAATGATCGGTGGACTCAGTCAATCAAAGATTTTCGATACGTTATTAGGATTTCGGAAATGATGGTTTTTGGAAAAATAAAAGCTATGTTGGTAAAAGATGAAAAAGGAAAAGGTGTATGCTGATTTATGCCGGACGGATGATGGGAGGTCTCGTCTATGCAAACCTAAGGACTGAACTTGACGTTTTTAACCAAGTCCTTTCGTACAACCACATGTGCTGGTATGGGATAGCCTAAACCTAGTACAGGAGTTGGAATTTGATCTTGCGCCGTGGCAGGTCGAAGTAGTTGGGCAATACCGACGTGCTGGTATTGCTTAGAATACTCCCTCACCACACGCAGGTGTTGGAGGCTTTCGTGAAACAACGGTGGATGCTTTGCTGAGGGTAAAAGGCACGATGGGCTGTTAGCCATCGTTGGATCCGTGTGGGTGAATCAGGTTTGGATTGTACGGTACCCGACCACCCTAATTTTAGGGCGGTACTCTCGCCTGGCCCGGGGGTACTGTGTGTGGGTGAGTGGAGCCCCCACCCAAAGCAAAGAGCGCACATCGCCGGGGCTGACGCAAGGCTAAATGCTGATAATTGGAAAAGTTTCGTCACAATCTAGCAAAGCGGATACGGTATGTATCGCGTGGCATGGTTGACATGATTACTAGAAAGAGTCGTGTGGGTAAAGTGTGCACTCTCTGCAGAGATTAAACAAACCAATCGATTAGCCGTGCTCACGGTCACGAGCATCTTGGGTATTTCCTGTCAAGTATAGTAATTTTGGTTTTGATTTCTGAAAAGGATTAAATTTCGGTAGATCTTTTAAATGATGGGCTGTGTTATGCAAATGTTGAGTCGTTGAACTCAAAGATTGGTTGGTTTGGGGATTTGATCAAGTTGGTGATGATTCTTGATGCCACATGATTGTGGTGTTGGTTATGTTGAAGGAAAATGATTCCTGATGCCATGTGATGGTGGTGTTGAATATGTTGGAAGAAATTGGATGTTAAATGAAATGTACAATTACATTATGTATTGATTTATTCTCATTTACTAAATGATTTATATACGGTGCAGTATTCCAATCTATTAGTCTATTACAAATAACTTCAGCTTCATGCAAAACTGAATTAGAATAGCAACCATCTTCATTGTTTTGCCTGCATTATTATTATACTTGCAAACAATAAAGTCTTGCGAGTACATACGTGTACTCACCGTTTGCTCTGAAAATTCGTGTGAGGAGCAGAAGATGCAGGTGAGGAAGAAGGTGACCAGGAGTTCGGTGACCCAGACGCGGGTGGTGCGTTTGACGGCTAGCGGAGTTAGATGCTCGCTGGTTGCCTGTGGGATTGGAGGTACACCGTGGCCGCTTTACTTTTGTTTCTCTGATGTTTTTCTCTTCAGTTTACTTTAAGCCAATCGGCCTTTTTGTAAACAGGAACAAGTTGTAATATTTTTATCTATCGCTGTAATATATACCTCTGCCCTTATATTGTGTTCGTGTGGATGAGACTCTACCTTCTCAACATGTGACGCTAGCCTACTGATCCAGGGACTAGTGGTTATCACATGGTTGCGGGAAGCTCAAATTGGATCCAATTGGCTGGCATGTGACCTCATTACTCGAGTATCGTGCTGATCAAGTGGTTTCAATCTGAGTCTGTCGTGATGCCGTGATCGTTACGTTACTGGTTGCGTGATTAACCAGGCCCGCGCAACAGTAATGGAGTATCATTGTACCAGGACAGGAGCCCCCACAAGGAGTGGTATCAGAGCCAGGTTTGTAATTGATAGGATTAAGGAAGAGTTTTCTCCCTTTAAAAGTTATTTGAATATGCACTTCTTAATTGTGAAAACATAGAATACTGATCTTTTCTTTCCTGTAGCACCTTTTCTGGTTTTGAACTTCAAATGAAATTTTCCTCTTATCTCGGTTTTCAAAGTCAGATTTCCAGGGCAAAAGCAAATGGGGTATTTGGTTCGACCTATTTTCCCAATCCTATTCGAAATTTAAGTTAGAATCATTTGGGAAGCTTATCCACTTCAAAAGATAGTTAAGAATTGAGTAATGATAAGGATAAGGTTTAAGATCGTGAGTTTCTTTTATTTGTTCGTGTTGGGTTATTTTCCTTTCGTTTATTTAATTTTTGTTTATTTCGAATTTTCGTTTGTTGAGGATGATACTAATCTGTTTCCCTTCTTAATCCTAGATGTCTGGACGTTGGGAACCCTGCTATTTCACGACTGCGATTCTAGAGGGCTCAGTTCAGGCTACCCTTTGGGAGATGATGCAGCGTGCTGGCTTTCCTGAGCCGCCATGGTATTTGATCTCACGTGCTGGACTTAGTCCCGCTTCCTCCTTGTATGTGGCTGAAGTTTCTATTCGCGGACGCCACGCAGGAGAGCAAACCCGTCAGTATCATGGTACAGCGCCAAGTCCTCTTGCAGCTCTACTCGATGGAGCATACATTGCAATTTGGAGGCTTCGCCTTGACGCACCGGAAATGGCTCAGTTGTATCCTGTTTGGCCCTCTCGTGAGCCGGACAGCCAAGAGAACCTGTATGTGCCAGATTATCCACAGTTGGATCCTGTGCAGGTTTGGCAGACTGGGCTAGTAAGGTCCCTTGATCGATATCTGCTTCGTCTCCGTGAAGAACTGTTGCTTGCTCGACGCCGTATCTCTGAGTTAGAGAGTAACATGGCGCCCTTAGTTAGCTATGGTTTCTTCACTACTGGGATGATCTATGGGGAGAATGATGACCTCGAGCCTGCTGAGGAGTTACCCCGTCCTTATGGATCTTATCGTCGGGTCTCTCGCAGTGCCAGGATGTTTGTTCGAGGTAGCAGCCATCGCCGTG
Source organism: Rhipidocladum racemiflorum (assembly GCA_036346355.1). Lineage (NCBI taxonomy): Eukaryota > Viridiplantae > Streptophyta > Magnoliopsida > Poales > Poaceae > Rhipidocladum > Rhipidocladum racemiflorum. The sequence continues at coordinate 10,466,185 of CM070592.1, read as the reverse complement.
TTTCGGCTGTGTGCCCTAGTGCTTCTGCGACTGCCATGCCAAGACGTAGCCTGCTATTTGGTGGACGTGAGTACGAGTTGATGTTCCCTGCAGAGTCGACTGCTTCTTCTGTAGCCCCAGGCACCTCAGATGTCCCTGCCGTGAATGGTGGTCGTGTCTAGGATTAGATCCCTATCCTAATAGGTAGTTGGACCTACAGCTCGCTTTTGTTGTAATTACGAGCTGGTAGAAGAAGTCTTTTGTTGTAGTTATTCTCGTGGAACTGGTGGTAGTTGACGTTGGTGATGCTGTAAATAACCCCCTCTGTAGCGCGAAGAGACGTGCTATGTTATTATCTGTAAATCTATCGCCTTGCAATCCTTTCACTGTGATGCATACTTTAAATTTTGTGTTGCTATGTGATGGGTTGTGCTTGAGTTTTGCAATTGTGGTTCAAAATTCCCGCGTTCTTCGATGGGCTCTTGTGATACCTGTCTCTAAGTCTTCGTGTCAACAGGATGCCACCGAAGAGACGTGTTGACCATTCGGTGATGGCCCGGGGTGTTGCTCAGATTAGCCAAGAACCAGCTGTGGCAATACTGAATCCGGAGCGTCATGATCCACCTTTGGCCAGATCCCGTAGCCAAGGATCTCATCACTCTAATGAGCCAGTAAATAATCGGGAGGCATCGCTTAGTCATCACGACACCCAAAGTGAAGAATTACCTCCACCTCCGTCAATGGCCCAAGTTCTTGTTATACAGACCCGCTTGTTGGAACGGTTGGTGCAGAATTTCGAGAATCTTGGTGCCGCTGCTTATGGTGGTTTGGCAGCAATGCAACCCCAATCGAGGTTGGCCGAGTTCCAGCGAACTCGCCCGCCAAACTTCTCATATGCGACCGATCCTCTGGACGCAGACGATTGGCTTCGCGATGTTGAAGATAAACTTGACCTCGTGAGGTGTACTGACGAGGAGAAGGTTCAGTACGCTGCTCACTATCTCCAAGGCGCAACAGCAGCTTGGTGGGGTAGTGTTAAGGCAATTCGCCCACCTGGTCAGGTCATGGCTTGGGAGGAATTTAAAGGAGCCTTTCGTGCAGTGTACATTCCTGCTAGTCTGATGGAGATAAAGAAACGAGAGTTCTATGATCTTCGTCAGGGGTCTATGTCAGTGAAGGACTATCTGCATAAGTTCAATTATCTGGTTCGATATGTGGCAGATGAGGTCCCGAGTGAAACCCGAAAAGTCTCCTTGTTTCGTCAACATCTCAACGAGGAGATTCGTCATTCACTCGCACCACTTGACATACCCAATTTGCAAGTGCTTGTGGACAAGGCAATTTGTGTTGAGGACAGCGGCAAGGCAGTTTTGGAGAGCCGGAAGCATAAGTGGATGGCTCGGAAATCTGCCGGTGCCGGTACTTCGAGACCGCGTTCTGGGCAAGCAGTTAGTGCTCAGTCCGTGGCATCGCCGCCTCCACGATCTCAGAAGAACTTTCCCCAACCTGTGCTGTCTGCGGCTGAATCCTCTGGCCGCGGAGGACAGACTCGTGGAGGGCAGGACAGGATCGTCGCACTCACCTGCTATGCTTGCGGTGAGAAGGGACATATCTCTACTGTTTGTCCGAGCAAGCGTCCTGTTGCTGCTCGACCTCAAGTTCCAAGTGGTCCAATTCGCCCACAAGGTTCTGCAACCGGGCGCGGTGGACACTTAGGAGGGCGTTCTAGCCAAAAGGTAGCCCCGAGTCAAGCCCGTGGTCGACTTAACCTAGTGACCGCGGAGGAGGCCAGTAATGCTCCAGATGTGGTAGTTGGTATGTTTTTCATACACTCAGTACCCACTTTGGTTTTATTTGATTCGGGCGCTTCGCATTCTTTCATTTCTTCAAGGTTTGTTACGGAACATAAGGTTGAGACTAACAGATTGCGAAATCCAATGTTAGTCTATTCTCCTGGTTCGGTTATGCGAGCTGAGCGCATATGCCTTAGAGTACCCATAGTAATCAATGAAGTTCTATTTTTGGGAAATCTGATTCAGATTGATACCCCTGGACTCAATGTTATCCTTGGAATGGATTGGTTGTCTCAAAATCAAGGACATATTGATTGCGCAAGTCGTTCCATTTCTCTGGTGAATTCGGATGGAATCCAGACCAAATATTACTCCAAACGATTAAACGTGCATAAGGCTTCTTTCCATTCGTTTCCTGTGTCGGAATTAAGTCAAGTGCCAGTGGTCTGTGGATATCCTGATGTGTTTCCTGAAGAATTACCGGGATTGCCCCCAGATCGGGATATGGAGTTTGTTATCGACTTGCTGCCAGGAACAGCACCTTTATCGAAACGTCCGTATCGGATGCCCTCTGATGAGTTGTTGGAGTTGAAGAAACAACTCAAGGAGCAATTGACTAAGGGTTTTGTTCGCCCTTGTTCGTCTCCATGGGGTAGTCCAGTGCTCTTCGTTAGGAAGAAAGATGGTAGTTTACGCATGTGCGTGGACTATCGATCCTTAAATGAAGTCACTATCAAAAATAAGTATCCTCTTCCTCGGATTGATGATTTGTTTGATCAATTAAGTGGAGCTTGAGTCTTTTCCAAGATTGACTTGAGACTGGGATACTTTCAACTCAAAATTCGACCGGAAGGTATCTAGAAGACTGCGTTTACTAGTCAATATGGTTTGTACGAGTATACAGTAGTTTCTTTTGGTCTCACCAATGCACCAGCCACATTCATGAATCTCATGAATAAAGTATTCATGGAATACTTAGATAAATTTGTGGTGGTGTTCATTGATGACATTCTTATCTATTCTCGGAGTGAGCAGGAGCATGAACTCCATCTGCATTTAGTGCTTGATAAACTGCGTGAACATCAGCTGTATGCCAAGTTCAAGAAATGTGAGTTCTGGCTCAATGAAGTTGCCTTTTTAGGCCACATTCTCTCCGAAGGAGGTGTTGCTGTTGATCCCAGCAAGGTGAAGGATGTACTTGCCTGGGAACAGCCACGGACTGTTCTCAAAGTCCAAAGTTTTCTTGGGTTAGCCGGGTACTATCGGCGATTCATCAAAAACTTTTTGAAAATTTCCAAGCCGATGACTGAGTTACTCAAGAAGGAGAAGAAATTTGAGTGGACATCAGCTTGTGAAGTTAGTTTCCTAGAGTTGAAGCGAAGACTTACAATAGCTCCAATTCTTGTCTTGCCTGATGTACACAAAAACTTTGACGTATTTTGTGACGCTTCACGTCAAGGTCTTGGTTGTGTGCTGATGCTGGAAGGAAAAGTCGTGGCGTATGCTTCACGCCAACTGAAACCTCATGAAGCCAATTATCCAACTCATGATCTAGAATTAGCTGTCGTAATTCATGCTCTTAAGTTATGGCGTCATTATCTCATCGGAAACCGAGTTGAGATATTTACCGACCATAAGAGCCTGAAATACTTTTTCACCCAACCAGACCTAAACTTGAGACAGTGCCGATGGTTGGAGCTAATCAAGGACTATGATTTGGGAATTCATTATCATCCAGGAAAAGCTAATGTGGTAGCCAATGCCTCAGTCGCAAGCTACACACTAATAATACCTTGTCGGGTGTTTATCAACCCCAGTTACTGGATGAGTTCCGTAAACTCAACTTGGAGATGGTAGGGGAAGGATTTGTGGCTACATTAACCCTACGACCTACTCTTGAATCCCAAATTCAGGCTGCTCAGTTGAAAGATGAAGGAGTAGCTGAGATCAAGGGCATTTTGAAAGAAAGCGCGTCATCGGAGTTTTCAGAACGAGTTGATGGTCTGATTATGCGTGGATGTCAAATTTATGTCCCAAATGATCAGGAGATCAAAGAATTGATTTTGAAAGAAGCTCATGAGACTCCGTTGTCAATCCACCCGGGAAGCACTAAAATGTATCAAGATATTCGAAAGAAATTTTAGTGGCCTGGTATGAAAAGAGATATCGCCGCATACGTCGCCATTTGTGATGTGTGTCAGCGAGTGAAAGCAGAGCACCAACGACCAGCTGGAATGCTTCAACCCTTGAGGATTCCGGAGTGGAAATGGGATGAGGTCGGAATGGACTTCATCACTGGCCTGCAAAAATCAGCTAATGGCCATGACTCTATTTGGGTAATTATCAACCGGTTAACCAAAGTTGCTCATTTCATACCGGTACGTGTTACCTACAATGGAGCTAAACTTGTAGAACTCTACCTGAACCATATTGTCCGACTACATGGAATTCCTAAAACCATTGTGTCTGACCGTGGACCCCAGTTCACTTCACGGTTCTGGAAGAATTTGCATGAACTTCTAGGGACTAAGCTGTTCTTCAGCATAGCTTACCATCCCCAGACCGATGGACAGACTGAAAGAACAAATCAAATCCTGGAAGACATGCTTAGAGCTTGTATTCTTTCGTATAACTCAAAGTGGGAAAAATGTTTAGCGTTTGATGAGTTTTCCTACAATAATAGTTATCAAGCAAGCCTTCAAATGTCTCCGTTTGAAGCACTGTATGGAAGAAAGTGCCAAACACCTCTTTTCTGGTCCGAAGTCGGTGAAAGAAAGTTCTTTGGACCCATAGTGATTCAGGAAGCTGAGACGCAAGTCAGGCTAATCCGCGATCGGTTGAAGGAGGCTAAGTCTAGACAAAAGAGCTATGCTGATAATCGCCGCCGTGATCTGAGCTTTAATGTAGACGACTTTGTCTATCTTAAGGTGTCGCCGTTACGTGGCACAAAGTGATTCCAAGTTCGCGGAAAGTTAGCACCGAGATACGTCGGTCCATATCGCATTCTTGCAAGGAAAGGTGAAGTAGCTTATCAGTTGGAGCTTCCACCTCAACTTGCGGATGTGCATCACGTGTTTCATCTCTCTCAGTTGAAGAAGTGTCTCCGAGTTCCTACTGAACTCACTCCCCTAGATACTATTGAACTTCAACCAGATCTTTCATACCGCGAATATCCAACTCGCGTTCTGGACGAAGCTGAACGATTAACTCGTAATCACGTAATCAAAATGCTTCGAGTCCAGTGGAGTAATCATACCGAAGAAGAAGCAACCTGGGAACGTGAAGATCGCCTTCGATCCGAGTTTCCATCTTTCTTTTCTAAATCCTTGTAATCTCGAGGACGAGATTATTGTAAGGGGGGTAGAGCTGTAACATCCTGAGTTTGAACTGGTCTTTTAAAATATATATATATATATATTAATTATCCTTTGTGAGTTATTTGGAAATTCTATTTGGAGTTAATTGTGTTTGGATTTGTTTGCCCAATCTGTTTCGTTTTAGTTTTTGCTCCAAAATCTCGTTTCGTGTACAGTTAGAATTTCCGAGCAACCGTGGTTTCCGAACCTTCTCTAGTTATCGTAGAGTCTATCCTAGAGGTTTCCCGGAAGGGTTTTTGAGTTTCGGAGTTTTTCGGGTTTTTTGGGGTTTTCCTGCCTTGGGCGGCATCTGCCGGCCTGGCCGTCTTGCCGGCCGAGGGGTTCGAGCGAGGGGCAGGCGCCCATGGTGGCCAGGTTGCCCTAGCCACCTCCACATTTTTCTAGAGGGTTCTCCTCCCCCAGCCAACTCTCTCCCTCACTTCACTCCCTCTCACTCTCCCTCTCACCCTCTAGCTCTCCCTCTCTAGCTCTCTCTCCCATGGAGCTCTCTCCCTCTCTCTCAAGCTCTTCCTCTCCCTAAAACTATCTCTCCGCTGTTCTTGAGCTCAAGGTGAAGCAAGCCACGGAGGAGATCGTCACTTTTCAAAACCCTAGCAGCAATCTGTGGTGAGTGAAGCAAGTTTCAGTCAGATCTGGGTTGACTTGAGCTTGATCTTGTACTTTTCTCCTTTTCTATCAACTTTTCTTTTAGCTAAAACCCTAGAAAACCAAGTTGTAGTGCTCAACTTTTGTAGCTGAGTTTCTAAACCTAGGTTAGGTGCAAGAGTTCTCGTTAGTGCGAAAACTGAGATTTGAAACCCTAAATACGTTTTTATCGGATAGATTAGGTTAAATGTTGTTTTCGTAGCTTTTGGAATTAAACTTTGGAACCCTAGTTCCAAAAGCTAGGAAAAGGACCCTTGAACGTATTCGACGTCGTTAAAGTCCGAGTTTCGCGAAAGGAATCGAGTTTGAATTCGATTCGGGGTGAAAGTCGGAATTTAGCGTAAATTAGGACTCTAGAGTTTCTCGGATTAGGATGTAGGCCAAACGAGGTCGGAACCACGTGTGTTCTGCATAAATGGGTCCTTGTCACATCCGAGAACCCATCCATGCAATCGTCGCGGAGTTCCGAAGTCGTTTGTGCGAAAATCCTTTTTCTGGAAAATTCAGTCGACCTGTGGCCGGCACTACCGACGTGGTAAGTCCGGTACTGCCGCTCAGGCCGGCACTACCGACCCTTGCGGCCGGTACTACCGGGTTCGGGCCGGCACTACCGCTCCCGCAACGCCAGTAGTTATTTTCCAGAGAGGGTCTCTTTTGGGTTTCGTAGCCGCCGGCACTACCGACCCTTGCGGCCGGTACTGCCGACTGTAGGGTGGCACTACCAGAGTTTGTACACCGGTACTGCCGGTCTCCAATTCAAGTTTTAATTTTCGTTGAGTTGTCTCTCTCGTGTTCGCTTATTAGTTGTTGTCCGCTTCTTTGAGCCTTTTTGCCTTTTTCTCATTGGATCTTAATTGTTTCCTCGTTATTTCTTTTGTCGCGCTTTCGTTTAGACGTTAACGCCTCGGGAGCAGTTGGCGAGGATCTGGACTTCGACCAAGAGGACACGCAAAACTCAGAGCAAGCAGGCAAGCACCCCCTTTGATCATATTGCTCCTATAATTGCAAATGTATTTGATGATTCGCAAAACTTTTGCGCATGCATATGATTATTACAAATATTTAAATGGTGGGGATAGGTAGTTACCCTAAAGGTTGGATGGCTTATCTCAATCTCGTTGTTACCCTAAAATCCTTGAGTAACCCTAGTTTAAGGGTAGGCGCTATAATAAGTGTCGCCGGGGAATATAAGTCTAATAGTTGCATATGCTTAGCCCAGCGTTAGACTGATTGAATAATGATCGGTGGACTCAGTCAATCAAAGATTTTCGATACGTTATTAGGATTTCGAAAATGATGGTTTTTGGAAAAATAAAGGCTATGTTGGTAAAAGATGAAAAAGGAAAAGGTGTATGCTGATTTATGCCAGACGGATGATGGGAGGTCTCGTCTGTGCAAACCTATGGACTGAACTTGACGTTTTTAACCAAGTCCTTTCGTACAACCACATGTGCTAGTATGGGATAGCCTAAACCTAGTACAGGAGTTGGAATTTGATCTTGCGCCGTGGCAGGTCGAAGTAGTTGGGCAATACCGACGTGCTGGTATTGCTTAGAATACTCCCTCACCACGCGCAGGTGTTGGAGGCTTTCGTGAAACAACGGTGGATGCTTTGCTGAGGGTAAAAGGCACGATGGGATGTTAGCCATCGTTGGATCCGTGTGGGTGAATCAGGTTTGGAGTGTACGGTACCCAATCACCCTAATTTTAGGGGGGTACTCTCGCCTGGCCCGGGGGTACTCTGTGTGGGTGAGTGGAGCCCCCACCCAAAGCAAAGAGCGCACATCGCCGGGGCTGACGCAAGGCTAAATGCTGACAATTAGAAAAGTTTCGTCACAATCTAGCAAAGCGGATACGGTATGTATCGCGTGGCATGGTTGACATGATTGCTAGAATGAGTTGTGTGGGTAAAGTGTGCATTCTCTGCAGAGATTAAACAAACCAATCGATTAGCCGTGCTCACGGTCACGAGCATCTTGGGTATTTCCTGTCAAGTATAGTAATTTTGGTTTTGATTTCTGAAAAGGATTAAATTTCGGTAGATCTTTTAAACGATGGGCTGTGTTATGCAAATGTTGAGTCATTGAACTCAAAGATTGGTTGGTTTGGGGATTTGATCAAGTTGGTGATGATTCCTGATGCCACATGATGGTGGTGTTGGTTATGTTGAAGGAAAATGATTCCTGATGCCATGTGATGGTGGTGTTGAATATGTTGGAAGAAATTGGATGTTAAATGAAATGTACAATTACATTATGTATTGATTTATTCTCATTTACTAAATGATTTATAAACGGTGCAGTATTCCAATCTATTAGTCTATTACAAATAACTTCAGCTTCATGCAAAACTGAATTAGAATAGCAACCATCTTCATTGTTTTGCCTGCATTATTATTATACTTGCAAACAATAAAGTCTTGCGAGTATATATGTGTACTCACCGTTTGCTCTGAAAATTCGTGTGAGGAGCAGAAGATGCAGGTGAGGAAGAAGGTGACCAGGAGTTCGGTGACCCAGACGCGGGTGTTGCGTCTGACGGCTAGCGGAGTTAGATGCTCGCCGGTTGCCTGTGGGATTGGAGGTACACCGTGGCCGCTTTACTTTTGTTTCTCTGATGTTTTTCTCTTCAGTTTACTTTAAGCCAATCGGCCTTTTTGTAAACAGGAACAAGTTGTAATATTTTTATCTATCGCTGTAATATATACCTCTGCCCTTATATTGTGTTCGTGTGGATGAGACTCTACCTTCTCAACATGTGACGCTAGCCTACTGATCCAGGGACTAGTGGTTATCACATGGTTGCGGGAAGCTCAAATTGGATCCAATTGGCTGGCATGTGACCTCATTACTCGAGTATCGTGCTGATCAAGTGGTTTCAATCTGAGTCTGTCGTGATGCCGTGATCGTTACGTTACTGGTTGCGTGATTAACCAGGCCCGCGCAACAGTAATGGAGTATCACTGTACCAGGACAGGAGCCCCCACAAGGAGAAATTTGACAATCCCTAAGCAATGGTGCTTAGGGATTGTGGCAACCTTAAGTAGAAAAGGGAGGTGCCATCCCTACATAAGAAAAAAAAAGGAAAACAAGAATCCTACGCTGAATGCAGCTGACGACGTTTCCTGCCAGGAGCGTCACCTGTGCTAGAACTGCTACTAGAGTCTAATGACTCATGGAGGGCAGCATCGGTAGGGGGAGTTGGTGGAGACGCCGGGTTGTTATCCGCTGGAGGGGAAGCAATAGTTTTCGGAGCAACTTCCGCAGGGACAGCATCTGCGACAGCATCGGGCTCCGCAGCTTCTGCAGTGAGAAGGGCGGTTACTACAGGGTCCTTAATGGCCTTGGTGTTGAGCTCTTCCTGGAGGGCGCAGGCGATGGCTTCATCATGGGCAACCTCCTCCTCGGCGTGAACCTCAGCCGACAACTCTTCTTGGAGAACCGAGGCAATGACCGAGTTGTTATCCGATGACGAGTAATAATCAGAGGAAGAATCAGAAGAAGACGTGGCGCAGATTGTGAAAATTAGTCTAACATCCGATGACTTTTTTGGAATTTATATGGATTTAATTTGAATTTATTCCCTATTGAGATAATTAAATAATTAAAAATTTTATATAAAATATTGTTGGAAATATTTTATTTGAGTCCAAAGTGTCTCAAAGTATTTTTCAAAATTTTTGTGGATTTTTTCTACGCAATTTTCCAAACCTGTTCGCGAGCCTTCTTCAACTCCTGAACTGTGTCTTCGATCAGCTCCTCCTGAGCGGCGACGAATCTGGCTAAGTGAGTGACGGTAGCATCTTCATCTTCTATTGGCTTTCGTTGAGCTCTGCTGTCTCGACGTGGGTGGTGATGAAACACTGTGCCTTCCAGCTCCCTGGAGTAAGTGCAAGCGATCTGCTGCATTGCTCGACGCGACACCTCTTGGATTCCCATCTCAAAGGTAGACCTCCTGAATACACAGTGGGTGAGCCTATAGTCAGTATGGCTCTGATACCACCTCTGTCGGGACCCGAATTTGCAAATCCGGACCCTCTGTGTATTCAGCACTAGTCCAGGAACGCGCTAGTGCACACAGTCTCAACATTGGTAAATATCACAATCATACCACTCGATACTAATAAAGTACTTAATAGTTAACCAAACTGGTTGCATGACCTTATGGCCAAGTTACAAATATACGCCTTGCAGGGCGAAACTTAGTAAAAGAGAATTAACTGCAGCGGAAAATAAGATAACTTCGTGGCGCCATCCAGTATACCACAGGCAACTGACTGGGCTCGCTTCCTAGTTAGACGGATCTTCTGGGAGCTCCTCCTCCAAAGCTGGTGTAGACTCTTCTTCAACTGGTGTTGTATTGCGGCAAGGGTGAGTACTTGGTACTCAGCAAGTCATGCACAGAATGCAAACTAATACACTACATGCATGGCTTGGTACAAAGGAGTAGCTCAAGGTGTATTTGCAGTAAAACAACATTTGACAAATAGCATATGTAGATTCGAAAGCAGTAGAAACAAGTACAAGATCAATAACTTTTCCAGGAGTTTAATAAACATCTTTCCCAAATACTAACTCACATTTCCATCAACATCATTAATAAACCAAACCCAACCTTTTAAATACAAGTTATTTTCAAGAAAGTCTAATCCTTGACTGTAATTCCCGAGCGATGTCCAATACCGCGGACACGGCTATTCGAATAGATTTTTACACTCTGCAAAGGTTATGCACTTTTCCCACAAGATACAGTCAAACACCACAAAGGCGAGTGTCCGTAACAAAGTCTTTCGGAAACTCCTAACAGCACAAGTGGTCCTCCCCGGTGTTGCACGCTAACCTTTCCCTTAGCGAAGGCAAAGTTTAGGCCAATCCACCGTTAGATGGGTACCTGGCCGCAGCCCCGGTACACTCCCCCGTACAACTACACAAAAGGCATAGTTGACAACCTGAGGTCCCACAGGCACGTTATTAGCAACTTAATCAACTAGGTCCGTCCCATTACGGGCATGTGGTTGCACGCTTGACTCAATTCAAAGGCTTGCAAGGTTAAGTCCTTAGGGTGACCAGGGCAAGACTACCCGAAGAACCAACACAACGTTCCCGATGCCACAACTGGCCCACCCGATCATTCTTGCCACATGCCCCGGTCGAAAAGTATTTATCAAACCCCAGTTGATTACGATGCACCACATGCCATCAACATCACATGATACCTTTCCAAAACAGGTTCAATATATCATTAAGTCAATATTAACATTTGATTGTCCAAAATCATGTTATGAGCACGTAGCAGGTCTAAGCAATAAACTACAACTATCTAAATTCCCATGTTGGCAATTTAGTAATGTCCAACTATTTAATCCTCAACTAGGGTGACAAGGGTCATGGCACATATGTAATTAACCAAGGTGTCATACAACAATTTGACTTATATCTAATTACCCATAATTAAGTAAAGCATTTTCTAATTAAACTAGCATGCAATAGCTTAAACCAAATTAATTTGAAATTGGGATCAACATGGTCAAAGCACAACTTGCCTTCAAAAAGTACTTGCTCTTGGTCCTGAGCTGGCTCCTAGGTCAACACTTCACCTTCGAAGCCTTCGGGCACTTCAACGTCTACTCGTAAAGCGTACAAATAGCAATAAATAAATAAACAGTAGACAAAAAGTGTCCAAACATCCAAATAAAGTTCATAAACAGAGAGCATAATTTTATAAATTTTTAGAAACTGGAATCATCAAATTCGGAGTTTAAACGCAAAAGTTAGAAGCGTTTAAAGTTTAAATAATCAATTAAATAATTATTCAGAGAAAAAATTTAGTCCAAAAATTAAATAAAATTCACCATTAGGTAGATCTCGATTTTATACAAATTTAGAAATTTGAATCACTCAAATCGGAGTTAAAATGCAAAAGTTATAAGCGTTTGAAGTTTGAATCAAATTCTGAAATCAATATTTCGAATTAATAAATCATTTTCTTTTTCGGAAATTCATTTATTTCGTCAGCACGACACGTGTCAGCTCCTGATTGGTCCACGTCAGCCTTGCTGACGTTAGCACCGGCCTAACCCCACGATGACGTCAGCATGACATCATCATGCCACGTGGCACCACCCGGGTGCTGCCACGTGTCCTGGTCTACAGACGCGGTCCACGTACACGGCTCGGTCCACGGTGGCTCCGGTCCACCGGACCGGCGTCACTGACAGGCGGGCCCACCCTGTCAGTGGCTCGGGTTCACGCCTGCATGAGCGTGGCTGACACATGGGCCCTCTGGCACGCGGGCCCCGCGTGTCAGAGACACGCGCCCTCGCGCGTGGGCGCGGTTATGGCACACGTGGCGCAATCTCGCCCATTGATTTGAAAATCAACGGCGCGGATTAGATCTAAGGATTACGCGTTTGGAATAACACGGTGAATTTGGGCCGTACGATCTAAATCGGACGGTCGAGATTGGATCAAATGCGGTGCAACGCGTGCTACGCGACTGGATCTAAGCCGTTGGATCTAGATCCAACGGTTGAAAATAGATCTAGGGTTTACAACGGAAATAACGTACGGCGACGTGGCCGAACGTGGGCTGTTGGATCTTGCTCCAACGGTCCAGATCTAATCTGGAGGGTTAGGGTGTTGGGAACACGTGGCTTACCGTGGCCGTTTGATCTTGATCCGACGGTGCACGGAGCTCGCGGGCGATGATGGCGTCGCGGCGGAGCTGGGTGGCTGGAAGCGGTGACGAAGACGAGCCCGACGGCGCTTGGGGGCGTCTCCGGCGAGGTGAGTTGGCTCCACGGGTGCGGCTCGTCGTGAGGACTACAGATCTGGGTTCCGCTGCGGCGGAGAATGGCGGACGGCGGCGGGGGGAGGCAAGAACCGTGGCGGAGGAGAGCGCTAACTACGGTGAGCAATAGCGGGTCAACGGCGGTGGCTAGGGCTAGGGCACGTGGGGCAAACGACGAGGACGGCAAAGGCGAACCTCGGGCACGCAACCGGGCATTATATACCGGCACGGACGCCGAGATCCCTGTGGAATCCGCGGCGAAGACGGTACGGGCGGCGGAGTCTGTTCTGGACACGGCGAGGTGACGTGGACGCACATGAGCCGTCCACGTGGCGCGATCAACGGCGGAGATTGGCTCGGCGCGGCCGTGCAAAGCGCGGGTTGATCCTGACCGTTGGATCTCGATCCGACGGTCCGGATTGATCCCAGGTTAGGGGTAAGTGCGGTTCACGCACGAGGGCTACGTGGGCCAAAGTGGGCCGTTGGATCTCGATCCGACGGTACACGAGGGTTAGGGTTTGGACGTGGTTCGGTCGAGTCGCGTGGCGCGGTCGGGTCCGTGTCGGACTCGGACTCGAGTCTGACTCGGGCTCGATCGGAGGAACAGTACAAACCCACTCGCTATTTTCCTGTGATTAAATAATTCGATAATTCGTAGATAATTCAAATAAATCTGGAAAAATAGCACATAAATCAGAAAAATTCCAAAAAAATTCTGGAAAATATTTTGGAACATTTTGGACTCAAATAAAATATTTCCAGCAAAATTTTATTTGCAAAGTTAAATTCTTTAATTATTTCGAAATGGAATAAATTCAAATAAATTCCAAAAAATTCTAAAAATTCACCAAAGTGCTAAATCACACATGAATTTAAGAAAAAATTTTTTTGGGGTGTTACAAACCTCCCCCCTTAACAGAATCTTGTCCCCGAGATTCAGGGCTTACTAAAGAATAGGTTCGGAAACTCTTTCTTCAAATCCTCTTCGCGCTCCCAAGTTGCTTCACTCTCCGCGTGGTTGCTCCATTGAACTCTGCAGAAACGGGTTGACTTGTTTCTCGTCTCTCGATCCATGGTGTCCAGAATCTTCACGGGGTGCTCCTTGTAAGTCAGATCCTCTTGTAGCTCAATTGACTCTAGCGGTGTCTGTTCCTCAGGTACTCGGAGACACTTCTTCAACTGGGACACGTGAAACACGTCATGTACTCCTGCTAGTGATTGCGGTAACTCTAGTTGGTAAGCAACTTCACCTCTGCGGTTGAGAACCTTGAATGGTCCAACATATCTCAGCGCGAGTTTTCCTTTGGCATGGAATCTCTTAACTCCTCCGAGTGGTGTGACTCTGAGATACACGAAGTCTTCCGGTTCTAAACTCAGGTCTCAGCGACGGTTGTCAGCATAACTCTTCTGTCGTAATTGGGCTATCTTCAATCTCTCCCTGATCATGGCAATCTGTTCTTCGGCTCCTTGGAGAATATCAGGTCCAAAGACACGACGTTCACCCGTCTTGTTCCAATTCAACGGTGTTCGACAAGGTCGACCGTATAGTGCTTCAAATGGCGACATTTGCAAACTTGCTTGATAGCTATTGTTGTAACTGAACTCCGCGTACGGCAGACTCTTATCCCAAGAGGTAGCATAAGCCAATGCACACGCTCTTAACATATCCTCCAAAATCTGATTGACTCTTTCTGTTTGCCCATCCGTCTGCGGATGATATGCTGTACTAAAGTTCAAACGGGTTACCATGGCTTCATGAAGTTTATTCCAGAATCTTGAGGTAAACTGGGTACCTCTGTCCGATACAATCTTCTTCGGCACTCCGTGCAAACAGACGATCCTGGTCATGTACAACTCAGCTAACTTTTCTCCCGAATAAGTGGTCTTTACTAGAATAAAGTGGGCGACCTTAGTCAAGCGGTCTACTATAACCCATATGGAGTCATATCCTCCTTGAGTCTTGGGTAAACCGATAATGAAGTCCATTCCGATTTCCTCCCATTTCCACTCAGGTATCTTCAACGGCTGTAGCAATCCTGCTGGTCTCTGATGCATTGCCTTGACTTTCTGGCATATGTCGCACAACGCAACATGCTCGGCAACTTCACGCTTCATGCTCGGCCACCAGAATCTTTCCTTCAAATCTTGATACATCTTGGCACTTCCAAGATGAATTGAATACTTGGAGTCATGGGCTTCTTCTAGAATCAATTGCTTCAGCTCCTTCTGGTTTGGCACACAGATTTGATCCTGCATCCATAACGTGCCTTATTCGTCCAACTTGAAGTCCTTTGCCTTGCCTTCATCCATCTTGGACTTGATCATGCGGATCTTGTCATCTTCCTTCTGTCCTTCTCGGATCTGATCTTCTAGGGTAGGTTTTACTTCTAAAGCGGCCAAGAATCCTTCTGGTACGACTTCAATCTGCATTCTCTGGAATTCCTCACATAGCTCATCCTGACTCGTGGCTATCAACATGTTCACAGTATGGCTCTTCCTACTCAAGGCATCGGCCACCACGTTAGCCTTTCCTGGATGGTAATGGATTCCAACATTATAATCCTTGATTAACTCTAACCATCTCCTTTGCCTCATGTTCAGGTCTGATTGGGTGAAGATGTACTTAAGACTCTTATGGTCCGTATATACTTCACATCTGTTTCCAATCAAATAGTGACATCATAACTTCAAAGCATGCACTACGGCAGCTAGTTCTAGGTCATGCGTTGGATAATTCTCCTCATATGGCCTCAACTGCCTTGATGCATAAGCGACGACCTTTCCGTTCTGCATCAGCACACATCCAAGTCCTTGGCGCGATGCGTCAAAATAAATGTCAAAGCTTTGATTGACATCCGGTAGAATCAACACCGGCGCTGATGTCAATCGCTTCTTCAACTCTTGGAAACCTTTCTCGCACTCTGGCGTCCATGTAAACTTCTTCTCCTTCTTCAACAATTGCGTAAGAGGTTTCTCAATTGTCGGAAAGCCTTTAATGAAGCGGCGGTAGTAACCTGCCATTCCAAGGAAACTCCGGATCTGGGTCACGGTCTTTGGCTGTTCCCAATGTAACACAGCTTCTACCTTGCTTGGATCAACGGCGACTCCTTTTGCGGTCATTACATGTCCGAGGAACTCCACCTTGTCCTTCCAAAAGTCACACTTGTTGAACTTGGCGAAAAGTTGTTGTTCCCTTAGCTTTTCCAAACTCACCTCAAGTGCTCTGCATGTTCATCCTCTGTCTTGGAGTAGATTAAGATATCATCTATAAACACAACAACAAACTTGTCCAAATATTCCATGAACACCTTATTCATCATATTCATGAAATATGGTGGCGCATTCGTCAAACCAAAGGACATAACTGTAAAATCGTAATGTCCATATCTTGACGAGAATGCGGTCTTCGGGATATCTTCCGATCGGATCTTCAACTAGTGGTATCCCGATCTCAGATCAACCTTGGAGAAAACTCCGGCTCCTCTCAGCTGATCAAACAGATCATCGATCCTGGGTAGCGGATACTTATTCTTCACGGTGACTTCATTGAGTGCACGGTAGTCAATGCATATCCTGAAACTTCTGTCCTTCTTCTTAACAAACAGAACTGGCGCTCCCCACGGCGACGAACTCGGTCTGATAAATCCTTTCTCCATTAACTCTTCAAGCTGCTTCTTCATCTCTACCAACTCTTCGGTGGACATCCGATAGGGTCTCTTTGCTATTGGCGCTGTACCAGGTACAAGCTCTATCACAAACTCTATGTCCCTGTCTGGCGGCCTACCAGGTAGATCTTCAGGAAAAACATTCGGATACTCATTCACTACTGAGACATCTTCTATGCTGATTGCCTTGGTACTGTTAACCATAAACTATCCATCTCTAACGGCGGTAGCTTGAAATTCTACTTTTCTTCCACACGGGCTTTCAACTGAGATAATCCTTCGACCACAACCCAAAACGGCCTTGTGCTTGGATAACCAATCCATTCCCAAAATAACATCTAAGGTCTGAGTTTCCAATAAAATAAGGTTCGCTAGGAACTCTATTCCATCTATTAATATTCTCACCCCAGAACATCCTACTTTCGTTCGGAGTTTGGAACCAGGGGTTTGAACTAAAAGCATGCACTTAAGTCTTGCAATCTCCAAATCATTTTTAGCAGCAAAGCCTTGAGAAACAAACGAATGCGAAGCTCCAGAATCAGACAAAACTGTTGCAGGTACTGAGTTAACAAGTAACTTACCCAGTACGACGTCCGTGGCATTCTGCAGTGCATCTGCGGTGACATGGTTGACTCGGCCTCTCACCACGGTGCAGGGTGCCGCTCCTGGCTGTCTTTGTCCCTCAATTGGTTCCTAAGCGCCGCATCCTGGTGGTGTGGATCCCAGTTGAAGCGGCTGGGTCACTCCTGCTGTCTTCTTAGGACAACTGTTGGCGAAGTGTCCAGGCTCGTTGCAGTTGTAGCAGCGTCTCATTGTCCCCGTTATTTGCCTAAGCGGCGTTTACGGTGGTCTTTGGGTCTGATAGTTCTGATTGACGGTTCTTGGTGCTGGTGATGGTGTCCTTGTAGCATTCTGCGGCTGGAATCTGAAAAACTGATTTGGTGCAACCCTCAAATGTTGCTGCGCTCCCTGACGCGATCCCTGCTGTTGCATCCTGCGCTTCCTGTTCTCATCCAGTTCCTTGCGCTTGTCCTCAAGAATAAGCGCCTTATTCACAAGCTCCTGGAAATCTGGAAAGGTGTGGGTGATCAGTCCCACCTGCAGTCCTGAGTTAAGTCCCTTCATGAAGCGAGACTGCCTGGCTTTATCTGTCGCTACATCCTTAGGTGCGTAGCGTGCAAGCTGTGTGAACTTATTCAGGTATTCGGCCACAGGCTGATTACCATGCTTCAATGCTCTGAACTCCTCTTTCTTGAGGTCCATGATTCCTTCTGGCACGTGATACTGACAAAACGCAGCTGTGAACTCCTCCCAAGTGATGTCTTGAGGGTTCTCACGTGTAGCACAGAAGTTCTCCCACCATTCGGCGGTTGTTCCTTCCAATTGATGAGAAGCGTAGAGTACCTTCTCATTTCCCATGGATTGAGCGATGTGTAGCTTCCTCTCAATTGACCTTAACCAGTCATCGGCTTCTAACGGGTTAGCATTCCCGGAGAAAGTGGGTGGATGAGTCCTCATGAACTCTGACAGTCTTGTATTCTGGCGTTGTCCCTGATTGACTTGATTAGCGGCGGCCTGAGCAGTGACGTGCTGCATCTGTTGCATCATAGCATGCATCAACTGAGTCTGAGCAGCAAGAAAAGCTCCAAAATTCTACATGTCAACTGGCGGTGCTGGTGCTCCATCATTGGGGTTCCCATCTGGGCGAGAACCACTTCCATTGCCTCCAAGGTTTCCGCGGGTGTTCACCATCTGTCGATTGCTCCAAGGTTTTAGAGATGAGAGGGAATAAGAATAGACAAGCAGTAGGGAAACTTACGCGGGGAAAAAAATGTAACTCAAAATCCAACTTTATTATTAATAATAGTAATAACTTGGTATGGTTGCTTACAATGCCTATGGGCCTTGCAACACATACTGCACACTCAGCAAACAATGAAGATCCAACGCCTCTAAAGGTGACTCTTATTCTATAACGCGACTCGACGAAGGAGTCTCAACCTCAACGCCTATGCTCACTCATCGAGAAAACCTCCACTGCCTCCTCACGGCGGATGCGGCGGCATCGGCGCAAAACAATCGCCATGCCCTGCAACTGCAGCTGTGGTTGACGACGCGGCGTCTTCCTCTGACTCTGGATCTGGCTGTTGCTGTGGCTGTGGCGCGGGTGCTGGTGGCGCCTCTTCTGGTCCTTCTTCTGGGTCTGGAGCGTCCAACTCCAACACTAGATCGGGACCCTGACCTTACAGTGCAGCCTCCAATTCTGCGATCCTTTCCGCAGCATAAGCGACATACTCACGGGCATTCTGCAAGTGCTTCTTCTCCTCCTCGACCTGTTCGCGAGCCTTCTTCAACTCCTGAACTGTGTCTTCGATCAGCTCCTCCTGAGCGGCGACGAATCTGGCTAAGTGAGTGACGGTAGCATCATCATCTTCTATTGGCTTCCGTTGAGCTCTGCTGTCTCGACGTGGGTGGTGATGAAACACTGTGCCTTCCAGCTCCCTGGAGTAAGTGCGAGCGATCTGCTGTATTGCTCGACACGACACCTCTTGGATTCCCATCTCAAAGGTAGACCTCCTGAATACACAGTGGGTGAGCCTATAGTGAGTATGGCTCTGATACCACCTCTGTCGGGACCCGAATTTGCAAATCCGGACCCTCTATGTATTCAGCACTAGTCCAGGAACGCGCTAGTGCACACAGTCTCAACATTGGTAAATATCACAATCATACCATTCGATACTAATAAAGTACTTAATAGTTAACCAAACTGGTTGCTAGACCTTATGGCCAAGTTACAAATATACGCTTTGCAGGGCGAAACTTAGTAAAAGAGAATTAACTGCAGTGGAAAATAAGATAACTTCGTGGCGCCATCCAGTATACCACAGGCAACTGACTGGGCTCGCTTCCTAGTTAGACGGATCTTCTAGGAGCTCCTCCTCCAAAGCTAGTGTAGACTCACCCACGGAACCGCGGAAGCACAACAAGACGACTAAAAACCAAAGCACAAAGACAAACGAGACAACCACACATGGCCTAAGCCTCACCCTCAACCACATCCAACCGCATGAGTGCATGATCCATCGAGTAGTATGCCATCAAAGGGTGGCTTACAGTACCATTATTAGGCATGCGATTAACAAAGTGTGCTCGATAAATGGGCAAACAATGGATCGGTCCTCAACCGACACAGGCGAGACTACACATTCGAGTCTCCAGACTGAAATGATCCAACCCACTCGCCCGGTCTCAATTTCACGTTTCAATTCCTACCCCAAATCCATCGTAGCCCAATAGTGTGAAGTAATTATTCTCAAGTGATGGAACCATCCACCACTTGGCCCATACCCGACATCTAAGCAAACTAAGCATGGACACAATATATATACCCATAGACTAGCTCCAAAGGAGGTGTTCAGCAAATATCAAAGGGTGTATGTGCAACAATTAGGTTCTAATACAATTCCCACAATCCAACTCCTAATGCATGAATTAATCATCCAATAAACAATTGATTCACCAAAATACAATTATACATAAGGTTGACTATGCTTAGGTGCTTGCGTTGACCTTCTGCCGGATTCTCGATCACAATTCGCTCCACAAACTCACCCTCGCCCACGGTCACGTCAACCTCCGTGGGTTCGGTCTCGACACGGCCACAATGTATGAAAATGAGATGTATGCCATGCGCATGAGATGAAATGACAATTGAAAACCCATGAGCTCCAAAAATAATGCAAACATTCATCAACCAAAAATGAAGATGCAAATGTTAATACTCCAAATTAAAAGCCAAGAAATATTTTGAAATATTCTACACTACTCGAACCCAAAATCCAAACCTTTGTAGTAAACTCTGAAATCTGAAAACAACAAGCACACTATTCAAACCCAAACTCTGAACTTTGAGGACAGCACGAACTTCAATTGAACATATCTATTTATCTACTCAATCAAATTGAGTGATTCCTGCTTACAATTGAACATAAGAACACTACCTACACATACCTCTACCCCTAATTAAACAACCATTGCTTCAACTTGCCCAAAAACAAAAAGAATAGTACTCTGCACAAATGCAGCAATTTCAGGATAGATTTCACCAAAACGATCATATCTTCGCAAGGTTTAATGAAATCAAGTTATTCCAAGTTATATTGAATCTTAAGAGGCATATCTACAACTTAGATTTGGCCAATTCTCCATCCATTGCATTTACAACTCCCAGTTCGGCCAGGAACAGAGAGCAACGTTCAGTGTTCACAATATTCAGAGATTAAGAACAACAGTCATTCAAATAAGTATAACTTTTTAATCCCTCAACCAAATTGAGTTCTACCAGTTTCTAATTGAGCGTAAGAACCTTACTTACAATTACCACTACCCCCAATTTAACAACAATCAATTTAACACACCCAAAACCGACCAAAACAGCAGCTCTGCAAGATTTGCACCCACTCTGGACAGTCTGTACAAAATCAGTCATAAGTTTCAGCTGGGTTAACGAAATTTAGCGATTCCAGTTGGAAATGAAAGATGATTCGAATATATACAACTAATTCTTCATCCGTCCCGAGAGATGAAGCTTCTAACTTGCTCAAAAATACAAAAAACAGCACTATAAAATCTGCTAAAAAATCAGGATTTTGTTCCAAACCGTAGGGTTGTTGTTCCCCTCCAAAACTTTCCCCAAATCAGACCTAGGCGCCGCAAAAAAAGCAGGAGGAGACCTTCTAGAAAAATATCTAGCCATGGGGAGTCTCACCTTTGCCTCCCTCAAGGAGGAGCCATGTGGGAGGAAGAGGAGGAGGAAGGAAGCCGACTTGGAGGATGGAGTGGAGGGCACCGGCCTTGGGGCTACTGGGGAGGAGCTCCAAGGTGCTGCAATGGAGAGAGATTCAATGCTAGCTATAGAAATAGGTTTAGGGGACTCAACTCTTGAGGCTTCCTCAAACTTCCAAATAACTGCACACTGGATAGTGTCACTTCTGAACAAGCGCTTGATAACATCCAAAATTTGTAGGTTGCTCTTTGTGGATGAGATCCTCCTGCAACTTCACTGACTCCAACAGTGTCTGCTTTTATGCCACAAGAAGGCTATTCTTCTGAGGGGAATCTTGATACCTCCTTTGTCAGGAAATCTTGAACTTGTCATGCACTCATGCTGACATCTCAAGCAACTCCAGTAACAGGCTCCCTTGCTTTTGTTCCTGAACACTTGATTTTCTGCTTCTTCTAGAAATTGGACAAGCTGTATTTGACGACGAAGCCTACTTGAAATTCTGCAGTCTTGAACTAGACTTAAACATCATTCCGGTTTGTCTTGTACTATCTTTGTCGGCTTGATTCTCGAGTATTGGCTTGAACTCTATTTCAATTGATTACTCCCATCACATTAGACTCAAGCTTCAACTATTATTGGGGTAATGGTATTGGCTTGCTGGCGTACATTGCGGTGGCTAGAGTAATTCTTCAGGAAGACAATTATCCTTTGTAGTTATTAAGCACACGCATCAACTCTTTCTTCCGATGTGATGGCACATCCATCTTCTTGTCTCAACCATAATGGAATAGACGATTCTCCGCTATCTCCATTGTACTGAAGTTAACCTGATCGCAACTATATCTCAGGAACACTTTGGCTCCTCTTAACTGATTACATCTCTGTCTATAGACCAAAGACTACTTTCCTCTATGGTAACTGAATTAACTCTAGGCATAAACATCTCAAGCATGGTTTCCAATATGATAAGCTTTATTGAACACTTAGTCTCAACAAAGGAGCAAATTAACTCTCAACATCCTTCATTACATGTGACATTTGATTAGTACCACATCTATAGGAACGTGTATGACAATTAGAGGGGGGTGAATGATTGTGCAGAAGCTAAAAACCAAATTTTCAATCTATTAAAACTTCACCCCAACTCGGCTTCAAAAAACAACTTCGTATTAGCACAAACAGATTGATAGATGTTCGGTAAAACGCGAATTCCTAGAGATCAAACCGTCGGATCGATCTAAAATTTTAACACAAGAAAATAGATTCGAATACGAATCGAACACAAAAATAATCAGCTCAATCAGACTTACATATCAAAAATTATGAACCTTGCAAGCTTGCTGTGATAGAAGATGACGAGAATTAATCTAACCAAAATATCAAGATTAAACAAGAATGATAAAAGGTAGATCAACTAAACTTCGAAAGGCTATAACTTCTAGAATAATGATCAAAACTGAACCAAATTTAATCGAGAGCTAGTTGTCACAAATAGGCATACCGGGACGCAGGTGGCTCGGAGTTTTACCTTCTGGATCAGCGGGGAACACGCGAAGATGATTGTCTCTGTCTGCAACGCAGTCTGATCTGAGAAAAGATTTTTCTACAAAAAATCGACAGGGAAAAACCATGGGCCAGGCTACGCATCATGTATTGGACATCACCAGGAGTCTACACCAAAAATTTCACGGTCAAACCCGAAAAATTGAGGGAGATATGGCCTCGGCAAGATTCGACATTGAAATGGCCGTAACTTTTGATTCCGTGGGCAAATTGGATGACATTTGGAGGGGAGACAGATGGGACATCATGTCTCACCATAGCGAAGTCGGATCTCAAAAAGAGTCGACGAACTGACGGGGGACGCGCTCCAAAGTTCGGCCATCGTTTGGGCGATGTCCGGGTTTCTCGGCGGCGGCTCGGGAGTTTGGATGGATTGATCAGAGGTTGAGGGCATGGGAGAGGGTCATGGGAGGTCTACAAGGGGTTGGGGTGGCGGCTAAGTATCGGAACCCGAATTTGCAAATCCGAACCCTCTGTGTATTCAGTACTAGTCTAGGATCACGCTAGTGCACACTGTCTCAACATCGGTATATATCACAATCATACTCTACAAAATAGTAAAGTACTTTAATTAATTAACCAAACTGGTTGCTAGACCTTATGGTCAAGTTACAAAGATACGCCTTGTAGGGCGAAGACTTATTAAAAGAGAAATAACTATAGCGGAATAAAATAGATTTCGTGGCGCCATCCAGTATACCATTGGCAACTGACTGGGCTCGCTCCCTAGTTAGGCGGCTCCTCTTGGTATTCTTCCTCCAATGCTGGCGTTGCTTCTTCTTCAACTGATGTTGTATTAGGGCAAGGGTGAGTACTTGGTACGTAGCAAGTCATGCACAGAATGCAAGCTAATATTCTACATACATGGCTTAATACAAAGGATGGGCTAACAGGTTCATTTGCAGTGAAGCTGCATGAGTAAATACAATAATAGATTGCAAAGCCGAAAAACAATAATGAATAGAGTACTTTCGCAATGATGTCACAAATAAAGCATTTCCCAATCCTAGGTCCAATTCATCATTTCAACCAACTATTCTCCCAAAGTCAAGCCATTTTTGTGAAAGTCTAACCCTTGACTGTAATTCCCGAGCAATGTCCAATACCAAGGACACGGCTATTCGAATAGATTTTACACTCTGCAGAGGTTATGCAATTTACCCACAAGATACAGCCAAACACCACAATGGTGAGTGTCCGTAAAAAAGTCTTTCGGAAAACTCTAATTGTACAAGTGGGCCTCCCCAGTTATTGCACATTAACCCTCCCCTTTAGCAAAGGCGAAGTCTAGGCCAATCAACCGTTAGATGGGTACCTGGCTGCAGCCCCGGTACGCTCCCCCGTACAACTACACAAAGGTATAGTTGACACCCCAAGGTCCCAAAAGTACGTTATTAGCAACTTAATCAATTAGGTCCGTCCCATTACAGACATGTGATTGCACGTTTGACTCAGTTCAAAGGCTTGCAAGGTTAAGTCCTTAGGGTGACCAAGGCAAGACTACCCGAAGAACCAAATCAACTTCCCCAGTGCCACAACTGGCCCACCCGATCATTCTTGCCACAAGCCTCGGTCGAAACTATTTATCAAACCCCCAGTTGATTACCATGCACCACATGCCATTAACATCATCATCAATAACACATGCCACTTTTCAAAAATATGTTCCATATCTCATTAAGTCAAGGTTAACATGTATTGTCCAAAATCATGTCATGTATACGTGGCAGGTCTAAACATTATACTACAACAGTCTAAATACCAATGTTGGCAATTTAATAATGTCCAACTAATAACCCACAACTAGGGTGACAAGGGTTCATGGCACATAATTAAATAATCAAGGTGTCATATTGCAAGCGGGCATTTATCTAATTTCTCGGAATTAATTAAAGCATTTTCTAATTACATAGCATGGAATAGTTTAAATTAAATTACTTTCCAAAAGTAGGATCAATATGATCAAAGCATAACTTGCCTTCAAAAAGTACATGTTCTTCATCTTGATCTGGCGCCTGGGTCAACACTTCACCTTCGAAGCCCTCGGGTACTTCAACGTCTACTCGCAACGTGTGCAAATAGCAATAAGTAAATAAAAAAGTACATACACATTGCTAAAAAATTCAAGTAAAGTCCATAAACAGAAGGAGCATAATTTTACAAATTTTTAGAAATTTGAAACGCCTAATTCGGAGTTAAAATGCAAAAGTGATAATTGTTTAAAGTTTAAAGAATCTATTAATTAAATGTAAACAGAGAAAATTTCATATTCAAAATTTAATTAAAATTCATATTTAAGTAGATATCAATTTCATAAAAATTTAGAAATTGGAATCGTTCAAATCGGAGTTAAAACGCAAAAGTTATAAGCGTTTGAAGTTTGAAAATTCAAATAAATCAATAAACCGAATTAACCCATTTACTTTTCTATTGAAAATACGGATTTATGACGTCAGCTGATGTCAGCATGCTATTTGAATTTCCACCGAATTATTTTTTTATTGAAAAATCGAATTATGACATCATCATTGCATCAGCCGGCCCATGGACTCGGTCCACAGCTTGGGCTCGGTCCGCCGTGGACCCGGTCGACGGGTTCACGTGTCACTGACACGTGGGACCCACTGCTGATATCATCACTGACGTCAGCACGGCTCAGCCGAAGGACGGCTGACACACGGGCCCCACCGTGACGTCACGCTGATGTCACGGATGACGTCACGGTGCCGTTGGGCCAGCCGCTGACACGCGAGGAAGGAGAACATATGGCTATTGAATTTGTAACCCCAGTACCGAGACCTTGACACTTTCTGCTTCAATATAGGCTTCTCACGTGATGAAAGAGAACATATGGCTAGTGAATTTCGGATGCTCACATCACATGTTTGGTGATAAGATTTGGTTCTCCTTCACTCGTGCATCTCGTGCTAAAAGTGTTATTTTCAAGATGCTTCTTCCACCTCTGTTTTCGCAAAAGGTACTAGTCCAAACAGTGCAGGTACAGATACATATGTTCAGGGGGAGAGTATCTTTGTTCATGAAGATGATGATGATGCTGTTGAGGATGAGATAATTGAAGTTTGCTGTGTGCTTGTGTGCTCGTTTTCAAGCTTCCCCGCGTGCTTCACACGGATAAACTGTCAAGCGAATTTTCAGGTATCTCCATAGTACTCAAGATTTTGACATTTGGCTTTCTGCTTCCTCATGCATTAGTTTAAGAGCTTTCTCTGATGCTGATTTCGGAGGATGTAGAATTGATAGAAAAAGTACATCTGGTACATATCATTTTTTGGGCAATTCTCTTATTGCATTATCATCTAGATAACAATCTTCTGTTGCACAATCAACTGTTGAATCTGAATATGTGGCTACTGCTAGTTGTTGTTCTCAAATTCTTGGATAGTAGCTACAATTAAAGATTATGGGGTTAATCTGGATAGTGTTCCTCTTTTGTATGATAACACTAGTGCAATTTGCATTGCTAAGAACCCTGTGCAACATTCTAGGACAAAGCATATTGATATCAGATTTCACTTTCTTATAGATCATGTAGAAAAAGGAAATATTGTCCTTCATCATGTGGATACTAAACATCAATTGGCAGACATTTTCACAAAACCTTTGCCTTCTTCTCGTTTTGCTTTTATTCAGGGAGAACTTGGGATTGTTCATCCAATGGGTTTATTTTGAGGGGGAGTTTACTTTCCTTGTTTTTTTCACTTGATGAGCTTACATTATCGTATTTCTTTATATATTATGTAATTGAGCTGATATATGATAATCTAAATTGTTCCACCTAGAACTAAAAATGACATTGCGGAATTCCTTGGTATGATTGCCTATAGCCAAATACTCAGTGATATATTACTCTTCTAGGCTTGATATTGAATCTTCTTGACAAATTTGGGCTATGGAGCATGTGTGTTTTCAGCTTTACTCTTTCAAAAGGCCTTTTAATCTCCTTGCATGTTTACAATCAAAGAAAAAGAAAAGAAAAGGGAATCAATATAAAAAAGGGTTGTTAAAAGCAAAAGCCTCAAGTTATGTGCTTCAGGCATGTTTTCCCTAAAAAGATAAGATGTATGCTTCAAGCATGCCATTCCCTCAAAGATAAGATGTATGCTCCAAGCATGCCACTCCAAGAAAATAAAAGAAGTATGCTTTAAGCATGCCACATGCAGTTTATTGTTTAAAGATTAAAATGGTTTACTAGATTAGAGTTGAAACTACTTGCTCGCCCTAAGTTGTTAGTTGCTTCAATTTTGAGCCTTGCTTCTCTACTAAGGTCTTGCTTAGTACTTAGCTATAGTTGACTGAATTGAGGTTGAGATGTATGTCATTCCCTAACTTGTTAAAATCACATCAAGTTCATGTATTTTGCATATTATGTGATATATAAGGTTATATGATCGAATGAGCTCATCTTTTCCTATCTTGGCACTCCTTTATTTCTCCTTGTGAAATCATTGCTACAGGGAAACTTTTGAACATGTTGTTCTCTCTTTTGTACTCTTGATGAATCCATTGTCAAAGGGGGAGAAGTTTAAGGAAAAAGGGGGAAAAGGTTTTGGGAATTTTGAGAATTTTGGTAGAAGTTTGGAGAATTTTAGAGTTTTTAGGCACATTGCACATTCACACACAATTTTCTTCTTTTGAGGAGATTTTTCGTATTCTCACCGAGGGAGAGTTTGTTACTTTGCATATTGGTCAAAGGGGGAGATTTCTTGGTCTGTTAAAAAATCCTTTTGTGAAGTGAATGCCAATGTTCAATTCTAAGTGGTGTTGCCAATGTTTTCATCAAGGGGGAGATTGTGAAATCATGTACTGAAAAATTGGCTTAAAGAATTGAATTTGAAAAATATGTTTTGTGTATGTGTTCGACAATTTGACAAGAAACAGTGTCTCTTTAGCGCCGGACAGAATTTCAGAAAAATTGTAAGTTTTCCTTCTGCGCCGGACCAAAGTTTTGGTCCGTTGTGAACGTCGTTTTGAAGGTCTTTCTTCATGTGTACGCTGGACTGATTTTTGTTTAGTCCGTCATGAACATGTTTTGAGCCGTACTCAATTTTCCAAAACCAGAAGGTTTCGCATGTACACCAGACCAAATTTTTGGTCCGTCGTGAATTGGTTTTTGACGACTATTTTCACGTGTACGCCGGACTGAGTTTTTGGTCCGTCGTGTGTTGCGCCGGACCGGTGTTTGTTCCGGCTTGAATGGTCTTTTGCTCGATAAGGGTTTTGAGCAATTTTGGAATTGAATTTTGGTTTGAATTTGAGATTATGAAATTCGTAAGAATTTCATTATGCTTGTTTGAAGTGGACTTTATGCAATGCTCGTGTGATTATTTGCATGGACTAATGTTGAGTCAAGTCATGGACTTGTGGTCAGAATCGCTTTGTTTTTGTTCATGTGCAGGTATTGCTCGAAGACGAACGTGGTCGATGATGGGACCAGAACTAGGTTTATGGAGGAACTGAGGTTCGAGACTAGGTTCAGGGAGGAACCGAGGTCTTGGTGGTCAAGGATGTCATGCAGGACGTTAGGGGTAAGAGAATGGTGCACATGAAGAATGGTTAGTCACGTGAGTATGGCAGGTGGGCCATACGCGTGCAGAGTTGTTAGTCACGTGAGTATGGCAGGGTTGCCATACGCGTGCAAGAGTTGTACTCGGCCAGGTTGGGCCAAGTGGAGTTGTGTTGAATACATACTCCTTCTAGGATTAGGAGTGGGACTCCTTGTAGGATTAGGAGTAGGAATTGTATTCAGGACTCCTTGTGGTTGCCCCTTTAAATAGGAGGGGTTGTCTCCTGTTTAGGGCATTAACCCAGACATTGAAAGCATGAAGCTTTGTTTTAGGGTTTGTACTCTTTTGATGGGAGTACTTTAGACAAAATAAATAAAGATCAATTCTTCCAGATCCTTGAGTGCAACAGTAACCACGTTGCTACAGTGTTTCCTGTTTTGGTTCTTGTTTGCATGCTTGTTCTATTTGTAAATTGGTTTTTGTTCCTTGAGTTTCATCTCAAATTAATTAATCAAAACCCTTTCTAGGGTATTGATTTAGAGTTCCTCAAAGTTTAGTTGATTAATCTTTTGAAGATCTTGTTTAATCTTGAAGTTTTGGTTAGATCAATTCTCGTCATATTCTGTTATAGCAAGATTGCAAGGTTCATAACTTTTGATCCGTAAGTCCGATCGAGCTTACTCTTTTTGGGTTAGATTCGTATTGGAATCTAGTTTTTTATGTCCACATTTTAGATCGATCTGACGGTTAGATCTCTGGGAATTCATGTTTTACCGAACCTCTATCAATCTGTTTTGTCGAATACGAGGCAATTATTTGATTCCGTTTTGGGGTGAATTTTTAATAGATCAAAAATTTGGTTTTAGCTTCCACACAATCAGAGCATGGTCTTTCTAATCTATCTTAACCGGTGATTAGATTAATAGATCGTTATTCGACAAAACCGTTTGTTCGATGGTGTTGATTTTCAGTTTTGGAAGGTCAATATGGAGACATTCATCCAGGTGCAGGGGTTCACAATTTGGGAGAAGATCTACAAGCCATACGAAGTCCGTGCAACCGACAATGCCAACGACGCCAATCGCGCACATGTTGAAGCAAACAGCAAGGCGCGCAACTTGATCATCCAAGGCTTGGGACGCAGCGACTTTGACCGTGTGATCCATCTCAAATCCGCATATGAGGTATGGAAATCTCTTTGTGATTACAATGAGGGTTCTAACACAATCAAAGAGGTTCGTCAAGATCTTTACAAAAAGGATTACATGCGATTAGAGATGAAACCCGATGAGTCGCTAGATGACTTCTTTGCACGCTTCAATAAAATTCTTAGTAATCTTCGTGCTGTCAGAGTTATTTTTGATGCTGCTGCTAATGCTAGACAATTGCTTGGTGCTTTAGACATGACTATTTGGGAGATGAAAGTTACATCCATTAGAGAATCTACTGTCATGAGTACACTTACATTAGATGTTCTTTATTCTAAGTTGAAAACTCATGAGTTGGATGTTCTTGCTAGGAAGAATGATCATAAATCAATTGCTCTGTCATCTCAATCTAGCATGTCTCATAACAATACTTCTTCAAGCTGTGCTTTGTCTTCCTTGTCTTCACTAACCGATGAATAAATTGAAGAATTTCCTGAAGAAGACTTGGCACTAATCTCTTCTCGCTTTAACAAAGCTTTGCAGAATGTGAGGATGAGAAACAGAGGATGTCCTCCAAGATGCTATGAGTGTGGTGATCCCAACCACATGCGATCAAATTATCCCAAACTTGCAAGTAAAGCATCAAGGGAGGAAAAAGACAATAGAAAGGAGAAGAAGAAGTTTGCTTCAAGTGATAAAAAAAAAGAAAAGCTTCATGAATCGCAAGGTGGTTCACCGAGTTCTTTCCACGCTTGAACAAGTCAACTTAAGCGATGTGGATTCAGAGAGCAGTGAGGATGATGCTACTCCAAGCAAGCATGATTTGATGGGGTTGTGTCTCATGGCAAGTAGCAAAGATAGCTTCACCGAGGATAGCAACGACAGCGACTTCAAAGAGGTAGATCCTTCTTATGATGAATTAGGCAATGCTGTTGCCCATCTTGGAAAATTGCTTGACAAACGTGATAGAAAAATTAAGAAACATGATATTCTTGTGGAGTCATTGAATGCTGAAATTGCTAGACATAAGACCTTTATTCATGATGATGATACTTGCAAATCATGTGACTTAATTTACAATGAGCTCACCTTGCTTAGGAAAGAACATGCTCTTCTATTACATCTAAATGAGAAAAATGAGAAACATGTTAAAGATGCTAGCTGTTCCACTGATGAATTGCATGGTTCAACTTCTTGTTCTAAATGCTCAACTCTTGAATTGAAGTTAAAAGATGCAAATGGTAGGGTTTCTCAATTGACTGATAATTTGCTTATACATGAGGTTCTTTCATGCTCTACTTGTCGTAAACAGAAAGGGAAGATTGATATTCCTTGCAATAATTGTTTAACTCTTGCTAAGAAAGTTGATTACTTGCAAAACTCTTTGGAACGTTTCACTAATGGCAAGAAAAAGTAGAACATGATTTTGGATCAATCCAAGGTTAGCTCAAACAAGAAAGGTTTAGGTTTTGATCTTCATGCTTCACATGAAACTAAACCTCGCACTGTTGTTCATACTCCTTGTAATGACAAAGTTGAGATTCTTAATGACCCTAAGAAAATTGTCTTTAAATCTACTGGTCTTTTATCTTCCTCTGTGATGAATACAAAGTGTGCTTCTACTGTTAAAGCAAAACATCATGTTAAGTACACTTGCACTCATTGTGGTATGGATGTACATATAGTAGATTTTTGCTTTAGACTAGCCAAACAACAAAAGAAAGAAAGAGCTAAGGCTAAGTCTAATTTCAGACAGGCACACTTTGTTTCTCATTATGTGCCTAGGGTGATGCAAACACCTTTTGTTGCAAAGAACACCGGAAAATACAAATCTGTTTTAGTGCATAAGAATGCTCGTGTTGTGCCTACTGTTTTGCGTCGTGTGTCTCAATACTGGATTTCTAAACATCTTATTTCTAACCCCAGTACCGAGACCTCGACACTTTCTGCTTCTATGTAGGCTTTTCACGCGAGGAAGGAGAACATATGGCTAGCGAATTTCGGATGCTCACGTCACATAGGGCAGTATGTCGAGGAACAGGAGAACTAGGAGGCAACCTTCGTCGGATGCCTGTGGCGATGTGGAGCTTATCAAGACTTTTAATTGCTGCTGCTTATGTTTACTTGTCTTTATTTGAGTAAGCCCTGCGCGGCTGAATATTGTAAGGCGACCGTAAGGTCTTGCAACAGTTATTTTAATTATTGAAGTACTTATTTATATTCCGCTGTGTATGATTGTGGTACTTCATCCTGTTATGAATGTGTGCACTAGCGAGGTCCTGGACTAGTGCAGAATACACAGAGGGTCCGGATTTGCAGATTCGGGTCACGACAGAGGTGGTATCAGAGCCATACTGACTATAGGATTGCACTTAGTTTAAAATGGCCGTTAGCAAGACAAAACTATTTTCTAAAGTTAAAATTTGTCAAGAAAATAAATGGACTCTTGATTTATCCCCTCTCTTCTGATTCGTGTCCTATGCTTA
The DNA here is from genome assembly GCA_036346355.1 of Rhipidocladum racemiflorum. Classification (NCBI taxonomy): domain Eukaryota; kingdom Viridiplantae; phylum Streptophyta; class Magnoliopsida; order Poales; family Poaceae; genus Rhipidocladum; species Rhipidocladum racemiflorum. The sequence goes on along the minus strand of CM070592.1, from coordinate 10,434,426 downwards.
ATTTTCTTTGTGCTCACTTTATTTATAAAATGTTCTGTTCTTACGTGGTTCGTTGTTGATAGATGAGGATGTACAACACCAACAGAGAGCGCCTTGGAGGGTATGCTGTGGAGATGTGGCGCATGATTCAAGTACTGGGAGGATACGACCGTCCGATTTACACCGGAACTACCATTGATGAAGCAGGACAAGTCCAAGTGTGGAAGACCAGGCTGATGGTGTACGCTCGAGAAGGGACCAGGGGGAGTCATCCCATGCACATCAATGTCAGGAGATCTACCTTCGAGGCTGGGATACAGGAGACAACGCGTTTGGCGCTGAGGAGGATTGCTCGCTTGTACTCTAGGGAGCTGGAGGGCACTGTCTTTCGCCATCACCCACGCCGAGACACCCGTGCCAACTGGGAGCCGATTCAAGATGAAGATGTCACTATTACTCACCTAGCTAGGTTTGTGATTGCCCAGGAGGAGGCCACGGATGAGACTGTGGAGGAGCTTCAGAGGGCTCGAGACGAGGTCCAAGGGTTGAAGACACAACTGCGGCAGGCCCGGGAGCTCGTAGCTCACTCCCTTACGAGGGTTCATGAGCTGGAGGAGGCTCTTTATGGACAAGGACCAGAGCTAGTTCTGGAGCTGCACGAGCCGGATGCAGAGGAGCCAGAAGAGGTGCAGGAGGCACCAGCTCAGGAGGAGGCACCAATGTAGGAGGCACCCACGCAGGAGCAGGAGCCGCCGATCCAGGAGCAGGCTGTCTCGGGACTCGACGAGTCAGTTGGATCGTTTGTCCCGATGATAGTTGGGCATGGGGATCACTTTTCCCCGATGCCAGCTCATCCACCAGTGTATCCACCAGGAGGGCCGCAGCCAGGTTTTCTCGACGAGTGACGGTGTTGTTGGTTCGTGTTGAGACTATTGTTAGATTCACATCTTTATTGTTTCCAGGAGTCGCCCTTAGGCGTGAGTCGTCATGTGTGAAGCTGTCTTGTGTCTGGTTGTCTGGTGTTATGTTTGTGTGTGTCTGTATATGTTGCATTTGCCCTTAGGCACTTATAGGCAACCCTACTAATAGTAATACAAAAGCTGTTTGGTTTTGAGTTACACCTGTTCTCCCCTGTATAAGATTCCTTCTACTTGTCTATTCTTTTTCCCTCTCTTCTCTAAACTGTTGGAGTAAATAGCAGATGGTGAACACTCGTGGTAATGCTGGAGCTGGAGGAAGTGGATCGCGTTAGGGAGGCAACCAAAATGATGCACCCAATGCACCGCCAGTGGACATGCAGAATCTGGGAGCTTTCCTTGCTGCCAAGACACAATTGATGCAGACAATGATGCAAACTATGCAGCAGATTGCCAACCAGGCCACCGTCAACAATGTCAATCCAGCAGGCAACCAGGGGCCTCAGCATAAAACAAGACTGTCAGAATTTATGAGAACTCGCCCACCAACCTTCTCTGGAAATGCTAACCCTTTGGAGGCAGACGATTGGCTTAGGTCAATCGAACGGAAACTGCATATCACTCAGTGCCATGGAAATGAAAGGGTACTATATGCCTCTCATCAATTAGAGGGCACAACGGCAGAATGGTGGGAGAATTATTGTGCTACACAGGTGTGACACCTCGGAGTGTCGCAACCTTATACAATGTGAATGTTGAGGACAAAAACATTATGGAATGTGGAATTTAGGTTAAAACCTTTCGGCTTGAGTTTTACTCGCACTGTTGGGCAGTTTGAAGTGTTATGTCGCCACGGAGTGTCGTATCCTTAATTATTGAACATGATAAGGTTAAATACAGTATGATGGGTGGAAATAAGGTTAAAACCATAGGAATTGGAGGTTAATAGCTTTTCCGGGCCGTTTTCGGGGTTTTGGGCCTTCCCGGGGGAGTTTTGGGCCTTGGTGGGCTTTGGAGGGATTGAGGAGGACTCTTTTTGGACTTGGACAGGGTGTGGGGGCTGGTAAAAGGGGCTCCCCCTGCCCCCTTGTGCCCCCACCTCAGCCCCTTGCGCCCCATCCTCCCCCCCTAGCCCTAGCCGCCACCTCCCCCTTGTGGCCATGCGCCCCCCCTAGCCTCTCCTCTCCACCTCTCCACCTCTCCTCCATCCCCTTGCTGCCCTAGGGTGGCCTCCCCACCCCTGCACCTCGTGGAGTCATCCCGTGGAGCGAGGAGCGAGGAACGTGGAGCGAGGAGCGAGGAGCGAGGGGATTCATTGGGGTTTTGTGCATCGGGCAAAGGTATGATCTTGGGGAAACCTTGGGGAAGGTCTAGGTGCTGTTCTCATGGTAGATTTGGAGTTTTTAGATCAAGAGGACGTGCTGCCATGGAGTAGATCTGAAAAGAACTAGAGTTCGTATTGTACTCAGTTTCGGGCAGATTTGGAGTCCGTTTTAGGGGGTGCGATTTCGCAATTTTAGAGTCGGAATTTGGCCGACCTCCTGTTGAAGAAGTTGTAGGTATCGTCAAGAACTATTTTGTGTATTTGTTTGAGAATTTTTGGAGTTACGGTCTGAAAGTTATGGCCGTTTTGGTGGGCGCTGTCCAATCTGTGTCGAGGTTGGGACAGTCTGTGTTCAACATTAGATTAAGCTAATTTAGATTTCGAATCTGACCGTACGGACTTCTAGGAAGTTGTAGCTAATTTCAATATCTTTCCGTGCATATAAAGAAATTGAAATTCCGCCCAGCCGTTTGGAAGTTATGGCTGTTTTACCGAGCGCTGTCAAATCTGTGACGAGATTGAGACAGTTCGTGTTCAACGTTAGATTAAACAACATTAGAGTCCGAATCAGTCTTTTCCTATAACTAGAAAAAGTTGGGAAATTTCCTAAGCTTCGCGACGGTGTACTCGTTTATTCGATTTGGAGTCCCAGAACTCAAGTTATGGCCTTTGCAAGGCTGCTGTTCCGCCGGGACAGAACCTCTGTTTTAGGTTTTGCGAGTAGTGGGCAATGACGGGCGAGATGGGGATTTGTGTACTGTTTTGTGGGCATTATTGAGAGTATGTGATGCCGTTGTGCAGGTGGTGTGACCGCGGGGGTGCCCTCTACTTCCCACAAATTCCGTCGCCCACGGTTGAGGCAAGTGTGTTGTAATGAATAGCGGAATTGTAGGTTGCTTGTGGAGATTAGATGAAAGATTGAATACTTGCTATGATCACTTGCCATGCTTGCTGTTTTCCAATGATATATTGAGTATGATTATCATGATTCGATGCCATGTGTTAATATTTGTCATGATGAGATGCCATATGTTTATGTACATGTGAAATATGATAATTGGCATAGTTGCATGCATGACATGAGATAGGGCGAGGGCGGTGAGAAAGTCATAACTAATCCGGCAAGGTCGGTGAGAAAGTTATGACTAGTCCGGAACGCCATTGAGTAAGACCTACATCGTGATTCCATCTACCGTGGGTGGTGGAAGCGAGGAGTAGGCACCCTCCATCTTCGGGATGGAAGGGGGGAGAGGGTGCACACCGACGGGTGTGTACTCAACCATACCGGTATGAGTTTCCAAGGAGATATGAGCATAGCATTGCATTGCATTACAATACATAATAAATGATGAGGATGTTGTTATGTGTTCAAGTATGAGATGTTATGTGTGACGTGAGGTATTATTGTCTTGTAAATGATCTTGTTGTCCATTGCAATATGCTTGCTGAGTTTTCGAACTCACGCTTGTGTTTTATGTTGTTTTTAGGTACTTGAGATCGGCATGCGGGAAAAAGGGGTTTAGCTACACTTCTACACGTAGCTCCACCATCATAATCCATAATTACACACTTGGAGACATGATATTAAGAGTTGTGCCTTAAACTTAATGTATGGTTTAATTTAGCATGCTTGTGATTCCTTATTTGCTTCGTTATAGATTATGAAGTGGTTGAGCGTGGTATTAATGGCGTAATTCGATGATATGTCCAGTTATGTTGATGTTATAGATGTCGTGTGCTATGATATATACAGCTTCTTTTGCAGCATGCGAAGCCGCAATGTACTCCGCTTCTGTCGTAGAATCAACCACCGTGCTTTGCTTGGAACTCTTCCAGCTTACTGCTCCTCCATTTAGTGTAAACACAAAACCGGATTGTGATTGAAAATCATCTTTGTCAGTTTGGAAGCTTGCATCGGTGTAACTTTTTACAACCAGTTCATCCTCACCTCCAAAGACTATGAACATACCCTTAGTTCTTCTCAAGTACTTTAGGATGTTTTTCACAGCTATCCAATGACCATCACCGGGATCCGCTTGGTATCTACTTGTGACACTTAGAGCATATGAGACATCTCAAGCGCTGCACAGATCATGGCATACATGATAGATCCAATAGCCGAAGAATATGGAATCTTGCTCATCCTGTCTCGCTTATCAGTTGTCGAAGGACACTGATTCTTGCTTAGACTGATGCCATGTAACATTGGCATGAAACCTCTCTTAGATTCATGCATATTGAACCTTTTCAATACTTTGTCAATGTACGTTTCCTGGCTTAATCCAATCAACCTTTTTGATCTATCTCTATAGATCTTTATGGCCAAGATATAACATGCTTCTCCCAAGTCCTTCATTGAGAAAGTCCTTTTCAACGAAGTCTTAACGTCTTCAAGCATAGGAATATCATTCCCGATCAATAATATGTCATCCACATACAAGATCAGAAACACAAGTGCGCTCCCACTAGCCTTCTTGTAAACACAAGGCTCTTCTTCGTTTTTGATAAAGCCAAATCCTTCGACCACTTCATCAAAACTAATGTTCCAACTCCGAGATGCTTGCTTTAACCCATAAATGGATCTCTGAAGCTTGCATATCTTTTTAGCATTTTTAGGATCAACAAAACCCTCAGGTTGTCATTGAGTAAGCTCAACCAAGACCCATGAACCCAAAATGATCCACATCCAACAACTCGAACTCCAAAGCGCTAAAAGCCACATTGGAAAGAGTTCGGCAACAACCAAAGAGTACTCATCTTATTTTTCCTAAGCTAAGATGCAAAGGAAACACAAATCTCCTACACCACAACCAACATACTAGAAAGAAATAGAAGTCTCGATTTATGACATGCATGCACACTTTTCAAGAGCACTCCGGATTAGTCATATATCCATATATGACTTTCTCACCGACCTGGCTCAACGACTCTTTTATCATTTAACATCTATAAACGATGTCTTGTTTACTTTTCACCATTCATTCATCATGTAACAACACTACCGAATAGTCACTCACAAGACGACTTCATCCTCTGTATCACATGAATAAAACTCGAATAGCATCGAGGATTGCGCTAGTTCATATAAACTATGACGACAGCATAGTTAACAGTAAGGCATCACATCGTATCAGAACCCACCAATGATAGAAAGTTAAACTCGCAAAACATCGTGTTTTAACCAAAATCAACATTTTGGAAAAGAACATCAAAATTTCAAGTCGAGCATCTGCTCCCACAACCGTCACAAATTTTCTCAAGGAGAGGGAAACTCATTTCCAAAAGGGAACACCTCACTAACAAAATCACTTTATAAAACATTCATAACATCCACCTTTTTGAAGCACTCGCAACCATCACACACATTATGCAAATAAATCCAACTCCAGTCAAAAAGAGTTACAAATTAAATCTCAAAAGTTTCCAACACAACCCACTATGTCCATTTGCTTCCGTTAAAATTTATTCCAAAGATAATTCAAGGTGAACGCGGAAGAGCGCGATCCACTCAAAATCTTTTGGGTGTAAATCCATACTCATAACACAAATTAAACAAAATAGCCAAAACCAAAGATTGGCACCAATAGCTACGGGTTTTAGGGAAACTCGGAAACACAACACAAGGAATACCTTGACCGAAGGCATTCAACCAAAATGGCAAACAACCACACCAATTCAAAAGGTTTTCAAAACCAGCTCAGCATGAATCCCACCATAATTTGTATTCCACTACACTTACCATTTAAGCATTCAATAATCACTATTTACTCATCAAGAGAGTCCAACCGGATTTAACAAAATTTACATAACAATTTCTTTCTCTAGTTACCATTCCCAACACTTTTAATTAAGGTTTAATATGCTTATCACAAAGGCACCCAACCAAGACTACATTGACATGATCCCCACGGATCACCAAATCATGATTCATCTTATTCTAAATTTGAAACATAGTACTTCAACAAATCTTTCAACATGATCAACCTATAAATTTCATACCACCTATATGTTCACGTCTCGACAACCGAACCTCATTCAGTTAAACAACGACTTCAACATGTAAATATTATCTCCACAGGGAAGAATTCGCAAGTTAGACTCTAAGTTATACTTTCATTAAGGATAAAATCATTCATCATGTTAATTATCCAAAGCTCATTCCATCGCAACATGTTAAAATTTTCCTCTATTTAACCATGGTTTTCCAACGAGTAATCTAAACAGTTACCACCACTACTTAGTCATCAATAACAACAAATGGGCATGATCATCAACCAACAACATTACTTTTAGCTACCCTATACAAAGGTGATAACAAAATTACCACCACACAACATGCTCCAACTATTTAAAATAGATTGAATACTAGCATTAACACTGCCCTTAACAACATCATTAACAATAAGTCTTATGTCTTCTCAATTGACATCAATACTAGCATTATAGAGACACAACTGCATACTTCCAAATATACTAGTAGTTTGCAACAACAAAAAAAATAGCAACTCTAATCAACTTCCAAGTTAAAGCCACTAGCCAACACGATTAAATTTCTCTATTAACCCATTAGATTAGAACATCTTTAAACAACCAGCAAAGTTTCTTTAACAATAACAGCAGTCTACATCATCTTAATGTTTTAATTATGCATCAGGGTTTAAAACTTTAAACATAATCGGGGGGTCATAAGCACTTTTAGAGCAAAGCAACCGATTCTAAGCATGTATATTAATACCTTTAATCATTCTCGTTATAGAGTAATCTACAACACTAGAAGTTCATTTAATCTTAAGCTAAACATAAATATTACATTTAACTAATTCAACTCACCAATTAACTTAAGAACAAATCATTTCCATAAACCACATTGTTACATACTACATGACATGCTAAACAACCATTTTCACTTTTGACAAAAAAGGATGCAACTCCAATTTTTAAAGATAACCACAACTCAAGAACCAGAACAAACACCGATATACAATTTCTCCTATTCTAGGACAGGAAGAAAAACAAAACTCCAACAGAAATGCAGGAGAGCTCCACTCTCAAATTCCCAAATTTGCCCACAAAACTCTTCAAGAAATCTCAAGATCTATACTTCCAAGAAGGAAGAAGGATGCACTAGGGAAAACCAAATGTTCAACCAAATCTTTTCCGATAAAGATTCAAAACTTAGTTCCACCCAACCTAAGGTCGGCACTAGGAGAACTTCAACTCTTTTCTTAGATAGGGAGGACAACAACCACATATGTTTCCTCCCCAAGACAATCCACAATAACCAGCAAAACCGGGTGTCAAAGCAAAAATTATGACCAACAAACGCGCCACTCAAAACTCTTCTTCTTCGTCTTCAACCAAGGAAGACAAAACCACAAACCGCCTATAGAACAATCCGCAAAAATCCAATACCAAACACTTTTCTTTTGATTTCAGTCAACTCAAGCCAAGAAAACCAACCAAAACCGACCGCCTACGGAACATACGAAGGAATCCACCACCAACTCTTCCATTTGTCTCCAGTCAACTATCTGATCTACGACAGAAAAGATAAGCACTCTACTCCCACAGGGGTTAATAGTTCTTCGGTAATTGCGTTAACCAGCCACACTGTCAAACCACACCTTTACTATAAACAAAAAGGGGTAACCGAAACCCTTCGGCACCACAACCCCACTTTATCACAATACCAAGAACAATACAATCAAATCTCTCAATAACATGGCAACATACATTACCAACTTTAGCATTCAACATCAAAGCTTAAATACAACATTTAAGCATAAGCAACGATACCAATACCCTTTTCCTACTGTGCATCCACGTGTTGCAAATTTTAATGTTGCTATCCTATGACAAAATTTTAGTTAAAACCTAAGCCATGTTTCTAAGTTATTCCACATCACATTTTAGTTGTACCCTATAGCATGACACTAAAAAAAATACACATTCCAGGGACCTACAGCCCGCTCTGATACCAACTGTAACACCCCGGCATTTAATATGCCCGAATGCTACCAAACATAGACTAAGCAACCTCTAAATACCACAATTACAAGTAAATTATAGCAAAGCAGCAAATGCTAATACCGAAAATTTCGGCAGCATCTCCTTTATTTTTCCATGAATTGAAGCAATAATAATATTAACATGTCAAGATAGCATAATGAACGATAGCAATAACATGACCAATCGGAAATTCAACCTCCATACAACTAAAGATATAAGTCTATCCGTCACATGTCAAATATGGCCTAATCATTTACTCATGACAACAAGCGAAGCATCAAAACCACAATTTAGTTCAGTGAATTAACCATCACAACTAAAGGAGAGAACATGTCATTGTTTATATGTGTGATGCTAAGTGATGACGTGTGATTAGCTCCCTTTCCCGCATGCCAGTTTCATGGTACCTAAGAAAAACACATAAACACAAGCGTGAGTTCATCACTCAGCAAGTATGTTGCAATGGAACAAGAATATACATTCTAATACCTTCATCACCACTTTTCACATAAGACATCATACACATCTCATATTCATAGTGTAAGCATATCATTGACATCATCATATATCATCATCATTTAACATCCTCATATAATGCAATGCAATGCAATGCGATGCACATATCTCCTGGAAACTCATACCGGTATGGTTGAGTACACACCCGTCGGTGTGCACCCTCTCCCCCCTTCCATCCCGAAGATGGAGGGTGCCTACTCCTCGCTTCCATACACCGCGGTGGATGGAATCACGATGTAGGACTTACTCATTGGCTCTCCGGAATAATCATAACTTTCTCACCGACCTTCCCCGGACTAGTTATGACTTTCTCACCGCCCGGGCCATGTTTCATGCCATGTATGCAAATATGCCAAGAACATAAATAACTTTGTACATTAACACATGGCATCATAACATAATAAACATATTCATCATATCAATGGCAAACATTAAAGCATGGCATCTGAACATATCATATATTCAATTTCAACTCAACAAAACTAGCAAACTACAACCCGCTACCCATTCCAATACACTTGCCTCAACCACGGGCGACGGATTGGCGAGATGTAGAGGGCACCCCCGGGGTCACAACACCTGCTCATAGGCACCACACACTCAAAATTATGCCCACAAAACAATACGTAAACACTCTTCTACCCCGACTTTGCAAACTACCCGCACAACCCAAAAACAGAGGTTCTGTCCCGTCGGGACAGCAGACTTGCAATGAGCATAACTCGGGTTCTACGACTCCGAATTGATTAAACAAGTACATCCTCGCGTAGCTTAGGAAATTTCCTAACTTTTTCTAAGTGTATGGAAAAGCTGATTCTGTGATGCCTTAGAGCGTCAGAGCGATTCTAGGGTTCCTTTTCCTGGTTTTGTTTCGGGAGAGGAATGAAGGATTTGTCGGGGGATGAAATAATTGAAGTTTATCCGGCGTATTAATATTAAATTTGGAGTTGTCGGGCTAGAAACAGTGGGCCGAGGAAAACCTGGGCCTGGGCTGCGAATCCCCTCCCCACCTCTCTCTCTTTTCCCCTAGTGGGCCGGCCCACCATATAAAAGGGGTGTCACCCCCCCAAAAGCCCTAGGGCGCCCCCTTCCTCCCCTAGCAGCCACACCACCCCTCCTCTTCCTCCCCTTGCGTGGTGGCTCAAGATCCACCGCAAAACGCGAAGGAGCAAGCGAGAAGAGGATCCGTGGAGGCGTGGAGGACGAGCAGATTTCCGTTTCGGGAATCGTCGCGCGTTTTTCGTGGGTTCTCAAGGGAAAACTCAAGGTAAAATTCCCAATCTTTTACCCCTATTCTACCTAGGGATTAGGAGTGTATTAGATCTAGTGGTGAGTCATTTAGATGGATCTTGATGGGGGAGAAGGGTAGATGTTCACGTGGTGCTGTTTTTGGAAGGGGAGATTGTGCAGCGTGGATTGTTTCGCGTTGTACGTGGCATAGACGATTTTTCCTGAAAAAAACCTATAACTAGAAAGTTGTAGATAACGTCGATATCTAGCTTCTGTAATTTTTTCAGAATTTTTTGGGCGTCGGTATGAGAGTTATCGCTATTTCAAGATGACGGACAGAATCTGGAAACAGATTTTGTCCACTGTGTTGGACGTTTGTTTAGGCATATTTAACTGTGGAATTGAAATTTGTGATCTTCATGAAAGTTGTAGATCTCGTCAATATCTAGATACTGTAATTTTTTTGTATTTTTATGATCTGTATAAAAAAAGATACGAAATTGTGAAGAGAGGGTGCTGCTGTTTGACCCGGACAGATTGGGGTTTTTGGCGCTTAAGAAGGGAACGGGGATTAGGAAGCGTGTGTTCGAGTTGTGTGATCATTTGTGATGTCACTATGTACTGAAATAATACTTGTACAGGTGGCGCCCCTTCTGGACGCAACTAGGTTCGTCATCCACGTTGGTAAAGGCAAGTGGAAGTAGCGGTCTTGCTAAACTATAACTCGCTATTTGTTTCGTCTTCAATATAAACCTTAATTGCAGCACACCTACATGGTTTAACTACTTGTTTATGAGATTACAATATCCTATCCTGCATTGTGATGTGGTTGTTTGGCTTTTGAATCACGAGTAAGAATGAAGAAAGATGTTGTTTGCAAGATGAATTATGGAGATATTCTATCTCAATGATGTTCGCATTCTATCCATGTTATTTGATGGTATGCAAGCATGTGAATTCAGAGTGGGAAGTTATGAATGTATTTATGCATGAAGCATTAACTGCATAATCATGCATTGGAAGTTTGTCGACGCCAACAGGCGCGATCAAGACGGTACAACACCGTGTGTTCCTGAGAAAGGGCACGGTGAGGAGGATCATGGCATAAGCATGTGCACAATCATATGCATTTTACTGAGGTTGTGTGGACTCTATAATGTGGTATTGGACATGAGGAATTTGGTATGCTAGTTTTACTGTGGCTGTGTTATTCGTTAGAAGTTGTTCCGCTTGCTGAGATTACCCAATCTCACCCCTTATTATTTTGTTGTTTTCAGGTAGTTCTCGCGAGTCGTAAGCTTGAAGGGTGGGCTTAGTAGCACAATTAACCCTCCGGGGTCATCACGAATCACATGGACTAGTGCATTTAATAATTCATTAGCTTGCTGAAATTTTATTAATCATAGACCTGTTGATGTCCTCTTTGGAGCTATTTTATGTTTATGTTTGTTTTCTGGTTGATTTAGACTTGTTATCTCTAGTATTGATGCTTTTATGTTATTCCTGTTTATAATGGTTATTATGAATCTTGTTGTCGCTTCCGTTTTGTCCTAATTTTAGGAGAGATGCTGTCGAAATTTTCTTGTACGACAGTTTAGATTTGTAGGGTGTTACAGTTGGTATCAGAGCGGGCTCTAGGTCCTTGGAATGTCTATTTTTAGTGTCATACTATAGGATACAACTAAAATGTGATGTGGAATAACTTATAAACATGGCCTAGGTTTTAACTAAAATTTTGTCATAGGATAGCAACATTAAAACTTGTGTAAGTGGAATCACTAATTTAAAATTTGACACACATGGATGCACAGTAGGAAAGGGTATGGGTATCGTTGCCTTATGCTTAAAGGTTGAATTTAAGCTTTGTTGTTGAATGCTACTTTTGATGATGTATAATGCTATATTTATGATAGATTTGATTGAGTTGCTTCATTTGTGATAAAGTGTGGTTGTGGTGCCGAAGGTTTTCGGTCACCTTTTGTTTGTAGTGAAGCTGTGGTTTGACGGTGTGGCCGGGTAGAGTCACCACCGAAGAACTATTAAACCCCTGTAGGGAAAGAGTACTTATCCGTGTCTGTCGTAGATCGGGTAGTGACTGGAGTCAAATAGAAGAGGTTGGTGATGGATTCCTTCGGATGTTCTTTACCGTGCTGACGGTCGGTTTTGGTTGGTTTTCTGGGTATGTGGTTGGTTCGAAACCGAGGAAAATGCTTAGTTTTGAGCACTCGCTGATTTGTCCTTTTGGCGGTTTGTGGTTTTGTCTCCTTTGAGTGAAGACACAGAAGAAGAGTTCTACGTTGCGCGTCTTTTGGTCACAATTTTGCTTTGGCACCTAATTTATTGTGATGGACTGTCGTTGGGAGGAAATTTCTGTGGTTGTTGTTTCCCCGATTTTTTTTTTAAAAAAGAAGGGGGTTGGAGTTTCTCCTGTTGCAGATCAAGCTGGATGGAGCTAAGTTTGAATCTTTATCGAAAAATTTTAGTTGGACATTTGGTCTTCCCTTTTGCATCCGTCTTCCTTTGTGGAAAGTGTAGGTTTTGAATTTCTTGAAGAGTTTTGGCTACTATGATTGGACATTTGAGGGTCGAGCTCTCTGGCATTTATGTTTGGATTTTGCTTTTCTTCCTTGCCTGAAAAGAAGAAATTTTTATCGGTGTTTGTTCTTGATCTAGAACTGTGTTTGTTTTTTTTAATGTTTGGGATTGCCTCCTGTTTGTCAAGGGTAGGTGACCCATGACGGTGTTTAGAAATTTTTATGTCTGTGTTACGTAGTATGTAACAATGTGGTTTATGGAATGATGTACTTCTAAGTTAATTTGTGAGTTGAATCAATTAAAATGTAATTGTTATCTTTAGCTTGAGATTAAATAAACTTCTAGTATTGTAGATTGCTCTATAGCGATAATGATTGAATGTGTTAATGTGCATGCTTAGGATTTATTGCATTATTTTAATGTGCCCTTGACCATGGACAATGTTTAAAGCTTTAAATCTTGATGCGTAGTTAGAACATTACGATGATGTAAACTACTGTGAAGGTAATAGAAAATTAGTGGGTTATTTAGAGACATTTTAATATAAGGTCGGTAGAACAATTTAATTGTAATGGTGGACTACCGATATTGTTAAAGAAACCATGCTGGTTGTTTAAAGATGTTCTAATTTAATCGTGTTGGCTAGTGACTTTAACTTGGAAATTGATTAGAGTTGATATTTATGACGTTGCAAACTATTAGTAGATTCGGAAGTATGCAGTTGCGTTCCAATAATGCGAGTATCGATATCAATTGGGAAGACATAAGTTTTTGCCATTGCCGTAAGAGCTTTGTGATGATTTCACCTATTCAGTTCACTTTAAAAAAAAGGCTGGAGTATGTCTTGGAGTGGCAATTTTGCTATAACCCGTGTATAGGGTAGCTAAAAAAAAAATTAATAAAAAATTAAATTTAATTTAGCGTTGTTGTTATAAGAGCTTTGGATGGCTTAAATTATTCAATCTATTTTACATAGTTGGAGTATGTTGTGTAGTGACAGTTTGTCATAGCCTATGGATAGGGTAACTAAAAGCAATGTTGTTGTTTTACAATTATGCCAATTATTGATATTGATGACTTAGTAGTGGTGGTAACTGATTAGATTAATTGTTGAAAACCTTTGTTAAAATGGTGGAAATTGTAACATGTTGTGATGGAGTGAACCAGGGATAGTTAGCATGACGCATGATTTTGTCCTTAATAAATGTATGTTTTAAACTTCTATTTACGATTGGTGCCTTGTTGAGATAATATTTACTTGTTGAGTCATCTTTTAGGTGAATAAATTTCCATTGTCGAGATGTTGACGCGTATGTGGTATGGAATTTATAGGTTCATCATGTCGAAAGACTTGTTGAAGCAATCGCTTTCAAATTTAGAGTATGATGATATAGGTTAGGTCGCTCCGTGGGGATCTTGATGAGGTAGTGTTGGTTGGATGTGTTTTTGATAAGCACTGTGAACTTTATTTATAATTGTGGAAAAGGTAATAAGAGTAAGAATTTGTTGTGTAGTTGTTGTTAAATCCTGATGGGCCTTCTCAATGAGTAAATAGGGAATATTGAAATCTAAATGGTAAGGGTAGTGGAATGCTATAGATGGCGGGAGTTATGCTGAACTTATGTTTAAAAATTCATATGGATTGGTTTGTTTGTTTGATATTTGGGTTGAATACTTTCGGTCAAAGTATTCTTTGTGCCGTGTTTCGAGTTTCCCTAAACTTAGAATGATTCTGCCAAATGTGGGTTAATTTTGAGGCTTAAAACAAGGATAAAAGAATGATTAACCTTGAAGTAATTTGTGGAGATTTTGGAATGTTATTCTATTAAATATCGTCATTCATTCATCTTTGATAAGAAAACTACCTTAAGTTATGAATGCGACATTTATGCTCAAGGATGTATGCTTTGACTGTGTCCGTAGTTTTCAAGGTCGAGTTATCGGTTGCATTGTTGATCAAAAGAAGTAGCTAATCCAATGTAAGATTTGGAACTTCATGATCTGGAAATATTTGTATTTCTATTTTGGGCTAGAGTTGTGTTGTGGTGTGAGGTGTTTGACAGTTTTTGTTTAAGAGACGATTCTTCCGTTGTGACATGAATGATATTCGTGGTTGAAACAATTTTTCTGTTGGGAAGTGAGTTTGGTTCCTTTTTAAGGAAAAAGAGATGGTGGTTGTGTGGAAGCATTTAATTCCTTGATCGGTTTTTTTTTTCTGAATGGCTTGGCCTTGGATAAAAGTGAGATAATTTGTTTTGGTAAAAGTGAAATGCATTTGCAGAAGACTTTCATGTGTTTCTCTTTTGAATAGAGCTTCTCCCCGAAGAAAAATTTTTTGGTGGTTTTGGTTCTATGGAGTTCCTCTTCCAAGTTGAGTTCCCGTGTATGTGAATTTCAGCCCTTTGGTTTGAAGGTGGTGATTGTCGTTCGTTGTGTTAGTGAGAATTAAGATTTCTTTTACGTTCAAGCTTGGGGGTAAGAAAATGAATGTTTATGTTATGGTTGAGTATATTCAAGGATTGTACTCCTTGCCCTGGTCCTTGGGTGGAAGAATGTGAAGGCGAAACCTTCTTACAAGGGAAAACTAGTGTGGGTCGCTGATCGTAAGTAGTTTAAAAGTGAAGAGTAAAGGAAGGTTGTGTATGACTCAATTCAAACCTTTTTTGGAGAATTGTTTTCATTGATGTGTTCCTCGGTGGGGTTGCTTAATTTAGTAGTGGACAACTTGGAAGTTGCAGGTAATTACATTAATTTTTTGGAACTTTTGTCGCTGGGTTCGAGCGAGTTTGTGTCAACCGTAGTGATTGTGTTCGGTTGTTATTGTTTCATGGATTTACGGACCCTGGTTGTAAAGTAGGCTATCTCTGTCGTTGGTAAGGGTGGATATTGGTTCTTTTTGTAAAAGATCAATCACTTGTAGGAGATAGGAGTTTGTGTTTGGGTTGATTTAGAGACTTACTTAGAGCGTTGTGTCTCACATGGTTCGCGTCGTCCAGAATGCGACGAACTGTGGTAGAGGAGTTGAGATTGGAATGCGTAGTTTCGCGATCGGGTTGAAGAGAGAAGTGGGAGTTGAGATTCCAGATCGATACCAGATTCACCTAACAGGTGTCCTTTATTTAATAGGGGAATAGTTCGTGTTAGTCTCCAATGAAAGATTTGTGGACCAATTAGTCTGAGCGGGATGCAACTTGGGAACTTGAGGACCAGATGCAGAAGAAGTATCCTACACTCTTTGAGGATGCTGAAGGTAAAGTGTTGATTACCATTTTGCCTTCCTTTTTTTAAGGTTCCGTAGCAAAGAGGAGTAGATTCGGGGACGAATCCTTTTAAGGAGGGGAGAATGTGATGCCTTAGAGCGTCAGAGCGATTCTAGGGTTCCTTTTCCTGGTTTTGTTTCGGGAGAGGAATGAAGGATTTGTCGGGGGATGAAATAATTGAAGTTTATCCAGCGTATTAATATTAAATTTGGAGTTGTCGGGCTAGAAACAGTGGGCCGAGGAAAACCTGGGCACTGGCTGCGAATCCTCCCCACCTCTCTCTTTTCCCCTAGTGGGCCGGCCCACCATATAAACGGGGTGTCACCCCCCCCAAAAGCCCTAGGGCGCCCCCTTCCTCCCCTAGCAGCCACACCACCCCTCCTCTTCCTCCCCTTGCGTGGTGGCTCAAGATCCACCGCGAAACGCGAAGGAGCAAGCGAGAAGAGGATCCGTGGAGGCGTGGAGGACGAGCAGATTTCCGTTTCGGGAATCGTCGCGCGTTTTTCGTGGGTTCTCAAGGGAAAACTCAAGGTAAAATTCCCAATCTTTTACCCCTGTTCTACCTAGGGATTAGGAGTGTATTAGATCTGGTGGTGAGTGATTTAGATGGATCTTGATGGGGGAGAAGGGTAGATGTTCACGTGGTGCTGTTTTTGGAAGGGGAGATTGTGCAGCGCGGATTGTTTTGCGTTGTAAGTGGCATAGACAATTTTTCCTGAAAAAACCTATAACTAGAAAGTTGTAGATAACGTCGAGATCTAGCTTCTGTAATTTTTTCAGAATTTTTTGGGCGTCGGTATGAGAGTTATCGCTGTTTCAAGATGACGGACAGAATCTGGAAACAGATTTTGTCCACTGTGTTGGACGTTTGTTTAGGCATATTTAACTGTGGAATTGAAATTTGTGATCTTCATGAAAGTTGTAGATCTCGTCAATATCTAGATACTGTAATTTTTTTGTATTTTTATGATCTGTATAAAAAAAGATACGAAATTGTGAAGAGAGGGTGCTGCTGTTTGACCCGGACAGATTGGGGTTTTTGGCGCTTAAGAAGAGAACGGGGATTAGGAAGCGTGTGTTCGAGTTGTGTGATCATTTGTGATGTCACTATATACTGAAATAATACTTGTACAGGTGGCGCCCCTTCTGGACGCAACTAGGTTCGTCATCCACGTTGGTAAAGGCAAGTTGAAGTAGCGGTCTTGCTAAACTATAACTCGCTATTTGTTTCGTCTTCAATATAAACCTTAATTGCAGCACACCTACATGGTTTAACTACTTGTTTATGAGATTACAATATCCTATCCTGCATTGTGATGTGGTTGTTTGGCTTTTGAATCACGAGTAAGAATGAAGAAAGATGTTGTTTGCAAGATGAATTATGGAGATATTCTATCTCAATGATGTTCGCATTCTATCCATGTTATTTGATGGTATGCAAGCATGTGAATTCAGAGTGGGAAGTTATGAATGTATTTATGCATGAAGCATTAACTGCATAATCATGCATTGGAAGTTTGTCGACGCCAACAGGCGCGATCAAGACGGTACAACACCGTGTGTTCCTGAGAAAGGGCACGGTGAGGAAGATCATGGCATAAGCATGTGCACAATCATATGCATTTTACTGAGGTTGTGTGGACTCTATAATGTGGTATTGGACATGAGGAATTTGGTATGCTAGTTTTACTGTGGCTGTGTTATTCGTTAGAAGTTGTTCCGCTTGCTGAGATTACCCAATCTCACCCCTTGTTATTTTGTTGTTTTCAGGTAGTTCTCGCGAGTCGTAAGCTTGAAGGGTGGGCTTAGTAGCACAATTAACCCTCCGGGGTCATCACGAATCACATGGACTAGTGCATTTAATAATTCATTAGCTTGCTGAAATTTTATTAATCATAGACCTATTGATGTCCTCTTTGGAGCTATTTTATGTTTATGTTTGTTTTCTGGTTGATTTAGACTTGTTATCTCTAGTATTGATGCTTTTATGTTATTCCTGTTTATAATGGTTATTATGAATCTTGTTGTCGCTTCCGTTTTGTCCTAATTTTAGGAGAGATGCTGTCGAAATTTTCTTGTACGACAGTTTAGATTTGTAGGGTGTTACAGATTCGGAATCTAAAGTTGTTTAATCTACAAAATACCGTGATCTGTTCCAATCACGTCACAGTTTTTAACACATTCGGTAAAACGAGCATAACTTTCAAACAGCTGGGTGGAATTGGACGTTCTTTATACCCACTGAAAGTTATTGAAATTACCTACAACTTCTTCAACAGGCGGGCGACCAAATTTCGACTCTAAAATGGCAAAAACCCAAACCCTAGGTCGACTGCTCAATCTGCCTGAAACAGAGAACATGGCAACTCTAATTTTCACCCAAATCTACACGTGGACAGCACCAGCACATGATCTAAAAACATGAAATCGACCTCTAGAATATCACCTAGACCCAACCCATAGATCACCCATGCCATACCGTCACCCGACGAACGAAAACCTAAAGGATCTCCTCCCGGTTCGCGCGATCTCCTTCCTTGCTTCCAAATCCACCGGATCTCTTCGTCGCAGAGCACTCCAATGGATGGATCTGTGGGGTGGTGAGGTGGAGAACTCCCCTAGGGGCAGCAAGGGAGGTGGATTGGGGAGGAGAGGGCTGGTGGCGCCATGGGGGAAGATGGAGAGGAAGGGTGTCGGGACCCCGAATTTGCAAATCCGGACCCTCTGTGTATTCAACACTAGTCCAGGAACGCGCTAGTGCACACAGTCTTAACATCGCTAAATATCACAATCATACCATTCGATACTATCAAAGTACTTTATTTAAATAACCAACTAGTTACTCGACCTTATGGTCAAGTTACAATATTCGCCTTACAGGGCGAAACTTATTAAGAGAGAAATAGTAGCAGCGGAAAATCAAAGAAGGTAACATCGTGGCACCATCCAGTATACCATAGGCAACTGACTGGGCTCGCTTCCCTAAGTAGACGGTTCCTCTTGGAGTTCCTCCTCCAAAGCTGGTGTAGTCTCCTCTTCAACTGGTGTTGTATTGAGGCAAGGGTGAGTACTTGGTACTCAGCAAGTCATGCACAGAATGCAAGCTAATATACTATATGCATGGCTTGGTACAAAGGAATAGCTCAAGGTATATTTGCAGTAAATAGCATTTGACAAGTAACATAAGTAGATTCGAAAGCAGTAGAAACAAGTAAATCATAAATAACTTTTCAAGAAGTTTGGTAAACATCTTTCCCATCCTAAACCACATTTCCATCAACTTCATTATTAATCCAGCCCAACCTTTCAAACCAAAGTTATTTTTGAGAAAATCTAACCCTTGACTGTAATTCCCGAGCGATGTCCAATACCGCGGACACGGCTATTCGAATAGATTCTAAACTCTGCAGAGGTTATGCACTTTACCCACAAGATACAGTCAAACACCACAAAGGCGAGTTCCCGTAACAAAGTCTTTCGGAAACCTCTAACAATACAAGTGGTCCTCCCCGGTTATTGCGCACTAACCCTTCCCTTCGCTAAGGCGAAGTCTAGGCCAATCAACCGTTAGATGGGTACCTGGCCTCAGCCCCGGTACGCTCCCCCGTACAACTTACACAAAGGGTGTAGTTGACCTCCTGAGGTCCCACAGGTACGTTATTAGCAACTTAGTCAACTAGGTCCGTCCCATTACAGACATGTGGTTGCACGTTAGACCCAGTTCAAAGGCTTGCAAGGTTAAGTCCTTAGGGTGACCAGGGCAAGACTACCCGAAGAACCAAATCAACACTCCCAATGCCACAACTGGCCCACCTGATTACTCTTGCCACATACCCCGGTCAAAAACTGTTTATCAAACCCCAGTTGATTACCATGCACCACGTGCCATCAACATCACATGATACCTTTCCAAAACAGGTTCAATATATCATTAAGTCGATATTAACATTTGGTTATCCAAAATCATGTCATGAGTACGTAGCAGGTCTAAGCAGTATACTACAACGATCTAAACCCATGTTGGCAATTTTAGTAATGTCCAACTAGTAATCCACAACTAGGGTGACAAGGGGTCATGGCACATATTTAAGTAATCAAGGTGTCATACAGCAAATTGGTACTTATCTAATCCCCCATGTTTAAATAAAGTATTTTCTATTTGAACTTAGCATGCAATAGGTTAAATCAAAATAGATTTCAAAATAGGATCAACATGGTCAAAGCACAACTTGCCTTCAAAAAGTACTTGTTCTTGGTCTTGAGTTGGATCCTGAGTCAATACTTCTCCTTCGAATCCTTCCGGCACTTCAACGTCTACTCGTAAAGCGTGCAAATAGCAAATACACGAATAAACAATAGGCAAAAAGTGTCCAAACATCCAAATAAAATCCATAAACAGAGAGAACATAATTTTATGAGTTTTTAGAAACTGGAATCAGAAATTTGGAGTTAAGACGCAAAAGTTATGATTATTTAAAGTTCAAATAATCAATTAAATAATTTTACAGAGAAAAACTTTAGTCCAAAAATTAAATAAAATTCATATTTAGGTAGATCTCAATTTTATACAAATTTAGAAATTTGAATCACTCAAATCGGAGTTGAAACGCAAAAGTTATAAGCGTTTGAAGTTTGAAACAAAATCTGAAATCATTATTTCGAATTAATAAATCATTTTCTTTTTCGAAATTAATTATTATACAAGATGGACACGTGTCCGCCTCTGATTGGCCTGCTGACGTCAGCCGGTCCATGGACTCGGTCCACGCTCAGCTCGGGTCTACCGTGGACCCGGTCCACGGCTCACGTGAGACTAACATGTGGGACCACTCGGGTGACGTCATCGCTGACGTCAGCGGGGCTCAGCCCACGGCGCTGACAGGTGGGTCCCACCGATGACGTCTTGGGTGACGTCACGGTGCGGTTTGGTTGTCCCGCTGACACGCGGGCCCCGCGTGTCAGAGACACGCGCTCACGCGCGCGTGGCGTGGCTAAGCACACGTGGCTCGATCGTGCCTGTTGATTTGAAAATCAACGGCCGCGATTAGATCTAGGATTTACGCGTTCCAAATCAGCACCGTCGATCTGGGCCGTTCGATCTAGATCGGACGGTCCAGATCTAACCCTAAGGCTACAACGCAACTAACCTCAACCGTACGATCTAAATCTAACGGTTGAAACCTAATCAGGGACGGGAACAGTAACGGGGCGACGTGGCCTCACCTCGTGCGTTGGATCTTGATCCAACGGTTCACCGAGCTCGCGGACGACGATGGCACGCGGCGGCGTTGCGGCTGCCGGCGCTGAGGACGGCGACCACACTAACGGCGCTTCGGGGCGTCTCCGGCCAAGTGAGTGCACCCAATAGGTGCGCCTTGACGCAAGGTTCTCGCACCGGCTTGAACGCGCGAGGATGACGAACGGCGCCGAACGGCGAAAACCGCGGCGGCACACCCCAAACTTCGGCGAGAAATCGTGAGGCGACGGCGGTGGCTTGGGCGTTGGAAACTAGGGCAACAGGTGCGCACACGAACGGCGGTCCTCGGGCGATAACCCACGCCTTAAATGGCCTCGGCATGCGTGCTCAAGACGGAAACCTAACCGGACGCGGCGCTACGCTGGCGCAGAGTCCGGCTCGATCACGGAAGACGACGCCAATCACGGCCGCCCACGCGTCCCGCTCAACGGCCCAGATTTCCGGGCGCAACGGATCCGGACCGATCCGGCCGATCGGTCGCGCCAAATTCCGATCGTTGGATTTCGATCCAACGGTTCGGATCGATCAAGGTTCGACCGGATCACGTGGCTCGGTCGGACTCGAACTCGAGTCCGACTCGGGCTCGGCCGGATGAACAAGTGCAAACCCACTCGCATTTTCCAGCGATTTAATAATTAAAATAATTCCCGATAATTCATTTAATTCATTAAAAATAGCAAAAGACTCAGAAAAATTCCAGAAAAATTCTGGAAAATACTTTGGATCATTTTGGACTCAAATAAAATATTTCCAACAAAATTTTATTTGCAAAGTTTAATTCTTTAATTATTTCAAAATGGAATAAATTCAAATGAATTCCAAATAAATCCAAATAAATTCCAGAAAATTCCAAAAATTCACCAAAGTGCCAAATCACACATGAATTTAAGAAAAGCAAAATTTTGGGGTGTTACAAAGGGGAAGGGTGGAGGCGCATGGGGGGGGCTAGGGGGTGGCGGCTAGGGTTGGGAGAGGGAGTGGGGGGTGCACCAAGGGGTGGGGGTCAGATTTGGCTGCCCAAAAGTCCCCCCTGGGCCCAAACCCTTCCACCGGAGGCCCAACTCAACCCCCCAAGGCCCAAAGTCCCCAGAGATGCCCAAACACCCGAAAACGGCCCAAAAACACGCTATAAACGGCATAACGTAAAGTTTTAACCTCTATTTTCACATTTTATAAAGTTTTTGACCTCAACATTCACATTTTATAAGATACGACAATCCGTGGTGTTACAAGTCCAGGACCTCGCTAGTGCACACAGTCATAACAGGGATGAAGTATCACAATCATACACAGCGGAATATAAATAAGTACTTCAATAATTAAAATAATTGTTGCAAGTCCTTAAGGTCACCTTACAATATTAAGCCACAATGGGCTTACTCAAATAAAGACAAGTAAACATAAGCAGCAGCAATTAAAAGTCTTGATAAGCTCCACAACGCCACAGGCATCCGATGAAGGTTGCCTCTGTAACACCCCGGCATTTAATATGCCCGAATGCTACCAAACATAAGCTAAACAACAACTAAATACCATATTTAACATAAAATTCCAGCAAAGGTGCATAGGCTAAAAACCGAGATTTCGGCAGCACCTCCTTTGTTTTATCATGAATTTAAGGAGCAGCAATAATATGGCATTATATGGCAATAAGAGAAACATCTAAAACAGCAATAAATAGAGTCTTAACGACAATAAAAGACTAACATCAAGCTCTTAAAGTTCCAAGTGTCAAACAAACAATAGAACTCTCATTAACCAAGCTAAGACTTAATTTAAAGGCCATCACACGCAATCTATTATCCAACTAAATGAATTGACTTGGGGAAACATTAAGGTGAAGCAACGTGTGAGCGTGTGACTATTCCCCTTTCCCGCATGCCGTTCTCATGGTACCTAAAACAACAAGAAAACACAAGGGTGAGTTCGAAAACTCAGCAAGCATACTGCAATGGACAACAAGCATAACAACAAGTCAATAACATCTTTCGTCATGTATAACATCTCATTCATGAATACTTATCAATATCATCATCAATTTGTATGCGATGTAATGCATTGCTCCTGACCCTCTGGAACCTCATACCGGTATGGTGGAGTACACACCCGTCGGTGTGCACCCTTTCCTCCCTGCCATCCCGAAGATGGAGGGTGCCTACTCGCTTCCAAACACCACGTGGATGGAATCACGACATAGGACTTACTCAATGGCGTTCCGGATTAGTCATAACTTTCTCACCGACCTTGCCGGACTAGTTAAGACTTTCTCACCGCCCTCGCCCTATCTCATGACATGCATGCAACCATGCCAATTATCATATTCAATTCACATATTAACACCTGGCATCATAATATGTTAAACATGCTCATCATATCATATCAATCATTAAAACATGGCAAGTGGACATATATCATGTAGGCAATTCCATCTAATTTCAACATGCAACCTAAAACTTGCTATCCATCACAACACACTTGCCTCAACCACGTGCAACGGGTTGGCGGGAAGAAGAGGGAACTCCCGGGGTCACACCACCTGCACATAGGCATCACACACTCACAATCATAACCTCAAAACAGTACACACGCCCCCATCTAACCCGACATTGCCAACTACTCGCAAAACCTAAAAACAGAGGTTCTGTCCCGGCGGGACAGCAGCCTTGCAAAAGGCATAACTTGAGTTCTGGGACTCCAAATCGAATAAACGAGTACACCGTCGCGAAGCTTAGGAAATTTCCCAACTTTTTCTAGTTATAGGGAAAGACTGATTCGGACTCTAAAATTGTTTAATCTACAGATTACCACAATCTGTTCCAGTTACGTCACAGATTTTTAGGCGCTCGGTAAAACAGCCATAACTTTCAAACGGCTAATCGGATTTTAACGTGCTTTACGTCCACGGAAAGATAATTAAATTATCTACAACTTCCTAGAAGTCTGTACGGACAGATTCGGACTCTAAATCGACGGAAACTCGAACCCTAGCTCGACTGCTCAATCTGCCCGAAAACAGAAACGTGGACAAGTTTAGATCTAACCCAAATTACTTCAAACCAACGCCTCCAATTGATCTAAAAACTTGATAAACAACCTAATAACAGTACCTAGATCAAATCCAAGGATCCCCATGTTCATACCTTTGCCCAAGCGCCAAAACTCCAATCAATCTCCGCGAATCTCCTCGCGAATCGCTCCTCGCTCCACGTTCCTCGCTCCTCGCTCCTTGCTCCTCGCTCCTCGCTCCACGGGATAACTCCGCGAGGTGCAGGGGTGGGGAGGCCACCCTAGGGCAGCAAGGGGTGGAGGTCAGGTGGTGGAGAGGTGGGGAGCAATGGGGCAAAGGGGAGGTGGAGGCGCACAAGAGGGAGAGGGAGAGGGAGAGGGAGAGGGAGAGGGAGAGGGGCTAGGGCTAGGAGGGGGAAGGGGTGGGGGCGCACCAACAGCAGCATGGGCGCAAGGGGGCTGGGGGGAGCCCCTTTTACCAGCCCTCAACCCAATCCTAGTCCGTTACGGAGTCCTAATCCATCCCACCAAAGCCCACCAAGGCCCAAAACTCCTCCGGGAAGGCCCAAAACCCCGAAAACGGCCCGGAAACGGCCCGGAAACGTTATTAACCCCCGATCCTTATGATTTTAACCTTATTTCCACATCTCATACTGTATTTAACCTTATCATGTTCAATAATTAAGGATACGACACTCCGAGGTGTCACATTCTTCCCCCCTTCAACAGGATTCGACCTCGAATCTAAACGCACCAATCACGAAACCCAAAGAAACCAAAGATGCCAGATTTTCACATCACATACCTGAGGTGAAAAGCTCGATACTTCTCGATGCGAGATTCCAGCTCCCAAGTCGCTTCTCTCTCGGTCTGATGTGACCACAAGACCTTGACAAACTTAAGCGCCCTGCTCTTCATCATCACTCGCTCAAGTCCCTGCATTTCCACAGACGGGACTCGAAGGTGAGGTCCTCTGAAGCACTAATGGTTCCAATGGAACCACCAACTACGGATCATGCAAGTATTTCTTCAACATCGAGACATGGAACACATTATGCACACCTTGCATGGATTCCGGTAGCTCTAGGCGATAGGCCAACCTGCCAACTCGGGCGAGGATAGGAAAAGGCCCAACATACCTTGGACTGAGCTTTCCTTTCGTGCCAAAACGCACCACACCCTTGGTGGGAGATACTGCAAGAGTACGCTATCACCCACCTCAAACTCCAAATCTCGCCGCCACATCAAGATAGCTCTTCTGCGCTCTGTCTTTGCGAGAAGGTTCTCGCCGAACCTCCGACACGCGATCAACGATCTGCTGAACCCAATCCGGTCCAAGAATCGCTCTCTCGCCCATCGCATCCCAACAAAGTGGCGATCTGCACTTCCGACCATACAAGACCTCATAAGGAGCAGCCGGATCTTTGGAATGATAGCCGTTATTGTAAGCAAACTCCGCAAGAGGCAAATGATCCTCCCAGCTACCTTTCCAAGCCATCACACAGGCCCCGAGCATGTCCTCCAAAGTTTGGATGGTACGCTCAGATCGCCCATCTGTCTGAGGGTGAAAAGCGGTACTAAGGCGGCCGCTGCACCCAAAGCACTCTGCAAACTCTCCTAACTTGGAGACGAACTTCGCATCCCGATCGAGAGATAATGGTCTTGGGTACACCATGCAATCTCACGATCTCCCGCACATAGATGGGAGCCAACTCGCTCGCTGAATTGGTCGTATGCGGATGGGAATGAAATGCGCAGACTTGCCGAGTCGGTCCACCACAACCCAAACAAAGATCCTTCCTCGAGGAGTACGAGGTAAGCCGACCACAAAATCCATAGAGATGTCATCCCATGGCCACACAGAATCTCCAAAGGTCAGAATAGCCAGCGGACGCTTATGCTCAGCTTTGATCTTCCGCAAACCCCACAAGACGCCACATACTTGGCAATATCCACTCTCATCCTTTTCCACCGTAAATTCTTCTTCAAGTCCTTGTACATCTTGGTCTCCCGGGATGGACCGTGTACGGGTGCGATGAGCTTCTTTCAGGATGTCTTCTTTCACTTGAGATTTCGGGCACGCATGCACGGCCCTGAAACCTCAAAGCTCCCGCATCATCAACAAGAAAGTCTCCAGACTTGCCATCCTCAAGGCGTTTCCTCACCTGCTGGAGCAAACGATCATCTTCTTTGTGCCTCTACTTTGCAGCTCGAGAATCGTGACTCAAGAATCATTTGAGTTTCAGCCTGCACGGTCCCCGCAAAGCAATAGGAGACTCCCAAACGCTCAAAATCAGCAACAAGACAATCAACAACAGGGGCATTGTCTTGCGATCGAGGGCGTCGGCCACCACATTTGCTTTCCCGGATGATCTTGGATCGTGAGGTCATAATACTTTATCACCAATAGCCACCTCCTCTGCCTCGAGTTCAAGTCTTTCTGAGGCAAGCTGTACTTGTGGCTCTTGTGAGCCGTGACAATCTCACACGTCTCACCGTACAGGTAATGCCTCCATATCTTCAATGCAAACACCACGGCGGCTAGCTCAAGATCATGCGTGGGATAATTCTGCTCATGCTTTTTCAACTGCCTAAAGCATAAGCAATCACCTTGCCATTTTGCATGAGCACACACCCACGTCCCAACCGAGAAGCATCGTAATAAACAAGTGAAGCGCTTCCGGTTCGGGAAGGGTAAGAACAGGAGCAGCCACTAACTTCTCCTTCAAGGTGCGTAAGCCGTGCTCACACTCTGCAGCTCCACTGAATTTCATCCCTTCTCGAGTCACCGCGAAAGTGGCTTGGCAATGATAGAGAAATCCTGCACAAAACGCCGATAGTAGCCAGCCAACCCAAGGAAACTACGCACCTCTTTGACATTGGAAGGCCTCTTCCAATCCAAAATCACGAGACTTTGCTAGGATCTACCGATATGCCCTCTGGATTGATGATGTGGCCAAGAAAACCCACTTCAAATCCGTAACTCGCACTTTTTCAGCTTAGCAAAGAATTGATTCTCCTCGTGGTACTCAAGACAAGCCTCAAGTGTCGCTCATGCTCCTCTTCCGATTTAGAGTAAATCGAATGTCATCGATGAACACTACCACAAACTCATCAAGGTACTTGTGTAGCATACTGTTCATCGCCTCCATAAAGACAAATAGAGCATTAGTTAGTCCAAAAGACATAACTTTAAATTCATAATGCCCATACCTAGTGGAGAAAGCGATCTTCTCAATGTCCTGCTCCCTCACACGGATCTCGATTATACCCGATCAAGATCAATTTTGGAGAACACCTTTGCTCCCTTCAGTTGGTCAAACAGATCCTCGATGCGAGGCAAAGGATACTTGTTTTTGACTGTCACTTGGTTAAGAGCACGATAATCAATGCACATACGCCAACTTCCATCCTTCTTCGAGACGAAAAGGACGGGTGCTCCCCATGGCGAAACGCTACGCCGAATAAAGCCCTTGGCCAACAGATCCTCCAACTGCTTCTTCAACTCATCTTGAAAAGGTCGAGCCAAGCGGTATGGAGAGATAGAAATAGGTCGAGTGCCCGGAGCAAGATCAATACGAAACTCCACATTCCTCACAGGAGGTAGACCAGGCAACTCGTCAGGGAACACATCAACGAACTCCTTCACTACAGAAATCTCCTCAATGGGAACTGAGGAAGATGGTTTCTCAGACAAAGTCATGAGGAAACCCAACAGCCTCAAACGCCGACTTAAAACAAACTAGTCAAAGCAAAGACAGGAATCGGAGGGTATACCACCCTGAAAGGTCAACTCTTCCGGACGGGCCTGCAAGGCAACTGTCTTCCGAAACAACAGATCTTAGCACGGCATCGATGCAGCCACCCATGCCCAAAATGACATCAAAAGGAGCCAACTGGATCACCATGAGATTGGCAAAGAAAACCTCATCATCAATGGCAATGGTGCAACCAGTGGCAAACCAAAGAACTAGCAATCAAACCCCAGGAGAATCGACTAACACGGACTCGTAAATCCGCTGAACTCCCAACTTAGCTCTCTTGGCAAACTCCGACGACACAAAAGAATAGGATGCTCCTAATCAAATAGAACAAAGGCATCAACGGAATCCACGAGCAGAGTACCAAACCACCTCTGGATGCCCTACCGACTCGGAGGTCGGCAGCGTACACTCCTGGTGGCGCCGAGACGAGGGAGCCCCGACTCAGCCGATGCCCCATCAAGGCCGGGGCGGAGGAGGCAATCGAGGAGGAGCAGACGGCCGCGGGCACCAAGACGCTGGTGGCGCCACGCAAAGGGCGGCCGAGAAACAGGGCAGCCATCATGTGCACCGATCCTCTGGAAGACGCCGCCGAGTGGGAGGAGAAGGCACCGCCTCCCACTTGATGATGCTATCGGGATTCATCCGGCAGACTCGTCCCATGTGGCCGGGCTTGCCACGCTGGTTGCAATTCCCACCCAACCACACTCTGAAGCACGGTGCTCACCACCGCACTTGAAACACTTCATGCCCTGCCGGGCACAGACGAACAACCGCTCGCGAAGAAGACGATCAGGCGACCCCATCTTAGCCCCCGAGGAGGAGCCCTGTCCTCCCTTGAACTTCTTGAAGGTGGGACGCCGAGAGGACCCACCTCCTCCACCAAAGGTCCTCTTCGGCCCCCGCTGGCCGCGGAACCCTGAACCTCCCGGTTCTCGCTTGTCCCGGAGAGCTCCAACTCGAGCTCCATGCCCTTCGCTTGCTCCACCACAGCGTAAGTCACGAGGGACAGTCGCCCCATGACAACTCTGAACTCTGGTTGAGGCCCCTACGGAACCTCCTAGCTTTCTCCCGATCGTCGGCCGCCACAAATGCAGACGGCGCACCACGCTGTTGAACTCCTTCTCATACTGCCACCGACCTCTTTCCTCGGGAAAGAGTGGTCGAGTAAGCTCCATCCTCTCAAGGAAAGACTGGTGGAACTTGGCTCGAGCGAGCCACAAAGTCCTCCTGTGTGATCGACCCAGATCGGGGTTCTAGCAGCCGTAACCCCCTCCCACCAGATATCGCCTGGCCCTTCAAATTAAAAGCCACAAAGCGAGTCCTCTCGAACCGAGGTCAACTCTAGGACCTCAAACCGCCTCTCCATGTACCGCAGCCAATCTGGATCGATCGGCGTGCTCGCCTGGCCGAAAGTGTCAAGACGGAGGGACATCCACTCCCGAGACTCATCCTCGGCTCCCGTGCAGCGGGGCAACAACAGGGGCCATCAGCAGGGGAGGCACAACAACAGGGGCTGCCCGCACCGCCGGGCGCAGCCTCCCGAATCTCCTCTCTGCAGAGCCTGAACTAAATCTTCACTTGCGCGGGCACCCCGCCCGACTGCAGTAGCCGAAGCTCCTCCCGAGCCGGCCCACGAGCATTAAGCGGCGCTACCCTCAAAGAATGCACTCCTCAACTCCTGGGAGCCTCGCCCCTGGCCTCCACGCCACGGCGTCCACGGCCTCTACCCCTTGGCATGGCTGCCTTAGACAGACAACCACCCAAACACGAAAGCACACACTCAAGATCATAGATCAAACATCATCATAAGCATATCCTTCATTAAATAATTAAGCGCAATGCAATGATGAACCAAAACCCCATCCTACTGTGCAACCAAGTGTGTCAAATTTTAGATTAGTTATACCACTTTTGCAAGTTTTAATGTTGCTATCCTATAACAAAGTTTTAGTTAAGACCTAAGCCATGTTTCTAAGTTATTCCACATCACATTTTAGTTGTACCCTATAGCATGACACTAAAAATTCACATTCCAAGGACCTACAAATTTCGCTCGATACTAATCAGAATACCCTGCATTTAATATGCCCGAATGCTACCAAACATAAGCTAAACAACAACTAAATACCATATTTAACATAAAATTCGAGCAAAGGTGCATAGGCTAAAAACCGAGATTTCGGCAGCACCTCCTTTGTTTTATCATGAATTTAAGGAGCAGCAATAATATGGCATTATATGGCAATAAGAGAAACATCTAAAACAGCAATAAATAGAGTCTTAACGACAATAAAAGACTAACATCAAGCTCTTAAAGTTCCAAGTGTCAAACAAACAATAGAACTCTCATTAACCAAGCTAAGACTTAATTTAAAGGCCATCACACGCAATCTATTATCCAACTAAATGAATTGACTTGGGGAAACATTAAGGTGAAGCAACGTGTGAGCGTGTGACTATTCCCCTTTCCCGCATGCCGTTCTCATGGTACCTAAAACAACAAGAAAACACAAGGGTGAGTTCGAAAACTCAGCAAGCATACTGCAATGGACAACAAGCATAACAACAAGTCAATAACATCTTTCATCATGTATAACATCTCATTCATGAATACTTATCAATATCATCATCAATTTGTATGCGATGTAATGCATTGCTCCTGACCCTCTGGAACCTCATACCGGTATGGTGGAGTACACACCCGTCGGTGTGCACCCTTTCCTCCCTGCCATCCCGAAGATGGAGGGTGCCTACTCGCTTCCAAACACCACGTGGATGGAATCACGACATAGGACTTACTCAATGGCGTTCCGGATTAGTCATAACTTTCTCACCGACCTTGCCGGACTAGTTAAGACTTTCTCACCGCCCTCGCCCTATCTCATGACATGCATGCAACCATGCCAATTATCATATTCAATTCACATATTAACACCTGGCATCATAATATGTTAAACATGCTCATCATATCATATCAATCATTAAAACATGGCAAGTGGACATATATCATGTAGGCAATTCCATCTAATTTCAACATGCAACCTAAAACTTGCTATCCATCACAACACACTTGCCTCAACCACGTGCAACGGGTTGGCGGGAAGAAGAGGGAACTCCCGGGGTCACACCACCTGCACATAGGCATCACACACTCACAATCATAACCTCAAAACAGTACACACGCCCCCATCTAACCCGACATTGCCAACTACTCGCAAAACCTAAAAACAGAGGTTCTGTCCCGGCGGGACAGCAGCCTTGCAAAAGGCATAACTTGAGTTCTGGGACTCCAAATCAAATAAACGAGTACACCGTCGCGAAGCTTAGGAAATTTCCCAACTTTTTCTAGTTATAGGGAAAGACTGATTCGGACTCTAAAATTGTTTAATCTACAGATTACCACAATCTGTTCCAGTTACGTCACAGATTTTTAGGCGCTCGGTAAAACAGCCATAACTTTCAAACGGCTAATCGGATTTTAACGTGCTTTACGTCCACGGAAAGATAATTAAATTATCTACAACTTCCTAGAAGTCTGTACGGACAGATTCGGACTCTAAATCGACGGAAACTCGAACCCTAGCTCGACTGCTCAATCTGCCCGAAAACAGAAACGTGGACAAGTTTAGATCTAACCCAAATTACTTCAAACCAACGCCTCCAATTGATCTAAAAACTTGATAAACAACCTAATAACAGTACCTAGATCAAATCCAAGGATCCCCATGTTCATACCTTTGCCCGAAGCGCAAAACTCCAATCAATCTCCGCGAATCTCCTCGCGAATCGCTCCTCGCTCCACGTTCCTCGCTCCTCGCTCCTTGCTCCTCGCTCCTCGCTCCACGGGATAACTCCGCGAGGTGCAGGGGTGGGGAGGCCACCCTAGGGCAGCAAGGGGTGGAGGTCAGGTGGTGGAGAGGTGGGGAGCAATGGGGCAAAGGGGAGGTGGAGGCGCACAAGAGGGAGAGGGAGAGGGAGAGGGAGAGGGAGAGGGGCTAGGGCTAGGAGGGGGAAGGGGTGGGGGCGCACCAACAGCAGCATGGGCGCAAGGGGGCTGGGGGGAGCCCCTTTTACCAGCCCTCAACCCAATCCTAGTCCGTTACGGAGTCCTAATCCATCCCACCAAAGCCCACCAAGGCCCAAAACTCCTCCGGGAAGGCCCAAAACCCCGAAAACGGCCCGGAAACGGCCCGGAAACGTTATTAACCCCCGATCCTTATGATTTTAACCTTATTTCCACATCTCATACTGTATTTAACCTTATCATGTTCAATAATTAAGGATACGACACTCCGAGGTGTCACAGCCTCCTAGTTCTCCTGGTCCTCGACATACTCCTCCTCCCAAGCGGGTGTAGACTCTTCTTCTGATGTTTTGTTGATTGGCAAGGGTGAGTATACAACATACTTAGCAGGTCAGGCACAGAGGTGCAACCCTATTACTATATGCATGGCTTCTTCCAAAGGAAGGGCTAAATGGGTTCCTTTGCATTGAACAGCATTTTGCTTTGACCGAATAACTATAATTGGTTCAAAATCAGTGAAATCATGCTATATTATATTAAGTTCACAATCTCATTTCATAAGCATGTCACAAAACCTAAGTCAAGTTATCATCATCTCTAGCATTCAGCCAACCTTCCAATATTTTATTTTAGAAAATCTACCCCTTGACTGTAATCGCTGAGCTTTGTCCAGTACCATGGACTCGGCTATTCGAATAGTTTTGACACGCTCGGCAGAGGTTGTACACTTTACCCACATGATACCTGTCGGGACCCGAATCTGCAAATCCGGACCCTCTGTGTATTCAGCACTAGTCCAGGAACGCGCTAGTGCACACAGTCTTAACATCGGTAAATATCACAATCATACCACTCGATACTAATAAAGTACTTTAATTAAATAGTCAAACTGGTTGCTCGACCTTATGGTCGAGTTACAAATATACGCCACGCAGGGCGAAACTTATTAAGAGAGAATTAATATCAGCGGAAAAAGTAAGATAACATCGTGGCGCCATCCAGTATACCACAGGCAACTGACTGGGACTCACACCCTAGTTCGATGGTTCTTCTGGAAGTTCCTCCTCCAAAGCTGGTGTAGACTCCTCTTCAACTGGTGTTGTATTGTGGCAAGGGTGAGTACTTGGTACTCAGCAAGTCATGCACAGAATGCAGCTAATATACTACATGCATGGCTTCGTACAATGGAATAGTTCAAGGTTTATTTGCAGTAAACAGCATTTGACAAGTATCATAAGTAGATTCGAAAGCAGTAAAAACAAGTATAAAATCAATAACTTTTCCAGGAGTTTAATAAGCATCTTTCCCAATCCTAGTCCACAGTTCCATCAACATCATTCTTTAAACCAAACTCTCTTTCCAAGTCCAAGTTATTTTTGATAAAGTCTAACCCTTGACTGTAATTCCCGAGCGATGTCCAATACCGCGGACACGGCTATTCGAATAGATTTTACACTCTGCAGAGGTTATGCACTTTACCCACAAGATACAGTCAAACACCACAAAGGCGAGTTCCCGTAACAAAGTCTTTCGGAAACCTCTAACAATACAAGTGGCCCTCTCCGGTGTTGCACACTAACCCTTCCCTTAGCAAAGGCGAAGTTTAGGTCAAGCCACCGTTAGATGGGTACCTGGCCGCAGCCCCGGTACGCTCCCCCGTACAACTACACAAAGGGTGTAGTTGACATCCTGAGGTCCCACAGGTACGTTATTAGCAACTTAATCAACTAGGTCCGTCCCATTACAGACATGTGGTTGCACGTTTGACCCAGTTCAAAGGTTTGCAAGGTTAAGTCCTTAGGGTGACCAGGGCAAGACTACCCGAAGAACCAAACCAACGTTCCCGGTGCCACAACTGGCCCACCTGATCATTCTTGCCACATGCCCCGGTCAAAAGCTATTTATCAAAGCCCAGTAGATTACCATGAACCACGTGCCATCAACATCACATGATACCTTTCCAACACAGGTTCAATATATCATTAGGTCAATATTAGCATTTGATTGTCCAAAATCATGTCATGAGCACGTAGCAGGTTTAAGCAATATACTACAACAGTCTAAAACCCATGTTGGCAATTTTAGTAGTGTCCAACTAGTAAACCCCAACTAGGGTGACTAGGTTCATGGCACATATTTAATTAACCAAGGTGTCATACAGCAATTAGGTATTTACCTAATTCCCCAGAATTAAATAAAGTATTTTCTAATTGAACTAGCATGGAATAAGTTAAATCAAAATAGGTTTCAAAATAGGATCAATATGGTCAAAGCATAACTTGCTTTCAAAAAGTACTTGCTCTTGGTCCTGAGCTGGCTCCTGGGTCAATACCTCTCCTTCGAATCCTTCCGGCACTTCAACGTCTACTCGTAAAGCATGCAAATAGCAATAAATGAATAAAACAGTAGACCAAAAGTGTCCAAACATCCAAATAAAGTTCATAAACAGAGAGAGCATAATTTTATAAATTTTTAGAAACTGGAATCGTCAAATTCGGAGTTCAAATGAAAAAGATACAAGCATTTAAAGTTTAAAATAACCAATTAAATAATATTTCAGAGAAAAAATTTAGTCCAAAAATTAAATAAAATTCACCATTAGGTAGATCTAAATTTTATACAAATTTAGAAATTTGAATCACTCAAATCGGAGTTAAAACGCAAAAGTTATAAGTGTTTGAAGTTTGAATCAAATTTGAAATCAATTATTTGAATTAATAAATCATTTTCTTTTTTTCGAAAATTTATTTATTGCGTCAGCATGACACGTGTCAGCACCGGATTGGTCCACATGGACTTACTGACGTCAGCGCCGGCCGAGCCACTGATGACGTCAGCATGACGTCATCGGCCACGTGGCACCACCCCGTGTGCTGCCACGTGTCCTGGTCTATGGACACGGCCCACGCGCGGCTCGGGTCCACGATGGATCCGGCGCACGGCTGCACATGTCACTGACATGTGGGCCCGTCCTGTCAGCGGCGCTTCTTCACGCACGTGGTGCGGTGGCCTGGCCACGTGGCACGATCCGAGCCGTTCGATTCGGATCGGACGGTCCAGATTGGATCGGATTTTTGCCTCACCGTGGGTGGCGTGGCATGATCCGGCGGGTGAAGCGTGGCGCTACCTACGCCGTTCGATCTCGATCGAACGGTTGAACCTTATCCAGCGCTTGGTGCGACGTGGCTTACGTGGCTACATCTGGGCCGTTGGATCTTGATCTAACGGTCCAGATCCAATCTGGTTTTCTAAAGTTTCGGGGAAACGTGGACTCACCGTGATCGTCCGATGAAGATCCAACGGTGCACGGAGCTCGTGGACAGAGATGGCGTCACGGCAGGGCTGGGTTGCCGGCGCTAGGGAAGATGACCACGGGCGCGGCGCTACGGGCGTTCTCCGGCGTGATCGAGATGTCCCGCAGGTGCGTCTTGTCTTGGGGGTTCCGATCCTGGGCTCCAACACGGCGGAGAAAGGCTATCGGTGCCGGAGAAGACGAGGAAACCGTAGCGGCTCCGCCCAACTTCGGCGAGCGATCGGTACGGCTTGGCGGCGGCTTGAGCTCTATTAGCTAGGGCAAACGGGGCGCACGGAAAAGGGCAACCTCGGGGACCGGTCCGGGCTTTAAATAGCCTAGGCATGCGCGCAAAACCCGGAACCCTAACGAACCCGGCGGAGGGCGCGGCGGCGCAGTCCGTATCGGACTCGACGGAGACGACGACCCGCGGCCGTCCACATGTCCGATCAACGGCCACGATTGCCAGGCGCGCACGGGTCCGAGTCGGACCCGGTCGAAACGGTGCGGCCCAATCCTAACCGTTGGATTTCGATCCAACGGTCTCGCGCGACCAGGGTTCGACCCGATCGGTTCCGGTTCGGTCGAACTTGAACTCGAGTCTAACTCAGACTCGGTCGGATGAACAGTACAAACCCACTCGCAATTTCCAGCGATTAAATAATCCAAATTAATTCTCAGAAATTCATTTAATTCATTAAAAATAGTAAAAGACTCAGAAAAATTCCAGAAAAATTCTGGAAAATATTTTGGGGCATTTTGGACTCAAATAAAATATTTCCAACAAAATTTTATTTGCAAAGTTAAATTCTTTAATTATTTGAAAATGGAATAAATTCAGATAAATTCCAAATAAATCCAAATAAATTCCAGAATATTCCAAAAATTCACCAAAGTGCCAAATCACTCATGAATTTAAGAAAAGCAAAAAAAATTTGGGGTGTTACAAACCTCCCCCTTAACAGAATCTCATCCCCGAGATTCAGGGCTTACTAAAGAATAGGTTCGGAAACTCTTTCTTCAAATCCTCTTCGCGCTCCCAGGTTGCTTCACTCTCTGCATGGTTGCACCATTGAACTCTGCAGAAACGGGTTGACTTGTTTCTCGTCTCTCGATCCATGGTGTCCAGAATCTTCACGGGGTGCTCCTTGTAAGTCAGATCTTCTTGTAGCTCAATTGACTCTAGCGGTGTCTGCTCATCTGGTACTCGAAGACACTTCTTCAATTGGGACACGTGGAACACGTCATGCACTCCTGCTAGTGATTGCGGTAACTCTAGCTGATAAGCAACTTCACCTCTGCGGCTGAGAACCTTGAATGGTCCAACATATCTCGGCGCGAGTTTTCCTTTGGCATGGAATCTCTTAACTCCTCTGAGCGACGTGACTCTGAGATACACGAAATCTTCTGGTTCGAAACTCAGGTCTCGGCGACGGTTGTCAGCATAACTCTTCTATCGTGATTGGGCAATCTTTAATCTCTCCCTGATCATGGCAATCTGTTCTTCGGCTTCTTGAAGAATATCTGGTCCAAAGACACGGCGTTCACCTGTCTCATTCCAGTTCAATGGCGTCCGACAGGGTCGACCATATAGTGCTTCAAATGGTGACATTTGCAAACTTGCTTGGTAACTGTTGTTGTAGCTGAACTCGGCGTACGGCAGACTTTTATCCCAAGAGGTAGCATAAGCCAGTGCACAGGCTCGTAGCATGTCCTCTAGAATCTGATTAACTCTTTCTGTTTGCCCATCCGTCTGCGGATGATAAGCTGTGCTGAAGTTCAAACGGGTTCCCATGGCTTCATGCAGCTTATTCCAGAACCTCGAGGTAAACTGGGTACCTCTATCCTATACGATCTTCTTTGGCACTCCGTGCAAACAGACGATCCTGATCATGTACAACTCTGCTAATTTATCTCCCGAGTAGGTTGTCTTTACAGGAATAAAGTGGGCGACCTTGGTCAAGCGATCCACTATAACCCATATAGAATCATTTCCTCCTTGAGTTTTCGGCAAACCGGTAATGAAGTCCATTCCGATTTCCTCCCACTTCCACTCAGGTATCTTCAATGGCTGTAGCAATCCCGCTGGTCTCTGATGCATTGCCTTGACTCTCTGGCATATGTCGCATAGTGCAACGTGCTCGGCAACCTCACGCTTCATGCTCGGCCACCAGAATCTTTCCTTCAAGTCTTGATACATCTTGTCACTTCCAAGATGAATCGAGTACATGGAGTCATGGGCTTCTTCTAGAATCAATTGCTTCAGCTCCTTCTGGTTCGGCACACAAATTCGATCCTTCATCCATAACGTGCCTTGTTCATCCAACTTGAA
This sequence comes from Rhipidocladum racemiflorum, assembly GCA_036346355.1. Classification (NCBI taxonomy): domain Eukaryota; kingdom Viridiplantae; phylum Streptophyta; class Magnoliopsida; order Poales; family Poaceae; genus Rhipidocladum; species Rhipidocladum racemiflorum. The sequence continues at coordinate 10,396,981 of CM070592.1, read as the reverse complement.
GTTCTCTGCCTTGCCTTCATCCATGTTGGACTTAATCTTGCGGATCTTGTCATCATCCTTCTGTCCTTCTCGGATCTGATCTTCTAGAGTAGGTGTAACACCCCAAAATTTTTCTTTTCTTAAATTCATGTGTGATTTGGTACTTTAGTGAATTTTTGGAATTTTTTGGAATTTATTTGGATTTATTTGGAATTTATTTGAATTTATTCCATTTTAAAATAATTAAAGAATTTAACTTTGCAAATAAAATTTTATTGGAAATATTTTATTTGAGTCCAAAATGATCCAAAATATTTTCCAGAATTTTTTTTGAATTTTTCTGAGTCTTTTGCTATTTTTAATGATTTAATTAAATTTCTAAGAATTTAATCGGATTAATTAAATCGAGTTGGTTTCTTGTTCCTCGGCCAGGACCGAGTCGAGTCGGACTCGACTCGACTTCGCGCCCGATTGGTCGGTAGAACTCGCTCGGCCGAACCCAAACCCGTGTGACCGTTGGATCTTGATCCAACGGCCACGATTGAGCCACGTCGCCGGACCGAGAGCCAAGGCGACCCGGCTCGCCGAGTCCGACCCGAACCCAAACTCACGCACCGTTGGATCTCGATCCAACGGCTGTGCGCGTGCCACGTCATCCAATCCGAGTCGCCGCCGGACTCCGCCGCCGCAACGGAGCAGGTCTCGGTTTCCGTGCGTTTCACGGACGTCGAGGGCTCTATTTATTGCGCCGTCGCCGCCATCGCAAAGCCCGCTTCATTGCGCACCCATAGCCCTAACTCACCTAGCTTGAGCTGCCGTGGTTTTCGCTGATAGCCGCCGTCTCCGTCGTCCTCCGTCGCCGTTGACCCCAGATCCGGAACCGTGAGAGCAAACCGCGTCGGTGAGCACCACCCACGTCGCCGGAGCGCGTCCGAAACGCCGTCGGCTAGGTCATCGTCCCCTGCGCTGGTGACCCAGCGCCGCCGCTCGCCATCGCCGGACTTCGAGCTCTCTCAGCCGTCCGATCCAGATCGAACGTCCCAGATCACGCCACGTCATCTCACGGTGAGATCCCGTCCAAAATCCCATATCCAATCTCGACCGTTGGATCTAGATCCAACGGTCCAGATCAAACGCGTTCACCCCAAACGCGTGAGTCCAGATCCAATCTGGGCCATTGATTTTCAAATCAACGGCCGAGATCTAGCCACGTTTGCGGGAGGCTGACCACCGCGGTCAGCGCCGTCCACGCGCGCTTGCGTGTGACGCTGACACGCGGGGCCCGCATGTTAGCGGCCCAGCCACAGTGCACCATGACATCACGCTGACGTCATGGCGGGCCCGCATGTCAATGGCTGCCCCAGCCGTGCGGTGACGTCACCCATGACGTCACCGATGGAGTCCCACTGCCGACCGTGGCCGAGCCCGCTGACGTCAGCAATGACGTCAGCAATGACGTCACCCGAGGGGACCCACCTGTCAGCGACACATGGAGCCGTGGACCGAGTCCACGGTGGACCGAGCCAAACCATGGGCCACGTCCATGGACCGGCTGACGTCAGCCGCCCAATCAGAGGCTGCCACGTGTCTTCGCTGACGCAATAATTAATTTCCGAAAAAGAAAATGATTTATTAATTCGAAATAATGATTTCAGATTTTGTTTCAAACTTCAAACGCTTATAACTTTTGCGTTTCAACTCCGATTTGAGTGATTCAAATTTCTAAATTTGTATAAAATTGAGGTCTACGTAATTATGAATTTTATTTAATTTTTGGACTAAAGTTTTTCTCTGTAAAATTATTTAATTGATTATTTAAACTTTAAATAATTATAACTTTTGCATTTTAACTCCGATTTGAACGATTCCAGTTCCTAAAAATTCATAAAATTATGTTCTCTCTATTTGTGGATTTTATTTGGAGTTTTGGGATGCTTTTGCCTATTGTTTATTTGTGTATTGCTATTTGCACGTATTACGAGTAGACGTTGAAGTGCCCGAAGGCTTCGAAGGAGAAGTATTGACTCAAGATCCAACTCAAGACCAAGAACAAGTACTTTTTGAAGGAAAGTTATGCTTTGACCGTGTTGATCCCATTTTGAAATCTATTTTGGTTCAAATTATTGTATGCTAGTTCAATTAGAAAATACTTTATTTAAATATGGTAAATTAGATAAATGCCTAATTGCTGTATGACACCTTGATTACTTAAATGTGTGCCATGACCCCTTGTCACCCTAGTTGTAGATTATTAGTTGGACATTACTAGACTGCCAACATGGGTTTGTAGATCGTTGTAGTATATGGCTTAGACCTGCTACGTGCTCATGACATGATTTTGGACACTCAAACGTTAATATTGACTTAATGACATATTGAACCTGTTTTGGAAAGGTATCATGTGATGTTGATGGGACGTGGTGCATGGTAATCAACTGGGGTTTGATAAATAGTTTTCGACCGGGGCATGTGGCAAGAATGATCAGGTGGGCCAGTTGTGGCATTGGGAATGATGTTTTGGTTCTTCGGGTAGTCTTGCCCTGGTCACCCTAAGGACTTCACCTTGCAAGCCTTTGAACTGAGTCAATCTTGCAACCACATGTCTGTAATGGGACGGACCTAGTTGATTAAGTTGCTAATAACGTACCTGTGGGACCTCAGGAGGTCAACTACACCCTTTGTGTAAGTTGTACGGGGAAGCGTACCAGGGCTGAGGCCAGGTACCCATCTAACGGTTGGTTAGCCTAAACTTCGCCTTAGCTAAGGGAAGGGTTAGTGTGCAACAACCGGGGAGGGCCACTTGTATTGTTAGAAGTTTCCGAAAGACTTTGTTACGGGAACTCGGCTTTGTGGTGTTTGACTGTATCTTGTGGGTAAAGTGCATAACCTTTGCAGAGTGCAAAAATCTATTCGAATAGCCGTGTCCGCGGTATTGGACATCGCTCGGGAATTACAGTCAAGGGTTAGACTTTCTCAAAAATAACTTGGACTTGAAAGGTTGGGTTGGATTAATAATGATGTTGATAGAAACGTGGATTAGGATGGGAAAAGATGTTTACTAAACTCCTTGAAAAGTTAATTATACTTTACTTGTTACTACTGCTTTCGAATCTACTTATGATACTTGTCAAATGCTGTTTGCTGAAAAAATACCTTGAGCCACTCCTTCGTATTAAGCCATGCATGTAGTATATTAGCTGCATTCTGTGCATGACTTGCTGAGTACCAAGTACTCACCCTTGCCACAATACAACACCACTTGAAGAGGAGACTACACCAGCTTTGGAGGAGGAGCTCCAAGAGGAACCGTCTACTTAGGGAGCGAGCCCAGTCAGTTGCCTATGGTATAATGGATGGCGCCACGAAGCTATCTTATTTTCCGCTGCTATTATTTCTCTCTTAATAAGTTTCGCCCTGCGTGGCGTATATTTGTAACTTGACCATAAGGTCGAGTAACCAGTTTGACTATTTAATTAAAGTACTTTATTAGTATCGAATGGTATGATTGTGATATTTACCGATGTTAAGACTGTGTGCACTAGCGCGTTCCTGGACTAGTGCTGAATACACAGAGGGTCCGGATTTGCAAATTCGGGTCCCGGCAGTAGGCTTCACTTCTAATGCGGCTAAGAATCCTTCTGGTACGACTTCAATCTGCATTCTGTGGAAATCCTCACATAGCTCATCCTGACTTGTGGCTAGCAACATACTCACGGTATGGCTTTTCCGACTCAAAGCATCGGCAACCACGTTGGCCTTTCCGGGATGGTAATGGATCCCAACATTATAATCTTTGATCAACTCTAACCATCTCCTTTGTCTCATGTTTAAGTCTGATTGGGTGAAGATGTATTTAAGACTCTTATGGTCCGTGTATACTTCACATCTGTTTCCAATCAAATAGTGACGCCATAACTTCAAAGCATGCACTACGGCAGCTAGCTCTAGGTCATGCGTTGGATAATTCTCCTCGTGCGGCCTCAACTGCCTCGATGCATAAGCGACGACCTTTCCATTCTGCATCAGTACACATCCAAGTCCTTGACGCGATGCATCACAATAAATATCGAAGCTTTGATTAACGTCCGGTAGAACCAACACCGGGGCTGATGTCAATCGCTTCTTCAGCTCTTGAAAACCTTTCTCGCACTCTGGCGTCCATGCAAACTTCTTCTCCTTTTTCAACAATTGCGTAAGAGGTTTCGCAATTGTCGAAAAGCCTTCAATGAAACGGCGGTAGTAACCTGCCATTCCAAGAAAACTCCAGATCTGGGTCACGGTCTTCGGCTGTTCCCAATGTAACACAGCTTCTACCTTGCTTGGATCAACGGCGACTCCTTCTGCGGTCATTACATGTCCGAGGAACTCCACCTTGTCCTTCCAAAAATCACACTTGCTGAACACAACAACAAAACTCGCCTCAAGTGCTCTGCATGTTCATCCTCTGTCTTGGAGTAGATTAGAATATCATCTATGAACACAACAACAAACTTGTCCAAATATTCCATGAACACCTTATTCATCATATTCATGAAATATGCTGGCGCATTCGTCAGACCAAAGGACATAACTGTAAACTCGTAATGTCCATATCTTGACGAGAATGCAGTCTTCGGGATATCTTCCGATCGGATTTTCAACTGATGGTATCCCGATCTCAAATCAATATTGGAGAAAACTCCGGCTCCTCTCAGCTGATCAAACAAATCATCGATCCTGGGTAGCGGATACTTATTCTTCACGGTGACTTCATTGAGTGCACGGTAGTCAATGCACATCCTGAAACTCCCGTCTTTCTTCTTGACAAACAAAACTGGCGCTCCCCACGGTGACGAACTCGGTCTGATAAATCCTTTCTCCATCAGCTCTTCGAGTTGTTTCTTCATCTCTACCAATTCCTCGGTGGACATCCGATAGGGTCTCTTTGCTATCGGGGCTGTACCAGGTACAAGCTCTATCACAAACTCTATGTCCCTGTCTAGCGGCATACCAGGTAGATCTTCAGGAAAAACATCTGGATACTCATTCACTACTGAGAGATCTTCTATGCTGATTGCCTTGGCACTGTTAACCATCAACTGTCCATCTCTGACGGCAGTAGCTTGAAATTCCACTTTCTTTCCACACGGGCTCTCAACTGAGATAGTCCTTCGTCCACAATCCAATACGGCCTTGTGCTTGGATAACCAATCCATTCCCAAAATAACATCTAAGGCCTGGGTCTCCAAAATAATAAGGTTCGCTAGGAACTCTATCCCATCTATTAGTATTCTCACCCCAGAACATCCTACTTTCGTTTGGAGTTCGGAACTAGGGGTTTGAACTAAAAGCATGCATTTAAGTCTTGCAATCTCCAAATCATTTTTAACAACAAAGCCTTGAGAAACAAACGAGTGCGAAGCTCCAGAATCAAACAAAATCAAGCTGGTGCAGTCTTGAGTTGACAAGTAACTTACCCAAGATAACGCCTGTGGCATTCTCGTAGTGCATCTGCGGTGACATGGTTGACTCGGCCTCTCACCACGCCTGGGTGCAGCTCACTGATGTCGGGCGTCTGGCCGTGTGGATCCCAGATTGAAGCGAACTGGGGTCACTCCTGCTGTCTTCTTAGGACAACTATTGGCAAAGTGTCCTGGCTCGTTGCAATTGTAACAGCGTCTCACTGTCCCTTGTTGACTGCCTGAAGCGGCGTTTCTGGCTGGTGCTGGGGTCTGATAATTCTGATTGACGGGTCTTGGTGCTGGTGACGGTGTCCTTGTAGCACTCTGCGGCTGGAATCTGAAAAACTGATTTGGCGCAACTCTCAAACGTTGCTGCGATCCCTGACGCGATCCCTGATGCTGCATCCTGCGCTTCCTGTTCTCATCCAGTTCCTTGCGCTTGTCCTAAAAAATAAGCGCCTTATTCACCAGCTCTTGGAAATCTGGAAAGGTGTGGGTGATCAGTCCCACCTGCAGTCCTAAGTTAAGTCCCTTCATGAAGCGAGACTGTCTGGCTTTATCTGTCGCTACATCCTCAGGTGCGTAGCGTGCAAGCTGTGTGAACTTGTTCAGGTATTCGGCCACTGGCTGATTACCTTGCTTCAGTGCTCTGAACTTCTCCTTCTTGAGATCCATGATTCCTTCAAGCACGTGATACTAACGAAACGCAGCTGTGAACTCCTCCCAAGCGATATCTTGAGGGTTCTCCTGTGTAGCGCAGAAGTTCTCCCACCATTCGGCGGCTGTTCCTTCCAACTGATGAGAAGCGTAGAGTACCTTCTCATTTCCCATGCATTGAGCAATGTGTAGCTTCCTCTCAATTGACCATAACCAATCATCGGCCTCCAACGAGTTAGCATTCCCGGAGAAAGTGGGTGGATGAGTCCTCATGAACTCTGACAGTCTTGTATTCTGGCGTTGTCCCTGATTGACTTGATTAGCTTTGGCCTGAGCGGTGACGTGCTGCATCTGTTGCATCATGGCATGCATCAACTGAGTCTGAGCAGCAAGAAAAGCTCTGAAATTCTGCATATCAACTGGCGGTGCTGGTGCTCCATCATTGGGGTTTTCTGCTGGGCGAGAACCACTTCCATTGCCTCCAAGGTTTCCACGAGTGCTCACCATCTGTCGATTGCTCCAAGTTTTTAGAGACGAGAGGGAAATAAGAATAGACAAGTAATATGGAACTATGCGGGGCGAAGGGTGTAACTCAAAATCCAACTTTATTATTAATAATAGTAATAACTTGGCATGGTTGCTTACAATGCCTAAGGGCCTTTTAAAACATACTGCACACTCAGCAAACAATGAAAATCCAAATCGAACTAACACTGGAGTTTAACGCCTAAAGGGTGACTCTTTATTCTATGACACGACTCGACGAAGTAGTCTCAACCTCAAAACCTAAGCTCACTCATCAAGAAAACCTCCACTGCCTAGGTGGGGGTGCGACGGCATAGGCGCGAAACAATCGCCATGCCCTGCAACTGCAGCTGTGGTCGATGACGCGGCGTCTTCCTCTGGCTCTGGATCTGGCTATTGCTGTGGCTGTGGCGCTTCTTCTGGTTCCTCCTCTGGGTCTGGAGCGTCCAACTCCAACACTGGATCGGGACCTTGGCCATACAGTGCAGTCTCCAGCTCTGCGATCCTTTCTGCAGCGTGAGCGACGTACTTAGTGGCATTCTCCAAGTGCTTCTTCTCTTCCTCAACCTGCTCGCGAGCCTTCTTCAACTCCTGAATTGTGTCCTCGATCAGCTCTTCCTGAGCGGCGACGAATCTGGCTAAGTGAGTGACGGTAGCATCCTCATCTTCTATCGGCTGCCGTTGAGCTCTGCTGTCTCTGCGTGGGTGGTGATGGAACACTGTGCCTTCTAGCTCCCTGGAGTAAGTGCGAGCGATCTGCTGCATCGCTCGACGCGACACTTCCTGGATTCCCATCTCGAAGGTAGACCTCCTGTCGGTGAAGTGAAAAGGGTGACTGAACTTGGTCTTCTCTCGGGCATACACCGTGATCCGGACGTCCCATCCTGTGACCAGTCCTGCTTGCACAAGTGTAGTTCCTCGGTAGAGCGGCTTCTCAAAACCTCCAAGAAACTGGAGCATACGCCACAACTCGGCGGCATAGCCTCCTTCACGCTCGGCGTAATTGTTCTTCATCATCATCTGTCAAAGGATACTTGCGTAAGAACACAACACTTTAAAACCAATGTGGAAGACGAAAAGAACTCAGCAGGGGTATGAACAAGGAAGAAAAGGGGTAAGTCGAGAATTCATTCATTATCTTGACCACTTTTAACTTTAGAAAATAGGTTTTATCCTCACTACGACCATTCTAGCTATGGGTTGAGCCTCACGGTCAAGATGGCTCGATACCACCTCTGTCGGGACCGAATGCAAATCAGGACCCTCTGTGTATTCAGCACTAGTCCAGAAGCAGCTTAGTGCACACAGTCTTAACATCGGTAAATATCACAATCATACCACTCGATACTAATAAAGTACTTTAATTAAATAGTCAAACTGGTTGCTCGACCTTATGGTCGAGTTACAAATATACGCCACGCAGGGCGAAACTTATTAAGAGAGAATTAATAGCAGTGGAAAAAGTAAGATAACATCGTGGCGCCATCCAGTATACCACAGGCAACTGACTGGGACTCGCACCCTAGTTCGACGGTTCTTCTGGAAGTTCCTCCTCCAAAGCTGGTGTAGACTCCTCTTCAACTGGTGTTGTATTATGGCAAGGGTGAGTACTTGGTACTCAGCAAGTCATGCACAGAATGCAGCTAATATACTACATGCATGGCTTCGTACAATGGAATAGTTCAAGGTTTATTTGCAGTAAACAGGATTTGACAAGTATCATAAGTAGATTCGAAAGCAGTAAAAACAAGTATAAAATCAATAACTTTTCCAGGAGTTTAATAAGCAGCTTTCCCAATCCTAGTGCACATTTCCATCAACATCATTCTTTAAACCAAACTCTCTTTCTAAGTCCAAGTTATTTTTGATAAAGTCTAACCCTTGACTGTAATTCCCGAGCGATGTCCAATACTGCGGACACGGCTATTCGAATAGATTTTACACTCTGTAGAGGTTATGCACTTTACCCACAAGATACAATCAAACACCACAAAGGCGAGTTCCCGTAACAAAGTCTTTCGGAAACCTCTAACAATACAAGTGGCCCTCTCCGGTGTTGCACACTAACCCTTCCCTTAGCAAAGGCGAAGTTTAGGTCAAGCCACCGTTAGATGGGTACCTGGCTGCAGCCCCGATACGCTCCCCCGTACAACTACATAAAGGGTGTTGTTGACATCCTGAGGTCCCATAGGTACGTTATTAGCAACTTAATCAACTAGGTCCGTCCCATTACAGACATGTGGTTGCACGTTTGACCCAGTTCAAAGGCTTGCAAGGTTAAGTCCTTAGGGTGACCAGGGCAAGACTACCCGAAGAACCAAACCAACGTTCCCGGTGCCACAACTGGCCCACCTGATCATTCTTGCCACATGCCCCGGTCAAAAGCTATTTATCAAAGCCCAGTTGATTACCATGCACCACGTGCCATCAACATCACATGATACCTTTCCAACACAGGTTCAATATATCATTAGGTCAATATTAGCATTTGATTGTCCAAAATCATGTCATGAGCACGTAGCAGGTTTAAGCAATATACTACAACAGTCTAAAACCCATGTTGGCAATTTTAGTAGTGTCCAACTAGTAAACCCCAACTATGGTGACAAGGGTCATGGCACATATTTAATTAACCAAGGTGTCATACAGCAATTAGGTATTTACCTAATTCCCCAGAATTAAATAAAGTATTTTCTAATTGAACTAGCATGCAATAAGTTAAATCAAAATAGGTTTCAAAATAGGATCAATATGGTCAAAGCATAACTTGCCTTCAAAAAGTACTTGCTCTTGGTCCTGAGCTGGCTCCTGGGTCAATACCTCTCCTTCGAATCCTTTCGGCACTTCAACGTCTACTCGTAAAGCGTGCAAATAGCAATAAATGAATAAAATAGTAGACCAAAAGTGTCCAAACATCCAAATAAAGTTCATAAACAGAGAGAGAGCATAATTTTATAAATTTTTAGAAACTGGAATCGTCAAATTCAGAGTTCAAATGAAAAAGATACAAGCATTTAAAGTTTAAAATAACCAATTAAATAATATTTTAGAGAAAAAATTTAGTCCAAAATTTTAATAAAATTCACCATTAGGTAGATCTAAATTTTATACAAATTTAGAAATTTGAATCACTCAAATCGGAGTTAAAACGCAAAAGTTATAAGCGTTTGAAGTTTGAATCAAATTTGAAATCAATTATTCGAATTAATAAATCATTTTCTTTTTTTCGGAAATTTATTTATTGCGTCAGCATGACACGTGTCAGTACCGGATTGGTCCACGTGGACTTGCTGACGTCAGCGCCGGCCGAGCCCACTGATGACGTCAGCATGACGTCATCGGCCACGTGGCACCACCCGTGTGCTGCCACGTGTCCTGGTCTATGGACATGGCCCACGCGCGGCTCGGGTCCACGGTGGATCCGGCGCACGGCTGCACATGTCACTGACATGTGGGCCCGTCCTGTCAGCGGCACTTCTTCACGCATGCGGTGCGGTGGCCTGGCCACGTGGCACGATCCGAGCCGTTCGATTCGGATCGGACGGTCCAGATTGGATCGGATTTTTGCCTCACCGTGGGTGGCGTGGAATGATCCGGCGGGTGACGCGTGGCGCTACCTACGCTGTTCGATCTCGATCGAACGGTTGAACCTTATCCAGCGCTTGGTGCGACGTGGCTACATCTGGGCCGTTGGATCTTGATCTAACGGTCCAGATCCAATCTGGTTTTCTAAAGTTTCGGGGAAACGTGGACTCACCGTGATCGACCGATGAAGATCCAACGGTGCACGGAGCTCGTGGACGGAGATGGCGTCACGGCAGGGCTGGGTTGCCGGCGCTAGGGAAGATGACCACGGGCGCGGCGCTACGGGCGTTCTCCGGCGTGATCGAGATGTCCCGCAGGTGCGTCTTGTCTTGGGGGTTCTGATCCTGGGCTCCAACACGGCGGAGAAGGGCTATCGGTGCTGAAGAAGACGAGGAAACCGTAGCGGCTCCGCCCAACTTCGGCGAGCGATCGGCACGGCTTGGCGGCGGCTTCAGCTCTATTAGCTGGGGCAAAGGGGGCGCAGGGAAGAGGGCAACCTCGGGGACCGGTCCGGGCTTTAAATAGCCTAGGCATGCGCGCAAAACCCGGAACCCTAACGAACCCGGCGAAGGGCGCGGCGGCGCAGTCCGTATCGGACTCGGCGGAGATGACGACCCGCGGCCGTCCACGTGTCCGATCAACGGCCACGATTGCCAGGCGCGCACGGGTCCGAGTCGGACCCGGTCGAAAAGGTGCGGCCCAATCTTGACCGTTGGATTTCGATCCAACGGTCTCGCGCGACCAGGGTTCGACCCGATCGGTTCCGGTTCGGTCGGACTTGAACTCGAGTCTAACTCAGACTCGGTCGGATGAACAGTACAAACCCACTCGCAATTTCCAGTGATTAAATAATCCAAATTAATTCTCAGAAATTCATTTATTTCATTAAAAATAGTAAAAGACTTAGAAAAATTCCAGAAAAATTTTGAAAAATATTTTGGGGCATTTTGGACTCAAATAAAATATTTCCAACAAAATTTTATTTGCAAAGTTAATTTCTTTAATTATTTCAAAATGGAATAAATTCAAATAAATTCCAAATAAATTCCAGAAAATTCCAAAAATTCACCAAAGTGCCAAATCACTCATGAATTTAAGAAAAGCAAAAAAATTTGGTGTGTTACAATACCGTCGCACACCACAAAGGCGATTGACCGTAACGAAGTTATTCAGAAACCTTCATCTACACCTATGACCCTCTCTGGTATTGCCTTCACTACCACTTCCCCCACGAAGGATCGAAGTGTAGGACTGACAAACACCGTTGGACAGGGTACCAAGCCGTAGCACATGTATGCTCCCCCATACAGTTACCCCAATGTAACTGTCACCCTGAGGTATCAAAGGTAAGACTTCAGAATCCTACTAAACTAAGACCGTCCCACTCCAGTCATGTGGTTGCACGAAAGGCCCAGTTCAAAGGCTTGCAAGGTGAAGTCCTTAACTGTCCATGGAAAGACATCCTTATCTCAAGTTTTGGCTCAAAGCCCTCACATCACTCATCCCGTTGCCACGGAGGCCCACCTGGCACGAAGCCATCTAGCCACTTGCCCCAGTCTAAATCTTTTCCCACCCCTGTTCAATTATTGTGCAACACATGCCAACAATAAAGTCAATTACCATGTAGAACCACAAAGGTACCTACACTTCACATCATCACGTGGCAAGATTACACTATTTCCAAAATTCATTCCATATATCATTAGTCAATGTTATTTTTCCATTTGAAACACATTTCACGTAAGCATAGCTAAGCAACTTTTCACTGTCTAGCCTCCTGTGTTGGCATATTACTAGCATCCAACTAAATAACCAACTTAAGGTGACAATGGAATACATGGCATACAAATATTAATCTTCAAGGGTGGAATTAACGATTAGGTTGATTATCTACTTAACCCAAATTAAGTTAATCCATTTTTAACAACATAACATGCATAATTTAAATCAAAATATATTTCAAAAATTAGGAGCAACATGGTCAAAGCACAACTTGCCTTCGTAAAACAGCGAGTCTGGGTCTTGATCTGGAGCTTGATCCTTGAAACCCGCGTCCTCACATAGCTCGGCATCTATGCGTAACAGGTATAGAACCTGATAAGCACGCGAAATAATGTACAAACACACATCCAAAAAATACTACAAATCAAATTAGCTCATACTTTCATGAAAATTTCCAGATAATTAGTCTAGCATTTTCTAAGTTTTATAAAATTTATTTCGAAAATTTTGGAGGTGCAGTTTTAGAGCTACAAAATTCGTAAGTTTGGACATTCCGTGAATAATTTAACATTACAAATTTATTCATAAAATTTCATAAAAAATACTGTAGAAAGTTATTAATTTCTACTAAATAACAAAATTTGTTGTAAGCGATTCGAACTTAGAACGAATTTTTAGCGAAGAAGACAAAATTCGCAATTTGGAGAAAAATGAATTACGTAACATTTTTGCATGGCACTATTACCCTTGTATATGTGTATACTCCTTGGATGCCTATGAGTTCGGTTTGGGCATTTGCTACATGAGAAAAAAAACAGAGATCGGCTGGATGACTAGAGCGGGACAGCGAGTGCAGTCGGCCGGAGACAGCGACGGTGGCCGCGAACGCGGTCAGCCAGAATTAGTCGGCGGCGGAGGCGACTACGACGACGGCGCGCTTGTGCATGCAGGCTAGAGAGGAGTCGCGATCGGCTACACCAACAAATATACGTGTAAACGCATACGTCTATTATATATTCGTATACTTGCATACGATCCTAGTACTAATAGACATACCTGCGTACGTACTACCTATACATGCAACGAGATCAACCGATCGGTAGAGATAGAGCGCACACGAAGGACAAGAAAAACAGGTATACCGTCCGGCGCAGAGGATGCGAGATCGAAGAGTGCGTTGACGGTGAGGTAAACGGCGGCGGCAACGGCGATCGCGACGACCAACGGCAATGGCGACAAGACGGCGGCGACGACGGCAATGGTAGCGGCGACGGCAACCAACGGTGATTACAACAGCGGCGGGAAGGTGACAACGACAACGGTAGAGGCGACGGTGGCGGCATAGACGGCGGCGACGACAACGACGACAACGACGACAATGGCAGCAGCGATGGTGGCGACGACAACGGCGACAGCGTCAACGGCGGAGAGGAAGCAATGGAAATTGTGCGGCTAGAGAATGGAAATGGCTGGATGTGTTGGATGAGTGAAGGAATGGAATGGCTAGGAGATGGAGAAGTGCTTCAAACGTGAGAACTAGAAATGTTCAGGAGTGCATTGCTAGCAAATGAAATGGCTGACAGAAGGGAACGGCTGGAAAACAAAACGGCCGGAGAAAATGCACATGGAGAAATTAAGAAACTGCTGGGAAAGAATTTTGTGCGTGTGGAGACATTTCCAAAGGAGATGAAATGGCTGAGAAAAGAAAAATGTCACCTTGATTCCTGCAGGCACTCACGGCTGGAAAGGAAGCAATTAACACATTTTTGATTCATGCGTATGCAAAATGTCCATGCATGGAAACGGCTGGACATGCAGAAGTGGTTGGAAAGATTGTATCGACATCAAAGCATTGTGGCCAGTACATTACTAGTCCATGCTTAATGGAGAACTTTCCAATGCGTGCATGAGAAATGGTTCAATGAAGAAATGGAAACGTGCATGAGAAACAGCTAGAAATGAGAAGATACGACGGCTGGGAACTCCATCGTCCAATTACTCAAGCATAAACGTATGTACACATGCACGTTACAACACATGCTCCGGAAAAAAAATAATAGGGAGGTTCTAATAATCTGAAAAATTCCTCTAAAATACTAGGAACTATTTGGAACCTAACGAAGTTGGTTTCGCGATTTTTCGACGTATAGATTTTTCATAAAAATTCTTGTAGTAAATCAGACACCTGTACAGATTTTTGTAAAGTCAACGACTTACGTTATATAGCATGTTTTTCGAAAATATTTGAAGCGAACACACTCGTCTAACAATTATCTTAATTATCAACAAAATTTTAAATTTTATGCTTATTCGAAAATGTCTGATCTTTATTTAATACGATTAGTCTAACAAAGTTGAATTCAAATTACTTGTGAGGATTCCAGGTAAATTTCAGAGATTATAACTAATCCCAGAAACACACTAAATATATTAAAAGAAATTCTTGGGATGTTACAATGATTGTCGTTGTCTGCAACGCAGTCTAATCAGAGAAAATATTTTTCTATGGAAAATCCACATGGAAAAACCATGGGCCAGGGTACCCATCACGTAGAGTACATCACCAGAAGTCTACACAAAAAATTTAACGGTCAAACCCGAAAAATTGAGGGAGATATGTCCTCTACAAGATTCGAGATTGAAATGGCCGTAACTTTTGATTCTTGGGCCAAATTGGATGATATTTGGAGGGGAGACAGATGGGACATCATGTCTGACCATAGAGAAGACAGATCTTGAAAAGTGTTGACGAGATGATGGGGGACGTGCTCCAAAGTTCGGCCATCGTTTGGGCGACGTCTGGGCTTCTCGGCGGCGGTTCGGGAGTTTGGATGGATTGATCTGAGGTTGAGGGCATGGGACAGGGTCATGGGAGGTCTACAAGGGGTTGGGGTGGTGGCTAGGGCAAGAAAATCAAGAAAAACACGAAAAACCAGTTCCACAAGCATTTTATCGAGCACTTGGTGTGCGTGACCCGGACTGGGTGACATAGCCGATTCTGGTGGCGACACGTGGCACGACTAGGGAAATTCGGATTTTTCCAAGAAAAAAAATTCTGAAAATTCTAATAAATCATTTAAGGCAATAAAAATACCAGAAAAATTCTAGACAAATTCTAGAAAATATTTTATGACATTTTGAACTGAAATAAAATATTTGCAACAAAACTTTATATAAACTTTTCAAATATTTAATTAATTTCGGTAAAAGGGCTTAATACGATTCAATTCTAATTAAATCCGATAAATAGCAAATGAGCTCCGAAAAATCTCAAAAATTACAGAAAAATTCCTTGGAGCACAAGGAACCCAAGTAAAACTAAATTTCTTTTATTTGAAATATAAAATAATCAAATTAAATTGTTTTAGCTTTAAGAAAATCTAGATTACACTTTATAAACGCGAGGAAATCAACGGAAATTTTTGGGAAGCTAAACTAAACCAAAATTTTTTGAAAACCCAAATTTTGGGATGTTACAAACCTCCCCCCTTAACAGAATCTCATCCCCGTGATTCAAGGCTAGCTATAGAAATAGGTTTAGGGGGACTCAACTCTTGAGGCTTCTTCAAACTTCCAAATAACTGCACACTAGATAGGGTCATTTCTCAACAAGCGCTTGATAACATCCAAAATTTGTAGGCTGCTCTTTGCGGATGAGATCCTCATGCAACTTCACTGACTCCAACAGTGTCTGCTTTTATGGCACAAGAAGGCACTTCTTCTGCGGGGAATCTTGATACCTCCTCTATCGGGAAATCTTGAGCATGTCATGCAGTAATGCAAACGTCTCTAGCAACTCTAGTGACAGGCTCCCTTGCTTTTGTTCCTGAACACTTGATTTTCTGCTTCTTCTAGAAATTGGACAAGCTGTATCTGACGACGAAAACTACTTGAAATTCTGCAGTCTTGAACTAGACTTGAACATCATTCCGGTTTGTCTTGTACTATCTTTGTCGGCTTGATTCTCGAGTATTGGCTTGAACTCTATTTCAATTGATTACTCTCTTCACATTGGACTCAAGCTTCAACTATTATTGGGGTAATGGTATTGGCTTGCCGGCGTACATTGCGGTGGTAGAGTAATTCTTCAGGAAGACAATTATCTTTTGTAGTTATTAAGCACACGCATCAACTCTTTCTTCCGATGTGATGGCACATCCATCTTCTTGCCTCAAATGTACTGAAGTTATGAAAGTGCATCTAGGCACTTATGTTGTTTTGGAGATTAATGATAAACGATTAATGACAAACGCATGTAATGTCAATCAATGTAATTGTACAAATGCTTAACTTAATGCTTAACAAAAGACAAACCTCTAATATGTTTATACTGTTATGAGACTAACATGTTTATTGCCTAGTTGAATATTAGTCTCAACTATTTTAGAGGAAAATCAATTGGGATGGTTAAGCAAAAATGAGGTATGCAATCTCGGTATTCCTTCCATATTTGTCATTGCATTCTTCTTTAGCAAATGCATATTGAACTCTAAGTAACTTGTTGATTTCATATGTGCACATTGATTCTTGCCATAATTGCTTGTGCATATATATATTCATTTGAGTTCATTATGTGCTTTGTTTTTAATATGCTTGTGTTAACTAAAGTTAAACTTTATTGCTTCATATTGACTTGGTGCATACATGTCTTAGTTGTGTATCTTCTAATGCACCACTCTTAGTGAAGTTTAATCTAGAATTGGATCACATTATTTACTCTCATTCCAAATATTGTTTGCACATGTGTAATTCGTGTATATTCTATCATGTGCTTCTTTTAAGCAAAGTCCGTGTTCCTTGCCATGATTTAATTGATTCTTCATATTGGCAATTATCTCTCTAGTGCAGTTAGATCAATCATATATTCATCATGATGCACTTAGCAGAGAATATTTCTATTGTCAAGTGTTTCCATTCATATTGTGCTTCTTGATATGAAACACTTGTTATTATCAATTTATTCAATATATCTTTTAAGCTTGTGGGACTAATATGTTTGCTGAGAGCTTTGATAAGAGTTAGGTCCCAAAGCTGTGTGTATGATGACCAAGATGGTTTGAAGGACGACAAGCGAGTCAAAGTCAAATAACACGGCGGTGTCACCAAGAGCTGAGGACTAAGTCAAGAACGACTTGGTGTGAGGATCGTCTTGGTGATGATCGAGCTCAAGGTCGGAGAGGACGAGAGTCTCATGAGGTGAATCGCGTCGAGGTTGACAAGACAAATGACGTCATCAATCTTTGTGAAAGCGTCATCATGCACCGTGCATCCGGAAGAAGTCGGCATGTAAGCTTAGTGTAAGACTTAGATTTTGTGTTAAATTTGAGTCTAGGGATTGCCGTACTATTAAGAGGGATGCAATCGTTGAAATTACTTAGACATGTCTCAAGTGCTCAAAAGTGGTCTATCCTTGTCTAAGATTGAGAAACCTACTCACACTTTGTTCACCTAGGTGTAGGTGGGTTGGTGTGAGGGATAGAAGTGTTGTTGGTTTCGGAAAGTGAGAATTTGAGGTCTCCTTGTGGATTCTTTGTGCAATCTGATTTTATCCTTTGGGATTTGGGTAGTGAGACCTTGTTAGTTGTGTAGCCCTCGTTCTTAGCTTTCCGAAAAGTTCGAATTCGTCGAAATCGGAGTCCGGAGTCAAAAGTTATGCCCGTTTTCGTCCGGCTGCTGCGTGCTGACTAGGAGATCCGGAGTATCTGGACATTTAGTCCGGAGACTCCGGATGATCCGGAGTGTCCGGGTTAAATGTCCGGAGTCTCCGGGTTGACCAGTTCGGTCCAAACGGCTAGTTTTTGGGGTTCCTCTATTTAAAGCCCCTTCTTGCCCACTTCAAAGGAGCCGTTGGGGGATGTTTTGCTGGGTATTAGAGGTGTTCTTTGTGAGTGTTTGAGCCCCCAATACTCCTCCCTACTCCTTAGATCTTAGTGATCCCCTTTTGTGAAGGGTTGGGTAGTGGAGAGAGGTGTTTGGATTGAGGATTGATTTGAGGAGTGGAGCTGGTTCCTTGATGCTTTGAGGTGTTCTTCTTAGTGATCTTGAGCTCCCAAAATCCCCTCTAACCCTAGATCTTAGTGATCCCTTTTGAGTGAAGGTTTGGGTGTGAGAGTGGGTAGTGATCGGATTGAGTGTGATTAGTGTGTTGAGCACTTGAGGTGGACTCTAAGTGAGTTCTTCGGGAGCATTTGTTGCTCTTGGAGGTTGAGGTCTCCTAGACGGCTAGGAGTTGCCGGTGAGCTTCCAAGATTTGTGTGGAAGGCCACCGAAGGTTTGTGAAGGTCCGATTCCGCCTCCGCAAGGAAAGGAATCAAAGAAGTGAAGACCGGCGAGTGCATTGTGCATCACCGGGAGGAAGAGGGTTGAAAGAGACCCCGGCTCAAGTGTGACCGAGCCGCCTCAACGGAGACGTAGGATCCCCTCAAGGATCCGAACTTCGGGATAAAATCTTCGTGTCTCCATCCTTACTTCGGTTTCCTCTTTTGCTCATTCGCTTAATTTGCTTTCGATTCTTGTGATTAGATCAATTAGATTGTGTCTACTGCATCTATTCTTGCTTGTATCCTTACTTTGTTGCAGTAGAGTAATTTGTATCTCTTGAATCGAAGGAGTAATTAATTTTGTTGCACTCTCTCTGTTCTGACCGAAACAGGCAACCAGAGTATCCGGACATACCGGAGTATCCGGACTAAATATCCGGAGTCTCCGAGTTGACTGTCTCGGGCTGAATTGTTTAAGTTGCAAAACTTAATTATCCCAATTGCTTCCGCATTATCTCTGATAGATTAATTTAAATTGGGTATAATTTTGTAATCGCCTATTCACCCCCCCTCTAGGCCGACATCCCGGTCCTTTCAATTGGTATCAGAGCCAAGGTCTCTCATTTTATTAGACTTAACCGTCTAGAGAGTAAGGGATGGCGACTAGAGGTTTAGTGCACTCACATGATCTACTTATGCTAGATGGCTCTAATTTTGCTTCATGGAAATTAATCATGGTTTCTCATTTTAAATCCATGAGCCCCCAAATTTGGTGGATCGTAGATGTCGGCTTTTCATCTCCATTGAATGAAGTTGATCCAACTAATGGAGAGATGAAATGCCTACATCTCGACGCTCAAGCTACTAATGCTTTATTTAATGTTGTGAGCGAAGATATATTTGATGAAATATGCAATCTCAAGAGCGCTCATGATATGTGGACAATGCTTCAAGACAAATATGATGTGTCCACATCATCAAGTGAGGATTGCATTGAGGAACGGATGTCGGTTGATGATTCTTCAACCTCTACATCAAGTGATGATGAACTGGCATCACCATCTACCTCCTCTTCCGCCTCAAGCAATGACGACACTCCTATTTGCCTCATGGTAAAGGAGAAGAAGGTATCACACTCATCCAAATCTAAAAATATAGATGATTTAGGTAAGAGTGATGATGATAGTGATACCAAGTATGATGGTAGGTTTGGTGATATTAGAGAAATATCACTACCTAAAATGCTAGCATTGCTTGAAACGGTAGAAAAGCAAGAGGACACTGTCGAGAAGCAAGAGGATTTGCTAATCTTTGAAAAAGAAAGAAATCTTAAACTTGAGAGTGCTCTTGCTAAAGAAAAGGCGAAAAATGAATCTCTTGAGAAGGAGAGAACTAGATACAAAATTTTGAAAGATGAGTATGACTCACTTCAAAAAAATTATGATGTTCTTAAGGAAAATCATGAAAGTATCCTTCTTAAGGAATTCATTAAGCCTAGAGTAGACATTAGCATTCAATGTGATTTAATTGATGAAATGCTTTGCTCAAATATCATTCCTTGCATTTCATCTAAAATTGATATGTCTACTTCTAGCATTGATTTGCCTTGTTGCTCTAACAGCTTCTAGTTCCTCTAGTTGTTTAGATGCTAATCTTGTAGAGGAAAACAATGAGCTAAAGGCACAAGTCATTCAATTGGAAAATGACTTGGAGAAGTGCTACAAGGGCAAAGCCGTCCTCGACAAGATCTTGAGCGAGCCTCGGGCACCTCAAGATAGAAGAGGACTTGGCAACATCTCCAAGAGGGAGAAGAGCAAGAAGAAGCACAATGCAAGAATGAAGACGATTGTGTGCTTCGAATGCAACAAGAAGGGCCACTTCGCCTTCGTGTACCCCAATAAAGTGGATAACAAGGCCACAACTCTAACCTTGAGGCAAGCTGGCAAGAAGCAAGACAAGAGGAAGAGACGTTCAAAGCCCACTTGCTTCAATTGTCGGGAAAAAGGGCACATTGGTAAGAATTGCCCTAAAGGTTTAATCCCTAAGCCTACTCATCACTCTAATGATTACTTGCTTAGGAAGGACAAGAATGGCAATTTATTTGCCAAACTTGTCAAGTCCCCTATGCCTGCTAAAAATGATAATATTCATTTGCATAGGAAGAGTAAGTTTAGAAATGGATTTGCTAAAATTGTTAGGACTCCTAAGCCCACTCAAAGCAATTCCAACAAATTGCTTAGGAGAAATAATAATAGCAATCAATTTGCTAGACTTGCTAGATCCTCTAAGCTTTTCTAGTATGATGATCATCATATGCTTAGAAGGGAGCAAACTAGAAATAGTTTTGCAAAGTATGATTGTCCTCCTAAGCCTTGTTATAAAAATGCCAATCAATTGCTTAGGAGGAACAATTATCGCAAACCTATTGCTAGTTATGTTAGTCAAGTCAATAATGCAAATATTAGGACCATTTGGGTTCCTAAGTCTATTGTGACTAACATTGTTGGACCCAACAAAGATTGGGTACCAAAGAGTGCTTAAAAGAATTATTAGGTACTAAGAGATGGATTGGATGCTTGATCTCCACAAGAAGAAAAATGAACTATCAATTGCAATCGGAGCCAAGCATGAAGATAATCAAGTCTATCTTAAGCCAATGCTATCTCGGTAACAAGTATTTAAATTGATTATATTATTGCTTCTAGCCTTGTGTAGGTTTAGATGCATTAGTATCATGAAAATCGATTTAATTGCTTGTTAGTAGTACTTGCTCTTGCTTTTAGTATTATTCCCTTATTGCAATCTTGAGTAAGTTAAATAGTGGCACATTTAGGGGGAGTGCTAATTCATATCCATGTGTATCACATCCCTACATGTGCCCATATCTATATAAGTGCATAATATATATTTTCAAAATCAACCTTTTAGCCAAAACTCAAAACTTGTGTACTTACTAGTAATCTTTTGAAAAACTAGTTGAAATTTGTATACAAATGTCTTTAAAATATTTTCCAAAGGTTTTGGCTTCCTAAAATTCTATTTTGAAAAGAAAATGAGTTTCAAGCCCAAAATCTAGATAGTAGTATCTTGTTTTGGATTTGAACTTATAATTTTCATAGAATTATAAGTAAAAGGATTTTGAAAATAATATTAAAGCAAAACTCCTAGAGTTGGTCATTCTTAATATCTTTTGTGTTCAAAAGTTTTTCAAAAGACCAACCCAACAAAAGCTATTTGCTTTCGAAATTCCCCGAAAATCTTAGTTTGACCTATATCGGTCAAAATATTGCACTTAATGAGTATTGCCATTTGGACCGGATCCTTTGCTATATCTAAGTCCAAAATGGTATTTCAAACTCATACATAAAGTTTCAAATCTCTAACTCTTATCCCATTCTCTTAAGATGGATTTGATTCTTTGTGTTAATTGTATTTGACTTTGTTGGTTTTCATTTGGTTCTTCAAAAGGACCTTCTTTGGACAAAAGTCAAAATCTTGTTTAAAAGGCCTAAATTTGCAAAAAGGTTTGTAAAACTATCCTACTTTGTATTTGAAAGGTTTTACAAGCTTTGGAAATAAAAATTCCTATTCTAGAAAATATTTTGGCCTAAAACAATTTGTGCTTTAACTCAAACATACCTAATATAGGATTTTGGCTTTCAAATTAGATTCTATTGTTTTTCTAAGTGGTCATGGCTTCAAAATGTATTTCAAATCCTTCAAGCCATGAGGATTCAATTGTGGATGAAATCCGAGTTGAAATTGCACTTTGAGGACTTTTCGAGTTTCGATTTCATTTTTATGCCTCAAAGCGCATTTCACCAAAATTGAGTTAAAAGAAAATTCTTTTAAAGCAAAACTTGTTCCAAAACCTTAAAAATGTCCAAAGTTAGTTCCCTAAAATTTTCAAATCATTTGGACTTCATTTGAATCAAATTTGACAATTTGCAAAAAGTTTCAGTTCAGTCGTGCCAAAGTCGGCACTACCTCACCTGACAGGCAGTAGTACCGCAGGTCGGCACTACCGCACCTGAACGGCGGTAGTACCGGATCCCCTGGCACTACCGGTGTTGTGTGCGTGGTAGTGCCGGTCTGGCAGACAAGACTGAAAATTCAGAAAATTTCGGATTTTTCGAATTTGGTTTTGGGATATCTTTAATTTGGCACTTCCTTTTTAAAGAATTCTTTTTGGAAAAAGATTCTTGCAATCCCAAAGCATCTTTTTGCACAAATTCAAATGTTTTTGAAAATATTTGAAGGAGTTTACTAGTGGTATCACTTTTGAGGAGTTATTTGGTTGCAAGGGGATTTGTTCTTTTCAAGTGGTTTTCTTGTACCCCTTTGCTTGTTCTCAAAATTTTTCAGCTCTGATACCTTTCTAAATCTTTGTGATTTAGATTTTCTTGTATTTGCATTTGCCCTGTTACCTGTCAGTGTTTATTGCTCTGATACCCTTCAAACTTATCGATTTTCTTTTAAGTGGTATCATTGGCTAGACAAAACTTGAGCAATTCAAATGCAAAATAGCTCCATGATTCTTTTATTGAATATCTTGAGGAGCGTATTTATGTCAAGTTTTGGGCATTTACATGTTTTCAAGTGGTATCCTCATTTGTTTGACTCCAAAGCTTTCAAGTTGCTCTTTGATACCCTTAAATGGTTAATTGCTCTGATACTCATCGATTCAATCGATATCTTTTTTCTTTTGGTATCAATATCTTTGTGATTTGATCCAATAAGAAGTATCAAAAGAGCGTTATTCATTTATCGTGTTTCCAAGGGGTTTCATCTTATTTGATCTATCCAATTGGTATCAATGAACTTCAAGTTTCCTACAAGTGGTATATGTTGCCTCTTTGTAGCATTGTTTTGATACCCAAAGTCTTTTGAGTTGGATTCTCCATAAGCTTAAATTGTAAGTTCAATCGCTTAAGAACTCTCTATGTGAGGTTCTTTATGAATTGAAATGCATAAAGAGGAGAAATTCCATTTGAGCATTGTTCGTTAATGAAAATTTCTTTATGCTCTTTCTCGAAAGAAGTTCTTCAAGCATCTCCCTTGAGATAGTTTTTTCAATTGGTATCCAATTTCTCAAGTGGTATTTGCATTGGGTTTCTCGCTTAACCCTATTAGGCAAGAGTTTGGATTCTGCAAGAGAATCACGATGTTTGTCGTAAAGCCTAATAAAATGAAGTGAGTTATTTGAATTAGTTTCAAATAACCTTGAGATACCTTCCTTTGCTTTGAGCTTTAGTTCTTTCATTTGGTATCTTGGCAAGCCTTTCAAGGATGAAAACTAAGCGAGCTTTTTCATTGCTCCAAGCTTCTAAGTGGAGCTTATCTAGCTAAGCTTTCATTTCATTGAAAGTGCATCCTTTGGCTAAGTTCTTTTAGAGACTGGACTTAATTGTATCTTAGCCTCAAAATGTTTCCTCTTTTGAATGAATTGAAGTTTTATTGCTAAAAGAGGATTTCAAAATTGAATGTGTTTCAATCCTTCTTGTAAGTTAATCTTACAAGATCTTCCTTTGGGTTCTTAAATTTGAAAAATTGCATGCAAAAGGTACTATCATGCTTATCATCTTTATCTTGCATAGTGCATTTTTAGACATTATCAAACTAACTTGGGTCAAGTTGAAAGATATTTGTTCCCGGAAATCGTGTGCTTGTCTGTTGATGTTCAAGGTTTCGGAAAAGGTGTCAACTTCGACGGTGAGATGAAGGAAAGGAGTGTAGCTCCAAAGTCCGAGGGATCCGAGGCCGTGCGACTTGACCATGACCGATTCGAACATGTAATAGACAAGAACCGACTGAAGGGACGTATTTCTTTCTGACCATACTTAATAATGTCTTTGTACACCATTATGCTAATTGTCTTAAATTTTAAATGGTGTAATGTTTATCATGTTAAGTCTTCCAATTGATATCAATTCTTTCAATCATTATTTATTTCAATTGGTAATTAGATTGCTTTGATACTACTTCAATTGCTTATCAATTGGTATCCTCTCATTGTAAATTGCATTTTCTCTCTATTTAAGTGTCATCTAACTTTTTGCCATATTAGTATGATTGGTATGGCTGATACCATGCTTAAGGAGGAGGAAATGTAAGTTCAAGAACACATTAGTAAGAGGTATACCTTACTCTTTAAATTGATCATAAGCATGTAATTCACTTCCATACAGTGGCTATATGATATTGATAGTTATTATGCTCTGATACACATATTTGCTATATGATCTTTGTCATGATTTAAGCATCTCTTACATTCTTGTGAATCATGACTTCATTTTAATTGGTATCATCGATTGGTATCTTATTCAATTGTCATGTTTGAGCTTCACTTATATCTTGTCAATCATGACAACTTTAAATTTGTTCAATTGGAAATATCAATCACCTAAATCTTGGATATAATTGATATCATATCTTGCGTAGATTTAGGGGGAGCTTAATATCATTGATATCATTGTCTTATTACTAGCTCCTCTGTTTTATTTTGTTCTTCCTAATCCTTTTATTGAGTGTTCAATCTAGAGGGACAAAAGGTTATTCTTTTTGGGATTAATGACAAAGGGGGAGAATTTATGGATTTATCAATTGCCCCCTAATCGATTGACAAAAAGAGGGAGAATATTTGGGGAGAATTTATAGACTTATCAAATGCCCAATAATCGATTGACAAAAAGGGACAATGAAAAAGAGGGAGAATGTTTGTAAGTAAGATCTCTTACTCATTCTCCGTGTTCATTTCAATGCTAAATATCTTTATATTGTCCTTTAGTGCATTTGTTAAATCGTTTGTCATAAATCACCAAAAAGAGGGAGATTGAAAATGCATCTAGGCACTTATGTTGTTTTGGTGATTAATGATAAACGATTAATGACAAACGCATGTAATGTCAATCAATGTAATTGTACAAATGCTTAACTTAATGCTTAACAAAAGACAAACCTCTAATATGTTTATACTGTTAAGAGACTAACATGTTTATTGCCTAGTTGAATATTAGTCTCATCTATTTTAGAGGAAAATCAATTGGGATGGTTAAGCAAAAATGAGGTATGCAATCTCGGTATTCCTTCCATATTTGTCATTGCATTCTTCTTTAGCAAATGCATATTGAACTCTAAGTAACTTGTTGATTTCATATGTGCACATTGATTCTTGTCATAATTGCTTGTGCATATATATATATATTCATTTGAGTTCATTATGTGCTTTGTTTTTAATATGCTTGTGTTAACTAGAGTTAAACTTCATTGCTTCATATTGACTTGGTGCATACATGTCTTAGTTGTGTATCTTCTAATGCACCTCTCTTAGTGAAGTTTAATCTAGAATTGGATCACATTATTTACTCTCATTCCAAATATTGTTTGCACATGTGTAATTCGTGTATATTCTATCATGTGCTTCTTTTAAGCAAAGTCTGTGTTCCTTGCCATGATTTAATTGATTCTTCATATTGGCAATTATCTCTCTAGTGCAGTTAGAATCAATCATATATTCATCATGATGCACTTAGCAGAGAATATTTCTATTGTCAAGTGTTTCCATTCATATTGTGCTTCTTGATATGAAACACTTGTTATTATCAATTTATTCAATATATCTTTTAAGCTTGTGGGACTAATATGTTTGCTGAGAGCTTTGATAAGAGTTAGGTCCCAAAGCTGTGTGTATGATGACCAAGATGGTTTGAAGGATGACAAGCGAGTCAAAGTCAAATAAGACGGCGGTGTCACCAAGAGCTGAGGGCTAAGTCAACAACGACTTGGCGTGAGGATCATCTTGGTGATGATAGAAGTCAAGGTCAGAGAGGACGAGAGTCTCATGAGGTGAATCGCGTCGAGGTTGACAAGACAAATGGCGTCATCAATCTTTGTGAAAGCGTCATCATGCACCGTGCATTCGGAAGAAATCGGCATGTAAGCTTAGTGTAAGACTTAGATTTTGTGTTAAATTTGAGTCTAAGGATTGCCGTACTATTAAGAGGGATGCAATCGTTGAAATTACTTAGACATGTCTCAACTGCTCAAAAGTGGTCTATCCTTGTCTAAGATTGAGAAACCTACTCACACTTTGTTCACCTAGGTGTAGGTGGGTTGGTGTGAGGGATAGAAGTGTTGTTGGTTTCGGAAAGTGAGAATTTGAGGTCTCCTTGTGGATTCTTTGTGCAATCTGATTTTATACTTTGGGATTTGGGTAGTGAGACCTTGTTAGTTGTGTAGCCCTTGTTCTTAGCTTTCCTAAAAGTCCGAATTCGTCGAAATCGGAGTCCAGAGTCAAAAGTTATGCCCGTTTTCATCCGGCTGCTACGTGCTGTCTGGGAGATCCGGAGTATCCGGACATTTAGTCCGAAGACTCCGGATGATCCGGAGTATCCGGACAATCCGAAGTATCCGGATGATCCGGAGAGTCTGGGTTAAATGTCCGGAGTCTCCGGGTTGACCAGTTCGGTCCAAACGGCTAGTTTTTGGGGTTCCTCTATTTAAAGCGCCCTTCTTGCCCACTTTGTGATGCCCTAGGTCTGAGAGCGATCCTAGTTCTTTTCCGTCGTGGTTGTTTCGAAAAGAGAGAAGTTTCGTCGGGAATTGATTAACTAAAGTTCATGCGACGTTTTAATATTTTTTTTGGAGCGTCGGGATAGAATCAGTGGGCCGAGGACAACCTGGGCCGAGGCCGGGATTTCCCTCCCCACCTCTCCCTCCCCCTTCCCCTAAGTGGGCCGGCCCACTAGCCAAGGGGGGCGCCACCCCTTTTCCCCCTAACCCTAGGCGCCTCCTCCCTCTCCCTCTCCCTCCCCTAGCAGCCACCTCTCCCTCCCCTTCCTTCCCCTACGTGGTGGCTCAAGATCCGCAGCGAATCGCGAAGGAGAAGGCGAGGAGCGACTCCGTGGAGGCGTGGAGGATGAGCAGATCGCCGATTCGGGGTTCATCGCGTGTTCTTCGTGGGTTCGCAAGGGAGAACACTAGGTGGTGCCCCTTCTGGACGCAACTAGATCCGTCGTCTACGTCGGTAAAGGCAAGTGGAAGTAGTGTTATGGTTGAGCTATACATCGTTGTTTGCATTGCCTTCGTTATATTTCCCGATGACATTAATCATACATGGTTTGATCATTTGCTAGGAAGATTGCAATAATTAGATTAGCAATGTGATGATGTGCTTTGGCTTTGAACCAAGAGTAAAGAGAAGAATGATGTTGCCAATTGGTTGAACTGTCTAAATAGTTCATCTCAATGTTATTTGTTTTTCTATCCATGTTATATGATGGCATGCAAATATGTGGACTCAATGTGGAAAATTATGAATGAATTCATGCATGAAGCATTAACTGCATAATCATGCATTGGAAGTTTGTCGACACCAGCGTGCGTGACCGTACCGGTACAACACCGTGTGTTCCTGAGAAAGGGCACGATGAAGAGGATCATGGCATAAGCATATGCACAAGCATGAGCATTTTACTGAGGTTGTGGTAGTCGATATTGTGGTGTTGAATGTAAAGCATGTGGTGTGTTAAATTCTTGATGGATGTGATTATGTGTTAATTGTTCCGCTTGCTGAGATTACCCAATCTCACTGCTTGTGTTTTGTTGTTTTCAGGTAGCGTGCAAGAGACATAAGCATGAGGGGTGGGCTAGCAACACAATAAACCTTCGAATGTCTTCACAACTCCCATGAACTAGTGTTTATTTAATACATTAGCTTGCTGAATTTTATTTACACTTAGACTATTTGTTGTTATGACTAAACTTATTCTTGCTTATGGTTGGTTTAGACTTGTTGTCGCTAGTATTGTTGAATTGCTTATTTTCCTGTTTGAATTGCTTATCATGAAATGCTTCCGTAATGTCCTGTTTTTAGGGGAGATGCTGTCGAAATTTTCTTGTTCTATAGTTTAGTTTTAAGGGGTGTTACAGTTGGTATCAGAGCGGGCTTTAGGTCCTTGGTGTATGAATTTAGGAGAGATATTCTAACATGAACTAAAACTTTACTGTGTGAAATTAGTAACATTGCTTAGGTATAACTCTTAAAATTGCCTTAGGGTAATAAACTTTTAATACTGAATAGGATTGTTAATCAACTTTAAAATTGACACACTTGCACTATTAGGATGGGATGGGCTGCATTGCATGGCATGCGTATGTTCGACTATATTTATTGTTTGATTGTGGGTGATTTTGTTATGCTTTTGTTGTTGTTGTGATTGTTTGCTTGCGGCTTGTTGGGTGCAGTATGCCACCAAAGACGCCAGCGTCTGGTAGGCCGTTCGGGGCCTCGCTCCCGAGCCGTCGAGGCAATGAACCTACCCAGCCGAGGGTGGGGTTTCGGCAGAGATAGTGGCCGCCATGAGGGCGATGCAGAGGAGTTGCGGAGTCTTGAGGAGGCGCCTGAGCCGCCCCGTGGCGCGGTGAAGTGCTGTCAGGCTCTGGCGCGGCGGCGGTGGCATCAAGCCGAGGAGTGGGTTGGATCGGTGGATAGCTTTGATGGGGTGGGCAATCCGATCCAGCAATGGATTGGTTGTCCTATGTGGAGATGCAGCTGGGCGCTTTTGAGGTGGCGGCGCAGAGCGTGTCCGCTTAGTGGCGCAGCTCTTGAAGGGGAAGCCCGGATCTGGTGGAGGGGTGCGCCCGACCTCGAGGGGCGCGGCCGGGTGACTCCTCTTGGGAGGAGTTTGTCCGGCAATTTGAGAGGAGGTTCTACCCGCCACCTTCCTCGACAAGATGCAAATTGACTTGGGACAAGATGCCCAAGACAAGAAGACTGTGGCGGAGTACGAGGTTGGCTTCAACCAGACAGTTATGCGTTTGTGCCCCATGTGGCACGTGATTTGAGGTGGAGAAGGCAAGGCGGTTCCGGCGAGGACTCCTTCCTGCCATTCGCCATATGTTGGCGCTTTCCCCATTGTCGATTTCCGGACAATGGTCGAGCAAGCTCTGGGTGTAGAGCTGCAGCTGAACTACACCGAAGAGCATCGCAAACCTGCCACGGGAGAGCAGGTTAAGGGCCCTCCAGAGAAGAAGGGCCAATCCTCTGGTACTTGGAATAAGAAGGGGAAGAATTTTCGTCACCAGCCCTATGGTGGCCGTCCTGCTCAAAGAAGACACCTCGAGGGAGGTGCGCCAAGATCTGTGCCATAGTCACTCCTGGCATGGGGATGGTATGTTTCCGTTGTGGCAATTCCCATCGCCGGCGAGTGCTCGTGGAAGGAAGGTGCACCATCGGTGGTCGGGAGGATCACAAGGATGTGGTGTGTCAGAAGAACCCCAACGGCAAGCTGCGTTGGGGAGCGGTGACATTCTCTCCGGTGGACAGCGGCGGGCGTGATGCATATGTTGCCATCGGCTCCTACTCTGCAGCACCTCCCGGCGCCTACTCCGACTCCCTCGTTCTACCCGGCGCCACTCTCGGGGACTTACTTGGATGCCCCAGCCTTCCACCGCCACCTTCCTCCGGACTTCGCCGTGGGTCCTCGCCGACATATCCAGATGCGAGGGCTGCACCATCTCGATCTACCCCGGAGTCCACGCTTTGCCCTCTTCGGGATGCGGATCGTGGCAATGTGGTGACAGTACTATTTCTGTTAATTCTGTGGTTGCGGTGTGTTGTTCGACTCGGCGCTAGCTACTCGTTTGTCTCTGTGGATTTTGTTGTTCGGGCCTGGTCTGCATGCGTGCGAGTTTGGGTGATGCCGTGGTGGTTAGTGCACCGCAAGGCTTGATTTCTAGTTCGAGAGTCCGTCGGTGTCACTTTACATTAGGCGATGAGGAGTTCATGGCGAATCGGTGGTGATTTCCTTGGAGCCATTTGATGTTATCCTTGGCATGGATCGGCTATCCCAAAGACCAGCGGTGATTGATCAGCGCTTGGAGGACAGTCACCTTGCATGCTCCGTCTGGGCAAGAAATAACTTTCCAGGAGTGCTATGCGGTACTCCCTCTCCTTTTGTGTAAGCTGTTCCCAAACTCCCGGATGTTGAAATCGGGGTCCTGCAGTCCATGGTTGAGGGTCGAGAGGAGGAGAAGAGTTTGGAGGGCATTGCTGTAGTTTGCCGATATCCGGATGTGTTTCCCGGTGAGCTTAGGGATTGCCTCGGAGCGGGAGACTATCTTCCGCATTGATCTTGTTCCTGATGCGAGGCCGATTTATAAAACCCGTCAGACGGATGGCTCCGATAGAGCAAGTTGAGTTGAAGAGGCAATTGGACGAACTCCTAGCTAAGGGGTTTATTAGAGTGAGCTCATCTCCTTGGGCGGCTCCGGTCTTGTTTGTGGGGAAGAAAGATGGCACCAAGCGACTATGTGTGGACTACCTGGCGCTTAATCAAGTTACCATTAAGAACAAGTATCCATTGCCTCGCATTGATGACCTTTTTGATCAATTGAGGGGTGCCAAAGTATTCTCCAAGATCGATTTGCAATCTGGGTATCATCAGTTGCGGATTAAGGAGGAGGATATTGAAAAGACGGCTTTCAACACGAGGTATGGGCATTTTGAGTTTGTAGTCATGTCTTTTGGACTAACGAATGCTCCTGCCGTCTTTATGGAAGCCATGAACAGGATGCTCCATGAATATCTTGATGTCTTTATTGTCGTCTTCATTGACGACATTCTTGTCTACTCGAAGTCCGAGGAGGAGCACGCCGTGCATCTCGGTCTAGTTTTGGAGGCTCTTCGTAGAAATCAATTCTATGCCAAACTCAAGAAGTGCGCCTTCTGGTTGTCGGAGGTGAGTTTCCTTGGGCATGTCATCAACCAAAGTGGTATCACAGTTGACCCAAAGAATGTTGCTGCTGTGGTTGGATGGCGAAGACCGTCTAGTGTGACGGAAATCAGGAGTTTTCTTGGGTTGGCAGGTTATTACCGGCACTTCGTGCATAATTTCTCTATCATAGCTAAGCCGATGACAAGGCTCACTCAGAAAGGGGTTCCTTTCATCTGGACAGAGGAGTGTGAGACTAGTTTCCAGACGCTAAAGAACAAACTGGTCAATGCACCTATTCTATCTTTACCTGTCAGTGGCAAGCGATATACAGTGTATGCAGATGCCTCCAGGATTGGTTTGGGTTGTGTGCTCATGCAAGAAGGCTGTGTCATTGCTTATGCTTCAAGACAGCTGAAGACTCATGAACAGAATTATCCCACCCATGATCTCGAGTTAGCCACTGTGGTTTTTGCCTTGAAATTGTGGAGGCACTATCTTTATGGGGAATCTTGTGATATTTTCACTGATCATAAGAGCCTCAAATATATATTCACCCAGCGAGAGTTGAACCTACGATAGCGTAGATGGTTGGAATTGATAAAGGACTTTGATGTGTCGATCCAGTATCATCCCGGCAAGGCTAATGTCGTGGCGGATGCCTTGAGTAGAACGGGTGTCCCCAAGACCGCTATGCCCTTGGTTGCGGAGTTGGAAAGAGGACAGGTCACTTACTGTTTTGCTGTGGTTGCGCAAGAGGAGACTCGGATGATCATTCAGTCTTGCATACCCGAGCGGTTGTATGAGGCTCAGCTGCAGGATCGTTTGCTTCAGGAGGTTCGGCGGAGGATTTCAGAGGGGAAACATCGGGATTTCAGCATAGATGAGCATTGTTCCATCCGGTTTAGAGGCCGTCTTTGTGTGCCTCAGAAATCGGATGTGAAGATGGACATTCTAAGGGAAGCCCATAGGACTCCGTATTCCGTTCACCCTGGCGAGACCAAGATGTATCGGGATCTGAAACAGAGTTTCTGGTGGAAGAGGATGAAGGTGGATATCGCCAAGTATGTGGCTTCTTGTGGAGTGTGCCAACAGATAAAAGCTGAGCATAAGAGGCCTGCCTGTCTGTTACAGCCATTGGAAATTCCGGAATGGAAGTGGGAGCACATCACTATGGACATTGTGATTGGGTTACCTCGCTCGCCGCGAGGTAGAGATGCCATTTGGGTGGTGGTGGATAGACTCACTAAGTCCGCACATTTCATTCAAATGAAGACGACCAATTCGGCACCAGATCTAGTTCCCTTATACATGAAGGAAGTGCTTAGGCTCCATGGCGTGCCTAAATCGATTGTCTCCGATCGTGACACTAGATTTGTGTCCCTGTTTTGGCAGAGTTTGCTTAGTGCTCTGGGAACAAAACTCTCTCTCAGCACATCTTTTCATCCCCAGACAGATGGCGATCTGAGCGGACCATCCAGACTCTAGAGGACATGCTTCGGCGTGTGTTCTTTCTTGGAAAGGAAGTTGGGAGGATCACTTGGCCTTGGTAGAGTTTGCTTATAATACAGATTACCAGGCTAGCATTCGAATGGCCCCATTCGAGGCGCTTTATGGGCGAAAGTGTGTCTCCCCACTTTGCTGGGATGTAGTTGGTGGAAATTCTTTGCAGGGTCCGGATTGGGTTCAGGGGACCTTTGAGAAAGTGCAGGAGATACGGCAGAATCTCTGGCCGCCAGAGCCGTCGGAAGAGTTATGCCGATAACAGAGGCGGGATTTGGAATTTTCAGTGGGTGATCAAGTCCTTCTCAAGGTATCTCCAACAAAGGGTGTCGTCTGCTTTGGTACCACCAAAGAAGCTTAGCCCGAGGTACATTGGTCCGTTCGGTGGTGGCACGGGTGGGCAATTTGGCCTACCGTCTGGAGTTGCCGGACTCTTTGAGGGGAGTGCATGATGTCTTCCATGTCTCTATGTTGCGGAAGTATCTTCATGACCCAGAGCACAAGATTGACCTGGAGCCGATTCTGATTGAGCAAGACCTGACGTTGGAGTGTCGTCCACTTCGTATACTAGACTCCTCGGAGCGGGTCATGAGGAGGAGAACCATCAGGTATGTGAAAGTTCTGTGGACAAATCAGTCCGAGCGGGAGGCAACTTGGGAACTGGAGGACCAAATACGGAAGAAGTATCCTGCGCTTTTTGAGAATACTGAAGGTAAAATGTTGTTTACTTTTTTTTGCCTTTTTTTTAGCGCCGTAGCTAAAAGGAGTAGATTCGGGGACAAATCCTTTTAAGGAGGGGAGAATGTGATGCCCTAGGTCTGAGAGCGATCCTAGTTCTTTTCCGTCGTGGTTGTTTCGAAAAGAGAGAAGTTTGGTCGGGAATTGATTAACTAAAGTTCATGCGACGTTTTAATATTTTTTTTGGAGCGTCGGGCTAGAATCAGTGGGCCGAGGACAACCTGGGCCGAGGCCGGATTTCCTCCCCACCTCTCCCTCCCCCATCCCCTAAGTGGGCCGGCCCACAAGCCAAGGGGGCGCCACCCTTTTCCCCTAACCCTAGGCGCCTCCTCCCTCTCCCTCTCCTCCTAGCAGCCACCTCTCCCTCCCCTTCCTTCCCCTACGTGGTGGCTCAAGATCCGCAGCGAATCGCGAAGGAGAAGGCGAGGAGCGACTCCGTGGAGGCGTGGAGGACGAGCAGATCGCCGATTCGGGGTTCATCGCGTGTTCTTCGTGGGTTCGCAAGGGAGAACACTAGGTGGTGCCCCTTCTGGACGCAACTAGATCCGTCGTCTACGTCGGTAAAGGCAAGTGGAAGTAGTGTTATGGTTGAGCTATACATCGTTGTTTGCATTGCCTTCGTTATATTTCCCGATGACATTAATCATACATGGTTTGATCATTTGCTAGGAAGATTGCAATAATTAGATTAGCAATGTGATGATGTGCTTTGGCTTTGAACCATGAGTAAAGAGAAGAATGATGTTGCCTATTGGTTGAACTGTCTAAATAGTTCATCTCAATGTTATTTGTTTTTCTATCCATGTTATATAATGGCATGCAAATATGTGGACTCAATGTGGAAAATTATGAATGAATTCATGCATGAAGCATTAACTGCATAATCATGCATTGGTAGTTTGTCGACGCCAATTGGCGCGATCAAGATCGCATACAACACCGTGTGTTCTGAGAAAGTGCACGGTGAAGAGGATCATGGCATAAGCATATGCACAAGCATGAGCATTTTACTGAGGTTGTGGTAGTCGATGTTGTGGTGTTGAATGTAAAGCATGTGGTGTGTTAAATTCTTGATGGATGTGATTATGTGTTAATTGTTCCGCTTGCTGAGATTACCCAATCTCACTGCTTGTGTTTTGTTGTTTTCAGGTAGCGTGCAAGAGACATAAGCATGAGGGGTGGGCTAGCAACACAATAAACCTTCGAATGTCTTCACAACTCCCATGAACTAGTGTTTAATTAATACATTAGCTTGCTGAATTTTATTTACACTTAGACTATTTGTTGTTATGACTAAACATATTCTTGCTTATGGTTGGTTTAGACTTGTTGTCGCTAGTATTGTTGAATTGCTTATTTTCCTATTTGAATTGCTTATCATGAAATGCTTCCGTAATGTCCTGTTTTTAGGGGAGATGCTGTCGAAATTTGCTTGTTCTATAGTTTAGTTTTAAGGGGTGTTACACACTTCAAAGGAGCCGTTGGGGGATGTTTTGCTGGGTATTTGTCGGGACCCGAATTTGCAAATCCGGACCCTCTGTGTATTCAGCACTAGTCCAGGAACGCGCTAGTGCACACAGTCTTAACATCGGTAAATATCACAATCATACCACTCGATACTGATAAAGTACTTTAATTAAATAGTCAAACTGGTTACTCGACCTTATGGTCAAGTTACAAATATACGCCACGCAGGGCGAAACTTATTAAGAGAGAAATAATAGCAGCGGAAAATAAGATAACTTCGTGGCGCCATCCAAAGATACCACAGCAACTGATCGCTCGCTCCTAAGTAGACGGTTCCTCTTGGAGCTCCTCCTCCAAAGCCGTGTAGTCTCCTCTTCAACTGGTGTTGTATTGTGGCAAGGGTGAGTACTTGGTACTCAAGAAGTCATGCACGTAATGCAAGCTAATATACTATATGCATGGCTTGATACAAAGGAATAGCTCAAGGTATATTTGCGATGTGACATTTGACAAGTAGCATAAGTAGATTCGAAAGCAGTAGAAGCAAGTAAAGCACAAATAACTTTTCAAGGAGTTTAGTAAACATCTTTACCATCCTAATCCACATTTCTATCAACATCATTATTAATCCAAACCCAACCTCTCAAGTCCAAGTTATTTTTTTAAGAAAGTCTAACCCTTGACTGTAATTCCCGAGCGATGTCCAATACCGCGGACGCGGCTATTCGAATAGATTATACACTCTGCAGAGGTTATGCACTTTACCCACAAGATACAGTCAAACACCACAAAGGCGAGTTCCCGTAACAAAGTCTTTCGGAAACTTCTAACAATACAAGTGGTCCTCCCCGATTATTGCACACTAACCCTTCCCTTAGCGAAGGCGAAGTTTAGGCCAACCAACCGTTAGATGGGTACCTGGCCTCAGCCCCGGTACGCTCCCCCGTACAACTTACACAAAGGGTGTAGTTGACCTCCTGAGGTCCCACAGGTACGTTATTAGCATCTTAATCAACTAGGTCCGTCCCATTACAGACATGTGGTTGCAAGATTGACTCAGTTCAAAGGCTTGCAAGGTGAAGTCCTTAAGGTGACCAAGGCAAGACTACCCGAAGAACCAAAACAACATTCCCATTGCCACAACTGGCCCACCTGATCATTCTTGCCACATGCCCTGGTCAAAAACTATTTATCAAACCCCAGTTGATTACCATGCACCACGTGCCATCAACATCACATGATACCTTTCCAAACAGGTTCAATATATCATTAAGTCAATATTAACATTTGATTGTCCAAAATCATGTAATGAGCACGTAGCAGGTCTAAGCAGTATACTACAATGATCTATAAACCCATGTTGGCAATTTAGTATTGTCCAACTAGTAATCCACACTAGGGTGACAAGGGGCATGGCACATACTTAAGTAATCAAGGTGTCATACAGCAATTTGGCATTTATCTAATGTCCCATATTTAAATAAAGTATTTTCTAATTGAACTAGCATGCAATAATTTGAACCAAAATAGGTTTCAAAATGGGATCAACATGGTCAAAGCATAACTTGCCTTCAAAAAGTACTTGTTCTTGGCCTTGAGTTGGATCCTGAGTCAATACTTCTCCTTCGAATCCTTCCGGCACTTCAACGTCTACTCGTAACGCGTGCAAATAGCAATACACGAATAAACAATAGGCAAAAAGTGTCCAAACATCCAAATAAAATCCATAAACAGAGAGAACATAATTTTATGAATTTTTAGAAACTGGAATCGTCAAATTTGGAGTTTAAATGCAAAAGTTATAACATTTCGAGGCTTAAATAGTCAATTAAATAATATTACAGAGGAAAACTTTAGTCCAAAAATTAAATAAAATTCATAATTAGGTAGATCTCAATTTTATACAAATTTAGAAATTTGAATCACTCAAATCGGAGTTGAAACGCAAAAGTTATAAGCGTTTGAAGTTTTAATCAAAATCTGAAATCATTATTTTGAATTAATAAATCATTTTCTTTTTCGGAAATTAATTATTGCGTCGGCGAAGACACGTGGCAGCCTCTGATTGGGCGGCTGACGTCAGCCGGTCCATGGACTCAGCCCACGGCTTGGCTCGGTCCACGGTGAACTCGGTCCACGGCTCCATGTGTCGCTGACAGGTGGGTCCCCTCGGGTGATGTCATTCTTTGGCGTCGGCGAGGCTCGGCCACGGTCTTGGCGGCAGTGGGACCCAGGACGTTATTGCGGCGTCACGCGGCGGTAGGGTGGCCGTGGCGTGTGGGCGTCTTGGCGTCATGGTGCGGTTCGGTGCGTCAGCGACATGCGGGCGGCGTGTCGGCGACGCCTGTGCGAGTCTTGGTTGGCCGTGGCGGTCGGCCTTCCCGACAGCGTGGCGCAATCTCGGCCGTTGATTTGAAAATCAACGGCCCAGATTAGATCTGGCTCTCACGCGTTTGGGTTAACGCGTTTGATCTGGACCGTTGGATCTAGATTGGACGGTCGAGATTGGATCTGGGGGTTTTGGATTGGGATCTCACCGGCGGTGACGTGGCGTGATCTGGGACGTTGGATCTTGATCGGACGGCTGAGAAGCTTCGAGGACGTCGATGGCGGCGCGGCGGCTCGAGGTCACCGGAGTTGGGGATGGCGACACAGGCTACGGCGCTCCGAGGCTTCTCCGGCGAGGTGAGTTCTCCCTTCGGGTGCGTCTCGTCGCGGTGAGTCCGGATCTGGGGTCAACGGCGGCGGGGGACGGCGGACGGCGGCGGAACGAAGCAAAACCGCGGTGGCTCCTTAGATCAACTACGGCGAGCTCTAAGCGGGGTGACGGCGGCTCGGCGGCGTGGGTTAGGGCTACGGTGCGCCGCAACGGGCTACCCGATGGCGGCGTCGGCGCATTAAATAGCGGCCTCGGCTTAGTGAATCACGCGGAGACCGAGGTCGACACGCAGCTGCGGGCGGATTCGACGGCGACGCGGAGGCGACGTGGCGCAACGTGAGCCATTGGATCTCGATCCAACAGTCGCGTGAGTTGGACTCGGGTCCGGCTCGGCGGGCTGGCTAGCTCGGTCGGACTCGGGCTCGGTGACGTGGCTCAATCGTGGCCGTTGGATCTGAATCCAACGGTCACGTGGTTAGGGCTCGGCCGAGTGGGTTCGGTCGAGTCACGTGGCTCGGGTCGGACTCGAGTCTGACTCGGACTCGGGTCCGGTCGGATGAACAAGATTTAATTCGACTTGATTTAATTAATCCAATTAAATTCTCGTAAATTCAATTAAATCTTTAAAATAGCAAAAGACTGAAAAATTCCGTAAAAATTTCGAAAATATTTTGGAACATTTTGGACTCAAATAAAATATTTCCAACAAATTTTTATTTGCAAAGTTTAATTCTTTAATTATTTCAAAATGGAATAAATTCAAATAAATTCCAAATAAATCCAAATAAATCCCAGAAAATTCCAAAAATTCACCAAAGTGCCAAATCACACATGAAATTTAAGAAAGCAAAATTTTGGGGTGTTACAAACCTCCCCCCCTTAAAATAATCTCGTCCCCGAGATTCAGGGCTCTCTACAGAATAGGTTTGGAAACTCTTTCTTCAAATCCTCTTCGCGCTCCCAAGTTGCCTCGCTCTCTGCATGATTGCTCCACTGAACTCTACAGAAACGGGTTGACTTTTTCCTCGTCTCTCGATCCATCGTGTCTAGAATCTTCACGGGATGCTCCTGGTAAGTCAGATCTTCTTGCAACTCAATTGACTCTAGCGGTGTCTGTTCCTCAGGTACTCGGAGACACTTCTTCAACTAGCACACGTGGAACACGTCATGCACTCCTGCTAATGACTGCGGTAACTCTAGCTGGTAAGCAACTTCGCCTCTGCGGCTCAAAATCTTAAATGGTCCAACATAACGGGGTGCGAGTTTCCCTTTGGCATGGAACCTCTTAACCCCTCTGAGCAGCGTGACTCTAAGATACACGAAATCTTCTGGTTCGAAATTCAGGTCTCGGCGACGGTTGTCAGCATAACTCTTCTGTCATGATTGGGCTATCTTCAATCTCTCCCTGATCATGGCAATCTGTTCTTCAGCTTCTTGGAGAATATCTGGCCCAAAGACACGGCGTTCACCTGTCTCATTCCAGTTCAATGGCGTTCGACAGTGTCGTCCATACAGTGCTTCAAAAGGTGACATCTGTAAACTAGCCTGGTAACTATTATTGTAACTGAACTCGGCATACGGCAAGCTCTTATCCCAAGAGGTAGCATAAGCCAATGCACACGCTCTTAGCATATCTTCCAGAATCTGATTGACTCTTTCGGTCTGTCCATCCGTCTGTGGATGATAGGCTGTACTGAAGTTCAAACGGGTTCCCATGGCTTCATGCAACTTATTCCAGAATCTTGAGGTAAATTGGGTACCTCTGTCCGATGCAATCCTCTTTGGCACTCCGTGCAAACAGACGATCTTGATCATGTACAACTCTGCTAATTTATCTCCCGAGTAAGTGGTCTTCACGGGGATGAAGTGGGCTACTTTGGTCAAGCGATCCACTATAACCCATATGGAGTCATAACCTCCTTGAGTCTTAGGCAAACCGGTAATGAAATCCATTCCGATTTCCTCCCACTTCCACTCAGGTATTTTCCACGGCTGTAGTAATCCTGCTGGTCTCTGATGCATTGCCTTGACTCTCTGGCATACGTCGCACATTGCAACATGCTCGGCGACTTCACGCTTCATGCTCGGCCACCAGAATCTTTCCTTCAAATCCTGATACATCTTGGCACTTCCAGGATGAATCGAGTACTTGGAGTCATGGGCTTCTTCTAGAATCAACTACTTCAGCTCCTTTTTGTTCGGCATACAAATGCGATCCTTCATCCATAACGTGCCTTGCTCATCCAACTTGAAGTCCTCTGCCTTGCCTTCCTCCTTGATGGACTTAATCCTGCGGATCTTGTCATCATCCTTCTGTCCTTCTCGGATCTGATCCTCTAGGGTAGGCTTTACCTCAAGTGCGGCCAAGAATCCACTAGGTACCACCTCAATCTTCATTCTCTGAAATTCCTGGCATAGCTCATCCTGATTCGTGGCTATCAACATATTCACGGTATGGCTTTTCCGACTCAAGGCATCGGCCACCACATTAGCCTTTCCGGGATGATAATGGATTCTGACATTGTAATCCTTAATCAACTCTAACCATCTCCTTTGCCTCATATTCAGATCCTACTGGGTGAATATGTACTTAAGGCTCTTATGATCCGTGTACACTTCACATCTGTTCCCGATCAGATAGTGACGCCATATCTTCAAGGCATGCACTACGGCAGCTAACTCTAGGTCATGCGTCAGATAATTCTCCTCATGCGGCCTCAACTGCCTTGATGCATAAGCGACGACCTTTCCGCTCTGCATCAACACACATCCAAGTCCTTGACGCGATGCGTCACAATAAATATCAAAGCTTTGATTAACATCCGGTAGAACTAACACTAGCGCTGATGTCAATCGTTTCTTCAGTTCTTGAAAACCTTTCTCGCACTCTGGCGTCCATGCAAACGTCTTCTCCTTTTTCAGCAATTACGTGAGAGGTTTCGCAATTGTCGAAAAGCCTTCAATGAAACGGCGATAGTATCCTGCCATTCCAAGGAAACTCCGGATCTGGGTCACAGTCTTCGGCTGCTCCCAATGTAACATAGCTTCTACCCTGCTTGGATCTACGGCGACTCCTTCTGCGGTCATTACATGTCCGAGGAATTCCACCTTGTCCTTCCAAAAATCACACTTACTGAACTTGGCGAAGAGTTGCTGTTCCCTCAGCTTTTCCAATACTCGCCTCAAGTGTTCGGCATGTTCATCCTCTGTCTTGGAGTAGATTAGAATATCATCTATGAACACGACAACAATCTTGTCCAAATATTCCATGAACACCTTATTCATCATATTCATGAAATATGCCGGTGCATTCGTCAGACCAAAGGACATAACAGTAAACTCGTAATGTCCATATCTCGACGAAAATGTGGTCTTCGGAATATCCTCCGATCGGATCTTCAACTGATGGTATCCCGATCTCAAATCAATCTTGGAGAAGACTCCGGCTCCTCTCAGCTGGTCAAACAAATCATCGATCCTGGGTAGCGGATACTTATTCTTCACGGTGACTTCATTGAGTGCACGGTAGTCAATGCACATCCTGAAACTCCCGTCCTTCTTCTTGACGAACAAAACTGGTGCTCCCCACGGCGACGAACTCGGTCTGATAAATGCTTTCTCCATTAACTCTTCAAGTTGTTTCTTCATCTCTATCAATTCTTCGGTGGACATCCGATACGGTCTCTTTGCTATCGGTGCTGTACCAGGTACAAGCTCTATCACAAACTCTATATCCCTGTCCGGTGGCATACCAGGTAGATCTTCAGGAAAAACATCTGGGTACTCATTCACTACTGAGACATCTTCTATGCTGATTGCCTTGGCGCTGTTGACCATCAACTGTCCATCTCTAACTGTAGTAGCTTGAAATTCCACTTTCTTTCCACACGGGCTCTCAACTGAGATAGTCCTTCGTCCACAATCCAACACGGCTCTGTGCTTGGATAACCAATCCATTCCCAAAATAACATCTAAGGTCTGGGTCTCCAAAATAATAAGGTTCGCTAGGAACTCTATTCCATCTATTAGTATTCTCACCCCAGAACATCCTACTTTCGTTCGGAGTTCGGAACCAAGGGTTTGAACTAAAAGCGTGCATTTAAGTCTTGCAATCTCCAAATCATTTTTAGCAGCAAAGCCTTGCGAAACAAACGAATGCGAAGCTCCAGAATCAAACAAAACTGTTGCAGGTACTGAGTTGACTAGCAACTTACCCAGTACGACATCCGTGGCATTTTGCAGTGCATCTGCGGT
Source organism: Rhipidocladum racemiflorum (assembly GCA_036346355.1). Classification (NCBI taxonomy): domain Eukaryota; kingdom Viridiplantae; phylum Streptophyta; class Magnoliopsida; order Poales; family Poaceae; genus Rhipidocladum; species Rhipidocladum racemiflorum. Next base: position 10,355,478 of record CM070592.1, on the reverse strand, counting down.
GACATGGTTGACTCGGCCTCTCACCACAGTCTGGGGTGTGGCTCCTGGTGTTGGCGTCCTGGCTGGTGTGGATCCCAGATTGAAGCGGACTGGGGTTACTCCTGCTGTCTTCTTTGGACAACTGTTGGCAAAGTGTCCTGGCTCGTTGCAGTTGTAGCAGCGTCTCACTGTTCCTTGCTGACTGCCTGGAGCGGCGTTTCTAGCGGGGGCTGGGGTCTGGTAGTTCTGATTGACGGGTCTTGGTGCTGGTGACGGTGTCCTGGTTGCATTCTGTGGCTGGAATCTGAAAAATTGATTTGGTGCAACTCTCAGGCGCTGTTGCGTTCCCTGGCGTGATCCCTGCTGTTGCATCCTGCGCTTCCTGTTCTCATCCAGTTCCTTGCGCTTGTCCTCAAGAATAAGTGCCTTATTCACCAACTCTTGGAAATCTGGAAAGGTGTGGGTGATCAATCCCACCTGCAATCCTGAGTTAAGTCCCTTCATGAAACGAGACTGTCTGGCTTTATCTGTCGCTACATCCTCAGGTGCGTAGCGAGCAAGCTGTGTGAACTTGTTCAGATATTCGGCCACTAGCTGATTACCTTGCTTCAATGCTCTGAACTCCTCCTTCTTGAGATCCATGATTCCTTCAGGCACGTGATACTGACGGAATGCAGCTGTGAACTCCTCCCAAGTGATGTCCTGAGGGTTCACTTGCGTGGCACAGAAGTTCTCCCACCATTCGGCGGCTGTTCCTTCCAACTAATGAGAAGCGTAGAGTACCTTCTCATTTCCTATGCATTGAGCAATGTGTAGCTTCCTCTCAATTGACCTTAACCAGTCATCAGCTTCCAACGGGTTAGCATTCCCGGAGAAAGTGGGTGGGTGAGTCCTCATGAACTCTGACAGTCTTGTATTCTGGCGTTATCCCTGATTAACTTGATTAGCAGTGGCCTGAGCGGTGACGTGTTGCATCTGTTGCATCATAGCATGCATCAACTGAGTCTGAGCAGCAAGAAATGCTCCAAAATTCTGCATGTCTAGTGGCGGTGCTGGTGCTCCATCATTGGGGTTTTCTGTTGGGCGAGAATCACTTCCATTGCCTCCAAAGTTTCCGCGGGTGTTCACCATCTGTCGGTTGCTCCAAGGCTTAGAGATGAGAGGGAACAAGAATAGACAAGTAACAGGGAAACTTATGCGGGGGAAAAGTGTAACATAAAGTCCAACTTTATTAACTAATGATATCAATAACTTGGTATGGTTGCTTACAATGCCTAAGGGCCTGCAACACATACTGCACACTCAGCAAACAATGAAGATCCAAACCGAACTAACACTGGAGTCTAACGCCTAAAGGGTGACTCTTTATTCTATGACACGACTCGGCGAAGAAGTCTCACTATAGAATCTACGCTCACTCATCGAGAAAACCTCCACGGCCTGGGTATGGATGCTGCGGCATAGGCGCGAAACGATTGCCATGTCCAGCAACTGTGTCATCTGTGGTAGTCGAAGAAGCATTGTCCTCCTCAAGCTCTGGCTCCTCCGGGTCTGGCTCGTGCAGCTCGAGCATTGGCTCCGGCTCTGGTGCGTACAATGCCATCTCTAACTCTCCAATCCTTTGCAGAAGGTGTGACACATACTCTTGAGCTTCCCGCCATCTGTTCTTCTCTGTCGTGATCTCCTTGCGGGCCTTCTGTAGCTCCTTGCTTGTATCATCGAGTACATCCTCCTAGGCGACAACAAGTCGTGCCAACTGTGTGACCATGGCATTCTCATCCTGAATCGCCTTTGGGTCAAGAAGGTTATTGCTGCGCGGATGATAACGGAACACCGTGCCCTCCAATTCTCTGGCGTAGATGCGGGTAATGTGCCGCATTGCTCGTCGTGACACCTCTTGGATACCCATCTGCATTGTAGACCTCCTGGCAGTGCAGTGTATCGGGCGATTGCCTAGGCCCTCCTTTCTAGCAGGTACCACAATCTTCACGTCACAAGCCTTGATCAATCCTGCTTGTTTGATAACTTCCACTTGGTATTGTGGCTTCTCAAAATCTCCGAGAGTCTGTAGCATACGCCACAGTTCCGCGGCGTGACCAACCTCCAGATCGACGTAGTTGAACTCTCCCTCCATCTGTCACAAGAGTGTTCACGTAAGAACTCGAAATTTTTAAATCGTGACAAGGTAAGGAAAAATTCAGCAAGAGATAAGAAAAGAGAGAAGGGAATAAGTCGAGATGTCATTTCTTATCTTGACAAATTTTTATTCTTTTTAGAAAATAGGTTTTATCCTCACTACGACCATTCTAACTATGGGTGAGCCTACAGTCAGTATGGCTCTGATACCACCTCTGTCGGGACCCGAATTTGCAAATCCGGACCCTCTGTGTATTCAGCACTAGTCCAGGAACGCGCTAGTGCACACAGTCTTAACATCGGTAAATATCACAATCATACCACTCAATACTAATAAAGTACTTTAATTAAATAGTCAAACTGGTTAGTCGACCTTATGGTCAAGTTACAAATATACGCCACGCAGGGCGAAACTTATTAAGAGAGAAATAATAGCAGTAGAAAATAAGATAACTTCGTGGCGCCATCCAGTATACCACAGGCAACTGACTGGGCTCGCTCCCTAAGTAGATGGTTCCTCTTGGAGCTCCTCCTCCAAAGCTGGTGAAGTCTCCTCTTCAACTGGTGTTGTATTCTGGCAAGGGTGAGTACTTGGTACTCAGCAAGTCATGCACAGAATGCAAGCTAATATACTATATGCATGGCTTGATACAAAGGAATAGCTCAAGGTATATTTGCAGTAAACAGCATTTGACAAGTAGCATAAGTAGATTCGAAAGCAGTAGAAGCAAGTAAAGCACAAATAACTTTTCAAGGAGTTTAGTAAACATCTTTACCATCCTAATCCACATTTCTATCAACATCATTATTAATCCAAACCCAACCTCTCAAGTCCAAGTTATTTTTTTAAGAAAGTCTAAACCTTGACTGTAATTCCCGAGAGATGTCCAATACCGCAGACGCGGCTATTCGAATAGATTATACACTCTGCAGAGGTTATGCACTTTACCCACAAGATACAGTCAAACACCACAAAGGCGAGTTCCCGTAACAAAGTCTTTCGGAAACTTCTAACAATACAAGTGGTCCTCCCCGATTATTGCACACTAACCCTTCCCTTAGCGAAGGCGAAGTTTAGGCCAACCAACCGTTAGATGGGTACCTGGCCTCAGACCCGGTACGCTCCCCCGTACAACTTACACAAAGGGTGTAGTTGACCTCCTGAGGTCCCACAGGTACGTTATTAGCAACTTAATCAACTAGGTCCGTCCCATTACAGACATGTGGTTGCAAGATTGACTCAGTTCAAAGGCTTGCAAGGTGAAGTCCATAAGGTGACCAAGGCAAGACTACCCGAAGAACCAAAACAACATTCCCAATGCCCCAACTGGCCCACCTGATCATTCTTGCCACATGCCCCGGTCAAAAACTATTTATCAAACCCCAGTTGATTACCATGCACCACGTGCCATCAACATCACATGATACCTTTCCAAACAGGTTCAATATATCATTAAGTCAATATTAACATTTGATTGTCCAAAATCATGTCATGAGCACGAAAGTGTGTCTAAGCAGTATACTACAACGATCTATAAACCCATGTTGGCAATTTAGTAATGTCCAACTAGTAATCCACACTAGGGTGACAAGGGGCATGGCACATACTTAAGTAATCAAGGTGTCATACAGCAATTTGGCATTTATCTAATTTTCCATATTTAAATAAAGTATTTTATAATTGAACTAGCATGCAATAATTTGAACCAAAATAGGTTTCCAAATGGGATCAACATGGTCAAAGCATAACTTTCCTTCAAAAAGTACTTGTTCTTGGCCTTGAGTTGGATCCTGAGTCAATACTTCTCCTTCGAATCCTTCCGGCGCTTCAACGTCTACTCGTAACGCGTGCAAATAGCAATACACGAATAAACAATAGGAAAAAAGTGTCCAAACATCCAAATAAAATCCATAAACAGAGAGAACATAATTTTATGAATTTTTAGAAACTAGAATCGTCAAATTTGGAGTTTAAATGCAAAAGTTATAACATTTCGAAGCTTAAATAATCAATTAAATAATATTACAGAGGAAAACTTTATTCCAAAAATTAAATAAAATTCATAATTAGGTAGATCTCAATTTTATACAAATTTAGAAATTTGAATCACTCAAATCGGAGTTGAAACGCAAAAGTTATAAGCGTTTGAAGTTTGAATCAAAATCTGAAATCATTATTTCGAATTAATAAATCATGTTCCTTTTCGGAAATTAATTATTGCGTCGGCGAAGACACGTGGCAGCCTCTGATTGGGCGGGTGACGACAGCCGGTCCATGGACTCAGCCCACGGCTTGGCTCGGTCCACGGCTCCATGTGTCGCTGACAGGTGGGTCCCCTCGGGTGACGTCATTCTTTGGCGTCGGTGGGGTTCACGCAGTCTTGTCGAGTGGGACCCACTGGTGACGTCATTGCTGACGTCACGGCACGGCTGGGGTGTTACAGTATTAGAGGTGTTCTTATTTGACGTCATTGGACTCAAATAAAATATTTCCAACAAATTTTTATTTGCAAAGTTTAATTCTTTAATTATTTCAAAATGGAATAAATTCAAATAAATTCCAAATAAATCCAAATAAATCCCAGAAAATTCCAAAAATTCACCAAAGTGCCAAATCACACATGAAATTTAAGAAAGCAAAATTTTGGGGTGTTACAGTATTAGAGGTGTTCTTTGTGAGTGTTTGAGCCCCCAATACTCCTCCCTACTCCTTAGATCTTAGTGATCCCATTTTGTGAAGGGTTGGGTAGTGGAGAGAGGTGTTTGGATTGAGCATTGATTTGAGGAGTATAGCTGGTTCCTTGGTGCTTTGAGGTGTTCTTCTTAGTGATCTTAAGCTCCCAAAAGCCACTCTAACTCTAGATCTTAGTGATCCCTTTTGAGTGAAGGTTTGGGTGTGAGAGTGGGTAGTGATCGGATTGAGTGTGATTAGTGTGTTGAGCACTTGAGGTGGACTCTAAGTGAGTTCTTCGGGAGCATTTGTTGCTCTTGGAGGTTGAGGTCTCCTAGACGGCTAGGAGTTGCCAGTGAGCTTCCAAGCTTTGTGTGGAAGGCCACCGAAGGTTTGTGAAGGTCCGATTCCGCCTCCGCAAGGAAAGGAATCAAATAAGTGAAGACCGGCGAGTGCATTGTGCAACACCGGGAGGAAGAGGGTTGAAAGAGACCCAGGCTCAAGTGTGACCGAGCCGCCTCAACGGAGACATAGGATCCCCTCAAGGATCCGAACTTCGGGATAAAATTTTCATGTCTCCTTCCTTACTTCGGTTTCCTCTTTTGCTCATCCGCTTAATTTGCTTTCGATTCTTGTGATTAGATCACTTACATTGTGTCTACTGCATCTATTCTTGCTTGTATCCTTACTTTGTTGCAGTAGAGTAATTTGTATCTCTTGAATCGAAGGAGTAATTAATTTTGTTGCACTCTCTCTATTCTGACCGAAACAGGCTGTAACATCTTGGAATTTGTAACTAAGATTAATTAGGATTAACTAAGCTTAATTAAGCTATTTGTGTGCTTGTTTGTGTGCTGATGAGGAGCTCAAGGAGTAGCAAGAAGACAAGCCGCGAGGTGTGGAGGATCTTCCTCAAGCCCTAGAGCAGCCTCAAGACCGGAGGAATCGTGTTTGAGTCCGATCCCCGAGGTTTTGAGCTAAACCCTAAGCCCCTCTCTCTTCTCTATTAGTTTCTCTTTTGGTTTAGTCTTGAAACCCTAACCCTAGAAGTGCTTCAACGTGTTTCTTGTTGCTAGACCTAAGTTAGCTCAGTAGATTAAGTTAGCGTGGACGATTCGATCTGAAAACCCTAATCGGTTCTCTGTTGGATTTATTCGCCCAAAAGTAGTTTTCCCGAATTCTTGGAGTTCCTTTGAACCCTAACTTCGAAAAGTCGAGAAATTGACCTTCGAGTACATCTGACGTTGTCTGAGTTCGATTCCTGTGAAAAGATTTGAGTTTGAACTCAATCCGGATTTGGAATCGAATTTAGTTCCAATTGAGGGTTTTGAGTTCGGATGGTTCGATCGTCGTGCGAAGAATTTTGAGTGCGAGTTAGGCCCTGTGGAACCCTTACGTGCAAAAAGAATTAATACGTCAGTCGCAAATCCTTCATTTCGATTCGATTTGCGAAAAGTGCAGTATCGAGCTTTTTGGGGCGTCTTCGAGTTTCAAAGCTCCAAAAATCCCGAGAGTGACTCGTATTGGTTCTTAGTGCCCTAATGGTTCTATTTCTGGAAAAAGATCGAGTCGAAAATCCTGATTCGGAGTTTATCGGATTTGTTCACAAGCCGAGTCAAATTCTCGAGTTTTGGAGTTTTCCTTGAACCCTAGCTCCAAAAGCTGAGGATATGACTCTAGAATATATCTGATGTCGTTAGAAGCCGACCCTCGTGAAAAGAATTAAGTTTGGACTTGATTTGGATCGAAAGTCGAATTCTAACGGTAATTAGGGATTATCGAGTTCGAAAAGGTGGAAATTAGGTTAAATGAACTCGAAACTTGGTGAGACCTGCATGGATGGGTCCCTGGCATCACCGGGAACCTAACCATGCAATCGTCGCAAAGTTTCGAATCCGTTTGCGCAAAATCCCATTTTGCGAAACCCTAATTTCTCCCTGAGGCCGGCACTACCGACATTATGGGGCCGGTACTACCGCCCGAGCGGCACTACCGTAACCATAACGCCAGCAGTTAATTTCCAGTGAGCTTCTCCTTTGGTCTCTGGGAATCCGGCACTACCGCCCTCCTTGGCCGGTACTGCCGGGTAGCCGGTACTACCGCGTGTTTAACGTCGGTACCTTTTTTTCAGAGAGTGCCCTTTTGGGTCGTCGACCGCCGGCACTACCGGGCCCTATGGCCGGTACTGCCAGGTTTGAGGGCGGCACTACCATGGTTGTACCGCCGGTACTGCCGACTTCACTGACCGAGTTAGGTCTCCTTTAGTCCCTTTTTCTCCGTTGTTTCTCCAATTGGTTTAGTCGTTGTCCTTGCATCTTAGTTGTCTTATTTGATTCTTGATCGCCCTGTTTGTTCCGTGTTTGATCGTTTTGTTGTCGCTTTGTTGTCGCTCGTTCGCGTAGACGTTGACGTGGTGGTGGGCGCCTGCGCGGTTCTCGATCTCTTTCCCGGAAGTGTAATCAGTACAAAGCAAACAGGCAAGCACCTCCTTTGACCATATTGATCCCATATTTGCAACTTTAATTTGAATTGACAAAACTATTATGCATGCTTTAGAATTGGTACAAATAATAAATTGTGGGCTTTGGTAGTTAAACCTGGATTGAATGGTTTTCCTCGATTATCAGTTACGTAGTGATCCTTGTAAATCCCTAGGATAATGGTAGACACCGTATTACGTGTCAATTGGGTTATATGTCTAATAATTGCAAACGCTTAGCCCAGCGTTAGTACAATTGATTGTTGTTCGGTGGACCCAGTCAATCAAATTCTTTTGGAAACTTAATTAGGATTTTGAAATGGTGGTTTTGGTGGAAACAGCTATGTTGGTAAAAGGAGAAAAAGGAAAAAGTTGAAGGGTGGTTTTATGCCGGACGGACGGGTTGAGGTCTCGTCTGTGCAACCCTAAGGACCGAACTTGATGTTGTTAACTAAGTCAAATCGTACAACCACATGTGTTAGTATGGGATGACCTGAACGTAGTACAGGAGTGAATGACTGGTCTTGCGTCGTGGTAGGTCGAAGTAGTTGGACAGTCACCGACGGACTGGTGCTGTCTAAGGGTCTCCCTCACCTCGCACAGGTGTTGGAGTATACCGTCCCAATACGGTACCGTTACAACGGTGAGGGCCTTGCTATGGGTTGTGAGGCGATGGACGGTAATCGTTAACCATCGTGAATTGTTGTAAATGTTTTGTGTGTGGGGCTGATCACCCGCCATAGCAAGGGGTGCACTTCACCGGGGCTGACGCAAGACTAGAAACTCGCAAGTGGAACAGTTCCGTCACAATCTAGCAAAACGGGTACGTTTCGTATCGCGTGGCATGGTTGACATGATTGCTAGAGTGTGCCATGTGGGTAAAGTGTACAATCTCTGCAGAGAATAAATCTAATCGATTAGCCGTGCTCACGGTCACGAGCAGCTTGGATAATTATTGTCAAGTATAGTATGTTTGGTTTTGTTTTGGAAAACATTTTGGCATCGGTAGATCTTTTAAATGTTGGGTTATATCATGCAAAATGTTGAGTCGTTGGACTCAGAGACTGGTTGGATTGGTAATTCGATTGTGCTGGTGGTGATTCTTGATGCCATACGATGGTATGGTGGATATTCGATTGTGCTGGTGGTGATTCTTGATGCCATGTGATGGTGGTGTTGGATAATTTGGAGGAAATTGAATGCGGATACTGAATGAATTATACAATTATGTATTGAATTACATTCTTCATCAATTGCTTTTATAAATTGAGCATCTTCTGAAATCTATTATTCTATTGCAAATAAATTTAGCTTTATGCAACTTGGAACTGGATTAGCAACCTTTTTCATTGGATAACCTGCATATTTATTATACTTGCAAACACTAAAGTCTTGCGAGTACATACGTGTACTCACCGTTTGTTTTAAATCTGACTACCAAGCTCAGGAAAACGGAGTCAAGTGAGAAAAGGCAAGCTAGGCGAGGATCGCTTCGACTCAGAGATCATCGGGTTTTGCAGCTGTAGATTAGGTTTTCCTCTCGGTCGCAACTCAGCTACTGCCTTTGGGGTTGGGAAGGCACTCTGCTGCCGTTGCTGTACTCTAAGTCTCTTTTCAGCTTTTGTAGCCTTTTGGCAGAATTTCTTTCTTGTATTACTATCTCGATGTAATCAAACCTGTACTACTGTAACCATTTTGTTAGTGTAAGTGTTTTGATGCAACTTATTGTGGCAATATGTGGGTGCTAGGCTACTGATCCAGGGAACTAGCACTAGACACATATCTCGGGGAAGCTCGGGTTGGAATCAATCATTTGGCATATGACCACGTGCCGAGTGTGTCGTGCCGATTGATTGGCCTCAATCCGGGTACGGTTTGTAATTGGGATTCGGTTTACTAACGGGTTGCGTTAATTCCAGTCCGACGCAACAGTGAGTACCCGAATCACTGTTACAAAGACCGGAGCCCCCACAAGAGGTGGTATCAGAGCAGGCTCGAGTTGTCGACTGTAGGGAAGGCTTAGATAGATGGGTCGATAAGACTAAGGACATGCTTTTCTCTGAAAAAGTATGTTTACTATAAAACTCTTAATTGCGAAAATGTAGATTGCTGATCTTATCTGTCTGTAGTTCCTTATTTTATTTATTCTTCAAAATGATTTGGACATACCTTAAACTTCAAACAGTGGTGTCTCTGAAAAAAAAAGAGGTCTGGAAAATGAGTTATTCTATTCCTTTCGTTATTCAAAATTTTGGGAGAAATTTTTGAAACCTGAGGCATTTTGACAAAAGAAAAGTTAAAACCTGAAGGGTTAAGGATTGGTTTAAAGGTCTTGTTTCTTATCTCCTCTGAACGATCTCCTTGTGAGATAAATTTTGGAAGGCTCATCCACTTTCAAATGCTAGATACGTATTGAATAGAAGTTAAGGTAAGGAGATAGGAGTTGGTGTGTTAGGCGTGTTTGGTGGGTGTTGATTGTTCATCTGAGAGTTGGTTGAATCCTATCCACCTAAGGTCTTGCTAACTGTGTCTTTTCTTCATTCTTAGATGTCAGGTCGTTGGGAGCCGTGCTATTTCACTAACGCGATTTTGGAGGGTTCTGTTCAAGCAGCCCTCTGGGAGATGATACAGCTTGTCGGTTTTTCGGAGCGACCGGAGTATCTGATCTCTCGCGCCGGAACTAGCCCAGCTTCTTCGCTGTTTGCAGCGGAAGTGTCTATCCATGGTCGCCATGGTGGGGAGCCGACTCGTCGTTATGTCGGATTGGCTTCCAGTCCGCTAGCTACAGTGCTTGACGGAGCCTATGTTGCCATATTCCGTCTCCGTCATGATCTTCCGGAAATGGCTCAGTTGTTTCCCAACTGTCCCTCTCTTGAGTCGGACAGCTCGAAGAGCACATATGTGACGTTGGATGCGTCATTGGATCCTGCGTCTGCTTGGCAGATCAGGCTAGTGGGGCCTCTTGACCGATATCTTCGACGTCTCCGGGATGAGCTGTTGTCTGCTCGTCGCCGTAACCTTGTGCTTGAGAGTCATATGGCGCCACTCCTCAATCACGGCTTCTTCACGACAGAAATCGTGTACAGGGAGCATGATGCCCTTGAGCCAGCAGAAGAACTCCCGCAGCCGTATGGTAATTACCGTCGGGTTGCTCGTCGCACTCGGACGCCAGTGGAAAGTAATGGGTCTCACTCTGCGATGACTTATCCCAGCGCATCCTCGAGTGTGAATCGCGGGCGGAACATCATCTTTGAGAACCAGGAGTACTTGTTGATGATGCCAGTTGATTCAGCTTTGCCGCCTGCTCCTCGTCGTCTTTCTCCTCAAGTGGCTCAGTCGCGTAGTCGTAAAAGAAGAACTTCTAGAGCCCGGGAATGAGCTGCTTCAGTCACTTGCTATGCCTGCCGCCAGAAGGGTCACATTGCTAGAGACTGTCCGTTTGTAGCCCGATCCGAAATCTGAAGAGCCAGTTCAACCCCAATGTTCATTATGAGGGAAAGTATTTAGTGCTCATTTTGTTGTAAATTTGAGCCAGTTGCCTTTGTACTTTTGCCTTGTAAAGAACCTAATGGGATCGTGCGATGGTTGTGGATGACGGTTGTAAATTTAACCTGTTGTAGTACACCAGGCTGTACTCAGTTGTCATCTTTAAAATCTATCGCAATGGCAAATCTATCCTTGTAATTGTATTCTCAGATTGCTTTTGTTTCGAATGCAGGTCCCTTGTGCAGATTTGATTCTGCTTTGCCTGCGAGCTTGGTCATTTTGTTGTGCATGGCGGTTTAGCACATGTGTGCAACGAGATGCCAAGAGTGCACCGTTAGCGAGTGGCCCTGTTCAAGGACGCCATGATCGAGCTGTTGAAGTGTCGAATCCAGTGCGTTTTGTTTTATCGCACTCGGGAGTCGCAAACTTTGAAGCTCAGTATTTTAGCGCGCCATTGTGTGGTTCCAGTGGATCACAAGTTTGGCAAGAAGCGCTGAAGGTAGAATCGCAGTCTTCTCTGTCCGTAGCACAAGTCCTGTCCACGCAGACTTTCTGCTAGGAAGGCTGGTGCCAAGTGCAGAGAGTTCCAAGGCTGCAATTTCAGATAGTGTGGCAGCTATGCATCCAAGATATCGTTTGTTGGAGTTCCAGTGAACTCGTCTGCCGAGTGTGTCGTCAGTAGCCGATCCTTTGGATGCTGATGATTGGCTTAGCGACTTTGGGTCCAAACTCGATCTTGTGAAGTGCACAGACGATGAGAAAGTGCGATTTGCTGCATTATGTCCTTAAGGTGTTGCTGCTGCGTGGTGGGATAGCTTTAAAACTATTCGTCCACCTAGCCAAGTCGTTTCTTGGAAAGATTTCAGTGGAGTCTCTTGCGCAGCACGTATCCTCTTAGCTTGTTGGAGATTTTGGAGCGAGAGTTTAATCGCAAGCAAGGGTCCATGTCAGATATGGACTAACTCCACAAGTTTAATCACCTGGTCCGCTATGCCGTAATCGAGGTTCCGAGTGAAACCCGGAAAGCCTTTCTCTTTCGGCAAAATCTCAATGAAGAGATCAAGTTTTCACTCACAACTTCCGATGTCCCCAGCATGCGAATGTTGGTCGAAAAGGTGATTCACGTTGAAGACAACGCAAAGGCAGTCCAGGAAAGCCGTAAGTGAAGGTGGTTGGCTTAGAAGTCAGTGAGAGCCGAACTTTCCTAGTCGCGTGCGAAACTAACCGCTAACGCTCGGTCAGTTGTTTCTCCACGTTTAAAATCCCAAGGGAATGTCTCCTGACCTTCCATATTTGCGGGTTAGTCTTCTAACCGTGAAAAGTGATCTCATGGGAGACAAGACCGGATGGCTAAATTAACTGGTTACGCTTGTCATGAGAAATGTCTTGTCAAAGACTGTTTGAACTTACAACCTGCGTTAACCCGTGTTTAAGTCCTGAGTGCCCTAGTTTGTCCGCAAAGTTCCGTCAGTGGACGCTAAGGACGCCGAAGTGGTTGCTCAAGTCTTATTTCAGCCCAGAGTCTAAATCGTTGTTGGCCTAGCCTTGTGACAGCTAAAGATACAAACTTTGTGTCTGGTGTAGTACCTGGTACGTTCCCATACATTCAGCTTTCGCATTGGCTTAGGTTGAATCTAGAGATTACGAATCGTTCTAGTTATCGAGTTCTATGCAAACAGAAGTTGAGGACCACGGACTAAACAATCAGATTGACATCTCTTTGCCCGTGTTGCTTAGGACCATTTTGGAACTTAGCACCCTTGCCTAGGAGAAATTCTTATTGTTCATCAGGGAAGTTAATTCCCATAGCGAATGATTTGAATAGACACCTAGGGTTCGATGTAATCCTTGGTTTGAACCAGCGTTCAATGGATCAAGAGAGCATCGATTGTGCTAATTGTTCTAATCTCTGAATCGGTCCGGTGGTCAGTCAATTGATCACTTCTTCGGCAATCGTCGTCGTGTTTAGAGCTTCGAAGTTGACGTTTCCATATTCTTGGAGGTCTCAACTTGTGTGGCATCTGGCGATTGCAATTTCGTGGGATGCTGGCATCGAAATGCGTCGAATCGTACCGAAGTTTTTCCTTTTCGGAGATACCCCCTTGATCTTCGAAGGTACCTGATGTATTCCGTGTGCCACTGCTGAAGAAGTATCTTCAGAGTCCCATTGCCCTAACTCTGTTGGACATGATGGATCCTTGGTCGGATCTATCTTTTGCGAACATCATGTTTGTGTCCTTGATGATGCGGTGCGCTATATCCGCAGTCAGATCGTCAAGTTGACTAAAGTCCAATGGAGCAGCCATGCCCAGGACGAAACCACCTGGAAGCGTGAACATTTCCCGGGGTGAATTTCTTTCCTCCTTTACCGAGTCTGGCAAATCTCGAGGACGAGATTTTTATAAGGAGGGTGGAACTGTAACATCCTGGAATTTGTAACTAAGATTAATTAGGATTAACTAAGCTTAATTAAGCTATTTGTGTGCTTGTTTGTGTGCTGAGTGCTATTGGATCTCAATTTGGCCCTTAGTTCGTTTTTGTTGCGTCGGTGTTTTGTCGTTCGAGTAGTTTCGACTGGTTTTTGTTTCGAAACTTTGAGTTCGAAGCCGGTCGAAATCTCCCGAAATCCGTAGGAGCTTAAGTCCTAAAACCTTCCTTTGTGGTCCCAAAATTCTTCCCTTAAGTTTCCCGAGGTTAAACCCAAAAATTGGAGTGAAGTTTGCGAAGAAACTCAGAGTTTTGTTTGCGGAGCGGCGATCTGGCTAGGGCCGTCTTTGCCGGTCGGGCGGCACTAGCGCTCGGCAGGAGCTGTACTGCTGGCCGAGTCGTGCGGGTAGGGGTTGGAGTGGCCGTCGCTGCCCGTTGCCCGGCCACCTCACCCTCTTTCTCGATTCTTCCTCTCCTCTAAAGCCCAGCTGGCTTACCCCTCTCCCTCTCTCACTCCCTCACTTGTTCTCTTCCCCTTTGGAGCTCTCTCCCACACTCCCGTTCTCTCTCCCTCTCCCTCTCCATTTCTCTCCCTTCAGTTCTCTCTCTCCCTCTTCTTCTCTAGTGCATGAGGAGATCAAGGAGTAGCAAGAAGACAAGCCGCGAGGTGTGGAGGATCTTCCTCAAGCCCTAGAGCAGCCTCAAGACCGGAGGAATCGTGTTTCAGTCCGATCCCCAAGGTTTTGAGCTAAACCCTAAGTCCCTCTCTCTTCTCTATTAGTTTCTCTTTTGGTTTAGTCTTGAAACCCTAACCCTAGAAGTGCTTCAACGTGTTTCTTGTTGCTAGACCTAAGTTAGCTCAGTAGATTAAGTTAGCGTGGACGATTTGATCTGAAAACCCTAATCGGTTCTCTGTTGGATTTATTCGCCCAAAAGTCGTTTTCCCAAATTTTTGGAGTTCCTTTGAACCCTAACTTCGAAAAGTCGAGAAATTGACCTTCGAGTACATCTGACGTTGTCTGAGTTCGATTCCTGTGAAAAGATTTGAGTTTGAACTCAATCCGGATTTGGAATCGAATTTAGTTCCAATTGAGGGTTTTGAGTTCGGATGGTTCGATCGTCGTGCGAAGAGTTTTGAGTGCGAGTTAGGCCCTGTGGAATCCTTACGTGCAAAAAGAATTAATACATCAGTCGCAAATCCTTCATTTCGATTCGATTTGCGAAAAGTGCAGTATCGAGCTTTTTGGGGCGTCTTCGAGTTTCAAAGCTCCAAAAATCCCGAGAGTGACTCGTATTGGTTCTTAGTGCCCTAATGGTTCTATTTCTGGAAAAAGATCGAGTCGAAAACCCTGATTCGGAGTTTATCGGATTTGTTCACAAGCCGAGTCAAATTCTCGAGTTTTGGAGTTTTCCTTGAACCCTAGCTCCAAAAGCTGAGGATATGACTCTAGAATATATCTGATGTCGTTAGAAGTCGACCCTCGTGAAAAGAATTAAGTTTGGACTTGATTTGGATCGAAAGTCGAATTCTAACGGTAATTAGGGATTATCGAGTTCGAAAAGGTGGAAATTAGGTTAAATTAACGTGAAACTTGGTGAGACCTGCATGGATGGGTCCCTGGCATCACCGGGAACCTAACCATGCAATCGTCGCGAAGTTTCGAATCCGTTTGCGCAAGATCCCATTTTGCGAAACCCTAATTTCTCCCTGAGGCCGGCACTACCGACGTTATGGGGACGGTACTACCGCCCGAGCGGCACTACCGTAACCATAACGCCGGCAGTTAATTTCCAGTGAGCTTCTCCTTTGGTCTCTGGGAATCCGGCACTACCGCCCTCCCTGGCCGGTACTGCCGGGTAGCCGGTACTACCGCGTGTTTAACGTCGGTACCTTTTTTCCAGAGAGTGCCCTTTTGGGTCGTCGACCGCCGGCACTACTGGGCCCTATGGCCGGTACTGCCGGGCTTGAGGGCAGCACTACCGTGGTTGTACCGCCGGTACTGCCGACTTCACTGACCGAGTGAGGTCTCCTTTAGTCCCTTTTTCTCCGTTGTTTCTCCAATTGGTTTAGTCGTTGTCCTTGCTTCTTAGTTGTTTTATTTGATTCTTGATCGTCCTGTTTGTTCCGAGTTTGATCGTTTTGTTGTCGCTTTGTTGTCGCTCGTTCGCGTAGACGTTGACGTGGTGGTGGGCGCCTGCGCGGTTCTCGATCTCTTTCCCGGAAGTGTAATCAGTACAAAGCAAACAGCCAAGCACCTCCTTTGACCATATTGATCCCATATTTGCAACTTTAATTTGAATTGACAAAACTATTATGCATGCTTTAGAATTGGTACAAATAATAAATTGTGGGCTTTGGTAGTTAAACCTAGATTGAATGGTTTTCCTCGATTATCAGTTACGTAGTGATCCTTGTAAATCCCTAGGATAATGGTAGACACCGTATTACATGTCAATTGGGTTATATGTCTAATAATTGCATACGCTTAGCCCAGCGTTAGTACAATTGATTGTTGATCGGTGGACCCAGTCAATCAAATTCTTTTAGAAACTTAATTAGGATTTTGAAATGGTGGTTTTGGTGGAAAAAGCTATGTTGGTAAAAGGAGAAAAAGGAAAAAGGTGAAGGGTGGTTTTATGCCGGACGGACGGGTGGAGGTCTCGTCTGTGCAACCCTAAGGACCGAACTTGATGTTGTTAACTAAGTCAAATCGTACAACCACATGTGTTAGTATGGGATGACCTGAACGTAGTACAGGAGTGAATGGCTGGTCTTGCATCGTGGTAGGTCGAAGTAGTTGGACAACACCGACCAGGTGAGTCTTTGTCTAAGGGTCTCCCTCACCTCGCACAGGTGTTGGAGTATACCGTCCCAATACGGTACCGTTACAACGGTGAGGGCCTTGCTATGGGTTGTGAGGCGATGGACGGTAATCGTTAACCATCGTGAATTGTTGTAAATGTTTTGTGTGTGGGGCTGATCACCCGCCATAGCAAGGGGTGCACTTCACCGGGGCTGACGCAAGACTAGAAACTCGCAAGTGGAACAGTTCCGTCACAATCTAGCAAAACGGGTACGTTTCGTATCGCGTGGCATGGTTGACATGATTGCTAGAGTGTGTCATGTGGGTAAAGTGTACAATCTCTGCAGAGAATAAATCTAATCGATTAGCCGTGCTCACGGTCACGAGCAGCTTGGATAATTATTGTCAAGTATAGTATTTTTGGTTTTGTTTTGGAAAACATTTTGGCACCGGTAGATCTTTTAAATGTTGGGTTATATCATGCAAAATGTTGAGTCATTGGACTCAGAGACTGGTTGGATTGGTAATTCGATTGTGCTGGTGGTGATTCTTGATGCCATACGATGGTATGGTGGATATTCGATTGTGCTGGTGGTGATTCTTGATGCCATGTGATGGTGGTGTTGGATAATTTGGAGGAAATTGAATGTGGATACTGAATGAATTATACAATTATGTATTGAATTACATTCTTCATCAATTGCTTTTGTAAATCGAGCATCTTCCGAAATCTATTATTCTATTGCAAATAAATTTAGCTTTATGCAACTTGGTACTAGATTAGCAACCTTTTTCATTGGATAACCTGCATACTTATTATACTTGCAAACACTAAAGTCTTGCGAGTACATACGTGTACTCACCGTTTGTTTTAAATCTGACTACCAAGCTCAGAAGACGGAGTCAAGTGAGAAAAGGCAAGCTAGGCGAGGATCGCTTCGACTCAAAGATCGTCGGGTTTTGCAGCTGTAGATTAGGTTTTCCTCTCGGTCGCAACTCGGCTACTGCCTTTGGGATTGGGAAGGCACTCTGCTGCCATTGCTGTACTCTAAGTATCTTTTCAGCTTTTGTAGCCTTTTGGCAGAATTTCTTTCTTTTATTACTATCTCGATGTAATCAAACCTGTACTACTGTAACCATTTTGTTAGTGTAAGTGTTTTGATGCAACTTATTGTGGCAATATGTGGGTGCTAGGCTACTGATCCAGGGAACTAGCACTAGACACATATCTCGGGGAAGCTCGGGTTGGAATCAATCATTTGGCATATGACCACGTGCCGAGTGTGTCGTGCCGATTGATTGGCCTCAATCTGGGTACGGTTTGTAATTGGGATTCGGTTTACTAACGGGTTGCCTTAATTCCAGTCCGACGCAACAGTGAGTACCCGAATCACTGTTACAAAGACCAGAGCCCCCACACAGGTAACCCGGAGTATCCGGTATATTGATCCGGATTATCCGGACATACCGGAGTATCCGGACTAAATATCCGGAGTCTCCAAGTTGACTGTCTCGGGCTGAATTGTTTAAGTTGCAAAACTTAATTATCCCAATTACTTCCGCATTATCTCTGATAGATTAATTTAAATTGGGTATAATTTTGTAATCGCCTATTCACCCCCCCTCTAGGCCGACATCCCGGTCCTTTGAAGTTAACCTGATCGCAACTTTATCTCAGGAACACTTTGGCTCCTCTTAACTGATTACATTTCTGTCCATAGACCAAAGACTACCTTCCTCTTGTGTAACTGAACTAACTCTAGGCATAAACATCTCAAGCATGGTTTCCAATATGATAAGCTTTATTGAAAACTTAGTCTTAACAAAGGAGCAAATTAACTCTCAACATCCTTCATTACATGTGACTTTTGATCAGTACAACATCTATAGGAACGTGTATGGCAATCAGAGGGGGGGTGAATGATTATGTGGACGCTAAAACCAAATTTTCAATCTATTAAAACTTCACCCCAACTCGGATTCAAAAAACAACTTCGTATTAGCAAAAACAGATTGACAGATGTTTGGTAAAACGTGAATTCCTGGAGATCCAACCGTCGAATCGATCAAAAATTTTAACACAAGAAACTAGATTTGAATACGAATCGAACACAGAAATAATTAGCTCGATCAGACCTATGGATCAAAAGTTATGAACCTCGCAAACTTGCTGTGATAGAAGATGACGAGAATTAATCTAACCAAAACTTTAAGATTAAATAAGAAAGATATAAAGTAGATCAACTAAACTTCGGAAGGCCATAACTTCTAGAATAATGATCGAAACTTAACCAAATTGAACTGAGAGCTAGATGTCACCAAGAGGCACACCGTGACGCAGGTGGGTCAGAGTTTTACCTTCTGGATCAGCGGGGAACACGCGAGAATGATTGTCGCTTTCTGCAACGCAGTCTGATCAGAGAAAAGATTTTTCTACGGAATATCCACATGGCAAAAACGTGGGCCAGGCTACGCATCATGTGGAGCACATCACCAGGAGTCTACACAAAAAATTTCACGGTCAGACCCAAAAAATTGAGGGAGATATGGCCTCGACAAGATTCGAGATTGAAATGGCCGTAACTTTTGATTCCTTGGGCCAAATTGGATGAAATTTGGAGGGGAGACAGATGGGACATCATGTCTCACCATATAAAATATGGATTTCGAAAAGATTCAACGAGCTGATAGGGACGCGCTCCAAAGTTCGACCATCGTTTGGGCGACGTTCGGGCTTCTCGGCAGCGGCTCGAGAGTTTGGATGGATTAATCTGTGGTTGTGTAACACCCCGGCATTTATTATGCCTGAATGCTACCAAACATAAGCTAAACAACATCTAAATACCATAAATTAAAGTAAATTACAGCAAAGGAGCAAATGCTAAAAACCGAAATTTCGGCAGCATCTCCTTTGTTTTAACATGAATTGAAGGAACATCAACAGCATAGCAATATATGGCAATATAAGAGGCAACTAAAACAGCAATAATTAATGACTTAACAACAATATAAGTCTAGTTTCAAGCATTTAATATCTCCAAGAGTCAAATGAACAATAAGACTCTCATAAAGTAAAGCTAAACCTTAAAGCAATAATCATCACACACAATTTATTATCAAACTAATTGAATGACTTGTGGAATCAAATGAGTGAAGCTACGTGTGGAAGTGTGACTATTTCCCTTCCCCGCATGCCAGTCTCATGGTACCTAAAACAACAAGAAAACACAAGCGTGAGTTCAAAACTCAGCAAGCATATTGCAATGGTACAACAAGAACAATTACATGGAAATAATATCTCACATCATGTAAACCATCTCATTCATGGTCACCTATCATTATCATCATCTTTATGTATGCAATGCAATGCGATGCTCATGTCTCCTTGGAAACTCATACCGGTATGGTTGAGTACACACCCGTCGGTGTGCACCCTCTCCCCCCTTCCATCCCGAAGATGGAGGGTGCCTACTCCTCGCTTCCGTTCACCGCGGTGAATGGAATCACGATGTAGGACTTACTCATTGGCTCTCCGGAATAGTCATAACTTTCTCACCGACCTTCCCCGGACTAGTTATGACTTTCTCACCGCCTGGGCCATGTAACATGCCATGTATGCAAATATGCCAACATCATAATTAACTTGTACATTAACACATGGCATCATAACATAATAAGCATACTCATCATATCATTGGCAATCATTAAAGCATGGCAAGTGATCATATCATATAAGCAATTTCATCTAGTCTCCACTAGCAACCTACAAACCGCTATCCATTACAATATACTAGCCTCAACCACGGGCAACGGATTGGCGGGAAGTAGAAGGCACCCCCGGGGTCACACCACCTGCACATAGGTACCACACACTCACAATCATGTCCGCAAAATAGTACATAAACCCTCATCTACCCCGACATTGCCAACTACTCGCTAAACCCAAAAACAGAGGTTCTGTTCCGTCGGGACAGCAGACTTCCAAAAGGCATAACTTGGGTTCTGGGACTCCGAATCAATTAAACGAGTACATCCTCGCATAGCTTAGGAAATTTCCTAACTTTTTATAAGTATATGAAAAGACTGATTCTGAATCTAAAGTGGTGTAATCTACAGAATACCGTGATCTGTTCCAATCACGTCACCGATTTTAACACGCTAGGTAAAACAGCCATAACTTTCAAACGGCTGATCGGAATTGGATGTTCTTTATACCCATGGAAAGATATTGAAATGACCTACAACTTCTTCAATAGGCGGCCGACAAAATTTGGAATCTAATTTGGCGAAAAACTAAACCCTAGGTCGACTGCTCATTCTGTCCAAAACAGAGGACGTGACAACTTCTAGATTTCATCTAATCTACTAAATTCCAGCACCACCAATTGATCTAGAAAATATAATAATGATCCTTAGAACAGTACCTAGCCCAACCCCAAGGAGTCCCATGGCCATACCTTCGCCCGACGCACGAAAACCCAATAAATCTCCTCCCGGATCGCTCCTCGCTCCAATGGACGGATCTTCGAGGTGCAGGGGTGGAGAGGCTACCCTAGGGCAGCAAGGGGTGGAGGAGAGGTGTTGGAGAGGTGGGGAGCCAAGGGGGAAAGGGGGGGCGCACGGCCAAGAGGGAGAGGGAGGGTGGGGCGGCTAGGGCACAAAGGGGGATGGTGGGGGCGCACAAGGCAAGGTGGGGGCGCAATAAGGGCAGGGGGATGCCCTTTTACCAGCCCACACAAGACTCCTAATCCTAAATGGACTCATACTCCATCCCACCAAAGCCCACAACCCCTTCTTTTCGGCCCAAACTCCCCCGGAAAGGCCCAAACCCCCGAAAACGGCCCGAAACGCAATTAAACCTCATACCATATGGTTTTAACCTCCAATACCATATTTCCTAATGTTTTTAACCTCATCATGGACATTAAATAAGGTTATGACACTCCATGGTGTCACAGGTTGAGGGCATGGGAGAGCGTCATGGGAGGTATACAAGGGGTTGGGGTGGCGGCTAAGTCAAGAAAATCATGAAAAACGAGAAAACCTGGGTCCATAGGCATTTTATCGAGCACTTAGCGTGTGTGACCCGGACTGCGTGACGTGGCAGATTCAGGTGGCGACACGTGGCGTGATCTAGTAGCGACACATGGCACAGCCAGGGAAATTTGGATTTTTCCAATAAAAACAATTCCAAAAATTCTAATGAATCATTTGAGGCAATAAAAATCCAGAAAAAATCTAGAAAATATTTTGAGACTCTTTGAACTCAAATAAAATATTTGCAACAAAACTTTATATAAAAGTTTCAAATATTTAATTAATTTCCGTAAAAGGGCTTAATGCGATTCAATTCCAAATAAATCCGATAAATAGCAAACGAGCTCCGAAAAATCTCAAAATTACAGAAAAATTCCTTGGAGCACAATGAACCCAAATAAAACTAATTTATTTTATTTGAAATATAAAATAATCAAATTAAATTGTTTTAGCTTTTAGAAAATACAGATTACACTTTATAAACATGAGAAAATCAACAGAAATTTTTGGGAAGCTAAACTAAACCAAACTTTTTTTGAAAACCCAAATTTTGGGATGTTACAGCCGCGCTCTTGAGATGCTGGACATTGTAAGTGTGTGTTATCACAGTCTACATTCGTCTAACAGCGATAATTGTTCACTAATATATATATATATATATATATATATAATTGCTTTTGTATATATAGAAACATGATACTCCAAGCGAGAAGGAAGCAACAATCCGTGTGTTTCCTCGACCCACATATAGTCTCAAAGCAAACAATAGATGAAAATATAAACTTGGTCGAAGAATACCTTAAACAGGTAGTGTTGGCACAAAAAGATAAAGATTTCATACTTATACCCCATAACCCAGGGTAAGTGCTACACTACTTGCTATACTTTGGTTTTAATATGCACACAACTCAGTTTTGTTCATTGGCCATTGTGGTATACTGTCGACGATCGGTTTCGCTGGCAATGAGATTTGTGATTCTAGGGGATTCGTGTGGGATCTGAGCTTGATGGTAACACAGGATGCGAGGGCGATCTGTTTTTTAGACAGGTTCGGGCTCTCTCGGAGGAGATAATACTCTAGTCCTGTGTTCTTGGATATATGAGCGTCCTCCCTTTCTTGGTTCTCCCTCCTCCCCTTATATACTGGGGAGGGATATATGATAGATGGGCGCCAGCGGGCCCTCAACATGGTGGCCTCACCAACACGTACTTTGTCTTCGTCGGCTATGGCGCACTACGTCTTGGAGAGGTGGTTGTGCTTTCCCCGACCAGGCGCTGCCCATCGGAGTTCCAGCGCTTGCAGTCTCTGCGAATGTCAGGCTGCATGCTTCGCTTTTGGCGGGTTGTTTGGGCGTGGCGCGAAGCTTCGCCGAAGGATCGGGAGTTGCCTTGGGGAACAAGTCAAAACCTCCTCCGGGCCCGTCGTGGCGCTTCTGGGCTTTGGGCCTACTGCTCCGCCCTCCCGTCTAGCCCAGTCGGGTATAGGCCCCACTTGCGGGACCCCTATCTCGGACATCCCACAGCAGCCCCCAAGTGCTTTAGGATCGGATTTCCGTCTCTTATCCTATCATAAAGATTATACGGGAAAAAAGATCGTAAAGAACTTGTAGTGTGAAGCCACCGTGGTTGGTTGGCTCGTGGCCGAGTGGTATCCGTGCCCATGTACGGTGTGCGGCAACCGGCTTGTTGCTCAGCTGACCCTCATGGGGCATACCATAGTCTTTTTGGCTCGTGGCCGAGTGGTATCCGCTCCCGTTTACGGTGCGCGGCAACCGGCTTGTTGCTCAGCTGACCCTCATGGGGCATACCATAGTCTTTTTGGCTCGTGGCCGAGTGGTATCCGCGACCGTTTACGGTGCGCGGCAACCAGCTTGTTGCTCAGCTGACCCTCATGGGGCATACCATAGTCTTTTTGGCTCGTGGCCGAGTGGTATCCGCGCCCGTTTACGGTGTGCGGCAACCGGCTTGTTGCTCAGCTGACCCTCATGGGGCATACCATAGTCTTTTTGGCTCGTGGTCGAGTGGTATCCGCGCCCGTTTACAATGCGCGGCAACCGGCTTGTTGCTCAGCTGACCCTCATGGGGCATACCATAGTCTTTTTGGCTCGTGGCCGAGTGGTATCCGCGCCCGTTTACGGTGCGCGGCAACCGGCTTGTTGCTCAGCTGAACCTCATGGGGCATACCATAGTCTTTTTGGCTCGTGGCCGAGTGGTATCCGTGCCCGTTTACGGTGCGCGGCAACCGGCTTGTTGCTCAGCTGACCCTCATGGGGCATACCTTGGTCATTCGGAGTAATGCATGTGCCCGCTTACGGCGCACTGCTTCAGACCCTCATGGGGCGCATTCTCAAGACCGCGTTGGTAAGAAATCCTCCCACGACACCCGATCACGTCATGAGATAGTGACCAGCAATTGACCGCAAATTATGGAGCGTACCGTCGGAGGATGTTCGGAAAGTGCCCAGCCCCAATCTTCTGTGGCGGTCGGCGTTCAGGACCATCGTGGGGCGCACTTTATCCCAAACTTCGGACCAGATTTGACACCTGGTCGCGTTTTGTGCAACACAACTTTCGGCCCGACATGGGGCATGCCCTGGATCTGGCCCAGAATTGAACAGGGAGGCCTTTGCTTCTTCCCACCGTAAGGCGAGAATTGGGGCCCATTTCTTATAAGTGAGAAACAACCTTGTTGGGGTAAAGGTATCCTTGTCTCTCCCCCACCACAGGTGAGAAATCTTCAAATCTCCTTGGGCGATCTTGGCGACCTAGGGTTTCCAGTTTCGCGCCCTAGGCTTGCGGCAGTTCTTCTCGCTGGGTTTTCTTCTTCGTGATGTCTTCTTCTTCGGAGATCCTCCCCTGGACTCGGTTTGGACATCTTTTTGGAAAATTGGAAAGGATGATGACGCTCTTGTGTTTCAGAGCGCGATTCGACCATTGCTGAGCTGAGAGCCCGACTGGAAGCTTCAGAAAGTTCTGACCTCGAAGCTCGAGTCGACTTGGAGAGGATACAACGGGAGCTGAAGGGTAAATTTCTTTGACTTGGATTGAACGTACTTGGCATCGGGTGTGTTTTCTGATGGCAGTTCGGCTTTGGTGTAGAATACAAGGAGAAGATGACCACTGCCGAATGGAGCTGGACTGAGCTGCGCGTCGCCTGCGAGCCAGTTCTGCACCTTCTGCGTATCGAAGGAGCTGAGCCGGGTCAGGGGGACGACGCTGTTCCGCTTCTCTCTGGAGGAGCCGATAGGATCAGAGCTTATGCCAAGGAGTCCGCGACCATGAGTGCGAACCAGGCGGTGGTCAAGTCTCATTATCCGAGAGTTGACCTTGAAGCTGTGAAAGAGGGTTTTGCCTGTGATGAAGACAAAGCCAACGCACTCCTCGAAGAGGTCTCCGGTACATCGCAGGCCTTGTTAGAGAATCTTGAATTCTGATTTCGATGTGAACCTTAATGCCGAGTGCTGGCCCTCCCCTCCTTGTTTGAAACGTTGTATTTTCTCACTTGAATATAATTTGTCTGTATTGTCCTCTGCTAAGTGGGCTCCAGACCTCTTTCACTCTTTCCCCCTTGTTTGAGTTGCTAGAATATAGGCCCACGGCCTTTTGGCCCCCGTTGCGCCTTTCTAGTTGGCTTTCAGCCGACTGGTATGGCTCTCAACGTGTTGATCTTCTTTGGTATTCGCGCAACCGCTTTGTTTTTTGCGCTTCATTGATTGCGGGGTGACGCGTTTGATTGCCTTTAAAGACACTTCGATTTCCGAAGCTGGGATGGTTTATAAATAGGGCGTCACCGCAAGTAAAGCGATCGCCCCCTTGTCAAATTTCTTCTTCTTCTTCTTCTTCAAGATTTCTGCAGTGCCGCTTCCAATGTCGGATAGCGATTCGGAGAACGCGGAGCTCTGGTTGGACCTTGACTTCGCCACGATGGAGTTGGCGGAGGAGAGGGCAGCGGCGAAAGACGCAGCCGCCGTCGCCGCTTTCATCGAGGCTGTGCCGGCGCTTGCGGAGGTGGAGGACGTGCTGAAGGAGATTCTCGGGCGGGAGCGTCGTGACACCGCTGTGACGGACCGCCTTTTTAGGGGCAGTGCGAAAACTCACAACAGTTACCCAGGAAGACTAACTGTTGGAAAACAATAGTAAAATTACCTGGCAAAAGCCAATTCAACACTTTTATTCAATATAGGGCCTAACGGCCAAGGTTTTTATAAAAGAGGGCGCAGCAGGGCCCGAGTACACTACCAAAACACCGCACAGGCAGGCCTGAGCAAAAGACTAAGACCTCAAAACCAAACGAGATCGCCATCTACGCACTCCTGATACGCTCCAGCTTCTTCAAACTCTGAAAGGGGTCGGGGGTTTGCAAGGGTGAGTACGGGAGTACTCAACAAGTCGTACGGAACCACTGAATACTACATGTAGGGGTATTCCAAAGGATGGCATTAGGGTTAAGTATCTGGATGCAGTTTTATTTTCAACTCATTTTACATTTGAAGCATAGACCACAAATAATAGTTAGGGGGGGTTCACAAGTTCACAACACTTAACCACTTTCTTCAAATTTCAAAACAATTACTTGAGCTTGGTTACGGGTATCACCCCAGTTCAAACTTAACTTCTGTCGGGACCCGAATTTGCAAACCCGGACCCTCTGTGTATTCAGCACTAGTCCAGGAACGCGCTAGTGCACACAGTCTTAACATCGGTAAATATCACAATCATACCACTCGATACTAATAAAGTACCTTAATTAAATAGTCAAACTGGTTACTCGACTTTATGGTCAAGTTACAAATATACGCCACGCAGGGCGTAACTTATTAAGAGAGAAATAATAGCAGCGGAAAATAAGATAACTTCGTGGCGCCATCCAGTATACCACAGGCAATTGACTGGGCTCGCTCCCTAAGTAGACGGTTCCTCTTGGAGCTCCTCCTCCAAAGCTGGTGTAGTCTCCTCTTCAACTGGTGTTGTATTGTGGCAAGGGTGAGTACTTGGTAGTCAGCAAGTCATGCACAGAATGCAGCTAATATACTACATGCATGGCTTAATACAAAGGAGTGGCTCAAGGTATTTTTGCAGTAAAAAGCATTTGACAAGTATCATAAGTAGATTCGAAAGCAGTAGTAACAAGTAAAGTATAATTAACTTTTCAAGGAGTTTAGTAAACATCTTTTCCCATCCTAATCCACGTTTCCATCATCATCATTATTAATCCAACCCAACCTTTCCAATCCAAATTATTTTTGAGAAAGTCTAACCCTTGACTGTAATTCCCGAGCGATGTCCAATACATGACGCGCTATTCGAATAGATTTTTGCACTCTGCAGAGGTTATGCACTTTACCCACAAGATACAGTCAAACACCACAAAGGCGAGTTCCCGTAACAAAGTCTTTCGGAAACTTCTAACAATACAAGTGGTCCTCCCCGGTTGTTGCACACTAACCCTTCCCTTAGCTAAGGCGAAGTTTAGGCCAACCAACCGTTAGATGGGTACTGGCCTCACCCAGACGCTCCCCGTACAACTTACACAAAGGGTGTAGTTGACCTCCTGAGGTCCCACAGGTACGTTATTAGCAACTTAGTCAACTAGGTCCGTCCCATTACAGACATGTGGTTGCAAGATTGACTCAGTTCAAAGGCTTGCAAGGTGATGTCCTTAGGGTGACCAGGGCAAGACTACCCGAAGAACCAAAACATCATTCCCAATGCCACAACTGGCCCACCTGATCATTCTTGCCACATGCCCCGGTCGAAAACTATTTATCAAACCCCAGTTGATTACCATGCACCACGTGCCATCAACATCACATGATACCTTTCCAAAACAGGTTCAATATGTCATTAAGTCAATATTAATGTTTGAGTGTCCAAAATCACGTCACGAGCACGTAGCAGGTCTAAGCCATATACTACAACGATCTACAAACCCATGTTGGCAATTTAGTAATGTCCAACTAATAATCCACAACTAGGGTGACAAGGGGTCATGGCACATATTTAAGTAATCAAGGTGTCATACAGCAAATTGGCATTTATCTAATTTCCCAAAATCAAGTAAAGTATTTTCTAATTGAACTAGCATGCAATAAGTTAAATCAAAATAGGTTTCAAAATAGGATCAACATAGTCAAAGCATAACTTGCCTTCAAAAAGTACTTGCTCTTGGTCTTGAGTTGGATCCTGAGTCAATACTTCTCCTTCGAATCCCTCCAGCACTTCAACGTCTACTCGTAAAGCATGCAAATAGCAATACACAAATAAACAATAGGCAAAAGCATCCCAAAACTCCAAATAAAATCCATAAACAGACAGAACATAATTTTATGAATTTTTAGGAACTAGAATCGTCAAATTCGGAGTTAAAATGCAAAAGTTATAATTATTTAAAGTTTAAATAATCAATTAAATAATATTAAAGAGAAAAACTTTAGTTCAAAAATTTAATAAAATTCATAATTAGGTAGATCTCAATTTTATACAAATTTAGAAATTTGAATCACTCAAATCGGAGTTGAAACGCAAAAGTTATAAGCGTTTGAAGTTTGAAACAAAATCTGAAATCATTATTTCGAATTAATAAATCATTTTCTTTTTCGGAAATTAATTATTGCGTCATGGGTGACACGCGTCGGCTCCTGATTGGCTGGCTGACATCAGCCGGCTCATGGGCTCAGCCCACGGCTTGGCTCGGTCCACGGTGGACTCGGTCCACGGCTCGGGTCGCTGACACGCGGGTCCCACCCGTCAGTGGGTCACATGCACGGTGCGACTCTCTGGCGAGACACTGACAAGCGGGCCCCGCATGTCAGTGACGCGCAGTCACGCCCAGGCTCGGCCGCTGGCACGCGGGCCCGGCCTGTCATTGACTCAACGCACGGCGCGGCGGCGGCTACGTGGCATGATCACGGCCGTTGGATCTAGATCCAATGGTCTAGATCTTTCCTAGGTTAACTCCGTTATAATCTATCCGATGATCATGGGCCGTTCGATCTAGATCGGACGGTCCAGATCTATCCCTATGTTAACGCAGCTACGGCACGTGGTGATCGTGGGCCGTTAGATCTTGATCCAACGGTCCGGATCTAGTCTGGGAATCTAGGGTTCAGAGAGAACGTGGGCTCACCTCAGCCGTTCGATCTAGATCCGACGGTTCACCGAGCTCGGGATGGCGATGGCTTCGCGGCGGCGCGGGTTCACCGGTGCCGAGGACGATGACCACGGCAGCGGCGCTTTGGGGCTTCTCCGGCGAAGTGAAAGGCTCCCTCGGGTGCGCCTTGGTCGGACGGTTCCGTAACCGGGCTCAGACGCGACGGAGGACGGCGGACGGTGGCGAGGCGAGACAAAAACCGTGGCGGCACTTCACGCAACTACGGCGAGCGATTCCGGCGAACCTACAGCGGCTAGAGCTCGGTGGGTTAGGGCAAAAAGTACGCGGGATCACGGCGGACCTCGGGGTACCACCCGGTACTTAAATGCCCTCGGCATGCGCGCACGGGACGGAGCCCTAGTCCCACATGGCGGCGGAATCCGGCGGCGATTCGGACGGAGACGACGATGACGTGGCGCAACGCGGGCCGTTGGATCGAGATCCAACGGTCGCGTGCGGGCTCGGGGGCGCACGGCTCGAGTGACGTGGCCGGATTTCGATCGTTGGATCTTGATCCAATGGTCGAGGGGTTAGGACTCGAGCGACTTGGTTCAACCCGACCGTGGCCCGGGTCGGACTCAAACTCAAGTCTGACTCGGGCTCGGTCGCTGGAACAGTAACCGACCCGGATTGATTTTCTAGCGATTTAATATTCAAATTAATTTCCAGAAATTCAATTAATTCATTAAAAATACCAAAATATTCAGAAAAATTCCAGAAAAATTCTGGAAAATATTTTAGGGCATTTGGGACTCAAATAAAATATTTCCAACAAAATTTTATTTGCAAAGTTTAATTCTTTAATTAATTCAAAATGGAATAAATTCAAATAAATTCCAAATAAATCCAAATAAATTCCAGAAAATTCCAAAAATTCACCAAAGTGCGAAATCACACATAAATTTAAGAAAAGCAAAATTTTGGGGTGTTACAAACCTCCCCCCCTTAACAGAATCTCGTCCCCGAGATTCCGGGCTAACTAAGGAATATGTTTGGAAACTCTTTCTTCAAATCCTCTTCGCGCTCCCAAGTTGCTTCACTCTCCGCGTGGTTGCTCCATTGAACTCTACAGAAACGGGTTGACTTGTTCCTCGTCTCTCGATCCATGGTGTCAAGAATCTTCACGGGATGCTCCTTGTAAGTCAAATCTTCTTGCAACTCAATTGACTCTAGCGGTGTCTGTTCCTCAGGTACTCGGAGACACTTCTTCAGTTGGGACACGTGGAACACGTCATGCACTCCTGCTAATGACTGCGGCAACTCCAGCTGGTAAGCAACTTCGCCTCTGCGGCTCAAAATCTTGAATGGTCCAACATATCTCGGCGCGAGTTTTCCTTTGGCATGGAACCTCTTAACTCCCCTAAGAGGCGTAACCCTGAGGTATACAAAGTCTTCTGGTTCAAAACTCAAATCCCGGCGACGATTGTCAGCATAACTCTTCTGTCGTGATTGGGCTATCTTTAACCTTTCCCTAATCATGGCAATCTGCTCTTCAACTTCTTGAAGAATATCAGGCCCGAAGACACGGCGCTCGCCGGTCTCATTCCAGTTTAATGGCGTTCGATAGGGTCGACCATACAGTGCCTCAAAAGGTGACATCTGTAAACTAGCCTGGTAACTATTATTGTAACTGAACTCGGCATACGGCAAACTCTTATCCCAAGAGGTAGCATAAGCCAATGCACACGCTCTTAGCATATCTTCCAGAATCTGATTGACTCTTTCGGTCTGGCCATCCGTCTGTGGATGATAAGCTGTACTGAATTTCAAACGGGTTCCCATGGCTTCATGCAACTTATTCCAGAACCTTGAGGTAAATTGGGTACCTCTGTCCGATACAATCCTTTTTGGCACTCCGTGCAAACAGACGATCCTGATCATATACAACTCTGCTAACTTATCCCCCGAGTAAGTGGTCTTTACGGGGATGAAATGGGCTACCTTGGTCAAACGATCCACTATAACCCATATGGAGTCATAACCTCCTTGAGTCTTAGGCAAACCGGTAATGAAATCCATTCCGATTTCCTCCCACTTCCACTCAGGTATCTTCAGCGGCTGCAACAATCCTGCTGGTCTCTGATGCATTGCCTTGACTCTCTGGCATACGTCGCACAATGCAACATGCTCGGCAACTTCACGCTTCATGCTCGGCCACCAGAATCTCTCCTTCAAGTCTTGGTACATCTTGGCACTTCCAGGATGAATCGAGTACTTGGAGTCATGGGCTTCTTCTAGGATCAACTGCTTCAGTTCCTTCCTGTTCGGCACACAAATGCGATCCCTCATCCATAACGTGCCCTGCTCATCTAGCTTGAAGTCCTTTGCCTTGTCTTCCTCCATTTTGGACTTAATCCTGCGGATCTTGTCATCATTCTTCTACCATTCCCGAATCTGATCCTCTAGGGTAGGCTTTACCTCCAGTGCGGCCAAGAATCCACTAGGTACCACCTCAATCTTCATTCTCTGAAATTCCTGGCATAGCTCATCCTGATTCGTGGCTATCAACATATTCACGGTATGGCTTTTCCGACTCAAGGCATCGGCCACCACATTAGCCTTTCCGGGATGATAATGGATTCCGACATTGTAATCCTTAATCAACTCTAACCATCTCCTTTGCCTCATATTCAGATCCGACTAGGTGAATATGTACTTAAGGCTCTTATGATCCGTGTACACTTCACATCTATTCCCGATCAGATAGTGACGCCATATCTTCAAGGCATGCACTACAGCAGCTAACTCTAGGTCATGTGTCGGGTAATTCTCCTCATGCGGCCTCAACTGCCTTGATGCATAGGCAACAACCTTTCCGTTCTGCATCAACACACATCCAAGTCCTTGGCGCGATGCATCACAATAGATATCAAAGCTTTGATTGACGTCCGGCAGAACCAACACTGGTGCTGATGTCAATCTCGTCTTCAGTTCTTGGAATCCCTTCTCGCACTCTGGCGTCCATGCAAACTTCTTCTCCTTTTTCAGCAATTGCGTAAGAGGTCTCGCAATTGTTGAAAAGCCTTCAATGAAGCGGCGGTAGTAACCTGCCATTCCAAGGAAACTCCGGATCTGGGTCACAGTCTTCGGCTGCTCCCAATGTAACACAGCTTCTACTTTACTTGGATCAACGGCGACTCCTTCTGTGGTCATTACATGTCCGAGGAATTCCACCTTGTCATTCCAAAAATCACACTTACTGAACTTAGCGAAGAGTTGCTGTTCCCTCAGCTTTTCCAAAACTCGCCTCAAGTGTTCAGCATGTTCATCCTCTGTCTTGGAGTAGATTAGAATATCATCTATGAACACAACAACAAACTTGTCCAAATATTCCATGAACACCTTATTCATCATATTCATGAAATATGCCGGTGCATTCATCAGACCAAAGGACATAACAGTAAACTCGTAATGTCCATATCTCGACGAAAATGCGGTCTTCGGAATATCCTCCGATCGGATCTTCAACTGATGGTATCCCGATCTCAAATCAATCTTGGAGAAAACTCCGGCTCCTCTCAGCTGATCAAACAGATCATCGATCCTAGGTAGCGGATACTTATTCTTCACGGTGACTTCATTGAGTGCACGGTAGTCAATGCACATCCTGAAACTCCCGTCCTTCTTCTTGACGAACAAAACTGGTGCTCCCCACGGCGACGAACTATGTCTGATAAATCCTTTCTCCATTAACTCTTCAAGTTGTTTCTTCATCTCTACCAATTCCTCGGTGGACATCCGATAGGGTCTCTTTGCTATCGGTCTTTGTGCAGTACAAGCTCTATCACAAACTCTATGTCCCTGTCTGGCGGCATACCAGGTAGATTTTCAGGAAAAACATCTGGGTACTCATTCACTACTGAGACATCCTCTATGCTGATTGCTTTGGTACTGTTAACCATCAACTGTCCATCTCTAACGGCAGTAGCTTGAAATTCTACTTTCTTTCCACACGGGTTTTCAACTGAGATGGTCCTTCGTCCACAATCCAATACGGCCTTGTGCTTAGATAACCAATCCATTCCCAAAATAACATCTAAGGTCTGGGTCTCCGAAATAATAAGGTTCGCTAGGAACTCTATCCCATCTATTAGTATTCTCACCCCAGAACATCATACTTTCGTTCGGAGTTCGGAACCAGGGGTTTGAACAAAAAGCATGCATTTAAGTCTTGCAATCTCCAAATCATTTTTAGCAGCAAAGCCTTGTGAAACAAACGAATGCGAAGCTCCAGAATCAAACAAAACTGTCGCAGGTACTGAGTTAACAAGTAACTTACCCAGTACGACGTCCGTAGCATTCTGCAGTGCATCTGCGGTGACATGGTTGACTCGGCCTCTCACCACAGTCTGGGGTGTGGCTCCTGGTGCTGGCGTCCTAGCTGGTGTGGATCCCAAGTTGAAGCGGACTGGGGTCACTCCTGCTGTCTTCTTAGGACAACTGTTGGCAAAGTGTCCGGGCTCGTTGCAATTGTAGCAGCGTCTCACTGTTCCTTGTTGGCTGCCTGGAGCGGCGTTTCACCGGGCCGGGTCCGTAGTTCTGATTGACGGGTCTTGGTGCTGGTGACGGTGTCCTGGTTGCATTCTGTGGCTGGAATCTAAAAAATTGATTTGGTGCAACTCTCAGACGTTGCTGCGCTCCCTGACGCGATCCCTGATGTTGCATCCTGTGCTTCCTGTTCTCATCCAGTTCCTTGCGCTTGTCCTCAAGAATAAGCGCCTTATTCACCAACTCTTGGAAATCTGGAAAGGTGTGGGTGATCAATCCCACCTGCAATCCTGAGTTAAGTCCCTTCATGAAACGAGACTGTCTGGCTTTATCTGTCGCTACATCCTCAGGTGCGTAGCGTGCAAGCTGTGTGAACCTGTTCAGGTATTCAGCCACTGGCTGATTACCTTGCTTCAGTGCTCTGAACTCCTCCTTCTTGAGGTCCATGATTCCTTCAGGCACGTGATACTGACGGAATGCAGCTGTGAACTCTTCCCAAGTGATGTCCTGAGGGTTCACTTGCGTGGCACAGAAGTTCTCCCACCATTCGGCGGCTGTTCCTTCCAACTGATGAGAAGCGTAGAGTACCTTCTCATTTCCTATGCATTGAGCTATGTGTAGCTTCCTCTCAATTGACCTTAACCAATCATCAGCCTCCAATGGATTGGCATTCCCAGAAAAAGTGGGTGGATGAGTCCTCATGAATTCTCGATACCGTATTCTCGGCGTTGTCCCGGATTAACTTGATTAGCGATGGCCTGGCAAAGGACGTGTTGCATCTGTTGCATCATGGCATGCATCAACTGAGTCTGAGCAGCAAGAAATGCTCCAAAATTCTGCATGTCTAGTGGCGGTGCTGGTGCTCTGTCATTGGGGTTTTCTGTTGGGCGAGAACCACTCCCATTGCCCCCAAGGTTTCCGCGGGTGTTTACCATCTGTCGATTGCTCCAAGGTTTCAGAGATGAGAGGGAAACTGGAATAGATGAGTAATATGGAGCTTATGCGGGGCGAAAGGTGTAACTTAAAGTCCAACTTTATTATTTTAATCAATAGTAACTTGGTATGGTTGCTTACAATGCCTAGGGGCCTTGCAACACATACTGCACACTCAGCAAGCAATGAAAATCCAAATCGAACTACACTGGAGTCTAACGCCTAAAGGGTGACTCTTTATTCTATGACGCGACTCGGCAAAGGAGTCTCACTATAGAACCTACGCTCACTCATCGAGAAAACCTCCACGGCCTGGATACGGATGTTGCGGCATAGGCGCGAAACGATTGCCATGTCCAGCAACTGCGTCATCTGTGGTAGTCGAAGAAGCAGTGTACTCCTCAAGCTTCGGCTCCTCCGGGTCTGGCTCGTGCAGCTCGAGCATTGGCTCTGGCTCTGGTGCGTACAATGCCGTCTCTAACTCTCCAATCCTTTGCAGGAGGTGTGACACATACTCTCGAGCTTCCCGCCATCTGTTCTCCTCTGTCGTGATCTCCTTGCGGGCCTTCTGTAGCTCCTTGCTTGTATCATCGAGTACATCTTCCTGGGCGACAACAAGTCGTGCCAACTATGTAACAATGGCATTCTCATCCTGAATCGCCTTCGGGTCAAGAAGGTTATTGCTGCGCGGATGATATCGGAACACCGTGCTCTCCAACTCTCTGGCGTAGATACGGGTAATGTGCCGCATTGCTCGTCGTGACACCTCTTGGATACCCATCTGCATTGTAGACCTCCTGGCAGTGCAGTGTATCGGGCGATTGCCTGGGCCCTTCTTCCTAGCAGGTACCACAATCTTCACGTCACAAGCCTTGATCAATCCTGCTTGTCTGATCACTTCCACTTGGTATTGTGGCTTCTCAAAATCTCCGAGAGTCTGTAGCATACGCCAAAGTTCCGCGGCGTGACCAACCTCCAGATCGACGTAGTTGAACTCTCCCTCCATCTGTCACAAGAGTGCTCACGTAAGAACTCGAAATTTTTAAATCGTGACAAGGTAAGGAAAAATTCAGCAAGAGACAAGAAAAGAAAGAATGGGATAAGTCGAGATGTCATTTCTTGTCTTGACAAACTTTTAGCTTTAGAAAATAGGTTTTATCCTCTCCACGACCTTTCTAGCTAGGGTTGAGCCTACGGTCAGTATGGCTCTGATACCACCTCTGTCGGGACCCGAATTTGCAAACCCGGACCCTCTGTGTATTCAGCATTAGTCTAGGAACGCGCTAGTGCACACAGTCTTAACATCGGTAAATATCACAATCATACCACTCGATACTAATAAAGTACCTTAATTAAATAGTCAAACTGGTTACTCGACTTTATGGTCAAGTTACAAATATAAGCCACGCAGGGCGTAACTTATTAAGAGAGAAATAATAGCAGCGGAAAATAAGATAACTTCGTGGCGCCATCCAGTATACCACAGGCAACTGACTGGGCTCGCTCCCTAAGTAGACGGTTCCTCTTGGAGCTCCTCCTCCAAAGCTGGTGTAGTCTCCTCTTCAACTGGTGTTGTATTGTGGCAAGGGTGAGTACTTGGTACTCAGCAAGTCATGCACAGAATGCAGCTAATATACTACATGCATGGCTTAATACAAAGGAGTGGCTCAAGGTATTTTTGCAGTAAACAACATTTGACAAGTATCATAAGTAGATTCGAAGGCAATAGTAACAAGTAAAGTATAATTAACTTTTCAAGGAGTTTAGTAAACATCTTTTCCCATCCTAATCCACGTTTCCATCATCATCATTATTAATCCAACCCAACCTTTCCAATCCAAATTATTTTTGAGAAAGTCTAACCCTTGACTGTAATTCCCGAGCGATGTCCAATACCGCGGACGCGGCTATTCGAATAGATTTTTGCACTCTGCAGAGGTTATGCACTTTACCCACAAGATACAGTCAAACACCACAAAGGCGAGTTCCCGTAACAAAGTCTTTCGGAAACTTCTAACAATACAAGTGGTCCTCCCCGGTTGTTGCACACTAACCCTTCCCTTAGCTAAGGCGAAGTTTAGGCCAACCAACCGTTAGATGGGTACTTGGCCTCAGCCTCGGTACGCTCCCCCGTACAACTTACACAAAGGGTGTAGTTGACCTCCTGAGGTCCCACAGGTACGTTATTAGCAACTTAGTCAACTAGGTCCGTCCCATTACAGACATGTGGTTGCAAGATTGACTCAGTTCAAAGGCTTGCAAGGTGATGTCCTTAGGGTGACCAGGGCAAGACTACCCGAAGAACCAAAACATCATTCCCAATGCCACAACTGGCCCACCTGATCATTCTTGCCACATGCCCCGGTCGAAAACTATTTATCAAACCCCAGTTGATTACCATGCACCACGTGCCATCAACATCACATGATACCTTTCCAAAACAGGTTCAATATGTCATTAAGTCAATATTAAAGTTTGAGTGTCCAAAATCACGTCATGAGCACGTAGCAGGTCTAAGCCATATACTACAACGATCTACAAACCCATGTTGGCAATTTAGTAATGTCCAACTAATAATCCACAACTAGGGTGACAAGGGGTCATGGCACATATTTAAGTAATCAAGGTGTCATAAAGCAAATTGGCATTTATCTAATTTCCCAAAATCAAGTAAAGTATTTTCTAATTGAACTAGCATGCAATAATTTAAATCAAAATAGGTTTCAAAATAGGATCAACATGGTCAAAGCATAACTTGCCTTCAAAAAGTACTTGCTCTTGGTCTTGAGTTGGATCCTGAGTCAATACTTCTCCTTCGAATCCCTCCGGCACTTCAACGTCTACTCGTAAAGCGTGCAAATAGCAATACACAAATAAACAATAGGCAAAAGCATCCCAAAGCTCCAAATAAAATCCATAAACAGAGAGAACATAATTTTATGAATTTTTAGGAACTGGAATCGTCAAATTCGGAGTTAAAATGCAAAAGTTATAATTATTTAAAGTTTAAATAATCAATTAAATAATATTACAGAGAAAAACTTTAGTCCAAAAATTAAATAAAATTCATAATTAGGTAGATCTCAATTTTATACAAATTTAGAAATTTGAATCACTCAAATCGGAGTTGAAACGCAAAAGTTATAAGCGTTTGAAGTTTGAAACAAAATCTGAAATCATTATTTCGAATTAATAAATCATTTTTTTTTCGAAAATTAATTATTGCGTCATGGGTGACACGCGTCGGCTCCTGATTGGCTGGCTGACGTCAGCCGGCTCATGGGCTCAGCCCACGGCTTGGCTCGGTCCACAGTGGACTCGGTCCACGGTGGACTCGGTCCACGGCTCGGGTCGCTGACACGCGGGTCCCACCCGTAAGTGGGTCACATGCACGGTGCGACTCTCGGGCGAGACACTGACATGCGGGCCCCGCATGTCAGTGACGCGCAGTCACGCCCAGGCTCGGCCGCTGGCACGCGGGCCCGGCCTGTCAGTGACTCAACGCACGGCGCGGCGGCGGCTACGTGGCATGATCACGGCCGTTGGATCTAGATCCAACGGTCTAGATCTTTCCTAGGTTAACTCCGTTATAATCTATCCGATGATCATGGGCCGTTCGATCTAGATCGGACGGTCCAGATCTATCCCTATGTTAACGCAGCTACGGCACGTGGTGATCGTGGGCCGTTGGATCTTGATCCAACGGTCCGGATCTAGTCTGGGAATCTAGGGTTCGGAGAGAACGTGGGCTCACCTCAGCCGTTCGATCTAGATCCGACGGTTCACCGAGCTCGGGACGGCGATGGCTTCGCGGCGGCGCTGGTTCACCGGTGCCGAGGACGATGACCACGGCAGCGGCGCTTCGGGGCTTCTCCGGC
The DNA here is from genome assembly GCA_036346355.1 of Rhipidocladum racemiflorum. Lineage (NCBI taxonomy): Eukaryota > Viridiplantae > Streptophyta > Magnoliopsida > Poales > Poaceae > Rhipidocladum > Rhipidocladum racemiflorum. Next base: position 10,318,010 of record CM070592.1, on the reverse strand, counting down.
GAAGTGAAAGGCTCCCTCGGGTGCGCCTTGGTCGGACGGTTCTGGAACCGGGCTCAGACGCGGCGGAGGACGGCGGACGGTGGCGAGGCGAGACAAAAACCGTGGCGGCGCTTCACGCAACTACGGCGAGCGATTCCGGCGAACCTACAGCGGCTAGAGCTCGGTGGGTTAGGGCAAAAAGTGCGCGGGGTTACGGCGGACCTCGGGGTACCACCCGGTACTTAAATGCCCTCGACATGCGCGCACGGGACGGAGCCCTAGTCCCATACGGCGGCGGAATCCGGCGACGATTCGGACGGAGACGACGATGACGTGGCGCAACGCGGGCCGTTGGATCGAGATCCAACGGTCGGCGTCTTGAGCTCGAAGCGCCGCGGCTCGAGTGACGTGGCCGGATTTCGATCGTTGGATCCTGATCCAATGGTCGAGGGGTTAGGATTCGGGCGACTTGGTTCGGCCCGACCGTGGCCCGGGTCGGACTCAAACTCAAGTCTGACTCGGGCTCGATCATTTGGAGCGATCACCCGGATTGATTTTCCAGCGATTTAATATTCAAATTAATTTTCCAGAAATTCAATTAATTCATTAAAAATAGCAAAAGACTCAGAAAAATTCTGGAAAAATTCTGGAAAATATTTTAGGGCATTTGGGACTCAAATAAAATATTTCCAACAAAATTTTATTTGCAAAGTTTAATTCTTTAATTAATTCAAAATGGAATAAATTCAAATAAATCAAAATAAATTCCTGAAAATTCCAAAAATTCACCAAAGTGCCAAATCACACATAAATTTAAGAAAAGCAAAATTTTGGGGTGTTACAACTTCATTAACCGGAAGTACGGCATAATCGATTACCATCATTAACTCTGCAGAGGTGCTCAACTTTACCCACAAGATATCAACGACCGTTAATGCCAACTCGAGTTAACACGCAACTTAAATGCGTGCGGCCGGGCCAAGATTATCACAGCATTTCGTTTAATCATTCCTGTCCTTTAGTTGTTAACCGATAGGTATAAAGCCACCTTGGACTCACTGTCCTCAGTAGCACCTACCGTTGTGAGAACCAAGAATGACACCACGAAACATTCTTGTTCCACCTCTCCCCCGGTATACTTCCCTGCCGGGAAGGCCGTCCCTATTCTCCCACGAGAATAGTTACTACCAAAAGTCCAATTATTATCTCAGGAATGACTAACTTACTGAGCCATGTCGGATACGGGTCCACTGACCAGTCTGACCTGTGGTTGAACGGGAACTAAGTTCTTTACTTTGCTCAAGGGGTTCATTAACCTTACACTGCCAAAGATCAAGCCTTCGTTCACCACTTATTCCGGCATCCCACACTACCGGTCATCAGTCAAACCAAGGCATCAATCATCAGCCGGGGATCGGAGTTACATCCACTCTGGGATTTATCCGATTCTGTCCCCCAAACTGTACCAATTTCACAAACACCCGAATCCGAGATTCGGCAGCATTTTCTTTACATTTTGAAAAGCATTTGAGCTAACTACAGGAATAACAGTAATTTATCTAATAATATCAACATCTAGGGTTACAAAGGATATAATAAGGTTCAATATTTTTCAAAGAAGTTTCATAAGCAATTCGGCATTACCTAGGTATCATGTCATTCTAAAATACTGTTTCCAATAATTCAACATACAGTAAAATAATGTGATATAAAATAGTTACTACTGTAGCATGGCATGATTGGGATCAACATGATCAAGGGTGTACGGCTTGCCTTGCTCGGCGATCGGATCGGCTGAACAGTAGTCGACGTAGTCGTTCGGGGCTCCTGTCGAGTCCAACGTCTGCTCCAGGATCTGCGTCCGCTTCTAGAATTGTCCAACGTCCGGATCTAGCGCGACAAGAACGAACGACAATAAAGAAACGAAAAACGGAAAAGAAACGGAAACTGAAAACGAAACCGAAAACCGGAATCGGGCCAAGAGAGAGAATGGGGGCGAATTGGGCATTTCGGGAATTTATGGACTCCGGATTGAGGAACGGAGGGCATTTTTGGACTCAGTGGATCGAAACGGTTCGGACAGTGTATTTGTTGGGTTTCTAGGGCTCACGGAATTTTCGGGGATTTTCTAGATTTAAAAACGAATTTTCGGAATTAATAAATGAATTAAATTCCGAAAAATGCGTTTATTGTTCCAAATCGAATCGAGCCGCCTCACTGCGAAATGGGCCGGCCCACTCGGCAAAGCGTTATGGGGCGAGGTCAACAACGGCCGCTGGTCTTGGCCCGCGAGCGCAGGGGAGGGGAGAGGAGCTGGGCGACGAACTGGGCTCGGCCAAAGTGAGCGGCGAAGCGGAGGTGGAACCCTAGGGTTCCTAGGGTCACGACGGCCGAGCGGGCCGGGCGCAAGCGAGCACGGCGGCGCTGGAGGAGACGGAGTGGAGGGAAGAGGAGCTCACCCGGGGAGACTAAGGGAGCAGAGCGAGGAGCAAGCGAGGCGCGGGGCTCCTTTTATAGCCCGGCGGAGGAGAGAGAGCGGGTCGCGGCAACGAGCTCACGGTGGCGGCGAAGCGCGTCTTGTGGGACGGGCACCGATCGGCGGCCCCGCAGAAGCGGCGGCAAGCGGCCTTGAGGCAAGCACGGGGCAGCGGGGACCGCGGCAACGTGCGGGCGCGGCGGCGGCGCCGGGGCCGGTGGCGGAGGGGGCGGGTCCGGGTAGGGGGAGCTGGGCCAGCTGGGCTGGGCCGGAGAGGCGCACGGGCCGAAGGCCAATGGCCGAAAAACGGAAAATGGCCGAAGGCCCAAGAGGAAATTGGCCCAAAACCGAAAAAACGAAAACCAAATCAAATAAAAGCAAATTCAAATTTCAAATCCAAAATTTGAACTAAAATTTGAAAAAGCTCCAAATAAATTCATTTTGAATTTTTGGATCGTTTCAGTCGCCGCCGTGGAGGCCCTTCTTCGTCTCGTGCCTTCACTCTGGGTGGTTGCGGACTTGATCCGCGAAGCCCTGGGGCGGTCGCGTCACGGTTAGCCGCTTGCATCCAGCTCATGCACCAGAGTATCAAGATTCAACAACAAGAGCAGAAGAGCAGCAGATCAGAGGATTACGGCAGGAGCCGCCCCTTCCCTTTTTTTTTAGCGTGAGAAAACGAAAAAAGGTCAGTAATGTAAATTACTGATATTATGGAACAGAATGTGAAGTCTTGCCCAGTCTATGCCATCATAATTATCCTTAGTTTAAGGTTCCGCCTAATCAACCGTTCTAGTCAGTTGCTCCAGCGCCAGCAACGAGGCGTTGAGGCTTGAGCTTTTGACAGCTAGAAACTCAAGACTAGGCGAATCTCGGTTAAATTCTGGCACTGTGAATTGTAGTCCCCGAGTGGTTAGTGCTTTCAGGCTCTACCCTTCCCGCTTCACGCGCTGGTATAAACCGCCGGAGTTGTCCACTTATCGCGGTCTTTATTTCCGTGCGTTTTGTACCGGCGCGACCAGGGTTAGGTGCTACACCAGTCGGGTAATAACCACTTCGGACTAGCATTACACAGTAGAAATTTAGAAAATGAAACGGATCACCATTTTATTTAGTATGTGAGAGTCGGGTACATAACTTACGCGTAGAAGCGACGGAGCTGTTCGGCGTTCCAAGTATTCGCCAAAACCTCGCCATCTTCACGTCTGAGTCGATAGGCGCCCGGCCGGACCGTCTCCTACACAATGTAGGGACCTTCCCAAATAGGAGAGAGCTTGTGCTCACTTTTCTGGTTCCTCCTGAGGACCAGATATCCTTTTGAAAAGGCTCTACTTCTGACATTGCGAGAATGGTAACGCCGAAGTCCCTGGAGGTACTTAGCCGACTGGATGGCTGCGATGTTCCGAGCCTCCTCGAGTTGATCAAGCTCCACCATTCGGCTTCCCTCGGACTCGGCTTCCTTGTAATTCCGAACCCTCGTGGATTCAAATCCTAGTTCGGTCGGTAGAACCGCCTCTGCACCGTAAACTAGGAAAAAGGGAGTTTGGCCAGTTGCTCGGCTGGGGGTGGTTCTGAGTCCCAGAGTACCGACGGTAACTCCTTCACCCATCGGGCAGCGTATGGTTTGAGGCGATCGAAGATCCTGGCCTTGAGGCCCTGGAGGACCAGGCCATTAGCCCGCTCCACCTGCCCATTGCTTCGTGGATGAGCCACCGAGGCGAAGCAGATCTTGATCCCGACGCCTTCGCACCATTCTTGAAATTCTTCACTCCTGAATTGGGTGCCATTGTCCGTGATGATCCGGTTGGGCACTCCGAATCTAACCACGATATCCTAGAAGAACTCCTTGGCCTTAACCGCATTGATAGCGGCGACTGGTTTAGCTTCGATCCACTTGGTGAACTTGTCAATGGCTACAAAAAGGTAGGCGAAGCCACCTTGAGCCTTCTTGAGTGGGCCCACTAAGTCGAGCCCCAGACCGCAAAGGGCCAAGAGATGGGGATAGTTTGCAGCTCCTGCGCCGGCAAGTGTGTCTGCCTTGCATAGAACTGGCAGCCCTCGCAAGTTCGAACGATCTCCTTAGCATCCGTCACTGCCGTAGGCCAAAAGAAGCCCTGGCGGTAGGCTTTCCCAACCAAGGCGCTTGACGCCGCGTGATAGCCACACTTCCCTGAGTGGATTTCTTGGAGCAGATCTCTTCCCATTTGTTCCGAAATGCACCGTCTGAGGACTCCTGAGGCGCTCTTCCGAAAGAGCTCCTCGACCACCACCACATAGGATTTGGCTTGTCGGGAAACGCGTTCGGCCAGAGCGGTTGTCTCTGGAATTTTGTCCTTCAGGAGATAATCCAGATACGGGGCCGTCCAGTCGGGGTTAATGAGCAGGACTCCGGTCCCAGGATCCTTACTTGGCCCTCGTCGTTTTGCAACGGTTGGCTCGTAAAGATCCTGGACGAAGATACCACTCGGAACATCTACCCGAGTGGCTTCCATTTTAGCCAACTCGTCGGCTGCCTCATTATTGCGGCGGAGGACATGAACCAGCTCCAGACCGTCAAACTTGCCTTCCAATTCTCGAACTTGCTGGTAGTATGCCGTCATAGTCTGATCAACGCACGACCTGTCCTTCTGTACTTGGCTCACCACCAACTGAGAGTCACCGCGAACTGCCAGTCGTCGGATTCCGAGCGATGTGGCGATGCGGAGCCCATGGATGAGCGCCTCGTACTCTGCGGTGTTGTTCGAGGTCGGGAAATGAATCCGAAGGACGTATTTCATCCTATCGCCTTTCGGCGAGATGAGGAGAATTCCCGCCCCGGCCCCGCCGAGCATGAGAGATCCATCGAACTACATGGTCCAATATTCTGGCTCTTCTTCCGTGCGGGGGGCCTGGGATTCGGTCCACTCGACCGTAAAGTCAGCCAAAGCTTGGGACTTGACGGCGGTGCTCGGCTTGAACGAGACGTCGAAAGCTCCAAGCTCGGCTGCCCACTTTGAAATTCTTCCAGTAGCTTCTCGATTATGGAGGACCTCTCCCACGGGGAAAGAAGTCACTACTGAAATCGAATGTCCTTGGAAATAATGCTTCAGCTTCCGCGACGAGATCAAAATTGCGTACAGCAGCTTTTGAACTTGAGGATATCGCGTCTTGGATTCGCCCAGTACTTCGCTGACAAAATAAACCGGGCGTTGCACGCCGTAGCGGTGTCCAGATTCTTCCCGCTCCACAACTATCACGGCACTGACTACATGAGTTGTTGCCGCTATGCAGAGTAGGAGAGGTTCACCTGGCACCGGCGAGACTAGAATCGGAGGGGTGGAGAGGAACACCTTGAGTTCTTCGAAGGCTTGCTGCGCCTCTGCCGTCCATTCAAAGCGGTCCTACTTCTTGAGGAGCTTGAAGAAAGGCATCCCCCGAACTCCCAACCGGGAGATAAACCTGCCAAGCGCTACCATGCAGCCAGTAAGCTTTTGAACAACTTTCTGGCTGGCAGGCGGGGCCATCCTCATGATGGCTCCGATTTTCTCTGGGTTTGGCTCGATCCCACGATGAGAGACAATGAACCCGAGTAGTTTCCCGGAAGAAACTCCGAAAACGCACTTCTCAGGGTTTAGCCTCATCTAGAACGCCCTAAGACTTGCGAACGTCTCGGCCAGATCAGAGGTGAGGCTATCCTCTGTCTGCGTTTTAACCACTACATCATCCACATATGCTTGCAAATTGCGTCCGAGCTAATGGTGAAAACACCGCTGTATCGCGCGCTGATAAGTTGCGCCAGCATTCTTCAGCCCAAACGGCATGGTGATGTAGCAATATGCTCCGAATGGGGTGATAAACGAAGTCTTCTCACAATCCTCCTCTCGAAGCCGAATTTGATGATAGCCTGAGTAGGCGTCTAGAAAACTAAGTAGTTGAGATCCAGCAGTGGAGTCTACCACCTGATCAATGCGGGGGAGACCGAAGGGATCTTTCGAGCAAGCCTTGTTGAGGTCGGTGTAATCGACACACATGCGCCAGCTTTTATTCTTCTTTTGGACGAGTACAGGGTTTGCCAACCAGTCGGGATGATACACTTCTTTGATGAAACCTGCGGCTAGCAGCTTCGTGATCTCCTCCCTGATGGCTTCTCGACGGTCTTGGGCGAACCGTCGCAACCTTTGCTTGATTGGCCTGGCGGATTGGTTTACATTCAGTGCGTGCTCGATCACCTCCCTAGGGGCCCCGGGCATGTCCGATGGCTTCCAGGCAAAGATGTCTTTGTTTTCTCGCAGAAAGGTGACGAGCGCGTCCTCCTATTTATCACCGAGCCCTGTCCCAATCAAGGCGGTTCGCGCCGGATCGGACGGGTCGAGGAGGATTCTTTTGGTACCTTCCTCGGGGCCAATCCCGGAGTTCCGCGTTTTGTGGTAGGGACGCTGGCTTCCGGCTTGTCGGAATTCGCCTCTTGATGAATCCTTTCCCGGCCCGCTAGTGCCTCGAGCGACTCGGCCATCTCGCAGCTCTCCATGTCGCAAGAAAAAGACTGCCTGACGTCGCCGCACAGCATGATAATACCACTCGGACCTGGCATTTTCAGCATTAAATACGCGTAGTAGGGCACTGCCATGAACTTGGCTAGCGCTGGTCTCCCCAAGATGGCATGATACGCTGTCGCGAAGTCTGCCACCTCGAAGCCCAGGCTCTCCGTCCGGTAGTTGTCTCTCATGCCGAATGTGACTGGCAGAGTGATTTGTCTGAGTAGTGTCGCCGACGTTCCGGGTATCACTCCGTTAAAGGGCGACGACCCGTGTTTAAGCTCCGACCACGGGATCCTCATGTCGTCGATTGTTTCCACGAAGAGGACATTGAGCCCACTTCCACCGTCAATCAACACCCTCTTGAGCTTGATGCCGCGGACAACGGGCGCCAAGACCAGCGGATATCTACCGGGGAATGGGACATGATCTGGGTGATCCGAGCGGTCGTAAGTTATCGCGACCTTGGACCACCATACATATTGGGGGGTCTCCGGCTCCAGTGCGTAGATGTCCCGGGCGGTGAGCTTTTGCTTCCGCTTGGACTCATATGCAGCCGAGCCCCCGAATATATAGTTAAGCTCGTGATTGACTTCCTGATAGTCTTCCTCGGCTTAGGGGGGAGGTGGCTTGCCGGCGGCGTGTCTACTCGGACCTTGTCCAGCCTGCTTCTTGCTCTCGCGGGCGAATTTCTTCAGAGTGAAGCAGTCCTTGGCGGCATGTCTCCCCTTCGGATGGAAGGGGCAAAGCGAGTTCATCACCTTGTCATACCCATCCTCCTTAAGGGCACGAGGGTGAGTTGGTGCGGCGACTGCCACCAGCTCTTCACCCTTGCGCTTCTTTTCCTTCCGCCGGGGGGTTCAGCCTGATCCTTCCCCTCGTCACGCCGTTCTGCCAAGGCCTCGGAGGCTGAAGCGTAATGGTCCGCTAGGGCAAACAGCTCACGAACCGACGTTGGTGGCTTTCGAGACATCTTCTTGATGAGTTCGGGGTCGCTGACTCCCTTCTGGAAGGCTGCTATCACAATCGCATACGTGACATCCCGAACGGTGCTTTTCCTGTGCATGAAGCGCTTGACGAACTCCCGGAGGGATTCCTTCCTCCTTTGGTGTAGCTGATATAGGTCCCAGGGGGTGCTTGGGCGCTCGTAAGTGCCTTGGAAATTTGAAATGAACTGCTCACACAGATCTCCCCAGGAATCTATAGACTTCACTGGGAGTCCAGTGAGCCATGCTTGGGCCAGGGGCGAGAGGGTAACCGGTAAATAGTTTGCCATTACTTTCTGATCCCCCCAGGCGGCCCTGACTGCCAGAGCATATACCTGTAGCCAAGCCTCCGGGTCCCTCTCACTGTCAAACCTAGTGATGCCTTTAGGATTAAACCCATCAGGCCAAACCACTCGGCGTAGGTGAGGGGTAAACGCGCGAACCCCTTCAATAACCCCGCGACAACCTCCGGGCGGTGATCGATGCGGAGGGGATCGCGCTTGGCGTGCATCGCGATCTCGTGGAAGGATGTCGTAGCGTTCATACTCGTCGACATGGCGGCGTTGTTCCTCCCTTTCTCGGTCGCAGCGCCTGGCGTCGAGGTCTGAACGGAGGTCGCGGTTGATGCTATGTCGCAAGTCATCTCCGCGGGGTGGAACATGATGTGTCTGGCGGGCTTCCTGACCTGACTGGCTGTTGGCCGTCTGGGTCCTCACCGGACCACGTGACAGCTCCTTTGCCGGCTGGTCGGTCTGGGCTTGCTGGATAGCTACCGCCGTCACCATGGCCTTTACTTGGGCCACGATCGGGGCGACTGGATCACCCGCCCCCAGCATAGGGCTCAGGGTATCCAGGAGTGTCTTGGAGGCGACGATATTCTGCTGTGGGGTACGAAAAACAGCTTGGTCCCCCATCTTGGCTTGCAGAATGTCTTCATTGACAGCCCGGGCGCGGTCCCGCAGAGTACGCGCCCGCGCGTCAGGTTCAGTTGCTCGGCCACCTTCCAAGTCGGCGGCGGCCGAAGTGTCGAGGCGCTGCTGCGAATCCGCCCGCGAGCCCTCGATTACGCAGACTCTACGGAAATTCCAGCAGCTCTCTAGGCTTTCTTCTGACTCGGCCGCTGAGCTGGGTGAGCCTGAAGAGGATAACTCCAGGCGCTCGGAGGTGCCGAGTGGTTTGGCGGCGAGAACCCCCACCATTCGTACCTCGGCGCCCTTGGGTCCGACTCCCTGGCCGGACCGGGCCTTCGGTCCCCTACTCGGCACTTTAGAGCGCGAGACAGGGGGGACCCCCTGATCGACGTGGAAGTTGCGATGATGGCTCACCAGAAACCTCATCGTGCTGCAGCACGATCCCCTTAGAGAGGGAAAGGTTCCCGAGGTCGTTGGAGATGAAGGTCAGGCTTCCGAAACGGAAGACCTGACCTAGGAAGAAGACTGTGGAGACTCCGCTCGTCGCAGCCATCAAGCTTGATGAAGATCTTGACACAAGCCCCTACCTGGCGCGCCAACTGTCGACGATCGGTTTCGCCGGCAATGAGATTTGTTATTCTAGGGGATTCGTGCGGGATCTGAGCTTGATGGTAACACAGGATGCAAGGGCGATCTGTTTTTTCGACAGGTTCGGGCTCTCTCGGAGGAGATAATACCCTAGTCCTGTGTTCTTGGATATATGAGCATCCTCCCTTTCTTGTTTCTCCCTCCTCCCCTTATATACTTGGGGAGGGATATATGATAGATGGGCACCACCGGGCCCTCAACATGGTGGCCTCACCAACACGTACTTTGTCTTCGTCGGCTATGGTGCACTACGTCTTGGAGAGGTGTTGTGCTTTCCCCGACCCGCGCCTGCCGCCCTGTCAGGTTCCAGTGCCTGCAGGCTCTGCGAATGTCAGGCTGCATGCTTCGCTTTTGGCGGGTTGTTTGGGCGTGGCGCGAAGCTTCGCCGAAGGATCGGGAGTTGCCTTGGGGAACAAGTCGAAACCTCCTCCGGGCCCGTCGTGGCGCTTCTAGGCTTTGGGCCTACTGCTCCGCCCGCCCGTCTAGCCCAGTCAAGTATAGGCCCCACTTGCGGGACCCCTATCTCGGACATCCCACATATACCTGTGTAGATTTCATTGGGATCTAATTGTACTTAAACTAGCCACAGACCAGGTTATGTACCTTGATTCCTTACAGAGTGGCAACCATGATTTCTCCTATCGCAAAATTACTCAATAGGTAATCACATTTCCTCCGTAGATAATATGGCCATTTAAGTTGTTCCAAGTTTATGTTGCTCTTGGAATGACTATGGCTAACCTTTTGCAATCACGTAGGACATTCAAAGTGTACAAGGATGGGTCAAAACTACAACACAATTTTAAGTTTCTGGTATCCGCTATACACAATAATCCTATATCAAACTACGTAATAATGACTCTAGAACTAACCTATTTCTAGTTTGCAGTGCCACCAGCAGGGTTAAGGAAATAACGTATGTGGATTTTATGTTTGCGACAATATGCAACTCATTTACAATAAAGAGCAGTAGAGTTGTAACTGCGTTGAACAAGATCGATTTGATCGACGTTCGAGGGAAACTTTGTTTTTTCCTTGTCTCTGAAGTCCTAAATAAAGATGGCACATTCCATGCTAGTTTGTAACTACTAGAGTTGTACAATTGCAGTTATTCTTGTTTGTACACTTCTCATCTTTCTGTTTGATATGATTCATTGTATTGTCACCTAATATTATCCTTGATACAATTTTGCTCATCTTGAATGCAAGTGTCTTGATTGTTGGAAATAAATGTTTTTCCTACACCCCTCAGCAGAACTTCCATCATTTTGATTTGTTGTAGATCTATCTAAAGTAGATGATAATTTCAAGCAAGAAATATATCACAAACGGTTCTATTTAGAATCCTTGTATTACTTCAATATCACATATGGTTCTAATTAGAAACCGTGTGTGATACTTCAATATCACAAATAGTTCTAATTAGAAACCATGTGTGATATTGAATTATCACAGACCATTTCTAAATACAACCGTATATGAAATTTAAGTATCACAAACGTTTATAATTAGAAACTGTCTGTGAAATTCAAGTATCACAGACGGTTCTAATGAGAAACCCTCTATGAAATTTAAGTATGACAGATGGTTTCTAATTAGAACTGTTTGTGATACTTGAATTTCACAGATGATTTCTAATTAAAACCATCTGTGATATTGAAGTATCACACACGGTTTCTAATTAGAACCGTCTGTGATGTTTATTTTCACAGGCGGGTCGAAAACCATCTCTGATGATATGTTTTATCACAGACTCATTATTACTGACGGTTCACAAAACTATCTATAATGATGTTTGTGAATTGTCTGTAATAACATTTTATGTTGTAGTGGGTGTTACATTCCTCTGGGGGCATGCTTTGGCTTAGTGTCCACACCCTCCACAATTGAAGCATTTAAAATTTGGAGCTTGAGACTGTGTCCCAGTAGGACGAGCTCTGGTATTACTTGCGGGATGAGCAAGAGATGACCTAGGTCGAGGAGCAGGACTTGGTGACTTTGATGCTTTGGTGGAGCAGGCGGTCGCACATTAGACTATTGTGCTGGATGAGATCTTGACAGTCCAGCACTTGAAGATTTCTAGGCCATCCACTTCCTTTTGTGGGACTCCATGACGTCCCAAGTACTGTGTTCGACTCGGATTGCCATATCCACTAGGTCTGGAAATCATTAATGTCATGGGTGGCTAGCGTCCATTTAATCTCCTCATTAAGATTATCACTGAAGCGTTCAAGTTTGCGCGCTTCTAAGGTGACCTCAGACGTAGGGTAGCGGGATAAATAGTTGAATCGATGGAGATACTCCATCACGGTCTGATTTCCTTGATGAAGATCAAGGAATTCCTGCCTCTTAATATCCACTAGGCTCACTGGGATATGAGCCCGACGGACCGTGTCTTTGTATGCGTTCCATAAGACCTCTTGGTCTGGCGGAAGTATGGTCTGATGACTTTCCCACCGGGCAGCTGCAGCACATTACATCTAGTACGACATGTAAAGAACCTTTTCTTGATCATTGCATTGAGCAATGGTCAGTTTACATTCAATTGAATGCAACCAGTCGTCTGCGTCCAAAGGATTGACTAATGTGGAAAAGGTTGGAGGCCAAGTTTTCAAAAACTCAGTCAGCTTGGATTGTGGGGCACCACCACCATTTCCATCCCTGGCTGCATTTGAGCCAAGGTTGGTAGTGTTTTGTACTAACTGTTTAAGAAGAAGGGTATTTGTTTTGTGCCCTAGTTCAATCATAGCCAGACCCTGCGCCATCATCGGCGGTCATGGTAATTGCTCCTCAGGAACGTCATCATGAGGCTCCTGAGCCGGAGCGGGAGTAGTACGTCGCGAAGACGACGCTCTTACAGAAAGATGTACGGGGTTCAACTGAGCTGGTGTGGGAAATGTTGTTCGCAGAGGCTGTGTCTCCTGCCTAGCTTCACTTTCCAAGGTCTCACGGAGTGACCTTATTAAAATATGTTAACAATAAATTATAAAAATTTGAATAGTCCTCCTTCCAGATTTTTATTTTCTATTTTTTTGAAATATAAATCTTGTTAATATTTTTTGAAACTTTTGCTAGATGTAATAGACTTTTTATTATACTACAATAATATAAATTTGTATTTGTTTTGTAAAAAAAAGTTCTGACATGGAGAACTATTCAAAATACTAGATTCGGAAAGTGATTTATTTAAGGACCTAAATTAACTTTTTTTTGTAGCGACAAAAGCTTCCAGAGATGTGACGCTACGGAAGGCCAAAACTTTATAAAAATGTGAAAATGGAGGTTAAAACTTTATGTTATGCCATTTATAGCGTGTTTTTGGGCCGTTTTCGGGTGTTTGGGCCTCTCCGGGGGACTTTGGGCCTTGAGGGTTGAGTTGGGCCTCCGGTGGAAGGGTTTGGGCCCAAGGGGGGACTTTTGGACAGCCAAATCTGGCCCCCACCCCTTGGTGCGCCCCCCACTCCCTCTCCCAACCCTAGCCGCCACACCCTAGCCCCCCCCCATGCGCCTCCACCCTTCCCCTTCCTCTCCATCGTCCCCCATGGCGCCACCACCCCTCTCCTCCCCTCTCCACCTCCCTTGCAGCCCCTAGGGGAGTTCTCCACCTCACCACCCTACAGATCCGTCCATTGGAGCACTCCGCGACGAGGAGATTCGGTGGATTTGGAGCAACTAAGGAGATCGCGCATGGCCATACCTTCGCCCGACGAACGAAAACTAAAAGGATCTCCTCCCGGTTCGCTCCTCGCTCCTCGCTCCAATGGATGGATCCTCGAGGTACAGGGGTGGGGAGGCTACCCTAGGGAAACAAGGGGTGGAGGAGAGGTGGTGGAGAGGTGGGGAGCCAAGGGGAGCAATGGGGGAGGTGGGGGCGCAAGCAAGGGAGAGGGGGAGGTGGGGGTGGCGGCTAGGGCATGGAGGGAGGGGAGGGGGCGCACCAATGGAGGGTGGGGCACAGCAAGGGGGTAGGGGGAGCCCCTTAAACCAGCACAAAAGGAATCCTAGTCCTAAATGGACTCTTACCCCGTCCCACCAAAGCCCACAACCCCCTCTTTTAGGCCAAAACTCCCCCGAAAAGGCCCAAAACCCCGGAAACGGCCCGGAAACGCTAATAACCTCCATACCTTATGGTTTTAACCTTAATTTCATATGTCATATTGTTTTTGACCTCATCATGCACCATTTATAAGGTTATGACACTCCGTGGTGTCACATCATTTCATAAGGCCCCAAAACGCGAGTAAACCTCAAGCCGTAAGGTTTTATTCTTTAATTTCACATTTTATAATGTCACACCATACCGTAGTGTCACATTCTACCCCCCTTCAACAGGATTCGACCCCGAATTGAAAACATGCCACTCCGCCTAACCAACAGCCACAGAGATCTAAACTTTGCGGTTCAAACATGAAGAAAAGAGCTTTGGGTAAAGCTCGCCCCCGTGAGACTTCAACTCCCAGGTCGCTTCCCTAAATAAAGCCACTGGAGTTTACACTGATCGAGACTCGATGACAGGACGCCTAGTTTCGAAGACCAACAGCTTTAACGATAGCTCGCAAATAAAACTTACGAGAACTTTACTCCTCATCGAAACGCAAATTACTCACACATGGTCTCAGCACGACCGAAGCGATAGGATAAATCCTCAAACAGACCACAAAAGAAACGGTCTCACGCTTCCCATTTAATACATTCCTTGGCACTAGAGTGCCCGATCCCTTTGACCAACGCAACGCTACTCTCCAGAAAAAACATGGTACCAACCTCTAACTCCGACTCTTGATCCTCCTTCAGCTCTCGCGAGTAAAAGTGTTTTCACACCCCGATCTCCCTACTGTGGTTCGCCATACACAAGACGACGCGAACCAAGCGGGACACAACACTCTAAGATCGGCGACAAAAGATCCAATACTCTTCAAAAACAGAAAGCAATTACTAGCAACCACCAAGTGGTCCACTAATCATTGGATCAACCCTACTGAGGAACACCTCAATGACATTTCTCCAAGAAAGTTTGAATTGGGCCATACCCAACCTTCCTTTTACTCTTCACTTCCAAACTAGTTACGATCAACCACTAGCAACGCCTAATATCTTAGGTCATTACCAATCCACACTAAATTTTCCTTTCTTAGAAGGTCTCGCCCTCGCATTCTTCCTTTCAAAGAATTAGAACAAAGGGTACAATCATTGAGTAAGCTCAACCAAAACCCATGAACCCAAACTAATCCACATACAACAGCTCGAACTCCAAAGCGCTAAAAGCCACTTTGGAAAGAATTCGACAATAACCAAAGAGCATTCATTTTAACTTCTGGAGCCATGACGCAAGGGAAACACAAATCTCCTACACCACAACCAACATACCAGAAATTCTTCATTCTTTTATACTAGAAAGAATTGGACATCTCAATTCATGACATGTATGCACACCTTTCAAGAGCACTCCGGATTAGTCATATAACCATTTATGACTTTCTCACTGACCTGGCTCATCGACTCCTTTAAGATTAAGTATGCATAAACAATGTCTCGTTTTCTTTTTTCACCATTCATTCATCATGTAACAATGGTACCAAATAGTCATTCACCAAATGACTTCTTCCTCGGTATCAATTAATGGAAACACAATTAACATCGAAGGTTGCAGAAATTAATATAAACTATGACGACAACACCATTAATAGGAACACCACATCATATAGGAAGCCACGTCAATTTAAAAACTAAACTTGCAAAACATCGCATTTTAACCAAAATCAACATTTTGGAAAAGAACATCGACTCCAAAGTCAAACATCGGTACACACAACCGCCACATAATTTTCTCAAAAGAAAGGGAAACTCATATCCCAAAAGAGAACACTTTGCTAACAACATCACCGATGAAACATCCATAAAACCACCTTTTGGAGCACTTGCAAACACCACACACGATATGCAAATAAATCCAACTCCAGTCAAAAAGAGTTACAAATAAAATCTCAAGAGTTTCCAACACAACCCACTACGTCCATCTGCTTCCGTTAAAACTTATTCCAAAGATAATTCAGGCTGAATGCGAAGGAGCACGATCCACTCAAAAACTTTTGGGTGTAAATCCATACTCATCACACAAATTAAACAAAATAGCCAAATCAAAGATTGGCACCAATAAATACGGGTTTTAGGGAAACTCGGAAACATAACACAAGGAATACCTTGACCGAAGGCATTCAACCAATATGGCAAACAACCACACCAGTTGAAAGGGTTTTAAACACCAGCTCAGCATGAATCCCACCATAACTTGTATTCCACTACACTTACCATTTAAGCATTCAAAAATCACTATTTACTTATCAAGAGAGTCCAACCGGATTTAACAAAGTTTACGTAACGATTTCTTTCTCTAGTTACCATTCCCAACACTTTTAATTAAGGTTTAAGATGCTTATCACAAAGACACCCAACCATGACTACATTGACATGATCCCCACGGATCACCAAATCATATAACCACGTCTTCTATATTTCAAACATAGTACTTCAACAGCTACTTGAGCATGGTCAACCTATCAATTTATACTATCCATACGTAAAAATCTTGACAATTGAAACTTGTTCAATCAATGAAATGACTTCAACAATTAAATATTATCCCTACAAGATAAAATTCGTAAATAGGATTCTAAGATATGCATTCATTAAAAATTAAAATCTTGCATCATGATTATTATCCATTGTTCATCCCATCACAACATGTACCCAACATAATACCACAGTTTTTACACTTTTCTTCTATTGGGTCAATGGTTTCCAACAATTAACAACATTACCAAGGCATCAATATCAATTCTTTGCATAATCATCAATCAACAACATTGCTTTTAGCTACCCTATACATAGGTTACAACAAATTTGTCACTACACAACATACTCCAACTATTAAATTAAATTTGATAAGTTAGACCTTCACGAAGTTCTTACAATATCATCAAACATCAAAACCTATATCTTTCCAATTGGCCTTGATGCTAGCATTTTAGGAACACGACTGCCTACTACCAATCATGCTAATAATTTGCAACAACATGAATAGCAATTATAATTAACTTCCAAGTTAAAGCCACTAGCCGACACGATTAAATTTCACTACTAACACATTAAAATTAGAACATCTATAATCAACCAGCAAGGTTCCTTTGACAATAGCAGCAATTTACATCACCTTAATGTTCTAACTATGCATCAGGGTTTAAACTTTAAACATCATCGAGAGTCATAAGCACTTTTATAACAAAGCAACAGATTCTAAGCATGTACATTAACACATTTAATCATTATCACTATAGCGTACTTTACAACACTAGAAGTTCATTTAATCTTAAGCTAAACATAAATATTACATTAACTAATTCAACTCACCAATTAACTTAAGAACAATTCATTTCCATAAACCACATTGTTACGTACTACATGACATGCTACACAACAATTCCCACTAGTGACAAATGATTTCAGTCAAAAGACTACTTACTTTGTTTGCAGCATTTTATTTTTAAAACTCAACCCAAATTCACAAGAAAACTTGACTCTCAAAATTGCAATGAGACAGACCCAAACTTGGTTATGCAAAAGGAATTCTCCAAAACACTTTTCAATCTCACAGACTCCCACAGGAGGGAACCAAGCGATCAAATAAACCCTCGCGGACAAAGGCACAACACATAAATCGACACAACTTAACTTTTTGCACACGCTTCAATAACTTCCTTTAAACTCAGAGTAAGACAAACAAGAACCAAAGCTATACTTTTCTTTGCATGGCAACCAACAAAATCGGTGTCAAAGCCAAAAGGAGACTAAAAAGGCGCAACGCTAAATTCATCTTCTTCGTCTTCAACCAAGGAAGACAAAACCAAGAAACACCGAAGGGACACACCACGAAAAACCAATTCCAAACACTTTTCATTTGATTTCAATCAACTAAAACCAAGAAAACCAACCGAAACCGACCCTTAGAACGGTAAAGAGCATACGAAGAAATCCACCACCAAACTCTTCTATTTGCCTCCAGTCAACTACCCGATCTACGACGCAAAGGGGTAAGCACTCTTCTCCTACAGTGTTAATAGTTCTTCGGTGGTGGCTGTGACACTACGGTATGGTGTGACATTATAGAATGTGAAATTAGAGAATAAAACCTTTCGGCTTGAGGTTTACTCGCGTTTTTGGGCCGTTTGAAGTGTTGTGACACCACGGAGTGTCGTAACCTTATTTAATGTGCATGATAAGGTTAATAACATTATGAGATGTGGAATTAAGGTTAAAACTATAGGATATGGAGGTTAATAGCTTTTCCGGGGCGTTTCCGGGCCGTTTCCGGGGTTTTGGGCCTTCCCGGGGGAGTTTGGGCCTTGGTGGGCTTTGGTGGGATGGAGTAGGTCTCCGTAACGGACTAGGATTGGGTGTGGGGGCTGGTAAAAGGGCTCCCCACCAGCCTTTTGGGCGTGCTCCCCCTGCCCTTGGGCACCCCCACCTCTCCCTCCAAGCCCTAGCCACCACCCCCACCTTCCCCTCTCCCTTCCTTGCGCCTCCACCTCCCCCATTGCTCCCCACCTCTCCACCACCTCTCCTCCACCCCCTTGCTGCCCTAGGGTGGTCTCCACACCTCTGCACCTTGTGGATCCATCCGTTGGAGCGAGGAGCGAGGAGCGAGGAGCGAGGAGCGTGGAGCGTGGAGCGAGGAGCGAGGAGCGTGGAGCGAGGAGCGATCCGCGAGGAGATCTATTGGAGATTCGTTCGTTGGGCAAAGGTATGATCATGGGGATCCTTAGGTTTGATCTAGGTACTGTTCTTAGGGTGTTTATGAAGTTTTTAGATCAATTGGTGGTGCTGGGTTGGAGTTCTTTGGGTTAGATCTAGACGTTGCCACGTTTCTGTTTTCGGGCAGATTGAGCAGTCGGGCTAGGGTTCGAGTTTTCGTCGATTTAGAGTCTGAATCTGTCCGTACTGACTTAAAAGAAGTTGTAGATAATTTAATTATCTTTCCGTGGACATAAAGCACGTTAAATTCCGATCAGCCGTTTGAAAGTTATGGCTGTTTTACCGAGCGTGTTAAAATCTGTGACGCGATTGGAACAGATCGTAGTAATCTGTAGATTAAACAATTTTAGACTCCGAATCAGTCTTTTTGTATAACTAGAAAAAGGTAGGAAATTTCCTAAGCTTCGCGATGGTGTACTCGTTTAATCGATTTGGAGCCCCAGAACTCAAGTTATGCTTTTTGCAAGGCTGCTGTCCCGTCGGGACAGAACCTCTGTTTTTAGGTTTTGCGAGTAGTGGGCAATGTCGGGTTAGATGGGGTTTTGCATACTGTTTTGTGGGTATGATTGTGAGTGTGTGATGCCTATGTGCAGGTGGTGTGACACCGGGAGTGCCCTCGACTTCCCACAAATCCGTCGCCCGCGGTTGAGGCAAGTGTGTTGTGATGGATAGCGATTTGTAGGTTGCTTGTTGAGAATAGATGGAATTGACTACATGATATACGATCACTTGCCATGCTTTTATGATTGCCAATGATATGATGAGCATGTTTAATATGTTATGATGCTATGTGTTAATATGTGAGTTAAATATGATGTTGGCATAAATGCATACATGGCATGTTACATGGCTCGGCGGTGAGAAAGTCATAACTAGTCCGGAAGGTCGGTGAGAAAGTTATGACTAATCCGAAAGCCATTGAGTAAGTCCTACATCGTGATTCCATCCACGTGGTGTTTGGAAGCGAGGAGTAGGCACCCTCCATCTTCGGGATGGAAGGGGGGAGAGGGTGCACACCGACGGGTGTGTACTCAACCATACCGGTATGAGTTTCCAAGGAGATATGAGCATAGCATTGCATTGCATTGCATTACAATACATATTAAATGATGAGGATGTTGTTATGTGTTTAAGTATGAGATGTTATATGTGACGTGAGGTATTATTGTCTTGTAAATGATCTTGTTGTCCATTGCAATATGCTTGCTGAGTTTTCGAACTCACGCTTGTGTTTTATGTTTTTTTTTTAGGTACTTGAGATCGGCATGCGGGAAAAAGGGGTTTAGCTACACTTCTACACGTAGCTCCACCATCATAATCCATATATACACACTTGGAGACATGATATTAAGAGTTGTGCCTTAAACTTAATGTATGGTTTAATTTAGCATGCTTGTGATTCCTTATTTGCTTCGTTATAGCTTATGAAGTGGTTGAGCATGCTTTTATTGGCGTAATTTGATGATATATCCATTTATGTTGATGTTTTATTTGTCGTGTGCTATGACATATCTTGCCATGATATTGATATTGTGTTAATTCATGTTAAAACAAAGGAGATGCTGCCGAAATCTCGGTTTTTAGCATGTGCGCCTTTGCTGGAATTTATGTTTAATTGTGGTATTTAGATGTTGTTTAGTTTATGTTTGGTAGCATTCAGGCATATTAAATGCCGGGGTGTTACAGTTGTTATCAGAGCGGGCTATAGGTCCTTGGAATGCGTATTTTTAGTGTCATGCCATAGGGTACAACTAAAATGTGATGTGGAATAACTTAGAAACATGGCTTAGGTTTCAACTAAAACTTTGTCATAGGATAGCAACATTAAAACTTGCAAAAAATGGTATAACTAATCTAAAATTTGACACACACTGGATGCACAGTAGGAAAGGGTATGGGTATCGTTTCTTTACGCTTAAATGTTGTATTTAAGCTTTGATGTTGAATGCTTCTTTTGGCAATGCATGTTGCTATGTCAATGATATATGTTGTGGTGATAAGAGTGGGGTTGTGGTACCGAAGGGTTTCGGTCACCTCTTGTTGTTTATAGTTAGGGTGAGGGTTGACGATGTGGCCGGTTAGCGCCATCACCGAAGAAGCAGTAACCCTGTAGGAGAAAAGCGCTTACCCTTTCTGTCGTAAATCGTGTAGTTGATTGGAGACGAAAAGGAAGAGTTAATGGTGGTTTCCTTCGGTTGTTCTTTGTCGTTCTGACGGTCGGTGTTTGTTGCTTTTCTTGGCTTTAGCTGTTTTGAACCAGATGAAAAGGTGATGGGCTTTCGCGGATCGTTCCGTATGCGGTGTGTGGTTTTGTCTTCCTTGGGTGAAGACGAAGAGGAGGAGTCTAGTGTTGCGCTTCTTTTGGGCGCCTTTCCAGTTTTTGATGCCTGTTAATTGCTTTATGAAGAACAAGCATTCGATTTATTCCTGTGGTTGTCTGTCTCCAAGGCTAAAGGAGTTTTGTTCGGAGTTGTGCGGACACTGGTCGTGGCTGAAGTTACGTGGCTTCGTAGTAGTAAGTGGTGTTTGATTTCATCATTTTACTGGTTTGAGAAATCATCTTTGAAAGCCCCTCTTGAGTCGTGAAAGTTAGGGGTTTGGTGTTAAGGTTTTATTTGAAAAGGTTAATGGAGCACTTGGTTCCCTTTCGAGAAAAGTTGTCTTCCAACCAGTTTCCTTATGGAAGTCTTTGAGATTGAAAAGAGTTTTGGAGAATTCCTTTGCATAACCAAGTTTGGGTTTGTCTCATTGCAATTTTGAGAGTCAAGTTTCCTTATGAATTTGGGATGAGTTTTAAAACTAAAATGCTGTAAACAAAGTAAGTAGTCTTTTGACTGAAATCATTTGTCCCTAGTAAGAATTGATGTTTAGCATGTTATGTAGTAGGTAACAATGTGGTTTATGGATTGATGTGTTGCTAAGTTAAATTTTGAGTTGAATCAATTCAATGTGAGTAAAATCTCTAAGTTTGAGAATAAATAGACTACTAGTGTTGTAGTTCACTCTTAGCGAGAATGATTAAAAGTGTTAATGTTCATGCTTAGAATCTGTTGCCTTGCTTTAAAAGTGCTTATGATCCTCGTTAATGTTAAAAGTTTAAACCTTGATGCATAGTTAAAACATTAAGATGATGTAGACTGCTGTTATTGTAAAAGAAACTTTGCTGGTTGTTAAAGATGTTCTAATCTAATGGATTAATAGAGAAATTTAATCGTGTTGACTAGTGACTTTAATTTTGATGTTGATTAGAGTTGCTATTTATGTTGTTGCAAACTACTAGTATCTTTGGAAGTATGCAGTTGTGTCGCTACAATGCTAGTATTGATACCAATGGAGAAGACATAAGACTTATTGTTAATGATGTTGTTCATGGTAGTGTTAATGCTAGTATTCAGTCTATTTTAAATAGTGGGAGTATGTTGTGTGGTGGTAATTTTGTTATCACCTATGTATAGGGTAGCTAAAAGTAATGTTGTTGGTTGATGATTATGCCCATTTGTTGTTATTGATGACTAAGTAGTTGTGGTAACTGTTTAGATTATTCGTTGGAAAACCATGGTTAAAATAGAGGAAAATTTTAACATGTTGCGATGGAGTGAGCTTTGGATAATTAACATGATGTACAATTTCATCCTTAATGAATGTATGCCTTGGAATCCTAGTTATGAACTTTGTCTTGTAGAGATAATATTTACATGTTGAAGTCGTTGTTTAACTGAATAAGGTTCGGTTGTCGAGACGTGAATATATAGGTGGCATGAAATTTATATGCTGATCTTGCTGAAAGATTTATTGAAATACTATGTTTCCAACTTGGAATAAGATGTATTATGATTCGGTGACCCGTGAGGGTCATGTCAATATAGTTTTGGTTGGGTGCCTTCTTGATAAGCATCATAAACCCTTATTAAAAGTTTTGGGAATGGTAACTAGAGGAAGAATTTGTTGTGAAGCTTTTGGTTGAATTGTGTTGGGGCTCCTCAGGAAGTAAAAAGTGATTATTAAAGTCTTTTAATGGAAAGCGTAGTGGAATTCTAGAGATGGTTCTTTTTATGCTGAGCTGTTGTCTAAAAACCTTTGAAACTGGTTTGGTTGTTTGCCATCTCGGTTGAATGCTTTCGGTTGAGGTGTTCCTTATGTTGAGTTTCAGAGTTTCCCCAAAACTCGTAGTGGTTGGTGTCGACCTTTGGTTTTGGCGAATTTGTTTAGTTCGTGTTGTGAGTTTGAGTTTACATCCAAAAGTTTTTGAGTGGATCGCGCCTTTCGCGTTCGCACTGATTTATCTTTGGAATTAATTTTAAAAGGAAGCAGATGGTCATAAAGGGTTGTGTTGGAAACTTTTGAGTTAAGCCCTTGATGTGTAACTCTATTTGACTAGAGTTGTAGTCATTTAGAAAATGTGTCCGTGTGCGGGTGTTTTACAAGTCTGGATTTTTATGAATGTTTCATAAGTGAATTTGGTTAGTGAAGAGTTTTCTTTTTGGATTGAGTTTCCCTCTCTTTTGATAAAAATTTATGGCGCTTGTGTCTGCAGATGTTTGATTTTGGAGTCGATGTTCTGTTCCAAAGGGTTGAGTTTGATTTTGCGAGGTGTTGCAAAGCTAGTGTTAAATCGAAGATGGGTTTTCACACGATGTGGTGTTTTGTTGATTAACGATGTTGCCGTCATAGTTTATATGAATTAGCGCAACTCTCGATGTTATTCGAGATTTATTCATATGATAATCTGAGGCGTAAGTCATCATGTGAATGACTATTCGGTAGTGTGGTTACATGATGAGGGAATGGTGAAAAGTAAACATGACATCGCTTTTACATGTTAAATGATAAAAGAGTCGTTGAGCCAGTCGGTGAGAAAGTAATATATGGAGATATGACTAATCCAAGTGCTCTGAAGAGTGTGCATTTATGTCATGAAACGAGATTTCCCTTGCTTTCTAGTATGAAAAGAAGCAATGAACAATTTACGGTATGTTGGTTGTGATGTAGGGGATTTATGCTTCCTTTGTGTTTTGGCTTGGATGTTGCCGAATTCTTTCCAAAATGGTTGTTAACGCTTTGAGTTTGAGTTGTTGTGTGCACACTTGGGCTTGATAGCTAAGTGTTTTTGTGTGAGGGCGAGACCCTCTTAAGAAAGGAACCAATTGTGGTTTGGTAAGGTTTTCGATCCTAGCTTGGGCTAGGTGTCGAACCTTAGTGGTATAAGGGTGGTTTGTGATGGAGGTTGATGATGTATGGGTTTAACCTTTACTAAGAGTAGCGATGGGTGGAAGTGAAGTTGACGGTAGATCGGTGATAATTGCCCTGCCGTGAGCAGTTGTCTTCACTAGTTGTTTTTGGGTTTGAGTCTTGCCTGGGAAAGGATGGAATAAAATGTTAGTATGATCGTGTATCGGAAGGGCTAGTGTGCCTTAATGAGTTATTCCCCTCGATGGAAATTTTCGGGAATGTAGAAAGGTCGTTAAAGGAATTGCGACTTCCTTTGATTATGTCATGTTGAGTTTAATGGAGTAGGGTAGTCAGGTTGGATGTGATAGAAGTATGAAGTGTTTGCCGTGAGGATTCGAGCGTTTTGGGTTGATGGAGCCCTTTGTGGTTGAAACGCAGATTCTGTTGGGGAATTGAAGTGAAGGTCGATTTGTAAGGGGTTGCCCTTAGTTGAGCTAGATCAACACTTTTTCTCTATGTGTTGTTTTTGGGAACTCGTTTGTTGTTTGTTCCGGTTTTAGTCGTTGTGTGAATGTTTTGTGCTGCAGAGAAGCCGTTTGTCCCTTGGGGATTTTGTCATTGATTTTGGCGTCCTTCGGATTCGAGGTCGAATCCTGTTGAAGGGGGGGAGAATGTGACACTACGGTATGGTGTGACATTATAGAATGTGAAATTAGAGAATAAAACCTTTCGGCTTGAGGTTTACTCGCGTTTTTGGGCCGTTTGAAGTGTTGTGACACCACGGAGTGTCGTAACCTTATTTAACGTGCATGATAAGGTTAATAACATTATGAGATGTGGAATTAAGGTTAAAACTATAGGATATGGAG
Source organism: Rhipidocladum racemiflorum (assembly GCA_036346355.1). Classification (NCBI taxonomy): domain Eukaryota; kingdom Viridiplantae; phylum Streptophyta; class Magnoliopsida; order Poales; family Poaceae; genus Rhipidocladum; species Rhipidocladum racemiflorum. The sequence continues at coordinate 10,293,653 of CM070592.1, read as the reverse complement.
GTTAATAGCTTTTCCGGGGCATTTCCGGGCCGTTTCCGGGGTTTTGGGCCTTCCCGGGGGAGTTTGGGCCTTGGTGGGCTTTGGTGGGATGGAGTAGGTCTCCGTAACGGACTAGGATTGGGTGTGGGGGCTGGTAAAAGGGCTCCCCACCAGCCTTTTGGGCGTGCTCCCCCTGCCCTTGGGCGCCCCCACCTCTCCCTCCAAGCCCTAGCCGCCACCCCCACCTTCCCCTCTCCCTTCCTTGCGCCTCCACCTCCCCCATTGCTCCCTGTTAGGAAACCGGATTTGTATCCGATATGGACTCTTCCTTATCTCTAAGCAGAACCGCTATATATAGGAGGCAGGGGGTCACCCCATTGTACACAAGCATACAGAATAATAAAGCAGGCCTGGTTCCTCCTCATATTGTGTCTCTCTTTCTCCCTGTCTATTCTCCACTTGAGATCTATTAGGCAACCCCGGACTATTCGATAGCGAGGTTGTCTAACACGTTATCAGCACGAAGCTCTACCGGAGAAAGATTGAAAGGTGAGAAAAGACAAGAAGCGAAGGATCATCGACGACGACGAACGTCTACTACCGGCGATTGATCGCCCGATCCGATCTGCAATCAACTCGCCATCAAGCCGGCATCCACTCGGATTGCCGAAAGAAAAAGTCCTACGCGACTCTATCCTACGCGATAGCTTACCGAAGAATAGATTGGAAAGAAATCGTGTAGCGCCCAATGGAGGAAATATGCATTGTTGATAGTGGCACAACAAATACCATCTTAAGAGAGTCGAAATACTTCCAGACGATCACGAAGAACGCTGGAAGGATTACGACTATCGCAGGAAGCGATACGCATATAATAGGCTCAGGAAGAGCCACAATTATATTGCCAATGGGTACAACTTTGGTAATTGAAGAAGCCCTCTTGTACCCTGAATCAACCCGCACTCTCTTAAGTTTCAAGGATATCCGCGCCAATGGGTTTCACGTAGAAACCAATGAAGAAAATGGCAAAGAACACTTGTGCATTGTGAAGCACGCGGAATATGGAAAGATGGTACTAGAAAAATGTCCCTCATATGAATCTGGGTTGTACTACACGAAAATCAATGCACACGCAGTGTATACTTCTTTGAAGACTGTCTTTAGAAGCTCTGAATTATTTTCTTTATGGCATTGTAGATTAGGTCATCCTGGTCTTAGATTAATGAGAAATATAGTTAATAACTCACAAGGTCATGGCATCAATGTTAAAAATTTCCCGAATCATGAAGATTTTGTGTGCCATGCATGTGCCACCGGGAAATTAATAACTAGACCCTCTATTATGAAAGTGCAACATGAAATCCCTGCATTCCTGGAACGCATTCAGGGGGATATTTGCGGCCGATTCAGCCCTTGTCGTGGCCGTTCGATACTTTATGGTGCTCATTGATGCTTCCTCGAAATGGTCGCATACATGTTTGCTGTCAACAAGGAATCATGCATTCGCAAAACTGATCTCGCAGATCATCAGAATTAAGAATGCTTTTCCTAATCATCGCGTGAAGTCCATTCGAATGGACAATGCCGGTGAATTCACTTCCAAGGCATTTGTTGATTATTGCACAGCAACGGGAATAACTGTTGAGCACTCTGTACCGCACGTCCATACGCAAAATGGGCTAGCTGAAGCACTAATAAAGAGGATTAAGTTCATTGCTAGACCGCTCTTGCAGAGTTGTAACTTGCCCAACACTTGTTGGGGACACGCAGTCCTGCACGCAGCAGCACTCATCAATTATAGACCATCGGCCTACAACATCCATTCACCAATGCAATTAGTGCAAGGGGTCATCCCGAAGATTTCCCATCTTAGAAAATTTGGTTGTACGGTATATGTACCTATACCACCCCCACAGCGGACTGCAATGGGCCCTCTCCGCAAGTCTGGGATATACGTTGGTTATGAGAGTGCATCCATAATCAGGTATTTGGAACCCATGACTGGAGACTTGCATACAGCCCGTTTCGCTGATTGCATATTTGACGAGGACCGTTTCCCGTCATTAGGGGGAGAGAATCAACCATTGGATGAAAAATGCCGGGAAATAGTATGGCATTCCACTGGGATCCCCGCGCATGACCCTCGCACTAATGAAGCAAATCAAGAAGTCCAGAAGATAATTGATTTGCAGAATTTAGCAAATGAATCGCCTGATCATTTTTGTGATCTCAAGAGCGTGGTTAAGTCGCATGTACCAGCAAGAAATGCACCAGAGAGGGTGGAAATACCAAAGAAAGCGAAGGTATCCTCATCCTGTTCAGAGGCCTCAAAGAAAAAGAACAGGAGATCTGGCTTCTCAAACCCAAAGTACCCGAGACGTCTGGGAAAATCAAGCGAGAGGACTTACCACACCAATCACAAAAGTGCCCCAAAGCAAGAAGGGGAGCCGCTTGAGACAGGCACTTTGGAAAGAAGCCTGTGGGAAAGGCAATTCCAGATCTGAACCTTCCATTGGAAGAAGCGCCGGAAATAATGTGTGCGCACACATTGGCGGAGAAAAACTAAAGGAACTTGCTCTGGAATGGGAAATAGCAATGAAGAGCAAGTAGAAGTGCACGAAGCACCCCATGATGAAATGGCCATAAACTTTGTAATAACGGAGAATCAATGAATAGAGCAACAGCCAATGTCGATGCATACTTTGCAAAGAAGATTGCCACGATCATTAATCATGATCCCGAGCCCGCATCTCTCGCAGAGTGCAAGAAAAGGCTCGATTGGGAAGATTGGAAGAAGGCAATCACCGCAGAGTTAGTCTCTCTGAACAAAAGAGAGGTGTTTGGGCCTGTGTGCCGTACGCCTCCCCATATAAACCCCGTAGGTCACAAATGGGTTTTTGTTCGCAAGAGAAACGAAAACAATGAAGTTGTAAGGTACAAGGCAAGGCTTGTCGCTCAAGGTTTCACTCAACGTCCTGGGGTTGATTATGAAGAAACCTATTCTCCGGTCATGGGCGGAATTACCTTTAGATACTTGATCTCAATGGCAGTCAACTTGAAGTTGAAAATGAAGCTAATGGATGTTGTCACAGCATATTTGTATGGAAACTTGGATTCGGAGATATACATGAAAGTACCAGAAGGTATCCCTATCCCGAACCAAGACAGAGCAAACAGAAACCTATACAGTGTGAAATTGGAGAAATCAACGTATGTTTGAAAGCGATCAGGAAGAATGTGGTACAATCGCTTAAGTGACTTTCTTTGCAAGAAAGGCTACACGAACATCGAAGATTGTCCATGTGTGTTTATACAACGATCCCCGAATGGATTTTGTATAATCTCCGTCTATGTAGATGACTTGAACATCATTGGGACGGATGAAGAAATTGAAGAAGCATGCACATACTTGAAGTCTGAATTTAAAATGAAAGACTTGGGTAAAACCAAGTTTTGTTTAGGCTTGCAGCTTGAACATGTCCAAGGCGGAATCTTGGTACACCAATCTTCCTACACGCAGAAAGTATTGGAGAAATTTGGTTTTGAAAAGGCATACCCCGCAAAGACCCCAATGGTCGGAAGGTCACTCCAAGCAGACCTAGACCCGTACAGGCCTAAAGAAGAGGGGGAGGAAGTCCTGGGAGCGGAATTCCCATACTTGAGTGCAATTGGAGCGCTCATGTACCTTGCGAATAGCACTAGGCCGGACATTGCGTTCGCCGTGAATTTGCTAGCGCATGCAGTCTGAGAACCCACCAAAAGGCATTGGAAAGGGGTGAAGGACATCTTCCGTTACCTTCAAGGAAGCAAAGACCTTGGCTTGTTTTACAGAAGAAACAATGAATTGAATTTAGTTGGCTACGCCGATGCTGGGTACCTATCGGACCCGCATACTGGCAAGTCACAAACTGGGTATGTTTTCCTTTGCGGTGGAACAGCAATTTCTTGGAAGTCGTCTAAGCAGACTCTTGTCTCGACATCGACTAACCACTCAGAAATCATTGCATTATATGAAGCCTCTCGGGAATGTGCATGGCTTCGAAGAATGGTTCACCACATCCAGAAGTCATGTGGTCTGAACATGGAACAAACCCCCACTATTATCTATGAATATAATGCAGCTTGTGTTGCACAAGTACAAATGGGATATGTGAAGAGTAACCTTACAAAGCATATCAACCCCAAGTTCTTTTATGCTCATGAAATGCATAAGATGAACGAGATAAAGATACTGCATACTAAGTCGTGTGAAAATCTCGCAGATTTATTCACTAAGTCACTCCCGGCATCTTCCTTTGAAAGATGTATTAGAGGAATCGGGATGATGAGGCTTAGAGAAGTGCAGATTTCAGGGGGAGATTTTTCACATACTCCTACATAAATCTCAAACATGAAGTTTGAGTACCCAACGTAAATCTTGAAGATTAACATTGAAGTTTGGGTGGATTGTACTCTTTTCCTTAAGTAAGTTTTTCATTGAAGTTTTCTTACATAAGGTTTTTGATGAGGCAATCCGTGCAACACAAAGACAGCGTGTGCTATGTACTCTTTCTCCAATTATTTTTCCCACTGGGTTTTTATGGAGTTTTAATGAGGCATATGCATCTCGCAGTGAAGAGTCCAAGGGGGAGTGTTAGGAAACCGGATTCGTATCCGATATGGACTCTTCCTTATCTCTAAGCAGAACCGCTATATATAGGAGGCAGGGGGTCACCCCATTGTACACAAGCATACAGAATAATAAAGCAGGCCTGGTTCCTCCTCATATTGTGTCTCTCTTTCTCCCTGTCTATTCTCCACTTGAGATCTATTAGGCAACCCCGGACTATTCGATAGCGAGGTTGTCTAACACTCCCCACCTCTCCACCACCTCTCCTCCACCCCCTTGCTGCCCTAGGGTGGTCTCCACACCTCTGCACCTTGTGGATCCATCCGTTGGAGCGAGGAGCGTGGAGCGAGGAGCGATCCGCGAGGAGATCTATTGGAGATTCATTCGTTGGGCAAAGGTATGATCATGGGGATCCTTGGGTTTGATCTAGGTACTGTTCTTAGGGTGTTTATGAAGTTTTTAGATCAATTGGTGGTGCTGGGTTGGAGTTCTTTGGGTTAGATCTAGACGTTGCCACGTTTCTGTTTTCGGGCAGATTGAGCAGTCGGGCTAGGGTTCGAGTTTTCGTCGATTTAGATTCCGAATCTGTCCGTACGGACTTAAAAGAAGTTGTAGATAATTTAATTATCTTTCCGTGGACATAAAGCACGTTAAATTCTGTTCAGCCGTTTGAAAGTTATGGCTGTTTTACCGAGCATGTTAAAATCTGTGACGCGATTGGAACAGATCGTAGTAATCTGTAGATTAAAAAATTTTAGACTCCGAATCAGTCTTTTCGTATAACTAGAAAAAGGTAGGAAATTTCCTAAGCTTCGCGATGGTGTACTCATTTAATCGATTTGGTGCCCCAGAACTCAAGTTATGCTTTTTGCAAGGCTGCTGTCCCGTCGGGACAGAACCTCTGTTTTTAGGTTTTGCGAGTAGTGGGCAATGTCGGGTTAGATGGGGTTTTGCGTACTGTTTTGTGGGTATGATTGTGAGTGTGTGATGCCTATGTGCAGGTGGTGTGACACCGGGAGTGCCCTCGACTTCCCACAAATCCGTCGCCCGCGGTTGAGGCAAGTGTGTTGTGATGATAGCGATTTGTAGGTTGCTTGTTGAGAATAGATGGAATTGACTACATGATATACGATCACTTGCCATGCTTTTATGATTGCCAATGATATGATGAGCATGTTTAATATGTTATGATGCTATGTGTTAATATGTGAGTTAAATATGATGTTGGCATAAATGCATACATGGCATGTTACATGGCTCGGGCGGTGAGAAAGTCATAACTAGTCCGGGAAGGACGGTGAGAAAGTTATGACTAATCCGGAAAGCCATTGAGTAAGTCCTACATCGTGATTCCATCCACGTGGTGTTTGGAAGCGAGGAGTAGGCACCCTCCATCTTCGGGATGGAAGGGGGGAGAGGGTGCACACCGACGGGTGTGTACTCAACCATACCGGTATGAGTTTCCAAGGAGATATGAGCATAGCATTGCATTGCATTGCATTACAATACATATTAAATGATGAGGATGTTGTTATGTGTTTAAGTATGAGATGTTATATGTGACGTGAGGTATTATTGTCTTGTAAATGATCTTGTTGTCCATTGCAATATGCTTGCTGAGTTTTCGAACTCACGCTTGTGTTTTATGTTTTTTTTAGGTACTTGAGATGGGCATGCGGGAAAAAGGGGTTTAGCTACACTTCTACACGTAGCTCCACCATCATAATCCATAAATACACACTTGGAGATATGATATTAAGAGTTGTGCCTTAAACTTAATGTATGGTTTAATTTAGCATGCTTGTGATTCCTTATTTGCTTCGTTATAGCTTATGAAGTGGTTGAGCATGCTTTTATTGGCGTAATTTGATGATATATCCATTTATGTTGATGTTTTATTTGTCGTGTGCTATGACATATCTTGCCATGATATTGATATTGTGTTAATTCATGTTAAAACAAAGGAGATGCTGCCGAAATCTCGGTTTTTAGCATGTGCGCCTTTGCTGGAATTTATGTTTAATTGTGGTATTTAGATGTTGTTTAGTTTATGTTTGGTAGCATTCAGGCATATTAAATGCCGGGGTGTTACAGTGGCGCTAACCGGCCACACCGTCAAACCTCACCCTTACTATAAAATAAGAGAGGTGGCCGAAACCCTTTGGCACCACAACCCCACTTTATCACCACACCAAGAACAATTTAATCATCTATCTCATTGACACAGCAACATGCATCATCAAATGAAGCATTCAACATCATAGCTTAAATACAACATTTAAGCGTTAAGAAACGATACCCATACCCTTTCCTACTGTGCATCCATGTGTGTCAAATTTTAGATTAGTTATACAACTTTTGCAAGTTTTAATGTTGCTATCCTATGACAAAATTTTAGTTAAAACCTAAGCCATGTTTCTAAGTTATTTCACATCACATTTTAGTTGTATCCTATAGCATGACACTATAACTACACATTCCAGGGACCTACAGCCCGCTCTGATACCAATTGTAACACCCCGGCATTTAATATGCCTGAATGCTACCAAACATAAGCTAAACAACATCTAAATACCACAATTAAACATAAATTACAGCAAAGGCGCACATGCTAAAAACCGAAATTTCGGCAGCATCTCCTTTGTTTTAACATGAATTGAAGCAACAACAATAATAACATGTCAATATAGCATAATGAACGATGACAATAACATGATCAATCGAAAAAAATAGCCACCATACCACTAAGGATATAAATTCTATCCGTCACATGACAAATCTGGACGAGTCATTTACTCATAACGAGCAACGAATCATCGAAACCACAATTAAGTTCAACGAATTAACTATAACCATAAGAGAAGGAACATGTCATTGTTTAAATGTGTGATGCTATGTGATGACGTGTGACTAGCTCCCTTTCCCGCATGTCAGATTCATGGTACCTAAAAGAAAACAACATAAATACAAGCGTGAGTTCGAAACTCAGCAAGCATATTGCAATGGACAACAAGAACAAATACATGGCAATAATAACTCACATCATGTATATCATCTCATTCATTAACACATAACATTATCATCACCATTATGTATGCAATGCAATGCGATGCTCATGTCTCCTTGGAAACTCATACCGGTATGGTTGAGTACACACACGTTGACGTGCACCCTCTCCCCCCTTCCATCCCGAAGATGGAGGGTGCCTACTCCTCATTTCCAAACACCGCGGTGGATGGAATCACGATGTAGGACTTACTCAATGGCTCTTCGGATTATTCATAACTTTCTCACCGACCTTCCCCGGACTAGTTATGACTTTCTCACCGCCCGGGCCATGTAACATGACATGTATGCAATTATGCCAACATCATATTTAACTCGTATATTAACACATGGCATCATAACATAATAACATGCTCATCATATCATTGGCAATCATTAAAGCATGGCAAGTGATCATATATCATGTAGTCAACTTCATCTATTCTCAACAAACAACCTACAAATCGCTATCCATTACAACACACTTGCCTCAACCACGGGCAACGGATTGGCGGGAAGTAGAAGGCACTCCCGGGGTCACACCACCTGCACATAGGCATCACACACTCACAATCATCTCCACAAAACAGTACGCAAACCCTAATCTACCCCGACATTGCCAACTACTCGCAAATCCTAAAAACAGAGGTTATGTCCCATTGGGACAGCAGCCTTCCAAAAGGCATAACTAGGGTTCTAGGACTCCGAATCAATTAAACGAGTACATCCTCGCGTAGCTTAGGAAATTTCCCAACTTTTTCTAGGTATAGGGAAAGACTGATTCGGACTCTACAGTTGTTTAAACTACAAAATACCGTGATCTGTTCCAATCACGTCACAGATTTTAACACGCTCTGTAAAACAGTCATAACTTTCAAACGGCTGATCGGAATTTAATGTTCTTTATACCCACTGAAAGATATTGAAATTATCTACAACTCCTTCAACAGGCGGACGTCCAAATTCGGAATCTAAATTGGCGAAAAAACTTAACCCTAGGTCGACTGCTCATGCTGTCCCAAAACAGAAATGTGGCAACATCTAGATCTAATCCAAACTACTCAATTCCAGCACCACCAATTGATCTTAAAACCTTATAAACACCCTTATAACAGTAACTAGTTCAATCCCAAGGTTTCCCATGGCCATACCTTCGCCCGACGCACGAAAACTGAAAGGATCTCCTCCCGGTTCGCTCCTCGCTCCTCACTCCAATGGATGGATCCTCGAGGTGCAGGGGTGGGGAGGCTACCCTAGGGCAGCAAGGGGTTGAGGAGAGGTGGTGGAGAGGTGGGGATCCAAGGGGAGCAATGGGGGAGGTGGGGGCGCAAGCAAGGGAGAGGGGGAGGTGGGGGTGGCGGCTAGGGCATGGAGGGAGGGGAGGGGGCGCACCAATGGAGGGTGGGGCGCAGAAAGGGGGCAGGGGGAGCCCCTTAAACCATCCCAAAAGGAATCCTAGTCCTAAATGGACTCTTACCCCATCCCACCAAAGCCCACAACCCCCTCTTTTAGGCCCAAACTCCCCCAGAAAGGCCTAAAACCCCGGAAACGGCCCGAAAACGCTAATAACCTCCATACCTTATGGTTTTAACCTTAATTTCATATGTCATATTGTTTTTGACCTCATCATGCACCATTTATAAGGTTACGATACTCCGTGGTGTCACATCACTTCATAAGGCCCCAAAACGCGAGTAAACCTCAAGCCGTAAGGTTTTATTCTCTAATTTCACATTTTATAATGTCACACCATACCGAAGTGTCACAGTGCTTCGAGGAGATATGAGCATTTGCATTGCATCGCATTGCATACATGATGATGATGATGATTATGATGAAATGAGTACAATGATATGGAGACATGAGAATGATGTGGTATATGAAATTATGGCTTGTACATGATGTTGAGCATGGTAGTGATGTTAACGTTGAATTGTTCTTTATGGTCCATTGCAATATACTTGCTGAGTGACGAACTCACGCTTGTGTTTTATGTTGTTTTAGGTACCATGACACCGGCATGTGGGAAGGGGCATTAGCTACACATCTTCATGTAGCTCCACACCTTTAGTTAGATTTATCAGCTTGAGTCATGATAATAAGAATAGTGCCATGATACTTGGTGCATGGTTAAATTGTGTGCTTGTTTCCCTCATTTGCTTCGTTTAGCTCATGAGATGGTTAAATTCGTTATTCTAGACTTACTGTTGCTAGAATCCTCGTTATTGATGATTTAGATGTCATTCTTTATGCTATATCCTGTGATCATATTGTTGTTGATCCAATTCATGGAAAAACAAAGGAGATGCTGCCGAAATTTTCGGTTTTAGCATTTACTCCTTTGCTGTAATTTACTTTAAATTTGTGGTATTTAGATGTTGTTTAGTCTATGTTTGGTAGCATTCGGGCATACTAGATGCCGGGGTGTTACAAGAGATCTCTAAGGATTTTTATAATATTTTTGTAGATTTTCCTCACATTTTCCTTTTTTTCTTTTTACAAATTCCAAATCAATTTCTTTCCTATCAAGAAATCACTAAAAGACAATTAAATTCTGAAAATTAAAGAATAAAGCATATATATGTTTTAAGAATTTATTTTCTCCTTTACTAAATTTTTGGGATGTTATTCGAATTTGAAAATCCGGTCACGATATTTTTTAGAATAATTCAAGATACACAGAAGATTTCGGGATTTTATTCTCGAGGTCCTACAAGCTAGCACTACTGCAGAACAGTACACTACTGCTGGTTCCAAAATGCTATCACTGCCGGTTATCAGAGCCGGCAGTGATACTCAGGATTATCACTGCCGGTTCCTAAACCGGTAGTGATAATAGATATCTCTACCAGCTCACGCCAAATCCGGCAGTGATACCTACCTATCACTACCGGCTCACAAAAAATCCGGCAGTGATATCTATCTATCACTACTGGCTAAAACCAAAAAACGGCAGTGATATCTATCTATCACTACCGGATTTTCACTGCCGGCCTACACTAAAATCCGGCAGTGATAGGTAGGTATCACTGCAGGTTCTTGAACAAACTGGCAGAGAGATTTTCTTTGCATTACATATTTTGAAACAAATATTTTCTACAATGTTTTAATGTAAAGTATCATTAAATTACAATTCAAATATGGCAACATATCGTGTGCACATAGGGCTTCCCGTGCACACCACGTAATAAAAGTCATGAAAAACTCTGAAAAAATTGCGGATGTAACTCTTCATATGTATTGAATTTGAACCTGCAATTTTATACATAGGTAGAGTCATCTACGAAGTACATCTGCAAATTTTTTCAGAGTTTTTCATCACTGTTATTATGTGGTGTGCATGGTGTGTACACAGGAAGCTCTGTGTGCACAAGATATGTTGCCTTCAAATATATAGTGTATAAAGCATTGTTAAATCCTAGTTCAAATATATTAAAGCATCACAACATTTAGTTTTTACAATAGTCTGTTTACAACTATAGTGTGAGTACATCTCATCCACTTTGATTTTTCAACAACTCCAGTAGAATTAAAGTTACTCATAGAACTTGCCGTTTGGATTGATGATCTCATCGTGAATGAATCCAGCCATCTGTTCTTGAATTGCTAAAATTTCTGTTAGTAGTAACTTATTGGTTTTCAACCTTGAACGCTATTTATTTATATACTATGGCTTCATTATAGCCGACACTCTCCGTAACAATTGAATGCATATTTGAACATGCGTAGTATGTGCATAAATTATCTCCCAGGTCATGTCTCATGCATTGAAAGTCCGTTATTATTTGGAAATCTTTCTTGTAGGGACGATGCCGAAGGCTTTTATTGCAATATCGTGTGAATGCCCTGTGAATGATTTTAAATAGTAATTAAGGTTAAATGCAATAGAATGGAATATTACAAGAGCAATAACGCAACGATCGAGTTTACCTATTCATCATGTCCCATAAGTCTTGATACAGATCAAGGAGTTTTCTCATTGAGTCCAGGACAAAAATCCTGCTAGCATCTAACTCGATGACGACGAGGACCCAGTGAAAGCTGGTCATAAATGTTAACATAGCCTATTAGTCCCACATCGTGTCACGCAAAAATAGTAAAATGATATTAGAAGTAGGGTAATACGTACTTAAAGTTATAGGGTAAAAGTATGGAGGTTTTGTATTGCAGCTTCAAGAAAGTATTAAATAAATAGTCTTCAAGAAAATATGAATCCTGCAGGACAATTTTCTCGTTGGCAATCCTTGGATCGAGAAATCCTATGTTTTCATTGCCATTTCTTCTACAAGTATGTATCTCCATTCTACATATATAAGAAAGAAGTTAGACAAGAAGTTAAATAGTACAGGAATATACAATAATATAAATAGAAACTTACAAAGTCCACACTCTGAGTATATTCACTTCTAGGGCATCTTGCTGTTAGAACATATACAATTCGATGAATAACACCCAGAAGATATTATTCCTATTGTGAAAATCCGATTCTTTGTATCTGACTTGCAGAGCCTCCACACCATTTTTGCATCGCTGCATGTACCACTGATGGATGCACCATAATTGTGTTGTTAGGTGGTCTAAATGAGCTAGTTCGACCAGCGGTTGCCCCAAAACAAACCTCCACCTTAGATGTGAGACCCCGGATTGGCTATCTGAAATCTCCTGTGTATTTCTGCACTAGTCCCAGATCAGTAGCTAGTACACACAGTCAGACAGTGAAGAATCATTACTGTACAGAACGAAATGTTATAATAAAAATAAAGTATCAGCCACATGGGTATTATTACATCACTCGGTCACATGACCAGAGTTCACGACAGCGGAAATAAAAGCAACAAGAGATAAAACACATAAAACTCCACAAGCGACGACTAGGAACGTGCTCTTAGTTGTCTTGGCGATCTACAAAGAACTCCTCATCATAGAACTCACCATCATCGGCTGCATCCTAGTAGTTTTCTGATGACAACAATTGTGTAGCATGTGAGTACAAATGTAACACCCCGGCATTTAACAGGCCCGAATGCTATCAAACATAAGCTAAACAACAATTAAATATCACATTTAAACATAAATTCCAGCAAAGGTACATATGCTAAAAACCGATATTTCGGCAGCATCTCCTTTGTTTTTCCATGAATTAACACAATATCAATATCATGGCAAGTTATATCATAGCACACGCCATCTAAAACATCAACATAAATGGATGTATCATCAAACTACGCCAATAATACCACGCTCAACCACTTCATAAACTATAACGAAGCAAATAAGGGATCACAAGCATGCTAGATTAAACCATACATTAACTTTATGGCACAACTCTTTAAATCATGTCTCCAAGTGATTAATCATAGACTATGATGGTGGATCTACGTGTAGAAGTGTAGCTAAACCCCTTTTTCCCGCATGCCGATCTCAAAGTACCTAAAAACAACATAAAACACAAGCGTGAGTTCGAAACTCAGCAAGCATATTGTAATGGACAACAATAACAATATCATAGAAAATAACATCTCACATCATGTATATCATCTCAATCATGAACACTTTAACAAAAACATCATCATTGTGTATGCAATGCAATGCTCATATCTCCTTGGAAACTCATACCGGTATGGTTGAGTACAAACCCGTCAGTGTGCACCCTCTCCCCCCTTCCATCCCGAAGATGGAGGGTGCCTACTCCTCGCTTCCACGACCCACGGTAGATGGAATCACGATGTAGGACTTACTCTATTGGCTCTCCGGATTAGTCATAACTTTCTCACCGACCTTCCCGGATTAGTTAATGACTTTCTCACCGCCCGGGCCATGTAACATGTCATGCATGCAACTATGCCAATTATCATATTTCACATGTACATAAACATATGGCAACTCATCATGACAAATATAAACACATGGCATCGAACCATGATAATCATACTCAATATTTCATTGGAAAACAGCAAGCATGGCAAGTGAGCATAGCAAGTGTTCAATCTTTCACCCAATATCAACAAACAACCTACAATCCGCTATACATTACAACACACTTGCCTCAACTGCGGGCGACGGTTTGTGGGACGTAGAGGGCACTCCCGGTGTCACACCACCTTTGCCCAACGAACGAATCTCCAATCGATCTCCTCGCTCCTCGCTCCTCGCTCCTCGCTCCTCGGATGGATCCATGAGGATGCAGGGGTGGGGAGGCCACCCTAGGGCAGCAAGGGGGTGGAGGAGAGGTGGTGTGCAATGGGGAGCAATGGGGAGCAATGGGGGAGGTGGAGGCGCAAGGAAGGGAGAGGGGAAGGTGGGGGTGGCGGCTAGGGCTTGGAGGGAGAGGTGGGGGCGCCCAAGGGCAGGGGGAGCACGCCCAAAAGGCTGGTGGGGAGCCCTTTTACCAGCCCCCACACCCAATCCTAGTCTGTTACGGAGACCTAATCCATCCCACCAAAGCCCACCAAGGCCCAAACTCCCCCGGGAAGGCCCAAAACCCCGGAAACGGCCCGAAAACGCCCCGGAAAAGCAATTAACCTCCATATCCTATAGTTTTAACCTTAATTCCAAATCTCATAATGTTATTAACCTTATCATGCACGTTAAATAAGGTTACGACACTCCGTGGTGTCACAACGCTTCAAAAGGCCCAAAAACGCGAGTAAACCTCAAGCCGAAAGGTTTTATTCTCTAATTTCACCTTCTATAACGTCACACCAAACCGTAGTGTCACATTCTTCCCCCCTTCAACAGGATTCGACCTCGAATCCGAAGGACGCCAAAAACAACAACAAAGTCCCCGAGGGACAAAAGACTTCCTTACAACATAAAACATTCGCACAAAGACTCAAACCGGAACAAACGACAAACGAGTTCTCCAAACCAACCCTTGGCGAGGAAATGTTGATTTAGCTCAACAAAGTGCAACCTCGCACGGTTCCTCCTTCACCCCAATTGCCAAAAAGACCACGAAAGAACACGGTCTCACACTCCTCATTCGATACATTCCTTGGCACTAAAGTGCCTGATCCCTTTAGCAATGCTACTTTCCAAAAGAACACGGCTTCAATCGCTAGAACCCTCTTCAGCTCCCACGCACAAAAGTGTTTTTCACACATCAACCTCTCTACTATGGTTCGCCGTAATCAAGACGACGCAAGCCAAGAGAGACACTACACTCCAAGACAACCCACTGTTTGAACAACGGGGTTTAAAACCATGCAAAAGATTCGTCTTTTACAAAAGACCAATACCCACCGCTAACATCAAAAGGGAAAGCTTTCTTTAAAACCAAAGTTCTTAAAACCCGCAAGAACAGTAACAACCGAACAAAATGCTACGGTTGACTCCACTCGCTCATAGATCAGCGACAAAAGATCCAATACACTTCGAAAAGGAAAAGCAATTACTAGCAACCACCAAGTGGTCCACTAGTACTTAATCAACCCTATCGAGGAACACATCAACAGCACAATTCTCCAAGAAGGTTTGAATTGAGTCAAACTCAACCTTCCTTTACTCCTCACCTTTAAACCATTTACGATCCACTACTAACAACACCTAATGCTTAGGTCGATAACAACCCATACTTTATTTCTCATCCAAGCGGGTCTCGCCCTCAAGCTTTCCACCCAAGGACTAAAACAAGGACACAACGATTGGATAAACTCAACCACAAACCATGAACCCAATTGGTCCCCATGCTTAACCTTGAATCCAATGCACTACAATCACTTTGGAAAAGATTCGACAACAACCAAAGAGCATTCAGTTTAACTTTCTAAACCAAGATGCAAAGGAAACACAAATCCCCTTCATCACAACCAACATACCAGAAATTCTTTATTCTTTCTTTTCATACTAGAAAGAAATGGACATCTCGATTCATAACATGAATGCAAACTTTTCAAGAGCACTCGGATTAGTCATGTATCCACATATGACTTTCTCACCGACCTGGCTCAACGACTCCTTCATCATTAAACATCGATAAACGTTGACATGTTTTCCTTTCCACCATTCATTCATCATGGAACAGCCAGTACCGATTAGTCATTCACCAAACGACTTATTAGGTATCAAAGAATTGAAACACCATTAACATCGAAGGTTGCAGAAATTCATATAGACCATGACTGCAAACCGTTAGCAGGAAAAGACCACGTCATAACAGAACCCTCCATTACTTGAAAGCTAAACTTGCAAAACCTCGCATTTTAACTAAAATCAGCATTTTGGAAAAGAACATCGACTCCAAAGTCAAGCATCTGCACACACAACCGCCACAAACTTTCTCAAAGAGAAAGGGAAACTCATAGCACAAACTAAACAAGTTAGCCAAAACCAAATATTTGCACCAATTCCTACGAGTTTTAGGGAAACTCTGAAACACAGCATAAGGAACACCTTGACCGAAAACCCTTCAACCAAAATGGCAAGCAACCAAACCAGTCCAAAAGCTTTTAAACACAAGCTCAGCATAAAAAGAACCATCCCTAGTACTCCACTACGCTTTCCATTAAAAGACTTCAATAATTACTATCTACTTCCTGAGAAGCCCCAACACAAATAAATCAGAAACTTCACAACAAATTCTTCCTCTAGTTACCAATCCCAACACTTTTAATTAGGGTTTAAGGAGCTTATCGAAAAAGGCACCCAACCAAAACTATATTGACATGACCCTCACGGGTCACCGAATCATAATACATCTTATTCCAAGTTGGAAACATAGTATTTCAATAAATCTTTCAGCAAGATCAGCATATAAATTTCTTGCCACCTATATATTCACGTCTCGACAACCGAACCTTATTCAGTTAAACAACGACTTCAACATGTAAATATTATCTCTACAAGACAAAGTTCATAACTAGGATTCCAAGGCATACATTCATTAAGGATGAAATTGTACATCATGTTAATTATCCAAAGCTCACTCCATCGCAACATGTTAAAATTTTCCTCTATTTTAACCATGGTTTTCCAACGAATAATCTAAACAGTTACCACAACTACTTAGTCATCAATAACAACAAGTGGGCATAATCATCAACCAACAACATTACTTTTTGCTACCCTATACATAGGTGATAACAAAATTACCACCACACAACATACTCCCACTATTTAAAATAGACTGAATACTAGCATTAACACTACCATTAACAACATCATTAACAATAAGTCTTATGTCTTCTCCATTGATATCAATACTAGCATTGTAGCGACACAACTGCATACTTCCAAAGATACTAGTAGTTTGCAACAACATAAATAGCAACTCTAATCAACATCCAAATTAAAGTCACTAGTCAACACGATTAAATTTCTCTATTAATCCATTAGATTAGATCATCTTTAATTTCATGGAAAGTTTCTTTTACAATAACAGCAGTCTACATCATCTTAATGTTTTAACTATGCATCATAGTTTAAACTTTTAACATTAACAAGGATCATAAGCACTTTTAAAGCAAGGCAACAGATTCTAAGCATGTACATTAACACATTTAATCATTCTCGCTAAGAGTAAACTGCAACACTAGTAGTCTATTTATTCTCAAGCTAGAGATATTAATCACATTGAATTGATTCAACTCAAAATTTAACTTAGCAACACATCAATCCATAAACCACATTGTTACCTACTACATAACATGCTAAACATCAATTCTTACTAGGGACAAACGATTTCAGTCAAAAGACTACTTTGTTTACAGCATTTTAGTTTTAAAACTCATCCCAAATTCATAAGGAAAATTTGACTCTCAAAATTGCGATGAGACAAACCCAAACTTGGTCATGCAAACGAATTCTCCAAAACACTTTTTAAATCTCAAAGACTCCTACTAGAGGGAACCAATCGATCAAATATACCTTTGCAAATAAACCCTAACTCCAAACTTTCACAAAATAGGAAGGGTTCTTCAAAGATGATTTTCTTAAACCAGCAAAATAACGAATCAAACACCACTTACTTCTACAAAGACACAGAACTTCAGCCCTGACAGCCAGGTCTGGCATAACTCCGCAATAACTCCGTTAACCTCGGAGAAAGACAAACACAGGTATAAATTTGAATGCTTCTTCCCCATAAAGCCATCAACAAACTAATCATTAAAACTGGAAAGGTGCCCAAAAGAAGCG
Source organism: Rhipidocladum racemiflorum (assembly GCA_036346355.1). Taxonomy (NCBI): domain Eukaryota; kingdom Viridiplantae; phylum Streptophyta; class Magnoliopsida; order Poales; family Poaceae; genus Rhipidocladum; species Rhipidocladum racemiflorum. Next base: position 10,275,886 of record CM070592.1, on the reverse strand, counting down.
CAACACTAGACTCCTCTTCTTCGTCTTCAACCAAGGAAGACAAAACCACACACCGCATACGGAACGATTCGTGAAAACCCAACATTTTTCATTTGATTCAAATCAACTAAAGCCAAGAAAAGCAACGAAAATCGACCGTCAGAACGGCAAAGAACGTACGAAGGAATCCACCACCAAACTCTTCTATTTGACTCCAGTCAACTACCCGATCTACAACAGAGAGGGTAAGCACTCTTCTCCTACAGGGGTTAATAGTTCTTCGGTGATGGCGCTAACCGGCCACACCGTCAAACCTCGCCCTTACTATGAACAAAAAAGAGGTGACCAAAACCCTTCGGTACCACAATTCCACTCTATCACAACAATAAGAGCAATTCAGTCATTTATCTCATAGACATAGCAACATGCTTTATCAAAGGAAGCATTCAACATCATAGCTTAAATACAACATTTAAGCATAAAGAAACGATACCCATACCCTTTCCTACTGTGCATCCATTGTGTGTCAAATTTTACATTAGTTATACCACTTTTGCAAGTTTTAATGTTGCTATCCTATAACAAAATTTTAGTTAAGACCTAAGCCATGTTTCTAAGTTGTTCCACATCATATTTTAGTTTTTCCCTATAGCATGACACTAAAAATTCACATTCCAAGGACCTACAGCCCGCTCTGATACCAACTGTAACACCCCGGCATTTAACATGCCCGAATGCTATCAAACATAAGCTAAACAACAACTAAATATCACATTTAAACATAAATTCCAGCAAAGGTACATATGCTAAAAACCGATATTTCGGCAGCATCTCCTTTGTTTTTCCATGAATTAACACAATATCAATATCATGGCAAGTTATATCATAGCACACGCCATCTAAAACATCAACATAAATGGATGTATCATCAAACTACGCCAATAATACCACGCTCAACCACTTCATAAACTATAACGAAGCAAATAAGGGATCACAAGCATGCTAGATTAAACCATACATTAACTTTATGGCACAACTCTTTAAATCATGTCTCCAAGTGATTAATCATAGACTATGATGGTGGAGCTACGTGTAGAAGTGTAGCTAAACCCCTTTTTCCCGCATGCCGATCTCAAAGTACCTAAAAACAACATAAAACACAAGCGTGAGTTCGAAACTCAGCAAGCATATTGTAATGGACAACAATAACAATATCATAGAAAATAACATCTCACATCATGTATATCATCTCAATCATGAACACTTTAACAAAAACATCATCATTGTGTATGCAATGCAATGCAATGCTCATATCTCCTTGGAAACTCATACCGGTATGGTTGAGTACACACCCGTCGGTGTGCACCCTCTCCCCCCTTCCATCCCGAAGATGGAGGGTGCCTACTCCTCGCTTCCACAACCCACGGTAGATGGAATCACGATGTAGGACTTACTCTGTTGGCTCTCCGGATTAGTCATAACTTTCTCACCGACCTTCCCGGATTAGTTAATGACTTTCTCACCGCCTGGGCCATGTAACATGTCATGCATGCAACTATGCCAATTATCATATTTCACATGTACATAAACATATGGCAACTCATCATGACAAATATAAACACATGGCATCGAACCATGATAATCATACTCAATATTTCATTGGAAAACATCAAGCATGGCAAGTGAGCATAGCAAGTGTTCAATCTTTCATACAATATCAATAAACAACCTACAATCCGCTATACATTACAACACACTTGCCTCAACCGCGGGCGATGGATTTGTGGGACGTAGAGGGCACTCCCGGTGTCACACCACCTTTGCCCAACGAACGAATCTCCAATCGATCTCCTCGCTCCTCGCTCCTCGCTCCTCGTTCCTCGCTCCTCGCTCCTCGCTCCTCGGATGGATCCATGAGGATGCAGGGGTGGGGAGGCCACCCTAGGGCAGCAAGGGGGTGGAGGAGAGGTGGTGTGCAATGGGGAGCAATGGGGAGCAATGGGGGAGGTGGAGGCGCAAGGAAGGGAGAGGGGAAGGTGGGGGTGGCGGCTAGGGCTTGGAGGGAGAGGTGGGGGCGCCCAAGGGCAGGGGGAGCACGCCCAAAAGGCTGGTGGGGAGCCCTTTTACCAGCCCCCACACCCAATCCTAGTCCGTTACGGAGACCTAATCCATCCCACCAAAGCCCACCAAGGCCCAAACTCCCCCGGGAAGGCCCAAAACCCCGGAAACGGCCCGGAAACGCCCCGGAAAAGCTATTAACCTCCATATCCTATAGTTTTAACCTTAATTCCACATCTCATAATGTTATTAACCTTATCATGCACGTTAAATAAGGTTACGACACTCCGTGGTGTCACAACGCTTCAAAAGGCCCAAAAACGCGAGTAAACCTCAAGCCGAAAGGTTTTATTCTCTAATTTCACCTTCTATAACGTCACACCAAACCGTAGTTTCACAACAAAAGTACTCAGCAAGTCTGGGAAAGTATTCATATGTTGGACTTTCCAAGGAAGGCTTATTATGGTTCTTTTGCATAAAGCTAAGTTTCATCAAACCATACATAATACTCCCTCCGATTGGAAATGTAAGGGGTTTTAGGTCTCTATACTATTTGTGAAATATAAGGGGTTCTAGTATCCCAAGGCTAAATTTAGCCCATTTCTTCCAGTTTTGCCCTTGTTCCATTTATTACCCTTGTACAATTTTCCATGTCTCTTTTTTATGCGAACGCGCTCTTTAATGAACAATAACTAAGGGTATTTTAGTCTATTCACCAAGCTTCTAAATATGTGTGCACAAGGCTAAAACCCCTTACATTTCCAATCGGAGGGAGTAATAATTTTCACAAAGCACATTTTCATAATTGTTTTAACAATTGAATTATTTGATAATCTAGTGAAGGTTCTATACACCATCACTAGTATAAAGGCTCTATCCGCCACATTTTAAAAGATTAAGATAATCAAACTCATGACTCTATTTGTCATGATCAAAACAGGTTCCATCTACCTAGTTGGCTCTGTCCGCCAACAAAACATCCCAGAATACTAACCACTCCGGAATCCCAAAACAAAACATTGTTTATTTTTAAAACCAAAACCAAAGTCTACCAGCATGAAAGCATTCTTCGCTTTGCCTTTGACCGTAGGCACGACTATTCAAATAGTTTTTACTCTGCAGAGGTGTATAACTTTACCCACAAGACATGATCATCTCTTTAATGCCATGTAATTAACACACTTCCTTTGGTGTGTCGGCATAGAGATCATGACAAGGCCTTTACAATGTATACGCCTAACCCGACTCACCCGCTGAGGTTTCACCACTGTTAGGGCTCTATCTACCCAGTACAGAAGCCCCTCTTGCCCCGTGTGGGGAGTACAACTTGCCTCAAACTGGAACCCACATTCCACCAACTGGCGAGTCTAAGTTAGATTTCTACTAATTATTCAGCTAGGTCATGCCCACTTTGACATGTGATTGTACGGTAATGCTTAGAATGGACAGTCATAAGCGTCGGTCCTTATTTGAAATGGGGCGGTACTTGCACATTGGAAACTAGTGCTCCATCCGCACCCACCCGACATTCCACTCCGCCCAAGTCCAAATCCTTTTTCTTTTTCTTTTTATTTTAGAAAAATAGTACCAAAAACTTTGTAATAATCCTTAAATCACATTTTAAATCACAACTTTGACATATTCCCACCCATGGGTCATTTTCATCAATTTGCACACTAAACATTTCTACCACTCTAATCAACAATTGTCACAATAACATAAGTATGACATAACAATGAGTCCTAGGGTTACAAATAAACATGGATAACAATAATCAAGGAGGTGATCACAATTCGGAATAACTAGCAATCTATATTTGACATACGATGATAAAGATAGCGATGCATGCGATAAAACATTATAAATCATTTGCAAACATGGGATCAAAATGCATCAAGGGACTTGCCTTCATGAGCAGCGAAGGTCTCGGAACCTTGAAGTTCGGCGGCGGGGTCGGCGGACTCGGTGGGATCCTCGGCTACGTGCAAAACGGTACACCAAATAAATAACAAAAAAAATAAATAAAATCCAAAAATTATAAAAATTATACTAGCATGTAGATCTTGAATTAGATGAATTTAGGAATTTCAACGGAGTGAATCAGAGTTCGGACGCAAAAGATATAAGCGTTCGAAGTTGGAAAATGATGGAAAATCAAGAAAAAAAGGAAAGTTACTGTAGCTACAGTAAATCGCGAATTTTGGCCTCCAGGAGAGAGCTCACTAGACCTAGGGTTTGAGCATGGGGATCTTGCAATGGAAGGGGTGGCGGGATGGAAGAAGGTAAGCCCTGAAAAGGTCTCGACGATGCGAATCCAATGTTGATGTCGGATTTTGAAGAGGATTACCGGAGACGACGAATTTGGCGATGACCGGTGGTTCGGCCGTAGGGACTCAAACTCGAAATTTGGATTCAAACTTTGAGGAAACCTAAAATGGATTGAGGGGTTATGATCTTGACATCCATACGCACACAATGGTTCAAACAGAATCGAGATTAACTCACCGGAGCGAGAGATACGATGGCAAGAACGAAGAACGGTGGTGGGGGTCGCCGGTTTTCGCAATCTCCCGGGCAAACGATTAGGAGTGGCAAAAGAAGAGTGACAGCAAACGATTAGGAGTGGCAAAATATTAGGTAATATTTGGAACTCAATAATATCGGTTTCATAAAATTTGGATGAAATTTGGAATTTACAATATTCTGGGTAACGAAAGTCCGCGAGCGATAAAATACCAGAGGATCTCCAAAAATCTTGGAAAAATTCCCAAAATGTTTTTGGAATATTTGGAACCTAATGCAATAGGTTTCGGGATTTTTTGACCATTTCCGAACTCGGGTGGAATTCTCGAGTATGGACTGGAATTTGGAAATTCGATTTTTCGGACGAAGGAGGATTGAACTCCAATTTTAGAAGAATAAGGATGCCAGGTTAATTAGAACACCAAGGAAAATTTAGTTTAATTTAAATTAGATTTTAGAGGTAGGCCGAAATTGGGGATGTTTCAAACCTACCCCCCTTAGAGAGAATCTCGTCCCCGAGATTCGGACGGAGAAAGAAAAAGATCGGGGAACTGGGCTCGAAGATCCTCTCTCGCTCCCAGGTGGCTTCCTTCTCAAAATGGTTGCTCCACTGAACCTTGCAAAACTTGATTACACAGCTTCTGGTTCGACGCTCGGCTTCGTCCAGGATTTTGACGGGATACTCTGGATACGACAGATCTTCTTTCAACTCCATCTCTCCGTACGGCATCTGATGCTCGGGTATTCTAAGACATTTCTTTAGTTGTGAAACGTGAAAGACGTCATGCACACCCGATAGCTGCGGAGGTAGTTCCAACTTGTATGCAACTTCTCCTCTTCTAGCAACCATTGGAAATGGACCGATGTAGCGGAGTGCTAACTTCCCACTTACTCTGAATCGACGCATTCCCTTGAGAGGTGAAACCTTTAGGTACACATGATCACTAGGTTTAAAATTTAATTCCCAGCGATGATTGTCAGTGTAGCTCTTCTGCCTTGATTGGGCTTTTTTCATATTCTCACGAATCACTCTAACTTGCTCTTCAGCTTCCTTCAGAATATCTTGTCTAATGATCTGTCCATATTCAGTCTCTTTCCAGTACAACAGTGTTCGGCACTTTCTCCCGTACAGAGCTTCAAAAGGTGACATGTTCAAACTGGACGGATAACTGTTGTTATATGAGAATTCCGCATAGGGCAAATTCTGATCCCACGAACCCTTTAGGTCAGAGCACAAGCTCTCAACATATCTTCTAATATTTGATTTATTCTTTCCGTTTGACCGTCCGTCTGAGGATGGTAAGCAGTACTGAAGTTAAAATTTGTGCCCAAAACCTCATGTAACTTCTGTCAAAACCTCGAGGTGAACTGGGAACCTCGATCGGAACAATCTTCTTTGGCACACCATGCAAACACACAATTTTGGCCATATACAGCTCTGCGAGCTTATCCCAAGAATAAGTTGACTTCACAGGAATGAAATGTGCAACTTTAGTTAATCTATCCACAATCACCCAAATACAATCATATCTGGACTTAGTTCGAGGAAGGCTGGTGATGAAATCCATTCCTATTTCTTCCCATTTCCAAACAGGAACTTGCAACGGTTGCAGCAACCCGGCTGGTCTTTGATGTTCTGCTTTCACCAGCTGGCAAATGTCGCAACGAGCCACGAAGTCAGCAACTTCTTTCTTCATATTGGACAACCAATACTTTTCCTTCAAATCCGCATAAATCTTGGTACCCCCCAGATGAATGGAGTAAACAGAATCATGAGCCTCTTTCAAAATTATATCCTTAATTTCTTTTTCGTTAGGGACTACTATTCTTTTCCCAAACCAAACAGTACATTTCTCATCCTCAGAAAATCCAGGATGTTTTCCTTTCAGTAATTCATCCTTTAAGTCCACAACATCTTTATCATTCTTTTGAACCTCCTTGATCTGATCTTCCAAGGTTGATTGCACTTCCATATTGAAAATGCAACATTCATTCACCAATTCCAAGTTAAGGCTTTGAAATTCTTCATGAAGTGCTAGTTGGCTTTCCTGTACCATAACATTGTTGCAGTAGCTCTTCTTGCTCAATGCATCCGCAACAACATTAGCTTTCCCAGGATGGTAATGGATTCCGATGTTATAATCTTTTACCAACTCCATCCATCTTCTCTGCCTCAAATTGAGATCTAACTGAGTGAAAATGTACTTCAAACTCTTATGATCTGTAAAGATTTCACATCTATTACCGATAAGATAATGCCTCCAAATCTTGAGTGCATGCACAATTGCGGCTAATTCCAAATCATGAGTTGGGTAGTTTTCTTCATGTGTGTGGGGGCTCCGGAATCAGATTAGCGAATCAGGTCATTACTGTTGCATCGGACTGAAGATTAATGCAACCCGCAACGTCTCCTGGCCGCTAAGCCAAATCCGTACTCGGATTGGGGCCAATTAATCGGCAAGACTCGTGAGGAGTATACACCAACCGATTGATCCCAACTCGAAGCTTCCGCAATCGCGTGCATAGTAATCGTTCCCTGGATCAGGAGCCCTCCACCCACGCGTGGTCATACAAGACAGGTCTCAACTATGCAAGAGTAAATATATTACACCAAAAGGTAACGTTATTACAATAGTTTAACTTTACAGTCACGGCTTACAGGAACAAGTCCAAAAGAAACACCAAGACCGGCGGAAACACCAAAAGAAGAACACGCAGCGGTGTGCCTCCACCCTCGTGCAATCGGGTGGATGATAACCCAGCTAAGCCCCAGAATCGCCCGGCGTCGTCAACGACTGCGACACAAATGCAGTACATATGCATCATTACCTGCTTCTTCTCCTTCTAACCAAAATCCGTTAGAGCAAACGGTGAGTACACGTATGTACTCGCAAGACTTTAGTGTATGGAATGTATACATATAAAATGCAGGTTGAAACAATGAATAACAGGTTACTACACTAGTCTTTTTGAGCACAAGGCGGATTTTGCTTATAATATGATAATAGATTCACAATCGCATTTTACGAAAGAAATTGAGTGAAGAAAACTTTTCAAACAATTAACAATATACCAGCGATTAACCAAACCAGCACCCGACCATTCCTTCCACCAAACCAGCCATTCACCTGCACCTTTTGAACCCAAGATTCAAATACACACACACCCAACCAACACGATCCAACCTCGAAACCCATTTTTCCGAAATTAACCCAGACCCAAAATCTATACTTGATAATACTTTCCAAGCTGCTCATGACCGTGAGCACGGCTAATCGATTAGTTTATTTATCTCTGCAGAGATCAGACATCAGTACCCACATGACACGTTCTAGCAATCATGTCATCCATGCCTCGCGATACCGAAGTACCCGATTTGCTAGACCGTGACGGAACCTTTCGAAAGAATTGAGTTCTAATCCTGCACTGCCCGTAACGTGCATCCCTAACTACAGCCACAGAGGCCGCCAAAGGGTTCCAATAGGCACCCACTAGCCCACGACCCCCTGTAGTAGGCATTACCGATTGTATTGGGTAAACTTTCCTTCGATGCCTCGACAAGAAAGTCCCTAGAATGCACCGACACCACAGGTGCATCCAATCCTCTTTGCCCTCCAATAATGCAGGTCGATCCCTTTTCCCGTACTAGGTGAGGCCATCCCATCTTGGCACATGTGGTTGCAATTTATACCCAGTAAATAGCACCAAGTTCGGTCCTTAGGGTGACTCAAAGTAGATCTTCCAAACCCACTTGCTATGGCCACAGAGGGTCGGCACTAAGCGGCCCCATCGAGCACACACTAGCCCTCAACCTCCCCATAGCAAGGGACCAACTCAGACTGCACCACTCCAAACCAGCCAACGGCTGACAACCAATCCGAACTCGAAACCGACCTTCCAACCGAACCACTACCCGACCAAACACCACCAACTCCGAACCACCAAACATCTCGCCCGGTCTAATCTCTCCAAGTTTTTCCATTTTACTCACGCAACCATTCCCTTTTTCCAACAAAACCCCAAAACATCCAATTCCAACCTGACACCCTTCACCCATCCTAGTAGTTCCAGGAGTTTATGAATATGAACGTCATGATCTCCTGCAACCAATTCTATTGCTGAACTAAGCATATGCAACTATTATTCTCTAATACCCTCTGACACTTACTAATGTGTCTAAATTATTCTTAAGTCTATCAAGGATAGCGTATTCAGATCAGATTGAGGTAATCCAACAATTTTCGGCTTAACTACTGCTTCCCACAAATTATCATTTTTAATAAATTTATGAGCATGCATAATAGTTTTGGAAATCAAACATAAGAATTTGCAATTATGGGATTGGAAATGGTCAAGGAGGCGCTTGCCTGTTTGCTCTTCGGTGAAATCGGTCTCCGGGACGTAGTCGGGATCGTCGGCGACGTTCGAAGCGTCTACGTCTACACGAAAAGCAACGAGACCCGAAATCATCGATCAAAATAGGCAAAGAAGCAATCGAAATCCAAAAAGAAGCGAAATCGGAAAACAAGAACCTAGACGGAAAAAGAAATCCTAATTTTTCTTCCAGAGGCCGGCAGTACCGTTGTTGAATGGGCGGTAGTGCCGCCTCGGGCAGACGGCCATCGTAGCCCGGTAGTGCCGCTCTCCGAGGATCAAAAGGGGTTGCTCTCTGGAAAATAACTGCCGGCGTCCTAACCCCGGTAGTCAGACCCTCGGCGATGCAGCCCTCACCCGGCCAGTAGTGCCGGCCACCACGAGGCCAATTTTCCAAAAATTGAGATTTTACGCATTAAACCCCGGGACTTCGACGTAAGTGCATGGATAGGTTCCTGGGGACCCATGGGACCTATTCACGCAGGTTTCGTCAAGATCCGAGCTCGTTTGCACAAAATTTCACTTTTCGGATCTTTTCTCCCCCGTTAATGACGCGAAAATGGATTTCGACACAGAAGGTGTCGAAACTCGAGTTTCTTCGCGGCAACGGATTCTCTACGACTCTAGGGACTTATGTGCGCTAGGCTTGTAAACTTTGGGACTTCGGAACTTGAAATTGCTCCGAATGCCCAGAGTGCATCTTTTGCAAATCCTTCGGAACGACGGATTCGCAACAAGCGCAATAGGTCCAAAAATGCACTAGGGTTCTACGTGATCTAACTACTGATTGGAAACTCCGAAATACGCTATTCAACTTCTACTACCCGAAAACCTAAATATACTCTCCAAATCCGATTCTCGCCCCGAATCGAGTTCAAACTCGATTCTTCCGCAGGATTCGACTTACGAGGCTCTAAGAAAACATCCGCAGGTCATTTCCCGACTTTCCGGAGCTAGGGTTCCAAAAAGAAGAGCTCCAAAAATTCAAGAAAAGGCGTTTGCAGCGAATGAGTCCAACGATGCGTAGATCAGGGTTACCGAAACTACTCTATCACGCAGAAGGATTCTTCTACCTTTGACCTAGGTTTAACTTCTTGGAAAACAACTATGCACCACAAGAAATAGGGTTTCTATGGTTTAACTAGGACGTAAAGAACGATTACAAGCCAAAGAAGAGCTAGGGTTTGCATCTGCACCTAGGGTTCAAGCTCAACTTTAAAACCTACCTCGTGTGAAGCTCCTTGATCGCTTGAGACGCTTCTCCACCCTTGCTCTCGCTTCCACTCGGCCTCCTGGAGCTCCAACCAGCTGGAAATGGCGAGGAGGAGGAGAGAGCTCCAATGGAGAGAGAGGAAGGAGAAGAGAGGAAGAAGGAGAAGGAGAGGAGGAAAAATGAGAGAGGAGAGGGAGAGGAGGGACTCCTGGCGTTTTGATGGAGTAGGAGGGCACAAAAATCGATGCAATTGGATAGCCACAAGCACAGAGCAAAACAGGGCTCGCCCCGCTGCCTCGCTGCGGCGGCAGTCTGCCCGGAGCGGCCAGATACTACGCTCGGCCGGTAGTACTGCAGCGAGTGCGATCTTGCCGCCGACAGAAAACTCGGGAAATCGTAGTTTTCGCAATGGTTCTTCAACCAACTAACTTAAGGGCTATTGGAATAGGTTCAAGGGGTCCTAATAAAGGTTTTAAAACTTAGGTTTGGGATCTAGTTCTCTCGATTTCAACTTTCACCCGATTTCGGATTCTGAGACTCCAATCGGGGAAAACGATCAACGAAACGACAACACAGAATTCGAGGGCAAATAACTCCAAATCCAAACTGGAAACTTAACAGAGCACTAATCCACACCTAGTTAGCCTAATCAAGCTTAATTACAAACACGGGCGTTACAATCCTACCCCCCTTGGAATAATCTCGTCCTCGAGATTAGCTAAACTCTACGAAGAAAGAGGGAAACTCAATTCTAAGACGATCTTCTCGTTCCCAAGTAGCTTCGTCTTGGGTATGATTACTCCACTGGACTTTGAGCATTCTGATGACTTGATTGCGAGTAAAGCGCTCAGCTTCTTCAAGTACTTGAATCGGATGCTCGCGATATGATAGATCAGGCTGAAGATCAATCGTTTCCAATGGGGTAAGTTCTGTGGATTTCCGAAGACATTTCTTCAGCTGCGATACGTGGAATACATCGTGCACCTCGGAAAGCTGAGGGGGAAGTTCAATCTGGTAAGCAACTTCACCTTTCCTCGCAAGAATGCGGTACGGTCCGACGTAACGCGGCGCTAATTTTCCACGAACTTGAAAGCGACGAGTGCCACGTAGCGGCGACACTTTGAGATAGACAAAATCGTCTACATCAAAACTTAGCTCGCGGCGACGAGTATCGGCATAACTTTTCTGCCTCGACTGAGCTTCCTTTAGTCGGTCCCGAATCAATTTGACATGATCTTCGGCTTCTTGGATCACAACAGGGCCGAAGAATTGTCTTTCGCCGACTTCAGACCAGAACAAAGGAGTTCTGCACTTTCTCCCATAAAGTGCTTCGAATGGTGACATCTGGAGACTTGCCTGATAGCTGTTGTTGTAGGAGAATTCAGCAAAAGCTAAGCATTTCTCCCACTTTGCGTTGTAGGTCAACACACAAGCTCTCAGCATATCCTCCAGGACTTGGTTAGTCTTTTCAGTTTGGCCATCAGTCTGAGGATGGTACGCTGTGCTGAAAAACAACTTAGTACCAAGGAGTTCATGCAGATTTTTCCAGAATCGCGACGTAAATTGGGTCCCACGGTCTGACACAATGACCTTAGGAACACCATGTAGTCGGACTATGTGATTCAGGTAAAGTTCTGCAAGTTTAGGCCCATTATAAGTGGTATGGACTGGAATAAAATGAGCTACTTTGGACAATCGATCCACGATTACCCAAATGGAATCATGGCCACCTGAAGATTTCGGCAGACCAGTGATGAAATCCATGCCGACTTCATCCCATTTCCACTCTGGAATTTTTAAAGGTTGGAGCAATCCCGGAGCGTTGATGCTCCGCTTTCACTCGCTGACACACATCGCAAGTAGCGACAAATTCAGCGATCTCCTTTTTCATACCAGGCCACCAGAAACTTGCACGGATATCCTGGTACATTTTCGTACTTCCAGGGTGGATCGAAAGAGGAGTATTGTGAGCTTCCTTTAAGATCAATTGCTTGATCTCTTGGTCATTCGGAACGTACAATCGCCGTCCACGCATGACCATTCCATCTGCTCTTTCCAAAAACTCCGAAGGTGCGCTCTCCTTCAAGCCGCGCTTAATTTCAGCCACTTTCTCATCAACGATTTGTGCGGCTAGAATTTGGGACTCAAGAATGGGCTCTAAGGTTAGGGCTGCCACAAACCCTTCTTGAACCACTTGCAGATTGAGTCTCGAAACTCATCCATCGATTGGGGTTGACTAATGAAAGTCGGTGCATCAATGGGGTGCAGTTTGCGACTGAGGGCATCTGCTACCACATTGGCTTTGCCCGGATGATAATGGATTCCCAGATCATAATCTTTGATCAGCTCCAACCACCTGCGCTGCCTCAAGTTCAGATCTGGTTGGGTGAAGAAATATTTCAGGCTCTTGTGATCGGTATATATCTCACATCTGTTTCCAATGAGATAATGACGCCACGCTTTAGAGCATGAATGACTCACGCCAATTCCAAATCGTGGGTTGGATAGTTGGCTTCGTGAGGTTTCAGCTTGTCGTGAAGCATAAGCTACAACCTTGCCCTCTTGCATCAAGACACAACCGAGACCCCGACGCCGAAGCATCACAGAAAACGTCAAAGCTCTTATGTATATCTGGCAAAACAAGAATCGGGGCAGAGGTAAGTCTTCGCTTCAATTCTTGAAAACTTGCCTCACAAGTTGATGACCACTCAAATTTCTTTTCTTTCTTGAGTAGTTCTGTCAACGGTTTAGCAATTTTGGAGAAGTTCTCGATGAACCGTCGGTAGTAACCGGCAAGACCGAGAAAACTTCGGATCTCAGGAACAGTCCGTGGCTGCTCCCAAGCAATTACATCCTGCACCTTACTCGAATCAACTGCAACTCCACCTCCAGAAAGAACATGCCCTAAGAATGCAACTTCCTTGAGCCAGAACTCACACTTGCTGAATTTTGCATAAAGCTGGTGCTCGCGGAGTTTGTCGAGCACTAACTGCAAATGGAGCTCATGTTCTTCTTCACTTCTGGAGTAGATGAGGATGTCATCAATGAACACCACCACGAATTTGTCCAGGTATTCCATGAATACCTTGTTCATGAGGTTCATGAAAGTGGCGGGGGCATTGGTAAGACCAAAGGAAACTACTGTATACTCGTATAATCCATAACGAGTAGTAAACACAGTTTTCTGAATGTCCTCCGGTCGGATTTTGAGTTGGAAGTACCCAAGCCTCAAATCGATTTTGGAAAAGATCTGAGCTCCGCTCAATTGATCAAACAAATCATCAATCCGCGGAAGGGGATATTTATTCTTAATGGTGACTTCGTTCAACGAACGATAGTCGACGCACATGCGAAGACCGCCATCCTTTTTCTTAACGAAGAGCACTGGACTACCCCACGGCGAAGAGCTAGGACGGATAAAACCCTTTGCTAGCTGCTCCTTGAGTTGCTTCTTGAGTTCGATCAATTCATCCGAGGGCATCCGATAAGGGCGCTTGGATATTGGTGCTGTTCCAGGTAGCAAATCTATAATGAACTCCAAGTCTCTGTCTGGAGGCAATCCCGGCAATTCTTCAGGAAAAACATCGGGATACTCACAGACAACCGGTACTTGTTCCATCTCAAGAATAGACAAAGAATGGAGAGTGGGCTTTTGCACCGATAACGGGCTGGAGTTAAATTTGACTTGGATGCCATCTGGATTCACCAAGGAAATAGAACGTTCGGCACAATCGATGCGTCCTTGGTTCTTAGATAACCAATCCATTCCTAGGATTACATTAAGTCCAGATGTATCAATCTGAATCAAATCTCCACTAAATCGCACTCCTTCAATCTCAATCGGGACTCCTAGGCAAATACATTGAGCCCGAAGGATTGAGCCAGGGGAATGAACTAACATGTAATTGCCTAGTAAACTGGTCCTAATCCCTTGATCCTTAACGAACCTTGAAGACACAAAGGAATGGGAAGCTCCCGAATCAAACAAAACCACAGTAGGAGCTGAATGCACAAGAAACATACCGAGGACCACATCTGGTGCATTACTTGCTTCCTCCGCTGTCACCAGATTAAGACGACCCTGAGCAGGACTCTGCGCAGAACGAGAACCCGCTCGGCCAACCTGATGACCACCACGTCCACTAACAGGAGCTTAAGGACGAACCGGAGCGCTTTGAGCTGAAGGACGAGTCGGTAGGGGTCGACGATGAGGGCAAACATTGGCAAAATGGCCAACCTGTCCACATGCAAAGCATGAAAGCGGCATCCCCCTTTGCTGTCCTCCTTGCATCTGCCCACCGCGGTTATAGGATTGAACCGCAGATTGAGAGGCACGAGGAACAGATCGTTGAGGTTTTGGAGGAGAAGTGATGGACTGAACACTGACAGCCTTCCCAGGGCGAGACCTCGACGGGCCCGCACCGGCTGCTTTTTGGGCCAGCCACTTCCGATTTTCATGACAGCCTTTGCACTATCTTCCACCCGAATCGCCTTATCCACTAATTCCTGGAGATTAGGGAAATCAAGAGCTGCGAGCGAATGTTTAACTTCATCATTCAAATGCTCCCGGAACCAAGCAGTTTTCCGGGCCTCGCTCGGAATCTCATCAGCGACATAACGAGTCAGGTAATTGAACTTATGCAGATAGTCCATAACGGACATGGATCCTTGCTTCAAGTTATAGAACTCCCTCTTCTTTATCTCTATCAAGCCGAGGGAATATGGATCGCGCGAAAGCTTCCTTGAAATCTGCCCATGTGGTAACTTGTCCAACAGGCGAATAGTCTTAAAACTGTTCCACCATGTCGCTGCCGCTCCTTGGAGATAATGTGCAGCATATTGGACTTTCTCTTCATCCGTGCATCTAGCTAACTCAAGTTTATCTTCAATGTCGCGAGCCGTCGTCCGCTGGCCCAAAGGATCGATGGCCACGGAGAAATTCGGTGGCGAGTCCGTTGGAACTCTGCCACCGAAGTCTGGGGTTGCATTGCTGCCACACCTCCAAAAGCGGCACCCAGATTCTCCGACTCTGCACCAATCTCTCAAGTAAACGAAGTGCATCACCAAGATTTGGGCCATGGACGGAGGAGGAGGTAATTCCTCACTCTGTACTTCCTGACGTCCATGTGATGACGCCACTGGGTCATTAGAATGTCGCGAAACATGGCTATGGGATCCCTGCTGTGGCGGATCATGGTGTGAGGGGTTCGGCTCTAATACGGCTGGATTCGGCTCATTTCACGCCGTACCCTCGGCCGTAATCGCGCGGACTAGCCGTCTCCTCGGCATCCTGTTTACATAAGGTTCAACAACGTGAACAACAGATGCAGCACGAGAAATGAGACGACATAACAGGATCACTGCAGGATTTATATGTATTTAATAAGATTCGCAGCAACACAAGATAGCGAAACACGCATTGCAGCGAAAGGATCTCATTGCGATAGATTTACGGATGACGATAAGGCACGTCTTGGCGCGCTACAGCTTCATTTATGTTACATCATCATTCCACTACGCAAGTTCCAACATGACTTCTGTACAACAAAAGTACATCACCAGCCAGCTCGTATCAACGACAAAAGCGAGCTTCAGTACTACCTAATACACAAAGACCCCTAAGATCCAGATCTACACATCCCCACCATTCTCAGCAGGAACGTCGGAAGGGCCTGGAGCTGCAGAAGAAGTAGAAGACTCCACCGGGTACATCAGCTCGTACTCACGACCGCCAAAGACGAGGTTACGACCCGGTGCTGCACTTGACGAGGCTCCAGGGCGCACAGCTGAGACACGACGGCGGCTGCTACCTCGCACGGACATCCTGGCATTGCGGGAGACCCGACGGTAGGATCCGTAAGGGCGAGGAAGCTCCTCTGCCGGCTCAAGCTCATCATGCTCCCCGTAGATCATCTCAGTAGTGAAGAAGCCATAGTTGACAAACGGTGCCATATGGCTCTCTAGCTCGGAAATGCGACGGCGAGCGACCAGAAGCTCGTCCCGAAGGCGGGCAGTACTGGCCAACAGCTCGCACGCACTCCAACCTGCCAAGCTTCCACTATATCCATCTGCGGATTCACCTGTGCATAGAGGTTTGCCTGGCCGTCCGGCTCACGAGAGGGACAACCCGGAAACATCTGCGACAGCTCGGGAAGGTCGAAACGGAGTCGAAGGATTGCCATATACGCCCCATCTAGCAACGCTGTGAGAGGACTCGGAGCTGTGCCATAGTAGAGACGTGACTGCTCTCCTGCATGGCGACCTCGAATGGTGACCTCAGCCACAAAAAGAGAGGATGCTGGGCTGAGTCCAGCGCTTGAGATCATGAACTCTGGCGGCTCAGTGAACCCAACACGGCGCATCATCTCCGAAAGGGTGGCCTGAACAGAACCCTCCAGGATAGCACGCGTGTAGAAACGAGGTTCCCAGCGACCCGACATCTAAAGCAAGTACAAAACTAGTTAGCAAAACCTTAACGGAAACAAACCAAAAGAGAAGAAACCAAACAACTACCACACAGAACAACTGCAAAAGCCGCAGCCCGAAGCCTTAATCCTATCCTTAAACAACGAGTATCTAACTGTTGAATAGGTAAGACTTCCCCAAACTCTAGCTTTAGGTTTTGAGTGAGAAAGGGAATAGAATGAATCCCATTTTCCTACTTCACTCTTGTCCCAGAAAACAAAGTTTGAAAATCAGCTGAGCAGAAATTCACTTTGAAGATTCGAAATCAGAAAAAGAAGCTATAGAGGGGAAAAGACTAGCATTCTACCATTTCACAATTAAGAGTACTAAGTTAACATAGCTTTCCAGAGAAAACTCTTTCCTAAGTTCTATCATCTAACGATCTAATTTATCCTTTCAGTTTTAGCATAGCTCTGATACCACCTCTTGTGGGGGCTCCGGAATCAGATTAGCGAATCAGGTCATTACTGTTGCATCGGACTGAAGATTAATGCAACCCGCAACGTCTCCTGGCCGCTAAGCCAAATCCGTACTCGGATTGGGGCCAATTAATCGGCAAGACTCGTGAGGAGTATACCTGCCAACTGATTGATCCCAACTCGAGCTTCCCGCAACCGCGTGCATAGTACTGGTTCCCTGGATCAGTAGCCCAGTACCCACGCGTTGTCATACAAGACAGGTCTCAACTATGCAAGAGTAAATATATTACACCAAAAGGTAACGTTATTACAATAGTTTAACTTTACAGGTCACGGCTTACAAATGAACAAGTCCAAAAGAAACACCAGCACCAGCGGAAACACCAAAAGAAGAACACGCAGTGTGCCTCCACCCTCAGGCAACTGGCTGGATGATAACCCAGCTAAGCCCCAGCAGAATCGCCAGCGTCGTCAACGAACTGCGACTCGTCTGGTACATATGCATCATTACCTGCTTCTTCTCCTTCTAACCAAAATCCGTTAGAGCAAACGGTGAGTACACGTATGTACTCGCAAGACTTTAGTGTATGGAATGTATACATATAAAATGCAGGTTGAAACAATGAATAACAGGTTACTACACTAGTCTTTTTGAGCACAAGGCGGATTTTGCTTATAATATGATAATAGATTCACAATCGCATTTTACGAAAGAAATTGAGTGAAGAAAACTTTTCAAACAATTAACAATATACCAGCGATTAACCAAACCAGCACCCAACCATTCCTTCCACCAAACCAGCCATTCACCTGCACCTTTTGAACCCAAGATTCAAATACACACACACCCAACCAACACGATCCAACCTCGAAACCCATTTTTCCGAAATTAACCCAGACCCAAAATCTATACTTGATAATACTTTCCAAGCTGCTCATGACCGTGAGCACGGCTAATCGATTAGTTTATTTATCTCTGCACCCACATGACACGTTCTAGCAATCATGTCATCCATGCCTCGCGATACCGAAGTACCCGATTTGCTAGACCGTGACGGAACCTTTCGAAAGAATTGAGTTCTAATCCTGCACCGGCCCGGTAACGTGCATCCCTAACTACAGCCACAGAGGCCGCCAGTGGTTCCAATAGGCACCCACTAGCCCACGACCCCCCTGTAGTAGGCATTACCGTTGTATTGGGTAAACTTTCCTTCGATGCCTCGACAAGAAAGTCCCTAGAATGCACCGACACCACAGGTGCATCCAATCCTCTTTGCCCTCCAATAATGCAGGGTCAGATCCCTTTTCCCCGTACTAGGCTGAGGCCATCCCATACTGGCACATGTGGTTGCAATTTATACCCAATAAATAGCACCAAGTTCGGTCCTTAGGGTGACTCAAAGAGATCTTCCAAACCCACTTGCTATGGCCACGGAGGGTCGGCACTAAGCGGCCCCATCGAGCACACACTAGCCCTCAACCTCCCCATAGCAAGGGACCAACTCGGACTGCACCACTCCAAACCAGCCAATGGCCTGACAACCAATCCGAACCTGAAAACAGCCTTCCAACCGGAACCACTACCCGGCCAAACACCACCAACTCCGAACCACCAAACATCTCGCCCGGTCTAATCTCTCCAAGTTTTTCCATTTTACTCACGCAACCATTCCCTTTTTCCAATAAAACCCCAAAACATCCAATTCCAACCTGACACCCTTCACCCATCCTAGTAGTTCCAGGAGTTTATGAATATGAACGTCATGATCTCCTGCAACCAATTCTATTGCTGAACTAAGCATATGCAACTATTATTCTTTAATACCCTCTGACACTTACTAATGTGTCTAAATTATTCTTAAGTCTATCAAGGATAGCGTATTCAGATCAGATTGAGGTAATCCAACAATTTTCGGCTTAACTACTGCTTCCCACAAATTATCATTTTTAATAAATTTATGAGCATGCATAATAGTTTTGGAAATCAAACATAAGAATTTGCAATTATGGGATTGGAAATGGTCAAGGAGGCGCTTGCCTGTTTGCTCTTCGGTGAAATCGGTCTCCGGGACGTAGTCGGGATCGTCGGCGACGTTCGATGCGTCTACGTCTACACGAAAAGCAACGAGACCCGAAATCATCGATCAAAATAGGCAAAGAAGCAATCGAAATCCAAAAAGAAGCGAAATCGGAAAACAAGAACCTAGACGGAAAAAGAAATCCTAATTTTTCTTCCGCAGGCCGGCGATGCCGTTGTTGAATGGGCGGTAGTGCCGCTCTGGCCGGCAGTACCGGCTACTGTAGCCCGGTAGTGCCGCTCTCCGAGGATCAAAAAGGGGTTGCTCACTGGAAAATAACTACCGGCGTCCTAACCCGGTGGCCAGGACCCTCCGGCGATCGCCCTCACCCAGTAGTAGTCTTGCCACCACGAGGCCAATTTTCCAAAAATTGAGATTTTACGCATTAAACCCGGGACTTCGGCGTAAGTGCATGGATAGGTTCCTGGGGACCCATGGGACCTATTCACGCAGGTTTCGTCAAGATCCGAGCTTCGTTTGCACAAAATTTCACTTTTCGGATCTTTTCTCCCCCGTTAATGACGCGAAAATGGATTTCGACACAGAAGGTGTCGAAACTCGAGTTTCTTCGCGGCAACGGATTCTCTACGACTCTAGGGACTTATGTGCGCTAGGCTTGTGAACTTTGGGACTTCGGAACTTGAAATTGCTCCGAATGCCCAGAGTGCATCTTTTGCAAATCCTTCGGAACGACGGATTCGCAACAAGCGCAATAGGTCCAAAAATGCACTAGGGTTCTACGTGATCTAACTACTGATTGGAAACTCCGAAATACGCTATTCAACTTCTACTACCCGAAAACCTAAATATACTCTCCAAATCCGATTCTCGCCCCGAATCGAGTTCAAACTCGATTCTTCCGCAGGATTCGACTTACGAGGCTCTAAGAAAACATCCGCAGGTCATTTCCCGACTTTCCGGAGCTAGGGTTCCAAAAAGAAGAGCTCCGAAAATTCAAGAAAAGGCGTTTGCAGCGAATGAGTCCAACGATGCGTAGATCAGGATTACCGAAACTACTCTATCACGCAGAAGGATTCTTCTACCTTTGACCTAGGTTTAACTTCTTGGAAAACAACTATGCACCACAAGAACTAGGGTTTCTATGGTTTAACTAGGACGTAAAGAACGATTACAAGCCAAAGAAGAGCTAGGGTTTGCATCTGCACCTAGGGTTCAAGCTCAACTTTAAAACCTACCTCGTGTGAAGCTCCTTGACTGCTTGGAGACGCTTCTCCACCCTTGCTCTCGCTTCCACTCGGCCTCCTGGAGCTCCAACCAGCTGGAAATGGCGAGGAGGAGGAGAGAGCTCCAATGGAGAGAGAGGAAGGAGAAGAGAGGAAGAAGGAGAAGGAGAGGAGGAAAAATGAGAGAGGAGAGGGAGAGGAGGGACTCCCTGGCGTTTTGATGGAGTAGGAGGGGCACAAAAATCGATGCAATTGGATAGCCACAAGCACAGGAGCAAAACAGGGCTCGCCCCGCTGCCCTCATTGCGGCGGCAGTCTGCCGGGAAGCGGCGATCTTGCCGCTCGGCCGATAATCTGCATGAGCGAAGTCTTGATCTTGCCGCCCGACAGCAGAAAACTCGGGAAATCGTAGTTTTCGCAATGGTTCTTCAACCAACTAACTTAAGGGCTATTGGAATAGGTTCAAGGGGTCCTAATAAAGGTTTTAAAACTTAGGTTTGGGATCTAGTTCTCTCGATTTCAACTTTCACCCGATTTCGGATTCTGAGACTCCAATCGGGGAAAACGATCAACGAAACGACAACACAAAATTCGAGGGCAAATAACTCCAAATCCAAACTGGAAACTTAACAGAGCACTAATCCACACCTAGTTAGCCTAATCAAGCTTAATTACAAACACGGGCGTTACAATGTGGTCGCAGTTGTCTTGAAGCATAAGCTATCACTTTTCCTTCTTGCATCAAAACACATCCAAGACCTTGCTTTGAAGAATCACAGTAAACTTCAAAATCCTTATGAATATCGGGCAGAACAAGCACTGGTGCTGAAGTTAACCTTTTCTTCAACTCTTGAAAGCTCTGCTCACATGACTTTGTCCATTGAAACTTCTTCTCTTTCTTCTGAAGCTAAGTGAGAGGTCTTGCTATCCTTGAGAAACCTTCAATGAATCGCCAATAGTAGCCTGCTAATCCAAGAAAACTTCTGATATCCGTGACTGACTTGGGTTGCTTCCAATCCAGAACATCCCTCACTTTAGCAGGATCCACTACTACTCCTCCAGCAAAAATGACATGACCCAGGAAAGAAACTTCTTTCAAACAAAAATCACACATGCTGAACTTGGCATATAGTTGATGCTCTCTTAACCTTTCCAATACTATCATCATATGATCTTCATGTTCTTTCCTGATCTTGGAATAGACAAGAATGTCGTCAATGAAGACTAAAACGAACTTGTCCAAATATTTAATGAACACCTTGTTCATCAAATTCATGAAATAGGAAGGGGCATTTGTTAATCCGAAAGACATCACTGTAAACTCGTACAGTCCATATCGGGTAGTGAAGGTTGTATACAAGATATCTTCTTTTCTTATCTTAAGCTGATGATATCCTGATCTCAAATCTATTTTGGAAAAGACTTGGGCTCCTTTCAACTGATCGAACAGATCATCTATCCGAGGCAACTGATACTTATTCTTGGTGGTGACCTCATTCAGGGAGCGATAGTCTATGCACATTCTCAGACTACCATCCTTCTTCTTAACAAACATTACCGGTGAACCCCAAGGTGAAGAACTTGGTCTTATAAATCCTTTCTCCTACAGTTCTTCAATCTGTTTCTTCATTTCTATTAACTCATTAGCAGGTAGCCGATAGGGTCTTTTTGAGATAGGGGCTGTACCAGGTACAAGCTCAATTACAAACTCGATGTCCTAGTCTAGTGGCATACCAGGCAAATCCTCAGGGAACACATCCGGATATCCATTCACTACAGGCACATTTTCCAATGATGTACCTTCCAAACGGTTCAGGGTGCTACCCCCCTTAGAGGAAAGATTAGACAACAATTCCACTCGAATTTCCTCAGGGCTGGTAAGAGAGATAACTCTACTAGCACAGTCTATCTGACTCTTGTACTTGGTTAACCAATCCATTACAAGGATTACCTCTATACCCTTAGTATCCAATAAGATTAAGTTCGCTAGGAAATTTACCCCTTTTATTATTACATCACGGGTAAGGCGAGCAAAGCAACCAACACTAGTGTCATTCTCATCTCATATGTGAGAAAAGAAAGGGATTTGCTGCTTTCTTCTGCTTTCATTAATATGATACAACTGAATATCTTCCCACACTCTACCTTTGAATTTGAAGTGGCTATCATATCTTTTTATCATTTTTGGGCAAACCACCGTTGTTCATAGTTCTTTACCAGGGGATTGAACTAACAAAGGGTTTCTTAACTGAACTGTATCCCAACCATGCTTTTTAACCAAGTATTCTAATATGAAGGAATGAGTTGCCCTAGAATCAAACAATACGGAAGTATGCACCGAGTTGACGAAGTACTTACCATAAACCACATCCAGTGCGTCCTGAACTTCCTCAGCTGTGACGTGGTAAACACGTCCTCTGCCGACAGTCCGAGGGGTACGCGGTGTCTACAGTGTACCTCTCCCTTGAGCTGGTGCTGGGGCACGGGCTGGTGTAGTCCCCAGGTTGAACCGCACTGGGGTGACAGGCTGACGCTTCTACGGACAGTTGCTGGCATATTGCCCCATTTCTCTGCAGTTGAAACATTGTACGCCTGCAGCTGTTGTGTTGCACTTCGGGGTTGGGTTGCTTGCATTGCCGGCAGGGGCTGTGGTGAACTGACGTGGAGTGGACATTGGGGTCCTCGAAGTGTTGGGAACTGCTGGCCTACTAGTCTGCTGCTTGAACATACGAGGCCTAGAGCTGCTAGCACCACGCTGACTCTGGAACATCATCTTCCTCTTTCTAGACTCAAAGAGTTGACGCTGAGCATCTTCTTGGATCAGAGCCTTGTTCACCATATGCTGGAAAGAAGGGAAGTCATCCGACACCAGCTGAACCTTGATATTAGGGTCAAGACCCTCCATAAAGTGCCAGATCTACGCCTCATCAGTGGCAACATCCTCAGTGGAATAACGAGATAGCTGAGTGAAGCGGTTCAGGTATTCTGACACAGATAGATTCCCTTGCTGCAACTTGTGAAACTCACGCCTCTTCATCTCCATAATCCCTTTAGGAATATGAGTAGCCCGAAAAGCTTCAACAAATTCATTTCAGGAGATATTCTTGGCATCTTCGTGGGCGGCACAGTAAATCTCCCACCAGCTAGCTGTTGTACCCTTGAGTTGGTGCGAAGCAAATTGCACACTCTCCACTTCATCACAATGAGCTAAGTATAACATCCTTTCGACTTCCTTGAGCCAGTCGTCAGCTTCCAAAGGATCCACAGATCCAGAAAAGGTTGGGGTTCTAGTCCTCATGAATTCCCCAAACTTAGACTGGGGCGGCTGAGCTGCGGCCTGAACTGCGGTGGCTTGAGGTTGATTAAGGGCATTCTGCGCCAAAGCATGAAGAATCTGAAGTTGCATTGCCATCATCTATTCCAAGTTGGGCGGATGATTTGGGGGTGGGGGTGGGGGTGGCACTGGCTCTTGTTGTGCTGGGGGTGGCTGCACATGCTCTTGTTCCTTATGATGCTGTTGCTCTAGAGGCTCCTCATCCTGTAACTGCACTCGTCCATGACTGCGACCACGACCTCTTCCTCTGCCATGGCCTCTGCCTGGGTTCTCCATCTGAAACCACGGATAGGGAAAGCACAAGGAAAGGGGGGAAAGCAAAGATAAGAAATAGAGGAGTAACAACATCCACAAAGACCAAAAGCACACAACTAGACAGAAAATCCAACTGAACTTCAATTAAAACAAAATAGTTTTTATAAGAGGGCTGTATCACAAAGGCTTAAAAGAACGATACGAGCCATCACAAACAAATTTAACCGTTCTAGCGTGGACAAAAGATAGGTGCTACAAGCAAAGACTAAACTAACTACTCCCTTCACCTTCCTCAGGGACACGAGAGAACGGATCCTCCTTGCCGGGCTCAACGCTGCTGAAGTAGACTCCTCCTTCTCGACAATCGAAGTAAAGGAAAGCATCTAGAAATTTTGAGATGAGACAAGGTTGACAAAATATTTTAAATAGAAAACGAGACAAGAGCAAGATGCTAAGATAGGAAAGATAGAAGCAAAGGAACTTATGAGTTCAAAATTATATTTTATAAAAATATTAGTCCTTAAGGCTTTGCCATTCTAACTAAGTCACATCCTACAGTCGTCCAGGCTCTTATACCACCGCTGTGAGACCCCGGATTGGCTATCCAAAATCTCCTGTGTATTTCTGTCCTAGTCACAGATCAGTAGATAGTACACACAGTCAGACAGTGAAGAATCATTACTAAACAGAACGAAATGTTATAATAAACATAAAGTATCAGCCACATGGCTATTATTACATGACCAGAGTTCACGACAGCGGAAATAAAAGCAACAAGAGATAAAACCCATAAAACTCCACAGGCGACGACTAGGAACGTGCTCTTAGTTGTCTTGGCGATATTCAAAGAACTCATGATAGAACTCACTATCATCGGCTGCATCCTGGTAGTTTTCTGATAACAACAATTGTGTAGCATGTGAGTACAAAAATACTCAGCAAGTCTGGGAAAGTATGCATATGTAGGGCTTTCCAAGGAAGGCTTATTATGGTTCTTTTGCACAAAGCTAAGTTTCATCAAACCATACATAATAATAATTTTCACAAAGAACATTTTCATAATTATTTTAACAATTAAATTATTTAATAATCTAGTGAAGGTTCTATCCACCATCACCTGTATAAAGGCTCTATCCGCCACATTTTAAAAGATTAAGGTAATCCAACTCATGACTCTATCTGTCATGATCAAAACAGGTTCCATTTACCTGGTTGGCTCAGTCCGCTAACAAAACATCCGAGAGTTCTAACCACTCCCGAATCCCAAAACAAAACATTGTTTATTTTTAAAACCAAAACCAAAGTCTATCAGTATGAAAGCATTCTTCGCTTTGCCTTTGACCGTAGGCACGACTATTCGAATAGTTTTTACTCTGCAGAGGTGTACAACCTTACCAACAAGACATGATCATCTCTTTAATGCCATGCAATTAACACACTTCCTTTGGTGTGTCGACAGAGAGATCATGACAAGGCCTTTACAATGTATATGCCTAACCCGACTCACCCGCTGAGGTTTCACTACTATTAGGATTCTATCTACCCAGTATAGAAGCCCCCTCTTGCGTCGTGTGGGGAGTACAACTTGCCTCTAACTGACACCCACATTCCACCAACTGGTGAGTCTATGTTAGATTTCTACAAATTATTCAGCCAGGTCATGCCCACTTTGACATGTGGTTGTACGGTAATGCTTAGTATGGACAGTCATAAGCGTCGGTCCTTATTTGACTTGGGGTGGTACTTGCACATTGGAAACTAGTGCTCCATCCGCACCCACCTGACATTCCACTCCTCCCAAGTCCAAATCTTTTTTATTTTTCTTTTTATCTTAGAAAAAAAGTACCAAAACTTTGTAATAATCCTTAAATCACATTTTAAATCACAACTTTGACATATTTCCACCCATGGGTCATTTTCATCAATTTGCACACTAAGCATTTCTATCGTTCTAATCAACAATTGTCACAATAACATAAGTATGACATAACAATGAGTCCTAGGGTTACAAATAAACATGGATAACAATAATGAAGGAGGTGATTACAATTCGGAATAACTAGCAATCTATATTTGACATGCGATGATAAAGATAGCGATGCATGCGATAAAACATTATAAATCATTTGCAAACATGGGATCAAAATGCATCAAGGAACTTGCCTTTGAGCGCAGCGAAGATCTCGGAACCTTGAAGTTCGGCGGCGGCGTCGGCGGACTCGGCAGGATCCTCGGCTACGAGCAAAACGATACACCAAATAAATAACAAAAATAATAAATAAAATCCAAAAATTATAAAAATTATACTGACAAGTAGATCCTTAATTTAGATGAATTTAGGAATTTGAACGGAGTGAATTGGAGTTCGGACGCAAAAGATATAAGCGTTAGAAGTTGGAAAATGATGGAAAATCAAGAAAAAAAGAAAAGTACTGTAGCTACAGTGAATCGCGAATTTTGCGCTCCAGAACAGAGCTCACTGGACTTAGGGTTTGAGCATGGGGATCTTGCAATGGAAGGGGTGGCGGGATGGAATAAGGTAAGCCCCAGAAAGGTCTCGGCGATGCAATCCAATGGTGGTGTCGGATTTTAAAGAGGATTACCGGAGACTACGAATTTGGCGATGACCGACGGTTCAGCCGTAGCGACTCAAACTTGAAATTCAGATTCAAACTTTGAGGAAACATGAAATTGATTGAGGTGTTATGATCTTGACATCCATACACACACAATGGTTCAAACGGAATCAAAATTGACTCACCGGAGCGAGAGATACGATGGCAAGATCGAAGAATGGTGGTGAGGGTCGCCGGTTTTCGCAATCTCCCGGGCAAACGATGAGGAGTGGCAAAAGAAGAGTGATAGCACCGGGAAGAGGACTCCAAGACAAAGAGTTGAGAAGTGGTGGTGCGTCGATTGGATGTGAAACGGCCAAGTTATGACCATATTAATGGATTTTGGTTGTTGCTTGATTGTGCCGTTTTCGTTGGAATTTGGAACGAATGTTCATGGGGAATGGAAACTCCTCGTCTCCCTCTTCGCAATGGATCCTACCGTTCGTGATTTGGAGCTTTGATGAGGGAGTTATGGGTGTTTAAAGAGGTGGCCACCATGAATGAGAGAGAAGGAGCTCTTCTCTGTAATTCCATCGGGAGGAAGAAGACACATGAACAGTAGAGCCACGTGGCACTCCACCATTGGTTGGAGGTAAGTGAAGGGTTACGCGGTAGAGAAAAATTTGCAAAAATGGTCTATAAATCCTGAAAAAATTCCCAAAAATATTAGGTAATATTTGGAACTCAATAAAATTGGTTTCATAAAATTTGGATGAAATTTGGAATTTAGAATATTCCAGGATGAATAACGGTCATTTAATGAAAGACCACGAGCGATAAAATACCAGAGGGTCTTCAAAAATCTTAGGAAAATTCCCAAAATGTTTTTGGAATATTTGGAACTTACTGCAATATGTTTCGGGATTTTTGGAGCATTTCCGAACTCAGATGGAATTCTCGAGTACGGACTGGAATCTGGAAATTCGATTTTTCGGACGAAGGAGGATTGAACTCCAATTTCGTAAGGATAAGGATGCCAGGTTAATTAGAACACCAAGGAAGATCCAAATTGTGAATATATTTTAATTTAAATTAGATTTTAGCATAAGGCCGAAATTGGGGATGTTACATTAGACCTGCCTCGTGAGCACGATTTTGTTCAGCAACTGTAACACCCCAATTTTTGTTTTTCATGAATTTAAATGAAATTTTGCACTTTTTTGAATTTTTGGAATTTTCTGGAATTTATTTGGATTATTTGGATTTAATTTGAATTTATTCCCTTTTGAAATAATTAAAGAATTTAAATTTATAAATAAAATTTTGTTGGAAATATTTTATCTAAGTCCAAAATGCCCCAAAGTATTTTCCAGAATTTTTATCATTAATTTGCTATTTTTCTTGAATTATTTGAATTTCTAGAAATTATTTTAATTATATAATTGTTGAGTCGGTTTTACTGTTCAAGCGACTGAGCCCGAGTTAGACTTGAGTCCGAGTCCTACTCGAACCCGACCTAGCCCCAATCGCGCGACCATTGGATCAAGATCCAACGGCCCGCGTGCGTCCACGTCACCCGCGTGTATGCTCGAGAGAAGAGGAAGTTCAGTTGTCCATTCCACTTCACCGCTAGGAGGTCCACATTTGAGATGGGAATCCAGGAGGTGTCTCGTCGAGCGATGTAGCAGATTGCTCGCACTTACTCCAGAGAGCTGGAAGGCACAATATTCCGTCACCACCCACGTCGAGACAGCAGAGCTCAGCGGAAGCCGATAGAAGATGAGGATGCTACCGTCACACACTTGGCCAGATTCGTCATCGCCCAGGGGGAGCTTATTGACAACACAGTCCAGGAATTGATGAAGGTTCGCGAGCAGGTTGAGGAAGGAAAAAGCATCTGGAGAATGCTCGTGATTACGTCGCCTATGCTGCGGAAATGATCGCAGAGCTGGAGACCGCACTGTATGGGCAGGGCCCGGAGCCAGTGTTGGAGTTGGACGCCCCAGACCTGGAGGAACCAGCACCTGAGCAGGAGCACCAGCCAGCACCACAGCCGGAGCATGAACCTGAGGATGATGCCGCTTCTTCGACTACCGCCGTTGTGGGGCATGGTGATCGCTTCGCGCCTATGCCGCCGCACCCGCCACAAGGAGGCAGTGTAGGTTTTCTCGATGAGTGAGCGTAGGTTTTGCAGTTGAGACTCCTTCATCGAGTCGTGTTATAGAATAAGAGTCACCCTTAGAGGCGTTAGACTCTGGTGTGTTAGTCGATTTGGGTTTTTATTGCTTGCTAAGTGTGCAGTATGTGTTGCAAGGCCCTTAGGCGTTGTAAGCAACCATACCAAGTTATTATTAATTAATAAAGTTGCATTTTGAGTTACACTTTCCCCCGCATAAGTTTCTCTACTACTTGTCTATTCATGTTCCCTCTCGTCTCTAAATCTTGGATCAAACGACAGATGGTGAACACCCGTGGAAACTTTGGAGGCAACGGAAGTGGTTCTCGCCCAGCTGGAAACCCTAATGATGGAGCATGTCGGGATCCGAATTTGCAAATCCGGACCTTCTGTGTATTCAGCACTAGTCCAGGATCACGCTAGTGCACACAGTCTCAACATTGGTAAATATCACAATCTTACTTAACGAAATAATAAAGTACTTTAAGTAGTTAACCAAACTGGTTGCTCGACCTTAACAAGTAACATAAGTAGATTCGAAAGTAGTAAAAATAAGTAAATCATCAATAACTTTTCCATGAGTTAAATAAACATCTTTCCCATTCCTAGTCCACATTTCTATCAACGTCAACATTAAACCGAACCAAACTTTTCAAGTCCAAGCTGTTTTCAGGAAAGTCTAACCTTGACTGTAATCCCTGAGCAATGTCAAATGCCGCGGACATGGCTATCCGAATAGATTTTACACTCTGCAGAGGTTATGCACTTTACCCACAAGATACAACCAAACACCACAAAGGCGAGTGTCGACGGTAGGTTCCATCGGCAATGAGATTTTTGATTCATGGGGATTCGTGCGAGATTGAAGCTAGATGATAACACAGGATGCGAGGGCAATTTTTTTAGACAGGTTCGGGCTCCCTCGACGGAGATAATACCCTAGTCCTGTGTTCTTGGATATGTGAGCGTGTTTCCCTTTTTTTCCTCCTCTCTTTACAGGGTTTTCCTCTTCCCCCTTATATACTGGGGGGAGGGCACGTTAGAAAGGGGTGCCACCTGGCCTTGGACCAGGGGGACTCATGAGTATGTTGTTTGTCTCTGTCTGCCGAACCCAACTATGTCCATGAGATTTGGTCGTCTCTTTCCCGACCCGCGCCTGCCGATCCGCCAGGGTCTGGTGGCTGCAGGCTGCAGGCTTTACTTTAGGCGGGGTTGTCCTGACGCGACATGAAGCTTCGCCGAGGAGGTGACCGGCTGCCTTGGAAAAGAAGTTGGGCCATCGCTATGGGCTCTTTGTGGTGCTCTCGAACTTTAGGCCCGAAGCACCGTCCTAGCCTAGTCGGCCATAAGCTTCTCTGCGGGACCTCGATCTTGGACATGCCACAGCAGCCCCCAAGTGCTTTAAGATCGGATTTCCTCATCCTGTCATGTCAAAAACACTTCTGTAGGTAAGGAGATCATAAAGGACTTGTTAGTTGTCGGGATTGTTGTCAACGTTTCCCGGCTCATGTCCGAGTAGCGCTTGTGCCCATTTATTTGACCCTCACGGGGCATAGCAAAGAATGGGTCGGCTCGCGGCCGAGTGGCTCGGGGCCGAGTGGTACCCACACCCGTTTGCGGTGTGCGGCAATTGGCTCGTAGAGCGCAATTGACCCTCTTGGGGCATACCATAGTCGATTGGCTCGTGGCCGAGTGGTACCCGCACCCGTTTATGGTGTGCGGCAATTGGCTCGTAAAGCGCAATTGACCCTCTTGGGGCATACCATAATCGATTGGCTCATGGCCGAGTGGTACCCGCACCCGTTTACGGTGTGCGGCATTGGCTTGTAGAGCACAATTGACCCTCTTGGGGCATACCGTGGTCGATTGGCTCGTGGCCGAGTGGTACCCGCACCCGTTTACGTTGTGCGGCAATTGGCTCGTAGAGCACAATTGACCCTCTTGGGACATACCATGGTCGATTGGCTCGTGGCCGAGTGGTACCCGCACCCGTTTATGGTGTGCGGCAATTGGCTCGTAGAGCACAATGGACCCTCTTGGGGCATACCGTGGTCGATTGGCTCGTGGTCGAGTGGTACCCGCACCCATTTACGGTGTGCGGCAATTGGCTTGTAGAGCACAATTGACCCTCTTGGGGCTTACCGTGGTCATTCAGAGTAATGCCCATGCCCGTTTACGATGCACAGCTTTAGACTCTCATGGAGCGCATTCTCAAGACCGTTTTGGTTAAATCCTCCCGCGGTACCCAATCATGCCAAGCAGCACTGACCAGCAATTGACCCCAAGTTGTGGGGTGCATCGCTAGAGGATGTTCAGAAAGTGCCCAGTCCCAACCTTCTGTGGCGACCGGTGTTAAGGCCCATCGAGGGGCGCACTCTATCCCAAACCTCGAGCCAGACTTGACATCTGGTCGCGACTTGCGCGACACAGCAAACGGGCCATCGTGGGGCATATGCGAGGAGCCGCCCAGATCGTCCTCGAGTTGTTGGATGAACAGTTGCCCCCGTCGGATTTGGATCCTAGCAACAAATCACCGGAGGTGATCCCGATGCTAATACCCAAGCCCAAACGAGACAACTCTACAAACATCCAAACGACTCGACAACAACCCCGGTATTCCCCCGGTATGCGATCCGAAACTCGCCCAGGATCCCCACATACCGGTTCCCAATGCCATATCAACATCAATTCGCACAAAGGGGCATCGAGCCCCAAACTTACTGCCAGAGACGCGGAAGCAACAAACACACACGACGCATGGAAGCCCAACGAAAACAACCAACAACAACGACCAAACGAAAAGGTGGGCGTTTCCACAACAGGACTAAAAGTGTAATTATACAACAAAAGTAAAACGCCCCGGAAGTGTCATGCCCTGAAAACTTCCGGGCGCACACGTGACAACCGCGTCCTCTACTCGGTGCCCCGCCCGGTCACCGATAGGCAGTAGGGGCAAAACTCGCACCTCGCTGGATCCTCACCTGCAAAACCACAAAGCAGAAGCCTGAGTACAGAAGGTACTCGCAAGTCTTACCCGTGGTCCATATATGATCGACTCAAAAAAAAGGGATATGCATTTGGATGTAGCAAGGAATAGGCTGAAGGTAAAACTATTGCAAAATGCTTATCATTTGTTGTTTAGTTACTTAAACTACTTAGGTTCAAAACTTTAATGCGGTTGTAACAGCACCTACTACTAAGTTAAGTTGACATTTAAACAATATGCAACCATTAATCACACTCATTTCGAGCTCAAGCCCAACGGCAAACTTCAGTTCAAGTTATTACTACGTGTAACAGCAGTGACCAAGCGTGCTCATATCCGAGAGCGCGGCAATTCGAATCACTTAATTAACCCTGCAGGGAAGCATTGATCACACGACATGTGCCACGAAGGAAACTCATGTCAACCCCCTCCCATCCATGACCATTCGTTGGGGCATTTTCATGCGGTCAAGAAACCTAGCACCCCCTCGAGCAGCCCCAAGCCCGGCTTGGCGCTCGAGAGCCGGCCTAGGCCCCGCCCTCAACCACGTCCACCACTTGGCCCAAACCCGACTTCTAAGCATACTAAGCACGACACAATTAGTACCCATAATCTAGCTCCAAAGGAGGTGTTCAACAAGCAACAATAAAAGGGTCCATGCAGCAAATAGGATCTAGCCTATCCCACATTTCAATTCCTAATGCAACACTTAATCAACCAATAAGCAGTTAATTCGCAAAAATAGATTATAACTATGGTTCAAAATGCTTAGGTGCTTGCCTTGTTCTTCTGCTTGTGGATCGGCGGTAGTGGGCTCTTCGGTCGCACCCTCAGTTACCGCGGCGTCAAGTCTCGCAGGATCGCTCTCTACACGAATACAATGCATAAATAAGATGCATGCAAATGCAACAAAACAACCACAATTTAAAATCCCCAACGAACGACGCAACCGGACAACTCGACTCAACCCAGACAGATCAGCCTAACCCGGACAGTCTGGGTTTATTATCCGGACTCTCCGGATAAGCCGGATACTACGGGCCTTCCATCCGGACACTCCGGACTGCCAGGACTTGGGAGTTGGCTCGAGACATGGGGGTTTTCCCAAGTCTTACGGCACCGCGGGGACCCGATCTACGACATTTCTACACGCGGCAAGGCCGGAGAAACTTCAAGCTAGCTCAAACCTCGAGAAAACGACACCCAACCATAAAACCACTAGCCAACCCTAATCGACCCTTGGATCGGCATTACCACTACCCGACCTACCTCGCTAGCGCCCACATTCCTCAACCCAAGCCCCAACCCAACCCTAGAATCACCACACCCAACCCTAGAGCTCAAGATCCAACTCCAAACCCCCAAATCCAAACCTAAACCCTAAACCCACCATGGATGGCCCTAGTGATCAAAATCCTACGGATCAAACCCCAAGAAGAGGACCTACCTCCAAGGAAGACGGAAGAGGGACAAATGCCGGGGTAGAGGAAGGAGGACGCCGGCTTGAGAATGAGCTAGAGGATGCCGGGGAGGAGCAACGGAGGTCACCGGCCGGTGGGAGCTCGCCGGAGTGGAGCTAGGGTGGAGGAGGAAGGCACACACGGGTGGGGAACCAAGGTGGGGAAAAGGAAATGAGGTGGGGAAGTCAAGAAACAGGACTTTTATTTCAACCCCCGATGAGTCCGGACATTCCGGACATTTAACCCGGAGACTCCGGGTTGGGGTCTTCGGTAGTCAACCCGGACACTCCAGACAATTTGGTCCGGATACTCCGGGTTGAGGTGCTCGGCCAGCCCAATCCGGATACTCCGGACATTTTGTCCGGACATTCCGGGCTGTATCCGGACACTCCGGATGTTGATCCGGATACTCTGGATACCCCAGAATTTTTGAAAGGTGGGGCCTTGACAGCATACCCTAGATCTGGCCTAGCATTACGTATGGGAGCCCTTTTCGCCTTCCCGCCGCAAGGCAAAAATCGAGGATCACTTCTTATAAAGGAAGAAACCCTTGTCGGGGGAAAGACACCTTTGCCCCTCCACCAACGCAGCTTAGAAATCTTCGAATCTCCTTGGGTGATCTTGGCAGCCTAGGGTTTGCGGTTTTGCGCCCAAAACTTCTCCCCAGAAGCCCCACTCCTCCCAGATGTCTTCTTCTTCATCGTCGGAGGAGAGCGCAGGTTCGGCGGCCGCAGGATGGGAGGCCTTCATGTCAACAGAGTCTCACCTAGAGGAGCTTGTTTCCGCCAGCGTTCTTTCGCCTTTCGAGCTGATCTCCGCCCGACCCGCAGCAGGTGAAGCCTACCCCACTCCTCGGGCTAACGAGATTGTGGTGTTCGAATCCTTCTTTTGGCGGGGGTTTAGTGTTCCTGGGAGTGCTTTCTTTCGAGGGCTTCTTCATTTTTACGGGATCGAACAGATCAACCTAAACCGCAACTCCATTCTTCAAATCGCCATATTTGTTCAACTTTGTGAGGCATATCTTGGGATCCGTCCTTATTTTGACTTGTTCTGTTCCCTCTTCCTGCTCAAACCTCATCCAAATCGGAACTCTCCCAGTGCCATCGGGGGAGCTGGAATCCAATTGCAAGAGGGCCTGAAGAAAAATTACTTCATCATCCCCCTCAAAACATCCCTCAAAGGTTGGAAGTGGGAATGGTTCTATTGCGCGAACGTTGATCCTTTTCTCGCTCCCTTCGCCGGTCGTGCTCCTACAGTCTTCCGATGCTGCAGTGATCCCCCAAAGGGCCACGGATTGGACCGAGCCACTGAGCTTCTGGCGCTGGTTGATGATCTGAAAAGCCAGGGCTTGACCGGCATTGGGATCGCGATCAGCTTCGCCAAGTGCCTGGTGCAACCCTTGAAGTAACGAATCCATTTGGGGTTCCGATATAGCGGGACATAGGATCCCACCTGGGAGACGAACGCGCCTCTTCCGAGAGATGTCTTGGCAGCGCGGGTGATTGATTTCTTTGCTCCAGGCACCGAGATCACCAATAGAGGTTGTCCGGGCAAGTTCTGGGCGAAGAAGGCTCCTCCTCGTGTGAGTATTCCTCACCTTTGAGAAGTCGCTTTGTTATTTTTGTCTGTTTTGTGATTCTGATGATATGTGATCATTCACTTTTCAAGAGCGTGAAGCCTTACTGTGGGATGTCCGAGACGGGGGTCCCGTAGAAGAAGCCAATGCCCAACTGGGCCGAGGACAGAGCAGTAGGCCTAGAGCCTAGAAGCACTACGAAGAGCCCATAGCCATGGCCCGACTTCTTCCCCAAGGCAGCTGGTTGTCCCCTTGACGAAGCTTCGCGCCGCGTCAGGACAGCCCCGTCGAAAGTAAAGCCTGCGACCTGGTGCCGGCAGAGCCTGTAGGCACCAGAACCTGGCGGATCAGCAGGTTTGGTCGGGAAAGGAACGACCAAATCACCTGGACGTAGTGGGGCTCGGCAGACAGAGACAAACCACATACTCATGAATCCACCTTGTCCAGGGCCAGGTGGCGCCCATTTGTAACGTACCCTTCCCCTAGTATATAAGGGGGAGGGAACAACCCTGAAAAGGGGGGAGGAGAAAAAGAGAAGAAGAAAAGGAGACCACATCCAGATATCCAAGAACACAGGACTAGGGTATTATCTCCTCCGCGAGAGCCCGAACCTGTCTAAAAAGATCGCCCTCGCATCCTGTGTTACCATCTTGCTCTAATCTCGCACGAATCCCCTAGAATCACAAATCTCATTGCCGGCGGAACCAATCGTCGACAGTTGGCGCGCTAGGTAGGGGACTTGTGTCAAGATCTCCGTTGAGCTTGATGGTTGCGACGAGCGGAGTCTCCACAGTTTTCTCCCCGGGTCAGGTTTTCCGCTACGGAAGCCTGATCTTCATCGCCAACAGCCTTGGGAATCTTTCCCTCTCTGAGGAGGCCGCGTTCCAGCACGGCGAGGTCTCCTACAAGACATCATCACGACTTCCGCGCAGATCGGGAGGTCCCCCTGTCTCGTGCTCAGAAGCACTGGGCAGGGGACTGAAGACCCGGTCCCGCCAGGGAGTCGGACCCACGGGCGCCGAGACACGAATGGTGGGGGTTCTCATCCCCAAACCACTCGGTACCTCCGAGCGCCTGGAGCTATCTCTTCTGGGCTCACCCAGCTCGCTGGCCGAGTCAGAAGAGAGCCTGGAGAGTTGTTGGAATTTCCGCAGAGTCTGCATGATCGAAGGCTCGCGGGCAGATTCGCAACAACGCCTCGACACATCGGCCGCCGCCGACTTGGAAGTTGGCCGAAGAACAGAGCTGGACGCGCGGGCGCGTGCCCTACGAGACCGCGCCCGCGGTGTCAATGAAGACATTCTGCAAGCTAAGATGGGGGACCAAGCGGTCTTCCATACTCCACAGCAGAATATCGTCGCCTCCAAGACACTCCTGGATACCTTGAGCCCCATGCTGGGGCAGGTAATCCAGCCGCCCCGATCGTGGCCCAAGTAAAGGCCATGGTGACGGCGGCGATCATCCAAAGAGCCCAGACCGACCAAACCGAAAGGCGCAAAGCGCACTCCGCGCCTAGGACCCAGACGACCAGCAGTCGGCCGGGTCGTGAAAACCCCCACCAGGGACGTTATATTCCTCCCCGCGGGGACGACTTGCGACACAGCCTCAACCGCGATCTCCGTTCCGACCTCGACGCCAGGCGCCGCGACCGAGAGAGGGAGGAGCAGCGCCGTCACGCCGATGAGTATGAATGTTTCAGCGTCCTTCCAAGAGATCGTGACGCGCACCACACCCGATCCACTCCGTCTCGGTCACCGCCTGGGGGTTGTCGCGGGGTCATCGAAGGGGTTCGCGCGTTTACCCCTCACCTACACCGAGCGGTTTGGCCCGATGGGTTTAACCCCAAGGGCATCACTAGGTTTGATGGTGAGAGGGCCCCAGAGGCTTGGTTACAGGTGTATGCTCTAGCGGTCAGGGCTTCCAGGGGGGATCAGAAAGTAATGGCAAATTACTTGCCGGTTACCCTCTCGCCCCTGGGCCAAGCCTGGCTCACCGGACTCCCAGCGAACTCCATAGATTCCTGGGGAGACCTGTGTGAGCAGTTTATTTAAAATTTTCAAGGCACTTATGAGCGCCCTGGCACCCCCGGGGACCTGTATCAGCTGCACCAAAAGAGGAATGAGTCCCTGCGGGAGTTTGTCAAGTGCTTCATGCACAGGAAAAGCACTGTTCGGGATGTCACGGATGCGGTCGTGATAGCTGCCTTCCAGAAGGGGTCAGCGACCCTGATCTCATCAAGAAGATGTCCCGGAAGCTGCCAACGTCGGTTCGTGAGCTGTTCGCTCTAACGGACCGCTACGCTTCCGCCTCTGAGGCCTTGGCGGAATGGCACGACGAGAGGAAGGATCAGGCTGAGCCCTCCAGATGGAAGGAGAAGAAGCGCAAAGGTGAAGAGCTAGTGGTAGTCGCTGAACATGCCCGCCCTCGTGCGCTCAAAGAGGATGGGTATGACAAGGTGATGAACTCGCTTTGCCCCTTCCATCCGAAGGGTAGACATGCCGCCAAGGACTGCTTCACTTTGAAGAGATTCGCCCGGGAGAGCAAGAAGCAGGCCGGACAAGGTCCGAGTGGACCCGCCGCCAAGTAACCTCCTCCCGAAGCTAAGGAAGACTATCTGGAAGTCGATCTTGAGCTCAATTACATATTCGGGGGCTCGGCCGCGTACGAGTCCAAGCGGAAGCAAAAGCTTACCGCCCGAGACATCAACGCAATAGAGCCGGAGACCCCCCAATATGTACGGTGGTCCGAGGTCGTGATAACTTACGACCGCTCGGATCACCCGGATCGAGTCTCGTTCCCCGGTAGATATCCGCTTGTCTTGGCGCCGGTTGTCCGCGGCATCAAGCTCAAGAGGGTATTGATTGATGGTGGAAGTGGGCTCAATGTCCTCTTTGTGAAAACTCTCGACGACATGGGAATTCCACAGTCAGAGCTTAAACGCGGGTCGTCGCCTTTTCACGGCGTGATACCCGGAACGTCGGCGACACCACTAGGACAAATCACTCTGCGATCACTTTCGGCACAAGAGAAAACTACCGGACAGAGAATCTTAGCTTCGAGGTGGCTAATTTCATGACAGCGTATCATGCCATCTTGGGGAGACCAGTGCTAGCCAAGTTCATGGCAGTACCCTACTATGCGTACCTGACAATGAAAATGCCAGGGCTGAGTGGTATTATCACTTTACGCGGTGATATCAGGCAGTCTTTTTCTTGCGACAGGGAGAGCTGCGAGATGGCCGAGTCGCTGGAGGCGCGAGTGGGTCGGGAGAGGATTCGGCAAGAGGCGAATTTCGACAAGCCAGAAGGTAGCGTCTCCACCCACAAAGCGCCAAACCCCGGAATTGGTCCCGAAGAAGGTACCAAGAGGATTATCCTCGACCCGTCCGATTCGGCTCGAACGGCCTTGATCGGGACAGGACTCGGAGAGAAATAGGAGGATGCGCTCGTCACCTTTCTGCGGGCAAACAAAGACGTTTTTGCTTGGAAGCCGTCGGACATGCCCGGAGTCCC
Organism: Rhipidocladum racemiflorum; assembly: GCA_036346355.1. Classification (NCBI taxonomy): domain Eukaryota; kingdom Viridiplantae; phylum Streptophyta; class Magnoliopsida; order Poales; family Poaceae; genus Rhipidocladum; species Rhipidocladum racemiflorum. The sequence goes on along the minus strand of CM070592.1, from coordinate 10,237,739 downwards.
CAGGGAGGTGATCGAGCATGCGCTGAACGTAAATGAATCGGCTAGGCCGGTCAAACAAAGGTTGCAACGGTTCGCTCAAGACCGCCGAGAAGCCATCAGGGAGGAAATCACAAAGCTGTTAGCCGCAGGTTTTATCAAAGAAGTGTATCATCCCGACTGGTTGGCAAACCCTGTACTCGTTCAAAAGAAGAATAAAAGTTGGCGCATGAGTGTTGATTATACCGATCTCAACAAGGCTTGCCCAAAAGATCCCTTTGGTCTACCCCTCATCGATCAAGTGGTGAACTCCACTGCTGGATGTCAACTCCTCAGTTTTCTAGGCGCCTACTCAGGCTATCACCAAATCCGGCTTCGAGAAGAGGATTGCGAGAAGACTTCGTTTATCACTCCATTTGGAGCATATTGCTATGTCACGATGCCGTTTGGGTTGAAAAACGCTGGCGCAACTTATCAGCGCGCGATACAGCGGTGTTTTCACCATCAGCTCGGACGCAACATGGAGGCATATGTGGATGATGTAGTGGTTAAAACGCAAGCCAAGGATAGTCTCACCTCCGATCTGGCCGAGACGTTCGTAAGTCTAAGGGCGTTCCAGATGAGGTTGAACCCTGAGAAGTGTGTTTTCGGAGTTTCTTCCGGGAAACTACTCGGATTCATTGTCTCTCATCGCGGGATCGAGCCAAATCCAGAAAATATCAGGGCCATCATGAGGATGGCGCCACCTACCAGCCAGAAAGATGTTCAAAAGCTTACTGGTTGCATGGTAGCGCTTGGCAGGATTATCTCATGGTTGGGGATTCGGGGGATGCCTTTCTTCAAGCTCCTCAAGAAGCAGGACTGTTTTGAGTGTACAGCTGAGGCACAGCAAGCCTTCGAAGAACTCAAGGTGTTCCTCTCCACCCCTCCAATTCTAGTCTCGCCGGAGCCAGGTGAACTTCTCCTGCTTTACATTGCGGCAACAACTCACGTAGTCAGTGTCGCAATAGTTGTGGAGCGGGAGGAGTCAGGACACTGCTACGGTGTACAACGCCCGGTCTACTTTTTCAGCGAAGTACTGGGCGAATCTAAGGCGCGGTATCCTCAAGTTCAGAAGCTGCTGTACGCAATTTTGATCTCGTCGCAGAAGCTGAAGCATTATTTCCAAGGACACTCGATTTCAGTAGTGACTTCTTTCCCAGTGGGAGAGGTCCTCCATAATCGGGAAGCTACTGGGAGAATCTCAAAATGGGCGGCCGAGCTTGGAGCCTTCGACATCTCATTCAAGCCACGCACCGCCATCAAGTCCCAGGCCTTGGCCGACTTCACGGCCGAGTGGACTGAATTCCAAGCTCCCGCATCGAAGAAGAGCCAGAGTATTGGACCATGCACTTCGATGGATCTCTCATGCTCGGCGGGGCCGGGGCGGGAATTCACCTCATCTCGCCGAGAGGCGATAGACTAAAGTACGTCCTTTGGATTCAGTTTCCGGCCTCGAATGACGCCACAGAGTATGAGGCACTCATCCACGGGCTTCGCATCGCCATATCGCTCGGGATTCGACGATTGGCGGTCTGCGGAGATTCGCAGTTGGTGGTGAGCCAGGTATAGAAGGACTGGACGTGTGTCGATCAGACTATGACGGTGTATTGTCAACAGGTCCGAGAATTGAAGGGCAAGTTCGATGGACTGGAGCTGGTCCATGTCCTACACCGCAATAATGAAACATCGGACGAGCTGGCCAAGATAGGAGCCACTCGGGCAGAGGTCCCGAGTGGAATCTTCGTCCAGGATCTTTACGAGCCAATAGTCACTAAACGACGAGAGCCAAGAAAGAATCCTGAGACTGAAGTCCTATCCATTAACCCCGACTGGACGGCTCCATATCTGGATTATCTCTTGAACGACAAACTTCCTGAAACTCCTACTCTGGCCGAGCGCATTTCGCGACAAGCCAAGTCCTATGTGGTGATTGGGGGAGAGCTCTTTCGAAAGAGCGCCTCCGGCATTCTTAGGCGGTGCATTCCGCAACAAGTGGGAAAGGACCTGCTCAGAGAAATCCACTTGGGAATGTGCGGCCATCACGCTGCTTCAAGCGCCTTGGTTGGGAAAGCCTACTGGCAGGGCTTCTTTTGGCCTACAGCGGTGACGGATGCAAAGGAGATCGTTCGAACTTGCGAGGGCTGCCAGTTCAATGCAAGGCAGATGCATTTGCCGGCACAGGAGCTGCAAACTATCCCCATCTCTTGGCCCTTTGCGGTCTGGGGGCTCAACTTAGTCGGGCCGCTCAAGAAGGCGCAAAGTGGTTTCACCTACCTCTTTGTAGCCATTGACAAGTTCACCAAGTGGATCGAAGCTAAACCAGTCACCACGATCACTGCGGTCAAGGCTAAGGAGTTCTTCCAGGATATCGTGGTCAGATTTGGAGCTCCCAACCGGATCATTACAGACAATGGTACCCAATTCAGGAGCAAAGAATTTCAAGAGTGGTGCGAAAGCGTTGGAATTAAGATTTGCTTCGCCTCGGTAGGTCATCCACGGAGCAATGGGCAGGTTGAGCGGGCTAATGGCTTGGTCCTCCAGGACCTCAAGGCCAGGATTTTTGATCGCCTCAAACCATATGCTGCCCGATGGGTGAGAGAATTACCGTCGGTACTTTGGGGACTCAGAACCACTCCTAGCCGAGCCACTGGGCAAACCCCCTTTTTCCTAGTTTATGGTGCAGAGGCGGTTTTGCCAACCGAGCTAGAATTTGGATCATCGAGGGTCCGAAATTACAAGGAATCCGAGTCCGAGGAAAGCCGAGTGGTAGAACTTGATCAACTCGAGGAGGCTCGAAATGTTGCAACCATCCAGTCGGCTAAGTATCTCCAGGGACTTCGGCGCTACCATTCTCGCAATGTCCGAAGTCGAGCCTTCTTAAAAGGAGATTTGGTCCTCAGAAGGAACCAGAAAAGTGAGCACAGGCTCTCTCCGATTTGGAAGTCCCGTACATTGTGGAGGAGACGGTTCGACCGGGTGCCTATCGACTCAGACGTGGAGATGGCGCGGTTTTGGCGAATACTTGGAACGCCGAGCAGCTGCGTCGCTTCTACGCATAAGTTATGTACCCGACTCTCACGCGTTAAATAAAATTATGAACTGTTTCATTTTCTGAATTCCTACTGTGTAATGCTAGTCTCGAGTGGTTATTACCTGACTAGTGTAGCGCCTAATCCTAGTCGCGCCGGTACAAAATGCATGAAAATAAAGACCGCGATGAGCGGATAAATCCGGCATTTTATACCGGTGCGCGATGCGGGAAAAAAAACGCCAGAAAATACTAACCACTCGTGAACTACAATTCGCAGCGCCAGAATTTTTCCGAGAAGGCACCTAGTCGCGAGTTTCTAACTGTCAAAAGCCCGATCCTCAACGCCTCGTTGCTGGCGCTGGAGCAACTGACTAGGGCGGTTGACTAGGCAGAACCTTAAACTCGGAATAATTAAGATGGCGAAGATTGGGCAAAAGTTTACGTTCTGTTCCATAATAAACTTTTTTACATCGCTGATCTTTTCTTTTTACCCCATTTTCTCGCATTAAAAAAAAGGGGGACGCCGTGTCTCTTCTTTGGTCTTCTTCTTTGGTGTCTGCCTTTGGTCTTCTTCTTTGTTGGTGCGACCACTAGGGTGGCCGGGATCGGGATCGCCGAGGTCAGGCGCGGCGCGCGCGACCCAGAGCAGCGAGGATCTCATCCTCAACCACCCAAGGGGGTGGTACAAGGCGGACGAGGGCCGTGACGGCTAGGTTTTCACGACATTCACGCACTACCATCTCTATAATGACCTCAGCTACCTCAAAGAGCCCCGGCGCCACCTCCAACAAGGCGGCCACGGCGGCGGCGTCTCTGGCGGCCCAGCCTCCTCCTCCGCCTCCAGTATGGCGAAGTCATGGTCTTCCCAGAACTTCGCCTCCTCCAAGCTAAAGAGCAAGCCGAAGAAGCGCTGGCGAAAAAATGCCGCATAAGGGCCAACAAATCTCCTCATGTTAAACATGGAGGGAAGCTTGAAGAAAGAAGGAGAAGAAGACTCGAAGAAGAGGGCGATCGCTCAAGAACGGTAACGCCCCATTTATAGGCCATGCATGGCCCCGAAGCCGAGACGACACCATTTAAAGACACGGAAGATGAAGCGACGTTACGACGCTGCTGATATTCTCAAAGTACAAAGAAGATCAACATGTTGAATAGAATGAAGGGATATTTCACCAGACACTGTCAGGTGCAGCTCAAATTAATTCGTCCTTCCCGCTCTGTTGGCCCAGCTAAGCGAGAAGTCCGGGGGCTAGGAGGCAACGACGTAAACTTGGGGGCTGAACCACTCAGCCAGGAGGCCACAACATAAGTCCCGACGCTCGAGAGCTGCACGCCAGCCACTCGGAAAAGCGTGCCTAGGGCGAGAAGGCCACGAGACAAGGTCCCGGCACTTGGGGGCCGTACAAATTGGCTGTGAGCTCACTTATCGGAGAGCAAAGCAGACAAATTATATTCAAGTAAGGAATACAACGCCTCCAACAAGGAGAGTCAGCATTCGACATGAAGGTTCACATCGAAGTCAGAATTCAAGATTCTCTAAGAAGGCCTGTGATGTACCGGAGACCTCTTCAAGGAGTGCGTTGGCCTTATCTTCGTCACAGGCAAAGCCCTCTTTAACAACTTCAAGGTCAACTCTCGGATAGTGAGATTTGACCACTTCCAACGCCTGGTTAGCACTCATGGTCACCGACTCCATTGCGTAAGCCTTGATCCTGTCAGCTCCTCCCGAGAGAAGCGGAACGGCATCGTCTCCCTGGCTTGGTTCGGCTCTCTCGATACGCAGAAGGTGCAGGACTGGCTCGCAGGCGACGTAGAGCTCGGTGCAGCTTCGTTCGGCAACGGTCATCTTCTCCTTGCATTCTGCACCAAAGCCAAGCTGCCATCAGAATACGCACCCAGCGCCAAGCACGTCTAATTTAAATCAAAGAAGCCTACCCTCCAGCTCTCGCTGTGTTTTCTCCAGGCTAGCCCGAGTTTCGAGGTTAGAACTTTCTGAAGCCTCTAGTTGTGCCCTTAGCTCAGCGATTGCGGAGTCATGTCCTAAAACACGAGGGTGCCGTCATTCTTCCCGATTATTTAAGAAAGTGTCCATGCCAAACCCTGGGGAGAATCTTACCTTCGAGCGTATGCTCAAGCTCCGCCTTTTCCTCTCGGAGTGTCATGCACTGGGCCTCCAGCCCATGGACCTCTCTCCACCTTTCGTCGCCGATCTCGTTGATCTTGTCTCGATACTTTTGGTGCTCTTTTGGCTTGGGGAGCACCTTCCAAAAAAACTGTGATCTCTTCTCCGAGCGCTCCCCCATGTCCTAGGTGACACGGCGAAGTCTTAGGTGGGGGCCAGCATTTCATGATGTTAATAGACTAAAGAAAGATATAAAACTTACCCTGACAAGCTTGCTGCACCTGATGGTGAGCTCGTAGAGTTCCATCCGAGCCGCAACCTCCGCTTCCTCGTCCTCCTCCACCCCGTTCCCGTCGGAACCCCCCTCACACCACACGGTCCGGTTCGGGGGCTTCGGGAGAGGGCCAAGCGGTGGTGGCTCTCGATGGACCTCCTCCACTTCGGGAGACGAAGCTGGGTCAAGCCCATCGACCGCCGGACCACTCGACGGCTCGGCGGTCGAGCCAGCAGCAGGAGGAGGCAGCGCCCCATCTGCCAAAGGAGACGGCGACCTAGCCGACAAGGAGGGGGTCCCCCTTGGAGAAGCCGGCTTTGGGGGCTCCTTCTCATGAGACTCCCCCACCGGGACATCCGTAGTGGGAGTCCTGGGTTATCAAAAAGGAGGCATCTCAGCACGGGTAAGAACAAAAAGGCAAGGATTACCCGAAAGAATACCTCCTGGATTTTTTAAACTTCATCCCAGGCCTCATCCGAGTCCCGGCACCACTCGGAGGGGAGCCCGACCCGACACCAGCAGTCGTGGCTGCTCCTGAGCCAGAGGGCCGGGGCTCTGCGCCTAGTGGCCCGGGGACACTAGAGGATGAAGGCCCAGCCGGTGAGTGATCAGCAGCCTCCTCCACCGATAGCCGGCGCAGCTCATCAGGCGAAATGTGAGCCGCGCGCTTGGCCTGAACATTCCTCAGCCGAGAGAGGCCGACAACCGGAGCGTTAGAAAAGAAGGATTCATGCTCCTGAAAGGTGAACGATTGCACATTGTCAGAATCACAAATTAAACAAAAACTATGGAATGACTTCTCGAGAGAGAGGGACGCTCACAGGAGGGGGAGGGCTCGCCGCCGAAAACTTGTGAGGGCAGCCGCTGTTGGTGATCTCGGTGCCAGGCGCAAAGAAATCAACCACCCGCGCCGCCAATGCATCTCTCGGAAGGGGCGCACTCGTCTCCCGGGTGGGATCCTGAGTCCCGCTATACTGGAACCCCAAATGGATTCGTTCCTTTAAGGGTTGCACCCGGCGCTTGACAAAGCTGATCGCGATCCTGGGGCCAGTCAGCCCTCGGCTTTTCAGATCATTGATCAATGCTAGAAGCTCGGTGACTTGGTTCAATCTGCCGCCATCTGGGGCATCGCCCCAACATCGAGAGGCTTTAGGGGCGCGGCCAGTGAAAGGGGCGAGAAAAGGATCAGCATTCGCACAATAGAACCACTCCCTCTTCCAACCTTTGAGGGAAGTCTTGAGGGGGATGGCGAAGTAATGTTTCTTCAAGCCCTCTCGCAGCTGGAGTCCGGCGCCCCCAATGACACTGGGAGCAGCCCGGTTCGGATGAGGCTTGAGCAGGAAGAGGGAATGGAACAAGTCAAAGTGAGGACGGATCCCAAGATACGCCTCGCAAAGTTGAACGAAGAGAGCGATGTGAAGAATGGAGTTGGGATTCAAATTGATCAGCTCGATCTCGTAAAAGTGAAGGAGCCCTCGGAAAAAGGCGCTCCTCGGAACACTAAACCCCCGCCAAAAGAAGGACTCGAAGACCACAATCTCATTCTCCAAGGGTATAGGGTAAGGTTCACCTACGGCGGGTCGGGCGGAGATCAACTCTAGAGGAGGAAGAACGCCTGCCGCGACCAGCTCTTCCAGGCGGTGTTGGGGAACGCGGTATGCTACACTAGCACAAATTAAAATTTCTATCGCAAACCAGAAAAGCTACTCGCAAGAAGGGGATCATAGATCTATTACCACTAGACGCGCAGTTGCGGAATCCTTCGCACGTCGTTGTAGTGGATCGTTCTCGGCGTGGATCGTCCTCACCGCGGATCGTCCTCACCGCAGATCGTCCTCGCCACGGATCGTCCTCGCCGCGGATCGCCCTCTCCACGCCGCAGTAGCAGCTGCGTCACCACAGCAGTCCACACGTCCGGGGATGGAACGCCATGCGTCGGTGTGCAGGCACCAGGTCGCTCGGTAGGGGCAACGAGAGGAGGTGGCTAGGGTTTCTCGCGAAACACCTCTAAACTGCACGAAAGTGTGTGTTGCGCCTAGCCTCCTCCCCTCCTTATATAGCCACGAGGTGAAACCCTAGGCAGTCAGGGACCATCTACGCGCTAAGCCCACGAGGTTCATTAATTACGGATCCAATCCGAATTAATGCGTCCCAGCCCGTTAAGTGTGTGACCCTGTAGCATTTGGACATGGATTCAGAAAACCCCTTTTCTAATCCAATAGTTGGTAGCGGCTCCTTACAGAGCATGCCAACTCCCAAATGCATATGATTAAAGTACTGATGTAATAATCCCTTTGCCAAACTATATGAAGATCGAACTCAAGGCGAGAAGCATGTCATCCTTTGACAGTTCAATCCATCTCTCGTATCCGTGATATATTAATAAGTTGTGATTGACTTCTCAATCACGGCATGGCCATGCACTTCCTTAATCATATCACACGAGTGGCCTAGACATATATCTTCGTTACATTGGAGTGGCAAATTCCATCTTAACTGCTCACTTCCCTCTACATGTTTCATAGTAAACATGAAAGCTACCTTTATAACTATCCGGTTAGGAAATAGTGTTTGGTAACCCCAAGGTAAACTATTAAACATGTAGGGAATATGACAATCTCAGGTCTAAGGATCGTACATCTACTATGTATGAGATACACCGATGACACATAAGAATGTAACATTCTCGCAGTGTCCCATTGTGGGTCTATCTAACACATGTTTTTCAACATGCGTCCACAATGTATTGATGATATCTCAATATCCCATGATCTATGAAACATGATCATCGAACAATACATGTGCTGATCTATTCATCGTTGTCCTATACGATGATATCCGATCAGAGATATTTATCGAATTATATCAATAAGTAAAGAGCTTCATAAACAAGTCACACACTTGTTGATCAAAACAATGATATACATTCATTGGACCAATAATCATATTATTATTCATAAAACATAGTCATGTTACAATCATCCATATGATTGCCTCAAGGGCATAACACTAACAATCTCCCACTTGCACTTGAGTCAATCAATTAAGTATCTAATACCAATAGACCTCGTGTGCGCCTAATGCTTAGGCTGTGGTAGTGGCTTTGTCAACGGATCAGCCACATTGGCTTTCGTATGTACTTTGCATATCTTCACGTCACCTCTATCCACAATTTCATGAATAAGGTGAAAGCGTCGGAGTATATGTTTGGACTTCTGATGTGATCTAGGCTCTTTTGCTTGTGCAATGGCACCACTATTATCGCAATAGATGTCCATTGGACTAGAGGCACTAGCGACCACACCAAGCTCTGAGATAAACTTCTTTATCCATACAGCTTCTTTTGCGGCATCCGAAGCCGCAATGTACTCCGCTTCTATCGTAGAGTCAGCCACCGTGCTTTGCTTGGAACTCTTCCACCATCGCTTCCTCCATTTAGTGTAAACACAAAACCGGATTTTGATCGAAAATCATCTTTGTCAGTTTGGAAGCTTGCATCGGTGTAACATTTTACAACCAGTTCTTCCTCACCTCCAAAGACTAGGAACATACCCTTAGTTCTTCTCAAGTACTTTAGGATGTTTTTCACGGCTATCCAATGACCATCACCGGGATCCGCTTGGTATCTACTTGTGACACTTAGAGCATATGAGACATCGGCCCACGTCTGAGATCATGGCATACATGATAGATCCAATAGCCGAAGCATATGGAATCTTGCTCATCCTGTCTCGCTCATCAGTTGTCGAAGGACACTGATTCTTGCTTAGACTGATGCCATGTGACATTGGCATGAAACCTCTCTTAGATTCATGCATATTGAACCTTTTCAATACTTTGTCAATGTACGTTTCCTGGCTTAATCCAATCAACCTTTTTGATCTATCTCTATAGATCTTTACGCCCAAGATATAACATGCTTCTCCCAAGTCCTTCATTGAGAAACTCCTTTTCAATGAAGTCTTAACGTCTTCAAGCATAGGAATATCATTCCCGATCAAAAATATGTCATCCACATACAAGATCAGAAACACAAGTGCGCTCCCACTAGCCTTCTTGTAAACACAAGGCTCTTCTTCGTTTTTGATAAAGCCAAATCCTTTTGACCACTTCATCAAAACGAATGTTCCAACTCCGAGATGCTTGCTTTAACCCATAAATGGATATCTGAAGCTTGCATATCTTTTTAGCATTTTTAGGATCAACAAAACCCTTAGGTTGTATCATGTATACATCCTCAGATAGAGTCCCATTAAGGAAAGCTGTCTTGACGTCCATATGCCATATTTCATAATCGAAATATGCAGCAATTGCTAAAATCATCCGGACAGACTTGAGCATGGCTACCGGTGAAAAGGTTTCATCATAGTCAATTCCTTGAACTTGTTTGAAACCCTTTGCCACCAACCGTGCCTTATAGATTTGAACATTTCCATCTACGTCTGTCGTCTTCTTGAAAATCCATTTGCATTCTATTGTTTTTACACCATCAGGAGGATCGACCAAGTTCCAAACTTCATTGTCATGCATGGATTGAATTTCGAATCTCATGGCTCCAAGCCATTTTTCGGAGTTTGGGTCCATCATCGCTTCTTTGTAAGTCGTGGGCACATCTTTTTCCAATAATAATATGTCATGTCCATATCTTATGGGTTCATGATGCGGCCTCCCCGACCTACGTAGGGCTAGTGTCTCTTCCACAGGTTGTACAACACTTTGTACATCTTGTGAAGGTTCAGTGGTAGCTTGAACATATTCATGCGATTCTCGAATTTCATCAAGATGCACATCACTCCCACTGATTTCTTTGGAAAGAAACTCCTTTTCCAAAAAGACACCATTTCGACCAACAAAAACTTTGTTCTCGTTTCTTTTATAAAAGTAATATCCCTTTGTTTCTTTAGGATACCCCACAAAGAAGCATTTTTCTGATTTAGGTGCGAGTTTATCTGATTGCAAACGTTTTACATAAGCCTCGCATCCCCATATCTTGAGAAATGACAATATGGGACTTCTCCCGGTCCATATCTCATGTGGTGTCTTCTCAACGGATTTTGATGGGACCCTATTTAATGTGAACGCAATTGTCTCTAGAGCGAACCCCCAGAAGGATAATGGTAGATCTGTTTGGCTCATCATTGATCTAACCATATCCAATAAAGTTCGATTCTGTCGTTCGGATACGCCATTCCATTGAGGTGTTCCTGGCAGAGTAAGTTGTGGAACGATTCCACATTGCTTTAGATGATCTCCAAACTCTTGGCTCAAGTATTCGCCACCACGATCTGATCGTAAGTGTTTTATTGATTTGCCAAGTTGATTTTGTACTTTGTTCTGAAACTCTTTGAACCTTTCAAAGGTTTCAGACTTATGCCTCATTAAATAGATATATCCATATCTACTAAAGTCATCAGTAAAAGTTACAAAGTACTGAAACCCACCTCTAGCAATCGAGCTCATTGGTCCACATACATCTGTATGTACTAAGGCCAACAATTCACTCGCCCTCTCACTAAAACCTGTGAAAGGGGTTTTTGTCATCTTGCCAAGTAAACAAGACTCACATGTTTCAAATGATTCAAAATCAAATGAGGTGAGAAGTCCATCACCATGGAGCTTCTTCATGCACTTCTCATTTATGTGACCCAAGCGACAATGCCATAAAAGGTAGGGTTTAAATCATTTGGTCGAGGCCTTTTGACATTAATGTTATAGACATGTTTTTCTTTGAGTTCAAGGACGTATAACCCATCCACCATGGGACAACGACCATAATACATATCATTCAAAAATATTGAACAAACAAAGTTCTTTATTCTGAATTCATAACCTTCATGTTCCAAACAGGAAGATGGAATAATGTTTCTACTCATAGATGGAACAAAATAACAATTATTAAGTTCTAAAACTAATCTTGAAGGCAAATGCAATGGGTAGGTGCCAACGGCAAGACCAGCAACTCTTGCTTTATTCCCCACGCGAATATCCACTTCACAAAATTTGTTCCATTTAGTTTTTCTCTTTCCAAAACCGATCTCAAAGCAAAACTGTAACACCCCAAAATTTTGCTTTTCTTAAATTCATGTGTGATTTGGCACTTTGATGAATTTTTGGAATTTTCTGGAATTTATTTGGATTTATTTGGAATTTATTTGAATTTATTCCATTTTGAAATAATTAAAGAATTTAACTTTGCAAATAAAATTTTGTTGGAAATATTTTATTTGAGTCCAAAATGTTCCAAAATATTTTCCAGAATTTTTCTGGAATTTTTCTGAGTCTTTTGCTATTTTTCTTGAATTAAATGCATTTCTGGGAATTAATCGAATTATTTAATTGCTGGAAAAATGCGAACCGGTTTGTACTGTTCCACCGTCCGGGCCCGAGTCAGACTCGAGTCCGAGTCCGACCCGGACCCAACCGCGCCACGCGTTCCCGTCGGACCGCTTCCAAACCCTAATCCGTGGACCCTTGGATCAAGATCCAACGGCCCACATTAGCCCGCGTTATACCGCACCGCACCCAACCCCGATCGATCCCAACTGTTGGATCAAGATCCAACGGTCGAGATCAATCCGCGCAAAGTACAGCCGCGCCCGAGCCATCTCCGCCGTTGATCACGCCACGTGGACGGCTCACGTGCACCCACGTCACCTAGTCCGAGTCCCCGCCGGATTCGCCGCCGCAGCCGTGTCAATGAAGGATCGTTATTTTTGATCCAGTTGATTTTGATGATGAGTATTTGAAAAAGATTTGAAACTAGTTTGATATTTCGACAAGATTTATTTTTTGGTTTCTTTATTTGAAAAGATCTGAAATCAGTTTGATTATTTGAAAAGCTTTTTGATTTTTGCAAAGGTTTTTGTTCGTGTTTTGAAATCGTGTTCTTAGAATATTTAATGCAATGCACTCCTGTGAGTGGTTGCATGGTTTAATGTGAGTCAAGTCGCGGACTTGTGCTCGGAATCATTTTGTGGTTTGTTCATGTGCAGGTATTGCTCGAGGACGAATGTGGTCGATGACGGGACTGGAACTAGGTTCATGGAGGAACTGAGGTTCGGGACTAGGTTCAGGGGGAACTGAGGTCTTGGTGGTCAAGGATGTCATGCGGGATGTTCGGGCTAAGAGAATGGTGCACATGAAGAATGGTTAGTCACGTGAGAATGGCATGAGGTCATTCGCGTGCAAAGTGTTAGTCACGTGAGTATGGTAGGGTTGCCATACGCGTGCAAGAGTTGTACTCGGCCAGGTTGGGCCAAGTGGAGTTGTGTTGAATACATGCTCTTTCTAGGATTAGGAGTGGGAATCCTTTTAGGATTAGGAATCCTTCTAGGATTAGGACTCTTTCTAGGATTAGGTGTGTTTGCCTTCTTTAAATAGAGGGGTTGCCTCCTGTTGAAGGCAATCAAGCTTTGAGCAAGCTTTAGGGTTGTACTCTTTTGTTTTTAGTATTTTAGACAAAAGAAAGGAGAAATAAAGATCAAGTACATCAAATCTTTCGGCGAGCTACAATTCTAGTTAGATTTATTCTCGCCATCTTCTCGAATAGTAAGCTTGCGAAGGTCATAACTTTTGATCCGTAAGTTTGATTGAGCTGATTCTTTTTGGGTTTGATTCATATTGGAATCTAGTTTCTTGTTTCCAAATTTCAGATCGATCGGACAGTTGGATCTCTGGTAATTCGTGTTTTACCAAACCTCTATCATTCTGTTTTTTTCAAAAACGAGGCAATTATTTGGTTCTATTTTGGGGTAAACTTTTAATAGATCAAGAATTTGGTTTTAGCTTCCGCACAATTATTCACCCCCCCTCTGATTGCTATATTCGGTCCTACAAGTGGTATCAGAGCTAGGCTCTACTAATCCATCTTAACAGGTGATTAGTAAACGGTAAGTTATGGCAACAGAGAAATACTCAAACAAGCCGCCAATCTTCGATGGCACAGACTTCCCCCACTGGCGGATCTGGATGACTGCATATCTTCAAGCTCAAGGTAACGCGATTTGGCGCAAGGTAAAAATTTCGTACGAGCTTCCTTCTAATGATGATATTGATAAAATCGAGTTTGAAAAAGATGTTGAAAACAATAATAGAGCTAGAAACATATTGCTTCAAGGACTTGCTAGAAAAGAATTCGATAGAGTCTGTCATTTACTTACTGCTCATGAAATTTGGAAATCTCTTCAAGATTATCATGAGGGTACTGACTCTGTAAAAGAAGCTAGGCAAGATCAATTTAAAAAGGAATACACTAGATTTGAAATGAACTCTGGAGAATCTCTAGATGATTGTTTTGCTCGCTTTAACAGAATCTTAAACAATCTTAGAGCTATAGATGTAAAGTACACTGACTCTGAAAATGCTAGACATTTCCTATCATCTCTTGATCTTAAAATCTGGCAAATGAAAGTGACTGCTTTTAGGGAAGCTCACAAGATGAGTGAAATGACTTTGGATAAACTATATTCTAGTCTCAAGATTTTTGAGATAGACATTGTTTCAAGAACATCCAATGATAACTCTATGGCTCTTAATGCTAATTCCTCTTCATATGATAATGCTACTAGTTCTTCATCATCATATTCCATTACTACTTTGAGTGCTCTTAGTGATGAACAGCTAGATCAAATACCAGAAGATACACTTGCTCTTCTTTCCAAGCGTGTCATTGCAGCTTACATGAGATAAAGGGAAAGAAAAGGAGCCTCCATCCACTGCTACAACTGCGGCAAGGCAGGGCACATCCGTGCTAAATGTTTCAAGAACAAAGATAGAGAGGAGAAGGAGCAAAGCAACTCCTCCAAGTCCTTCCGGCCAAGAGAGAGCAAGGATAAAAATAAGCAACGGACGAAGAAGATGCTCAACAAAGTCTTCGAGGCAATTGGTCGCTTAGACTTAAGCGACATTGATGACTCAACTAAAGATGAGAAGGAAGCGAAGCAAACGAAGCTGAAAGAGAAGGATTTCACCGGACTGTGCTTCATGGCAAAAGGGAACACTAGTGATTCTAGTGACAACGACAGCACCTCCAGCGACGGTGATGAGGTAATGCCTTCGTATGATGAGCTTTGTGAAGTTTTAGTCATATTGAGAAAATCTTTAAGAAAATCTGCACTCAAAAATAAAAACTTAGAAAAAGATCTATCCATGCTAAAATCTGAAAACTTTGATCTTAGAAATTCAAATTCTGAAAATATTTGTGATACTTGCTTAGATCTCAAATTTGAAATTTAGTCTCTAAAAGAGGAACATGTCATTAAACTAGAACAAGTTTATGCCGAACAATTGAAAAATGAAAAACTTGTGAAAAATATTGGTTGCTCTACTGATAGTTTACATGATCAAATTGCTTGCTCTAAATGTTCAATTCTTGAGTTGAAATTAAAAGATGCAAATTGTAGAGTTACACAATTAACAAATGACATGTTCACTCATGAAATTAACTCGTGTTCAAATTGCCAGAAACAGAAAGCTAAAATTGACACTCCTTGTGATAATTGTTTAACTCTTGCTAAGAAAGTTGATTACTTGCAAAATTCTTTGGAACGTTTCACAGATGGCAAGAAAAACCTAAACATGATTTTGGATCAATCAAAAGTCAGCACTCGTAACAAAGGTTTAGGTTTTGATTCTTATGCTCATCATAAATCACATGCTCCCACTGTTGTCAAAACACTTGGAAGTGGAAAATTTGAAATTGTCAATGAGCCTAAGAAAATGTCTTTAAATCTGGTGGTCTTTTATCTTCTACTATGATGAATGCAAAATGTGCTTCTACTGTTAAAGCAAAACATCATGTTATGTACACTTGCACTCATTGTGGTAGAGATGGACATCTAGTAGACTTTTGCTTTAGACTAGCTAAACAACAAAAGAGAGAAAGGTTTAATGCTAGGTCTAATTTCAGACAGCACGCTTCATTTCTCATTATGTGCCTAGGGTGATGCAAATACCTCTTGTTGCTAAGAACACGAGAAAAGACAGATCTTCTTTTATGCATAAGAATGCTCGTGTTGTGCCAAGCTGTTGTGCGTCGTGTGTCTCGATCTTTGGATTCCTAAACATCTTATTTCTAACCCGATCGAGACATCGACACTTTCTGCTTCTATGTAGGCTTCTCACGCGAGGAAGGAGAACATATGGCTAGTGGATTAGGATGCTCACGCCACATGTCCGATGATAAGAATTGGTTCTCCTCCTTCACTTGTGCATCTCGTGCTAAAAGTGTTATTTTTCAAGATGCTTCCTCCACCTCTGTTTTACTTAAAGGCACTAGTCCAAATAGTGCAGATACAGGTGCATATGTTCAGGGGGAGAGTATCTTTGTTGATGAAGATGATGATGATGCTGTTGAGGATGAGATAATTGGAGTTTGCTGTGTGCTTGTGTGCTCGTTTTCAAGCTTCCCCGCGTGCTTCACATCGACAAGCTATCAAGAGGATTTTAAGGTATCTCCGTGGTACTCAAGATTTTGGCATTTGGCTTTCTGCTTCTTCACGCATTAGTTTAAGACCTTTCTCTGATGCTGAATTTGGAGGATGTGGAATTGATAGAAAAAGTACATCTGGTTCATGCCACTTCTTGAGTAATTCTCTTTCTTGGACACATTGACATCAGATTTCATTTTCTTAGAGATCATGTTGAAAAAAGAGCTATTGAACTGAAATTTGTTGATTCGGGTGCTCAACTTGCTGATATTTTCACTAAACCGCTTGATTTTTCTCGTTTTGCTTTCTTACGCGGTGAACTTGGGATCATTCATCCCCATGGGTTGATTTGAGGGGGAGTCTTGAGTTTATCTCTTTTTGGGTTACTTGAGTTTGGTTCCTAGAAGTGATTTTTTTATAAGTGGTATTTTGACTTTACACCTCAAGTAAAAACCCCTATTTACATTGCATCATGTAGTACAAAGCTTTGGTGATTATTCTTGTGTATATAGACAAGTTAATGCTCAATGCTTTACTTATCACTAAAAGGCTAAAATAATTCAATTTGAGATGCTTTTCGAGAATATTTTGGCTCTTGCTCATTATGGTATTGCATTTGTGAAATAGGCTTAAAAGTTTCTTGTCATCTGTTGAAAGGCTAGAGCTGATTAGAAACTATGTGTGAGTTTTTTGTTGGACTTCAAATGATCATTATGAGTCTCAACCAAAATCAGTGTTTTAATGTTAAAAGCAAGTTGAAAAAGATGTAAGCAAAAGCTACTTGGCTAAACACAAGTTTAGTACAATGTGCAGCTTCCTTGCCAGGGATTTAAATGCAAAAGATGCAAGAAAAGGCTACTTGTCTAAACAAAAGTTCAGAACAATGTGAAGCCACTTGCCAATTTAAACTGAGAAAGATACAAGAAAGAACTACCTACTCATACACAAGTATGGGCTAGTGTGCAGTTACTTGTCATCCCTGTTGATCACAAAGCAAAATTGTCAAACTTGCTAAAAGAGAAAAAGGAAATTCAAATGGTTGAAAAAGGCCTGAGACAAATATTAGTGAATTTGAAAGTCTCTCTATGCTCATGATAGATTTCTTTTTCGCTTTGGCAAAATCTGTTTATGACATTTTACTTGTTTGCTCTAATTTGCTTATGCAATAACTATTCTATGTGTTAGAGCCTCCATATTTTCACAATTTGCTTTCTCATTGGATAATTTGATACAAAATGAGAAAGTTCTCCTAAAAACTCTTCAAATGCTTTACTTTGATTATATACCTTGAATATACTTCAAAGCTTGAGATACTGCATTCATTAAGGGGGAGCTTTGAGATCTTGATGACTATTTTGTCAAAAAGGGGGAGAACAAGTCAAGGAGGTTTTTGAATTGGGATTATTTGGTCTTTTGGTTCTTGCTCAATCTCTTATCAAATCTTATATTGTGTTTTGTCAAATTACTCATCAAGGGGGAGATTGAAGGATCATTATTTTTGATCCAGTTGATTTTGATGATGAGTATTTGAAAAAGATTTGAAACTAGTTTGATATTTCGACAAGATTTATTTTTTGGTTTCTTTATTTGAAAAGATCTGAAATCAGTTTGATTATTTGAAAAGCTTTTTGATTTTTGCAAAGGTTTTTGTTCGTGTTTTGAAATCGTGTTCTTAGAATATTTAATGCAATGCACTCGTGTGAGTGGTTGCATGGTTTAATGTGAGTCAAGTCGCGGACTTGTGCTCGGAATCGTTTTGTGGTTTCTTCATGTGCAGGTATTGCTCGAGGGCGAATGTGGTCGATGACGGGACTGGAACTAGGTTCATGGAGGAACTGAGGTTCGGGACTAGGTTCAGGGGAGGCGAGGTCTTGGTGGTCAAGGATGTCATGCGGGACGTTCGGGCTAAGAGAATGGTGCACATGAAGAATGGTTAGTCACGTGAGAATGGCATGAGGTCATTCGCGTGCAAAGTGTTAGTCACGTGAGTATGGTAGGGTTGGCATACGCGTGCAAGAGTTGTACTTGGCCAGGTTGGGCCAAGTGGAGTTGTGTTGAATACATGCTCTTTCTAGGATTAGGAGTGGGAATCCTTTTAGGATTAGGAATCCTTCTAGGATTAGGACTCTTTCTAGGATTAGGTGTGTTTGCCTTCTTTAAATATAGGGGTTGCCTCCTGTTGAAGGCAATCAAGCTTTGAGCAAGCTTTAGGGTTGTACTCTTTTGTTTTGAGTATTTTAGACAAAAGAAAGGAGAAATAAAGATCAAGTACATCAAATCTTTCGGCGAGCTACAATTCTAGTTAGATTTATTCTCGCCATCTTCTGGAACAGTAAGCTTGCGAAGGTCATAACTTTTGATCCGTAAGTCCGATTGAGCTGATTCTTTTTGGATTTGATTCGTATTGGAATCTAGTTTCGTCTGTCCAAATTTTAGATCGATCGGACGGTTGGATCTCCGGGAATTCGCGTTTTACCAAACCTCTATCATTCTATTTTTTTCGAAAACGAGGCAATTATATGGTTCTATTTTGGGGTAAACTTTTAATAGATCAAGAATTTGGTTTTAGCTTCCGCACAATTATTCACCCCCCCTCTGATTGCTATATTCGGTCCTACAGTCAACCTCGGTTTTCGCGTGATTCACGGAAGCCGAGGCCTCTATTTAATGCGCCGCCGCCACCTTCGTGGAGCTCTCTCCCGTGCGCACCCGTTGGCACTAGTCTTCAAACCCGAGCCGCCGCCGTTCGCCCGTAATCGCTCGCCGTAGTTGGTTTAGGTCTCCGCCGCACCTCCTTGCCGTTTGCCGCCGTCTCCGTCGTCCTCAGCCGCCGTCAAGCCCAGATCCGAGTTCCCAGCGTCGAGACACGTTCGGGAGTGCAAGCCTTCACGCCGGAGGAGCCCCGCAGCACCGTTGCCCATGTCGCCATCTCCAGCTCCGGCCAGCCAGCGCCGCCGCAAGCCATCGCCGGATCTCGAAGCTTCTCAGCCGTCGGATCTCCATCGCATGGTCCAGATCGCGCCACGTCGCCACCAGTGAGATTCCGATCCAAAACCCCAGATCTAATCTCGACCGTTGGATCTAGATCCAACGATCCGAATCAAACGCGTTAACCCAAACGCGTGAAAACCAGATCTAATCTGGGCCGTTGATTTTCAAATCAACGGCCGAGATCGTGCGACGCGTCCAGGAAGGCTGACCGCCGCGGTCAGCACGGCCAGCGCACCCACGTGCGTGTCACTCACACACCGGGCTCATGGTCACGGCCACCGCATCGCACCGCGGACGCCAAAGACGGGCCCACTTGTCACCGCCACCCCACCTGCGGCAGGACGCCACGACGTCACCAAGGGGCCCACCTGTCAGCGTTAGTGCACCGTGGACCGAGCCCACGGTGGACCCGAGCCAAACCATGGACCACGTCCATGGACCAGCTGACGTCATCTGACCAATCAGAGGCTGCCACGTGTCATGCTGATGCAATAAATGAATTTCCGAAAAAGAAAATGATTTATTAATTCGAATTATTGATTTCAGATTTTGATTCAAATTTCAAACGCTTATAACTTTTGTATTTTAACTCCGATTTGATTGATTCAAATTTCTAAATTTGTATAAAATTGAGATCTACCTAATGATGAATTTTATTTAATTTTTGGACCAAAGTTTTTCTCTGTATAAATATTTAATTGATTATTTAAACTTCAAAATGCTATAACTTTTGCATTTAAACTCCGAATTTGACGATTCCAGTTTCTAAAAATTAATAAAATTATGCTCTCTCTGTTTCTGAACTTTATTTGGATGTTTGGACACTTTTTGTCTACTGTTTATTTATTATCTTCTATTTGCACGCTTTACGAGTAGAGGTCGTAGTGCGCGAAGGATTCGAAGGAGAAGTGTTGACCCAGGACCAAGAACAAGTACTTTTTGAAGGCAAGTTGTGCTTTGATCATGTTGATCCCATTTTGAAACCTATTTTGATTCAATTTATTGCATGGTAGTTTAATTAGAAAATACTTTATTTAATCCCGGGGAATTAGATAAATGCCAATTTGTTGTATGACACCTTGATTAATTAAATATGTGCCATGACCTCTTGTCACCCTAGTTGTGGATTACTGTCGGGACCCCGAATTTGCAAATCCGGACCCTCTGTGTATTCAGCACTAGTCCAGGAACGCGCTAGTGCACACAGTCTTAACTTCAGTAAATATCACAATCATACCATTCGATATTATCAAAGTACTTTATTTAAATAATCAAACTGGTTACTCGACCTTATGGTCAAGTTACAAATGTATGCCTCGCAAGGCGAAACTTATTAAAAGAGAAATAACAGCAGCGGAAAAATCAAATAACTTCGTGGCGCCATCCAGTATACCACAGGCAACTGACTGGGCTCGCTTCCCTAAGTAGACGGATCTTCTTTGAATTCATCCTCCAAAGCTGGTGTAGTCTCCTCTTCAACTGGTGTTGTGTTGAGGCAAGGGTGAGTACTTGGTACTCAACAAGTCATGCACAGAATGCAAGCTAATATACTATATGCATGGCTTGGTACAAAGGAATAGCTCAAGGTATATTTGCAGTAAACAGCATTTGACAAGTAGTATAAGTAGATTCGAAAGCAGTGGAAACAAGTAAAGCATAAATAACTTTTCAAAGAATTTAATAAACATCTTTCCCCGTCCTAAACCATATTTCCATCATCTTCATTATTAAACCAACCCAACCTTTCAAACCAAAGTTATTTTTGAGAAAAATCTAACCCTTGACTGTAATTCCCGAGCGATGTCCAATACCGCGGACACGGCTATTCGAATAGATTCTAAACTCTGCAGAGGTTATGCACTTTACCCACAAGATACAGTCAAACACCACAAAGGCGAGTTCCCGTAACAAAGTCTTTCGGAAACCTCTAACAATACAAGTGGTCCTCCCCGATTATTGCGCACTAACCCTTCCCTTCGCTAAGGCGAAGTCTAGGCCAATCAACCGTTAGATGGGTACCTGGCCTCACCCAGACGCCTCCCCGCACAACTTACACAAAGGGTGTAGTTGACCTCCTGAGGTCCCACAGGTACGTTATTAGCGACTTAGTCAACTAGGTCCGTCCCATTACAGACATGTGGTTGCACGTTAGACCCAGTTCAAAGGCTTGCAAGGTTAAGTCCTTAAGGTGACCAGGGCAAGACTACCCGAAGAACCAAATCAACACTCCCAATGCCACAACTGGCCCACCTGATTACTCTTTGCCACATGCCCCTGGCCGAAATCGTTTATCAAACCCCAGTTGATTACCATGCACCACGTGCCATCAACATCACATGATACTTTTCCAAAACAGGTTCAATATATCATTAAGTCAATATTAACATTTGATTATCCAAAATCATGTTATGAGCACGTAGCAGGTCTAAGCAGTATACTACAACGGTCTAAAACCCATGTTGGCAACTTAATAATGTCCAACTAGTAAACCACAACTAGGGTGACAAGGGTCATGGCACATACTTAAATAATCAAGGTGTCATACAGCAAATTGGTATTTATCTAACCCCCATGTTTAAACAAAGTATTTTTCTAATTGAACTAGCATGCAATAGTTTAAATCAAAATAGATTTCGAAATAGGATCAACATGGTCAAAGCACAACTTGCCTTCAAAAAGTACTTGCTCTTGGTCTTGAGTTGGATCCTGAGTCAATACTTCTCCTTCGAATCCTTCCGGCACTTCAACGTCTACTCGTAAAGCGTGCAAATAGCAAATACACAAATAAACACTAGGCAAAAAGTGTCCAAACATCCAAATAAAATCCATAAACAGAGAGAACATAATTTTATGAATTTTTAGAAACTGGAATCGTCAAATTTGGAGTTAAAACGCAAAAGTTATGATTATTTAAAGTCTAAATAATCAATTAAATAATATTACAGCGGAAAACTTTAGTCCAAAAATTAAATAAAATTCATATTTAGGTAGAACTCATTTTTATACAAATTTAGAAATTTGAATCACTCAAATCGGAGTTGAAACGCAAAAGTTATAAGCGTTTGAAGTTTGAATCTAAATTTGAATCAATATTTCGAATTAATAAATCATTTTCTTTTTCGGAAATTAATTATTGCGTCAGCATGGACACGTGGCAGCCTCCGATTGGTTGGCTGACGTGAGCTGGTCCATGGACTCGGTCCACGCTCGGCTCGGGTCTACCGTGGACTCGGTCCACGACTCTACGTGTCGCTGACATGTGGGCCCACTCGGTTGACGTCATCGCTGACATCAGCGGGGCTCGTACGGTCGGCGGCAGTGGGACCACCGTGACGTCATGGGTGACGTCGGCGCTTAGCTGGGATAGCGGCCCGACATGCGGGCCCTCGACACGCGGGCCCCGCGTGTCGGCGTCACGCACGCATGGGATCGGCCCGCGCGTCGGTCCAACTTCCCGACACGTGGCGCAATCTCGACCGTTGATTTGAAAATCAACGGCCCAGATTGGATCTAGGCTTCACGCGTTTAGGTTAACGCGGCGGATCTGAGCCGTTGGATCTTGATCCAACGGTCCAGATTCGATCTGGTTTCCAGGGTTTGGGATAGAACGTGGGCTCACCTCAACCGTCCGATCTGGATCTGACGGTTCACCGAGCTCGCGGAGTCCGGCGATGGCGCGGCGAGGCTTGGGCACCGGAGACGTAGACGATGACCTCCCACGTGGCGTGTCCGTGCAGCTCTGGCGTGAAGATTAGCACTCCCAGGCGCGGCGTAACGTGGGGATGTTGGTCCTGGGCTTGGTGTCGTCGCAGAGCGGCGGCAGCGGCGGGGATCGACGAAAAACCGCGGTGTCTCACGCGTGCTACTCCGGCGAGCAATCCCGGGCAAGCGGCGGCTGCTAGGGTTTAGCGAGCTAGGGCAAAAGTAGCGCGGGGTCACGGCGATCCTTGGGGCAGGACCCAGGCTTTAAATAGCCTCGGCTTCCGCGCTCAATCCGTAACCCTAACGGATGCGGCGGAGGACGGCGGCGGCGCGGTCCGATCCGGACTCGGGCGAAGACGATGACCCGCGGCCGTACACGTGTCCGATCAACGGCCACGATTGCCAGGCGCTCACGGGTCCGAGCCGGACCCGGTCGAATCGGTGCGGCCCAATCCTGACCGTTGGATCTCGATCCAACGGTCAGGATCAATTAGGGTTAGGGCGGGTTCGGTCGAGTCACGTGGCTCGGTCGGACTCGAGTCCGACTCGGGTTCGACTTCGGTCGGATGAACAAGATTTCGACCGAGTTGAATTTCCAATGATTTAATATTTAAAATAATTCCCGATAATTCATTTAATTCATTAAAAATAGCAAAAGACTCGTAAAAATTCCAAAAATTCTGGAAAATACTTTGGATCATTTTGGACTCAAATAAAATATTTCCAACAAAATTTTATTTGCAAAATTAAATTCTTTAATTATTTCAAAATGGAATAAATTCAAATAAATTCCAAATAAATCCAAATAAATTCCAGAAAATTCCAAAAATTCACCAAAGTGCCAAATCACACATGAATTTAAGGAAAGCAAAATTTTGGGGTGTTACAAACCTCCCCCCCTTAATAGAATCTCGTCCCCGAGATTCAGGGCTTACTAAAGGAATAGGTTTGGAAACTCTTTCTTCAAATCCTCTTCGCGCTCCCAAGTCGCTTCGCTCTCTGCATGGTTGCTCCACTGAATCCTACAGAAACGGGTTGACTTATTTCTGGTTTCTCGATCCATTGTGTCTAGAATCCTCACGGGATGCTCCTTATAAGTCAAATCCTCTTGCAACTCAATTGACTCTAGCGGTGTCCGTTCCTCAGGAACTCGGAGACACTTCTTCAACTGGGACACATGGAATACATCATGCACCCCTGCCAACGACTGTGGCAACTCCAGCTGGTAAGCAACTTCGCCTCTGCGACTCAAAATCTTAAATGGTCCAACATAACGGGGTGCGAGTTTCCCTTTGGCATGGAACCTCTTAACTCCCCTGAGAGGCGTAACTCTGAGGTAAACAAAGTCTTCTGGTTCAAAACTCAAGTCTCGGCGACGATTGTCGGATAACTCTTCCGCCGAGATTGGGCTATCTTCAACCTTTCCCTAATCATGGCGATCTGTTCTTGACCTCTTGAAGAATATCAGGCCCAAAGACACGCGCTCGCCGGTCTCATTCCAATTCAATGGCGTCCGACATGGTCGACCATACTGATGCCTCAAAAGGTGACATCTCAGAACTAGCCTGATAACTATTGTTGTAATCGAACTCAAAGATACGGCAAACTCTTATCCCAAGAGGTAGCATAAGCCAATGCACAAGCTCTCAACATATCCTCCGAATCTGGTTGACTCTTTCGGTCATCCATCCGTCTGCATGGATGATAAGTCAGATCTTGAAGTTCAAACGGGTTCCCATGGCTTCATGCAACTTATTCCAACCTTGAGGTAAATTGGGTACCTCTGTCCGATACAATCCTTTTAGGCACTCCGTGCAAACAGACAATCTGATCATGTACAATTACGCTAATTTATCTCCCGAGTAAGTGGTCTTCACGGGGATAAAATGGGCTACTTTAGTCAAGCGATCCACTATAACCCATATGGAGTCATAACCTCCTTGAGTCTTCGGCAAACCGTAATGAAATCCATTCCGATTTCCTCCCACTTCCACTCGTATTTTCAGCGGTTGTAGCAATCCTGCTGGTCTCGATGCATTGCCTTGACTCTCTGGCATACGCCGCACAATGCAACATGCTCGGCAACTTCACGTTTCATACTCGGCCACTGAATCTCTCCTTGAGATCCTGATACATCTTGGCGCTTCGGGATGAATTGAGTACTTGGAGTCATGGGCTTCTTCCAAAATCAGTTGCTTTAATTCTTTCTTGTCAGGCACACAAATCCGATCCTTCATCCACAACGTGCCTTGCTCATCCAACTTGAAGTCCTCTGCCTTGCCTTCCTTCTTGATGAACTTAATCCTGCGGATCTTGTCATCATCCCTCTGTCCTTCTCGGATCTGATCCTCTAGGGTAGGCTTTACTTCTAATGCGGCCAAGAATCCGATAGGTACTACCTCAATCTTCATTTTCTGAAAATCCTCACATAACTCATCCTGACTTGTGGCTAGCAACGTACTCACGGTATGGCTTTTCCGACTCAAGGCATCGGCTACTACGTTGGCCTTCCCGGGATGGTAATGGATTCCAACATTATAGTCTTTGATCAACTCTAACCATCTCCTCTGCCTCATATTCAGATCCGACTGGGTGAATATGTACTTAAGGCTCTTATGATCCGTATATACTTCACATCTGTTTCCAATCAGATAGTGACGCCATATCTTCAAAGCATGCACTACGGCAGCTAACTCTAAGTCATGTGTCGGATAATTTTCCTCATGCGGTCTCAACTGCCTTGACGCATAAGCGACGACCTTTCCATTCTGCATCAGCACACATCCAAGTCCTTGGCGCGATGCGTCACAATAAATATCGAAGCTTTGGGCAACATCCGGTAGAACTAACACCGGTGCTGATGTCAATCGCTTCTTCAGCTCCTGAAATCCTTTCTCACATTCTGGCGTCCATGCAAACTTCTTTTCCTTCTTCAGCAATTGCGTAAGAGGTTTCGCAATTGTCGAGAAGCCTTCGATGAAACGGCGGTAGTATCCTGCCATTCCAAGGAAACTCCGAATCTGGGTCACAGTCTTTGGCTGCTCCCAATGTAACACAGCTTCTACTTTGCTTGGATCCACGGCGACTCCCTCTGCGGTCATTACATGTCCAAGAAACTCCACTTTGTCCTTCCAAAAATCACACTTGCTGAACTTGGCGAAAAGTTGCTGTTCCCTCAGCCTTTCCAAAACTCGCCTTAAGTGTTCGGCATGTTCATCCTCTGTCTTGGAGTAGATTAGGATATCATCTATGAACATGATGACAAACTTATCCAAATATTCCATGAACACCTTATTCATCATATTCATGAAATAAGCTGGCGCATTAAATCGATCCAAAGGACATAACTGTAAACTCGTAATGTCCATATCTTGACGAGAATGCAGTCTTCGGAATATCTTCTGATCGGATCTTCAACTGATGGTATCCCGATCTAAGATCAATTTTGGAGAAAACTCCGGCTCCTCTCAACTGATCAAACAAATCATCAATCCTGGGTAGCGGATACTTATTCTTCACGGTGACTTCGTTGAGTGCACGGTAGTCAATGCACATCCTGAAACTCCCGTCCTTCTTCTTGACAAACAAAACTGGTGCTCCCCACGGCGACGAACTCGGTCTGATAAATCCTTTCTCCATTAACTCTTCTAGCTGTTTCTTCATCTCTACCAACTCCTCGGTGGACATCCGATAGGGTCTCTTTGCTATCGGTCTTTGTGCAGTACAAGCTCTATCACAAACTCTATGTCCCTGTCTGGCGGCATACCCGGTAGGTCTTCAGGAAAAACATCGGGGTACTCATTCACTACTGAGACATCATCTATGCTGATTGCCTTGGTACTGTTAACCATCAACTGTCCATCCCTAACTGCGGTGGCTTGAAATTCCACTTTCTTTCCGCACGGGCTCTCAACTGAGATAGTCCTTCGTCCACAATCCAACACGGCCTTGTGCTTGGATAACCAATCCATTCCCAATATGACGTCTAAGGTCTGGGTCTCCAAAATTATAAGGTTTGCTAGGAACTCTATTCCATCTATTAGTATTCTCACCCCGGAACATCCTACTTTCGTTCAGAGTTCGGAACCAGGGGTTTGAACTAAAAGCATGCATCTAAGTCTTGCAATCCTCAAATCATTTCTAGTTGCAAAGCCTTGCGAAACAAACGAATGCGAAGCTCCAGAGTCAAACAAAACTGTTGCAGGTACTGAGTTAACAAGTAACTTACCCAGTACGACGTCCGTTGCATTCTGCAGTGCATCTGCGGTGACATGGTTGACTCGGCCTCTCCACGATGCAGGGTGTGGCTCCTGGTCTTGACGTCCTAGCTGGGTGGTTCCTAGATTGAAGCGGCGGGGTCACTCCACTGTCTTCTTCGGACAAGCTGTTGGCAAAGTGTCCTGGCTCGTTGCTTGTAGCAGCGTCTCACTGTTCCTTCTTGTTGCACAGAGTAACGTTTCTAGCGGGGCTGGGGTCCGTAGTTCTGATTGGCAGGTCTTGGAGCCGGGGTGGTGTCCTTGTTGCATTCTCGTGGTTGGAATCGAAGAATTGATTTGGTGCAACTCTCGGTATTGCGTTCCTGGCGTGATCCTTCTTTGTTGCATCCTGCGCTTCTGTTCTCATCCAGTTCCTTGCGCTTGTCCTCAAGAATAAGCGCCTTATTCACCAATTCTTGGAAATCTGGAAAGGTGTGGGTGATCAATCCTACTTACAATCCTGAGTTAAGTCCCTTCATAAAAGCGAGGCTATGCTGGATTTATCTGTCGCTACATCCTCAAAGGTGCGTAGCGTGCTAGCTGTGTGAATTTGTTCGGTAGTCGGCCACTGGCTGATTACCTTGCTTGATGCTCTTAACTCCTCCTTCTTAAGGTCCATGATTCCTTCAGCACGTGATCTTTGTCGAATGCATTGTGAACTCTTCCCAAGTGATATCTTGAGGGTTCTCTTGTGTGGCACGAAGTTCTCCCACCATTCGTAATTTGTTCCTTCCAGGTGATGAGAAGCGTAGAGTACCTTCTCATTTCCTATGCATTGAGATATGTGTAGCTTCCTCTCGATTGATCTTAACCAATCATCGGCCTCCAATGTATTGTCATTCCCAGAGAAATTGGGTGGGTGAGTTCTAATGAACTCGATAGTCTTGTGATTCTCGGCGTGGTCCCCGATTAACTTGATCACCGTGGCCTGGCAAAGGACGTGCTGCATTTGTTGCATCATAGCATGCATCAACCGAGTGCAGGCGACAAGAAAAGCTCCGAAAATCTGCATATCCGATTGGCGGTGCTGGTGCTCCATCATTGGGGTTTTCTGCTGGGCGAGAACCACTCCCATTGCTTCCAAAGTTTCCACGGGTGTTTACCATCTGTCGATTTGCTCTAGGTTTAGAGATGAGAGGGAAACAAGAATAGACAAGTAATATGGGACTTATGCGGGCAAAGGGGTACTTTAAGGTCAAACTTTATTATTAATAACTTGGTATGGTTGCTTACAATGCCTAAGGGCCTTGCAACACATCTTGCACACTCGACAAGCAAAGCAAATCCAAATCAAACTAACTCACGGAGTCTAACGCCTAAAGGGTGACTCTTTATTCTATGACGCGACTCGGCGAAGGAGTCTCACTATAGAACCTATGCTCACTCATCGAGAAAACCTCCACGGCACTGGGTACGGTGTCGTGTGGCATAGGCGCCGAACGATCGCCATGTCCAACAACTGTGTCCTCTATGGTAGTCGAAGAAGCAGTGTCCTCATCGAGATCTGACTCTTCTGGATCTGATTCGTGTAGCTCGAGTACTGGCTCTGGGTCTGGTCCGTACAAGGTCATCTCCAACTCGTCAATCCTTCGTAGAACGTGTGCCACATACTCTTGAGCTTCCCGCCATCTGTTCTTCTCTGTCGTGATTTCCTTGCGGGCCTTCTGTAGCTCCTTGCTTGTACTATCTAGTACATCCTCCTGGGCGACGACAAATCGTGCCAACTGTGTAACCGTGGCATCCTCATCCTGAATCGCCTTCGGGTCAAGAAGGTTATCGCTGCGCGGATGATAACGGAACACCGTACTCTCCAACTCTCTGGCGTAGATACGGGTAATGTGCCGCATTGCTCGTCGTGATACTTCTTGGATACCCATCTGCATTGTAGATCTCCTGGCGGTCAAAGGTATCGAGCGATTGCACTGGCCCTTTTTCCTAGCAGATACCTCAATCTTCACGTCACAAGCCTTGATTAATCCCGCTTGTCTGATCACTTCCACTTGGTATTGGGGCTTCTCAAAATCTCCGAGAGTTTGTAGCATATGCCAAAGTTCCGCGGCATGACCAACTCCCAGATCAACGTAGTTGAACTCTTCCTCCATCTGTCCCAAGAGTGCTTTACGTAAGAACTCGGAATTTTTGAATTGTGACAAGGTAAGGGAAAATTTCAGCAAGAGACAAGAAAAGAGAGAATGGGATAAGTCGAGATGTCATTCCTTATCTTGACAAATTTTTAGCTTTTAGAAAATAGGTTTTATCCTCACTACGACCATTCTAGCTAGGGTTGAGCCTACAGTCAAGTATGGCTCTGATACCACCTCTGTCGGGACCCCGAATTTGCAAATCCGGACCCTCTGTGTATTCAGCACTAGTCCAGGAACGCGCTAGTGCACACAGTCTTAACTTCAGTAAATATCACAATCATACCATTCGATATTATCAAAGTACTTTATTTAAATAATCAAACTGGTTACTCGACCTTATGGTCAAGTTACAAATGTATGCCTCGCAAGGCGAAACTTATTAAAAGAGAAATAACAGCAGCGGAAAAATCAAATAACTTCGTGGCGCCATCCAGTATACCACAGGCAACTGACTGGGCTCGCTTCCCTAAGTAGACGGATCTTCTTTGAATTCCTCCTCCAAAGCTGGTGTAGTCTCCTCTTCAACTGGTGTTGTGTTGAGGCAAGGGTGAGTACTTGGTACTCAGCAAGTCATGCACAGAATGCAAGCTAATATACTATATGCATGGCTTGGTACAAAGGAATAGCTCAAGGTATATTTGCAGTAAACAGCATTTGACAAGTAGTATAAGTAGATTCGAAAGCAGTAGAAACAAGTAAAGCATAAATAACTTTTCAAAGAATTTAATAAACATCTTTCCCCGTCCTAAACCATATTTCCATCATCTTCATTATTAAACCAACCCAACCTTTCAAACCAAAGTTATTTTTGAGAAAAATCTAACCCTTGACTGTAATTCCCGAGCGATGTCCAATACCGCGGACACGGCTATTCGAATAGATTCTAAACTCTGCAGAGGTTATGCACTTTACCCACAAGATACAGTCAAACACCACAAAGGCGAGTTCCCGTAACAAAGTCTTTCGGAAACCTCTAACAATACAAGTGGTCCTCCCCGGTTATTGCGCACTAACCCTTCCCTTCGCTAAGGCGAAGTCTAGGCCAATCAACCGTTAGATGGGTACCTGGCCTCACTTCCGACGCTCCCGCACAACTTACACAAAGGGTGTAGTTGACCTCCTGAGGTCCCACAGTGCGTTATTAGCGACTTAGTCAACTAGGTCCGTCCCATTACTGAGACATGTGGTTGCACGTTAGACCCAGTTCAAAGGCTTGCAAGGTTAAGTCCTTAGGGTGACCAGGGCAAGACTACCCAAGAACCAAATCAACACTCCCAATGCCACAACCGCCCACCTGATTACTCTTTGCCACATGCCCTGGCCGAAATCGTTTATCAAACCCCGCTTGATTACCATGCACCACGTGCCATCAACATCACATGATACTTTTCCAAAACAGGTTCAATATATCATTAAGTCAATATTAACATTTGATTATCCAAAATCATGTTATGAGCACGTAGTGTGTCTAAGCAAGATACTACAACGGTCTAAAACCCATGTTGGCAACTTAATAATGTCCAACTAGTAAACCACAACTAGGGTGACAAGGGTCATGGCACATACTTAAATAATCAAGGTGTCATACAAAGAAATTGGTATTTATCTAACCCCATGTTTAAACAAAGTATTTTTCTAATTGAACTAGCATGCAATAGTTTAAATCAAAATAGATTTCGAAATAGGATCAACATGGTCAAAGCACAACTTGCCTTCAAAAAGTACTTGCTCTTGGTCTTGAGTTGGATCCTGAGTCAATACTTCTCCTTCGAATCCTTCCGGCACTTCAACGTCTACTCGTAAAGCGTGCAAATAGCAAATACACAAATAAACACTAGGCAAAAAGTGTCCAAACATCCAAATAAAATCCATAAACAGAGAGAACATAATTTTATGAATTTTTAGAAACTGGAATCGTCAAATTTGGAGTTAAAACTCAAAAGTTATGATTATTTAAAGTCTAAATAATCAATTAAATAATTTTACAGAGAAAAACTTTAGTCCAAAAATTAAATAAAATTCATATTTAGGTAGAACTCATTTTTATACAAATTTAGAAATTTGAATCACTCAAATCGGAGTTGAAACGCAAAAGTTATAAGCGTTTGAAGTTTGAATCTAAATTTGAATCAATATTTCGAATTAATAAATCATTTTCTTTTTCGGAAATTAATTATTGCGTCAGCATGGACACGTGGCAGCCTCCGATTGGTTGGCTGACGTCAGCCGGTCCATGGACTCGGTCCACGCTCGGCTCGGGTCTACCGTGGACTCGGTCCACGACTCTACGTGTCGCTGACATGTGGGCCCACTCGGGTGACGTCATCGGCCCGACGTCGGGGCTCACCAGTCTGACAGGTGGGACCCACTGTGACGTCATGGGTGACGTCAGCGCTTGGCTGGGTTAGCCGCTGACATGCGGGCCCTCTGACACGCGGGCCCCGCGTGTCAGCGTCACACGCACGCGCGCGGGGACGGCGCTGACCGCGTCGGTCCAACTTCCCGACACGTGGCGCAATCTCGACCGTTGATTTGAAAATCAACGGCCCAGATTGGATCTAGGCTTCACGCGTTTAGGTTAACGCGGCGGATCTGAGCCGTTGGATCTTGATCCAACGGTCCAGATTCGATCTGGTTTCCAGGGTTTGGGATAGAACGTGGGCTCACCTCAACCGTCCGATCTGGATCTGACGGTTCACCGAGCTCGCGGAGTCCGGCGATGGCGCGGCGAGGCTTGGGCACCGGAGACGTAGACGATGACCTCCCACGCGGCGTGTCCGTGCAGCTCCGGCGTGAAGATTAGCACTCCCAGGCGCGGCGTAACGTGGGGATGTTGGTCCTGGGCTTGGTGTCGTCGGAGAGCGGCGGCAGCGCGGGATCGATTTAAAACCATGTGTCTCACGCGTGCTACTCCGGCGAGCAATCCCGGGCAAGCGGCGGCTGCTAGGGTTTAGCGAGCTAGGGCAAAAGTAGCGCGGGGTCACGGCGATCCTTGGGGCAGGACCCAGGCTTTAAATAGCCTCGGCTTCCGCGCTCAATCCGTAACCCTAACGGATGCGGCGGAGGACGGCGGCGGCGCGGTCCGATCCGGACTCGGGCGAAGACGATGACCCGCGGCCGTACACGTGTCCGATCAACGGCCACGATTGCCAGGCGCTCACGGGTCCGAGCCGGACCCGGTCGAATCGGTGCGGCCCAATCCTGGCCGTTGGATCTCGATCCAACGGTCGGGATCAATTAGGTTTAGGGCTGGTTCGGTCGAGTCACGTGGCTCGGGTCGGACTCGAGTCCGACTCGGGTTCCGACTCGGTCGGATGAACAGTACTCGACCCGAGTTGAATTTCCAGCGATTTAATTTTTAAAATAATTCCCAATAATTCATTTAATTCATTAAAAATAGCAAAAGACTCAGAAAAATTCCAGAAAAATTCTGGAAAATACTTTGGATCATTTTGGACTCAAATAAAATATTTCCAACAAAATTTTATTTGCAAAATTAAATTCTTTAATTATTTCAAAATGGAATAAATTCAAATAAATTCCAAATAAATCCAAATAAATTCCAGAAAATTCCAAAAATTCACCAAAGTGCCAAATCACACATGAATTTAAGGAAAGCAAAATTTTGGGGTGTTACAATTACTAGTTGGACACTACTAAATTGCCAACATGGGTTTGTAGATCGTTGTAGTATATTGCTTAGACCTGCTACGTGCTCATGACATGATTTTTGGACAATCAAATGTTAATATTGACATAATGATATATTGGACCTGTTTTGGAAAGGTATCATGTGTTGTGATGTTGATGGCACGTGGTGCATGGTAATCAACTGGGGTTTGATAAATAGCTTTTGACCGGGGCATGTGGCAAGAATGATCAGGTGGGCCAGTTGTGGCACCAGGAATGATGGTTTGGTTCTTCGGGGTAGTCTTGCCCTGGTCATCCTAAGGACTTAACCTTGCAAGCCTTTGAACTGGGTCAAACGTGCAACCACATGTCTGTAATGGGATGGACCTAGTTGAATAAGTTGCTAATAACCTACCTGTGGGACCTCAGGATGTCAACCACACCCTTTGTGTAGTTGTACAGGGGAGCATACTGGGGCTGCGGCCAGGTACCCATCTAACGGTGGCTTGACCTAAACTTCACCTTCGCTAAGGGAAGGGTTAGTGTGCAACACTGGAGAGGACCACTTGTGCTGTTAGAAGTTTCCGAAAGACTTTGTTACGGACACTTGCCTTTGTGGTGTTTGACTGTATCTTGTGGGTAAAGTGCATAACCTCTGCAGGAGTGTAAAATCTATTCGAATAGCCGTGTCCGCGGCATTGGACATCGCTCGGGGATTACAGTCAAGGGTTAGATCTTCTTGAAACTAACTTGGACTTGATAAGTTGGGTTTGGTATAAAGAATGATGTTGATGGAAATGTGGATTACGATCGGGAAAGATGTTATTTAACTCCTGGAAAAGTTATTGATCTTATACTTGTTTCTACTGCTTTCGAATCTACTTATGCTACTTGTCAAATGCTGTTTCACTGCAATTATGCCCTGAGCTATTCCTTTGTTCTAAGCCTTGCATGTAGTATATTAGTTTGCATTCTGTGGATGACTTGCTGAGTACCAAGTACTCACCCTTGCCACAATACAACACCAGTTGAAGAAGAGTCTACACCAGCTTTGGAGGAGGAGCTCCAAGAGGAACCGTCTACTTAGGGAGCGAACCCAGTCAGTTGCCTGTGGTATACTGGATGGTGCCACGAAGTTATTTTACATTCCGCTGCTGTTATTTCTCTTTTATTAAGTTTTTGCCCTGCGTGGCGTATATTTGTAACTTGATCTTAAGGTCGAGCAACCAGCTTGGTTAACTAATTAAAGTATCTTATTAATTCGTTGAGTATGATTGTGACATTTACCAATGTTGAGACTGTGTGCACTAGCGTGTTCCTGGACTAGTGTTGAATACACAGAGGGTCCGGATTTGCAGATTCGGGTCCCGACAAAAACCAGGTGCAGCAGCAGGAGGTGCCATTGAACTACAACAAAAACATGCAAAGTTTCTAAGCACTATGTTTCTATAATACTTTTATTAAACATTTTAACAAAAGAAACTCCTATCATGTGCCCCCTTTATGGACACATGGTGAGTAATCAAGATCCATATTCATCAAACACTAGTGAGCTTTGGCATCACCGCTAGAAATCTAATGACATAGGTAAGCAACATATTTGCTAATTACATCTTATGTAACTCTTGTTGGTTGAGCATGAAAACAAGTAATGAATGCCTCTGTCAACTTGAGTCATGGCCAGGTCAACTCGCCCCTAGGGCTCACATGAGGGAGGGAGCACTTCCCATTTCCGGGTGCCAATTAAGAAACCTAGCCTCATGTGTGTTTTCCTAGACACCAATCATCTTGTATCCATTCCTTCATTACTGAAATCATATTCCAACCACTTATATCCTTAAGCCCAAAACCGTTTTGATAGCTTAGTTAAATCAACCATTGTTATGCGCGATGTGTCCAATACATCCCTATCATCTATTAAGATAGTCATTGATATACTACTTTGGCAGTCATATCAATAATGATCTAAATTCTTGATAGGTGCAACAATTGGATGGACAAGTATGATTTAAAATTTTAACTACAGGGATGAACAATATCTACTATGAACATGGCATCACATGCAATGAGCATAAAGAAAATAGCAAGGATTAAACACACATTCACATATAATCAAATTAAGATGTGAAATAGTATGGCCCTTAGCATTAGGATCTCCATCATCATGCTTGATTGTTCACCTTGCCATCATGTTTGATTGTTCACCTTGGCGTCATGCTTGATGCCACCATCTTCATCATTGTAGATGCAACTCCTTACAACTTTGATAATGAATATTACATGAGGGTTTGAAACATCACAAATCGACACGCAGGTCGTTATACATTTTAGATTGAAATAGCCTTATGGCTTGACACGGCACGCAGTCCATGTAAATATTACATGCATCACATACACATAGGCAATACTATTTCACATAACATCCTGCAAAAACGAGTTAAACAAAATAGATTCTACGACAGCGAGGTTCCAAGGGGCAACGCCCCTGGTGAAGGATCATTATTTTTGATCCAGTTGATTTTGATGATGAGTATTTGAAAAAGATTTGAAACCAGTTTGATATTTCGACAAGATTTATTTTTTGGTTTCTTTATTTGAAAAGATCTGAAATCAGTTTGATTATTTGAAAAGCTTTTTGATTTTTGCAAAGGTTTTTGTTCGTGTTTTGAAATCGTGTTCTTAGAATATTTAATGCAATGCACTCCTGTGAGTGGTTGCATGGTTTAATGTGAGTCAAGTCGCGGACTTGTGCTCGGAATCGTTTTGTGGTTTGTTCATGTGCAGGTATTGCTCGAGGGCGAATGTGGTCGATGACGGGACTGGAACTAAGTTCATGGAGGAACTGAGGTTTGGGACTAGGTTCAGGGGGAACTGAGGTCTTGGTGGTCAAGGATGTCATGCGGGACGTTCGGGCTAAGAGAATGGTGCACATGAAGAATGGTTAGTCACGTGAGAATGGCATGAGGTCATTCGCGTGCAAAGTGTTAGTCACGTGAGTATGGTAGGGTTGCCATACGCGTGCAAGAGTTGTACTCGGCCAGGTTGGGCCAAGTGGAGTTGTGTTGAATACATGCTCTTTCTAGGATTAGGAGTGGGAATCCTTTTAGGATTAGGAATCCTTCTAGGATTAGGACTCCTTCTAGGATTAGGTGTGTTTGCCTTCTTTAAATATAGGGGTTGCCTCCTGTTGAAGGCAATCAAGCTTTGAGCAAGCTTTAGGGTTGTACTCTTTTGTTTGGAGTATTTTAGACAAAAGAAAGGAGAAATAAAGATCAAGTTCATCAAATCTTTCGGCGAGCTACAATTCTAGTTAGATTTATTCTCGCCATCTTCAAGAACAGTAAGCTTGTGAAGGTCATAACTTTTGATCCGTAAGTCCTATTGAGCTGATTCTTTTTGGGTTTGATTCGTATTGGAATCTAGTTTCTTGTGTCCAAATTTCAGATCGATTGGACGGTTGGATCTCCGGGAATTCGCGTTTTACCAAACCTCTATCATTCTGTTTTTTTTCGAAAACGAGGCAATTATTTGGTTTTATTTTGGGGTAAACTTTTAATAGATCAAGAATTTGGTTTTAGCTTCTGCACAATCATTCACCCCCTCTGATTTCTATATTCGGTCCTACACCTGGCGAGGTTCCAAGGGGCAGCGCCCCTGGCGGGGTCTAGGGGCAGCGTCCAAGGCGGGGTTCGAGGGGCAGCGCCCCTTGCAGGGTCCAAGGGGCAGCGCCCTTGGAAATTTTTTTCAAAGGATTGCGTTCTGTTAAAAGAAAACGCCCTCAAAATCTCCACGGATCAATCAAATTGACCCAATCCGATTCAATCTGATTGGCTTGGTCCCATATGGTTGCGATTCGTGAACCCTGATGGCGGTAACCCGACCGGTAAGGGCAACGTTGTACCATGAACGGACTCACCCAAATAAGGATTGATTCGGTTTGCACTTTCCTCAAACCCTAAACCGATCGATCTCATCGACGGCTGCCTCCACCAATTCATCACATGAATTGGTTGAACATGTAATAGATCCAATCTACTATCCTCATTCCTCACATACCATATGTACAACATCCAGATCACAAATCTACGCGAGATGGCTTTGATACCACTGTTGGGGAACGCGGTATGCTACACTAGCACAAATTAAAATTTCTACCGCAAACCAGAAAAGCTACTCGCAAGAAGGGGATCATAGATCTATTACCACTAGACGTGCAGTTGCGGAATCCTTCGCACGTCGTTGTAGTGGATCGTTCTCGGCGTGGATCGTCCTCACCGCGGATCGTCCTCGCCGCAGATCGTCCTCGCCACGGATCGTCCTCGCCGCGGATCGTCCTCGCCATGGATCGTCCTCGCCGCGGATCGTCCTCTCGAAGCCGCAGTAGCAGCAGCGTCACCACAGCAGTCCACACGTCCGGGGATGGAACACCGTGCGTCGGTGTGCAAGCACCAGGTCGCTCGGCAGGGGCAACGAGAGGAGGTGGCTAGGGTTTCTGGCGAAACACCTCTAAACCGCACGAAAGTGTGTGTTGCGCCCAGCCTCCTCCTCTCCTTATATAGCCACGAGGTGAAACCCTAGGCAGTCAGGGCCCATCTACGCGCTAATCCCACAAGATCCATTAATTACGGATCCAATCCGAATTAATGCGTCCCAGCCCGTTAAGTGTGTGACCCTATAGGTTCATGCGCATTTGGACATGGATTCAGAAAACCCCATTTCTAATCCAATAGTCGGTAGCGGCTCCTTGCAGAGCATGCCAACTCCCAAATGCATATGATTAAAGTACTGATGTAATAATCCATTTGCCAAACTATATGAAGACCAAACTCAAGGCGAGAAGCATGTCATCCTTTGACAGTTCAATCCATCTCTCGTATCCGTGATATATTAATAAGTTGTCATTGACTTCTCAATCACGGCATGGCCATGCACTTCCTTAATCATATTACACGAGTGGCCTAGACACATATCTCCGTTACATTGGAGTGGCAAATTCCATCTTGACTGCTCACTTCCCTCTACATGTTTCATAGTAAACATGAAAGCTACCTTTATAACTATCCGGTTAGGAAATAGTGTTTGGTAACCCCAAGGTAAACTATTACACATGTAGGGAATATGACAATCTCAGGTCTAAGGATCATACATCTATTATGTATGAGATACACTGATGACACATAAGAATGTAACATTCTCGTAGTGTCCCATTGTGGGTCTATCTAACACATGTTCTTCAACATGCGTCCACAATGTATTGATGATATCTCCATATCCCATGATCTATGAAACATGATCATCGAACAATACATGTGCTGATCTATTCATCGTTATCCTATACGATGATATCCGATCAGAGATATTTATCAAATTATATCAATAAGTAAAGAGCTTCATAAACAAGTCACACACTTGTTGATCAAAACAATGATATACATTCATTGGACCAATAATCATATTATTATTCATAAAACATAGTCATGTTACAATCATCCATATGATTGCCTCAAGGGCATAACACTAACAGGCGGGACTTCGTAGAAATGGAGGCCTCCCACCCCGCGGTCGCCGGGCCAGCGTTACCCTCCGACGATGACGAAGAGGCCGAAGAAGAAGACATCTCGAAGAAGTAAACCCCGTGGGAGGAACCGCCGCAAGTCTTGGGCGCGAAACCGAAAACCCTAGGCCGCCAAGATCGCCAAAGGAGATTCAAACATTTCTCCGCCGTGGTGGTGGAGGGGCAAAGATGTCTTTACCCCAACAAGGTTTTCCTCATTTATAAGAAGTGAGTCTCAATTTTCGCCTTACGGCGGGAAAAAGCAAGGGCTTTCGTGCTTAATTCTGAGCCAGATCTAGGGCACGCCCCACGTTGGGCCGAGAGCTGTGTCGCGCAAAACGCGACCAGGTGTCAAGTCTGGTTCGAGGTTTGGGATAAAGTGCGCCCCATGATGGGCCTGAACACCGGCCGCCACAGAAGATTGGGGCCGGGCACTTTCCGAACATCCTCCAGCGGTACGCTCCATAATTTGGGGTCAATTGCTGGTCACTGCTGCTTAGCGTGATTGGGTACCGTGGGAGGATTTTACTAACACGGTCTTGAGAATGCGCTCCATGAGAGTCTGAAGTTGTGCGCCGTAAACAGGCACAGGCATTACTCTGAATGACCAAGGTATGCCCCATGAGGGTCGATTAAGCTTTGCAAGCCGATCACCGCTCACCGTAAACGGGTGCGGGTACCGCCCGGCCACGAGCCACTCGGCCACGAGCCGACCTATTTCAGGTATGCCCCATGAGGGTCGATTGAGTCTTGCGAGCCAATTGCCGCACACCATAAATGGGTGCGGGTACCACTCGGCCACGAGCCAACCAACTATGGTACGCCCCATGAGGGTCAATTGAGCTCGACAAGCCAATTGCCGCACACCGTAAACGGGTGCGGGTACCACTCGGCCACGAGCCAACCAACTATGGTACGCCCCATGAGGGTCAATTGAGCTCGACAAGCCAATTGCCGCACACCGTAAACGGGTGCGGGTACCACTCGGCCACGAGCCCACCAATCGTGGTACGTCCCATGAGGATCAATTGAGCTCGACAAGCCAGTTGCCGCACACCGTAAACGGGCGCGGGTACCACTCGGCCACGAGCCAACTAATTGCGGTACGCCCCACGAGGGTCAATTGAGCTCTACGAGTCGGTTGTCGCACACCGTAAACGGGTGCGAGTACCACTCGGCCACGAGCCGACCAACCACAATAACCCATCCCTCTATGCCCTGCAAAGATCGATGACGAGCGTAAGCGCTACTCGGACAACGAGTTGGGGAAAACATTGGTAATAATCCCGGCAATTAATAAGTCCTTTGCGATCTTTTTTCCCATAAAATCTCTCTGACAGGACAAGAAGGGGAAATCCGATCTTAAAGCACTTGGGGGCTGCTGTGGGATGTCCGAGACGGGGGTCCCGTAGGAGAAGCCAATGCCCAACTGGGCCGAGGACGGAGCAGTAGGCCCAGAGCCTAGAAGCACTACGAACAGCCCATAGCCATGGCCCGACTTCTTCCCCAAGGCAACTGGTTGTCCCCTCGACGAAGCTTCGCGCCGCGTCAGGACAACCCCATCGAAAGTAAAGCCTGCGACCTGGCGCCGGCAGAGCCTGTAGGCACCAGAACCTAGCGGATCGGCAGGTTGGGTCGGGAAAGGAACGACCAAATCCCCTGGACTTAGTGGGGCTCGGCAGACAGAGACAAACCACATACTCATGAATCCACCTTGTCTACGGCCAGGTGGCGGCCATTTGTAACGTACCCTTCCCCTAGTATATAAGGGGGAGGGAACAACCCCGAAAAGGGGGGAGGAGAAAAACAGAAGAAGAAAAGGAGACCACATCCAGATATCCAAGAACACAGGACTAGAGTATTATCTCCTCCACGAGAGCCCGAACCTGTCTAAAAAGATCGCCCTCGCATCCTGTGTTACCATCTTGCTCTGATCTCGCACGAATACCCTAGAATCACAAATCTCATTGCCGGCGAAACCAATCGTCGACACTTCCTTTCTAATGCTCCGGTTGTCGGCCTCTCTCGGCTAAGGAATGTTCCGACCAAGCGGCCGGCGGATTCTTTGGCTGGGGGGCAGGAATCTTCTAAGAGGGAAAAAACATCAGTCGAGGAGGCTCCTATTCCCTCCCCGGCTAGGCCATCAACTGCTGTTAGCCTCAGGGAGGAAGGTTCAGGAGCTCCATCTTCCGAGCCAGCACCTGCCCAAAATGTTGGCGTAGACTTGGGCTCTCCTCCGGGTGGTGCTGGGGTCCGTAGAAAGCCTGGGATGAAATTCAAGAAGTCCAAAAGGTATGCTACCACTTGTCGGGACCCCGAATTTGCAAATCCGGACCCTCTGTGTATTCAGCACTAGTCCAGGAACGCGCTAGTGCACACAGTCTTAACTTCAGTAAATATCACAATCATACCATTCGATATTATCAAAGTACTTTATTTAAATAATCAAACTGGTTACTCGACCTTATGGTCAAGTTACAAATGTATGCCTCGCAAGGCGAAACTTATTAAAAGAGAAATAACAGCAGCGGAAAAATCAAATAATTTCGTGGCGCCATCCAGTATACCACAGGCAACTGACTGGGCTCGCTTCCCTAAGTAGACGGATCTTCTTTGAATTCCTCCTCCAAAGCTGGTGTAGTCTCCTCTTCAACTGGTGTTGTGTTGAGGCAAGGGTGAGTACTTGGTACTCAGCAAGTCATGCCTGAGAATGCAAGCTAATATACTATATGCATGGCTTGGTACAAAGGAATAGCTCAAGGTATATTTGCAGTAAACAGCATTTGACAAGTAGTATAAGTAGATTCGAAAGCAGTAGAAACAAGTAAAGCATAAATAACTTTTCAAAGAATTTAATAAACATCTTTCCCCGTCCTAAACCATATTTCCATCATCTTCATTATTAAACCAACCCAACCTTTCAAACCAAAGTTATTTTTGAGAAAAATCTAACCCTTGACTGTAATTCCCGAGCGATGTCCAATACCGTGGACACGGCTATTCGAATAGATTCTAAACTCTGCAGAGGTTATGCACTTTACCCACAAGATACAGTCAAACACCACAAAGGCGAGTTCCCGTAACAAAGTCTTTCGGAAACCTCTAACAATACAAGTGGTCCTCCCCGGTTATTGCGCACTAACCCTTCCCTTCGCTAAGGCGAAGTCTAGGCCAATCAACCGTTAGATGGGTACCTGGCCTCAGCCCCGGTACGCTCCCCCGTACAACTTACACAAAGGGTGTAGTTGACCTCCTGAGGTCCCACAGGTACGTTATTAGCGACTTAGTCAACTAGGTCCGTCCCATTACAGACATGTGGTTGCACGTTAGACCCAGTTCAAAGGCTTGCAAGGTTAAGTCCTTAGGGTGAGCAGGGCAAGACTACCCGAAGAACCAAATCAACACTCCCAATGCCACAACTGGCCCACCTGATTACTCTTTGCCACATGCCCTGGCCGAAATCGTTTATCAAACCCCAGTTGATTACCATGCACCACGTGCCATCAACATCACATGATACTTTTCCAAAACAGGTTCAATATATCATTAAGTCAATATTAACATTTGATTATCCAAAATCATGTTATGAGCACGTAGCAGGTCTAAGCAGTATACTACAACGGTCTAAAACCCATGTTGGCAACTTAATAATGTCCAACTAGTAAACCACAACTAGGGTGACAAGGGTCATTGCACATACTTAAATAATCAAGGTGTCATACAGCAAATTGGTATTTATCTAACCCCCATGTTTAAACAAAGTATTTTTCTAATTGAACTAGCATGCAATAGTTTAAATCAAAATAGATTTCGAATTTGCAAATCCGGACCCTCTGTGTATTCAGCACTAGTCTAGGAACGCGCTAGTGCCCACAGTCTTAACATCGGTAAATATCACAATCATACCAATCGATACCATAAAAGTACTTTATTTAAATAATCAAACTGGTTACTTGACCTTATGGTCATGTTACAAATATATGCCTCGCAAGGCGAAACTTATTCAGAGAGAAATAATAGCAGCGGAAAAGAATCAAATAACTTCGTGGCGCCATCCAGTATACCACAGGCAACTGACTGGGCTCGCTTCCCTAAGTAGATGGATCCTCTTGGAGTTCCTCCTCCAAAGCTGGCGTAGTCTCCTCTTCAACTGGTGTTGTGTTGAGGCAAGGGTGAGTACTTGGTACTCAGCAAGTCATGCACAGAATGCAAGCTAATATACTATATGCATGGCTTGGTACAAAGGAATAGCTCAAGGTATATTTGCAGTAAATAACATTTGACAAGTAGCATAAGTAGATTCAAAAGCAGCAGAAATAAGTAAAGCATAAATAACTTTTCAAGAAGTTTTAGTCAACAATTTCCCCATCCTAAACCATATTTCCATCATCTTCATTGTTATACCAACCCAACTTTCCAAATCAAAGTTATTTTGAGAAAATCTAACCCTTGACTGTAATTCCCGAGCGATGTCCAATACCGCGGACACGGCTATTCGAATAGATTCTAAACTCTGCAGAGGTTATGCACTTTACCCACAAGATACAGTCAAACACCACAAAGGCGAGTTCCCGTAACAAAGTCTTTCAGAGACTTCAAACAATACAAGTGGTCCTCCCCGGTTATTGCGCACTAACCCTTCCCTTCGCTAAGGCGAAGTCTAGGCCAATCAACCGTTAGATGGGTACCTGGCCTCAGCCCCGGTACGCTCCCCCGTACAACTTACACAAAGGGTGTAGTTGACCTCCTGAGGTCCCACAAGTACGTTATCAGCAACTTAGTCAACTAGGTCCGTCCCATTACAGACATGTGGTTGCACGTTAGACCCAGTTCAAAGGCTTGCAAGGTTAAGTCCTTAGGGTGACCAGGGCAAGACTACCCGAAGAACCAAATCAACATCCCCAATGCCACAACTGGCCCACCTGATTACTCTTGCCACATGCCCCGGTCGAAAACTATTTATCAAACCCAGTTGATTACCATGCACCACGTGCCATCAACATCACATGATACCTTTCCAAAACAGGTTCAATATATCATTAAGTCAATATTAGCATTTGATTGTCCAAAATCATGTCATGAGCACGTAGCAGGTCTAAGCAATATACTACAACGGTCTAAAACCCATGTTGGCAATTTAATAATGTCCAACTAGTAAACCACAACTAGGGTGACAAGGGGTCATGGCACATATTTAAATAATCAAGGTGTCATACAGCAAATTGGTATTTATCTAATCCCCCATATTTAAATAAAGTATTTTTCTAATTGAACTAGCATGCAATAGGTTAAATCAAAATAGATTTCGAAATAGGATCAACATGGTCAAAGCACAACTTGCCTTCAAAAAGTACTTGTTCTTGGTCTTGAGTTGGATCCTGAGTCAATACTTCTCCCTCGAATCCTTCCGGCACTTCAACGTCTACTCGTAAAGCGTGCAAATAGCAAATACACGAATAAACAATAGGCAAAAAGTGTCCAAACATCCAAATAAAATCCATAAACAGAGAGAACATAATTTTATGAATTTTTAGAAACTGGAATCGTCAAATTTGGAGTTAAAACGCAAAAGTTATGATTATTTAAAGTTTAAATAATCAATTAAATAATTTTACAGAGAAAAACTTTAGTCCAAAAATTAAATAAAATTCATATTTAGGTAGATCTCAATTTTATACAAATTCAGAAATTTGAATCACTCAAATCGGAGTTGAAACGCAAAAGTTATAAGCGTTTGAAGTTTGAATCTAAATTTGAATCAATATTTCGAATTAATAAATCATTTTCTTTTTCGGAAATTAATTATTGCGTCAGCATGGACACGTGTCATCCTGTGATTGGTTGGCTGACGTCAGCCGGTCCATGGACTTG
This sequence comes from Rhipidocladum racemiflorum, assembly GCA_036346355.1. Classification (NCBI taxonomy): domain Eukaryota; kingdom Viridiplantae; phylum Streptophyta; class Magnoliopsida; order Poales; family Poaceae; genus Rhipidocladum; species Rhipidocladum racemiflorum. The sequence continues at coordinate 10,193,719 of CM070592.1, read as the reverse complement.
GTCCACGCTTGGCTCGGGTCTACCGTGGACCCGGTCCACGGCTCCATGTGAGACTGACATGTGGGACCACTCGGGTGACGTCATTCTTGGCGTCGGCGGGGCTCGGCCGCAGTCTGGCAGTGGGTCCACCGATGACGTCATGGATGGCGTCCGCGGTGCGATCGGCCCGACCGCGGGCCCAGCGTGTCGGTAACCCTGCCAGCCAGCGTCTGGCCGACGCGTCGGTCCAACTTCCCGACACGTGGCGCAATCACGGCCGTTGGTTTGAAAATCAACGGCGCGGATTAGATCCAGGGTTAACACGTTGAAACTACTCGTTGATCGTGGGCCGTTCGATTTAGATCGGACGGTCCAGATCTAATCCTATAATAACACTACTACGGCACGTGGCAATTGTGAACCGTTGGATCTTGATCCAACGGTCCAGATCCAATCGGGTTTGGAACACGTGAACTCACCTCAACCGTCCGATCTGGATCTGACGGTTCACCGAGCTCGCGAAGTCCGGCGATGGCGCGGCGAGGCTTGGGCACCGGAGACGAGAACGACGACGAGCCCGACGGCGTTTCGGGGTTGCTCCGGCGAGATGAATCCTTCCTTCGGGTGCGTCTCGTCACGGTGGTTCCGGATCTGGGCTCCTTCTCGGCGGAAGACGACGAACGGCGGCGGAATCGGCGTTCAACCGCTGCGCACAGGGCTCCAACTCCGGCGAGCACGTACGGGCAAACGGCGACGGCTCAGGCGAGACGGCTCGGGGAACGGGTGCGCAAAGATGAGGGCAACCTCGGGGAACGTCTCACGCTTTAAATAGCCTCGGCGTTCGTGCCCGAGACGGAAACCTAATTCTACGGCGGCGCGGCGGCGGAGTCCGGCTCGGACTCGGCGGAGACGACGACGCTCAGCCGTCCACGTGGCACGATCAACGGCCACGATCACGCGGGCGCGATCGGATCCGGGCCGGATACGGCTCGAACCGGTACGGGCGGATCTCAGCCGTTGGATCTTGATCCAACGGTTGGGATTGATTAGGGTTTTGAGCTGGTTTGATCGAGTCAACTGGCTCGGGTCGGACTCGAGTCCGACTCGGGTTCCGACTCGGTCGGATGAACAGTACTTGACCCGAGTTGATTTTCCAGCGATTTAATATTTAAAATAATTCCCAGTAATTCATTTAATTCATTAAAAATAGCAAAAGACTCAGAAAAATTCCAGAAAAATTCTGGAAAATATTTTGGATCATTTTGGACTCAAATAAAATATTTCCAACAAAATTTTATTTGCAAAATTAAATTCTTTAATTATTTCAAAATGGAATAAATTCAAATAAATTCCAAATAAATCCAAATAAATTCCAGAAAATTCCAAAAATTCACCAAAGTGCCAAATCACACATGAATTTAAGAAAAGCAAAATTTTGGGGTGTTACAAACCTCCCCCCCTTAATAGAATCTCGTCCCCGAGATTCAGGGCTCACTACAGAATAGGTTTGGAAACTCTTTCTTCAAATCCTCTTCGCGCTCCCAAGTCGCTTCGCTCTCTGCATGGTTGCTCCACTGAATCCTACAGAAACGGGTCGACTTATTTCTGGTTTCTCGATCCATTGTGTCTAGAATCCTCACAGGATGTTCCTTATAAGTCAAATCCTCTTGCAACTCAATTGACTCTAGCGGTGTCTGTTCCTCAGGAACTCGGAGACACTTCTTTAACTGGGACACATGGAATACATCATGTACTCCTGCTAACGACTGTGGCAACTCCAGCTGATAAGCAACTTCGCCTCTGCGGCTCAAAACCTTAAATGGTCCAACATAACGGGGTGCAAGTTTCCCTTTGGCATGGAACCTCTTAACTCCCCTGAGAGGCGTAACTCTGAGGTATACAAAGTCTTCTGGTTCAAAACTCAAGTCTCGGCGACGATTGTCAGCATAACTCTTCTGTCGAGATTGGGCGATCTTCAACCTTTCCCTAATCATGGCGATCTGCTCTTCAGCCTCTTGAAGAATATCAGGCCCAAAGACACGGCGCTCGCCGGTCTCATTCCAATTCAATGGCGTCCGACAGGGTCGACCATCTGATGCCTCAAAAGGTGACATCTGTAAACTAGCCTGATAACTATTGTTGTAACTGAACTCGGCATACGGTAAACTCTTATCCCAAGAGGTAGCATAAGCTAATGCACAAGCTCTCAACATATCCTCCAGAATCTGGTTGACTCTTTCGGTCTGTCCATCCGTCTGTGGATGATAAGGTATCTTGAAGTTCAAACGGGTTCCCATGGCTTCATGCAACTTATTCCGGAACCTTCGGTAAATTGGGTACCTCATCTGATACAATCCTCTTTGGCACTCCGTGCAAGCAGACAATCGATCATGTACAATTACGCTAATTTATCTCCCGAGTAAGTGGTCTTCACGGAGGATAAAATGGGCTACTTTAGTCAAGCGATCCACTATAACCCATATGGAGTCATAACCCCTTGAGTCTTGACAAACCGGTAATGAAATCCATTCCGATTTCCTCCCACTTCCACTCGGTATTTTCAGCGGTGTAGCAATCCTGCTGGTCTCGATGCATTGCCTTGACTCTCTGGCATATGTCGCACAATGCAACATGCTCGGCAACTTCACGTTTCATACTCGGCCACGAATCTCTCCTTGAGATCCTGATACATCTTGGCGCTTCGGGGTGAATTGAGTACTTGGAGTCATGGGCTTCTTCCAAAATCAGTTGCTTTAACTCCTTTTTGTTAGGCACACAAATCCGATCCTTCATCCATAACGTGCCTTGCTCATCCAACTTGAAGTCTTTTGCCTTGCCTTCTTCCTTGATGGACTTAATCCTGCGGATCTTGTCATCATCCTTTTGTCCTTCTCGAATCTGATCCTCTAGGGTAGGTTTTACTTCTAATGCGGCCAAGAATCCGCTAGGTACAACCTCAATCTTCATTTTCTGAAAGTCCTCACATAACTCATCTTGATTTGTGGCTAGCAACATACACACGGTATGGCTCTTCCGACTCAGAGCATCGGCAACTACGTTGGCCTTCCCGGGATGGTAATGGATTCCAACATTGTAGTCCTTGATCAACTCTAGCCATCTCCTTTGCATCATATTCAAATCCGACTGGGTGAATATGTACTTAAGGCTCTTATGATCCGTATACACTTCACATCTGTTTCCGATCAGATAGTGACGCCATATCTTCAAGGCATGCACTACGGCAGCTAACTCTAGGTCATGTGTCGGATAATTTTCCTCAAGCGGCCTCAACTGCCTTGATGCATAAGCGACAACCTTTCCATTCTGCATCAGCACACATCCAAGTCCTTGGCGCGATGCGTCACAATAAATATCAAAGCTTTGAGCAACGTTCGGTAGAACTAACACCGGTGCTGATGTCAATTGCTTCTTCAGCTCCTGAAATCCTTTCTCACATTCTGGCGTCCATGCAAACTTCTTTTCCTTCTTCAGCAGTTGCGTAAGAGGTTTCGCAATTGTCGAGAAGCCTTCGATGAAACGGCGGTAGTATCCTGCCATTCCAAGGAAACTCCGAATCAGGTCACGCCTTCTTGGTGCTCCCAATGTAACACGACTTCTACTTTGCTTGGATCTACTGGCGACTCCTTCTGCGGTCATTACATGTCCAAGGAACTCCACTTTGTCCTTCCAAAAATCACACTTGCTGAACTTGGCGAAAAGTTGCTTTGTTCCTCGGCTTTTCCAAAACTCGCCTCAAGTGTTCGGCATGTTCATCCTCTGTCTTGGAGTAGATTAGGATATCGTCTATGAACACGACGACAAACTTGTCCAAATATTCCATGAACACCTTATTCATCATATTCATGAAATAAGCTGGCGCATTTGTCAGTCCAAAAGACATAATCAGAACTCGTAATGTCCATATCTTGGCGAGAATGCGATCTTGAATATCCTCTGATCGGATCTTCAACTGATGGTATCCTGATCTCAGATCAATCTTGGAGAAAACTCCGGCTCCTCTCAACTGATCAAACAAATCATCAATCCTGGGTAGCGGATACTTATTCTTCACGGTGACTTCGTTGAGTGCACGGTAGTCAATGCACATCCTGAAACTCCCGTCCTTCTTCTTGACAAACAAAACTGGTGGTCCCCACGTCGACGAACTTCGATGCGATAAATCCTTTCTCCATTAACTCTTCTAGCTGTTTCTTCATCTCTACCAACTCCTCGGTGGACATCCGATAGGGTCTCTTTGCTATCGGTCTGTACTGTGTACAAGCTCTATCACAAACTCTATGTCCTGTCAGCGGCATACCAGGTAGATCTTCGGGAAAAACATCTGGGTACTCATTCACTCTTTGGGACATCCTCTATGCTGATTGCCTTGGTACTGTTAACCATCAATCGTCCGTCTCTAATCATGTGGCTTGAAATTCCACTTTCTTCCCACACGGGCTCTCAACTGAGATAGTCCTTCGTCCACAATCCAATATGGCCTTGTGCTTGGATAACCAATCCATTCCCAATATGACGTCTAAGGTCTGGGTCTCCAAAATTATAAGGTTTGCTAAGAACTCTATTCCATCTATTAGTATTCTCACCCCGGAACATCCTACCTTCGTTCGGAGTTCGGAACCAGGGGTTTGAACTAAAAGCATGCACTTAAGTCTTGCAATCCTCAAATCATTTCTAGTAGCAAAGCCTTGCGAAACAAACGAATCTGAAGCTCGAGTCAAACAAAATCAAGCAGTGTATCGAGTTAACAAGTAACTTACCCAAGACGACGTCCGTTGCATTCTGCGCAGGCATCTGCGGTGACATGGTTGACTCGGCCTCTCACCACGATGCAGGGTGTGGCTCTCGTGCTTTGGCGTCCTAGCTGGGTGGTTCCTAGGTTGAAGCGAATCGGGGTCACTCTCGCTGTCTTCTTCGGACAATGTTGGCAAAGTGTCACGGCTCGTTGCGATTGTAGCGGCGTCTCACTGTTCCTTGATGACTGCACAGAGTAAGCGTTTCTAGCGGGGTGGGTGCAGTAGTTCGATTGATGTGTCTTGGTGCTTTGGGGTGGCGTCCTTGTTGCATTACTGTGGTTGGAATCAAGAATTGATTTGGTGCAACTCTCGGTATTGCGTTCCACTGGCGTGATCCTTCTTTGTTGCATCCTGCGCTTCTGTTCTCATCCAGTTCCTTGCGCTTGTCCTCAAGAATAAGCGCCTTATTCACCAACTCTTGGAAATGCAGGAAGGTGTGGGTGATCAATCCTACTTGCAATCCTGAGTTAAGTCCCTTCATAAAACGAGGACTGCTGGATTTATCCGTCGCTACATCCTCAGTGCGTAGCGTGCTAGCTGTGTGAACTTATTCAGGTAGTCGGCCACCTTTGGCTGATTACCTTGATTGATGCTCTGAACTCCTCCTTCTTAAGGTCCATGATTCCTTCAGGCACGTGATATCGTCGAATGCACCGTGAACTCTTCCCAAGTGATATCTTGAGGGTTCTCTTGCGTGGCACGAAGTTCTCCCACCATTCAATGTTTGTTCCTTCCAGCTGATGAGAAGCGTAGAGTACCTTCTCATTTCCTATGCATTGAGCTATGTGTAGCTTCCTCTCGATTGATCTTAACCAATCATCGGCCTCCAATGGATTGGCATTCCCAAAGAAAGTGGGTGGGTGAGTCCTCATGAACTCTGACAGTCTTGTATCCTGGCGTTGTCCATGATTAACTTGATTAGCAGTGGCCTTTGGCGGTGGCGTGTTGCATTTGTTGCATCATGGCATGCATCAACCGAGTCCAGGCAGCGAGAAAAGCTCCAAATTCTGCACATCCAGTGGCGGTCTTTGGTGCTCCATCATTGGGGTTTTCTGGGCGAGAACCACTCCCATTGCTTCCAAAGTTTCCACGGTGTTCACCATCTGTCGATTTGCTCTAGGTTTAGAGATGAGAGGGAAGCAAGAATAGACAAGTAATATGGAACTTATGCGGGCGAAAGGGGTAACTTTAAGGTCCAACTTTATTATTAATAACTTGGTATGGTTGCTTACAATGCCTAAAGGCCTTGCAACACATCGCACACTCAAGAAACAAAGCAAATCCAAATCGAACTAACTCACGGAGTCTAACGCCTAAAGGGTGACTCTTTATTCTATGACGCGGCTCGGTGAAGGAGTCTCACTATAGAACCTATGCTCACTCATCGAAAACCTCCACGGCACAGTGCAGGTCTTTGTGGCATAGGCGCCAAACGATCGCCATGTCCAAATGACTATGTCCTCTGTGGTAGTCGAAGAAGCGATGTCCTCATCGAGGTCCGACTCCTCCGGATCTGGCTCGTGTAGCTCGAGTCTTGGCTCTGGGTGCAGTCCGTACAAGGTCATCTCCAACTCGTCAATCCTTCGTAGAAGGTGTGCCACATACTCTTGAGCTTCCCGCCATCTGTTCTTCTCTGTCGTGATTTCCTTGCGGGCCTTCTGTAGCTCCTTGCTTGTATTATCTAGTACATCCTCCTAGGCGACGACAAATCGTGCCAACTGTGTAACCGTGGCATCCTCATCCTGAATTGCCTTCGGGTCAAGAAGGTTATCGCTGCGCGGATGATAACGGAACACCGTGCTCTCCAACTCTCTGGCGTAGATACTGGTAATGTGCCGCATTGCTCGTCGTGATACTTCTTGGATACCCATCTGCATTGTAGATCTCCTGGCAGTGCAGTGTATCGGGCGATTGCCTGGGCCCCTCTTCCTGGCAGGTACCTCAATACTCACGTCACAAGCCTTGATCAATCCTGCTTGCCTGATCACTTCCACTTGGTATTGGGGCTTCTCAAAATCTCCGAGAGTTTGTAGCATGTGCCAAAGTTCCGCGGCGTGACCAACTCCCAGATCAACGTAGTTGAACTCTTCCTCCATCTGTCACAAGAGTGCTTTACGTAAGAACCCGGAATTTTTGAATTGTGACAAGGTAAGGAAAATTCAGCAAGAGACAAGAAAAGAGAGAAGGGGATAAGTCGAGATGTCATTTCTTGTCTTTACAAATTTTTAGCTTTTAGAAAATAGGTTTTATCCTCACTACGACCATTCTATCTAGGGTTGAGCCTACAGTCAAGTATGGCTCTGATACCACCTCTGTCGGGACCCCGAATTTGCAAATCCGGACCCTCTGTGTATTCAGCACTAGTCCAGGAACGCGCTAGTGCCCACAGTCTTAACATCGGTAAATATCACAATCATACCAATCGATACCATAAAAGTACTTTATTTAAATAATCAAACTGGTTACTTGACCTTATGGTCATGTTACAAATATATGCCTCGCAAGGCGAAACTTATTCAGAGAGAAATAATAGCAGCGGAAAAGAATCAAATAACTTCGTGGCGCCATCCAGTATACCACAGGCAACTGACTGGGCTCGCTTCCCTAAGTAGATGGATCCTCTTGGAGTTCCTCCTCCAAAGCTGGCGTAGTCTCCTCTTCAACTGGTGTTGTGTTGAGGCAAGGGTGAGTACTTGGTACTCAGCAAGTCATGCACAGAATGCAAGCTAATATACTATATGCATGGCTTGGTACAAAGGAATAGCTCAAGGTATATTTGCAGTAAATAACATTTGACAAGTAGCATAAGTAGATTCAAAAGCAGCAGAAATAAGTAAAGCATAAATAACTTTTCAAGAAGTTTTAGTCAACAATTTCCCCATCCTAAACCATATTTCCATCATCTTCATTGTTATACCAACCCAACTTTCCAAATCAAAGTTATTTTGAGAAAATCTAACCCTTGACTGTAATTCCCGAGCGATGTCCAATACCGCGGACACGGCTATTCGAATAGATTCTAAACTCTGCAGAGGTTATGCACTTTACCCACAAGATACAGTCAAACACCACAAAGGCGAGTTCCCGTAACAAAGTCTTTCAGAGACTTCAAACAATACAAGTGGTCCTCCCCGGTTATTGCGCACTGGTCCTCCCCGGTTATTGCGCACTAACCCTTCCCTTCGCTAAGGCGAAGTCTAGGCCAATCAACCGTTAGATGGGTACCTGGCCTCAGCCCCGGTACGCTCCCCCGTACAACTTACACAAAGGGTGTAGTTGACCTCCTGAGGTCCCACAAGTACGTTATCAGCAACTTAGTCAACTAGGTCCGTCCCATTACAGACATGTGGTTGCACGTTAGACCCAGTTCAAAGGCTTGCAAGGTTAAGTCCTTAGGGTGACCAGGGCAAGACTACCCGAAGAACCAAATCAACATCCCCAATGCCACAACTGGCCTACCTGATTACTCTTGCCACATGCCCCGGTCGAAAACTATTTATCATACCCCAGTTGATTACCATGCACCACGTGCCATCAACATCACATGATACCTTTCCAAAACAGGTTCAATATATCATTAAGTCAATATTAGCATTTGATTGTCCAAAATCATGTCATGAGCACGTAGCAGGTCTAAGCAGTATACTACAACGGTCTAAAACCCATGTTGGCAATTTAATAATGTCCAACTAGTAAACCACAACTAGGGTGACAAGGGTCATGGCACATATTTAAATAATCAAGGTGTCATACATCAATTTGGTATTTATCTAATCCCCCATATTTAAATAAAGTATTTTTCTAATTGAACTAGCATGCAATAGGTTAAATCAAAATAGATTTCGAAATAGGATCAACATGGTCAAAGCACAACTTGCCTTCAAAAAGTACTTGTTCTTGGTCTTGAGTTGGATCCTGAGTCAATACTTCTCCCTCGAATCCTTCCGGCACTTCAACGTCTACTCGTAAAGCGTGCAAATAGCAAATACACGAATAAACAATAGGCAAAAAGTGTCCAAACATCCAAATAAAATCCATAAACAGAGAGAACATAATTTTATGAATTTTTAGAAACTGGAATCGTCAAATTTGGAGTTAAAACGCAAAAGTTATGATTATTTAAAGTTTAAATAATCAATTAAATAATTTTACGGAGAAAAACTTTAGTCCAAAAATTAAATAAAATTCATATTTAGGTAGATCTCAATTTTATACAAATTTAGAAATTTGAATCACTCAAATCGGAGTTGAAACGCAAAAGTTATAAGCGTTTGAAGTTTGAATCTAAAATTCATGGATGACGTCACGTTGCAGTCGCTGACACGCGGGCCCCGCGTGTCAGTGGCCACGCACGCGCGCGTACGACGCTGACCGCGTCGGTCCAACTTCCCGACACGTGGCGCAATCACGGCCGTTGGTTTGAAAATCAACGGCGCGGATTAGATCCAGGGTTAACACGTTGAAACTACTCGTTGATCGTGGGCCGTTCGATTTAGATCGGACGGTCCAGATCTAATCCTATAATAACACTACTACGGCACGTGGCAATTGTGAACCGTTGGATCTTGATCCAACGGTCCAGATCCAATCGGGTTGGGGACACGTGAACTCACCTCAACCGTCCGATCTGGATCTGACGGCTCACCGAGCTCGCGAAATCTGGCGATGGCGCGGCGAGGCTTGGGCACCGGAGACGAGAACGACGGCGAGCCCGACGGGCGTTCGGGTTGCTCGGCGAGATGAATCCTTCCTTCGGTGCGTCTCGTCACGGTGGTTCCGGATCTGGGCTCCTTCTCGGCGGAAGGCGGCGAGCAGCGGCGGAATCGGCGTTCAACCGCTGCGCCTGGGGCTCCAACTCCCGGCGAGCACGTGCGGGCAAGCAGCGGCGGCTCGGGCGAGATGGCTCGAGAGAACGGGTGCGCAAAGATGAGGGCAACCTCGAGGAACGTCTCACGCTTTAAATAGCCTCGGCGTTCGTGCCGAGGCGGAAACCTAATTCTACACGGCGGCGGCGCGCGGCGGCGAGTCCGGCTTCGGACTCGGCGGAGACGACGGCCTCGGCCGTCCGCGTGGCACGATCAACGGCCACGATCACGCGGCGCGATCGGATCCGGGCGGATCTGGCTCGAGCCGTGCAGGCGGATCTCGACCATTGGATCTTGATCCAGCGGTTGGGATTGATTAGGGTTTTGAGCTGGTTTGATCGAGTCACGTGGCTCGGTCGGACTCGAGTCCGACTCGGGTTACGACTTCGATCGGATGAACGATACTTGACCCGAGTTGATTTTCCAGCGATTTAATATTTAAAATAATTCCCGATGAATTCATTTAATTCATTAAAAATAGCAAAAGACTCAGAAAAATTCCAGAAAAATTCTGGAAAATATTTTGGATCATTTTGGACTCAAATAAAATATTTCCAACAAAATTTTATTTGCAAAATTAAATTCTTTAATTATTTCAAAATGGAATAAATTCAAATAAATTCCAAATAAATCCAAATAAATTCCAGAAAATTCCAAAAATTCACCAAAGTGCCAAATCACACATGAATTTAAGAAAAGCAAAATTTTGGGGTGTTACAGATCAACATGGTCAAAGCACAACTTGCCTTCAAAAAGTACTTGCTCTTGGTCTTGAGTTGGATCCTGAGTCAATACTTCTCCTTCGAATCCTTCCGGCACTTCAACGTCTACTCGTAAAGCGTGCAAATAGCAAATACACAAATAAACACTAGGCAAAAAGTGTCCAAACATCCAAATAAAATCCATAAACAGAGAGAACATAATTTTATGAATTTTTAGAAACTGGAATCGTCAAATTTGGAGTTAAAACGCAAAAGTTATGATTATTTAAAGTCTAAATAATCAATTAAATAATTTTAAAGAGAAAAACTTTAGTCCAAAAATTAAATAAAATTCATATTTAGGTAGAACTCATTTTTATACAAATTTAGAAATTTGAATCACTCAAATCGGAGTTGAAACGCAAAAGTTATAATCGTTTGAAGTTTGAATCTAAATTTGAATCAATATTTCGAATTAATAAATCATTTTCTTTTTCGGAAATTAATTATTGCGTCAGCATGGACACGTGGCAGCCTCCGATTGGTTGGCTGACGTCAGCCGGTCCATGGACTCGGTCCACGCTCGGCTCGGGTCTACCGTGGACTCGGTCCACGACTCTACGTGTCGCTGACATGTGGGCCCACTCGGGTGACGTCATCGGCCGACGTCGGCGAGGCTCACCGCAGTCTTGGCGAGTGGGACCTTTGTGACGTCATGGGTGGCGTCGGCGCTTAGCTGGGTTAGCGCCGACATGCGGGCCCTCGACACGCCGGGCCGCGTGTCGTCTACTGCCAGCGGGCGGCGGCCCGACGCGTCGGTCCAACTTCCCTACACGTGGCGCAATCTCGGCCGTTGATTTGAAAATCAACGGCCCGGTTGGATCTAGGCTTCACGCGTTTAGGTTAACGCGGATCGAGCCGTTGGATCTTGATCCAACGGTCCCGGTCGATCACAGTTTCGAGGGTTTGGGATAGAACGTGGGCTCACCTCAACCGTCCGTCTGGATCGGCGGTTCACCGAGCTTCGCGAGTCCGGCGATGGCGCGGCGAGGCTTGGGCACCGGAGACGTGACGATGACCTCCCACGCGGCGTGTCCGTGCGACTCGGCGTGAAGATTAGCACTCCCGGTAGCGCGGCGTGGCGAGGATGTTGGTCCTGAGCTTGGTGTCGTCGGAGAGCGGCGGCCGGCGAGGATCGGCGAAAAACCGCGGTGTCTCACGCAGCGTGCTACTTGGCGAGCAATCCCGCAAGCGGCGGCCGCTAGGGTTTAGCGAGCTAGGGCAAAAGTAGCGAAGTCACGGCGATCCTTGGGGCGAGACCAGGCTTTAAATAGCCTCGGCTTCGCGCTCAATCCGTAACCCTAACGGATGCGGCGGAGGGCGGCGGCGCGTGATCCGATCCGGACTCGGCGAAAACGATGACCAGCGGCCGTGCGTGTCGATCAGCGGCCACGATTGCCAGGCGCTCACGGTCCGAGCGGACCGGCCGAATCGGTCGCGGCCCAATCACGGCGTTGGATCTCGATCCAACGGTCGGGATCAATTAGGTTTAGGGCTGGTTCGGTCGAGTCACGTGGCTCGGGTCGGACTCGAGTCCGACTCGGGTTCCGACTCGGTCGGATGAACAGTACTCGACCCGAGTTGAATTTCCAGCGATTTAATATTTAAAATAATTCCCAGTAATTCATTTAATTCATTAAAAATAGCAAAAGACTCAGAAAAATTCCAGAAAAATTCTGGAAAATACTTTGGATCATTTTGGACTCAAATAAAATATTTCCAACAAAATTTTATTTGCAAAATTAAATTCTTTAATTATTTCAAAATGGAATAAATTCAAATAAATTCCAAATAAATCCAAATAAATTCCAGAAAATTCCAAAAATTCACCAAAGTGCCAAATCACACATGAATTTAAGGAAAGCAAAATTTTGGGGTGTTACACCACTTGACTCTTGTTCTTGTCTCTTTGTATATTTGCCGACACGCTCGCCCTTTGGTGAATCAGAGCTCCCTCCACGGACGTTCCAGTGGAGGCATCTTCTGAAAGGGAACCTCCAAAGTCACCTTCTCCAGGGAGAGCTGCTTCACCCAGTAGCTCTCCGGCATGGGATGTACCGGTGGACGAGACGCGTTCGATTGCTGAACCGTCCGGGGGCGGTGAACATGAGGAAACTGCCGATCCTTCATTCCCTGAAGCAGAGGAAATTCACCGCGAGCCCCCACCGCTTGATCCTCTCCTAAGCCCCCGATTCGGACAATGTGGTGGGGAGGAGATTCCGATTGGGATGGGATGGAGGAGAATGAGAAAGCGGAGGTAGCAGCCCGAATGGAGCTGTATGAGTTCACAGTGAAGTGTAGCCGACTGGTATGGGTAAGTCCTCCGATGTCTCCCTCTTCAGCATATGTTTGAAGCGCTAACCCCTTGCCGGTACTCTACTGTGATGCCCAGGATATGGGAACCCACTCCGAAAAGAGGTCCGACTTCTTCCAGAAGGTGTTGCCCAAGCTCAAGTATCACAAAAAGTATGAGGACGAGCTAAATGAGCTCAGTCTGGTACGGTGGAAGGAAGTCCACGCACTTGAAGCTCAATGCATGGCCCTCCGCGAGGAAAAGTCAGAACTTCAGTGGTCACTATAAGGTACGAGTCTCCTCGGGCCCGGGGCGGGTGCTTTATTCTTGAGCGGTCAGAGGCGTGTCTGACTTTCCATGTTTTCAGAGCGTGACTCGACAATCGCCGAGCTCAGGACGCAGCTGGAGGCCTCAAAAAATTCAAACCTTCAAACTCGGACTAGCTTGGAGAAGACTCAGCGAGAACTGGAGGGTAAGCTTCCCAATTCCGATTCGACTTGCTTCAAGACAGATATGCTTTCTGGTGACAGCTTGGCTTTCGTGCAAAGTACAAGGAGAAGGTGACCACTACCGAACGAAGCCGCGCCGAGCTCCGCAACGCCTGTGAGCCAGTCCTACACCTTTTGCGTGTCGAGGGAGCCGAACTGAACCATGGGGACAACGTCGTTCCGCTTCTTTCGGGAGGAGCTGACAAGATCAAAGCATACGCAAAGGAGTCGACGACCATGAGTGCGAATCAGGTATTGGCAGTGGTCAAATCTCATTATCCGAGAGTTAACCTCGAAGCTGTTAAGGAGGGTTTCGCTTGTGACGAAGACAAGGCCAACGCGCTCATTGAAGAGGTCTCCAGTATATCGCAGGCTTTACTGGAAAATCTTGAATTATGAGTTTGATGTAAATTCTCGTGTCGAACGCTGACCCTTGTTTGAGACATTTTTCGATATTTCCATATGATTTGTCTCATTTGCACTTTGTTGGGCCGAATGACTGTTCTAAAGCTCTCTCCAACTAATCTAGCACTCGGAATAGCACTTATCCGAGTCGCCCTCTGTAACACCCCAAAATTTTGCTTTTCTTAAATTCATGTGTGAATTGGCACTTTGGTGAATTTTTGGAATTTTCTGGAATTTATTTGGATTGATTTGGAATTTATTTGAATTTATTCCATTTTGAAATAATTAAAGAATTAAACTTTGCAAATAAAATTTTGTTGGAAATATTTTATTTGAGTCCAAAATGATCCAAAGTATTTTCCAGAATTTTTCTGGAATTTTTCTGAGTCTTTTGATATTTTTAATGAATTAAATGAATTTCTGGGAATTATTTTAAATATTAAATCGCTGGAAATTCGAGTTGGGTCAAGTATTGTTCATCCGACCGGACCCGAGTCCGAGTCCGACTCGAGTCCGACCCGGGCCATGTGACTTGGTTCAACCGTGTCCCCGAACCCAACCCTAACCCTAGACCCCGACCGTTGGATCTAGATCCAACGGCCGTGCGTGCGCCGCGTCACGTGAGCGCGTGGACCGTCCGATGCGGGACACGTGGACGGCATCCAGTCGTCGTCCTCGTCCGAATCCAAGCCGGAGAGCTCCGCGTGGCCAAAGCGGGACACGGCTAGGGTTCCGAATTCCGCGCAAACGTCGAGGCTATTTAATGACCGGGTTGTCCTCTGAGGTTCTCCTCTCCGCGCCGCACCGAAGCCCTAAGGTCCTAGCGCCCCAGCCGCCGCCATCTTCTCGGAATAGCTCACCGAAGTTAGTTCTGGGGTTAGCATCGGTTTGTTGCTCGTGTCACCATCGGCAAGCCGTCTCCGCCGCAACCGAGATCGGATCCGGAAGCCCCGAAGCCAGGCGCACCCGTGGAGCCATCTCACCTCGCCGGAATCGCGTCCGAACGCCGTTCGGGAGGTTGCCGTCTTCGTCTCCGGCCAGGCCAGCGCCGCCGCGTCGCCATCGACCTCGCGAGCTCTGTGCGCCGTCCGATCAAGATCGAACGCACACGGTGAGCCCACGTTCTTTCCCAAACCCCGGAACTTAGATCGGATCTGGACCGTTGGATCAAGATCCAACGGCCCACGATCGCCACGTGCTGGAAACTGCGTTAATTTAGGGTAGATCTAGACTGTTGGATCTAGATCCAACGGCCGTGATCATGCCACGTAGCCTCCGCCGCGCCGTGCGTTGAGTCACTGACAGGCCGGGACCGCGTGCCAGCGGCCGAGCCTGGGCGTGACTGCACGTCACTGACATGCGGGGCCCGCATGTCAGTGTCTCGCCCGAGATTCGCACCGTGCACGTGACCCGCTGACGGGTGGGACCCGCGTGTCAGCGACCTGAGCCGTGGACCGGTTCCACGGTGGACCGAGCCGAGCGTGGACAAAGTCCATGGACCGGCTAACGTCAGCAGACCAATCAGAGGTTGACACGTGTCCAGGCTGACGCAATAATTAATTTCCGAAAAAGAAAATGATTTATTAATTCGAAATAATGATTTCAAATTTTGTTTCAAACTTCAAACGCTTATAACTTTTGCGTTTCAACTCCGATTTGAGTGATTCAAATTTCTAAATTTGTATAAAATTGAGACCTACCTAAATATGAATTTTATTTAATTTTTGAACTAATGTTTTTCTCTGTAAAATTCATAACTTTTGCGTTTTAACTCCAAATTTGACGATTCCAGTTTCTAAAAATTCATAAAATTATGTTCTCTCTATTTATGAATTTTATTTGGATGTTTGGACACTTTTTGCCTATTGTTTATTCGTGTATTGCTATTTGCACGCTTTACGAGTAGACGTTGAAGTGCCGGAAGGATTCGAAGGAGAAGTATTGACTCAAGATTCAACTCAAGACCAAGAGCAATTACTTTTTGAAGGCAAGTTGTGCTTTGACCATGTTGATCCTATTTTGAAATCTATTTTGATTTAAACTATTGCATGCTAGTTCAATTAGAAAATACTTTATTTAAATCTGGGGGTTAGATAAATTCCAATTTGCTGTATGACACCTTGATTATTTAAATATGTGCCATGACCCTTGTCACCCTAGTTGTGGATTACTAGTTGGACATTATCAAATTGCCAACATGGGTTTTAGACCGTTGTAGTATCTTTGCTTAGACACACTCGTGCTCATGACATGATTTTGGACAATCAAATGTTAATATTGACTTAATGATATATTGAACCTATTTTGGAAAGGTATCATGTGATGTTGATGGCACGTGGTGCATGGTAATCAACTGGGGTTTGATAAATAGTTTTTTGACCGGGGCATGTGGCAAGAATGATCAGGTGGGCCAGTTGTGGCATTGGGCATTGGCATGTGGCAAGAATGATAAACTTCGCCTTAGCTAAGGGAAGGGTTAGTGTGCAATAACCGGGGAGGACCACTTGTATTGTTAGAAGTTTCCAAAAGATTTTGTTACGGGAACTCGCCTTTGTGGTGTTTGACTGTATCTTGTGGGTAAAGTGCATAACCTCTGCAGAGTGTACAATCTATTCGAATAGCCGTGTCCGCGGTATTGGACATCGCTCGGGAATTACAGTCAAGGGTTAGATTTTCTCAAAAATAACTTGGATCTGAAAGGGTGGGTTGGATTAATAATGATGTTGATGGAAATGTGGATTAGGATGGGAAAGATGTTTATTAAACTCCTTGAAAAGTTACCTATGCTATACTTGTTTCTACTGCTTTCGAATCTACTTATGTTACTTGTCAAATCTTTGTTTCTTGCAAATATACCTTGAGCTATTCCTTTGTACCAAGCCATGCATATAGTATATTAGCCTGCATTCTATGCATGACTTGCTGAGTACCAAGTACTCACCCTTGCCACAATACAACACCAGTTGAAGAGGAGACTACACCGGCTTTGGAAGAGGAGCTCCAAGAGGATCCGTCTACTTAGGGAGCGAGCCCAGTCAGTTGCCTGTGGTATACTGGATGGAGCCACGAATTTATTTGATTTTCCGCTGCTACTATTTCTCTCTTAATAAGTTTCGCCCTGCGAGGCGTATATTGTAACTTGACCATAAGGTCGAGTAACCAGTTTGGGTATTTAAATAAAAGTACTTTATTAGTATCGAGTGGTATGATTGTGATATTTACCGATGTTAAGACTGTGTGCACTAGCGCGTTCCTGGACTAGTGCTGAATACACAGAGGGTCCGGATTTGCAAATTCGGGGTCCCGACAGAGGTGGTATCAGAGCCATACTGACCGTAGGCTCAACCCTAGCTAGAATGGTCGTAGTGAGGATAAAACCTATTTTCTAAAAAGAATAAAAATTTGTCAAGATAAGAAACGACATCTCAACTTATCCTATTCTCTCTTTTCTTGTCTCTTGCTGAATTTTTCCTTACCTTGTCACGATTTCAAAATTTCGAGTTCTTACGTGAGCACTCTTGTGACAGATGGAGGGAGAGTTCAACTACGTCGATCTGGAGGTTGGTCACGCCGCGGAACTTTGGCATATGCTACAGACTCTCGGAGATTTTGAGAAGCCCCAATACCAAGTGGAAGTGATCAGACAAGCAGGTTTGATCAAGGCTTGTGACGTGAAGATTGAGGTACCTGCTAGGAAGAAGGGCCCAGGCAATCGCCCGATACACTGCACTGCCAGGAGGTCTACAATGCAGATGGGTATCCACGAAGTATCACGACGAGCAATGCGGCACATTACCCGCATCTACGCCAGAGAGTTGGAGAGCACGGTGTTCCGTTATCACCCGCGCAGCAATAACCTTCTTGATCCGAAGGCGATTCAGGATGAGGATGCCATGGTTACACAGTTGGCACGACTTGTTGTCGTCCAGGAGGATGTACTCGATGATACAAGCAAGGAGCTACAGAAGGCCCGCAAGGAGATCACGACAGAGAAGAATAGATGGCGGGAAGCTCAAGAGTATGTGTCCCACCTTCTGCAAAGGATTGGAGAGTTAGAGACGGCATTATGCGGACGGAGCAGAGCCGATTACTCGAGCTACGAGCCGGATCTGGAGGAGTCGAGATCTCGATGAGGACATCGCTTCTTCGACTACCACAGATGACACGATTCTTTGGACATGGCAATCGTTTTGCGCCTATGCCGCGACATCCGTACCAGGCCGTGGAGGTTTTCGATGAGTGGCGTAGGTTTTATAGTGAGACTCCTTCGCCGAGTCGCGTCATAGAATAAAGAGTCACCCTTTAGGCGTTAGACTCGGTGTTAGTTCGATTTGGATTTTCATTGTTTCTTTGAGTGTGCGGTATGTGTTGCAAGGCCCTTAGGCATTGTAAGCAACCATACCAAGTTACTATTGATTAGTTAATAAAGTTGGACCTTAAAGTTACACCTTTACCCGCATAAGTTCCATATTACTTGTCTATTCTTGTTTCCCTCTCATCTCTAAAACCTAGAGCAAATCGGCGGATGGTGAACACCGCGGAAACTTTGGAAGCAATGGAAGTGGTTCTCGCCAGAAAACCCCAATGATGGAGCACCAGCACTGGATATGCAGAATTTTGGAGCATTTCTTGCTGCTCAGACTCAGTTGATGCATGCTATGATGCAACAAATGCAACACGTCACTGCTCAGGCCACTGCTAATCAAGTTAATCAGGGACAGCGCCAGAATACAAGACTGTCCGAGTTCATGAGGACTCACCCACCCACTTTCTCCGGGAATGCCAATCCATTGGAGGCCGATGATTGGTTAAGGTCAATTGAGAGGAAGCTACACATAGCTCAATGCATAGGAAATGAGAAGGTACTCTACGCTTCTCATCAGTTGGAAGGAACAAATTGAATGGTGGGAGAACTTCTGTGCCACGCAAGAGAACCCTCAAGATATCACTTGGGAAGAGTTCACAGCTGCGTTTCGTCAGTATCACGTGCCTGAAGGAATCATGGACCTTAAGAAGGAGGAGTTCAGAGCACTGAAGCAAGATTTCCAAGAGTTGGTGAATAAGGCGCTTATTCTTGAGGACAAGCGCAAGGAACTGGATGAGAACAGGAAGCGCAGGATGCAACAGCAGGGATCACGCCCGAACGCATATGCGCTGAGAGTTGCACCAAATCAATTTTTCAGATTCCAGCCACGAGAATGCTACAAGGACACCGTCACGGCACCAAGACCCGTCAATCGAACTACTGCACCCGGCCCCGCTAGAAATGCTGCTCGAGCGATCGGCAAGGAAACAGTGAGACGCTGCTACAAGCTGCAACGAGCCAGGACACTTTGCCAACAAATGCCCAAAGAAGACAGCAGGAGTGACCCCGCTCGCTTCAATCTAGGAACCACCCAGCCAGACGCCAAAGACAGAGCCACACCCCAGGCGTGGTGAGAGGCCGAGTCAACCATGTCACCGCAGATGCACTGCGAATGCTACGGACGTCAGATCGGGTATGTTGCTAGTTAACTCGATACACCTTGATTTTGTTTGATTTTGGAGCTTCGCATTTGTTTGTTTCGCAAGGCTTTGCTGCTAAAAATGATTTGGAGATTGCAAGGCTTAAATGCACGCTTTTAGTTCAAACCCCTGGTTCCGAACTCCGAACGAAAGTAGGATGTTCCGGAGTGAGAATACTAATAGATGGAATAGAGTTCCTAGCGAACCTTATAATTTTGGAGACCCAGACCTTAGACGTTATTTTGGGAATGGACTGGTTATCCAAGCACAAGGCCGTATTGGATTGTTGTCGGGACCCCGAATTTGCAAATCCGGACCCTCTGTGTATTCAGCACTAGTCCAGGAACGCGCTAGTGCCCACAGTCTTAACATCGGTAAATATCACAATCATACCAATCGATACCATAAAAGTACTTTATTTAAATAATCAAACTGGTTACTCGACCTTATGGTCAAGTTACAAATATATGCCTCGCAAGGTGAAACTTATTCAGAGAGAAATAATAGCAGCGGAAAAGAATCAAATAACTTCGTGGCGCCATCCAGTATACCACAGGCAACTGACTGGGCTCGCTTCCCTAAGTAGATGGATCCTCTTGGAGTTCCTCCTCCAAAGCTGGCGTAGTCTCCTCTTCAACTGGTGTTGTGTTGAGGCAAGGGTGAGTACTTGGTACTCAGCAAGTCATGCACATAATGCAAGCTAATATACTATATGCATGGCTTGGTACAAAGGAATAGCTCAAGGTATATTTGCAGTAAATAACATTTGACAAGTAGCATAAGTAGATTCAAAAGCAGCAGAAATAAGTAAAGCATAAATAACTTTTCAAGAAGTTTAATAAACATTTCCCCATCCTAAACCATATTTCCATCATCTTCATTGTTAAACCAACCCAATCTTTCAAACCAAAGTTATTTTGAGAAAATCTAACCCTTGACTGCAATTCCCGAGCGATGTCCAATACCGCGGACACGGCTATTCGAATAGATTCTAAACTCTGCAGAGGTTATGCACTTTACCCACAAGATACAGTCAAACACCACAAAGGCGAGTTCCCGTAACAAAGTCTTTCAGAGACTTCAAACAATACAAGTGGTCCTCCCCGGTTATTGCGCACTAACCCTTCCCTTCGCTAAGGCGAAGTCTAGGCCAATCAACCGTTAGATGGGTACCTGGCCTCAGCCCCGGTACGCTCCCCCGTACAACTTACACAAAGGGTGTAGTTGACCTCCTGAGGTCCCACAAGTGCGTTATCGACAACTTAGTCAACTAGGTCCGTCCCATTCTGGACATGTGGTTGCACGTTAGACCAGTTCAAAGGCTTGCAAGGTTAAGTCCTTAGGGTGACCAGGGCAAGACTACCCAAGAACCAAATCAACATCCCCAATGCCACAATGGCCCACCTGATTACTCTTGCCACATGCCCCTGGCCGAAAACTATTTATCAAACCCAGTTGATTACCATGCACCACGTGCCATCAACATCACATGATACCTTTCCAAAACAGGTTCAATATATCATTAAGTCAATATTAGCATTTGATTGTCCAAAATCATGTCATGAGCACGTAGCAGGTCTAAGAATATACTACAACGGTCTAAAACCCATGTTGGCAAATTAATAATGTCCAACTAGTAAACCACAACTAGGGTGACAAGGGGTCATGGCACATATTTAAATAATCAAGGTGTCATACAGCAAATTGGTATTTATCTAATCCCCCATATTTAAATAAAGTATTTTTCTAATTGAACTAGCATGCAATAGGTTAAATCAAAATAGATTTCGAAATAGGATCAACATGGTCAAAGCACAACTTGCCTTCAAAAAGTACTTGTTCTTGGTCTTGAGTTGGATCCTGAGTCAATACTTCTCCCTCGAATCCTTCCGGCACTTCAACGTCTACTCGTAAAGCGTGCAAATAGCAAATACACGAATAAACAATAGGCAAAAAGTGTCCAAACATCCAAATAAAATCCATAAACAGAGAGAACATAATTTTATGAATTTTTAGAAACTGGAATCGTCAAATTTGGAGTTAAAAGCGCCAAAAGTTATGATTATTTAAAGTTTAAATAATCAATTAAATAATTTTACAGAGAAAAACTTTAGTCCAAAAATTAAATAAAATTCATATTTAGGTAGATCTCAATTGTATACAAATTTAGAAATTTGAATCACCCAAATCGGAGTTGAAACGCAAAAGTTATAAGCGTTTGAAGTTTTGAAATTCAAATCAATTATTAAACCGAATTATTAAATCATTTTCTTTTTCGGAAATTAATTATTGCGTCAGCATGGACACGTGTCATCCTGTGATTGGTTGGCTGACGTCAGCCGGTCCATGGACTTGGTCCACGCTTGGCTCGGGTCTACCGTGGACCCGGTCCACGGCTCCATGTGAGACTGAAATGTGGGCCCACTCGGGTGATGTCATTCTTGGCGTCGGCGAGGCTCAACCCGCAGTCGGCGAGTGGGTCCACCGATGACATCATGGATGACGTCCGGTGCGATCGGCCCGACACGCGGGCCCCCGTGTCGGTACCTGCCAGCGTCAGCGTCTGGCGACGCGTCGGTCCAACTTCCCGACACGTGGCGCAATCATGGCCGTTGGTTTGAAAATCAACAGCGCGGATTAGATCCAGGGTTAACACGTTGAAACTACTCGTTGATCGTGGGCCGTTCGATTTAGATCGGACGGTCCAGATCTAATCCTATAATAACACTACTACGGCACGTGGCAATTGTGAACCGTTGGATCTTGATCCAGCGGTCGTATCCAATCGGGTTGGGGACACGTGAACTCACCTCAACCGTCCGATCTGGATCGGCGGTTCACCGAGCTTCGCGAAGTCCGGCGATGGCGCGGCGAGGCTTGGGCACCGGAGGCGAGAACGACGGCGAGCCCGGCGGCGTTCTGGTTGCTCGGCGAGATGAATCCTTCCTTCGGGTGCGTCTCGTCACGGTGGTTCCGGATCTGGGCTCCTTCTCGGCGGAAGGCGACGAGCGGCGGCGGAATCGGCGTTCAACGCTGCGCCGCAGGCTCCAACTCCGGCGAGCACGTGCGGGCAAGCGGCGACGGCTCGGCGAGATGGCTCGGGAACGGGTGCGCAAAGATGAGGGCAACCTCGAGGAACGTCTCGCTTTAAATAGCCTCGGCGTTCGTGCGAGGCGGAAACCTAATTCTACGGCGGCGGGCGGCGGCGTGAGTCCGGCTCGGACTCGGCGGAGACGTCGGCGCTTAGCCGTCCACGTGGCACGATCAACGGCCCACGATCACGCGGCGCGATCGGATCCGGGCGGATCTGGCTCGAACCGTGCAGGCGGATCTCAGCCATTGGATCTTGATCCAACGGTTGGGATTGATTAGGGTTTTGAGCTGGTTTGATCGAGTCACGTGGCTCGGGTCGGACTCGAGTCCGACTCGGGTTCTGACTCGGTCGGATGAACAGTACTTGACCCGAGTTGATTTTCCAGCGATTTAATATTTAAAATAATTCCCAGTAATTCATTTAATTCATTAAAAATAGCAAAAGACTCAGAAAAATTCCAGAAAAATTCTGGAAAATATTTTGGATCATTTTGGACTCAAATAAAATATTTCCAACAAAATTTTATTTGCAAAATTAAATTCTTTAATTATTTCAAAATGGAATAAATTCAAATAAATTCCAAATAAATCCAAATAAATTCCAGAAAATTCCAAAAATTCACCAAAGTGCCAAATCACACATGAATCTAAGAAAAGCAAAATTTTGGGGTGTTACAATTGTGGACGAAGGACTATCACAGTTGAGAGCCTATGTGGAAAGAAAGTGGAATTTCAAGCCACGGCAGTTAGAGATGGACAGATGATGGTTAACAGTACCAAGACAATCAGCATAGAGGATGTTTCCGTAGTGAATGAGTACCCAGATGTTTTTCCCGAAGATCTACCTGGTATGCCGCCAGACAGGGACATAGAGTTTGTGATAGAGCTTGTACCTAGTACAGCGCCGATAGCAAAGAGACCTTATCGGATGTCCACCGAGGAGTTGGTAGAGATGAAGAAACAGCTAGAGGAGTTAATGGAGAAAGGATTTATCAGACCGAGTTCGTCGCCGTGGGGAGCACCAGTTTTGTCTGTCAAGAAGAAGGACGGGAGTTTCATGATGTGCATTGACTACCGTGCACTCAATGAAGTCACCGTGAAGAATAAGTACCCGTTACCCAGGATTGATGATTTGTTTGATCAGTTGAGAGGAGCCGGAGATTTCTCCAAGATTGATCTGAGATCGGGATACCATCAGCTGAAGATCCGATCAGAAGATATTCCGAAAACTGCATTCTCGTCAAGATATGGACATTCTGAGTTCTGATTATGTCCTTTGGGTGACGAATGCGCCAAAGATATTTCATGAATATGATGAATAAGGTGTTCATGGAATATTTGGACAAGTTTGTTGTTGTGTTCATAGATGATATCCTAATCTACTCCAAGACAGAGGATGAACATGCCGAACACTTGAGGCGAGTTTTGGAAAAGCTGAGGGAACAGCAACTCTTCGCCAAGTTCAGTAAGTGTGATTTTTGGAAGGACAAGGTGGAGTTTCTTGGACATGTAATGACCGCAGAAGGAGTCGCTGTTGATCCAAGCAAAGTAGAAGCCGTGTTACATTGGGAGCAACCAAAGATCGTGACCCAGATCCGGAGTTTCCTTGGAATGGCAGGATACTACCGCCGTTTCATTGAAGGCTTTTCGACAATTGCGAAACCTCTTACGCAATTGCTAAAAAAGGAGAAGAAGTTTGCATGGACGTCAGAATGTGAGAAAGGATTTCAGGAGCTAAAGAAGCGATTGACATCGGCACCGGTGTTAGTTCTACCGGATGTTAATCAAAGCTTTGATATTTATTGTGATGCATCGCGCCAAGGACTTGGATGTGTCTTTGTCTGAGAATGGAAAGGTAAACTTATGCATCAAAGGCGATTGAGGCCGCATGAGGAAAATTATCCGACGCATGACCTAGAGTTAGGCTGTAGTGCATGCCTTGAAGATATGGCGTCACTATCGATCGAGAGCAGATGTGAAGTGTATCACGGATCATAAGAGCCTTAAATACATATTCACCCAGTCGGATCTGAACATGAGGCGGAGGAGATGGTTAGAGTTGATCAAGGACTACAATGTTGGAATCCATTACCATCCCGGAAGGCCAGCGTAGTAGCCGATGCTGCAGTCGGAAAAGCCATCTTGTGAGCATGTTGCTAGCCACAAGTCGGGATGAGCTATGTGAGGATTTCCAGAGAATGAAGATTGAGGTGGTACCTAAGCGGATTCTTGGCCGCATTGGAAGTGAAGCCTACCCTAGAGGATCAGATCAGGGAAGGACAGAAGGATGATGACAAGATCCGCGAGGATTAAGTCCATCAAGGAGGAAGGCAAAGCGAGAGGACTTCAAGTTGGATGAGCAAGGCATGTTATGGATGAAGGATCGGATTTGTGTGCAGAACAAGAAGGAGGCTGAAGCGATTAATTTTAGAAGAAGCCCATGACTCCAAGTATTCAATTCATCACAGGCGCCAAAATGTATCAAGATTTGAAGGAAAGATTACGGTGGCCAAGCATGAAGCGTGAAGTTGCCGAGCATGTTGCATTGTGCGGCGTATGCCGAGAGTCAAGGCAATGCATCGAGAGACCAGCGGGATTGCTACAATGAAAATACGAGTGGAAGTGGGAGGAAATCGAATGGATTTCATTACCGATTTGCCTAAGACTCAAGGAGGTTATGACTCCATATGGGTTATAGTGGATCGCTTGACCAAAGTAGCCCATTTTATCCCGTGAAGACCACCTACTCGGGAGATAAGTTAGCGAGTTGTACATGATCGGATCGTCTGTTTGCACGGAGTGCCAAAGAGGATTGTATCAGACAGAGGTACCCAATTTGCCTCAAGGTTTTGGAATAAGTTGCATGAAGCCATGGGAACCCGTTTGAACTTGATGTGACCTATCATCCACAGACGGATGGACAGGCCAGAAAGAGTCAATCAGTTACGGAGGATATGTTAAGAGCATGTGCATTGGCTTATGCTACCTCTTGGGATAAGAGTTTGCCGTATGCCGAGTTCAGTTACAACAATAGTTACCAGGCTAGTTTACAAATGTCACCTTTTGAGGCACTGTATGGTCGACCCTGTCGAACGCCATTGAATTGGAATGAGACCGGCGAGCGCCGTGTCTTCGGGCCTGATATTCTTCAAGAGGTTGAAGAGCAGATTGCCAAGATTAGGGAAAGGTTGAAGATCGCCCAATCACGATAGAAGATTTATGCTGACAATCGTCGCCGGGACTTGAGTTTTGAACCAGAAGACTTTGTGTACCTCAGAGTTACACCTCTCAGGGGAGTTAAGAGGTTCCATGCCAAAGGGAAACTCGCACCCCGTTATGTTGGACCATTTAAGATTTTGAGCCGCAGAGGCGAAGTTGCTTATCAGCTGGAGTTGCCACAGTCGTTAGCAGGAGTACATGACGTATTCCATGTGTCCCAGTTGAAGAAGTGTCTCCGAGTACACGAGGAGCAGGCGCTAGAGTCAATTGAGTTGCAAGAAGATTTGACTTACAAGGAGCATCCCGTGAAGATTTTGGACACTATGGATCGAGAGACCGAAATAAGTCAACCCGTTTACGTAGAGTTCGATTGGAGCAACCACACGGAGAGTGAAACAACTTGGGAACGCGAAGAGGATTTGAGGAAAGAGTTTCCAAACCTATTCCTTTAGTAAGCCCTGAATCTCTGGATGAGATTACATTAAGGGGAGGTTTGTAACACCCCAAAATTTTGCTTTTCTTAAATTCATGTGTGAATTGGCACTTTGGTGAATTTTTGGAATTTTCTGGAATTTATTTGGATTTATTTGGAATTTATTTGAATTTATTCCATTTTGAAATAATTAAAGAATTAAACTTTGCAAATAAAATTTTGTTGGAAATATTTTATTTGAGTCCAAAATGATCCAAAGTATTTTCCAGAATTTTTCTGGAATTTTTCTGAGTCTTTTGATATTTTTAATGAATTAAATGAATTTCTGGGAATTATTTTAAATATTAAATCGCTGGAAATTCGAGTTGGGTCAAGTACTGTTCATCCGACCGGACCCGAGTCCGAGTCCGACTCGAGTCCGACCCGGGCCACGTGACTTGGTTCAACCGCGTCCCCGAACCCAACCCTAATCCTAGACCCCGACCGTTGGATCTAGATCCAACGGCCATGCATGCGCCGCGTCGCGTGAGCGCGTGGACCGTCCGATGCGGGACACGTGGACGGCATCCAGTCGTCGTCCTCGTCCGAATCCAAGCCGGAGAGCTCCGCCGTGACCGAGCGGGACACGGCTAGGGTTCCGAATTCCGCGCAAACGTCGAGGCTATTTAATGACCGGGTTGTCCTCTGAGGTTCTCCTCTCCTCGCCTGTAACACCCCAAAATTTTGCTTTTCTTAAATTCATGTGTGATTTGGCACTTTGGTGAATTTTTGGAATTTTTTGGAATTTATTTGGATTTATTTGGAATTTATTTGAATTTATTCCATTTTGAAATAATTAAAAAATTTAATTTTGCAAATAAAATTTTGTTGGAAATATTTTATTTGAGTCCAAAATGTTCCAAAATATTTTCCAAAATTTTTCTGGAATTTTTCTGAGTATTTTGATATTTTTAATGAATTAAAGGAATTACTGGGAATTATTTTAAATATTAAATCGCTGGAAAATGCGAGTGGGTTTGTACTGTTCATCCGGCGAGGCGAGTCGGACTCGAGTTCGAGTCCGACCGAACCGACCGAGCGGTGACTCGGCCGAACCGACTCAACTCAAATTAGATCGAACCGTTGGATCGAGATCCAACGGTCGGGATCAATCGCGCCCGATCCGCGGCGCGCCGAGCCAATCTCGGCCGCTGATCACGCCACGTGGACGGCCATCGTGCGTCCACGTCACCTCACCCTGTTCGGAACGGACTCCGCCGCCCGTACCGGCTCCGCCGCGGAAACCGAGTGGATTTCGACGTCCGCGCCGGTATTTAAGGCGTGGATCGTTGCCCGAGGATCGCCTGACCCGTGCACATCGTCTTCCCCAACTCCCGGAGCCTTATCCGCCGCCGTCACCTCGCAATTGCTCGCCGGAGTTCTCTCTCTCCCCGCAGCGGTTGCTGCTTCATTCTGCCGCCGTTCGCCGTCTTCCGCCGAGTTGGAGCCCGATTCGAGTCCTCAAGTCAAAGCGCGCGTGGGTACCTCTCACTCACGGGCGACCGGCGCCGTCGGGCTCGTCGTCGTCTCCGTCTCCGGTTGCTGCAGCTCCGCCGCGTCGCCATCGACCTCGCGAGCTCTGTGCGCCGTCCGATCTTGATCGTGCGGTTGAGGTGAGTTCACGTGTTTCCAAACCCGATTAGATCTGGACCGTTGGATCAAGATCCAATGGCCCACGATCGCCACGTGCTGTAGTAGTGTTATTGTAGGATTAGATCTGGACCGTCCGATCTAGATCGAACGGCCCACGATCATCGAGTAGTTTCAACGTGTTAACCCTGGATCTAATCGCGGCCGTTGAATTTCAAATCAACGGACACGATCGTGCCACGTGTCCGGGAAGCCGAGCCGCCGCGCCCACGCGCGCGTGTGTGGTCACTGACACGCTGGGCCCGCGTGTCAGCGGCTTAGCCGTAACTGCACCATGACGTCACCCATGACGTCATCGGTGGGTCCCACCTGTCGCGACACCGTGGTGAGCCCGCCGACGCCGCAGCGACGCCATCCGAAGGGACCCACATGTCGGCCGACGCCAGATTCGTGGGACCGAGTCCACGGTAGACCCGAGCCGGCGTGGACCGAGTCCATGGACCGGCTGGCGTCAGCAGACCAATCCTGTGCTGCCTCGTGTCCATGCTGACGCAATAATTAAGTTCCGAAAAAGAAAATGATTTATTAATTCGAAATAATGATTTCAGATTTTGTTTCAAACTTCAAACGCTTATAACTTTTGCGTTTCAACTCCGATTTGAGTGATTCAAATTTCTAAATTTGTATTAAATTGAGATCTACCTAAATATGAATTTTATTTAATTTTTGGACTAAATTTTTTCTCTGCAAAATTATTTAATTGATTATTTAAACTTTAAATAATCATAACTTTTTAAATCTTAACTCCAAATTTGACGATTCCAGTTTCTAAAAACTCATAAAATTATGTTCTCTCTGTTTATGGATTTTATTTGGTTGTTTGGGCACTTTTTGCCTATTGTTTATTTGTGTATTTGCTATTTGCACGCTTTACGAGTAGACGTTGATGTGCCGGAAGGATTCGAAGGAGAAGTATTGACTCAGGATCCAACTCAAGACCAAAAACAAGTACTTTTTGAAGGCAAGTTGTGCTTTGACCATGTTGATCCTATTTCGAAATCTATTTTGATTTAAACTATTGCATGCTAGTTCAATTAGAAAAATACTTTGTTTAAACATGGGGGTTAGATAAATACCAATTTGCTATATGACACCTTGATTATTTAAGTATGTGCCATGACCCCTTGTCACCCTAGTTGTGGATTACTAGTTGGACATTATTAAATTGCCAACATGGGTTTAGACCGTTGTAGTATACTGCTTAGACCTGCTACATGCTCATAACATGATTTTGGATAATCAAATGTTAATATTGACTTAATGATATATTGAACCTGTTTTGGAAAGGTATCATGTGATGTTGATGGCACGTGGTGCATGGTAATCAACTGGGGTTTGATAAACGATTTCGGCCAGGGCATGTGGCAAGAGTAATCAGTGGGCCAGTTGTGGCATTGGGAGTGTTGATTTGGTTCTTCGGGTAGTCTTGCCCTGGTCACCCTAAGGACTTAACCTTGCAAGCCTTTGAACTGGGTCTAACGTGCAACCACATGTCTGTAATGGGACGGACCTAGTTGACTAAGTTGCTAATAACGTACCTGTGGGACCTTAGGAGGTCAACTACACCCTTTGTGTAAGTTGTACGGGGAGCGCGTCTGGCTGAGGCCAGTACCCATCTAACGGTTGATTGGCCTAGACTTCGCCTTAGCGAAGGGAAGGGTTAGTCTTGCGCATAACCGAGGACCACTTGTATTGTTAGAAGTCTCCGAAAGACTTTGTTACGGAAACTCGCCTTTGTGGTGTTTGACTGTATCTTGTGGGTAAAGTGCATAACCTCTGCAGAGTTTAGAATCTGTTCGAATAGCCGAGTCCGCGGTATTGGACATCGCTCGGGAATTACAGTCAAGGGTTAGATTTTCTCAAAAATAACTTTGGATTGAAAGGTTGGGTTGGATTAATAATGATGTTGAAGGAAATGTGGTTTAGGATGGGAAGATGGTTGTTAAACTTCTTGAAAAGTTATTTATACTTTACTTGTTTCTCGCTTTGAATCTACTTATACTACTTGTCAAATGCTGTTTACTGCAAATATACCTTGAGCTATTCCTTTGTACCAAGCCATGCATATAGTATATTAGCTTGCATTCTGTGCATGACTTGCTGAGTACCAAGTACTCACCCTTGCCTCAATACAACACCAGTTGAAGAGGAGACTACACCAGCTTTGGAGGAGGAACTCCAAGAGGATCCGTCTACTTAGGGAAGCGAGCCCAGTCAGTTGCCTGTGGTATACTGGATGGCGCCACGATGTTACCTTATTTGATTTTCCGCTGCTACTATTTCTCTTTTAATAAGTATCGTCCTGCGAGGCGTACATTTGTGACTTGACCATAAGGTCGAGTAACCAGTTTGGTTATTTAAATAAAAGTACTTTATTAGCATCGAATGGTATGATTGTGATATTTACCGATGTTAAGACTGTGTGCACTAGCGCGTTCCTGGACTAGTGTTGAATACACAGAGGGTCCGGATTTGCAAATTCGGGGTCCCGACAGCGCCGCACCGAAGCCCTAAGGTCCTAGCGCCCCAGCCGCCGCCATCTTCCCGGAATAGCTCACCGAAGTTAGTTCTAGGGTTAGCATCGGTTTGTTGCTCGTGTCACCGTTGGCAAGCCGTCTCCGCCGCAACCGAGATCGGATCCGGAAGCACCGAAGTTAGTTCTAAGAAAGTGAAATCTGATGTCAATGTGTTTTGTTCTAGAGTGTTGCACGGGGTTCTTAGCAATGCAAATTGCACTAGTGTTATCACACAAAAGAGGAACACCATCCAAATTAACCCCATAATCTTTAAGTGTAGCTACTATCCAAAGAATTTGAGAACAACAACTTGCAGCAGCCACATATTCAGATTCAGCAGTTGATTGTGCAACAGAAGATTGTTTTCTAGATGACCATGCAATGAGAGAATTTCCCAAGAAGTGACATGAACCAGAAATGCTTTTCCTATCAATTCTACATCCTCCAAAATCAGCATCAGAAAAAGATCTCAAACTAATGCATGAGGAAGCAGAAAGCCAAATGCCAAAATCTTGAGTACCATGAAGATACCTGAAAATTCGCTTGACAGCTTGTCGATGTGAAGCACGTGGGGAAGCTTGAAAACGAGCACACAAGCACACAGCAAATTGTATATCCGGCCTTGATGCAGTGAGGTACAAGAGTGAACCTATCATGCTTCTATATTCCTTTTGATCAACCGGCTCACCATCTTCATCCGGATCAAGTGTGCAAGCGCTCTCCATGGGTGTCATGATCGGTTTGCTGTTTTCCATCCCAAATCAAGTCTTTTGTGTATTTGCTTTGATGCACAAAAGTACCATCCTTTGTTTTCTTGATTTAAAAACCCAAAAAGTATATCAACTCACCCATCATACTCATCTCAAACTCGTCCCTCATAGTTTCTAAAAACTTAGACACTAAAACATGAGAGGAATCACCAAAGATAATATCATCAACATAAATCTGAACGAATAGTTGATCATTGCCTTGCTTGAGTAAAAAGAGAGTTTTGTCAACCTTTCCCATTGAAAACCCCCTTTCAAGTAAAAAGGTTTTTAGCCTATCATACCATGCTCTAGGGGCTTGTTTCAAACCATACAAAGCTTTTGATAGTTTGAACACATGATTTGGAAACTTTGGATTTTCAAAACCAGGTAGTTGCTTGACAAAAACCTCCTCATTTATGTAGCCATTAAGAAAAGCACTTTTCACATCCATTTGATACAATTTGAAACCTTTGGATGCAGCAAATGCTAAAAGGATTCTAATGGCTTCAATTCTAGCAACAGGAGCAAAGGTTTCATCAAAATCTAAGCCTTCAATTTGAGTGTAACCTTGAGCAACCAATCTAGCCTTGTTTCTAACAACAACACCATCCTCACTTTGTTTATTTTTGAAAACCCATTTAGTTCCAATAACATTAACATCAGGAGGTGGTGAGACAAGTTTCCAAACTTTATTTCGTTCAAAATTCTCTAATTCTTCATGCATGGCATTGATCCAAGATTCGTCAGATAATGCATGAGATATATCTTTGGGTTCAAAAGAAGCAACTAAAGCAGAATGAGCATGAGTGTTAGAATGAATAAACCTGGATCGAGTGACTCTCTCATTTAGTTCTCCAATCATTTGTTTAGATGGATGCATTTTTTGAATGTGCAAGGGAGCATTGGCTTTTGAGACTTCTCCTTCTCCTTCTTCATTTTCAGCATGTACAGATGATGTTGTCGCTTGAGGATGGTTAGCTGTAGGTGATGTAGTAGTAGGTGCCAAAGGTGCTACAGCTTGTTGTGCATTAGGAAGAGTCAAGACCTCATCTTCAACATCATCATTATCTTCAAAGATTTTCTCCCCCTGAATGTATGCGCTTGTACCTGCATCACTTGGACTAGTGCCTGGACTATCCTCATCAAAAGTAACGTCACAAGTTTCCACAATTTTGTTAGTCTCCAAAACAAGCACACGATAGCCACGAGTATGAGCAGGATATCCAAGAAAAATGCCATCCATTGATCTAGCTTCAAATTTATCAAAATTTCCATATTTCAAGACAAAGCATTTGCATCCAAAAACCCTAAAGTGAGAAACAGTAGGCCTATGTCCAAACCGAAGCTCATATGGAGTCTTACCCAATTTTGATCTCAAAAACACACGGTTTGAAACATAACATGCAGTTGAAATTGCTTTAGCCCAAAAGTTTCTAGGAGTGTGATGTTCATCTAGCATGGTTCTAGCCATCTCAACCAACGTTCTGTTTTTCCTTTCAACTATACCATTCTGTTGAGGCACTCTAGGTGATGAAAATTGATGATCAATTCCTTTTTCAGCATAAAAATGATCAAAAGAAGCATTTTTGAATTCAGTTCCATTATCACTTCTAATAGCTTTGAGAGCTCCTGGATGATCAATAGAAAGCCTAAGAACAAGACTTCTAAAATGACTAAAAACCTCATCCTTAGATGCCATAAAATACACCCAAGAGTATCTAGAAAAATCATCAACAATCACAAGCACATACCATTTGCCTCCAAAGGATTGAACTCGAGATGGTCCAACTGTATCAAGATGTAGAAGCTGTCCTAGAGCGTTTTTCATCACCATGGTAAGAGGTGGATGTGAACCTGCAATCATCTTACCATGTCTACAAGAAGAACATACTAGATTGCTATCACCCTTAAGCTTAGGCAAGCCACGTATGAGATCTAAACCACTAACACGAGTAAGATGATCAAAACCAACATGACCAAGTCTACGATGCCAAAAGAATAAATCTTTAGAAACATTGGCAATTAGACACCTATGTTTAGAAGAAGG
This sequence comes from Rhipidocladum racemiflorum, assembly GCA_036346355.1. Taxonomy (NCBI): domain Eukaryota; kingdom Viridiplantae; phylum Streptophyta; class Magnoliopsida; order Poales; family Poaceae; genus Rhipidocladum; species Rhipidocladum racemiflorum. The sequence continues at coordinate 10,160,863 of CM070592.1, read as the reverse complement.
TGATGCATCAAAATCAGCTTTAAATACTCTTCCAAAACGAGAAATTTTGAACACAAGATTACCTGAAGCATCTAGCACTTTGCATTCATTTTTCTTAAAGCTTATCTCAAGATCTTCATCAAGCATTTGTGAGACAGAAAGCAAGTTATATTTCAAATTTTCAACAAGAGCCACATTTTTGAACATAAACTTGTCACTTACCTTTATTGTACCTTTTGCCACAACAGAAGAGGAAGAAGCATCTCCAAAAGTAACACTTTCGGCACGAGATGCACGAGTGAGGGAGGAGAACCAATTCTTATTACCGGACATGTGGCGTGAGCATCCGGAATCCACTAGCCATATGTTCTCCTTCCTCGCGCGAGAAGCCTCATTGAAGTCGCTGTCATTGCCGTCCTCGGTGAAGCTATCCTTGCTGCTTGCCATGAGACACAATCCCATCAAATCATGCTTGCTTGGAGTTGCATCATCTTCACTGCTCTCCGAGTCCACATCGCTCAAATTGACTTGTTCAAGAGCGGAAAGAACTCGGTGAACCACCTTGCGGTTGATGAAGCTCTTCTTCTTCCTATCATTTGACGAGAACCTTTTCTTCTCATTCCTTCTGTCGTTGTCCTTCTCCTCCTTTGATGTTTTTCCTACAAGCTTAGGACAATTTGTGCGAATATGGTTGAGGTCACCACACTCATAGCATCTTGGAGGACCACTTCTCTTTCTCATTCTCACATTCTGCAAAGCTTTGTTAAAGCGAGAAGAGAGTAGTGCTAGATCTTCTTCAGGAAACTCTTCAAGTTGCTCATTTGTTAAAGAAGACATGGAAGACAAGGCAAAGCTAGAAGAAGAATTTGCATTTGACATGTTAGGGTTAGAGATCAAAGCAATTGATTTAATATTACCTTTCCTTGCAAGAACATCCAACTCATGAGTTTTCAATTTAGAATACAGAACATCTAATGTAAGTGTACTCATGACAGTAGATTCTCTAATGGATGTAACTTTCATCTCCCAAATAGACACGTCTAAAGCACCAAGCAATTGTCTAGCATTAGCAGCATCATCAAAGCTAACTCCAACAGCACGAAGATTACTAAGAATTTTATTGAGACGTGCAAAGAAGTCATCTAGCGACTCACCGGTTTTCATCTCAAATCGCATGTATTCTTTTTTGTAAAGATCTTGACGAACCTCTTTAATAGTGTTAGAACCCTCATGGTAATCACAAAGAGATTTCCATACCTCATATGCGGACTTGAGATGGATCACACGGTCAAAGTCACTGCATCCCAAACCTTGGATGATCAAGTTGCGCGCTTTGCTGTTTGCTTCAACATGTGTGCGATTGGTGTCGTTGACGTTGTCGTTTGTAGGGACTTCATATGGCTTGTAGACTTTCTCCCAAATTGTGAAGCCTTGTGCTTGGATGAACGCCTCCATCTTGGCCTTCCAAAACTGAAAATCAACACCATCGAACACACACGGTTTTGTCGAATAATGATCCATTAATCTAATCACCGGTTAAGATAGATTAGAAAAACCTCACTCTGATACCACTTGTAGGATCGAAGTATACGAATATAGCAATCAAAGGGGGGGTGAATGATTGTGCAGAAGCTAAAACCAAATTATTGATCTATTAAAAGTTCACCCCAAAACAGAACCAAATAATTGCCTCGTTTTCGACAAAAACAGAATGACAAAGGTTTGGTAAAATGCGAATTTCTGGAGATCCAACCGTCGGAACGATCTGAAATTTGGACACAAGAAACTAGATTCCAATATGAATCTAACTCAAAAAGAATCAGATCGATCAGACTTACGGATCAAAAGTTATGAACCTCGCAAACTTACTGTAACAGAAGATGACGAGAATCGATCTAACGTAAACTTGAAGGTTTAACAGAAACGACAAAAGTTTAATCAACTAAACTTGGAGAAACCCTAAATCAATTCTCTAGAAAGGTTTTGATGGATCAAATCAAGATAAAACTAAAAGAACAAAAACCAATCTAGAAAAGAACAAGCATGCAAACAAGAACCAAAACAGGAAACACTGTAGCAACGCGATTCTTGTAACGCAAGGATCTAGAAGAATTGATCTTTATTTCTTTTGTCTAAAGTACTCTCATCAAAAGAGTACAAACCCTAAAACTGAGCTTGAGGCTCTCAATGCGCTCAGCTCCAATTGATGCCCTTCAACAGGAGACACCCTCCTATTTAAAGGAGCAAAACACAAGGAGTTCTGAATACAATTCCTAATCTAGAAGGAGTATGTATTCAACTCAACTCCTCTTGGCCCAACCTGGCCGAGTACAACTCTTGCACGCATATGGCAACCCTACCATACTCACGTGACTAACACTTTGCACGCGTATGGCCACCTGCCATACTCACGTGACTAACACTTTGCACGCGAATGACCTCCTGCCATTCTCACGTAACTAACCATTCTTCATGTGCACCATTCTCTTAGCCCGAACGTCCCGCATGACATCCTTGACCACCAAGACCTCAGTTCCTCCCTGAACCTAGTCCCGAACCTCAGTTCTTCCATGAACCTAGTTCCGGTCCCGTCATCGACCACGTTCGCCCTCGAGCAATACCTGCACATGAACAAACCACAAAACGAATCCGAGCACAAGTCCACGACTTGACTCAATGTCAATTCATGCAATTACTCACATGAGCAATGCATAAAGTCCACTTCGAAAGAAGCATCATGAAATTCTCACAAACTTCATAATCTCAAAAACGAATCAAACACAATTCCAATTTTGCTCAAAACCCTAATTCAGCAAAAACGCATTCACGACGGACAAGGAATTATTGTCCGGCGTACACATGAAAAAGCACTAAAAAAAACATTCACAACGGACAAACAAAATCGGTCCGTTGTACAAGTGAAAGTTTCGATTCCAAGAAGAAATCATTCCGGCGAAAACACGATCACGACGGACAAACAAAATCGGTCCGTCGTACATGCGAAATCAAACCTCAAAAAGCCATTCACGACTGACCAAAGAAGTTTGTCCGCAGTATAAGCAAAACTTACTGGTTTCTTGGAAGATTGAGTTCGACTCATGAGCTCAAAAACACGTTCACGACAGACCCAAAAACTTTGTCCATCGTACATGCGAAACTTACTGGTTTCTTGGAAAGTTGAGTTTGGCACAAGAGCTCAAAAGCACGTCCACGACAGACCCAAAAACTTTGTTCGTCGTACATAGGAAAATGAGGTTGCCAAAGCATGTTTACGACAGTCTAACAACCTTTGTCCGTCGTAGATGGGAAACTTACTGTTTTCTTTAAGTTTGGTCCGGCGCCAACACGAAACTTACTGTTTCTTGTCAAATTGTCAAAACACATGAACAAACACATTTGCAAATTCAATTCTAAGCCAGTTTCTCAGCACATGATTTCACAATGGCGACGCGGCGGAGCAGGGGTCATCGGAGACGATGACGACGACCACGGCGATGGTGCCTCAGGGCTTCTCCGGCGGAGTGGAAGATACCTCCCGACGTGTCTTGGCCTTGCGGTTCCGGATCTGACCTCAACGGCGGCGGAGAACGGCGGACGGCGGCGGGGCGAAGCAAAGTCCACGGCGGAGCTTCACGCAACTACGGCGAGCAATAGCGGGTCGACGGCGGCGGCTAGGGCTAGGGCACCTGGGGCAAACAACGCACGAGGTAAAGGCGAACCTTGGGCGCGAGTCCAGGCATTAAATACCGGCACGGACGCCGAGATCCCCGCGGAATCCGCGGCGAAACCGGTACGGGCGGTGGAGTCCGACCCGGACACAGCGAGGGCGACGTGGCACGCGCACAGCCGTTGGATCAAGATCCAACGGTGCAAGGGTTTGGGCTCGGGTCTAACTCGGGCGAGTTGGCTGGCTCGGTCGGGCTCGGGCTCAGGTGACGTGGCTCAATCTCAGCCGTTCCATCTTGATCGGACGGTCGAGAGGGTTAGGCTCGGTTTGGTTCGAGTCGGACTCGATCTCGAGTCTGACTCGGGCTCGGTCGGTGGAACAGTGCAAACCCACTCGCTATTAATCCAATTAAATAATTCAAATTAATTCCCAGAAATTCATTTAATTCATTAAAAATAGCAAAACACTCAGAAAAATCCCAGAAAAATTCTGGAAAATATTTTGGAACATTTTGGACTCAAATAAAATATTTCCAACAAAATTTTATTTGCAAAGTTAAATTCTTTAAATATTTCAAAATGGAATAAATTGAAATAAATTCCAAATAAATCCAAATAAATTCCAGAAAATTCCAAAAATTCACCAAAGTGCCAAATCACACATGAATTTAAGAAAAGCAAAATTTTGGGGTGTTACAGTTTGCCAACCAGTCAGGGTGATACACTTCTCTGATAAAGCCTACGGCTAACAGTTTCGTGATCTCCTCCCTGATGGCATCTTGGCGATCCTGGGTGAATCGCTGCAATCTCTACTTGACGGGCTTGGCCGCTTCGTCTACGTTCAGCGTATGCTCGATCACCTCCCTGGGAACTCCAGGCATATCAGACGGCTTCCAAGCAAAAATGTCCTTGTTTGCCCAGAGGAAGGTGATGAGCACGTCTTCTTATTTTACTCCGAGCCCTGTCCCGATCACGGCTGTTCGAGCCGAGTCGGACGGGTCGAGGGTGATTGTCTTGACGCCTTCTTCGGGAACCATCCCGGGCTTCGGTGCCTTCCGAGTCGGGATGCTTGCTCCCTCCTTACTAGATTCTGCCACTAGCTGGATTCATTCACGGTCAGCTTGTGCCTCCAACGACTCGGCCATGTCGTAGCTCTCCCTGTCACAGGAAAAAGACTGCTTGACATCACCACACATCATGATAACACCACTCAGCCCTGGCATTTTTAATGCAAGATACGCGTAATGGGGCACCGCCATGAATTTGGCTAACGTCGGCCTGCCCAAGATGGCGTGATACGCTATCACAAAATTGGCCACCTCAAAGCTGAGGTTTTCGGTGTGGTAGTTCTCTCTCGTGCCGAAAGTGACCAGCAGAGTGATTTGCCCAAGTGGTGTCGCCGACGTCCCGGGAATAACCCCATGGAACGGCGACGACCCACATTTCAGCTCCGATCAGGAGATCCCCATATCGTTGAGAGTTTTGTTGAAAAGGACATTGAGGCCGCTTCCCCGTCAATTAGCACCCTCTTGAGCTTGATGCCGCGAACAACTGGCCCCAAGACGAGAGGATACCTGCCGAGAAATGGGACTTAGTCCGGGTGATCCGAGCGATCAAAAGTGATCGCAACCTCGGACCACCGTACGTATCGGGGGGTCTCCGGTGCAATCGCGTTGATGTCCCATGTGGTAAGTTTTTGCTTCCGCTTGGACTCATACGCGGCCGAGCCCCCGAAGATATAATTCAGCTCCAGCTCAGCTTCTTAATAGTCTTCCTTCGCTTCAGGAGGAGGTTGCTTTCCGACCGCTTCACTCGGCCCCTACCCGAGCTGCTTCTTGCTCTCCCGGGTGAACCTTTTCAGGGTGAAGCAATCTTTGGCGACGTGCCTTCCTTTTGGGTGGAAGGGACAAAGTGAGTTCATCACTTTGTCGTACTCGTCGGTTTTAGGCGCGCATGGTTGGCCCCGCTCGGCTATCGCCACTAGCTCTTCGCCTTTGCGTTTTTTCTCCTTTTGCCTGGAGGAGTCAACATGATCCCTTTTTTCGTCGTGGCATTCGGCCAAGGCTTCGGAGGCCGACGCATAGCGATCCGCTAAGGCGAACAACTCGCGGACCGAAGTTGGAGGCTTCCGGGACATCTTCTTGATGAGATCGGGGTCGCTGACTCCCTTCTGGAAGGCGCCGATCACGACCGCATCCATGACATCCCGAACTGTGCTCTTCCTGTGCATGAAGTGCTTGATGAACTCCCGTAGGGACTCATTCTTCTTCTGGTGTAGCTGGTACAAATCCCAGGGGATGCCAGGGTGCTCATACGTACCTTGGAAATTCGAGATGAGCTGCTCACACAGATCTCCCCAAGAATGAATGGAATTCGTTGGGAGTCCGGTGAGCCATGCCTGGGCCTGGGGCGAGAGAGTGACCGGTAGGTAATTAGACATCACATTTTGATCTCCCCCTGTCGCCCTGACCGCTAGTGCATATACCTATAGCTAGGCCTCCGGGTCCCTGTCGCCGTCGAATTTGGTGATGCCCTTGGGGTTAAACCCGTCGGGCCAAACCACTCGGCGAAGGTGGGGGGTGAATGCACGAACCCCATCGATGACCTCATCGCGCCGCCTGGGCGGTGAGCAACGCGTGGGAGATAGGGCTCGACTAGCGCCCCGATCCCCTGGGAGTACGCCGAAGCGCTCATACTCGTCTGCGTGCCGACGCTGCTCGTCTCTTTCCCGATCGCGTCGTCTCGCGTCGAGGTCGGAACGGAGGTCGCGGTTGAGGCTGCGGCGCAGGTCGTCCCCGCGGGGTGGAATGTGGGGCCCCAGTGGGGGGCTTCACGGCATGGCCGGCTGCTGGCCGTTTGAGTTCTGGCCGGGGTGCGAGAGTGCGCCCTTGCCGGGTGGTCGGTGTGAGCTTGCTGAATTGCTGCCGCCGTCACCATGGCCTTTACTTTGGCCACGATCGGGGCAGCCGGACTACCGGCCTCTAGAATTGGGCTCAAAGTGTCCAGGAGCGTTTTGGATGCGACGATATTCTGATGCGGGGTGTGGAATACAGCTTGGTCACCCATTTTGACCTACAGAATGTCTTCATTGACATCATGGGCACAACTTCGAAGGGCTTGCGCCCGTCCGTCAGGCTCCGCCTTGCGGCCGCCGTCGTGCTTGGCGGCCTCTAGTTCGCTACAGTGCTGTTGTGACTCCGTACGCGAGCCTCCGATCACGCAGACTCGGCGGAAGCTCCAGCAGCTCTCCAGGCTTACTTCCGACTCGGCCGATGAGCTGGAAGATCCTGTTGGAGATAGCTCGAGGTGATCGGAGGTTCCGAGTGGTCTGGCGGTGAGGACTCCCACAATCCATGACTCGGCGCCTTTTGTGTCAACTGCCTGGTGGAACCGTGGTCTCAGCCCCTCGCCTGGTGCTTGTGAGCACGAGATGGGGAAACACCCCGATCCAGGCGGTGGTCGCGACGATGACTCCCTGGGGGCCTCCTCATGCAGCGGTGTCCCCGCCTCAAAGAGAGAGAGGTTCCCGAGGTCATCAGCGATGAAGGCCAGGCTTCCAAAATGGAAAACCTGGTCCGGGAGGAAAACTGTAGAGATTCCGCTTGTTGTAGCCATCAAGCTCGACAGAGATCTTCGCCCGTCTTCCCCTATCTGGCGCGCCAACTGTCGACGGTTGGTTCCGTCTGCAATGAGATTTGTGATTCGTGGGGATTCGTGCGAGATCGAAGCTAGATGGTAACACAGGATGCGAGGGCAATCTTCTTTAGACAGGTTCGGGCTCCCTCGGCGGAGATAATACCCTAGTCCTGTGTTCTTGGATATGTGAGTGTGTTTCCCTTTTTTTCCTCCTCTCTTTACAGGGTTGTCCCCTCCCCCCTTATATACTTGGGGGAGGGCACGTTACAAAGGGGTGCCACCTGGCATTGGACCAGGGGGACTCATGAGTATGTTGTTTGTCTCTGTCTACCGAACCCACCTATGTCTAGGAGATTTGGTCGTCAATTTCCTTTAGGCGGGGTTGTCCTGACGCGACACGAAGCTTCGCCGAGGAGGTGACCAGCTGCCTTGGAGAAAAAGTTGGGCCATGGCTATGGGCTCTTTGTGGCGCTCTCGAACTTTAGGCCAGGAGCACCGTCCTAGCCCAGTCGGCCATGAGCTTCTCTGTAGGACCCCAGTCTCAGACATCCCATAGCGAGTGATTGTAACAAAGCCTTTCGGCAACTGCTAACTACACATGCGAACCTTAACAGAGGCGAAGTATGGGACCGACATACCGTTGGACGGGTACCATGCCGTAGCCTTGGTACACTCCCCATTCAAACTACACAAAAGGTGTAGTTGACAACCGAGGTATCACATGCAAGTTATTAGTAACTTACTCAACTAGGACTATCCCACTACGATCATGTGGTTGCACGATTAACTCAGTTCAAGGGCTTGCAAGGTTAAGTCCTTAGGTTGACCAGGGCAAGACTACCCGAAGAACCAAATCATCCTTCCCGATGCCACAACTGGCCCACCCGATCATTCTTGCCACATGCCCCGGTCGAAAACTATTTATCAAACCCTCAGTTGTATACCATGCACCACGTGCCATCAATATCATCATCAATAACACATGACACTTCTCAAAACAAGTTCCATATCTCATTAAGTCAATGTTATCATGTAATTGTCACAAACATGTCACGTGGCAAGGCTAAGCATACTACATCGGTCTAACTACCCATGTTGGCAATTTAATAATGTCCAACTAATAATCCACAACTAGGGTGACAAGGGGTCATGGCACATAAATAATAATCAAGGTGTCATAGTGCAAAGTTGGCATTTAACTAATTTCCCAAAATTAATTAAAGTATTTTCTAATTAAACTACCATGCAATAACTTAAATCAAATTAATTTCAAAATGCGATCAATGTGGTCAAAGCACAACTTGCCTTCAAAGAGTACATGATCTTGGTCTTGAGCTAGTTCTTGGGTCAACACTTCGCCTTCGAAGAACTCGGGTACTTCAACGTCTACTCGTAACGCATGCAGATAGGAATGAATAAATAAAACAGTACACAAAAAGTATCCAAAATTTCAAATAAAGTCCATAAACAGAGAGAGCATAACTTTATGAATTTTTAGAAATTTGAATCGTCAAAATCGGAGTTGAAACGCAAAAGTTACGAGCATGTAAAGTTTAAATAATTAATTAAATAATATTACAGAGAAAAACTTTGGTCCAAAAATTTAATAAAATTCACCATTAGGTAGACCTCAATTTTATAAAAATTTATAAATTTGAATCATCCAATTCGGAGTTGAAACACAAAAGTTATTAGCGTTTGAAGTTTGAAACTATATTTAAAATCAATAAACCGAATTAAATAAATAATTTCTTTTTCGGAAAAAGATTTATTGCGTCAGCATGACACGTGGACCAATTAGAAGCCGCCACATCGCCTCGGGTCCATGGACCCGGCGCACGGCTCGGCTCAGTCCACCGTGGACCCGGTCCACGGGCACGTGTGCCTCTGACATATGGGACCCCCTGCTGACGTCAGCACGGCTCGGCCGCACGGTTCTGACATGCGGGCCCCACCGTGACGTCAGCATGATGTCACGGGTGACGTCATGGTGCCATTGGGCAGCCGCTGACACGCGGGCCACACGCTGACGTCAGCGGTGATCGGGCGCGGCCGCGCTGACCGCGCAGGTCCAACTTCCGGACGCGTGGCTTGATCCGGACCGTTGATTTAAAAATCAACGGTCCAGATTGGATCTGGGCCGTGCACGTTGTGGACAACGTGGCTAATCTGGGCCATTCGATTTGGATCGGACGGTCTAGATCCGATCGGGTTTCACCGCGTCGGGGGGGGGGGGGGAGGCTGACGCGGCATGTCCCGGTGGCCGACACATGGCTAACTCTACGCCTTTCAATTTTGATCGAATGGTTGGGATCTACCTGGGCACAGTGCAGTTATGGCTACGTGGCTCAATCTCGTGCGTTGGATCTAAATCCAATGGCTGAGATTGGATCTAAATGCCGCAACGTTGATTTCGTTGTGGTGATGTGGACGAACGTGGGTCGTCGAATCTAGATCTAACGGTTGAGAATAGATCCAAAACTGAAACGTGTAAAATTACCTCCGGTGACGTGGATGAATCTGGGCCCTCGGATCTTGATCGGACAGTGCAGCGAGTTCGCGGTTCCGGTGATGTCGCGGCGGAGCTGCGGTGGCCGGAGTTGGGGACAACGACCTAGCGAATGGCATTTCCGTGCATCTCTGGCGAAGTGGGTGGTAACTCTAGGTGCGCCTCGTCCTTGCGGTTCCGGATCTGGGCTCAGTGACGGTGGAGGACGTTGGACAGCGGTGAAAACGGCGCGAAACTGCGGCGGAACGCACGACCAACTACGGCGAGCTCTAGCGGCGCAACCACAGCGGCTCAGGCTTGGTGAGTTAGGGCTACGGGTGTGCACGGGAGAGAGGAACACGATGGCGGTGGCGGCGCTTTAAATAGGGGCCTCGACTTCCGTGAAAAGCGCGGAGAACGAGGCCCACCCGGCTGCGGCAACGGAATCCGAATCCAATTCGGATTGGGTGGCATGGCTCAATGTGGACCGTTGGATCAAGATCCAATGGTCGCGGGGGTTTGGGCTCGGTCTACTTGGCTGGCTCGATCGGGCTCGGGTGACGTGGCGCCATCGTGGCCGTTGGATCTCGATCCAACGGTCACGCGGTTAGGGTTAGGTTGGACTCGGGTTGGACTCAAACGCGGCTCGGGTCGGGTTAGAGTCGGACTCGGGTCCGACTCGGGTCGGAGGAACAGTACTAGACCCGAGTTGGATTTCCCAGTGATTAAATATTAAAATTAATTCCCAGAAATTCATTTAATTCAAGAAAAATAGCAAAATACACAGAAAAATTCCAGAAAAATTCTGGAAAATACTTTGAGACATTTTGAACTCAAATAAAATATTTCCAACAAAATTTTATTTGAAACTTTTAATTCTTTAATTATTTCAAAAGGGAATAAATCCAAATTAAATCCAAATAAATTCCAGAAAATTCCAAAAATTCACAAAAGTGCAAAATAACATTTAAATTCATGAAAAGCAAAAATTGGGGTGTTACAGAGCACCAGCGCCCCATCAAGCACTGCTAGTGGACATGCAGAACTTTCGAGCTTTCCTTGCTGCACAGACCTAGTTGATGCATGCCATATGATGCAGCAAATGCAGCAAGTCACTGCTCAGGCCGCTGCCAATCAAGTCAATCAAGGACAGCGTCAGGGCTCGAGTTTGTCAAAGTTCATGAGGACTCATCCACCCACATTCTCTGGGAACGCCAATCCACTGGAGGCGGATGATTGGCTAAGGTCAATTGAGAGGAAGCTGCATATTACCCAATGTGTAGGAAATGAGAGGGTACTCTACGCCTCTCATCAGTTGGAAGGAACCGCAGCAGAATGGTGGGAGAACTTCTGCGCCACGTGGGAGAACCCACAGGATATCACCTAGGAGGAATTTACCGCTGCACTTAGCTAGTACCATGTGCTAGAAGGAATAATGGACTTAAAGAAGGAAGAATTCAGGGCATTGAAGCAAGGTAATCAACCGGTATCTGAGTATCCGAACAGGTTCACACAACTTGCATGCTACGCACCTAAAGACGTAGCGACAGACAAGGTCAGACAGTCTCGCTTTATGAAGGGACTGAACTCACGACTGCAGGTGGGACTGATCACCAATACCTTCCCCGACTTCCAAGAGCAGGTAAACAAAGCACTCATCCTAGAGGACAAGCCCAAGGAGCTGGATGAAAACCGAAAGCGTAGGATGCAACAACAGGGATCACGTTAGGGAGTGTAGCAGCGTTTGAGGGTTGCGTCGAATCAGTTTTTCAGATTCCAGCCGCAGAATGCAATGAGGACACCGTCGCCAGCACCGAGACCCGCCAACCAGAATTATCAGACCCCAGCTCCAGCCAGAAATGCCGTTTCGGGTAGTTAGCAGGGTATAGTGAGGCGCTGCTATACATGCAACGAGCCAGGGCACTTCTCCAACAGTTGCCCCAAGAAGATAGCAGGAGTGACCCCAGTTCGCTTCAATCTGGGATCCACACCAACCAGGACACCTACACCAGGAGCAAACCGCAGGACTACAAATGCACTTCAGAATGCCACACACATTGTATTGGGTAAGTTACTTGTCAACTCAGTACCTGCAATAGTTTTGTTTCACTCTGGAGCTTCGGATTCATTTGTTTCTCAAGGCTTTGCTGCTAAAAATGATTTGGAGATTGCAAGACTTAAATGCATGCTTCTATTTCAAACCCCTGGTTCCGAACTCCGAACTAAAGTAGGATGTTCCGGGGTAATAATATTAATAGATGGGGTAGAGTTCCTAGCGAACCTTAATATACTGGAAACCCAGACCTTAGATGTTATCTTGGGAATGGACTGGTTATCCAAGCACAAGGCCGTGCTAGATTATCAGCGAAGGATTATCTCAGTTGAGGGACCATGTGGAAGAAAAGTGGAACTTCAAGCAACCGCCGTTCGAGATGGACAACTGATGGTCAACAACACGAAGGCAATCAGCATAGAAAATGTTTCAGTGGTGAATGAGTATCCTGATGTCTTTCCTGGAGATTTACCTGGAATGCCGCCAGACAGAGACATAGACTTTGTGATTGAGTTAGTACCAGGAACAGCACCAATAGCAAAGAGACCTTACCAGATGTCCACTGAAGAATTGGTAGAGATGAAGAAACAGCCCAAGGAGTTGATGGAAAAAGGATTCATCAAACCTAGCTTGTCACCATGGGGAGCGCCAGTTCTGTTCGTCAAGAAGAAGGACGGAAGTTTCAGGATGTGTATTGACTACCGTGCACTCAATGAAGTCACCGTGAAGAACAAGTATCCGCTACCCAGGATCGATGACCTGTTTGACCAGTTGAGAGGAGCCGGAGTCTTCTCCAAGATTGATTTGAGGTCAGGATACCATCAGTTGAAGATCCGATCAGAGGATATCTCGAAGACCGCATTCTCATCAAGATACGGACATTACGAGTTTTCAATTATGTCCCTTGGTCTGACGAATGCGCCAGCTTAGTTCATGAATATGATGAATAAGGTATTCATGGAATATTTGGACAAGTTCGTTGTTGTATTCGTAGATGATATTTTAGTTTACTCCAAGTCAAGATAGGAGCACGTAGAACATCTGAGACTAGTTTTGGAGAAGCTGAGAGAACAGCAACTCTTCGCCAAGTTCAGTAAGTGTGACTTTTGGAAAGACAAGGTGGAGTTATTTAGACACGTGATGACCACAGAAGGAGTCGCTGTTGATCCAAGCAAAGTACAAGCTATGTTACATTGGGAACAGCTGAAAACGGTGACCCAGATTCAGAGTTTTCTTGGGATGGCAGGTTACTACTGCCGCTTCATTGAAGGTTTTTTGACAATTGCGAGACCCCTTACGCAATTGTTGAAAAAGGAAAAGAAGTTTACATGGACGCCGGAGTGCGAAAAAGGTTTTCAAGAGCTGAAGAAACGATTGACATCAGCCCCGGTGTTAGTTCTACTGGACGTCAATCAAAGCTTCGATATTTATTGTGATGCATCCCGCCAAGGACTTGGATGCGTGTTGATGCAAAACCGGAAGGTTGTAGCATATGCATCAAGGCAGCTGAGGCCGCATGAAGAGACCTATTCGACACATGACTTAGAGTTAGCAGCTGTAGTGCATGCCTTGAAGTTGTGGCGACACTACCTGATTGGAAATAGATGCGAAGTGTATACGGACCATAAGAGTCTTAAATACATCTTCACCCAATCGGATATAAATATGAGGCAGAGGAGATGGTTAGAATTAATCAAGGACTACAATGTTGGGATCCATTATCATCCCGGGAAGGCCATTGTGGTGGCTGATGCCTTGATTCAGAAGAGCCATACCGTGAATATGTTAATAGCCACGAGTCAGGATGAGCTATGCAAGAAGTTTCAGAAGATGCAGATTGAGGTGGTACACGAAGGATTCTTGGCCGCATTGGAGGTAAAGCCTATTCTGGAGGATCAGATCAGAGGAGGACAGAAGGATGATGACAAGATCCGCAGGATTAAGTCCAAGATGGATGAAGGCAAGGCAAAAGACTTCAAGCTAGATGAGCAAGGCACATTGTGGATGAAGGATCGAATCTGGGTGCCGAATAAAAAGGAACTGAAACAACTGATTCTAGAGCAAGCCCATGACTCCAAATATTCCATTCACCCATGAAGTGCCAAGATGTACCAAGATCTAAAGGAAAGATTCTGGTGGCCAAGCATGAAGCGGGAAGTCGCCGAGCATGTTGCATTGTGCGACATATGCCAGAGAGTCAAAGCAATGCATTAGAGACCAGCAGGATTACTGCAGCCGCTAAGAATGCTTGAGTGGAAGTGGGAGGAAATCGGCATGGACTTTATCACCGGATTGCCGAAAACTCAAGGAGGATATGACTCCATATGGGTTACAGTAGACTGCTTGACCAAGGTCGCCCATTTTATCCCTGTAAAGACCACTTACTCGGGAGATAAATTAGCAGAGTTGTACATGACCAGGATCGTCTGTTTGCACGGAGTGCCGAAGAAGATTGTTTCGGACTGAGGTACCCAATTTACCTCGAGATTCTGGAATAAGCTGCATGAAGCCATGGGGACCCATTTGAACTTCAGTACAGCACATCATCCGCAGACGGATGGACAGACCGAAAGAGTTAATCAGATTTTGGAAGATATGCTAAGAGCTTGTGCTTTGGCGTATGCTACCTCTTGGGATAAGAGTCTGCCGTATGCTGAGTTCAGCTACAATAACAGTTATCAGGCCAGCCTATAGATGTCACCTTTTGAGGCATTGTATGGTCGACCTTGTCGAACGCCATTGAATTGGAATGAGACAGGTGAACGCCGTGTCTTTGGGCTGGACAATCTTCAAGAAGTCGAAGAGCAGATTGCCATGATCCGGGAAAGGCTGAAGATAACTCATTCAAGATAGAAGAGTTACACAGACAACCATCGCCGGGATCTAAGTTTTGAACCGGAAGATTTCGTATATCTCTGGGTTACACCTCTCAAGGGATTCAAGAGATTCCATGACAAAGGGAAACTTGCACCGCGATATGTTGGACCTTTTAAGATTTTGAGCCGCACAGGTAAAGTTGCTTACCAGTTGGAGTTGCTACAATCATTAGCGGGAGTGCACGATGTGTTCCATGTATCCCAACTGAAGAAGTGTCTCCGAGTGCAAGACGAGCAAACGCCCTTGCAATCGATCGAGCTACAGGAAGATCTGACCTACAAGGAGCACCCCATCAAGATTCTAGACACCATGGATCGAGAGACAAGAAATAAGTCAACCTGTTTATGTAGAGTTCAGTGGAGTAACCACGCAGAAAGTGAAGCTACATGGGAGCGCGAGGAAGAGTTGAAGAAAGAATTTCCGAACTTATTCCTTAGTTAGCCCTGAATCTCGAGGATGAGATTCTGTTAAGGGGGGAGGTTTGTAACACCACGATTTTTGCTTTTCATGAATTTAAATGAAATTTTGCACTTTTGTGAATTTTTGATTTTTGCTTTTCATGAATTTATTTGTATTTATTTGGATTTAATTTGAATTTATTCCCTTTTGAAATAATTAAATAATTTAAATTTATAAATAAAATTTTGTTGGAAATATTTTATTTAAGTCCAAAATGCCCCAAAGTATTTTCCAGAATTTTTCTGTAATTTTTCTGATTAATTTGCTATTTTTCTTGAATTGTTTGAATTTCTAGAAATTATTTTAATTATGTAATCGCCGAGTGGGTTTTACTACTCAAGCGACCGAGCCCGAGTTAGACTCGAGTCTGAGTCCGATTCGAACCCGACCTAGCCCCAATCGCGCGGCCAATGGATCAAGATCCAACGGCCCGCGTGCGTCCACGTCACCCACGCGGGGATCGGATCGGATACATTCGCCCTGCGCAATCCGAGCCGTTGATCGTGCCACGTGGACGACCACAATGGAGCCACGTCACCCATGTTCCCTACATGTATGATCCTTAGACCTGAGATTGTCATATTCCCTACATGTGTAATAGTTTACCTTGGGGTTACTAAACACTATTTCCTAACCGAATAGTTATAAACGTAGCTTTCATGTTTACTATGAAACATGCAGAGGGAAGTGAGCAGTCGAGATGGAATTTGCCACTCCAATGTAACGGAGATATATGTCTAGGCCACTCGTGTGATATGATTAAGGAAGTGCATGGTCATGCCGTGATTGAGAAGTCAATCACAACTTATTAATATATCACGGATACGAGAGATGGATTGAACTGTCAAAGGACGACATGCTTCTCGCCTTGAGTTCGATCTTCATATAGTTTGGCAAAGGGATTATTACATCAGTACTCTAATCATATGCGTTTGGGAGTTGGCACGCTCTGCAAGGAGCCGCTACCGACTATTGGATTAGAAAAGGGTTTTCCGAATCCATGTCCAAATGCGCATGAACCTACAGGGTCACACACTTAACGGGCTGGGACGCATCAATTTGGATTGGATCCGTAATTAATGGACCTCATGGGCTTAGCGTGTAGATGGGCCCTGACTGCCTAGGGTTTCACCTTGTGGCTATATAAGGAGGGGAGGAGGCTGGACGCAGGACAGACTTTCGTGCGGTTTAGAGGTGTTTCGCCAGAAACCCTAGCCACCTCTTCTCGTTGCCCCTGCCGAGCGACCCGGTGCTTGCACAATCGACGCACGGCGTTCCATCCCCGGATGTGTGGACTGCTGTGGTGACGCTGCTGCTACTACGGCGTGGAGAGGATGATCCACAGCGAGGACGATCCGTGGTGAGGACGATCCGCAGCGAGGACGATCCACGGCGAGGACGATCCACGGCGAGGACGGATCACGGCGAGGACGATACACGGCGAGGACGATCCACGCCGAGAACGATCCACTACAACGACGTGCGAAGGATTCCGCAACTGCGTGTCTAGTGGTAATAGATCTATGATCCCCTTCTTGCGAGTAGCTTTTCTGGTTTGCGATAGAAATTTTAATTTGTGCTAGAGTAGCATACCGCGTTCCCCAACAGTGGTATCAGAGCCATCTCGTGTAGATTCATGATCTAGATGTTGCACATATGGTATGTGAGCATAGTAGATTGGATCTATTACATGTTCAACCGATTCATGTGATGGATTGGTGGAGGCAACCGTCGATGAGATCGATCGGTTTAGGGTTTGAGGAAAGTGCAAACCGAATCAATCTTGATTTGGGTGAGTCCGTTCATGGTACGACGTTGCCCTTACCGGTCGGGTTACCGCCATAAGGGTTCACGAATCGCAACCATATGGGACCAAGCCAATCAGATTGAATCGGATTGGGTCAATCTGATTGATCCGTGGAGATTTTGAGAGCGTTTTCTTTTAACAGAACACATGCCTCTGAAAAAAATTTCCAAGGGCGTTCAGCGGGATAGCCGCTAGGGGCGCTGCCCCTTGGACCCTGCCAAGGGCGCTGTCCCTTGAACCCCGCCTTGGGCGCTGCTCCTGGACCCCGCCAGGGGCGCTGCCCCTTGGAACCCCGCTAGGGGCGTTGCCCCTTGGAACCCCGATGTCGTAGAATCTATTTTGTTTAACTCGTTTTTGCAGGATGTTCTGTGAAATAGTATGGCCTATGTGTATGTGATGCATGTAATATTTACATGGCCTGCGTGCCATGTCAAGCCATAAGGCTATTTCATTATCAAAAAGTTGTATAACGACCTGCGTGTCGACTTGTGATGCTTGGAACCTTTATGTAAAATTCATTATCAAAAGTTGTAAGGAGTTGCATCTACAATAATGAAGATGGTGGCATCGAGCATGATGGATAGGTGGACAATCAAGCAAGATGGCTAAGTGAATTGGCAACCATGATGATGGAGATCATAATGCTAAGGGCCATGCTATTTCACAGCTTAATTTTGATTTTCTGTGGATTTGTGTTTAATCCTTGCTATTTTCTTTATGCTCATTGCATGTGATGCCATGTTCATAGTAGATATTGTTCATCCCCATAGTTATAAAAAAATTTAAATCAAATATGTCCATCAAATTGTTGCACCCATCAAGAATTTAGATCATTATTGATATGACTACCAAAGTAGTATATCAATGACTATCTTAATAGATGATAGGGATGTGTTGGACACATCGCGCATAACAATGGTTGATTTAATTGAGCTATCAAAACGGTTTTGGGCTTAAGGACATAAGTGGTTGGACTATGATTTTAGTAATGAAGCAATGGATACAAGACGATTGGTGTCTAGGAAAACACACATGAGGCTAGGTTTCTTAATTGGCACCCGAAAACGGGAAGTGCTCCCTCCCTCATGTGAGCCCTAGGGGCAAGTTGACCTGGCCATGACTCAAGTTGACAGAGGCATTCATTACTTGTTTTCATGCTCAACCAACAAGAGTTACATAAGATGTAATTAGCAAAGATGTTGCTTACCTATGTCATTTGATTTCTAGCAGTGATGCCAAAGCTCACTAGTGTTTGATGAATATGGATCTTGAATACTCACCATGTGTCCATAAAGGGGGCACATGATAGGAGTTTCTTTTGTTAAAATGTTTATTAAAAGTATTACACAAACATAGTGCTTAGAAACTTTGCATGTTTTTGTTGTAGTTCAATGGTACCTCCTGCTGCTCCTACTGCTGCACCTGGTTTTGCTTTGAGATCGGTTTTGGAAAGAGAAAAAACTAAATGGAACAAATTTTGTTGATTGGTATCGCAACTTGAGAATTGTTCTCAAGCATGAAAAAAAGGAGTATGTTCTAGAGAATTCAATCCCTGATGAACCGGCTGAAAATGCTCCTCGAAATTTGAAGGTTGATTATGAAAAACATGTTAATGCCTCCGTGGAGGTCAGCTGTCTCATGCTTGTCACCATGGACTCTGAGCTGCAAAAGCAATATGAGGACCAGGATGCTTACAATATGATTGTGGGCTTGAAGGGCATGTTTGGGAACCAAGCAAGGGCTGAGAGGTATGGTATCTCAAAGCTTCTGTTTGCTTGTAAGTTGGCTGAAGGCAGTCCAGTCAGCCCACATGTAATCAAGATGATTGGCTACATTGGGAGATTGGAAAAGCTTGAGTTTCCCCTTAGCATTGGTCGGGCTACAGACGTAATTCTCCAGTCTCTACCTCAGAGCTTTGAGCCATTCATTATGAATTTTCATATGAATAGCATGGAGAAGAGCCTGACCGAGCTACATGGGATGCTCAAGGCTGCCGAGGAAAGCATTAAGAAGAAACCCAATCATGTGATGATGGTTCGGAAGACAACTGCCTTCAAAAAGAGAAAAGCTAAGGCTTGGGGAAAGGGAAAAGGCAAGGGCAAGGCTCAAGATGAGATCACGAGCCTCAAAACTAAGCTTCAGAAGCTCAAAGTTGGCCCTCAACCTGAAACCCAGTGCTTCTATTGCAAGAAGTCAGGACATTGGAAACGGAACTGCGAGAAGTACCCGGCAGATAAAAAGAATGGGAGTGTGACTTCCACTTTAGGTATTAATGTTATAGAAATTAATCTTGCTACTTCTTATTCCAGCTCTTGGGTATATGATACCGGATCAGTTGCTCACATTTGCAATTCGATGCAGGGGCTCACAAAGAGTAGAGACTTGGCAAAAGGAGAAGTGGATATTCGCGTGGGGAATAAAGCAAGAGTTGCTGGTCTTGCCGTTGGCACCTACCCATTGCCTTTGCCTTCTGGATTAGTTTTAGAACTTAATAATTGTTATTTTTTTCCATCTTTGAGTAGAAACATTATTTCATCTTCCTGTTTGGAATATGAAGGTTATGAATTCAGAATAAAGAACTTTACTTGTTCAATATTTTTGAATGATATGTATTATGGTCGTTGTCCCATGGTGGATGGGTTATACGTCCTTGAACTCAAAGAAAAACATGTCTATAACATTAATGTCAAAAGACCTTGACCAAATGATTTGAACCCTACCTTCTTATGGCATTGTCGCTTGGGTCACATAAATGAGAAGCGCATGAAGAAGCTCCATGGTGATGGACTTCTCACCTCATTTGATTTTGAATCATTTGAAACATGTGAGTCTTGTTTACTTGGCAAGATGACAAAAACCCCTTTCACAGGTTTTAGTGAGAGGGTGAGTGAATTGTTGGCCCTAGTACATACAGATGTATGTGGACCAATGAGCTCGATTGCTAGAGGTGGATTTCAGTACTTTGTAACTTTTACTGATGACTTTAGTAGATATGGATATATCTATTTAATGAGGCATAGGTCTGAAACCTTTGAAAGGTTCAAAGAGTTTCAGAACGAAGTACAAAATCAACTTGGCAAATTAATAAAACACTTACGATCAGATCGTGATGGCGAATATTTGAGCCAAGAGTTTGGTGATCATCTAAAGCAATGTGGAATCGTTCCACAACTTACTCCGCTAGGAACGCCTCAATGGAATGGCGTATCCGAACGACGGAATCGAACTTTATTGGATATGGTTCGGTCAATGATGAGCCAAACAGATCTGCCATTATCCTTCTGGGGGTTCGCTCTAGAGACAGCTGCATTCACATTAAATAGGGTCCCATCAAATTCCGTTGAGAAGACACCATATGAGTTATGGACTGGGAGAAGTCCCATGTTGTCATTTCACAAGATATGGGGATGTGAGGCTTATGTAAAACATTTGCAATCAGATAAACTCGCACCTAAATCAGAAAAATGCTTCTTTGTGGGGTAGTATTAAGGCGATTCGTCCACCTGGTCAGGTCATGACTTGGGATGATTTTAAAGGAGCCTTTCGTGCAGTGCACATTCCTGCTAGTCTGATGGAGATAAAGAAACGAGAGTTCTATGATCTTTGTCAGGGGTCTATGTCAGTGATGGACTATCTGCATAAGTTCAATTATCTGGTTCGCTATGTAGCAGATGAGGTCCCGAGTGAAGCCCGAAAAGTCTCCCTGTTTTGTCAACATATCAACGAGGAGATTCGTCATTCGCTCGCACCACTTGACATCCCCAATATGCAAGTGCTTGTGGACAAGGCGATTTGTGTAGAGGACAGCGACAAGGTAGTTTTGGAGAACCGAAAGCGTAAGTGGATGGCTCGGAAATCTGCCGGTGCCGGTACTTCGAGACCACGTTCTGGGCAAACTGTCAGTGCTCAGTCCGTGGCATCGCCACCTCCACGATCTCAGAGGAACTTTCCCCAACCTGTTCTGTCTGCGGCTCAACCTTCTGGCCGCGGAGGCCAGATTCGTGGAGGGCAGGACAGGATGGCCGCACTCACCTGCTATGCTTGCGGTGAGAAGGGACATATCTCTACTGTTTGTCCGAGCAAACGTCCTGTAGCTGCTCGACCTCAAGTTCCAAGCGGTCCGATTCGCCCGCAAGGTTTTGTAACCGGGCGTGGTGGACACTTAGGAGGGCGTTCTAGCCAAAAAGTAGCCCCGAGTCAAGTCCGTGGTTGACTTAACCTAGTGACCGCGGAGGAGGCCAGTAATGCTCCAGATGTGGTAGTTGGTATGTTTCTCATACACTCAGTACCCACTTTGGTTTTATTTGATTCGGGCGCTTCGCATTCTTTCATTTCTTCAAAGTTTGTTTTGAAACATAAGGTTGAGACTAACAGAATGCGTGATCCAATGTTAGTCTATTCTCCTGGTTCGGTTATGCGAGCTGAGCGCATATGCCTTAGAGTACCCATAGTGATCAATGAAGTTCTATTTTTGGGAAATCTGATTCAGATTGATACCCCTGGACTCAATGTTATCCTTGGGATGGATTGGTTATCTCAAAATCAAGGACATAGTGATTACGCAAATCGTTCCATTTCACTGGTGAATTCGGATGGAATCAAGACTAAGTATTACTCCAGACGATCAAATGTGCTTAAGGCTTCTTTCCTTTCGCTTTCTGTGCCAGAATTAAGTCAAGTACCAGTGGTCTGTGAGTATCCTCATGTGTTTCCTGAAGAATTACCCGGATTGCCCCTAGATCGGGATATGGAGTTTGTTATCGACTTGCTGCCAGGAACAGCACCATTGTCCAAACGTCCATATCAGATGCCCTCTGATGAGTTGTTGGAATTGAAGAAACAACTCAAGGAGCAATTAGCTAAGGGTTTTGTTTGCCCTAGTTCGTCTCCATGGGGTAGTCCAGTGCTCTTCGTCAAGAAGAAAGATGGTAGTTTACGCATGTGCGTGGACTATCGATCCTTAAACGAAGTCACTATCAAAAATAAATATCCTCTTCCTCGGATTGATGATTTGTTTGATCAATTAAATGGAGGTCGAGTCTTTTCTAAGATTGACTTGAGACTAGGGTACTTTCAACTCAAAATTCGACCGAAAGATATCCAGAAGACTGTGTTTACTACTCGATATGGTTTGTACGAGTATACAGTAGTTTCTTTTGGACTCACCAATGCACCAGCCACATTCATGAATCTCATGAATAAGGTATTCATGGAATACTTAGATAAATTTGTGGTGGTGTTCATTGATGACATTCTTATCTATTCTCGGAGTGAGCAGGAGCATGAACTCCATCTGCATTTAGTGCTTGATAAAGTGCGTGAACATCAGCTGTATGCTAAGTTCAGTAAATGTGAGTTCTGGCTCAAAGAAGTTGCCTTCTTAGGCCACGTTCTCTCAGAAGGAGGTGTTGCTGTTGATCCCAGCATGGTTAAGGATGTACTTGCTTGGGAATAGCCACGGACTGTTCCCGAAGTCCGAAGTTTTCTTGGGTTAGCCGGGTACTATCGGCGATTCATTGAAAACTTTTTCAAAATTTCCAAGCCGATGACTGAGTTACTCAAGAAGGAGAATAAGTTTGAGTGGACGTCAGCTTGTGAAGTTAGTTTCCTAGATTTGAAGCGAAGGTTTACGTCAGCTCAAATTCTTGTCTTGCCTGATGTGCACAAAAACTTTGATGTATTCTGTGATGCTTCACGTCAGGGTCTTGGTTGTGTGCTGATGTAGGAAGGAAAAGTCGTGGCGTATGCTTCACGCCAACTGAAACCTCATGAAGCCAATTATCTAACTCATGATCTAGAATTGGCTGCCGTAATTCATGCTCTTAAGTTATGGTGACATTATCTCATCGGAAACCGAGTTGAGATATTTACCGATCATAAGAGTTTGAAATACTTTTTCACCCAACCAGATCTAAACTTGAGACAGCGCCGATGGTTGGAGCTAATCAAGGACTATGATTTGGGAATTCATTATCATCCGGGAAAAGCTAATGTGGTAGCTGATGCCCTCAGTCGCAAGCTACACACTAGTAATACCTTGTCGGGTGTTTGTCAACCCCAGTTACTGGATGAGTTTCGTAAACTCAACTTGGAGATGGTAGGGGAAGGATTTGTGGCTACATTAACCCTACAACCTACCCTTGAATCCCAAATTCAAGCTACTCAGTTGAAAGATGAAGGAGTAGCTGAGATCAAGCGCAACTTGAAAGAAAGCGCATCATCGGAGTTTTCAGAATGAGTTGATGGTCTAATCATGCATGGACATCAAATATATGTCCCGAATGATCAGGAGATCAAAGAATTGATCTTGAAAGAAGCTCATGAGACTCCGTTGTCAATCCACCCTGGAAGCACTAAAATGTACCAAGATATTCGAAAGATGTTTTGGTGGCCTGGTATGAAAAGAGATATCACTGCATACGTCGCCATTTGTGATGTGCGTCAGCGAGTTAAAGCAGAGCACCAACGACCAGCTGGAATGCTTCAACCCTTGAAGGTTCCGGAGTGGAAATGGGATGAGGTCGGAATGGACTTCATCATTGGCCTGCAAAAATCATCTAATGGCCATGACTCTATTTGGGTAATCATCGACCGGTTAACCAAAGTTGCTCATTTTATACCAGTACGCGTTACCTACAATGGAGCTAAACTTGCAGAACTCTACCTGAAACATATTGTCCGACTACATCGAATTCCTAAAACCATTGTGTCTGACCGTGGACCCCAGTTCACTTCGCGGTTCTGGAAGAATTTGCATGAACTCCTAGGAACCAAGCTGCTCTTCAGCACAGCTTACCATCCCCAGACCGATGGACAAACTGAAAGAACAAATCAAGTCCTTGAAGACATGCTCAGAGCTTGTATTCTTTCGTATAACTCAAAGTGGGAAAAGTGTTTAGCATTTGCTGAGTTTTCCTACAATAATAGTTATCAAGCAAGCCTTCAAATGTCTCCGTTTGAAGCACTGTATGGAAGAAAATGCCAAACTCCTCTCTTCTGGTCCGAAGTCGGTGAAAGAAAGTTCTTTGGACCCACAGTGATTCAGGAAGCTGAGACGCAAGTCAGGCTAATCCGCGATCGGTTGAAAGAAGCTAAGTCTAGACAAAAGAGCTATGCTGATAATCGTCGCCGTGATCTGAGCTTCAATGTAGACGATTTTGTCTATTTTAAGGTGTCGTCGTTACGTGGCACGAAGCGATTCCAAGTTCGCGGAAAGTTAGCGCCGAGATACGTCGGTCCATATTGCATTCTTGCAAGGAAGGGTGAAGTAGCTTATCAGTTGGAGCTTCCACCTCAACTTGCGGATGTGCATGACGTGTTTCATGTCTCTCAGTTGAAGAAGTGTCTTCGAGTTCCTACTGAACTCACTCCTCTGGACGCAATTGAACTTCAACCAGATCTTACATACCGTGAATATCAAATTCGCGTTCTGGAGGAAGCTTAACGACTTACTCGTAATCACGTAATCAAGATGCTTCGAGTTCAGTGGAGTAATCACACCGAAGAAGAAGCAACCTGGGAACGTGAAGATCGTCTTCAATCCGAGTTTCCATCTTTCTTTTCTGAATCCTTGTAATCTCGAGGACGAGATTATTGTAAGGGGGGTAGAACTGTAACATCCTGAGTTTGTACTGGCCTTTTTAAATGTTAATTATCCTTTGAGAGTTATTTGGAATTCAATTTGGAGTTAATTGTTTTTGGATTTGTTTGCTCGATCTGTTTCGTTTTAGTTTTTGCTCCAAAATCTCGTTTCGTGTTGCGGTTAGAATTTCCGAGCAACCGTAATTTCCAAACCTTCTTTAGCTATCCTAGAGTCTATCCTAAAGGTTTCCGAGAAGGGTTTTTGAGTTTCGGAGCTTTTTCGGGGTCTTTTGGGGTTTTTCTGCCTCAGGCGAGATCGCCACTCGGCCTAGAGTGCCTCGAGGGGTTCGGGCAGGGGGGCAGGGCGCCCGTTCTGACCGGCTACCCTGGCCACCTCACCGTGTTCTAGAGGGTTCACCTCCCCCAGCCAACTCCCTCATCCTCACTTCACTCCCTCTCACTCTCACCCTCACCCTCTAGCTCTCTCTCCCATGGAGCTCTCTCCCTCTCCCTCGAGCTTTCCCTCTCTAGCTCTCTCTCCCATGGAGCTCTCTCCCTCTCCCTCGAGCTTTCCCTCCAGCTAAACCTCTCCCTCCGGTGTTCTGGAGCTCGTGGAGCAGCTGGCTAAGGAGGAGGACGTCGCTTCCCAAACCCTAGACGAGCACTGTGGTGAGTGGAGCAAGTTTCAGTCAGATCTGTGATGACTTGAGCTTGATCTTGTACTTTTCTCCATTTCTATCAACTTTTCCTTTAGCCAAAACCCTAGAAAACCTAGTAGTAGAGCTCAACTGTTAGTTAGCTGAATATCTAGACCTAGGTTAGGTGCTAGAGTTCTCGTTAGTGCGAAAATTGAGATCGGAAACCCTAAATACGTTTTTATCGGATATAATTGGGTAAATGTCATTTTCGTAGCTTTTGGAAGTAAACCTTGGAACCCTAGTTCCAAAAGCTAGGAAAAGGACACTAGAATATATTCGACGTCGTTAAAGTCCGAGTT
The DNA here is from genome assembly GCA_036346355.1 of Rhipidocladum racemiflorum. Classification (NCBI taxonomy): domain Eukaryota; kingdom Viridiplantae; phylum Streptophyta; class Magnoliopsida; order Poales; family Poaceae; genus Rhipidocladum; species Rhipidocladum racemiflorum. The sequence continues at coordinate 10,135,320 of CM070592.1, read as the reverse complement.
TCGCGAAAGGAATCGAGTTTGAATTCGATTCGGGGTGAAAGTCGGAATTTAGCATGAATTAGGACTCTAGAGTTTCTCGGATTAGGAATTAGGCCAAACGAGGTCGGAACCTCGGGTGGTTTGTGCAAATGGGTCCTTGTCATCTCCGAGAACCCATTCGTGCAATCGCCGCGAATTTCCGAAGTCGTTTGTGCGAAAATCCTTTTTCTGGAAAATTCAGTCGACCTGTGGCCGGCACTACCGATGTGGTAAGTCCGGTACTGCCGCTCAGGCCGGCACTACCAACCCTTGTGGCCGGTATTGCCGGGCTTAGGCCGGCACTACCGCTCCCGCAACGCCGGTAGTTATTTTCCAGAGAGGTGCTCTTTTAGGATTCGCAGCCGCCGGTACTACCGACCCTTGCGGCCGGTACTGCCGACTGTAGAGCGGCACTACCGAGGTTTGTACGCTGGTACTGCCGGTCTCCAGTTCAAGTTTTGGTTTTCGTTAAGTTTCTCTCTGTCGTGTTCGCTTATTGGTTGTTGTCCGCTTCTTTGAGCTTTTTGCCTTGTTCTCGTTGGATCTTAATCGTTTCCTCGTTATTTCTTTTGTCGCGCTTTCATTTAGACGTTGACGCCTTGGGAGCAGTAGGCGAGGATCCGGACTTCGACCCAGAGGACACGCAAAACCAAGAGCAAGCAGGCAAGCACCCCCTTTGAACATATTGCTCCTATAATTGCAAAAGTATTTGATGTTTTGCAAAATGATTATGCATGCATATGATTATGACAAGTATTTAAATGGTGGGAATAGGTAGATACCCTAATGGTTGGATGGCTTATCTTAATATCGTTGTTACCCTAGAATCCTTGAGTAACCCTAGATTAAGGATAGACGCTATAATAAGTGTCATCAGGGATTATAAGTCTAATAGTTGCATACGCTTAGCCCAGCTTTAAACTGATTGAATAATGATCGGTGGACTCAGTCAATCAAAGATTTTCGATACGTTATTAGGATTTCAGAAATGGTGATTTCGGAAAAACAAAGGCAATGTTGGTAAAAGATGAAAAAGGAAAAGGTGTACGGTGATTTATGCCGGACGGATGATGGGAGGTCTCGTCTGTGCAATCCTAAGGACTGAACTTGACGTTTTTAACCAAGTCCTTTCGTACAACCACATGTGCTAGTATGGGATAGCCTAAACCAAGTACAGGAGTTGGAATTTGATCTTGCGCCATGGTAGGTCGAAGTAGTTGGGCAATACCGACGTGCTGGTGTTGCTTAGAATACTCCCTCACCACGCGCAGGTGTTGGAGACTTTCGTGAAACAACGGTGGATGCTTTGCTGAGGGTAAAAGGCACGATGGGTTGTTAGCCATTGTTGGATCCATGTGGGTGAATCAGGTTTGGAGTTTAAGGTACCCAAACACCTTAATTGGGGGGTACTCTCGCCTGGCCCGGGGGTACTCTGTGTGGGTGTGTGGAGCCCCCACCCAAAGCAAAGAGCGCACATCGCCGGGGCTGACGCAAGACTAGATGCCGACAATTGGAACAGTTTCGTCACAATCTAGCAAAACGGATATGGTATGTATCGCGTGGCATGGTTGACATGATTGCTAGAACGTGTCGTGTGGGTAAAGTGTGATGCCCTAGAACTTGAGAGTGATTGTAGGGTTTTTCTTCCTTGTTTTTGTTTCGGAAAGGAATGACGGTTTTGTCGGGGGATGAAACAATTGAAGAAATTGCCACATTTTAATATTAATTTTGGTGTTTTGGGCTAGGGGAAAAAGGACGAAGAAAACCTGGGCCTGGACCGGGAATCCCCCTTCCCACCTCCACCTCCCCACCCCCCTAGTGGGCCGGCCCACTTCCCCCACCAAGGGGTGTGCCCCCACCTTGTGGCCGGGCACCCTCCCCAAACCCTAGGGTGCCTCCCCTTCCTCCCCTAGCAGCCACACCACATCTCCTCTCCCTCCCCTGCGTGGTGGCTCAAGATCCGCCGCGAAACGCGAAGGAGAAAGCGAGAAGAGGATCCGTTGAGGCGTGGGGAACAAGCAGATTTCGTTTTCGGTGATCGCGTGTTCTTCATGGAATCTCAAGGGAGAACTTTAGGTAAAATTCCCAATATTTTACCCCCTGTCATACCTAGGATTGGGAGTGTTTTAGATCTGGTGGTGATTGGATTGGATGGGATTTGAAGGGGGAGAAGGGTAGTTGTTCACGTGGTGCTGTTTCTGAGAGGGAAGATTGTGCAGCACGGCTTGTTTCATGTTTTACGTGACCTAGACGATTTTTCCTGCAAAAACCTATATCTAGAAAGTTGTATATAACGTCGAGATCTAGCTTCTGTAATTTTTTCAGAATTTTTAGGATGACGGTATGAGAGTTATCTCTCTCGGAAGTTGATGAACAGAATCTGGAAACAGATTTCGTCCCCTGTGTTGGACGTCTGTTTAGGCATAATTAACAATGGAATTGAAATTTATGGTCTTCATGAAAGTTGTAGATCTCGTCAATATCTAGCTCCTATAATTTTTTTTATATTTTTCTGATCTGTATAGAAAAAGATACGAAATTGTGAAGAGTGGTTGCTGCTGTTTAACCCGGACAGATTGGGGTTTTTGGCGTTTAAGAAGGGAACGGGGGTTAGGAAGCGCGTGTTCGAGTTACGTGATCATTTGTGTTGTTGCTATGTACTGAAATATTGCTTGTTCAGGTGGTGCCCTTTCTGGACGCAACTAGATTCGTCTTCAACGTCGGTAAAGGCAAGTGGAAGTAGCGGTCTTGCTAAACTATAACTCGCTATTTGTTTCGTCTTCAATATAAACCTTAATTGCAGCACACCTACATGGTTTAACTACTTGTTTATGAGATTGCAATATCCTATCCTGCATTGTGATGTGGTTGTTTGGCTTTTGAATCATGAGTAAGAATGAAGAAAGATGTTGTTTGCAAGATGAATTGTTGAGATATTCTATCTCAATGATGTTCGCATTTTATCCATGCTATTTGATGGTATGCAAGCATGTGAATTCAGAGTGGGAAGTTATGAATGTATTTATGCATGAAGCATTAACTGCATAATCATGCATTGGAAGTTTGTCGACGCCAGCATGCGCGACCGTACCGGTACAACACCGTGTGTTCCTGAGAAAGGGCACGGTGAGGAGGATCATGGCATAAGCATGTGCACAATCATATGCATTCTACTGAGGTTGTGTGGACTCTGTAATGTGGTATTGGACATGAGGAATTTGGTATGCTAGTTTTACTGTGGCTGTGTTATTTGTTAGAAGTTGTTCCGCTTGCTGAGATTACCCAATCTCACCCCTTGTTATTTTGTTGTTTTCAGTAGTTCTCATGAGTCGTAAGCTTGAAGGGTGGGCTTAGTAGCACAATCAACCCTCCGGGTCATCACGAATCACATGGACTAGTTCATTTAATAATTCATTAGCTTGCTGAAATTTTATTAATCATAGAACTGTTGATGTCCTCTTTGGAGCTGTTTTACGTTTATGTTTGTTTTACGGTTGATTTAGACTTGTTATCTCTAGTATTGATGCTTTTATGTTATTCCCGTTTGTAATGTTTATTATGAATCTTGTTGTCGCCTTCCGTTTTGTCCTAATTTTAGGGAGATCTTTGTCGAAATTTTCTTGTACGACAGTTTAGATTTGTAGGGTGTTACAGCTTGGTATCGAGCGGGCTTCAGTCCGTGGTGTATGAACTTAGTGAAATACCATAGGTTCAACTAAAATGTGATTTGGGATAACTTAGAAACATGGCTTAGGTTATACTTAAAAAAATTTGCCATAGGATAGCAACATTAAAATTTGTGTTAGTGGAATAACTAATTTAAAATTTGACACACATGGATGCACAAGAGGAAAGGGTATGGGTATCTTTGCCTCATGCTTTAAGGTTGAATTTAAGCTTTGTTGTTGAATGCTACGTTTGATAATGTATGTTACTATGATTTTGAGATGATTGATTGAGTTGTTCTTGTTATCGTGATAAGGGATTTTTTGGTGCCGAAGGGTTTCGGTCACCTTTTGTTTGTAGTCAGTGTGGTTTGACGGTGTGGCGAGTAGAGTCACCACCGAAGAACTATTAAACCCTGTAGGGAAAGAGTACTTATCCGTGTCATCATAGATCGGGTAGTGACTGGAGTCAAATAGAATAGGTTGGTGATGGATTCCTTCGGATGTTCTTTACCGTGTTGACGGTCGGTTTTGGTTGGTTTTACGGGTATGTGGTTGGTTCAAACCGAGGAAAATGCTTAGTTTTGAGCACTCATTGATTGTCCTTTTGGCGGTTTGTGGTTTTGTCTCCTTTGAGTGAAGACACGTAAGAAGAGTTCTACGTTATGCGTCTTTTGGTCACAATTTTGCTTTGGAACCTGATTTATTGTTATGGACTCGTCGTTGGGAGGAAATTTACGTGGTTGTTGTTTCCCGATTTTTTAAAAAAAGAAGGGGGTTGAAGTTTCTCCTGTTGCAGATCAAGCTGGATGGAGCTAAGTTTGAATCTTTATCGGAAAAATTTGGTTGGACATTTGGTCTTCCCTTATGCATCCGTCTTCCTTTGTGGAAAGTGTAGGTTTTGGATTTCTTGAAGAGTTTTGGTTACTAGGATTGAACATTTGAGGGTCGAACTCTCTTGCATTTATGTTTGGATTTTGTTTTTCTTCCTTGCACGAAAAGAAGAAATTTTTATCGGTGTTTGTTCTTGATCTAGAACTGTGTTTGTTTTTAATGTTTGGGATTGCCTCCTGTTTGTCAAGGGTAGGTGACCCATGACGGTGTTTAGAAATTTTATGTCTGTGTTACGTAGTATGTAACAATGTGGTTTATGGAATGATGTACTTCTAAGTTAATTTGTGAGTTGAATCAATTAAGATGTAATTGTTATCTTTAGCTTGAGATTAAATAAACTTCTAGTATTGTAGATTGCTCTATAGCGATAATGATTGAATGTGTTAATGTGCATGCTTAGGATTTATTGCATTATTTTAATGTGCCCTTGACCATGGACAATGTTTAAAGCTTTAAATCTTGATGCGTAGTTAGAACATTAAGATGATGTAAGCTACTGTGAAGGTAATAGAAAATTGGTGGGTTATTTAGAGACATTTTAATATAAGGTCGGTAGAACAATTTAATTGTAATGGTGGACTACCGATATTGTTAAAGAAACCATGCTGGTTGTTTAATGATGTTCTAATTTAACGTGTTAGTAGAGAAATTTAATCGTGTTGGCTAGTGACTTTAACTTGGAAATTGATTAGAGTTGATATTTATGACGTTGCAAACTATTAGTAGATTCGGAAGTATGCAGTTGTGTTCCAATAATGCTAGTATCGATATCAATTGGGAAGACATAAGTTTTTGCCATTGCCGTAAGAGCTTTGTGATGATTTAACCTATTCAGTTCACTTTAAAAAAAAAGGCTGGAGTATGTCTTGGAGTGGCAATTTTGCTATAACCCGTGTATAGGGTAGCTAAAAAAAATTTAAATTTAATTTAACGTTGTTGTTTTAAGAGCTTTTGATGGCTTAAATTATTCAATCTATTTTACATAATTGGAGTATGTTGTGTAGTGACAGTTTGTCATAGCCTATGGATAGGGTAACTAAAAGCAATGTTGTTGTTTTACAATTATGCCAATTATTGATATTGATGACTCAGTAGTGGTGGTAACTGTTTAGATTAATTGTTGAAAACCTTTGTTAAAATGGGGGAAATTGTAACATGTTGTGATGGAGTGAACCATGGATAGTTAGCATGACGCGTGATTTTGTCCTTAATAAATGTATGTTTTAAAGTTCTATTTACGATTTGTGCCTTGTTGAGATAATATTTACTTGTTGAGTCATCTTTTAGGTGAATAAATTTCCATTGTCGAGATGTTGACGCGTATGTGGTATGGAATTTATAGGTTCATCATGCTAAAAGACTTGTTGAAGCACTGCTTTTCAAATTTAGAATATGATGTTATAGGTTAGGCTGCTCCGTGGGAATCTTGATGAGGTAGTGTTGGTTGGATGTGTTTTTGATAAGCACTGTGAACTTTATTTATAATTGTGGAAAAGGTAATGAGAGTAAGAATTTGTTGTGTAGTTGTTGTTAAATCCTGATGGGCCTTCTCAATGAGTAAATAGGGAATATTGAAATCTAAATGATAAGGGTAGTGGAATACTATAGATGGCGGGAGTTATGCTGAACTTATGATTAAAAAATTCATATGGATTGGTTTGTCTGTTTGATATTTGGGTTGAATACTTTCGGTCAAAGTATTCTTTGTGCTGTGTTTCAGAGTTTCCCTAAATTTAGAATGATTCTGACAAATGTGGGTTAATTTCGAGGCTTAAAACAAGGACAAAAGAATGATTAACCTTGAAGTAATTTGTGGAGATTTTGGAATGTTATTCTATTAAATATCGCTGCTCATTCGTCTTTGATAAGAAAACTAGCTTAAGTTATGAATGCGAAATTTATGCTCAAGGATGTATGCTTTGACTGTGTCCGTAGTTTTCAAGGTCGAGTTATCGGTTGCATTGTGGATTAAAAGAAGTAGCTAATCCAATGTAAGTTTTGGAACTTCATGATCTGGAAATATTTGTATTTCTATTTTGGGCTAGAGTTGTGTTGTTGTGTGAGGTGTTTGACAGTTTTCGTTTAAGAGACGATTCTTCTGGTTGTGACATGAACGATATTCGTGGTTGAAACAATTTTTTCTGTTGGGAAGTGAGTTTGGTTCCTTTTAAGGAAAAAGAGATGGTGGTTGTGTGGAAGCATTTAATTCCTTGATCGGTTTCTTTTTCTGAATTGCTTGGCCTTGGATAAAAGTGAGATGATTTGTTTTGGTAAAAGTGAAATGCATTTGCAGAAGACTTTCGCGGTGTTTCTCTTTTGAATAGAGCTTCTCCCCGAAGAAAATTTTTTTTTGGTGTTTTTGGTTCTATGGAGTTCCTCTTCCAAGTTGAGTTCCCGTGTATGTGAATTTCAGCCTTTTGGTTTAAAGGTGGTGATTGTCGTTCGTTGTGTTAGTGAGAATTAAGATTTCTTTTACGTTCAAGCTTGGGGTAAGAAAATGAATGTTTATGTTATGGTTGAGTATATTCAAGGATTGTACTCCTTGCCCTGGTCCTTGGGTGGAAGAATGTGAAGGCGAAACCTTCTTACAAGGGAAAACTAGTGTGGGTCGCTGATCGTAAGTAGTTTAAAAGTGAAGAGTAAAGAAAGGTTGTGTATGACTCAATTCAAACCTTTTTGGAGAATTGTTTTCATTGATGTGTTCCTCGGTGGGGTTGCTTAATTTAGTAGTGGACAACTTGGAAGTTGCAGGTAATTACATTATTTTTTGGAACTTTTTGTCGCTGGGTTCGAGCGAGTTTGTGTCAAACGTAGTGATTGTGTTCGGTTGTTATTGTTTCTGCGGATTTACAGACCCTGGTTGTAAAGTATGCTATCTCTGTCGTTGGTAAGGGTGGATATTGGTTCTTTTTGTAAAAGATCAATCACTTGTAGGAGATAGGAGTTTGTGTTTGGGTTGATTTAGAGACTTACCTAGAGCGTTGTGTCTCACATGGTTCGCGTCGTCGAATGCACGACAGCGTGGTAGAGGAGTTGAGATTGGAATGCGGAGTTTCGCGATCGGGTTGAAGAGAGAAGTGGGAGTTGAGATTCCAGATCGATACAGATTCACCTAATAGGTGTCCTTTTTAGGGAATAGTTCGTGTTAGTGTCCAATGAAAGATTTGTGGACCAATTAGTCTGAGCGGGATGCAACTTGGGAACTTGAGGACCAGATGCGGAAGAAGTATCCTACACTCTTTGAGGATGCTGAAGGTAAATTGTTGTTTACCTTTTTGCCTTCCTTTTCTTTTTCTTTCCGTAGCTAAAAGGAGAAGATTCGGGGACGAATCCTTTTTAAGGAGGGGAGAATGTGATGCCCTACAACTTGAGAGTGATTGTAGGGTTTTTCTTCCTTGTTTTTGTTTCGGAAAGGAATGACGGTTTTGTTGGGGGATGAAACAATTGAAGAAAATGCTGCATTTTAATATTAATTTTGGTGTTTCGGGCTAGGGGAAAAAGGCCGAAGAAAACCTGGGCCTGGACCGGGAATCCCCCTTCCCACCTCCACCTCCCCACCCCCCTTGTGGGCCGCCCCACTTCCCCCACCAAGGGGTGCGCCCCCACCTTGTGGCCGGCCACCCTCCCCAAACCCTAGGGTGCCTCCCCTTCCTCCCCTAGCAGCCACACCACATCTCCTCTCCCTCCCATGCGTGGTGGCTCAAGATCCGCCGTGAAACGCGAAGGAGAAAGCGAGAAGAGGATCCGTGGAGGCGTGGGGAACAAGCAGATTTCGTTTTCGGTGATCGCATGTTCTTCGTGGGATCTCAAGGGAGAACTTTAGGTAAAATTCCCAATCTTTTACCCCCTGTCATACCTAGGATTGGGAGTGTTTTAGATCTGGTGGTGATTGGATTGGATGGGATTTGAAGGGGGAGAAGGGTAGTTGTTCACGTGGTGCTGTTTCTGAGAGGGAAGATTGTGCAGCACGGCTTGTTTCATGTTTTACGTGACCTAGACGATTTTTCCTGCAAAAACCTATAACTAGAAAGTTGTAGATAATGTCGAGATATAACATCTGTAATTTTTTCAGAATTTTTGGGACTATGGTATGAGAGTTATCTCTGTTGGAAGTTGATGAACAGAATCTGGAAACAGATTTCGTCCCCTGTGTTGGACGTCTGTTTAGGCATAATTAACAATGGAATTGAAATTTATGGTCTTCATGAAAGTTGTATATCTCATCAATATCTAGCTCCTGTAATTTTTTATATTTTTATGATCTGTATAGAAAAAGATACGAAATTGTGAAGAGTGGTTAGCCCCTGAGGAAGATCCCTGTCCTCCCTTGAACTTCTTGAAGGTGGGTCGCTGAGAAGACCCACCCCCTCCACCAAAAGTCCTCTTCTGGCCCCCACCTGGGGCCGCAGGGACCCCTGAACCACCCGGGTTTTGCTTATCCCGGGAGAGCTCCAACTCGAGCTCCATGCCCTTCGCCTGCTCCACCACGGAGCAGAAGTCACGAGGGACAGTCGCCCCCATGACAACTCTGAACTCCTGGTTGAGGCCCCTACGGAACCTCCTTGCCTTCTCCCTGTCATCCGCTGCAACAGCTGGCACGAAACGCACCACGCTGTTGAACTCCGCCTCATACTCCGTTACCGACTTCTTTCCCTGGGAAAGAGTCGTCAGAGTATGCTCCATCCTCTCGAGGAAGGACTCGGGGTAGTACTTGGCTCGGAAACGAGCCACAAAATCCTCCCAAGTGGTCGGCCCAAGAGCGGGGGCTCTAGCGGCAAGAACCCCCTCCCACCAAATGTCAGCTTGGCCCTTCAGCTGAAAGGCCACAAAGCGAGCCCTTTGAACCGAGGTCAGCTCCAAAACCTCGAACTGCCGCTCCATGTACCGCAGCCAATCTGCGGCCTGGACCGGCGTGCCCGCTCCGTCAAAGGTGTCAAGACGGAGGGACATCCACTCTCGAAGACTCATCCTCGGCTCCGGCGCAGCGGGGCCAACAACGAGGCCAATGCAAGGAGGCACAATCGGGGCCACTGCGAGGGGGAGGCACAACAGCGAGGGCTGCCCGCACCGCCGGGCGCAGCTCCTAAATCTCCTCTGCGAGCCTGAACTAGGTCGTCATTGGCGGCGGGCACCCCCGCCGGATCTTGTTGGAAGCTCCTCTTGAGCTGGCCCATGAGCATTGGGCGGCCGCTACCCTCGGCGGACAGACTCGCAACTACGAGAGCCTCGCCACGACCTCGACGGCCACGGCGTCCACGGCCTCTACCCCTCGGCATGGTCGCTACGATCACACAAGCAAGCATATTCACAATCATAATCACAACATCAACATAATCAAAACTTTCAACAAATAAACAGCGCGATAAAGGAAATCGAAATCCATAAACCCATCCTACTGTGCATCCAAGTGTGTCAGATTTTAATTTAGTCATACCAGTCTTGCAATTTTTTTTTTTTTTTTTTTTTTTAAGGTTGCTATCCTATAACAAAGTTTTAGTTACAACCTAAGCCATGTTTCTAGATTATCCCACTTCAAAGTTTTAGTTGAACCTATGGTATGACACTAAAATATACATTCCAAGGACCTACAGCCCGCTCTGATACCAACTGTAACACCCCAGCTTCTACTAAGCCCAGAATGTCACCAAACATAGACCATAACACATTTAAACCATAATTTAAAGTAAATTACAGCAAGTAATCATTTAGAGTAATTGAAAATTTTGACAGCATCTTCTTTGTTTTTGCATGAAACTTAACAACATAATCATCATAACAATAAGTAGGATAAACAAGACCTTCACATGCAGCGATAATGATAACCAATCATCAATTAAAACATCAAAAGGCATCGCTAGCAAAAGAATAAGCATCAATTTAAGTCTAGGAAGATATAACAATTCACTCCATAGCCCCACATGATTCACATGAGGGAAACAACCAACATTAAGACCATAAACTAATGATTATTGCAATACTTATTGCAGTGTCTCCAAAAGAAGATGAATTAGCTAGATTGTGATACTACGTGGAGAAGTGTAGCTAAGTCCCTTTCCCGCGCGCCGATTTCATGGTACCTAAGGAAACAAACAACGAAAACACAAGCGTGAGTTCATCACTCAGCAAAGTGCATTGCAATGGAACAACAAAGATCAAGACAACAAACCATCATTCCAGTCTCCACGGTTATATCACAACACATCACATTTAACATAATTTGCAGCCTTTAAAACAACATGGTAATCATCTCATGAGCATCTCATGAGTACTCTCATCATCATCTCATAAACAACTTCATTTATGAAATTCATTCATGCAATGCAATGCACATGTCTTCTGAATACTCATACCGGTATGGTTGAGTGCACACCCGTCGGCATGCACCCTTTTCCCCTTCCATCCCGAAGATGGAGGGTGCCTATCACTCGCTTCCATTCACCTCGGTGAAGGAATCACGATGTAGGACTTATTCGAAAGAATAGCCCGGACTAGTCATAACAGTTCTCACCGCCTACCGGAATAGTTATGACTTATCTCACCGATCGGCCATGAAAAATATGCCATGTATGCAAAATGGACAGCAGCGTATTCATAAGTAGAAGTATTGCATATCAACACATTGCATCTCAACATGTAGGGCCGTATTTAACAATCGATCAGAATCAAGTTACCAACTTGGCATGTGATTCATTTATCAACAACAAGCATATTACTTTATCATGGCATAAGGACATTATATCATCGTCAATATTAAAACATGGAATGAGGACATTATATCATTTATAAAATGTAACTCATGGCAAAACAACATGTTATCTATCCCAATACTATCAAGCAATTCTAGCATCACATATAGCGTTAAATCCACAAAACACACTAGCCTTCAACCGCTGGCAACGGAGTGACGAGAGGTTGAGGGCACTCCCGAGGCACACCACCTGCAAACACGTGCCACACACTCAATTTGACTCCTCAAAACAGTACCCACTACACCCAATACACGATATACACCAAAACCCGAAATCACAGATTTGCCCGTTCTGGACAGCGGCTTCAAAAATCATAACTTGAGTTCTAGAATTCCAAATTGATTAAACGAGTACATCCTCGCGTAGCTTAGAAATTTCCCAACTTTTTCTAGTTATAGGTAAAGACTGATTCGGACTCTAATGTTGTTTAATCTATCGTTGAACACGAACTGTCTCAATCTCGTCACAGATTTGACAGCGCTCGGTAAAACAGGCATATCTTCTAAACGGCTGGGCGGAATTTCAATTTCTTTATATGCACGGAAAGATAATGAAATTATCTACAACTTCCTAGAAGTCCGTACGGCCAGATTCCAACTCTAAATTGGCGAAAACGCCTGCCCTATCTCGGGTCCCCAATCTGCCCGAACAGAACGTGAATACAACTCTAAATTTCATCAATCCTACCCCATGGCAGCACCTCCCTTGATCTAAAAACATGTTATTCAACCTCTACAGCAGTAAAAGATCCACCCCAAAGAGTTCCCCCATTACCTTCTTGAAGAATCACAATTTCCTCGCAAGATCTCCACCCGAACTCCTCCCGATCTCCTCCTCCCGCCGGATCTCCACGTCGCGAGTCCTCCCACCAATGAGGACAGCACCACGGCACGGTGTGGCAGCGAGGAGGTTGCACCGAGGTCGCTGGGTATGGGAGAGGAGGCGCAAGGGAGGGGTGGAGGTGAGGGAGAGGGAGATCTAGAGAGGAGGAAGGTGGGAGGTGGAGGGAGAGGAAGAGGAAGCAAGGGGGGGTGCGGCGCAAGGGTTGGGAGGAGCTAGGGCAGCAGCTCTCTCCCCCCTCCTCATCCCCTCATGGGCCAAGGAAACCACCACTTGGCCCACTAAGTTTTCCCCAAGGCCCGCACGTCCCCGGAGCGGCCCAAAAGCCCGAAAACCTCCCGAAACGAAATAAAAACCCAAACCATATGGTTTTTAACCTTGAATAACATATTTCGTAATGTTTGGTCCTCATAATTCCCATTTTATAAGTTTAGGACAATCCGTGGTGTCACATTCTCCCCTCCTTCAACAGGATTCGACCTCGAATCTAAAACGCACCAACACTGAACCCAAAGACAACGAAGGATAACTAGATTTTCACATCACATACCTGAGACGAAAAGCTCGGGATACTTCTCGCGCATACGAGACTCCAGCTCCCAAGTTGCTTCCCTCTCAGTCTGGTGCGACCACAAAATTTTGACAAATTTGAGCGTCCTGTTCTTCAGTACTCGCTCTGAGTTCTCCAGGATTCTCACAGGTCTGGACTCAAAAGTGAGGTTCTGATCAACCGCTAGTGGTTCTAACGGAACCACCAACTCCGGATCGTGCAAGTACTTCCTCAGCATCGATACATGAAACACATTGTGAACTCCTTGCATCGAATCCGGTAGCTCCAAGCGGTAAGCCAACTTGCCGACTCGAGCCAAAATAGGAAATGGCCCAACATATCTTGGGCTAAGCTTCCCTTTGGTACCAAAGCGTACCACACCCTTGGTAGGAGACACTCGCAAGAGCACACTGTCACCCACCTCAAACTCTAAATCCCGCCTTCTCACATCAGCATAACTTTTCTGCCTGCTCTGCGCGGCGAGAAGGTTCTGTCGCACCTCTGCCACACGATCCACTGTCTGCTGCACCCAGTCTGGACCAAGAACGGCTCTCTCTTCCACTGCATCCCAACAAAGTGGCGATCGGCACTTCCGGCCATAAAGTACTTCATAAGGAGCAGCCCGGATGCTGGAATGGTAGCTGTTATTATAAGCAAACTCTGCAAGAGGCAAATGATCTTCCCAACTACCTTTCCAAGCCAACACACAGGCCCTGAGCATGTCCTCCAAAGTCTGGATGGTACGCTCAGACTGCCCATCCGTCTGAGGGTGAAAGGCGGTACTGAGGCGAAGCTGCGTACCCAAAGCACTCTGCAAACTCTCCCAGAACTTGGAGACAAACTTCGCATCCCGATCAGAAATAATGGTCTTGGGCACACCATGCAGTCTCACTATCTCCCGCACATAGATGGGAGCCAACTCGCTCGCTGAGTTGGTAGTGCGGATAGGAATGAAATGCGCGGACTTGCTGAGACGATCCACCACAACCCAAACAGCATCCTTCCCTCATGGAGAACGATGTAAACCAACCACAAAATCCATGGAGATGTCATCCCATGGCCACACAGGGATTTCCAACGGCTGCAACAGACCGGCGGGACGCTTATGCTCAGCTTTGATCTTCTGACAGATCCCACAAGACGCCACATACTTGGCAATATCCACTCTCATCCTTTTCCACCAGAAGTTCTTCTTCAAGTCCCTGTACATCTTGGTCTCCCCAGGATGGACCGTGTACGGGGTGCGATGAGCCTCTTTCAGAATATCCTCTCTCACTTGGCATTTCTGAGGCACGCACAAACGACCCTGAAACCTCAAAGCTCCCACATCATCAACGGCAAAGTCTCCAGACTTGCCATCCTCAAGCGTTCCTCACCTGCTGGAGCAACCGATCATCTTCTTTGTGCCTCCCTTTGACACGCTCGGGGATCGGCCCGACTCAAGAATCAATTGAGTTTCAGCTTGCACGGTCCCCGCAGCGATAGGAGACTCCCAAACGCTCAAAATCAGCAACAAGACAATTCACAACAGGGGCATTGTCTTGCGATCGAGAGCGTCGGCCACCACATTTGCCTTTCCCGGATGATCTTTGGATTGTGAGATCATAATCTTTTATCAATTCTAGCCATCTCCTCTGTCTCAAGTTCAAATCTTTACGAGTAAAGATGTACTTGAGACTCTTGTGATCAGTGAAAATGTCACAAGACTCACCATACTGTAATGCCTCCATATTTTCAATGCAAACACAACAAAGCCTAACTCAAGATCATGAGTGGGGTAATTACGCTCATGCTTTTTCAACTGTCTCGATGCATAAGCAATCACTTTGCCTTCTTGCATGAGCACACAACCCAATCCCAGACGAGAAGCGTCAGAATAGACAGTGAAACGCCTCCCGGGCTCGGGAAGGGTAAGAACAGAGGCGATCACTAACTTCTCCTTCAAAGTGCAGCTGCGCTCACAATCTGCGATCCATCGAATTTTCATCTCCTTCTGAGTCAACTGTGAAAGCGGCTTAGCAATGATGGAGAAATCCTGCACAAAGCGCCGATAATAGCCAGCCAACCCAAGGAAACTTCGCACCTCTTTAACATTGGAAGGTCTCTTCCAATCCAGAACTGCTGAGACTTTGCTAGGATCTACTGATATGCCATCTGGATTGATGATGTGGCCAAGAAAACCCACCTCTGAAATCCAGAACTCGCATTTCTTCAACTTAGCAAAGAAGTGATGCTCTCTCAATGTACTCAGTACAAGCCTCAAATGCTGCTCATGTTCTTCTTCTGATTTAGAGTAAACCAGAATGTCATCGATGAACACTACCACAAACTCATCAAGATACTGGTGTAACATACTGTTCATCGCCTCCATAAAAACAGCAGGGGCATTAGTTAGTCCAAAAGACATAACTTTAAATTCATAGTGCCCATACCTAGTGGAGAAAGCGATCTTCTCAATATCTTGTTCCCTCACACGAATCGATTATAACCAGATCAAGATCAATCTTGGAGAACACCTTTGCTCCCTTCGATTGGTCAAATTGATCCTCAATGCGGGGCAACGGATACTTGTTCTTGATCGTCACTTGATTGAGAGCACGATAGTCGATGCACATCGCCAACTACCATCCTTCTTTGAAACAAAAAGGACGGGTGCTCCCCATGGCGACACACTGCGCCGAATAAAACCCTTGGCCAACAAATCCTCCAACTGCTTCTTCAACTCGTCTTGAAAAGGACGAGCCAAGCGGTATGGAGAGATAGAAATAGGCCGAGTACCCGGAACAAGGTCAATACGAAACTCCACGCTTCTCACGGGAGGCAAACCAGGCAAATCATCGGGGAATACATCAACAAATTCCTTTACCACAGGAATCTCCTCAATGACTACCGATGAAGATGGCTTTTCAGAAAGTGCCAAGAGAACACCCAAATGCCTCAAACGATGGTAGGAAACAGGATAGTCAAAGCGAAGATAGAATCGAGGGTACTCCACCCTGAAAGGTCAACTCCACCCCGACGGGCCTGCAAAGTAATCGTCCTCCGAAAGCAGCGAGATCTTGCACGATCTTGATGCAACCAGTCCATGCCCAAAATGACATCAAAAGGAGCTAACTGAATTACCATAAGGTTGGCAAAGAAAACCTCATCATCAATAGCAACAAGCTACCGGACAAACCAAAGAACTAGCAATCAAACCCCAGAGAACTCGACCAAAGATGCACTCGTAAATCACTGAACTCCCAGCTTTGCTCTACTAGCAAACTCCGACGACACAAAAGAATAGGATGCTCCAGAATCAAACAAAACAAGGGCATCAACTGAATCCACAAGTAGAGTACACGAAACCACCTCGGGATGCCCTACCGACTCACCGTCGGCAAGGCGTACACCTCAGTGGCACCGAGGCATCGGGGACCCCGACACGCTACGGTGGTGTCCCAACAAGGCTGGAGGAGGCGGAAGTAGGCGGGAGGAGCCGGCGGCGGGCACCAATAACCAGCTGGTGGCGTCCACGCAAAGGGTGGCTGAGACACAGGAGCAGCCATCATGTGCACCGATCCTCGGGAAGACGCCGCTGGAGTGGGAGGAGAAGGCACCGTCTCCCACTTGATGATGCTACCGGGATTCATCCGGCAGACTCGTCCCATGTGGCCGGGCTTGCCACAGTGGTTGCAACTCCCAGTCCAACCACACTCAGAAGCACGGTGCTCACCACCGCACTTGAAGCACATCATGCCCTGCACGGGCACAGGCCGAACACCCGCTCGCGAGGAAGACGACTGGGGCGGTTCTTAGCCCCTGAGGAAGATCCCTGTCCTCCCTTGAACTTCTTGAAGGTGGGTCGCTGAGAAGACCCACCCCCTCCACCAAAAGTCCTCTTCTGGCCCCCACCTGGGGCCGCAGGGACCCCTGAACCACCCGGGTTTTGCTTATCCCGGGAGAGCTCCAACTCGAGCTCCATGCCCTTCGCCTGCTCCACCACGGAGCAGAAGTCACGAGGGACAATCGCCCCCATGACAACTCTGAACTCCTGGTTGAGGCCCCTACGGAACCTCCTTGCCTTCTCCCTGTCATCCGGCAGCAATACCGGCACGAAACGCACCACGCTGTTGAACTCCGCCTCATACTCCGTTACCGACTTCTTTCCCTGGGAAAGAGTCGTCAGAGTATGCTCCATCCTCTCGAGGAAGGACTCGGGGTAATACTTGGCTCGGAAACGAGCCACAAAATCCTCCCAAGTGGTCGGCCTAAGAGCGGGGGCTCTAGCGGCAAGAACCCCCTCCCACCAAATGTCAGCTTGGCCCTTCATCTGAAAGGCCACAAAGCGAGCCCTTTGAACCGAGGTCAGCTCCAAAACCTCGAACTGCCGCTCCATGTACCGCAGCCAATCTGCGGCCTGGACCGGCGTGCCCGCTCCGTCAAAGGTGTCAAGACGGAGGGACATCCACTCTCGAAGACTCATCCTCGGCTCCGTGCGCGCGTAGGCCAACAACGAGGGCCAATGCGAGGGAGGCACAACTGGGGCCACTGCAGGGGGAGGCACAACAGCAGGGGCTGCCCGCAACTGCTGGCGCAGCTCCTGAATCTCCCTCTGCAGAGCCTGAACTAGGTCGTCATTGGCGGCGGGCACCCCCGCCCCGGACTGTGCCGCTGGAAGCTCCTCTTGAGCTGGCCCATGAGCATTGGGCGAAACGCTACCCTCAGCGACAGACTCCGCAACTACCTGAGAGCCTCGCCACTGACCTCGATGGCCACGGCGTCCACGGCCTCTACCCCTCGGCATGGCTGCTACAGTCACACAAGCAAGCATATTCACAATCATAATCACAACATCAACATAATCAAAACTTTCAACAAATAAACAAATGATAAAGGAAATCGAAATCCATAAACCCATCCTACTGTGCATCCAAGTGTGTCAGATTTTAATTTAGTCATACCAGTCTTGCAATTTTTTTTTTTTTTTTTTTAAGGTTGCTATCCTATAACAAAGTTTTAGTTACAACCTAAGCCATGTTTCTAGATTATCCCACTTCAAAGTTTTAGTTGAACCTATGGTATGACACTAAAATATACATTCCAAGGACCTCTGACCAGCTCGATACCAATCAGTAACACCCAGCTTCTACTAAGCCCAGAATGTCACCAAACATAGACCATAACACATTTAAACCATAATTTAAAGTAAATTACAGCAAGTAATCATTTAGAGTAATTGAAAATTTTGACAGCATCTTCTTTGTTTTTGCATGAAACTTAACAACATAATCATCATAACAATAAGTAGGATAAACAAGACCTTCACATGCAGCGATAATGATAACCAATCATCAATTAAAACATCAAAAGGCATCGCTAGCAAAAGAATAAACATCAATTTAAGTCTAGGAAGATATAACAATTCACTCCATAGCCCCACATGATTCACATGAGGGAAACAACCAACATTAAGACCATAAACTAATGATTATTGCAATACTTATTGCAGTGTCTCCAAAAGAAGATGAATTAGCTAGATTGTGATACTACGTGGAGAAGTGTAGCTAAGTCCCTTTCCCGCGCGCCGATTTCATGGTACCTAAGGAAACAAACAACGAAAACACAAGCGTGAGTTCATCACTCAGCAAAGTGCATTGCAATGGAACAACAAAGATCAAGACAACAAACCATCATTCCAGTCTCCACGGTTATATCACAACACATCACATTTAACATAATTTGCAGCCTTTAAAACAACATGGTAATCATCTCATGAGCATCTCATGAGTACTCTCATCATCATCTCATAAACAACTTCATTTATGAAATTCATTCATGCAATGCAATGCACATGTCTTCTGGAATACTCATACCGGTATGGTTGAGTGCACACCCGTCGGCATGCACCCTTTTCCCCCTTCCATCCCGAAGATGGAGGGTGCCTATCACTCGCTTCCATTCACCTCAGTGAAGGAATCACGATGTAGGACTTATTCGAAAGAATAGCCCGGACTAGTCATAACAGTTCTCACCGCCCCTACCGAATAGTTATGACTTATCTCACCGGTCGGCCATGAAAAATATGCCATGTATGCAAAATGGACAGCAGCGTATTCATAAGTAGAAGTATTGCATATCAACACATTGCATCTCAACATGTAGGGCCGTATTTAACAATCGACCGTAACCGTTACCAACTTGGCATGTGATTCATTTATCAACAACAAGCATATTACTTTATCATGGCATAAGGACATTATATCATCGTCAATATTAAAACATGGCATGAGGACATTATATCATTTATAACATGTAACTCATGGCAAAACAACATGTTATCTATCCCAATACTATCAAGCAATTCTAGCATCACATATAGCGTTAAATCCACACAACACACTTGCCTTCAACCGCGGGCAACGGAGTGACGAGAGGTTGAGGGCACTCCCGGAGGCACACCACCTGCAAACACGTGCCACACACTCAATTTGACTCCTCAAAACAGTACCCACTACACCCAATACACGATATACACCAAAACCCCGAAATCACAGATTTGCCCCGTTCTGGACAGCGGCTTCGAAAAATCATAACTTGAGTTCTAGAATTCCAAATTGATTAAACGAGTACATCCTCGCGTAGCTTAGGAAATTTCCCAACTTTTTCTAGTTATAGGTAAAGACTGATTCGGATTCTAATGTTGTTTAATCTATCGTTGAACACGAACTGTCTCAATCTCGTCACAGATTTGACAGCGCTCGGTAAAACAGGCATATCTTCTAAACGGCTGGGCGGAATTTCAATTTCTTTATATGCACGGAAAGATAATGAAATTATCTACAACTTCCTAGAAGTCCGTACGGCCAGATTCCAATGCTAAATTGGCGAAAACGCCTGCCCTATCTCGGGTCCCCAATCTGCCCGAACAGAACGTGAATACAACTCTAAATTTCATCAATCCTACCCCATGGCAGCACCTCCCTTGATCTAAAAACATGTTATTCAACCTCTACAGCAGTAAAAGATCCACCCCAAAGAGTTCCCCCATTACCTTCTTGAAGAATCACAATTTCCTCGCAAGATCTCCACCCGAACTCCTCCCGATCTCCTCCTCCCGCCGGATCTCCACGTCGCGAGTCCTCCCACCAATGAGGACAGCACCACGGCACGGTGTGGCAGCGAGGAGGTTGCACCGAGGTCGCTGGGTATGGGAGAGGAGGCGCAAGGGAGGGGTGGAGGTGAGGGAGAGGGAGATCTAGAGAGGAGGAAGGTGGGAGGTGGAGGGAGAGGAAGAGGAAGCAAGGGGGTGCGGCGCACGGGGGGGGAGGAGCTAGGGCAGCAGCTCTCTCCCCCCTCCTCATCCCCTCATGGGCCAAGGAAACCACCACTTGGCCCACTAAGTTTTCCCCAAGGCCCACAGGTCCCCGGAGCGGCCCAAAAGCCGAAAACCTCCGAAACGAAATAAAAACCCAAACCATATGGTTTTTAACCTTGAATAACATATTTCGTAATGTTTGGTCCTCATAATTCCCATTTTATAAGTTTAGGACAATCCGTGGTGTCACATTCTCCTCCTTCAACAGGATTCGACCTCGAATCTAAAACGCACCAACACGGAACCCGACAACGAAGGATAACTAGATTTTCACATCACATACCTGAGACGAAAAGCTCGGGATACTTCTCGCGCATCTGAGACTCCAGCTCCCAAGTTGCTTCCCTCTCGATGCAGTGCGACCACAAAATTTTGACAAATTTGAGCGTCTGTTCTTCAAGATGCTCGCTCACGAGTTCTCCAGGACTCTCACAGTGCGGACTCAAAAGTGAGGTTACGATCAACCGCTAGTGGTTCTAACGGAACCACCAACTCCGGATCGTGCAAGTACTTCCTCAGATCGATACATGAAACACATTGTGAACTCCTTGCATCGAATACGGTAGCTCCAAGCGGTAAGCCAACTTGCCGACTCGAGCCAAAATAGGAAATGGCCCAACATATCTTGGGCTAAGCTTCCTTTGGTACCAAAGCGTACCACACCCTTGGTAGGAGACACTCGCAAGAGCACACCTGCTGTCACCCACCTCAAACTCTAAATCCCGCCTTCTCACATCAAGATAACTTTTGCACGCTCTGCGCGGCAAGAAGGTTCTGTCGCACCTCCGCCACACGATCCACATCTGCTGCACCCGATCTGGACCAAGAACGGCTCTCTCTTCCACCGCATCCCAACAAAGTGGCGATCGGCACTTCCGGCCATAAAGTACTTCATAAGGAGCAGCCGGATCTTTGGAATGGTAGCTGTTATTATAAGCAAACTCTGCAAGAGGCAAATGATCTTCCCAACTACCTTTCCAAGCCAATACACAGGCCCTGAGCATGTCCTCCAAAGTCTGGATGGTACGCTCAGACTGCCCATCCGTCTGAGGGTGAAAGGCGATCGAGGCGAAGCTGCGTACCCAAAGCACTCTGCAAACTCTCCCAGAACTTGGAGACAAACTTCGCATCCCGATCAGAAATAATGGTCTTGGGCACACCATGCAGTCTCACTATCTCCCGCACATAGATGGGAGCCAACTCGCTCGCTGAGTTGGTAGTGCGGATAGGAATGAAATGCGCGGACTTGCTGAGACGATCCACCACAACCCAAACAGCATCATTCCCTCATGGAGAACGAGGTAAACCAACCACAAAATCCATGGAGATGTCATCCCATGGCCACACAGGGATTTCCAACGGCTGCAACAGACCGGCGGGACGCTTATGCTCAGCTTTGATCTTCTGACAGATCCCACAAGACGCCACATACTTGGCAATATCCACTCTCATCCTTTTCCACCAGAAGTTCTTCTTCAAGTCCCTGTACATCTTGGTCTCCCCAGGATGGACCGTGTACGGGGTGCGATGAGCCTCTTTCAGAATATCCTCTCTCACTTGGCATTTCTGAGGCACGCACAAACGACCCTGAAACCTCAAAGCTCCCACATCATCAACGGCAAAGTCTCCAGACTTGCCATCCTCAAGCGTTCCTCACTGCTGGAGCAACCGATCATCTTCTTTGTGCCTCCCGCACACGCCGAGGATCGCGACTCAAGAATCAATTGAGTTTCAGCTTGCACGGTCCCCATAAGCGATGGAGACTCCCAAACGCTCAAAATCAGCAACAAGACAATCCACAACAGGGGGCATTGTCTTGCGACTGAGAGCGTCGGCCACCACATTTGCCTTTCCCGGATGATAGTTGATTGTGAGATCATAATCTTTTATCAATTCTAGCCATCTCCTCTGTCTCAAGTTCAAATCTTTCTGAGTAAAGATGTACTTGAGACTCTTGTGATCAGTGAAAATGTCACAAGACTCACCATACAGGTAATGCCTCCATATTTTCAATGCAAACACAACAAAGCACTAACTCAAGATCATGAGTGGGGTAATTACGCTCATGCTTTTTCAACTGTCTCGATGCATAAGCAATCACTTTGCCTTCTTGCATGAGCACACAACCCAATCCTGCAGGCGAAGCGTCGGAATAGACAATGAAACGCCTCCGGGCTCGGAAGGGTAAGAACGAGGAGCGATCACTAACTTCTCCTTCAAAGTGCAGAAACTGCGCTCACAATCTGCAGTCCACTGAATTTTCATCTCCTTCTGAGTCAACTGTGAAAGCGGCTTAGCAATGATGGAGAAATCCTGCACAAAGCGCCGATAATAGCCAGCCAACCCAAGGAAACTTCGCACCTCTTTAACATTGGAAGGTCTCTTCCAATCCAGAACTGCTGAGACTTTGCTAGGATCTACTGATATGCCATCTGGATTGATGATGTGGCCAAGAAAACCCACCTCTGAAATCCAGAACTCGCATTTCTTCAACTTAGCAAAGAAGTGATGCTCTCTCAATGTACTCAGTACAAGCCTCAAATGTTGCTCATGTTCTTCTTCTGATTTAGAGTAAACCAGAATGTCATCGATGAACACTACCACAAACTCATCAAGATACTGGTGTAACATACTGTTCATCGCCTCCATAAAAACAGCAGGGGCATTAGTTAGTCCAAAAGACATAACTTTAAATTCATAGTGCCCATACCTAGTGGAGAAAGCGGTCTTCTCAATATCTTGTTCCCTCACACGAATCTGATTATAACCAGACTGAAGATCAATCTTGGAGAACACCTTTGCTCCCTTCAGTTGGTCAAATAGATCCTCAATGCGGGGCAACGGATACTTGTTCTTGACTGTCACTTGATTGAGAGCACGATAGTCGATGCACATGCGCCAACTACCATCCTTCTTTGAAACAAAAAGGACGGGTGCTCCCCATGGCGACACACTGCGCCGAATAAAACCCTTGGCCAACAAATCCTCCAACTGCTTCTTCAACTCGTCTTGAAAAGGACGAGCCAAGCGATATGGGGAGATAGAAATAGGCCGAGTACCCGGAACAAGGTCAATACGAAACTCCACGCTTCTCACGGGAGGCAAACCAGGCAAATCATCGGGGAATACATCAACAAATTCCTTTACCACAGGAATCTCCTCAATGACTACCGAAGAAGATGGCTTTTCAGAAAGTGCCAAGAGAACACCCAAATGCCTCAAACGATGACTGGGAAACAGGATAGTCAAAACGAAGATAGAACTGGAGGGTACTCCACCCTGAAAGGTCAACTCCACCCCCGACGGGGCCTGCAAAGTAACTGTCCTCCGAAAGCAACATCTTGCACGATACTGATGCAACCAGTCCATGCCCAAAATGACATCAAAAGGAGCTAACTGAATTACCATAAGGTTGGCAAAGAAAACCTCATCATCAATAGCAACAGTGCAACCCGGACAAACCAAAGAACTAGCAATCAAACCCCCAGGAGAACTGACCGGATGCACTAAATCCGCTGAACTCCCAGCTTTGCTCTACTAGCAAACTCCGACGACACAAAAGAATAGGATGCTCGTAATCAAACAAAACAAGGGCATCAACTGAATCCACAAGTAGAGTACAGAAACCACCTCGGGATGCCGGTGACTCGGTGTCGGCAAGGCGTACACTCCAGTGTGGCACCGAGGCATCGGGGCCCCGACACGCTGGCCGGTGTCCCAACAAGGCTGGAGGCGGAAGTAGCTGGGGAGGAGCCGACGGCGGCGGGCACCAATAACCAGCTGGTGGCGTCCACGCAAAGGGTGGCTGAGACACAGGAGCAGCCATCATGTGCACCGATCCTCGGGAAGACGCCGCTGGAGTGGGAGGAGAAGGCACCGTCTCCCACTTGATGATGCTACCGGGATTCATCCGGCAGACTCGTCCCATGTGGCCGGGCTTGCCACAGTGGTTGCAACTCCCAGTCCAACCACACTCAGAAGCACGGTGCTCACCACCGCACTTGAAGCACATCATGCCTTGCCCGGGCACAGGCCGAACACCCGCTCGCGAGGAAGACGATCAGGCGGCTTCTTAGCCCCGAGGAAGATCCTGTCCTCCCTTGAACTTCTTGAAGGTGGGTCGAGAAGACCCACCCTCCACCAAAAGTCCTCTTCTGGCCCCCACCTGGGGCCGCAGGGACCCCTGAACCACCCGGGTTTTGCTTATCCCGGGAGAGCTCCAACTCGAGCTCCATGCCCTTCGCCTGCTCCACCACGGAGCAGAAGTCACGAGGGACAGTCGCCCCCATGACAACTCTGAACTCCTGGTTGAGGCCCCTACGGAACCTCCTTGCCTTCTCCCTGTCATCCGCTGCAACAGCTGGCACGAAACGCACCACGCTGTTGAACTCCGCCTCATACTCCGTTACCGACTTCTTTCCCTGGGAAAGAGTCGTCAGAGTATGCTCCATCCTCTCGAGGAAGGACTCGGGGTAGTACTTGGCTCGGAAACGAGCCACAAAATCCTCCCAAGTGGTCGGCCCAAGAGCGGGGGCTCTAGCGGCAAGAACCCCCTCCCACCAAATGTCAGCTTGGCCCTTCAGCTGAAAGGCCACAAAGCGAGCCCTTTGAACCGAGGTCAGCTCCAAAACCTCGAACTGCCGCTCCATGTACCGCAGCCAATCTGCGGCCTGGACCGGCGTGCCCGCTCCGTCAAAGGTGTCAAGACGGAGGGACATCCACTCTCGAAGACTCATCCTCGGCTCCGGCGCAGCGGGGCCAACAACAGGGGCCAATGCAGGGGGAGGCACAACTGGGGCCACTGCAGGGGGAGGCACAACAGCAGGGGCTGCCCGCAACTGCTGGCGCAGCTCCTGAATCTCCCTCTGCAGAGCCTGAACTAGGTCGTCATTGGCGGCGGGCACCCCCGCCCCGGACTGTGCCGCTGGAAGCTCCTCTTGAGCTGGCCCATGAGCATTGGGCGAAACGCTACCCTCAGCGACAGACTCCGCAACTACCTGAGAGCCTCGCCCCTGACCTCGACGGCCACGGCGTCCACGGCCTCTACCCCTCGGCATGGCTGCTACAGTCACACAAGCAAGCATATTCACAATCATAATCACAACATCAACATAATCAAAACTTTCAACAAATAAACAGCGCGATAAAGGAAATCGAAATCCATAAACCCATCCTACTGTGCATCCAAGTGTGTCAGATTTTAATTTAGTCATACCAGTCTTGCAATTTTTTTTTTTTTTTAAGGTTGCTATCCTATAACAAAGTTTTAGTTACAACCTAAGCCATGTTTCTAGATTATCCCACTTCAAAGTTTTAGTTGAACCTATGGTATGACACTAAAATATACATTCCAAGGACCTACAGCCCGCCTCGATACCAATCAGTAACACCCGACTTCTACTAAGCCCAGAATGTCACCAAACATAGACCATAACACATTTAAACCATAATTTAAAGTAAATTACAGCAAGTAATCATTTAGAGTAATTGAAAATTTTGACAGCATCTTCTTTGTTTTTGCATGAAACTTAACAACATAATCATCATAACAATAAGTAGGATAAACAAGACCTTCACATGCAGCGATAATGATAACCAATCATCAATTAAAACATCAAAAGGCATCGCTAGCAAAAGAATAAGCATCAATTTAAGTCTAGGAAGATATAACAATTCACTCCATAGCCCCACATGATTCACATGAGGGAAACAACCAACATTAAGACCATAAACTAATGATTATTGCAATACTTATTGCAGTGTCTCCAAAAGAAGATGAATTAGCTAGATTGTGATACTACGTGGAGAAGTGTAGCTAAGTCCCTTTCCCGCGCGCCGATTTCATGGTACCTAAGGAAACAAACAACGAAAACACAAGCGTGAGTTCATCACTCAGCAAAGTGCATTGCAATGGAACAACAAAGATCAAGACAACAAACCATCATTCCAGTCTCCACGGTTATATCACAACACATCACATTTAACATAATTTGCAGCCTTTAAAACAACATGGTAATCATCTCATGAGCATCTCATGAGTACTCTCATCATCATCTCATAAACAACTTCATTTATGAAATTCATTCATGCAATGCAATGCACATGTCTTCTGGAATACTCATACCGGTATGGTTGAGTGCACACCCGTCGGCATGCACCCTTTTCCCCCTTCCATCCCGAAGATGGAGGGTGCCTATCACTCGCTTCCATTCACCTCAGTGAAGGAATCACGATGTAGGACTTATTCGAAAGAATAGCCCCGGACTAGTCATAACAGTTCTCACCGCCCCTACCGGAATAGTTATGACTTATCTCACCGGTCGGCCATGAAAAATATGCCATGTATGCAAAATGGACAGCAGCGTATTCATAAGTAGAAGTATTGCATATCAACACATTGCATCTCAACATGTAGGGCCGTATTTAACAATCGATCGTAATCAATTACCAACTTGGCATGTGATTCATTTATCAACAACAAGCATATTACTTTATCATGGCATAAGGACATTATATCATCGTCAATATTAAAACATGGCATGAGGACATTATATCATTTATAACATGTAACTCATGGCAAAACAACATGTTATCTATCCCAATACTATCAAGCAATTCTAGCATCACATATAGCGTTAAATCCACAC
Organism: Rhipidocladum racemiflorum; assembly: GCA_036346355.1. Taxonomy (NCBI): domain Eukaryota; kingdom Viridiplantae; phylum Streptophyta; class Magnoliopsida; order Poales; family Poaceae; genus Rhipidocladum; species Rhipidocladum racemiflorum. The sequence continues at coordinate 10,108,600 of CM070592.1, read as the reverse complement.
AACACACTTGCCTTCAACCGCGGGCAACGGAGTGACGAGAGGTTGAGGGCACTCCCGGAGGCACACCACCTGCAAACACGTGCCACACACTCAATTTGACTCCTCAAAACAGTACCCACTACACCCAATACACGATATACACCAAAACCCCGAAATCACAGATTTGCCCCGTTCTGGACAGCGGCTTCGAAAAATCATAACTTGAGTTCTAGAATTCCAAATTGATTAAACGAGTACATCCTCACGTAGCTTAGGAAATTTCCCAACTTTTTCTAGTTATAGGTAAAGACTGATTCGGACTCTAATGTTGTTTAATCTATCGTTGAACACGAACTGTCTCAATCTCGTCACAGATTTGACAGCGCTCGGTAAAACAGGCATATCTTCTAAACGGCTGGGCGGAATTTCAATTTCTTTATATGCACGGAAAGATAATGAAATTATCTACAACTTCCTAGAAGTCCGTATGGCCAGATTCCAACTCTAAATTGGCGAAAACGCCTGCCCTATCTCGGGTCCCCAATCTGCCCGAACAGAACGTGAATACAACTCTAAATTTCATCAATCCTACCCCATGGCAGCACCTCCCTTGATCTAAAAACATGTTATTCAACCTCTACAGCAGTAAAAGATCCACCCCAAAGAGTTCCCCCATTACCTTCTTGAAGAATCACAATTTCCTCGCAAGATCTCCACCCGAACTCCTCCCGATCTCCTCCTCCCGCCGGATCTCCACGTCGCGAGTCCTCCCACCAATGAGGACAGCACCACGGCACGGTGTGGCAGCGAGGAGGTTGCACCGAGGTCGCTGGGTATGGGAGAGGAGGGGCAAGGGAGGGGTGGAGGTGAGGGAGAGGGAGATCTAGAGAGGAGGAAGGTGCGAGGTGGAGGGAGAGGAAGAGAAAGCAAGGGGGGGGGTGCGGCGCAAGGGTGGGGAGGAGCTAGGGCAGCAGCTCTCTCCCCCCTCCTCATCCCCTCATGGGCCAAGGAAACCACCACTTGGCCCACTAAGTTTTCCCCAAGGCCCGCACGTCCCCGGAGCGGCCCAAAAGCCCGAAAACCTCCCGAAACGAAATAAAAACCCAAACCATATGGTTTTTAACCTTGAATAACATATTTCGTAATGTTTGGTCCTCATAATTCCCATTTTATAAGTTTAGGACAATCCGTGGTGTCACAGCAGCCGCTTTACTTTTGTTTCTCTGATGATTTTCTCTTCAGTTTACTTTAAGCCAATCGGCATTTTGTAAACAAAAACAAGTTGTAATATTATTATCTATCGCTGTAATATAATACCTCTGCCCTTATATTGCGTTCGCTTGGATGAGACTCTACCTTCTCAACATGTGACACTAGCCTACTGATCCAGGGACTAGTGGTTATCACATGGTTGCGGGAAGCTCAAATTGGATCCAATTGGCTGGCATGTAACCTCATTACTCGAGTATCGTGCTGACCAAGTGGTTTCAATCTGAGTCTGTCGTGATGCCGTGATCGTTACGTTACTGGTTGCGTGATTAACCAGGCCCGCGAAACAGTAATGGAGTATCACTGTACCAGGACAGGAGCCCCCACGACAAATTAGATAGATGCCAAATTGCAGTATGATACCTTGGTTAATTACTTATGTGCCATAAACCCTTGTCACCCTAGTTGTGGATTATTTAGTTGGACATTATTAAATTGCCAACATGGGTAATTAGACCATTGTAGTATGTTTCTTAGACCTGCCACGCAATCACAACATGATTTTGGATAATTACATGTTAACATTGACTTAATGTCATGTGTTATTGATGTTGTTATCAGTGGCACGTGGTGCATGGTAATCAACTGGGGTTTGATAAATAAATTTAGACCGGGGCATGTGGCAAGAATGATCGGACGGGCCAGTTGTGGCACCGGGGAAGTTGATTTGTTTCTTCGGGTAGTCTTGCCCTTGTCACCCTAAGGACTTAACCTTGCAAGCCTTTGAACTGAGTCAAACATGCAACCACGTGTCTGTAATGGGACGGACCTAGTTGATTAAGTTGCTAATAACGTACCTGTGGGACCTCGGGGTGTGAACTATACCTTTTGTGTAGTTGTACGGAGGAGCGTACCAGGGCTGCGGCCAGGTACCCATCTAACGGTTAATTGGCCTAGACTTCGCCTTTGCTAAGGGAAGGGTTAGTGTGCAATAACCGGGGAGGCCCACTTGTGCTGTTAGAAGTTTTCGAAAGACTTTGTTTCGGGCACTCGACTTTGTGGTGTTTGGTTGCATCTTGTGGGTAAAGTGCATAACCTCTGTAGAGTGTAAAATCTATTCGAATAGCCGTGTCCGCAGTATTGGACATTGCTCGGGGATTACAATCAAGGGTTAGACTTTCACGAAAACAACTTGGACTTGGAAAGTGGGGTTGGGTTAAATAATGATGTTGATGGAAATGTGGATTAGAAAGGAAAAATGTTTATTTAACTCCTGGAAAAGTTATTGATATAATCTTTACTTTTACTCCTTTCAAATCTACTTACGCTACTTGTTAACTGCTGTTTTACTGCAAATGTACCTGTTAGCCTATCCTTTGTGATAAGCCATGCATATAGAATATTAGTTTGCATTCTGTGCATGACTTGCTGAGTACCAAGTACTCACCCTTGCCCCAATACAACATCAGTTGAAGAAGAAGCAACGCCAGCTTTGGAGAAAGAACTTTAGGAGGAGCCGTCTACCTAGGGAGCGAGCCTAGTCAGTTGCCTGTGGTATACTGTATGGCGCCACGAAATCTATTTTATTCTGCTGCAGTTATTCTCTTTTAATAAGTCTTTGCCCTGCGAGGAGTATCTTTGTAACTTGACCGTAAGGTCGAGCAACCGTTTGGTTATCTTAATTAAAGTACTTTATTACTATCGATGTGTATGATTGTGATATTTACCGATGTTGAGATTTTGTGCACTAACGCTATCCTGGACTAGTGCTGAATACACAGAGTCTGGATTTGCAAATTCGGGTCCCGACAGCAACATCTCTTTCAGTTTGCGATTTCAACGCGTTGGTAGTAGCCTCCTTCAAGTATTGCTTTCTAGAAATGCGCTTGTAGTCTGACATACTCAAGAAAAACTTCTGCGCATTAGCATCAACTTTAGTCTTGTCAGGTGATAGCCTCTTTTTGAAGTGAGAAGTTACACAGGCACTTATTTCCTTTTTCTATTCTTCTTCAGTCATCTCGGCTGGTAATTTATACTGAGTTTGTGCTGACTTCAAAGATGACCGAGATTTGCTATGAGACGACGCGGACTTCCGAGATGGTGTTGATGTTCGAATTGAACTTTTCCTAGCTTGTGCCGACGGAGGAGGCGAACTTTTTGTAACACCCCGACATCTAGTATTCCCTAGATGTCACCAAACATAGAAGAAACAACAACTAAAACCACAATTAATATTAAATTACAGCAAGGGCGTAAATGCTTTAACCGAAAATTTCGGCAGCATCTCCTTTGTTTTTCCATGGTTTGAAGCAACACCAATAATATCACAAGATATAACATAATGAATCACATCTAAAACAACAATAATGAGATATATAGCAACAGTTTAAGTCCAGAATAATGAATTCAACAACTTCCTGAGCTAAAACGAAGTAAATGATATAACCAAGCACACATTTAAGGCATACTCCAAGTTTCAGTGCAATAAACTTATTATCACAACTACGAATGGTAAAGTGTATTTGTCTAAATGAATGAAGCTACACGAAGTTGTGCCGCTAAGTCCCTTTACCGCATGCTGGTTGCATGGTACCTAAAAACATCATAAAACACAAGCGTGAGTTCATCACTCAGTAAAGTGTATTGCCATGGAACAAGAAAACAGTTTTCAATAATATCATCGCTACATCTCATATTCAACATCATAAGCATTCTATAATTCACATTGTATACATCTCATTAACATCATCATACATGCAATGCAATGCACGTCTCCTTGAAAAACATACCGGTATTGCCGAGTGCACACCCGTCGGTGTGCACCCTCTTTCCCCTTCCATCCCATAGATGGAGGGTGCCTACACTTACTGACTCGCTCCCATACACAACCGTGGATGGGACTACGAGATAGGTCTTTTGTGTTCACTACGTTTGAACACAAAGGCCCGCATCAGAATGGGACGCCTCTTCCATTATGAATGCACATATTCCACAACGGCATATCTTTAAACTAAACATGATGATGATAACACATGCAAGGAACAACATGGCAACATAGAGCATCATTTAGAAACATAGCAAAACTACACAACTCATTGGTCACCCAAAACCCCAAATCCATCCCAATACACTTGCCTTCAACCGTGAGCGACGGAGTGGCGAGAGGTTGAGGGCACTCCCGTGGTCACACCACATGTACATAGGTACAATACACTCAAAACTTCCCACAAAATAGTACAAGAGCGATTATCTACAACGAGTTCGCAACCCACTCCGAAAACCCGAAAACAGATAATATGTCCCATTGGGACAGCAGGCTTCCAACTAGCATAACTTGAGTTCTAAAACTTAAAATCCATTAAACGAGTACTTTTTCTCGAATCTTAGGAAATTTCCTAACTTTTTCTAAGTATTCGCGAAGACTGAATCGGCTTCTAAAATTGTCTAATCTACAGATGAAAACGATTTATCCCAATCACGTCACAGATTTGACATTGTTCGGTAAAACAGCCACACTTAAACGGCTGGATGGAATTTAACGTTCTTAGTGTCCAATTCAAGATAATTGAATGTCCTACAACTATCGTAGCAATCGCCCGATCAGAAAATGCATCTAAAATTGACAAAAACACATCCCAACACCGACTGTCAAACATGGTCGAGTGCTACTCGCGAGACAGATCTAGAATCCAATTCAATCCATCTAATCTCAGCACCTAAAAATGAATTCTAGGCATGGATTAACCCATCTAGCAGCACCTAGACCACCACGAGAGAGCCACAATTCATTACCTCTTCAAGAAGAACAGAACAACGACGAAACCTTCCTTCCTTTCGGCTGCTCCTTCCTTCTGAACTGCAGCGATTCGCCAGAGATCTCCAAACCGGCGATCCACCGAGTGAGGAAAAGAAGAACAACGCGGAGGAAGAGGATATGGGGCTGCTAGGGGAGGGGAGGATGGTGGCTAGGGAGGGGATGAGGAGGTGGAGGCGCAAGGGCAAGGTGGCGGCTAGGGTGAAGGCGCAAGGGGCAAGGGAGGGGGCGGCTAGGGTTGAGGGATGGGAGTGTGGGCGCATGGGGCTTGGCAGCAGGGTTTGCTGCCCAAAACCTCCTCCACATGGGCCAATTTCCCCCCACCTTCAGCCCACAATGAACCCCAAAGCCCGAGTTAAGTCCCCCAAGGCCCAAACTCCCCCGTAAGCCCCAAATTCCCCCTAGAAAGGCCCAAACTCCTCCGGAAAGGCCCAAACTCCTCCAGAAAGGCCCAAACTCCCGAAAATGGCCCAAAAACACGATACAAAAGTCATATCGTAATGCCAAAATTGAAAAATATCTCAAACCGTCATTCCGTAGTGTCACATTCTCCCCCCTTAACAGGATTCGACACCCAATCCATGACACACCACTACGCAAACATGCAAAACAAAAAAGAGCTAGGCTTCACATTTCATACCTGAGGTGAATAGCTCTGAGTATCGCTCGCGCATGCGAGACTCCAACTCCCAGGTCACTTCCCTCTCAGACTGGTGCGACCATAGGACCTTGACAAACTTGAGCATTCTGTTCTTCAACACTCGCTCGGAATTCCCTAGAATTTTCACAGGCCAGGACTCGAAAGTGAGGTTCTGATCAAGCACCAATGGCTCCAACGGGACCACCAATTCTGGGTCATGCAAGTACTTTCTTAGCATCGAAACATGAAACACATTATGGACCCCTTGCATCGACTCCGGTAGCTCCAAGAGATAAGCCAACTTACCAACTCGAGCTATGATAGGGAATGGCCCAACATACCTCGGACTGAGCTTCCCTTTGGTGCCAAATCAAACCACACCCTTGGTGGGAGATACTCGCAAGAGTACGCAATCACCCACCTCAAACTCTAAATCTCGCCTTCTCACATCAACATAGCTTTTCTGTCTACTCTGAGCTGCAAGAAGGTTCTGTCGCACCTTTGCCACCGGATCAACAGTTTGCTGAACCCAATCCGATCGAAGGACTGCTCTCTCCCCCACTTCATCCGAACAAAGCGGTGATCTACACTTTCAGCCATAAAGCACTTCATAAGGGGCAGCCTAGATGCTGGAATGATAGCTATTATTGTAATCAAACTCTGCTAGTGGCAGGTGATCTTCCCAACTACGTTTCCATGCCATCACACAAGCCCTTAGCATATCCTCCAAGATCTGAATGGTACGCTCAGACTAGCCATCAGTTTGAGGATGAAAAGAAGTGCTAAGGCAAAGCTGTGTGCCCAAAGCACTGTGGAAACTCTCTGAGAATTTGGAGACAAATTTTGCATCCCGGTCAGATAATCATGTTGGGTACACCATGCAGTCTCACAATTTCCCGCACATAAATGGGAGCCAACTCGCTTGCTGAATTGGTAGTGCGGATAGGAATGAAGTGTGCGGACTTGCTAAGACGGTCCACCACAACCCAAACAACATCCTTCCCTCGTGGAGGATGAGGTAGTCCAACCACAAAGTACATAGAAATGTCGTCCCAAGGCCACACATGAATCTCCAATGGCTGCAGCAAACCGGCAAGATGCTTGTGTTTGACCTTAACCTTCTGACAAATCACACAAGATGCCACATACTTCGCAATGTCAACTCTCATCCTTTTCCACCAGAAGTTCTTTTTCAAATCGCTGTACATCTTGGTCTCCCCAGGATGGACCATGTACGGGGTCTGATGAGCCTCTTTCAGGATATCATCTTTAACTTGGGACTTCTGAGGTACGCAAAGGCGACCCTGAAACCTCAGAGCTCCCACATCATCAATGGAAAAGTATCCAGTCTTACCATCCTCAAGGCGTTTCCTCACCTGCTGGAGCAATCGATCATGCTCTTGTGTATCCCGCACACACTCGGGGATCACTGACTCAAGAATCAATTGAGTTTCAGCTTGCATGGTCCCCGTAAAACAATAAGAGACTTCCAATCGCTCAAAATCAGCAACAAGAGAATCAATGACATGGGGCATTGTCTTGCGATTGAGGGCGTTAGCCACCACATTCGTCTTGCCTGAATGGTACTAGATTGTGAGTCATAATCCTTTATCAACTCTAGCTACCTCCTCTGCCTCAAATTCAAATCTTTCTGGGTAAAGATGTACTTGAGGCTCTTGTGATTAGTGAAGATGTCACAAGACTCACCGTACAAATATTGCCTCCAAATTTTCAATGCGAAAACCACAGCGGCTAGCTCAAGATCAAGGGTGGGGTAGTTCTGCTTATGCTTTTTCAACTAACGCGATGCATAAGCAATCACCTTGCCATCCTGCATGAGCACACAACCAAGTCCCAAGCGAGAGGCATCAAAATAGATTGTGAAGCGCCTCCCAGGCTCGGGGAGGGTAAGAATTAGGGGCAGTCACTAACTTTTCCTTTAAAGTGCAAAAACTGTACTCACACTCAGCAGTCCAATGAAATTTCATCCCCTTCTAGTTCAACTGCCAGAGCAGCTTAGCAATGATGGAGAAGTCCTGCACAAAACGCCGGTAATACCCAGCCAACCCAAGGAAGCTACGCACCTCTTTAACACTACAGGGTCTCTTCCAGTCCAAAACTACTAAGACTTTACTAGGATCCACAGAAATGCCCTCCGGATTGATGATATGGCCAAGAAAACCCACTTCTGAAATCCAGAACTCACACTTCTTCAACTTAGCATAGAACTGGTTCTCCCTCAATGTGCCCAGCACAAGGCTCAGATGCTGCTCATGTTCATCTTCTGATTTAGAGTAAACCAGAATATCATCAATGAAAACTACCACAAAGTCATCAAGGTACTTGTGTAGCATATTGTTCATTGCCCCCATGAAAACAGCAGGAGCATTAGTTAGTCCAAAAGACATAACTTTGAATTCATAGTGCCCATACCTAGTGGAGAAAGCAGTCTTCTCCATATCTCGTTCCCTCACACGAATCTGATTGTATCCAGACTGAAGATCAATTTTGAATAACACCTTTGCTCCCTTCAGTTGGTCAAAGAGATCCTCAATGCAAGACAATGGATACTTGTTTTTGACGGTTACTTGATTGAGAGCATGATAGTCAATGCACATGTGCCAACTACCATCCTTCTTCGAAACGAAGAGGATGGGTGCTCCCCATGGCGACACACTGCGCCGAATAAAACCCTTGGCCAACAGATCCTCCAATTGCTTTTTCAACTCGTCTTGAAAAGGATGAGCCAAATGGTATGGAGAGATAGAAATAGGTCGAGTGCCAGGAACAAGATCAATTCGAAACTCCACACTACTCACAGGAGTTAAACCAGCCAACTCATTAGGGAACACATCAACAAATTCCTTCACTACATGAATATCCTCAATTGATACTGAAGAAGATGGTTTTTTTGAAATAGCCATGAGAACACCCAACTTCCGCATACGGCGATCGGAAAACAGACTATCCAAAGCAAAGATGGAAGTGGAGGGTATGCCACCCTGAAAAGTCAACTCCACTCCTGACGAGGCCTACAAGGTAACTGTCTTCCAAAAGCAACAAATCTTGGCACGGTATTGATGCAACCAGTCCATGCCGAAAATTACATCAAAAGGAGCCAACTGAATCACCATAAGATTGGGAAAGAAAACCTCATCATCAATGGTAACAGAGCAATCCAGGCAAACCAAAGTACTAGCAATAAGACCCCCCGGAGAACTGACTATCACAGATTCAGAAATACGCTGAACTCCTAACTTAGCTCTACTAGCAAACTCAGATGACACAAAAGAATAGGATGCTCTGGAATCAAAAAGAACAAGGGCATCAACTGAATCCACAAGCAATATACTTGATACCACCTCCGGATGCCCAGCTGACTCAGCGGTCAGCAAGGTGTACACTCCTGGTGGCGCTGGGACTGTGGGAGCCCTGACACCTGGCTGATGCCCTAACAAAACTGCCGGCGGTGGGCCGAGCTGGGGAGGAGCCGACGGCTGCGGGCACCAGTAGGCCGTAGGTGGCGCCCAAACAAAGGGCTGCGGGGGAGCAGTAGTCGCTAGCATCTGCACCGACCCTCTGGAAGACGCCACTGGAGTGGGAGTAGGAGGCACAGTCTCCCACTTGATGATTATACCGTGATTCATCCGGCAGACTCGCCCCATATGGCCGAGTTTGCCACAATGGTTGTAATCCCCGGCCCAAACACACTCTGTAGCACGGTGTCCACCACCGCACTTGAAACAGATCATGCCCTACCCTAGAGTAGGATGCACAGCCACCCGTAAGGAAGATGGCTACGGCGGCTTCATCATAGCCCCTGAGGAGGAAGCCTATCCCCCTTGAACTTCTTGAAAGTGGGTCGCTGAGAAGACCCACCTCCTCCACCAAAGGTCGTCTTCTGGCCCCCGCCCAGGGCCGCTGGAACCCCTAAACCTCCAGGGTTTTTGCTTATCCCTGGAGTGCTCCAACTCGAGCTCCATGCCCTTCGCCTGCTCTACCACAAAGCAGAAGTCACGAGGGACAATCGCCCCCATGATAACTCTGAACTCCTGGTTGAGGCCCCTACGGAACCTCCTCGCCTTCTCCCTGTCATCCGCTGCCACAGCCGGCACGAAGCGCACCACATTATTAAACTCGACCTCATACTCTGCCACCGACTTCTTCCCCAGGGAAAGAGTCATCAGAGTATGCTCCATCCTCTCCAGAAAGGACTCTGGGTAGAACTTGGCTCGGAAGCGAGCCACAAAGTCCTCCCAGGTGACCGGTCCAAGAGCGGGGGGCCTAGCAGCAAGAACCCCCTCCCACCAGATATCCGCTTGGCCCTTCTACTGAAAGGCCACAAAGCGAGCTCTCTGGACCGAGGGCAACTCCAGAACCTCACACTGTCGCTCCATGTATCACAACCAATATGCGGACTGGACCGGCGAGCCTGCTCCGTCAAAAGTGTCCACGCAGAGGAGCATCCACTCATGGAGACTGATCATCGGCTTCAGCACAGCGGGGGCAACAACGGGGGCTGCTGCAGGGGGAGGTACAACAGCAGGGGCTGCCTACACCTGCTGGCGCAGCTCTTGGACCTCCCTCTACAGTGCCTGCAACAAGGCCGCAATGGCGGCTAGCACCTCAGCCGCCGACTGTGCCGCCGGGATCTCCTCATGCGCTAGCCCATGAGCATTGAGCGAAGCGCTTCCCTCAGCAACAGACTCAGCAACTCCCTAAGACGGGTGACTCCCGCCTGAAAGTGCATCTAGGCCCCTCAATTTATTTTGGTGATTAATGATGACACAATTAAAGAGATCTAATGTTTTAACTAAGAATAATGCAGATCTCGAGAACATATCAAGCTTGGAATGAGATTGGACGCCTCTACATACATTAAAATTCAAAAAGACGGCATCAAGACAAGATTTGTAATTTCCATTTTATTTTAGTCTTAAGGATAACCGTTCTATTAAGAGGATACGACCGAAAATTGCCTTTAGGATGTGAATGTACTCAAAGTCAAGTCATGCATCTAAACTAGCACTCAGACCATTGCATTTCCCAAAAACAGCATTTTCCAACCGAACCATCCAACCTGGAGTGTCCGGACATTTGGTCCGGAGTGTCTGGACTCAGGCCGGAGTATCCAGACAATTTGTCCGGAGTGTCCGGGTTAACCCTTTCAGCCAAAAGTCGCATTCCAGTCTATCGGGAGTGTCCAGGTTAACCCTTTCGGCCAAAAGTCGCATTCCGGTCTATCCGGAGTATCCGAACATTTTGTCCGGATAGTCCGGATTAAACAGAATGTCCAGGTTAATTGTTCGGAGTGTCCGGACAGTTCGAATTTGAGGGTAACGGCTAGTTTTCCAAAAGAGTATTTAAAGCCTCTACTCTCCCCCAACGGTTAGAATCTCTATTGAGCTCATTCATAGCAGCATTCAAGCCATTCCTAACACACTCCAAGCATTCAATAGAGCCCTCACTTCCTCCCACCACTTGATTTGGTTGTTGATCTATTCTAGGTGAGGAGAGGAAGAAGTAAAGTGCTAGGTGCATTCATTCCGAGTTCTTGAGCACTAGTTCATCCTCCAAGCGATTCTTCGTGGTGTTGTTGCTCTTGGAGGTTGAAGGTCTCCTAAACGGCTAGGAGTCACCGGGAGCACCCGAAGCGTGTGGTGTGCCCCAGTCGTTTGTGAAGGCGAGTCTCGCCTCCGAAAGGGAAGTGACAAGAAGTGAAGCCGGCGAGTGCATTTGTGCAACACCGGGAGTAAAGCAGGTTGAAAGAGACCCCAGCTCAAGTGCGATTGAGCCACCTCAACGGAGACGTAGGATTCCCTTCAAGAATCCGAACTTCGGTGAAAAATCAAGTCTCCAACTTCCTTTCTTTGTTCTAACTTAACTTGTGTGGATTTGTTCTCTTAGAGCTTCGTTCTAGCTTGTTTTACTACTTTGCTCTAGATCCACACTTGCTTAAAGTTCTAGGTTGCTTTTGCCATCTTTTATTTCAGTAACTAGTTGCTAGTTAGAGTAGTTTTAGTTTCGTTCCCGAGCCACTTAACCCGGAGTATCCGAATAAAATACCGGATAGTCCGAACAACCCAGAGTATCCGGACAAATTATTCGGAGACTCCGAGTTGACCTGCTCGGGTAGTTTAATTCCGCTGCGTAATTTTTAATTCGCCTATTCACCCCCTCTAGGCGACATCTTCGGTCCTTTCAATTGGTATCAGAGACAAATCTCCGTAGTTTTGGCTTAACCGCTTGGAGAATCTAAGATGTCGGAAATAGAAAAGATTACCGAAACCCATGACCAAGAGAAGGCTACGGGTTCCGTTAAAGGGGTTGCAATTCCATATGATTATTCCTCTTTTGGAGTCTCAAACTCCTCATCTTATGTGTCCATTTCCTCGAGCGCCACATTTCGATGGCACTCGCTATGCGGCATGGAAACATAAGATGAAGATGCATTTGAGATCACTTCACCCTTGCATTTGGAAGATTGTTGAAACAGGTTTCAAGCCCGCCGATCCAAACAATCTTACATCCGAAGAAGATAAAGCTCAACACTTCAATGACTTGGCCGTCAATGCCTTGTTTAATGCCTTGAGCGATTCGGAGTTCAACCGAATTGATGGTCTTGACAACACCAAGGCAATATGGAAAGACTAATGGTAACACATGAAGGCGTGTCAAGTGTCCGTGAATCCAAGATCGAGCTCATCATTGGAGAACTAAGTCGAGTCACGTTGGAAGAAGGAGAATCCTACACGAAGATGTTTGACCGCTTGATGGTGTTGGTAAATCTAGCTAGGGGACTTGGAAGCACCGATCTCACCGACAAAGCCATTGTCAAGATCATCCTCCGAGTGATCACCCCCACCAACCGCAATCTCGTTCAACTCATTCGCGACCGGCCAAACTTCGACACACTTACTCCTCATGATGTGATTGGCCGGTTGATGATGGATGAGATGATGGTCAAAGAAGCGGATGTGGTAGAGGAGCTCAAGTCCAGCAAGAAGAAGGGCATTGCTTTGAAGGCCATCAAAATAGCACAAGAAGTAGAAGAAAGCTCAAGTGATGAAGAAGAGTCAAGTGGGCCACTCACAAATGAAGACATGGCACTTCTAGTAAGAAGATTCAACAAATTCTTGAAGAAAAAAGGCTACAAGCCAGGGAGTCATTCCAAGAGCTTCGGCAACAAGTCAAGAGAAAGACACTCGACAAGAAAATGCTATGAGTGTGGAGAACCCGGCCACTTCATTGCCGAGTGCCCGCACAAAGAGAAGAAGGATGACAAGCCTTACAAGAAAGACAAGTTCTGGAAGAAGGACAAAGACAAGAGCAAGAAGTACAAGGGCAAGGGTCACGCTTACATCGGCAAGGAGTGGAACTCCGACTCCGAGTCCGAGTCCGAGTTCGAGTCCAACTCCAACAATGAAGAAGGACTTGCCACCGTCGCCATTGCTACTCCACTAATAAAGTCGAAGAGCCTCTTCGACAACTTTAGCGACAGAGATGAAGATGCTCTAATGTGCCATATGGCAAAGGGGCACAAGGTATCATCTAAAAGTCCTATCCATTCTATTGTTGATTATGGCTTAGATGATTGCGATGACGCTAGTGATGATGATGAGGAAGTAGCATTTAAGTCGATGAATGATTTTGATATTAAGAAATTAGACTTGCTACTTAAAGATATTGAAAAATTGGAGGAGGTAGTCGAACAAAAGGAGGCTATTCTCGAAGCACAAGAGGATCTCCTCATTTTTGAAAAGGAGAAAAACCTTGAGCTAGAGAAGAGCCTAGCTTTTGAAAGAAAGAAAAATGAGGACTTGGTCAAAAGCTCAAATTTGACCAAGTATGAAGTGATTAGTATTGAGATCACCAATGCTTCACCCTTAGAGCAACTTGCTCAAGCGAAGGATGCTTGCAAGGCTCTTGAAGTGAAGCGTGTTGATCTTTCGAATAATACTTCTACCTCAATTGACAACTCCAAAATTTCAATACCTTCAACAAGCAATGGATGCGCTAGATGCTATAATATTGATGTTGCTACTTGTGCTACTAACCGTGAGACTTTGAAAGTCTTGGCTCATGAGAATGAGAAGCTTAAGGGGATGCTTGAAGATGGACTTCAAAAGTACTACAAGGCTAGCAAAGGTTTAGAGGAGTTTCTCGGTAAGCGCCAAGGTAATCCTAAGAGGCAAGGGCTTGGGTATGTTCCGTCAAAGGGCAAAAAGAGCAACATCGTGGTTGCTCCTGTAAGCGAGCCTATCCACTTTGTAAGAAGTGAAGGAACATCCAAGTACAAGGCTCATTCCGAGTTCTTTGCTTCTTTTGTTCTTAAAAAGACTAACCTTGGTCGTGTAGTTGCTTATCATATTGGGCGTAAGCCAAGAAATGCTTCTCTTGTTCACTCCATTTGGGTCCCAAAGTCGCTTGTTGCTAACGTGCGTGGACCTAACCAAGGTTGTGTACCAAAGAGCAAAAACTAAATGTCGTTTTGTAGGCCTATATCTCCGGTGGAACAAGTTGGATTTTGGATAGCGGATGCACGCATCATATGACCGGAGAAAAGGCAATGTTCGCATAATTGGACGTGAATGAAGCAAATAGCAAAAACATTGTCTTTGGAGACAATGGAAAAGGAGAAGTAATTGGATTGGGTAAAATTTCTATCTCAAATGATTTCCTTTTAAATAATGTTTTGCTTGTTGAATCATTAAGCTACAATTTGTTGTCCGTTGCACAATTATGTGAAGCGGGCTACAATTGTTTATTTAATGAAAAGGGTGTGGAGGTCATTAAGAGGGTTGATGGTTCAATAGCCTTTAAAGGGCGTTTGAAGGGTAAGCTCTATCTCGTATACTTTAATACGGATAGACTTAATCTTGAAACATGCTTAATGGCTATATCTAGCATGGGTTGGCTATGGCATCGCCAACTAGCCCATGTCGGTATGAGGAACCTTCACAAACTCGTTAAAGGCAACCACATTCTTGGACTAACCAATGTTGTCTTTGAGAAAGATAGAGTTTGTCGCACTTGTCAAGCGGGAAAGCAAGTTGGTGCCCCTCATCCCACCAAGAACGTGATGACGACCTCAAGACCGTTGGAGATGCTTCACATGGATCTTTTCGGTCCGGTCGCCTACATAAGCATCGGGGGAAGTAAGTATGGTTTAGTTATTGTCGATAACATTCTCGCTTCACTTGGGTGTTTTTCTTGCATGATAAAGGAGAAGTCCAAGTGACTCTAAAGAAGTTCATGAGAAGAGCTCAAAATGAGTTTGAAGTGAAGATCAAGAGAATCCTAAGCGACAACGGCAACGAGTTCAAGAATATTGGTGTTGAGGAGTATCTCGATAAAGAAGGAATCAAGCATGAATTCTCGGCGCCCTACTCCCCTCAACAAAATGGGGTGGCCGAAAGGAAGAATCGAACCCTCATCGAGATGGCGCGGACAATGCTTGACGAATACAAGGTTTTCGACAGCTTTTGGGCGGAAGCCATCAACACTGCGTGCCACAGCACCAACCGCCTCTACCTCCACAAGATCTTGAAGAAGACGGCATACTAGTTGCCCACTGGAAAGAAACCCAATGTATCCTACTTTCGAGTCTTTGGGAGTAAATGCTATATCCTTAACAAAAGAGCTAAGTCTTCTAAATTTGCTCCTAAAGTAGATGAAGGTTTCTTACTTGGTTATGGGACTAATGCTTATGCGTACCGAATTTTCAACAACACCACCGGTGTGGTTGAAATCTCGCGTGACGTAACTTTTGATGAGACTAACGGTTCTCAAGTAGAACAAGTTGATCGTGCCGTTATTGACAGGGAAGAACCACTATGCGAAGCTATCAAGAAATTGGCGATTAGGGAGGTGAAACCTCAAAATTTGGAACCCCACCCGAGCACCCCAACCCGGAGTATCCGGGCTGGTCTGGAGTCTCCGGGTCCAATACCGGACACTTCGGATGGGGACGGCTCACGTGATGTTCCCTCTTTGTCCAAGCAAGCTCAAGATGGTTCTAATGCTTCTCAAGATGCGGAACCTATTCAAGCTTTAAATTCAACTGTACCTCACCCAAGAGTTCATCAAAGTATACAATGAGATCATCCGGTCGACAACATTCTTGGAGACATTCACAAGGGAGTATCTACTAGATCTCGAGTTGCAAACTTTTGTGAATTTTACTCGTTTGTGTCTTCTCTTGAGCCTCTTAAGGTAGATCAAGCACTTGAAGATCCGGATTGGGTGATGGCTATGCAAGAGGAGCTCAACAACTTCAAGCGAAATCAAGTCTGGGAGCTTGTCGAAAGACCGAAGCAAAACGTGATCGATACAAAATGGGTCTTCCGGAACAAGCAAGATGAAAATGGGATCGTAACAAGGAACAAAGCTCGATTGGTTGCTCAAGGGTATACACAAATTGAAGGTTTGGATTTCGATGAAACATATGCTCCAGTAGCTAGGCTTGAATCTATTAGAATATTACTTGCCTTTGCTACTCACCATGATTTTAAGTTGTATCAAATGGACGTGAAAAGCGCCTTCCTAAATGGACCACTCTCCGAGATGGTCTACGTCGAGCAACCACCTGGGTTTGAAGATCCAAGACATCCGGACCATGTCTACTACCTTCACAAGGCCCTTTATGGACTTAAGCAAGCACCAAGGGAATGGTTTGAGTGTCTACGAGACTTTCTTCTCGAACAAGGTTTTGTAGTCGGAAAGGCTGACCCTACTCTCTTTAATAAGCACATTGATAATGATTTATTTGTATGCCAAATATATGTCTATGACATTATATTTGGATCCACTAATGAACATTTGTGTAAAGAGTTTAGCAAAATAATGACTAAAAGATTCGAGATGTCCATGATGGGAGAGTTGAAGTTCTTCCTCGGATTTCAAGTCGAACAACTCAAGGAAGGAACTTTCATCTGTCAAACCATGTACTTCAAGGACATGCTCAAGAAGTTTGGAATGGAGGACGCCAAGCCTATAAAGACGCCCATGCAGGCCAACGGGCATCAAAACCTCGACAAAGAAGGTAAACCGGTCATCCAAAAGATACTTTACCTTTGTGCATCTAGGCCCGATATCATGCTTAGCTTTTGTATGTGTGCACGTTTTCAAGCTGCTCCTAAAGAGTGTCACATGGTGGCCGTTAAGAGAATCTTAAGATACTTAGTGCACACTCCTCATTTTGGACTTTGGTATCCGAAAGGATAATCCTTTGAATTAGTTGGCTATTCCGATGCGGATTATGCCGGTTGTAAAGTGGATAGGAAGAGTACCTCGGGGACTTGCCAATTCATGGGTAGGTGTAACATCCCAAAATTTGGGTTTAGCTTCCCAAAAATTTTCGTCGATTTTCTCGCGTTTATAAAGCTTGGTTTGAATTTTCTAAAAGCTAAAATAATTTAATTTGATTATTCTAAACCTCAAATAAAATGGGTTCCTTGTGCTTCAAGAAGTTCTTCTGTAATTTTTGAGATTTTTCGGAGCTCGTTTGCTATTTATCGGATTTATTTGGAATTAATTTAAACTAAGCCTTTCATTCGAAATTAATTAATTATTTGGAAAAGTTTATATAAAGTTTTGTTGGAAATATTTTATTTGAGTTCAAAATGTCTCAAAATATTTTCTGGAATTTTTCTAGAATTTTTCTGGTATTTTTATTGCCTCTAATGATTTAATTGAATTTCGGGAATTGTTTTTATTCGAAAATTTGTCGAATTCCGAAAATTGCTTGGGCCTCATTCCTCCTCTCTCCTCCCGCTGGCCCACGACCGCCAGCCGGCCGCTCGCCCCACGGCCCACCTCACCCGCTTCCCTCCCAGCCCCGCATGGGCTGGCGCCAGCCGCCCACCTCGCCTCTCTCCCTGGCCACGCGCCAGCCCACGGCCCAGCCATGCGCGCCAGCCCACAGCGCCCCCCCCACGAACACGTGTCGTGCCCCCATTGGCCCACGTCGCCCGGATCCGATTCATGCACGGAAACTGCTCGATAAAATGCCTACAAGACCCGTTTTTGCTCCAAACGCGCCCAAACTTGATTTTTCTTGACCTAGCCGCCACCCTAACCTCATGTAGACCTCCCATGATCTCTCCCATGGATCTTCAACCTTCGGATCATCTCCAAAACTCCGAGATCCATCCAATGTCGCCCGAACGTCGCCCGACGCCGGCCGAATTTTGGAGCCGCGTCTCGGGCAGCTCGTCGACTCTTTTCGAGATCCGTCTTCGCCGTAGTGTTCCACAAGGTACCATATGTTTTCTGTACAAAATTCAGCAAATTTGGCCCAAGGAATCAAAAGTTACGACCGTTTCAATCTTGAATCTTGCCGAGGCCATAACTCCCTCAATTTTTCGAGTTTGACGGTGAAATTTTTTGTGTAGACTCCTGGGGATGTCCTCTACATGATGCACATCTTGCCTCACTGTTTTACCCTCTGGATTGAGCGCAGTAAATTAATTTCTCCGCTCAGACTGCGAACAGACTGCGTTTCAGACAGTGGCAAACTTCCTCGCGCGTTCTCCGCTGTTCCAGAAGGTATTTCTTTGAGACACCTGCATCACGGTGTGCCTCTTCATCCCATCTAGCTCTCGGTCAAATTTCGTTAAGTTCCGATCATTATTCTAGAAGTTATGGCTGTCCAAAGTTTTGATCCGAAACCCGTTAATCGCCAGTTTGTGATTAATCCGGAAGGGCGCCGCAAAATCCGCCTATACCGTTGAGTTCGCCTCGCCGCGTTCTACGTAGTACACATTCTCCCTTTGCCATCCCATCCTCCGGAATTTTTTTTATATATTTAGGCCGCTGCTTGTTGCCGCTGCCGCTTTGACGCCGGCTATTTTGGTTCGCTCCGGCCGTGTTGTCGCATCCGGAGGATCATCTTGTACTGTTTTGGTCCATCCTTAAGGTTCTTTTGGCCTCCGTTTGCCGTCGGAGCCGAGTCCGGCCTTAAACCGTCGTTTTTCAACCTAGCCTGTGCCGCTGGTTCGCGCATCAGTTAGCCGTCCTTGGTAGCGTTTTGTCGTGGCCATGTCGCTGCACCGACGGTCGCTACCTTGTTTCATGAAGTATCCTATCATTGTTGACCTCCACCGATAACGTTCGCCGTTAACGATCCACCGTTAACGTTTTGTCGTTAACGCTCCGCCGTTAACGTTTCGCCGTTAACGTTCCTCCGTTAACGTTTTGCCGTTAATGTTTCCCCGTTAACGCTCCGTCGTTAACGTTTCGCCGTTAACGTTTCGTTGTTAACGCCCCATCGTTAACGCTTCACCGTTAACGTTCACGCCTGCGCTCGTCGTTAACGTTCGATGCGTTCCACCGTTAACGCTCCACCGTTAACGCTCCGTCGTTAACGTTCCACCGTTAACGCTCCGTAGTTAACGTTCCGTCGTTAACGTTTCACCGTTAACGCTCCGTCGTTAACGTTTCACCGTTGACGCTCCGCCGTTAACACTTCACCGTTAGCGCTCCGTCGTTAACGTTTCGCCGTTAGCGCTCCGTCGTTAACGCTTGGCTCTCAGCGCTTCATTGTCATCGCATGCGTGCAGTCATGCACAGATCCTAGTGCGATGCCTTCGACTTCTCTATCATCATGACGTGAGCCTAGTCTCATCGTCATATCACCTTCAAAGCCGAATCAAAACTGTAACCTAAAACCGGTTCGATGAACTAAGTTTATCGTGAGCCGCGTTGTTATCTTTGCAATCTTTCCTTTTGTTTCAATCGTGGTAAGACACTTGTCTTGTCTTATCCCTGAAAACATAATCTAACTTTAACCTAGACTTCGTTCGTGGACTTGGTCGATAGACCATTGGCCATGTGCCAACACGATGATGTTGATATGCAGAGGCCTTCGTGCTTCTTCATGGAAGTCGAGTTGTTGTTGGCATTGTGTTGCGCAATAATCAACTGGGGTGATAAAATGATTTAGACCGGGGCAAGTGGCAAGATTATGATCGGGTGGGCCAGGTGTGGCACCGGGAAGGTTGATTTGGTTCTTCGGGTAGTCTTGCCCTGGTCATTCTAAGGACATAACCTTGCAAGCCTTTGAACTGAGTCAATCGTACAACCACATGTCTGTAATGGGACGGACCTAGTTGATTAAGTCGCTAATAATTTGCTTGTGGTACCTCGGGGTGTCAACTACACCGTTTGTGTAGCTTGAAGGGGGAGCGTACCAGGGCTGCGGCATGGTACCCATCCAACGGTATGTCGATCCCATACTTCGCCTTAGCTAAGGGAAGGGATGGTGTAGGGCAAAAACCGGAGAGGTTCACTTGTGTAGTTAGAGGCTTCCGAAAGACTTTGTTATGATCACTCATTCGCATACTCTTGTATGGCGATTCACGGCTGACGTGGTGAGCGGATTGTATCTTGTGGGTAAAGTGTATAACCTCTGCAGAGTGTAAAATCTATTCGAATAGCCGAGTCCGCGGTACCGGACAATTCTCGGGGATTACAGTCAAGGGTTAGCTTTTCTTAAAATTGAACTTGGGATTGGAGGCAGTTTGCCTGTGGAAAAGTGATAACTGTTTAAGGATGTGGAATGGTTTACTTGTGAAATAACTGTGGAATCTATTACTGTTATTACTTGTTTTACCGCTTTACAATCTATTATGAATAGTTGTGAATGTTGTTTATTGCAAAATAACCCCTTCAGCCTGTCATTTGGAATAAGCCATGCATATAGTTATTAGACTTGCACTCTGTGCATGACTTGCTGAGTGCTTTATGTACTCACCCCTTGCAAACAAACAATCACCAGTGAGCAAAAGTCTACATCGTCGAAGAAGAAGAAGTTCCGTGAGAAGGCGATTATCTAGGAGTCGAACCACATCGCTTGCCTGTGGCGTATTGATGGGATTCACCGATGTTCTTCGTTCATTCTTTGCTTATTTGGAGTTGAAGCCGTCAAGGCTTCGCAAGTGTAAGGTTGACCTTAAGGTCGTACAATAGTTTATATTCTATTATTGAGTTACTTTTACTATTCCGCTGTGTATGATTGTGATATTCATCTATGTTGAGACTGTGTGCACTAGCGTGATCCTGGACTAGTGCTGAATACACAGAGGGTCCGGATTTGCAAATTCGGGTCCCGACAGAGGTGGTATCAGAGCCAGGTTGACTGTAGGTCTTGACCTTAGATAGATTGGCCGTCTTTAGGAGCTTCAAAATTATTTTCTAAAGAGAAAATTTATCTTGAAAGAATAATATATTCTTGAGTTATCTTATTCTTCCATTCTTTCCTCTTTGCTGAAAGTTCTATCTTTCCCTTCGATTTAAATGGAAATCTTACCTGAGTTGTTCCGAATAGTTAACGATGTTTCACACTTAAGGAGGAAGTACTGGATGTCGCAGTCAACCCTGAAGATCGTGAAGTAAGAAATCGTCGAGCTCGAAGAGAAGTGGATCGATGAAGTGTTCCAGAAGCTTGAAGAACCAGTGCTTAGTAGTAAGTTGAGACTCATGTGTGAGAGTCGCGTCTCTTAAGATAGGAGTGTTACCCTTTTAGACGCTAGATTATTGTGTGCTTAGGAATTTGGTTCTTCATTGATTGTTGAGTGTGCTGTATGCGTTGCAAAGCTTTTAGGCTTGGATAAGCAACCATACCTAGTTTTTAGTTGTTTTTATAAGTTTTTGGGTTAAACCTGCTCCCCTGCACTAGGATTCTTGAACCTCACCTATGCTTTTTCCCTCTTACCTAAACCTTGGAGTGATCAACAAATGGAAAGGACCAACTACAGCAGTGACTTCAAGGCAGTTCAAGTCAGTTCAGTTGCTACTACATGTGTCAGTGTTAAAACAGACTGTGACCAACAGCTATCCCCTGCACCAACCGTGACAATTCAACACTTGGATGAGTTTGTCACTGCTCAAACTCATCTCATGCAGGCAGTGGTGCAACAGATGAATGTTATCAGTGCCAAAATCATCCCCTCCACCACTGAAGTCACAACCTCCTGTTCACAGTCAAAGTTTGCCTTGTTCATGAAGACCAACCCGCCCGTGTTTGATGGATCAGCCACTCTCAAAGACGCAGAAATATGGCTTCGTGTCACAGAAGAGAAGCTAGCTTTGGTGTAATGTGAAGATGAAGAGAAGGTCCCCTATGCTACTTGCCAGTTAAAAGGAGATGCATTAGTCTGGAGGAAAGGTTTCTATGCCACCTCGGAAGATGGACATATTATCACTTGATTGGAATTTGCCACTGCCCTTCGTCAGTTTGTTGCGTCATCAGAAGATAGTGTGACTACCGCGAGTTCAGAGAAGAGCACAACCCCTGCACCTAATACCATACCGAGATGTTGTTCTTTCAAGTGTTGTCAACTAAACAAGTCAGAAGACCGTGCATGCATCCGATGTGGAGAAATAGGACACACTGCTGATGAACAGGTAATCAATTGTTCCAGCTGTGAAGGAAGCCATCTACCCGGAGAATGTCCTATGCGCAATATCACGTGCTACCTATGTGAAGGTTGTGATCACTGCCCATCTCAATGTTCACGGGATTCAATAAGTAACCACTGTGACTCGGCATCAGCGAGAGAATGTTCGAGCTGTCATTGCTCAAGAGTTAGCAAAAAGAGAAGGATTGTCATCCACACCAGCTGTGCCACGTGAAGAAAAGAAGAAGAAACATGTCAACCCTATCCATCTACCTCAGGAAATCAGTAGTACTTGGTCACCATGGAATTGTTTCTTGTGTGATAAATGAGGTCATTGGCCTAGAGAATGCCCCATCAACCCGGCACGACGACCCAAACATTCATGTTACAACTGTGGTGAGTTAGGTCATTTGTTAAGGAATGCCCACAGAAAGATCAAGCAATTTCTGAAGACATGATCATTCCAGAAATTACTTCAGTAAAGACTATAACACCGAAAGTGAATGGTAAGGCTATGGAAGCAACTTGCTTAAGGAGCTAGTTGAAGCAAGAGGAATTGGTTAACAAGACCCCTGATCCAGAAGATGAATGCAAGGAATTGGAAGACCACTGCAAGCGTTAGAAAGTTTGTCAAGAAGGACCACCACAAACAGCGAATGAGGAGTGCCCCTCAACAACTTAATTGTCATACTGCTCAGACTTTGTTCGAGACATTTTTCACCTGTGCTTCGCCCCGATGGTCAGAGTTTCCATAACATCAACCTAGTGAAACGTTCTCAAGGAAGAAGCCTGCTGTCTAGAATTTGTTTTGCCTGACATCAGCCAGGAAACTTTGCTAACCACTACTCTCAGAAGAAGGTGATCACCGCTGATCACATCGATCTCAGCTCTACCCCTACCAATACCAATGCTACATCAGGAGGATACCAACAGATGTCAGTCAAGCGTTGCTTCAGATGCAATGAGCCGGGACACTTTGCTAATAGTTGTCCTAGGAGAAAAGATATTTTACCTGCCCACTTCAATCCTAGTCCCTCGCCTACCGAGACACTTGCGTCAGAAAGTGAATTGTGAAGGAGTATTCAGTTGATACAGAGTTTCAGTCAATGCTGAAGAATCAAGCCGACAAAGGTAGTGCCAGACCAACCGGAATGCTATCCAAGTCGTGCTGAAGACCGCGTAATTGCATATAAGCTTTGTTGTCAGATACAGCTTGTCCAATTTCTAGAAGAAGCAGAAAATCAAGAGTTCAGGAATAGAAGCAAGGTGCCTATCAATGGAGTTGCCAGAGACGTCAGCATGAGCGCATGAGACATTCAAGATTTCCCGACAAAGGTAGCATCAAGATTTTCCGTAGAAGAAGTACCTTCTTGTGCCAGAGAAGCAGACACAGTTGGAGTCAGTGGACTTGTAAGAGGATCTCATCCGCAAAGATCAGCCTGCAAATTTTGGATGTTACCAAGCGTTTGATCAGAAGCGACCCTGTCCAGTATGCAGTTGCTTGGAAGTTCGAAGAAGCTCAAGAGTTGAGTCCCCCTGAACCTAATTCTATAGTCAACCCTGAATCTTGGGGACGAGATTCTGTTAAGGGGGGGAGATTTGTAACATCCCAAAATTTGGGTTTTCAAAAATTTTGGTTTTGTTTAGCTTCCCAAAAATTTCCGTCGATTTTCTCGCGTTTATAAAGCTTGGTTTGAATTTTCTAAAAGCTAAAATAATTTAATTTGATTATTCTAAACCTCAAATAAAATGGGTTCCTTGTGCTTCAAGAAGTTCTTCTGTAATTTTTGAGATTTTTCGGAGCTCGTTTGCTATTTATCGGATTTATTTGGAATTAATTTAAACTAAGCCTTTCATTCGAAATTAATTAATTATTTGGAAAAGTTTATATAAAGTTTTGTTGGAAATATTTTATTTGAGTTCAAAATGTCTCAAAATATTTTCTGGAATTTTTCTAGAATTTTTCTGGTATTTTTATTGCCTCTAATGATTTAATTGAATTTCGGGAATTGTTTTTATTCGAAAATTTGCTGGGAATTCCGAAAATTGCTTGGGCCTCATTCCCTCCTCTCTCCTCCCGCTGGCCCACGACCGCCACCGCCCGCCGCCCCACGGCCCACCTCACCCGCTCCCTCCCGCTGCCGCACGGGCCGGCCAGCCAGCCTACCCACCTCGCCTCTCCCGCGCCCACACGCCAGCCCACGGCCCAGCCGTGCGCGCCAGCCCACAGCGCCCCCCCCCCACGGACACGTGTCGTGCCCCCATTGGCCCACGTCGCCCGGATCCGATTCATGCACGGAAACTGCTCGATAAAATGCCTACAAGACCCGTTTAAGCTCCAAACGCGCCCAAACTTGATTTTTCTTGACCTAGCCGCCACCCTAACCTCATGTAGACCTCCCATGATCTCTCCCACGGATCTTCAACCTCCGGATCATCTCCAAAACTCCGAGATCCATCCAATGTCGCCCGAACGTCGCCCAACGCCGGCCAAATTTTGGAGCCACGTCTCGGGCAGCTCGTCGACTCTTTTCGAGATCCGTCTTCGCCGTGGTGTGCCACAAGGTACCATATGTTTTTTGTCCAAAATTCAGCCAATTTGGCCCAAGGAATCAAAATTTACGACCGTTTCAATCTCGAATCTTGCCGAGGCCATAACTCCCTCAATTTTTCGAGTTTGACGGTGAAATTTTTTGTGTAGACTCCTGGGAATGTCCTCTACGTGATGCATATCTTGCCTCATGGTTTTACCCTCTGGATTGGGCGCAGCAAATTAATTTCTCAGCTTAGACTGCGAACAGACTGCGTTTCAGATAGTGGCAAACTTCCTCGCGTGTTCTCCGCTGTTCCAGAAGGTATTTCTTCGAGACACCTGCGTCACAGTGTGCCTCTTGGTCCCATCTAGCTCTCGGTCAAATTTCGTTAAGTTCCGATCATTATTCTAGAAGTTATGGCTGTCCAAAGTTTTGATCCGAAACCCGTTAATCGCCAGTTTGTGATTAATCTGGAAGGGCGCCGCAAAATCCGCATATACCGTTGAGTTCGTATCGCCGCGTTCTACGTAGTAGACATTCTCCCTTTGCCATCCCATCCTCCGGAATTTTTTTTATATATTTAGGCCGCCGTTTGCCGTCGCCGCGCGTCGCCTTTTGACGCCGGCTATTTTGGTTCGCTCCGGCCGTGTTGTCGCGTCCGGAGGATCATCTTGTACTGTTTTGGTCCATCCTTAAGGTTCTTTTGGCCTCCGTTTGCCGTCGGAGCCGAGTCCGGCCTTAAACCGTCGTTTTTCAACCTAGCCTGTGCCGCCGGTTCGCGCATCAGTTAGCCGTCCTTGGTAGCGTTTTGTCGTGGCCATGTCGTTGCACCGACGGTCGCTACCTTGTTTCATGAAGTATCCTATCATTGTTGACCTCCACCGTTAACGTTCGCCGTTAACGATCCACCGTTAACGTTTTGTCGTTAACGCTCCGCCGTTAACGTTTCGCCGTTAACGTTCCTCCGTTAACGTTTTGCCGTTAATGTTTCCCCGTTAACGCTCCGTCGTTAACGTTTCGCCGTTAACGTTTCGTCGTTAACGCCCCATCGTTAACGTTTCACCGTTAACGTTCCACCGTTAACGCTCCGTCGTTAACGTTCCGTCGTTAACGTTCCACCGTTAACGCTCCACCGTTAACGCTCCGTCGTTAACGTTCCACCGTTAACGCTCCGTAGTTAACGTTCCGTCGTTAACGTTTCACCGTTAACGCTCCGTCGTTAACGTTTCACCGTTAACGCTCCGCCGTTAACGTTTCGCCGTTAGCGCTCCGTCGTTAACGCTTGGCTCTCATCGCTTCGTTGTCATCGCATGCGTGCATTCATGCACAGATCCTAGTGCGATGCCTTCGTCTTCTCTATCATCATGACGTGAGCCTAGTCTCATCGTCATATCACCTTCAAAGCCGAATCAAAACCGTAACCTAAAACCGGTTCGATGAACTAAGTTTATCGTGAGCCGCGTTGTTATCTTTGCAATTTTTCCTTTTGTTTCAATTGTGGTAAGACACTTGTCTTGTCTTATCCCTGAAAACCTAATCTAACTTTAACCTAGACTTCGTTTGTGGACTTGGTCGATAGACCATTGGCCATGTGTCATACCCTTGTGCCCGATCTAATCTATCCATCTCTCTTTTGTTTGACTGTGTCTGTTCGATCAACAAAAGTCAACTTCGAGAATCAGTTTAGTTCACTGTGAACTAACATATCCCTATGGACCCAACCTATAGATCGAGAGCCCATATATCGCTATCTGTTCAATCAAGATAATAACTTCGGAAGAAATATTCTTCGGAATATTATTCTTTCTTTCCCAGTTATTAATCTTTCCCTTTTCGGTGTTTTTTCGAAAGCCCGTCCTCTCTTGTCCAATCTTCGATCCAATCCTTTCAAGTTCCTAATTTTATCCCAGCTGTTGTGCCCAATGCTGTTCGTTCTTAATTTGGAGTTTATTTGAATCGTCTTTTGAGTTTTGTTGTATTTGTGTTTCTTTATCGTTAGACGTGTTGTCCGGAAGTCGTTCGAGCGAGCTGAGGATCGAGAAAGTGGAAGTTGAAGTTCGAGGATCAAGGATAAAGAGTAAAGGACAGTAAAGTTTGCAAGGGCCAGGCAAGTTGTGCTTTGACCATGTTGATCCCATTTTCGAAACTTATGTTGTTTCAAATTATTGCATGCTAGTTGGATATAAACTGATTTCAATTAATTTGGGATTAGGTATTTAACCTACTTGTTATTGCCACCTTGTCTATAATAGTTGTACGCCATGATTCATTTGTCACCCTAGGTTTGTTGATTAATAGTTGGTAGCTAATAAATTGCCAACATGGGTTAGATAGAACGTATTAGTTTGCTTAGACCTGCAACGAGTCAGTGCCATCATTTTGGAATTACAAATGTCAATATTGATTAATGGAATATGCAATGTATTTTGAAATGGTGTGACGTGTTGCCAACACGATGATGTTGATATACGGAGGCCTTCGTGCTTCTTCAAGGAAGTCGAGTTGTTGTTGGCATTGTGTTGCGCAATAATCAACTGGGGTGATAAAATGATTTAGACCGGGGCAAGTGGCAAGATTATGATCGGGTGGGCCAGGTGTGGCACCGGGAAGGTTGATTTGGTTCTTCGGGTAGTCTTGCCCTGGTCATTCTAAGGACTTAACCTTGCAAGCCTTTGAACTGAGTCAATCGTACAACCACATGTCTGTAATGGGACGGACCTAGTTGATTAAGTCGCTAATAACTTGCTTGTGGTACCTCGGGGTGTCAACTACACCGTTTGTGTAGCTTGAAGGGGGAGCGTACCAGGGCTGCGGCATGGTACCCATCCAACGGTATGTCGGTCCCATACTTCGCCTTAGCTAAGGGAAGGGATGGTGTAGGTCAAAAACCGGAGAGGTTCACTTGTGTAGTTAGAGGCTTCCGAAAGACTTTGTTATGATCACTCATTCGCATACTCTTGTATGGCGATTCACGGCTGACGTGGTGAGCGGATTGTATCTTGTGGGTAAAGTGTATAACCTCTGCAGAGTGTAAAATCTATTCGAATAGCCGAGTCATGATGCCGAACAATGCTCGGGATTACAAATCAAGGGTTAGCTTTTCTTAAAATTGAACTTGGGATTGGAGGCAGTTTGCCTGTGGAAAAGTGATAACTGTTTAAGGATGTGGAATGGTTTACTTGTGAAATAACTGTGGAATCTATTACTGTTATTACTTGTTTTACCGCTTTACAATCTATTATGAATACTTGTGAATGCTGTTTATTGCAAAATAACCCCTTCAGCCTGTCATTTGGAATAAGCCATGCATATAGTTATTAGACTTGCACTCTGTGCATGACTTGCTGAGTGCTTTATGTACTCACCCCTTGCAAACAAACAATCACCAGTGAGCAAAAGTCTACATCGTCGAAGAAGAAGAAGTTCCGTGAGAAGGCGATTATCTAGGAGTCGAACCCTGTCAGTAGCCTGTGGCGTATTGATGGGATTCACCGATGTTCTTCATTCCCCTACTGCTTATTTGGAGTTGAAGCCGTCAAGGCTTCGCAAGTGTAAGGTTGACCTTAAGGTCGTACAATAGTTTATATTCTATTATTGAGTTACTTTTACTATTCCGCTGTGTATGATTGTGATATTCATCTATGTTGAGACTGTGTGCACTAGCGTGATCCTGGACTAGTGCTGAATACACAGAGGGTCCGGATTTGCAAATTCGAGTCCCAACAGTAGGTCTCTAGTCTCGTGGTCTTCCAAGAAACAAAATTCAGTAGCCCTATCCACTGCCGAAGCCGAATATATAGCCGTCGGGAGTTGTTGTGCTCAATTACTTTGGATGAGACAAACCTTGAGTGATTATGGCCTAACCTACAAGAGTGTCCCACTGTTGTGTGACAATGAGAGCGCCATAAAAATTGCCAACAATCCTGTCCAACACTCCCGTACAAAACATATCGATATTCGCCATCATTTTCTAAGAGACCACGCAACCAAAGGCAAAATTGATATCCAACATGTGAGCACAAATAATCAGTTAGTGGATATATTTACCAAGCCCCTTGACGAGAAAAGGTTCTGTGAATTAAGAAGTGGTCTAAATATTTTAGATTCTCGTATCGTGACTTGATGAGTGCTCGCATATTGTTTGTTGAATGGAAAATGAATTTCAAAATCTTATTTATCTTTTTCTTTGAACTTATCCTGTGTTTTTGGCTCTTGATCCTCTGATCAGGTCATTGATGTGTGACCATGGCTCATTTGCTTATTTGTTCGCTGGTCACATAGCAAGTGGACACCCTAGGGTCCTTTTCATCCTCTCGTTCCGCCAAAATCCGAGGAGCCTTGTGCAAATCTTAATTCCTTACCGAGTTGGGGAACCTGGAGTCTCTGGGATTTTTTATCCGGAGTCTCCGGATCACCCGGAGTATCCGGACTAATTGTCCGGACTCTCCGGGTTGGGGGTTCGATTTAACCCCCAAACCTCCCGCGTGGTTCCTTTTCTTTCCTCATTAACACCGTGCGCCTCTCCCTCTCCCGTGCTCTCCTCGTGGCTAGGGCGGTTTTCACCTTCATCTTCATCTCCAAGGGACTTTGAACCCCTCTTCTTCCTCGGTTTGGGAGATCAAGGTAAGAATCGTGGTGCCCTAATCCTTCATTTCTGGGTTTGGACTCAATTCTCCTCATCTTACGGCTTCTCCCCATGATTCATCTCTTCTAGGGTGTGGCTTGTCACGTCGTGGCCCTCAAGATCGGAGAATCTCTCTCTCACTCACCCGTGTTCTTCACGATCAATTTCTTGAGGTGAGTTCTATTTCTTGCCCTAATCCCGCGAAATCTCTTACTAGATTGTGCCCTAATCTTCACTTTTTCATCCTTGAGGCAATGTAGATCCAATACTTGTTGATTTACGGGTTGGAAACTCCAATCTCTCTCGCGTCGTGCGCGAATCTGGCGTGTCCGGACATTTGGTCCGGACTCTCCGGGTTGGTCCGGAGTATCCGGGATAATTTGTCCGAAGTCTCCGGGATAATTTGTCCGGAGTCTCTGGATGCAATCCGGAGTATCCAAATAATTTATCCGGACTCTCTGGGTTGAGTGTGTCGGCCAAATTTCATTTCTTGCTGAAATTCAAGTCGCCTCGTGGCTAATCTATTTCTCTCACTTTGTCTGGTCAGATGGATCCTTATCAGGAGACGTTGGGTGGTGGTGATCCTCCTCGGGGCTCTCCTCCTCCGGATACCCCTCCCGGCTCTCCTTCTACTCCTCCGGCGCCCAAGAGGCCGAGACGTGTCGTGATGAAGAAGCCCACTTCAAAGGGTCCGTGGCTTACTGGTCTCTCTTCAGCCTCCCAGCCGCACACTACTAGAAATCTAACTTTTACCGAGTGTGAAATGTAATGGCCTATGAGCCGTCGGGAAAAACTAAGGTGGCCAACGAAGCATCTTTTTTCCGACGGTAGAACAAAAACGGACGGCTATTAGAAGATTTACCGATGGGGCTTACCACAAACTGACGATTGGTGGAAAACCCTCAGTCACAGTATGAAATCACCGAGAGGGTACAACAATTAATGTGAGTGCAATGCTAACCGTCATCCATTACAAATAATCACCGAGTGGAAATACATTTAGTGTGTGTATAGGTAACACTCAGTTATTGCAATGATTTGCCGACGGGTACAAACTTTTAGCGAGGGTACAAATCAAACACTGGCTATTGCAAAATTCATATTAGGCTGGATGAAGGTGATGTATATATGAAAAATATAGCTCTCATTGAAATCTACAACTTTGTAGTTGACAACTTTTCCATTTAAAGTCATATATTTGACTAAATAATTGATGAAGCATCATGAGAACAAGAGTTAAAAGAAGTACTTTTCTTATTTCTAGTAAGAAGACAGTTGTGGTGAGTTGGTTAGGAGGGAGAGGTTGTTCAGTAGGTTGTGATTTCGAATCCTAGGCATCACGTGTTTCTAATTTGAAAATAAAAAATGTTACTTAAGGTATTGTGGTGCAAACAAGTTGTGAGGTTAATCCCTAAAATTGATTTTTTTTACATTTTTTACACAAAAAATCCCACATATAGTTGTGAGAAATTACTGAGGGTTTCTATACCCCGTAAGAAAGAAAAAACCTCTCACCCATGTATTTACCGAGTGCTATAAAAACCCTCATTAAACTAATAACCGAGGGTACCGTCGGGAATCCCACGAATGGGCGACAATGAGTGGCCAAGGGGAAGTTACTGACGGTTTACATTCGGCCATATACATGGCCTATGATATTTTGCAATGGCTAACATATTTTTTCCACTCGGTAAAAGTTAGAAATCTAGTAGTGGTAGCCGCAGCCTCAGTCTCAGTCTCCTCCTCAGCCTCAGCCACAGCCTCAGCCGCAATAGCAGCCTCAGCCTGATCCAGATGAGCATCTTGCGGATACTCATGCTACTCTGCGTGATCAGAAGAGGAGAGAGTTTCGTGACTTAGGGCGCTTCATTGGTCCCTTGGCCAAAGCCAAGCCTGTTTGGAACTATCCCGGGTCAGTAAACCCGATGCGAGTGATCGATTACCGGATAGGCTCATGCAAGGGCAAGGCTATTGTTGAGCACAGAAAGAAGGATCCCTTTGAGTTCCATCAGGACGAGTATGTGGACCGCCGCTTCTAGAACAGATTTCAGTCAGATTACTATGAGACGGTCCTCTACCAGCTTGAGCATCCAGTGGTCGGGATGAAGACTATTGATTGGGACTATATGGTAGCAGCTGAGAGTGTTGTGTTCGATCAGATCATTCAGATTTGTGAGCTGCACCAGATCAAAAACATCATGTCATTCAAGTATGATTGGAACAATGAGGTGGTCATGCAGTTCTATGCCACTCTCTACATTGACAAGAAAGAGGATGCTATCTGGTGGATGACAGACAGAGTCTGGTATGTAGCCAACAAGAAGAGATTTGCTAGAGTGCTTGGCCTCAGATATGATGGCAGTCCTAAGCTTCATGAGATGAAGGTCATGACTCCTGAGCAGATAGAGGCACTGTATGATACATCTCAGCGCTTCACTGTGGGGACCATCAAGGGTCTGAAGGATGTGCCTGCGGTGCTCTATAGGATGCTTAGGGTCACTCTTTGGCCCAAGGAGGGAGACGCTTCTGCCATCATTTCCTATGGAAGGAACTTGTTGTTCCATCTCGTTGAGCACACCCACCCATTTGGTATTGTTGATTTCATGTGGGAGACAATAAGGCAGAATGCGCAGAGCAACATGAGCAGTTGCAGCTATGCCCCCTTTGTGATGGCTTTGGTTACTCATGTCAGTAGCCTGATGTTTATCAGAGATGTGGAGCACTTGTCTTACAAGGTCCGACCTCCTTCTGCTCCTCCTGCTCCAGCAGCCCCTGGTCCTGCTACCAGGGCACGCAGAGGTCGCTCGTCCAGCTCTTCTTCTGCTCCTGTTGTTCCTCCTGCCGTTCCCTCTCAGCAGTCTGAGATCCCGAGCAGCACGCTACAGAAGATGTTGAAGCACATCTTCTGTCTTTGTCGCGACATCTCCACTCAGCAAAAGGAGATGTGCAAGGAGATCAAGAAGAATGGCAAGGGCATTCGTGACATCCGCCATCACAATGGTAAGGCGCTCACTCCTAGTGATTCCTCGGGTTCCTCTAAGGAGAGTAGCGGTGAGACGTCTGCCGATCAGCTCTTTGGAATTGCCTCTTATGCACCGTCTGCTCCTGGAGATGACACTGGCAGCGAGGGATCGCAATATTCAGCATCCGACAATGACGAAGGCGACGACAAGTGATTTCCTGTCTCCTCCTCTTTTTGATGTCTTGATGCCAAAGGGGGGGTGATGCTTCTTTAGTTGTCGTGTCGTCTAGTTGTCGGGTCATTACTTTGTGGTTGTGGACTTGTCTTAGTGGTATTGTTATCTCTTTTGGTTGTCGCTCTCTATGTTGTCATGAACTTTGTTATCCTTGTTATCCATGTTATGACATTGTGTTCATTGTGTTTATCCATTATGCATGTTTCACTTCCTGTTGATTCGTGCTATATGATTCTCGGATGCATTGTTTTAGTGGGAGCTCTTGAAAATTTCTTGCAATTTCTCGCTAAATATGTGAATTTGATTCCACTCAATACCTCTAATGCACACATTTAGGGGGAGCTCCACCTTATATTTGATATTCAAATACGCTAAGACAATCTCTTGTTATGTTCTACTTGCCTTTAATTGTGTTGTCATCAATTCACCAAAAAGGGGGAGATTGAAAGTGCATCTAGGCCCCTCAATTTATTTTGGTGATTAATGATGACACAATTAAAGAGATCTAATGTTTTTACTAAGAATAATGCAGATCTCAAGAACATATCAAGCTTGGAATGAGATTGGACGCCTCTACGTACATTAAAATTCAAAAAGACGGCATCAAGACGAGATTTGTAATTTCAATTTTATTTGAGTCTTAAGGATAGTCGTTCTATTAAGAGGATACGACGGAAAATCACCTTTAGGATGTGCATGTGCTCAAAGTCAAGTCTTGCATCTAAACTAGCACTCAGACCATTGCATTTCCCAAAAACAACATTTTCCAACCGAGCCATCCAACCCGGAGTGTCCGGACATTTGGTCCGGAGTGTCCAGATTCAGGCCAGAGTATCCAGACAATTTGTCCGGAGTGTCCGAGTTAACCCTTTCGGCCAAAAGTCGCATTCCAGTCTATCCGGAGTATCCGGACATTTTGTCCGGATAGTCCGGATTATCCGAAGTCTCTGGGTTAATTGTTCGGAGTGTCCTTACAGTTCGAATTTGAGGGTAACGGCTAGTTTTCCAAAAGAGTATTTAAAGCCTCTACTCTCCCCCAACGGTTAGAATCTCTATTGAGCTCATTCATAGCAGCATTCAAGCCATTCCTAACACACTCCAAGCATTCAATAGAGCCCTCACTTCCTCCCACCACTTGATTTGGTTGTTGATCCGTTCTTGGTGAGGAGAGGAAGAAGTAAAGTGTTAGGTGATTCATTCCAAGTTCTTGAGCACTAGTTCATCCTCCAAATGATTCTTCATGGTGTTGTTGCTCTTGGAGGTTGAAGGTCTCCTAGACGGCTAGGAGTCACCGGGAGCACCCGAAGTGTGTGGTGTGCCCCGGTCGTTTGTGAAGGCGAGTCTCTGTAACACCCCGTCATCTAATATGCCCGAATGTTACCAAACATAGACTAAACGACAACTATATACCATAATTAAACATAAATTACAGCAAAGGCGCACATGCTAAAAACCGAAATTTCGGCAGCATCCCATTTGCTTTAACAAGAATTAAAGTGATAGCAACATCATGGCAACATATATCATAGCATAAGACAACTAAATCAGCAATGAAAATGGATAAAACATCATCATAAACCAATTAAACCAAATCCAACCACACCAACATCTATAGCTAAGCAAAGAGGATCAACAACACACTTAAATTATTCCATAAAATTATTCCATATGCCTAGTTCATGGCACGATTATTATGATCATGACTCAAGTTGGTAAAAGTGACTGGCACTACGTGAAGATGTGTAGCTATTGCCCCTTCCCACATGTCGGTGTCATGGTACCTAAAAAAAATAAACAACATAAACACAAGCGTGAGTTCATCACTGACCAAGTATATTGTAATGGTACAAACACAAACAATTACATGGCTACAACAACTCACATCATGTATATCATCTCATTCATGATCACATATCATTATCATCATCATTATGTATGCAATGCGATGCGATGCTCATATCTCCTTGGAAACTCATACCGGTATGGTTGAGTACACACCCGTCGGTGTGCACCCTCTCCCCCCTCCATCCCGAAGATGGAGGGTGCCTACTCCTCGCTTCCGTTCACCGCGGTGAATGGAATCACGATGTAGGACTTACTCATTGGCTCTCCGGAATAGTCATAACTTTCTCACCGACCTTCCCTGGACTAGTTATGACTTTCTCACCGCTTGGGCCATGTATCATGCCATGTCATGTATGCAAATATGCCAACATCATAAATCACTTTTACATTAACAAATGGCAACATAACATAGTAAACATATTCATCATATCATTGGCAATCATTAAAGCATGGCATGTGAACATATCATATATTATATCTCAATCACAACCGATCTAGCAAACAATAACCCGCTACCCATTCCAATACACTTGCCTCAACCACGGGCGACGGATTGGCGAGATGTAGAGGGCACTCCCGGGGTCACACCACCTGCACATAGGTACCACAAACTCACAATCATGTGCACAAAACAGTACGCAAACCCTCATCTACCCCGACATTGCCAACTACTCGCAAAACCCAAAAACAGAGGTTCTGTCCCGTCGGGACAGCAGCCTTCCAAAAGGCATAACTTGAGTTCTGGTACTCCGAATCAATTAAACGAGTACATCCTCGAATAGCTTAGGAAATTTCCCAACTTTTTCTAAGTATATGGAAAGACTGATTCGGATTCTAAAATGGCTTAATCTACAGAATACCGTGATCTGTTCCAATCACGTCACAGATTTTAAGATGCTCGGTAAAACAGCCATAACTTTCAAACGGCTGATCGGAATTGGACATATTTATACCCACGGAAAGATATTGAGATTACCTACAACTTCTTCAACAGGCGGACGACCAAATTCTGATTCTAAATTGGCGAAAAATTAAACCCTAGGTCGACTACTCATGCTGCCCGAAACAGAGAACGTGGCAACTTCTAGATTTCATCTAATCTACTCAATTCCAGCACCACCAATTGATTTAAAAACATGATAATATCCCTAAGAATAGTACCTAGGACAACCCCAAGGAGTCCCATGGCCATACCTTCGACTGACGCACGAAAACCCAACGGATCTCCTCCCGGTTCGCGCGATCTCCTTCCTCGCTCCAAATCCACTGGATCTCCTCGTCGCGGAATGCTCCAATGGATGGATCTTCGAGTTGGCGAGGTGGAGAACTTCCCTAGGGGCAGAAAGGGAGGTGGAGAGGTGGTGGAGAGGTGGTGGCGCAAGCAAGGGAGCAATGGGGGCGGCTAGGGAAGAAGGAGGTGAGGAGGGGTGGCCAATTGGGAGGGGCGGCTAGGGTTTTCTTGGAGGGGGCACACAAGGGGCAGTAGGGGGCACAATAAGGGCTAGCGGGAGGCCCCCAACCAGGTCTCCTACTCCTATTTGGACTCAAACTCCATCCCACCAAAGCCCACTACCCTTTCCCTAAGGCCCAAACTCCTTCGGGAAGGCCCAAATACACGGAAACGCCCCGGAAACGCAAATTAACCCCATAACGTATGGTTTCATCCTCCAATTTCATATTTCATAAAGTTTTTGACCTCAATATTCACATAAATAAGGTTGCAACACTCCGTGGTGTCACGGTCTCGCCTCCGAAAGGGAAGAGACAAGAAGTGAAGCCGGCGAGTGCATTTGTGCAACACCGGGAGGAAAGCGGGTTGAAAGAGACCCCGACTCAAGTGCGACCGAGCCACCTCAACGGAGACGTAGGATTCCCTTCAAGAATTCGAACTTCGGTGAAAAATCAAGTCTCCAACTTCCTTTCTTTGTTCTAACTTAACTTGTGTGGATTTGTTCTCTTAGAGCTTCGTTATAGCTTGTTTTACTACTTTGCTCTAGATCCACACATGCTTAAAGTTCTAGGTTGCTTTTGCCATCATTTATTCGAGTAACTAGTTGCTAGTTAGAGTAGTTTTAGTTTCGTTCCCGAGCCACTTAATCCAGAGTATCCGGATAAAATACCGGATAGTCCGAACAACCTGAAGTATCCGGACAAATTATCCAGAGACTCCGAGTTGACCTGCTTGGGTAGTTTAATTCCGCTGCGTAATTTTTAATTCGCCTATTCACCCCCCCCTCTAGGCGACATCTACGGTCCTTTCACCGCCTCGACCCTGGCCTCCACGGCCACGGTGACCACATCCTCTACCCCTCGGCATGGCTGCTACAGTCACACAACCATACAATCACATAATCATAAGCACATCATCAATATAAACAAGAGCAAAGATCAAACATCAACATATACATAGTCTCCATCAAGTAAGCCAAACGCAATGCAATCATAATCCAGAACCCCATCCTACTGTGCAACCAAGTGTGTCAAATTTTAAATTAATTATTCCACTTATGCAAGTTTTAAAGTTCCTATTCTATGGCAAAATTTTAAGTATGCCCTAAGCCATGTTTCTAGGTTGTCCCACATCACATTTTAGTTGAACCTAAGGTTTGACACTAAAATACATGTTCCAATGACCTAATGCCCGCTCTGATACTAACTGTAACACCCCGTCATCTAGTATGCACTGGATGTCACCAAACATAGAAGAAAAAGCAACAAAAACCACAATTAAGATTAAATTACAGCAAATGGCGTAAATGCTTTAACCGAAAATTTCGGCAGCATCTCCTTTGTTTTTTCATGGTTTGACGCAACAGTAATAATATCACAAGATATAACATAAAGAGTGACATCTAAAACAACAATAATGAGAGATATAGCAACAGTTGAAGTCTAGAATAATGAATTCAACCACTTCATGATCTAAAATGAAGTAAATGATATAACCAAGCACACATTTAAGGCATACTCCAAGTTTCAGCGCAATAAACTTACTATCACAACTACGAATGGTAAAGTGTAGTTGTCTAAATGAATGAAGCTATGTGAAGATGTACCGCTAACTCCCTTTCCCGCATGCCGATTTCATGGTACCTGAAAACATCATAAAACACAAGCGTGAGTTCATCACTAAGCAAAGTGTATTGCCATGGAACAAGAAAACAATTTTCAATACCATCATCACTGCATCTCATATTCAACATCATAAGCATTTCATAATTCACATCGTATACATCTCATTAACATCATCATACATGCAATGCAATGCACATGTCTCCTTGAAGCACATACTGGTATTGCCGAGTGCACACCAGTCGGTGTGCACCCTCTTTCCCCTTCTATCCCGTAGATGGAGGGTGCCTACTCTTACTGACTCGCTCCCATACACAACCATGGATGGGACTACGAGGTAGGTCTTTTGTGTTCACTACGTGTGAACACAGAGGCCCGCATCAGAATGTGATGACTCTTCCATTATGAACGCACATATGCCACATCATGATATAACTTGAATAAAGGAAACTCAATATAACAATGGCATATCTTTAAACTAAACATGATCATCATAACACATGCAAGGAACAAAATGGCAACATATAGCATCATTTAGAAACATAGCAAAACTACACAACTCATTGGTCACCCAAAACCCCAAATCCATCCCAATACACTTGCCTTCAACCGTGAGCGATGGAGTGGCGAGAGGTTGAGGACACTCTCGGGGTCACACCACCTGTACATAGGTACAATACACTCAGAACTTGCCCAGAAAACAGTAAAAGAGCGATCATCTACAATGACTTCGCAACCCACTCCTAAAACCCGAAAACAGAGAATCTGTCCCATCGGGATAGCGGGCTTCCAACTAACATAACTTGAGTTCTAAAACTCCAAATCCAGTAAACGAGTACATTTTCTCGAACCTTAGAAAATTTCCTAATGTTTTCTAAGTATTCGCGAAGACTGAATCAGCCTCTAAAATTGTCTAATCTACAGATGAACACGATCTGTCCCAATCACATCACAGATTTGACAACATTCGGTAAAACAGCCATAACTTTTAAACAGCTTGATGGAATTTCACGTTTGTGGTGTCCAATTTAATATAATTGAATTACCTACAACTTTCGTAACACCGGCCGATCAGGAAACGCATCTACAATTACCAAAAATGCGTCCCAACACCGACTGTCAAACATGGCCGAGAGCTACTAGCGAGACAGATATAGAATCCAATTCAATCCCTCTAATCTCAGTACCTAAACATGAATTCTATGCATGGATTAACCCATCTAGTAGCACCTAGACCACCCCAAGAGAGCCACGATTCATTACCTCTTCAAGAAGAACTAAACGACGATGAAACCTTCCTTCCTTCTGGCCGCTCCTTCCTTCTGAACCATAGCGA
Organism: Rhipidocladum racemiflorum; assembly: GCA_036346355.1. NCBI lineage: Eukaryota > Viridiplantae > Streptophyta > Magnoliopsida > Poales > Poaceae > Rhipidocladum > Rhipidocladum racemiflorum. Next base: position 10,069,950 of record CM070592.1, on the reverse strand, counting down.
TTCGCTGGAGATCTCCGAACCGATGATCCACCGAGTGAGGAAACGAAGAACACCGTGGAGGAAGAGGATGTGGGGTAACTAGTGGAGGGGAGGATGGAGGCTAGGGAGGGGATGAGGAGGTGGATCCTCAAGGGCAAGGGGGCGACTAGGGTGGAGGCGCAAGGGGCAAGGGAGGGGGCGACTAGGGTTGAGGGAGGGGAGTGGGGGCGCACGGGGCTGGGCAGCAAGGTTTGCTGCCAAAAACCTCCTCCACATGGGTCAATTTCCCCCCACCTTCAGCCCACAATGGTCCCGCAAAGCCCGAGTTAAGTCCCCCAAGGCCCAAATTCCCCCTCCCTCGGAAAGGCCCAAACTCCCTCGGAAAGGCCCAAACTCCCGAAAAAGTCCCAAAACCACGATACAAAAGTCATACCATAATGCCGAAATGAAAACATATCTCAAAAACCGTCATTCCGTAGTGTCACACTTTTCCTGGTTGGTGCCGGCGGAGGAGTTGGACTTCTCCTGGCTTGTGCCGGCGGAGGAGTTGGACTTCTCCTGGCTGGTGCTGGCGGAGGAGATGGACTTTTTTGTGTGGAGAGTGTCGCAGAGCATCATCATCGTCGTCCTCGTCATCTAAGCCAAACACAATCAAGATATTGCGCCTTGCGAGAAAGCCATGCACATTTTCTCCAAGTTTGTTGTTCCCGTCCTCGCTAGGGATCTCTACCTCCATTTGGCGGTATTGTCGGACTACACTGTCCACTTCGACTCTGGCAAATCCTAGCGGTATTGGGCGATAATGCAGAACCTACGAGGAACCGCATGGCCAAGCCCTGCCATCAGCCACCTTGAAGGTAATACCATGTGCGAACAAAGGCAGCTTGCACGGTGTCTGTTCTGTGATGTCATCCACTGGAAAATGGAGTCCATTGTCTTCAGGTATCCCTATGGACGCGCAGCTACTCTTATGAACAAGATGGCTGAAGTTCCAAGTGCTGTAATCGGGTGGCGGTCGTGAGATGAGAGCTTTCAACACTGCTCGCTCCACAACCTTATCCAGCTTTGCTCTCTGTTCCGCCAACGCTCTTGCCACCGCATCTTGTATTTGACGGTCCAGTTGATCTTCTTTTATTCTCTTCGGCCGCTTGTACAGCGATGCGTCAGCTGGGAAGCCGTTTGTGTGCGCACCTTTTCCCTCAAGTCTCCGAGCCCGAGGCGCCGCCGGCTAGTCGCAATCGCTCGCCGTAGTTGGATCACTCCTCCGCCGCGACTATTGCCTTTTTCCGCCGCCGACAGCAGCCCTCCGCCGCGCCTGAGCCCGGATTCGAGACCCCCAGGTCAAGGCGCATCGGATTGGACCACGCACTTCGCTGGATCTGCCCCGAGGCGCCGTCCCGTGTGTCGCCGTCCTCAAGTCCGGCCAGATCCCGTCGACCAGCGCCGCCGCGATCCCGCGAGCTCCGTCAGCCGTCCGATCCCGATCGCACGCACGAGGTGAAGCCACGTAGCCCTTTACTGTTCCAACCCCAGATCTCGTATCACCCGTTGGATCTAGATCGTGCGGTCCAGGTTAGATCACGTGATATAGATTGGATCCTTTAGCAGCCGTTAGATCTTGATCCTAGGGCCGAGATTGTGCCACGTGGCTCAGCTGAACCGCACCGTGCGCCCGCACGTGAGCCGCTGACATACGGGGCCCGCATGTCAGTGACCGTGCGCTATGGACCGGATCCACCGTGGACCGTCTTTGCCGTGGACCCGATCCATGGACCGACACGTGGTAGCACTGAGTGGTGCCACGTGTCATCTTGGCCGACGCCAAGATGACGTCATCACGGGATCCGTTCGGTGATGACGTCAGCCGACCTATCACAGGATGACACGTGTCCTCGCTGACGCAATAATTAATTTCTGAAAAAGAAAATGATTTATTAATTCGAAATAATGATTTCAGATTTTGTTTCCAACTTCAAACGCTTATAACTTTTGCATTTCAACTCCGATTTGAGTGATTAAAATTTCTAAATTTGTATAAAATTGAGATCTACCTAAATATGAATTTTATTTAATTTTTGGAGTAAAGTTTTTCTCTGTAAAATTATTTAATTGATTATTTAAACTTTAAATAATCATAACTTTTGCATTTTAACTCCAAATTTGATTTATTCCAGCTTCTAAAAAATCATAAAATTATGTTCTCTCTGTTTATGGATTTTACTTGGATGTTTGGACACTTTTTCCTATTGTTTATTCGTGTATTGCTATTTGCACGCTTTTACGAGTAGACGTTGAAGTGCCTTAAGGATTCAAGGAGAAGTATTGACTCAGGATCCAACTCAAGACCAAGAACAAGTACTTTTTGAAGGCAAGTTGTGCTTTGACCATGTTGATCCTATTTTGAAATCTATTTTGATTTAACCTATTGCATGCTAGTTCAATTAGAAAATACTTTATTTAAATATGGGGGATTAGATAAATACCAAATTGCTGTATGACACCTTGATTATTTAAGTATGTGCCATGACCCTTGTCACCCTAGTTGTGGATTACTAGTTGGACATTATTAAATCGCCAACATGGGTTTTAGACCGTTGTAGTATACTGCTTAGACCTGCTACGTGCTCATGACATGATTTTGGACAATCAAATGTTAATATTGACTTAATGGTATATTGAACCTGTTTTGGAAAGGTATCATGTGATGTTGATGGCACGTGGTGCATGGTAATCAACTGGGGTTTGATAAATAGTTTTTCGACCGGGGCATGTGGCAAGAATGATCAGGTGGGCCAGTTGTGGCATTGGGGATGTTGATTTGGTTCTTCGGGTAGTCTTGCCCTGGTCACCCTAAGGACTTCACCTTGCAAGCCTTTGAACTGGGTCTAACGTGCAACCACATGTCTGTAATGGGACGGACCTAGTTGACTAAGTTGCTAATAACGCACTGTGGGACCTCGTGGAGGTCAACTACACCCTTTGTGTAAGTTGTACGGGGGAGCGTACCGGGGCTGAGGCCAGGTACCCATCTAACGGTTGATTGGCCTAAACTTCGCCTTAGCTAAGGGAAGGGTTAGTGTGCAATAACCGGGGAGGACCACTTGTATTGTTAGAAGTTTCCGAAAGACTTTGTTACTGAACTTCGCCTTTGTGGTGTTTGACTGTATCTTGTGGGTAAAGTGCATAACCTCTGCAGAGTGTAGAATCTATTCGAATAGCCATGTCCGCGGTATTGGACATCGCTCGGGAATTACAGTCAAGGGTTAGATTTTCTCAAAAATAACTTGGATCTGAAAGGTTGGGTTGGATTAATAATGATGTTGATGGAAATGTGGATTAGGATGGGAAAGATGTTCATTAAACTCCTTGAAAAGTTATCTATGCTATACTTGTTTCTACTGCTTTCGAATCTACTTATGCTACTTGTCAAATGCTGTTTACTGCAAATATACCTTGAGCTATTCCTTTGTACCAAGCCATGCATATAGTATATTAGCCTGCATTCTGTGCATGACTTGCTGAGTACCAAGTACTCACCCTTGCCACAATACAACACCAGCTGAAGAGGAGACTACACCAGCTTTGGAGGAGGAACTCCAAGAGGATCCGTCTACTTAGGGAGCGAGCCCAGTCAGTTGCCTGTGGTATACTGGATGGCGCCACGAAGTTATTTGATTTTCCGCTGCTACTATTTCTCTCTTAATAAGTTTCGCCTGTAATCGTACATTTGTGACTTGACCATAAAGTCGAGTAACCAGTTTGGTTATTTAAATAAAAGTACTTTATTAGTATCGAATGGTATGATTGTGATATTTACCAATGTTAAGACTGTGTGCACTAGCGCGTTCCTGGACTAGTGCTGAATACACAGAGGGTCCGGATTTGCAAATTCGGGGTCCCGACAGTGAACGCCCAAGGGCTGGTGGGGAGCCCTTTTACCAGCCCCCACACCCAATCCTAGTCCGTTACGGAGACCTACTCCATCCCACCAAAGCCCACTTAAGGCCCAAACTCCCCCGGGAAGGCCCAAAACCCCGAAAACGGCCCGGAAACGGCCCGGAAACGGCCCGGAAACGTTATTAACCTCCATACCTTATGGTTTTAACCTGCCATACCATATTTCATAAAGTTTTTGACCTTAACATGCACCATTTAAAAGGTTACGACACTCCGTGGTGTCACAACACTTCAAACGGCCCAAAAACGCGAGTAAACCTCAAGCCGAAAGGTTTTATTCTCTAATTTCACCTTCTATAACGTCACACCAAACCGTAGTGTCACATTATTCCTGTATTTGTCTTTCTTTGAGGTCAAAAGAGTTATTGCGGCGTTATGCCAGACTTGGTTGTCAGGGCTGAAGTTCTGTGGTTTTGTAGGAGTAAATGGTGTTTGATTTTGTCATTTTACTGGTTTGAGAAATCATATTTGAAAGCCCTTCTTGTTTCGTGAAAGTTTGGGGTTTGGTGTTAAGGTTTTATTTGAAATGGATTACTTGATCGCTTGGTTCCCTTTTAAGAAAATTGTGTTTCAACCATTTTCCTCTATGGGAGTCTTTGAGATTGAAAAGTGTTTTGGAGAATTTCCTATTGCATGATCAAGTTTGGGTTTGTCTCATTGCAACTTTGAGAGTCAAGCTTCTTTGTGAGTTTTGGTTGAGTATTAAAAAGAAAAAAATGTTGCAAATAAAGTAAGTATTCGTTTGACTGAAATTACTTGTCAAAAGTGAAAATTGTTGTTTAGCATGTTATGTAGTATGTACCAATGTGGTTTATGGAATGACGTATTGTTAAGTTAATTTGTGAGTTTAAACAATTAAATGTAATTGTTACCTTTAGCTTAAGATTAGGTGAACCTCTAGTGATGTAGAGTACCCCATAGTGGGAATGATTAAATTCATTAATGTACATGCTTAGAATCTGTTGCCATGCTTTAAAAGTGCTTATGATCCTTGTTAATGTTAAAAGTTTAAACCTTGGTGCATAGTTAGAACATTAAGATGATGTAAATTAATGATACTGTTAAAGAAACCTTGCCGATTGTTTAAAGATGTTCTAATCTAACGGGTTAATAGAGAAATTTAATCATGTTGACTAATGGCTTTAATTTGGAAGTTGATTAGAGTTGCTATTTATGTTGTTACAACCTACTAGTATATTTGGAAGTATGCAGTTGTGTCTCTACAATGCTAGTATTGATATCAATTGAGAAGACATACGACTTATTGTTAATGATGTTGTTAAGGGCAGTGTTAATGCTAGTATTCAATCTATTTTAAATAGTTGGAGTATGTTGTGTGGTGGCAATTTTGTTATCACCTATGTATAGGGTAGCTAAAAGTAATGTTGTTGGTTGATGATTATGCCCATTTGTTGTTATTGATGACTAAGTAGTGGTGGTAACTATTTGTATTACTCGTTGGAAAACCATGGTTAAAGTAGAGGAAAATTTTAACATGTTGCGATGGAGTGAGCTTTGGATAATTCACATGATGAATGATTTTATCCTTAATGAAAGTATAACTTAATCACACTTACGAATTCTTCCCTGTGGAGATAATATTTATATGTTGAAGTCGCTTGTTAACTGAATAAGTTTCGATTGTCGAGACGTTTACATATAGGTGGTATGAAATTCATTGGTTGATCATGCTGAAAGATTTGTTGGAGCATTTGTTTCAATCTAGAATATGATGTTATATGATATGTTGGTCCGTGGGGATCTTGTTGACGTAGTCTTCGTTGGATGTCTTTGGATAAGCATCATAAACTCTATTTATAAGTATTGGGAAAGGTAATAAGAGAAAGAATTTGTTTTGTAGCTCTTGTTGTAACCTAAGGGGTTTCTCGATGAGTAAATAGTGAATATTGAATGTTTAAAAGATAAGTATAGGGTTTCATGCTGAGCTTGTGTTTAAAACCTTTTGGACTGGTTTAGTTGTTTGCTATCTTGGTCAAATGCTTTCGATCAAGGCGTTTTTTTTTATGTTGTGTGTCAGAGTTTCCCTAAACTCGTAGGGATTGGTGTTGATCTTTGGGTTTGGCCCATTTGTTTAGTTGTGCTATGAGTATGGATTGACACCCAAAAGTTTTAAGTGGATTGCGCTCCTTCACGTTCGCCCTGAATTTTCTTTGGGAATAAATTTTAAAGGAAGCAATTGGACATAGTGGGTTGTGTTGGAGTTTATTGGGATTTAATTTGTGACTCTTTTTGGCTAGAATTGGAGTTATTTGGAAAATGTGTGTGGTGTTTGCAAGTGTTTCAAAAGGGTGGATTTTATGAATGTTTCATTAGTGATTTTGTTAGTGAAGTGTTTCCTTCTTGGAAATGAGTTTCCCTTTCTTGTTGAGAACATTTGTGGCGGTTGTGTGTGCTGATGTTTAACTTTGGAGTCGATGTTCGTTTCCAAAATGCTGATTTTGGTTAAAATGTGAGGTTATGCAAGTTTGTGGTGTGTTCCAGCTAACGGTGTTGCAGTCATAGTCTATATGATTTAGCGCAGCCGTCAATGTTATGTGTGTTTCATTCATGTGATACCGAGGAAGAAGTCTTTTTGTGAATGGCTTTTCGGTATTGTTGCTACATGATGAGTGAATGGTGAAAATGAAGCATGGCATCGTTTATAAATGTTCAATGATAAATGAGTCGGTGAGCTAGGTCGGTGAGAAAGTCATATATGGATATATGACTAATCCGGAGTGCTCTTGAAAAGTGTGCATTCTTGTCATGTATCGAGATTTCCATTTCTTCCTAGTATGAAAAGAAAGAATGGATAATTTGTGGTGTTTTGGCTTTGGTGTTAGAGGTTTGAGTTTTCTTTGCGATTTGGCTTAGAAAAATGACATGAGCACTCTTTGGTTGTTGCCGAACTCTTTCCAATGTGGCTTTTAACGCCTTGGAGTTCGAGTTGTTTGATGTGGATCATTTTGGGTTCATGGGTCTTGGTTGAGCTTACTCAATGATTGTACCCTTGTTCCGATTCTTTGAAAGGAAGAATGCGAGGGCTAAACCTTCTTATAAAGAGGAATCTAGTGTGAGTTTGTAATGACCTAAGATATTAGGCGTTGCTAGTGGTTGATCGTAACTAGTTTGGAAGTGAAGAGTAAAGGAAGGTTGTGTAGGACTCAATTCAAACCTTCTTGGAGACTTGTGTCATTGATGTGTCCCTCGGTAGGGTTGATTAAATTATTAGTGGACCACTTGGTGGTTGCTAGTAATTGCTTTTTCTTTTCGAAATGTATTGGATCTTTTGTCGCCGAGCTCTGAGCGAGTTGTGTCAACCGATGTGGATTGCTCGGTTGATATTGTTTTTGCGGGCTTTAAGGACCCTGGTTATAAAGTAGGTTTTTCCTTCGGTGGTAGTGGTGGGTATTGGTCTTTTGTAAAAGGTCAATCTTTTGCAAGGTGTTAGCCGATTGTTCAAGCAGTTGGTAGTCTTGGAGTGTTGTGTCTTGCTTGGTTCGCGTCGTCTAGAATACGACGAACCACAGTAGAGAGGTTAAGATGTGAAAGCACTTTTGTGCGTGGGAGCTGAAGAGGGTTCTATTAGTTGGTGCCGTGTTCTTCTGAGGAGAAACATCGGTTAAAGGGATCGGGCACTTTAGTGCCAAGGAATGCATAAAAATGAGGAATATGAGACCGTTTCCCTTCATTGTCAGCTTAGGAAGTTATCCTTTTGCTTGGGACGTTCTGAATCCTTATGTTTGTACTCGGTGTTTCAAAGTGGAGTAAGAATTCTGGCAAGTTTTGAATGTGAGTTATCTTTAGAGCTGTCAGTCTTTGATCCTTAGCTCCTTGCTTCTTAAGTGCTGGCTGGTGCAAATCATAGGGGCCTCTAAGCGGGTTCTGAGGCGTGAACCATAGCTCTCTTCGATTTGGTTGTTTGCGAAGTGGCGTGTCTCGGATTCGGGGTCGAATCCTGTTGAAGGGGGGGGGAGAATGTGACACCACGGAGTGTCATAATCTTATAAAATGTGGATGTTGAGGTCAAAACATTATAAAATATGTAAATGGAGGTTAAAACTTTACGTTATGCCGTTTATAGCATGTTTTTGGGCCGTTTTCGGGTGTTTGGGCCTCTCCGGGGGACTTTGGGCCTTGGGGGTTGAGTTGGGCCTCCAGTGGAAGGGTTTGGGCCCAAGGGGGGGGACTTTTGGGCAGCCAAATCTGGCCCCCACCCCTTGGTGCGCCCCAAACTCCCTCTTCCATCCCTAGCCACCCCTCATGCGCCTCCACCCTTCCCCTTCCTCTCCATCTTCCCCTATGGCGCCACCACCCCTCTCCTCCCCTCTCCACCTCCCTTGTTGCCCCTAGTGTGACACCACGGAGTGTCGGATCCTTATTTATTGAGCATGATGAGGTCAAAAACATTATGAGATGTGGAATTAAGGTTAAAACCATAGGGTATGGAGGTTATTTGTGTTTCCAGGCCGTTTCCGGGAGTTTGGGCCTTTCCGGGGGAGTTTGGGCCTAGGGGAAAGGGTCGTGGGCCTTGGTGGGGAGGAGTTTGAGTCCTTTTGGGGGAAGGAGACTTGGTTGGAGGCCAAACCCAGCCACTTGTGCCCCCCCTGCTATGTGTGCGCCTCACCCCCATACCCTAGCTGCCACAACTTCATCTCCACCTCCCTTGCTTGCGTGCGCCCCTCCCCATGGGTCCCCATTGCTCCTCCTCCCCTCCACCACCTCTCCACCTCGCTTGCTGCCCCTAGGGGAGTTCTCCACCTCGCAAACTCGAAGATCCATCCATTGGAGTGCTCCGCGATGAGGAGATCCGGCGGGATTGGAGCGAGGAAGGAGATCGCGCGAACTGGGAGATCTATTGGGTTTTCATGCGTCGGGCAAAGGTATGGCCATGGGACTCCTTGGGGTTGGGCTAGACACTTTTCTAAGGATCAATATCAAGTTTTTAGATCAATTGGTGGTGCTGGCATTGAGTAGATTGGATTAGATCTAGAAGTTGCCACGTTCTCTATTTTGGACAACATGAGCAGTCGACCTAGGGTTTAGTTTTTCGCCAATTTAGACTCCGAATTTGGTCGTCCGCCTGTTGAAGAAGTTGTAGATAATTTCAATATATTTCTTTGGGTATAAGGAACGTCCAATTCCGGTCAGCCGTTTGAAAGTTATGGCTATTTTATCGAGCGTGTTAAAATATGTGACGTGATTGGAACAGATCATGGTATTCTGTAGATTAAACCACTTTACAGTCCGAATCAGTTTTTCCTTATACTTACAAAAAGATGGAAAATTTCCTAAGCTATGCGAGGATGTACTCGTTTAATTGATTCAGAGTCCCAGAAATCAAGTTATGCCTTTTGGAAGGCTGATGTCCCGACGAAACAGAATCTCTGTTTTTGGGTGTTGCGAGTAGTTGGCAATGTCGGGGTAGATCAGGGTTTGTGTACTATTTTGTGGTCATGATGGTGAGTGTGTGGTACCTATGTGCAGGTGGTGTGACCCCGGGAGTGCCCTCTACATCTCGCCAATCCGTCGCCCGTGGTTGAGGCAAGTGTATTGGAATGGGTAGCGGGTTGTAGTTTGTTTGATTGATTGAGATTGAAATTTGAATATATGATATGATCACATGCCATGCTTTAATGGTTGACATTGATATGATGAATATGTTTACTATGTGATGATGATATGTGTTAATGTACAAATTATCTATGATGATGCCATGTGTTAATGTACAAGTTATTCATGATGTTGGCATATTTGCATACATGGCATGATACATGGCCCGGGCGGTGAGAAAGTCATAACTAGTCCGGGGAAGGTCGGTGAGAAAGTTATGACTATTCCAGAGAGCCAATGAGTAAGTCCTACATCGTGATTCCATTCACCGCGGTGAACGGAAGCGAGGAGTAGGCACCCTCCATCTTCGGGATGGAAGGAGGGAGAGGGTGCACACCGACGGGTGTGTACTCAACCATATCGGTATGAGTTTCCAAGGAGACATGAGCATTGCATTGAATTGCATACATAATGATGATGATAATGTTATGTGTTCATGAATGAGATGATATTCATGATGTGAGATATTATTGCCATGTAATTGTTCTTGTTGTCCATTGCAATATGCTTGCTGAGTTTCGAACTCACGCTTGTGTTTTCTTGTTGTTTTAGGTACCATGAGACCAGCGTGCGGGGAAGGGAAATAGTCACACTTCCGCACGTAGCTTCACTCATTTGATTCCACAAGTCATTCAATTAGTTTTTGATAATAAACTGCGTGTGACGATTATTGCTTTAAGGTTTAGCTTTGCTAAATGAGAGTCTTTTTGTTCGTTTGACTCTTGGAGACATTAAATGTTTTAAAGTAGACTTATATTGTCGTTAACTCCTTAATTATTGCCGTTTTAGCTGTCTCTCATATTGCTTTATATTGCTTTACTGTGTTGCTACTTCAAATCATGGTAAAACAAAGGAGATGCTGCCGAAATCTCGGTTTTTAGCATGTGCGCCTTTGCTGGAATTTATGTTTAATTGTGGTATTTAGATGTTGTTTAGATTTTGTTTGGTAGCATTCAGGCATATTAAATGCCGGGGTGTTACAGTTGGTTTCTGAGCGGGCTGTAGGTCCTTGGAATGTGTATTTTTAGTGTCATACCGTAGGTTACAACTAAAATGTGATGTGGGATAATTTAGAAACATGGCCTAGGTTTCAACTAAATTTTTTTCATAGGATAGCAACATTAAAACTTGCAAAAGTGGTATAACTAAATCTAAAATTTGACACACAATGGATGCACAGTAGGAAAGGGTATGTGTATCGTTTCTTTACGCTTAAATGTTGTATTTAAGCTATGATGTTGAATGCCTATTTTGATACTGCTTGTTGCTATGTTTATGAGATAAAAGATTGAATTGTGCTTGTTGTGGTGATAAAGTGGGGTTGTGGTGCCGAAGGGTTTCGGTCACCACTTTTGTTCACAGTAAGGGTGTGGTTTGACGGTATGGCCGGTTAAAGCCATCACCGAAGAACTATTAACCCCTTGTGGGGAAAAAGTGCTTACCTTTTCTATCGTAGATCGGGTAGTTTACTGGAGTCAAATAGAAGAGTTTGGTGGTGGATTCCTGTGGATGTTCTTTACCGTTCTAACGGTCAGTTTTGGTTGGTTTTCTTGGTTTTAGTTGATGGAAACCAAAAGAAAAGTGTTTGGTATTGGATTTTCGCGGATTGTTCCATATGCGGTATGTGGTTTTGTCTTCCTTGGTTGAAGATGAAGAAGAAGAGTCTAGTGTTGCGCTTCTGTTAGTCACCTTTTGGCTTTGACACCGGTTTTGTTGGTTGCCTTGCAAAGAAAAGTATAGTTTTGGTTCTTGTGTGTCTTACTCTGAGTTTAAAAGAAGTTATTGAAGCGTGTGCAAAAAGTTAAGTTGTGTCAATTTATGTTTTGTGCCTTTGTCCGCAAAGGTTTGTTTGATCGCTCGATCGCTTGGTTCCCTCCTGTGGGAGTCTTTGAGATTTAAAAGTGTTTTGGAGAATTCCTTTGCATGACCAAGTTTGGGTTTGTCTCATTGCAATTTTGAGAGTCAAGTTTCCTTATGAATTTTGGATGAGTTTTAAAAACTAAAAATGCTGCAAACAAAGTAAGTAGTCTTTTGACTGAAATCGTTTGTCCCTAGTAAGAATTGTTGTTTAGCATGTTATGTAGCATGTACCAATGTGGTTTATGGGATGATGTATTGTTACGTTAATTTGTGAGTTTAAACAATTCAATGTGATTATCATCTCTAGCTGGAGAATAAATAGACTACTAGTGTTGTAGTTTACTCTGTAGCGAGAATGATTAAATGGGTTAATGTACATGCTTAGAATATGTTGCCTTGCTTAAAAAGTGCTTTTGATCCTCGATTATATTTAATGTTTTAAACCCTGATGCATAGTTAAAAATTAAGATGATGTAGACTACTGTTATTGTTAAAGAAACTTTGCTGGTTGTTTAAAGATGTTCTAATCTAATGGATTAATAGAGCAACTTAATCGTGTTGACTAGTGACTTTAATTTGGAAGTTGATTAGAGTTGCTATTTACGTTGTTGCAAACTACTAGTATATTTGGAAGTATGCAGTTGTGTCTCTACAATGTTAGTATTGATATCAATTGAGAAGACATAAGACTTATTGTTAATGATGTTGTTAACAACATCGTGCTGATCTAACTTATTAAATATAATTTAATAGTTGGAGTATGTTGTGTAGTGACAATTTTGTTGCAACCTATGTGTAAGGTAGCTAAAAGCAATGTTGTTGGTTGATGATTATGCCCATTTGTTTTTGACTAAGTAGTGGTGGTAACTGTCTAGATTACTCGTTGGAAAACCATGGTTAAAATAAAGGAAAATTTTAACATGTTGCGATGGAGTGAGCTTTGGATAATTAACATGATAAATGATCTTATCCTTAATGAAAGTATAACTTAGAGTCTCACTTACGAATTCTTCCCTGTGGAGATAATATCTACATATTGAAGTCGTTGTTTAAATGAATAAGGTTCGGTTGTCGAGACGTGAACATATAGGTGGTATGAAATTATAAGCTGATCTTGCTGAAAAATTTGTTGAAGTGCTATGTTTCAAATTTAGAATAAGATGTATTATGTTTTGGTGATCCGTGGGGATGATGTCAATGTAGTCTTGGTTGGGTGCCTTTTTGATAAGCATCATAAACCCTAATTAAAAGTGTTGGGAATGGTAACTAGAGGAAGAATTTGTTGTGAAGCTTTTGGTTGAATTGTGTTGGGGCTCCTCAGGGAGTAGATAGTAATTATTGAAGTCTTTAATGGAAAGCGTAGTGGAGTACTAGAGATGGTTCTTTTGTTTATGCTGAGCTTGCGTTTAAAAGCTTTTGGACTGGTTTGGTTGTTTTCCTTCTTAGTTAAATGTTTCTGGTCGAGGTGTTCTTCATGTTGTGTTTCCGAGTTTCCCTAAAACTTGTAGAGATTAGTGCCCATTTTCTGTTTTGCCTAATTTGATCACTTTATGCTATGTGTGTGGTTTTACACCCAAAAGATTTTGAGTGGACCGCGCTCCTTCGCGTTCACCTTGAATTATCTTTTGAATAAATTTTAACGAAAGTAGATGGACATAGTGGGTTGTGTTGGAAACTCTTGAGATTTAATTTGTAACTCTTTTTGACTGGAGTTGGATTTATTTGCATAATGTGTGTGATGTGTGCTAGTGCTTCAAAAAGGTGGATTTTATGAATGTTTTATAAAGTGATTTTGTTAGTGAGGTGTTCCCTTTTGGAAATGAGTTTCCCTCTCCTTGAGAAAATTTGTGACGGTTGTGGGAGCAGATGCTCGACTTGAAATTTTGATGTTATCTTCCAAAATGTTGAATTTGGATGAAATGCAATGTTTTGCAAGTTCAGTTTTCAATTGATGTGGGTTCTTTTACGACGTGGTGTTGCTGTTATCGATGTTGCCATCATAGTTATAAGATTTAGCGCAACCGACAATGTTATGTGTGTTTCAAACATGTGATACCGAGGAAGTAGTCGGTTGGTGAATGATTATTCGATATTGTTGTTACATGAAGAATGAATGGTGAAAAGGAAGCATGACATCGTTTATGTTTATTCAATCATAAAAGAGTCGATGAGCCAGGTCGGTGAGAAAGTCATATATGGAGATATGACTAATCCGGAGTGCTCTTGAAGAGTGTGCATTTATGTCATGAAACGAGATTTCCCTTGCTTTCTAGTATGAAAAGAAACAATAAAGAATTTCTGGTATGTTGGCTGTGGTGTAGGGGATTTGCGTTTCCTTTGTGTCTTAGCATAGGAAATTAAAATGTGTGTGTCGACGATCGGTTTCGCCGGCAATAAGATTTGTGATTCTAGGGGATTTGTGCGGGATCTGAGCTTGATGGTAACACAGGATGCGGGGGCGATCTGTTTTAGACAGGTTCGGGCTCTCTCGGAGGAGATAATACCCTAGTCCTGTGTTCTTGGATGTATTGTGTGTGTGAGTCCGAGAGAGAGAGTCCCCCTCTCCTTTTTCCCTCCTCCCCTTATATCCTGGGGGGAGAATACATGATAGATGGGCGCCACCGGGCCCTAAACATGGTGGCCTGAACGACATGTCCCTTGTCCTTATCCGCCTTCATGCTCTACATCCTGGATAGGAGGTTATGCTTTCTCCGACCCACGCCTGCCGCCTTGTCAGGTTCCAGCATCCGCAGGCTCTGGCAGTGTCAGACCGCATGCTTCGTCCCTGGCGGGTTGTTAGGGTGGGGCACGAAGCTTCCTTGAAGGACCGGGAGTTGTCTTGGGGAGCAAGTCGAAGGTCTCCTCTGGGCCCGTCGTGGTGCTCCTGGGCTTTGGGCTTTCTATTCCGCCTGTCAGGCCCAGTCGGGTGCAGGTCCCTCTTGCGGGACCCCTGTCTCTGACATCCCACAGCAGCCCCCAAGTGCTTTAGGATCGACTTTCTGTCCCTTACCCTGTCATGAGGATTATGCGGGAGAGAGATCATAAAGAACTTGTAGTATGGAGCCACCATGGTTGGTTAGCTCGTGGCCGAGTGGTACCCGCGCCCGTTTATGGTGCACGGCAACCGGCTTGTCGCCCGGCTGACCCTCATGGGGCATACCTTGAGTCTTTTTGGCTCGTGGCCGAGTGGCACCCGCGCCCGTTTACGGTGCGCGGCAACCGGCTTGTCGCTCGGCTGACCCTCATGGGGCGTACCTTGGTCCTTTTGGCTCGGGGCCGAGTGGTACCCGCTTGCTTCTGATCTTGTGACAACCGCTTGCCGCTCGGTGACCCTCATGGGGCGTACCTTGGTCTTTTGGCTCGTGGTCGAGTGGTACCGCGCCCGCTTACGGTCTTGCTGACAACCGCTTGCCGCTCGGTGACCCTCATGGGGCATACCTTGGTCTTTTGGCTCGGGTCGGGCGGTACTGCGCCCGTTTGCGGTCTTGTGACAACCGGCTTGTCGCTCGGTGACCCTCATGGGGCATACCTTGGTCATACAGAGTAATGCTCGTGCCCGTTCTGGCGCCCGCTTTAGACCCTCATGGGGCGCATTCTCAAGACCGCGTTGGTTGTAGATCCTCCCGCGGCACCCAATCGCATTGTGAGACAGCGACCAGCGATTGACCCCAAATTATGGGGTGTGCCGTCGGAGGATGTTCGGAAAGTGCCCAGCCCCAAGCTTCCGTGGCGGCCGGCGTTCAGGCCCATCGTGGGGCGCACTTTGTCCCAAACTTTGGACCAGATTTGACACCTGGCCGCGTTTTGCGCGACGCAGCTATTGGCCCGTCATGGGGCGTGCCCTGGATCTGGCCCAGAATTGAACAGGAGGGCCCTCGTTTCTTCCCACCGTAAGGTGGAAATTGGGGCCCATTTCTTATAAATCGGAAGGACCCTCGTTGGAGCGGCGACCTCATTACACCTTCCCCACCATGGCTGCGAAACCTTCAAACCTCCTTTGGCGATTTAGGGTTTCTGGTTTCGCGCCCTTGGCTTTTGGCGGTTCTTCCCACCAGGTCTTCTTCTTCGCGATGTCTTCTTCCTCGTCATCGGAGGGTAGCGCCGGCCCTGCGGTAGCAGGGTGGGAGACTTCCATCACGACGGCGTCCCGCCTGGAGGGGATGGTCGCCGCTGGCGTTCTCCCTCCGCTGGAGTTGATCTCCGCCCGCCCCGCCGCAGGTGACCCTTACCCCACACCTCTGGAGAATGAGATTGTGGTGTTTGAGTCCTTCTTCTGGCGGGGATTTAGCATTCCTGGGAGCGCCTTCTTCCGGGGACTCCTCCACTTCTACGAAATCGAGTTGGTCAATTTGAACCCCAACTCGATCCTTCACGTTGCCATCTTCGTTCAGCTCTGCGAGGCGTATCTTGGGATACGTCCTCATTTGGATTTGTTCCGCTCCTTTTTCTGGCTGAAGCCTCATCCGAACCGGGCCGCTCCCAACGTCGTTGGGGGCGCTGGGCTCCAGCTGCGGGAGGGTTCGAAGAAGCAGTATTTTGTCGTTCCTCTCAAGACCTCCCTCAAAGGTTGGAGGCGGGAGTGGTTTTATTGTGCCAATATTGATCCTTTCCTCGCCCCCTTTGCCGGCCGTGCTCCTAAAGCTTCCCGATGCTGGAGCGACGCCCCGGACGGAGGAGGTGTGGCGCAAATCCCTGAGCTTCTGGCGTTGATTGACGATCTGAAGAACCGAGGGCTGACGGGTCCCGGGATTGCGATCAGTTTTGTGAAGCGCCGAGTGCAGCCCCTGAAGGAGAGTCCATTTGGGGTTCCAATACAACGGGCCTCTGGACCCCACGCGGGAGTCGGACGCGGCCCTGTCGATGGAGGCGCTGGCAGCACGGGTAGTTGATCTCTTCGTGCCTGGCACAATCATCACCAACAGGGGCTGCCCTCATAAATTTTCGACGGCAAGGCCTCCCCCTCCTGTGAGTGCGCTATTCTCTCGAAAGGCTATTCCATGATTTCTTTGACTGATGTGTAATTCAAACAGGGTGCGATCGTTCCTTTTTTCAGGAACGCGCGTCCTTCCTTTCTGACGCTCCAGCTGTCGGCCTCTCTCGGCTGAAACAGGCTCAGGCGAAGTGAGTGGCTGACACATCGGTCGACGAGCTGCGCCGAGAGTCGGCGGAGGAGGTCGTCGGTCCTTCGCCGGCCGGGCCTTCGACCTCCGATGCCCCCGGATCGCAAAGCGCGGGGCCACACTCTTCGTCTCCATACCTACGCAGGCGCCAACTTGCCTCCGAGTGGTGCTGGGTTTCGAATGAAACCTGGAATGAAATTCAAGAAATCCAAAAGGTATTCTTTTGGGCGATCCTTGTCTTTTTGTTACTGCCTGTGCTGAGGTGTCTTCCCTTCTTGCTGATTCAGGACTCCTGCTATGGACGTCCCGGTGGAGGGGTCTCCTGAAAAGGAGTCCCAGCGGGGCTTCCCCAAGGAGCCCCGCCCGCGTCGGCTCGTCGCCGTCACCGCCCGGCTAGCCGGACGTCGCCACGGGACGCAGCGGTCCAACGATCGAACCATCCGGTGGTCCGTCCGCCGACGAGATCGACCGGCATCGTCTCCGGAGTGGATGACGTGCCTCGAGCCACCGCCGCTCGGTCCTCTGCCGAAGCCCCGAATCGGACCGTATGGTGGGAAGGGGTTCACCGGAAGGGATGGAAGAGGACGACGAGATGGAGAGAGCGGCTCGGACGGAGCTTTATGAGCTCACCGTCGTGTAGCACGCCGTCGGGGTGAGCTTCTTGTCTTCAATCATCGCCTTGACTTCTCCCTGAGATTACGCCTGTTACTTAGGACATGGGGGGCGCTCGGAGCAAAGGTCGCGGTTTTCGTGAAGGTGCTCCCAAAGCTCAAGGAGCGAAGCGATGCAGGACAAGCTCAGCGAGATCAGCGCGGACAGATGGAAAGAAGTCCACGAGCTTCAGGGCGAGTGTATGACGATCCGGGAGGAGAAGACGAAGCTTGAGCATATGCTCGAAGGTGAGATTCTCCCCTGAATTCGGTTCGTATGCTTTTTTGGATGGTGGTTGGAGAGGATGACGACACACTCGTGTTTCAGAGCGCGACTCGACCGTTCTTGGTGAGGCCGGTGGAGGCTTCAGAGAATTCCGGCCTCAAGCTCGAGTCGACTGGAAAGGATGCAATGAGTCGAAGGGTAAATTTATTTTACTTGGGTTTTTCATACTTGGCGTAGGGTGTGCTCTTGATGGATGTTTGAATTTGTGGCGAGTGCAAGGAGAAGATGGCGGCCGCCGAGCGAGCGGACTGAGCTGCGTCGCTGCGAGCCGCTTCTGCACCTTCTGCGCATTGAAGGAGCCACGCCGGGCCAGGGGACGATGCTGTTCCACTTCTCACGGAGGAGCCGACAGATCGAGCTTACGCCAAAGAGTCCGCAGCGATGAGCGCGAACCAGGCATTGGCGGTGGTCAAGTCTCATTATCCGAGAGTTGACCTCGAAGGCTGTGAAAGAAGGCTTACTTTGTGATGAAGATAAGGCCAACGCGCTCCTCGAAGAGGTGTCTGGTGCATCGCAGGCCTTGTTGGAGAATCTAGAATTCTGACTTTGATGTGGGCCTTGATGCCGAGTGCTCGCCCTCCTTGTTTGAAATAGTGTCTTCTTACTTCAGTATAATTTGCCTGTATTGTCTTCCGCTGAGTGGTCTTCAGGCCTGAATATAAGCCCGTAGCCTTTTGGATCCTGTTGCGCCTTTCCGGGTGGGTTTCAGCCGACTGGTATGGCTTCCAAACGCCAAGGCCTTGGCCCGTGGCTTTCTTGCCCCAGACACGCTTTTCCGAGAGGCTGGCGTGCAGCTCTCGAGCATCGGGACTTACGCTGTGGCCACCTGGCTGAGTGGTTTAGCCCCCAGGCTTGCATCGCTTGCTAGCTCTCCAGCCCTCGGGCTTTCGCGCTTAATTTGGTATAATTAAGCGAGGAAGCCGAACGAGCTTGAACTGCTTACGACACGTGTCTGGTGGAATTCTCCTTGATTTTGTTCAATGCGCTGATCTTCTTCGGTATTGGCACTGCCGCTTCGTTTTTCGCGCTTCATTGATTGTGAGGTGGCGCGTGTTGATTGCCTTTGAGATGCTTCGATTTCCGGCGCTGGGGTGGCTTATAAATGGGGCGTCACCGCTAATGAGCGATCGCCCGTTTCTTCTTGCCTTGTCCTTCTTCTTCCTCTTCCAGTTTCCTTCCATGTCTAACATGAGGAAGTTTGTTGGCCCGTACGCGGCATTTTTTCGCCAGCGGTTCTTTAGGTTTTTGTACAGCTGGGAGGAGGCCGAAGCATGGGAGGAGCATGATTTTGCCATCCTGGAGGCGGAGGCGGAGGAAGGAGCGGCGAGGGACGCCGCCGCCGTGGCCACCTTGTTGGAGGCTGCGCCGGGGCTCCACGAGGTGGCCGAGATCATCCTCGAGATGGTCGGTCGTGACCGCCGCGACGACCTTGCCGTCAGGGCTCTCGTCCGGCTTATACCCCCCTTGTGGGTGGTTGACGAGGAGATTCTGGCGGCTTTGGGTCGCGTGGGTCGCGACTAACCTCAGCGATCTCGCCTCCGGCCTCCCACAAGCGCCAAGACTAAGAAGACAAGACAAAGACTAAGACTAGAAGCGGGAGCACCAAAGAAAGACCAGCTGCACTAGAATGCAGAGCACCAAAGAAGACTGGCACCAAAGAAGAAGACCAGAGTAGTTTTTTTTTTTTTTTTTTTTTTTTTTTTTTTTTTTTAGCGCGAGAAAAAGAAAAAAGAAAATTAGTAATGTAAATTATTAACATTATGGAATGAAATGCGAAATTTTATCCAGTTCGTGTCTATCACATTTAACCCGAACTTAGTGGTTCCGCCTGATCAACTCATTCTAGTCAGTTGCTCGATTACCCGACGAGGCGGTATTTGGGGCTCAAGCTTCGACGGTTAGAAATTCGCGATCGTGCAAATCTTGGTTAAATTCGCGCTGCGAATTGCAGTCCCGAGTGGTTAGTGCTTTCTACCCGTTCCGTTGTGCGCGCTGGTATAAACCGCCGAGGCTTTGTGCTCATCGTGGTTTGTTATTTCCGTGCATTCTATATATTGGCACGACCAGGGTTAGGCGCTACAGCAGTCGGGTAATAACCACTCGGGGCTAGCATTACACAGAACTTCAGAAAATAAGACGAACCACTATTTTATTTAATGTGTAAGAGTGGGATACATAACTCATGCGTAGAAGCGACGGAGCTGTTCGGCGTTCCAAGTATTCGCCAGAACCTCGCCGTCTTCTCGTCTGAGTCGATAAGCACCCGGCCGTTGTCTTCTTACGATGTATGGTCCTTCCCAAATTGGAGAGAGCTTGTGTTCGCTTTTACGGTTCCTCCTCAGACCAGATCTCCTTCTGAAAAGGTTCTATTTCTGACGTTGCGAGAGTGGTAGCGCCGAAGTCCCTGGAGGTACTTAGCCGACTGGAGGGCGGCAACGTTCCGAGCCTCCTCGAGTTGATCAAGCTCCACCATTCGGCTACCCTCGGACTCGGCTTCGTTGTAGTTCCGAACCCTCGGGGATTCGAATCCCAGCTCAGTCGGCAGAACCGCCTCTGCGCCATAGACCAGAAAAAAGGGGGTTTGGCCAGTCGCTCGGCCGGGAGTGGTTCTGAGTCCCCAGAGTACTGACGGTAGCTCCTTCACCCATCGGGCGGCGTATGGTTTGAGGCGGTCGAAGATCCTGGCCTTGAGGCCTTGAAGGACCAGACCGTTGGCTCGCTCGACCTGCCCATTGCTTCGTGGGTGAGCCACCGAGGCGAAGCAGATCTTGATCCCAACGCCTTCGCACCATTCTTGGAATTCCTCACTCCTGAACTGGGTGCCGTTGTCCGTGATGATCCGGTTGGGCACTCCGAATCTGACCACAATATCCTGGAAGAACTCCTTGGCCTTAACTGCAGTGATAGTTACGACTGGCTTGGCTTCGATCCACTTGGTGAACTTGTCAATGGCCACGAAGAGGTAAGCGAAACCGCCTTGAGCCTTCTTGAGCGGGCCCACTAAGTCGAGCCCCAGGTGCGAAAGGCCAAGAAATGGGTATAGTCTGTAGCTCTGTCTTGCCGGCAAGTGTGTCTGTCTTGCATAGAATTGGCAGCCCTCGCAGGTTCGAACTATCTCCTTGGCATCCGTTACCGCCGTTGGCCAGAAGAAACCCTGCCGGTAGGCTTTCCCAACCAAGGCGCTTGACGCCGCGTGATGGCCACACATTCCCGAATGGATTTCTTGGAGCAGCTCTCTTCCCACTTGTCCCGAAATGCACCGCCTGAGGACACCCGAGGCACTTTTTCGGAAGAGCTCGTCGCCCACCACCACGTAGGATTTGGCTTGTCGGGAGATGCGCTCTGCCAAAGTGGTTGCTTCCGGGAGTTTGTCCTTCAGGAGATAATCAAGGTACGGGGTAGTCCAGTCTGGATTGATGAGCAGGACCCCGGTTCCAGGACCCTCGCTTGGCTTTTGCCGTTTTGTAACGGTTGGCTCGTGAAGATCCTGTACGAAGATATCACTTGGGACATCTGCCCGAGTGGCTCCCATCTTAGCCAACTCGTCTGCTGCCTCATTATTGCGGCGGAGGACATGGACCAGCTCCAGACCGTCAAACTTGCGTTCCAATTCTCGGACTTGCTGGCAGTACGCCGCCATATTCTGATCCACGCACGACCAGTCCTTCTGTACTTGGTTCACCACCAACTGGGAGTCACCTCGAACCGCCAGCCGTCGGATTCCGAGTGATGTGGCGATACGAAGCCCATGGATGAGGGCCTCGTACTCTGCGGCGTTGTTTGAGGCCGGGAAGTGAATCCGGAGGACATACTTCAGCCTGTCGGCCTTAGGCGAGATAAGGAGGATTCCCGCCCCTGCTCCCCCAAGCATGAGAGATCCGTCGAAGTGCATGACCCAATATTCTGGCACTTCTTCCGTGCAAGGGGTCTGGGATTCGGTCCACTCGGCCGTGAAGTCTGCCAAAGCCTGGGACTTGACGGCGGTGCGCGGCTTGAACGAGATGTCGAAAGCTCCAAGCTCGGCTGCCCACTTTGAAATTCTTCCAGTAGCTTCCCGATTACGGAGGACCTCTCCCACGGGGAAAGAAGTGACTACCAAATCGAATGACCTTGGAAATAATGCTTCACTTCCGTGACGCGATCAAAATGGCGCATGCCAGCCTTCCTCGATTTGAGGATATCTTGTCTTGGATTCGCCAAGATTTACGACAAAATAAATCAAGCGTTGCACACCGTAGCGGTGTCCAGATTCCTCCCGCTCCACAACTATCACGGCACTTACTACATGGGATGTTGCCGCTATGTAGAGCAGAAGAGGTTCACCTGGCACCGGCGAGACTAAGACTGGGGGAGTGGAGAGAAACACCTTGAGTTCTACGAAGGCCTGCTGTGCCTCTGCCGTCCAATCAAAGCGATCTCGCTTCTTAAGGAGCTTGAAGAAAGGCATTCCCCGGACCCCCAATCGCGAGATAAACCTGCCAAGCGCTACCATGCATCCGGTGAGCTTTTGGACCTCCTTTTGGCTGGTAGGCGGAGCCATTTTCATGATGGCTCCAATTTTCTCCGGGTTCGGCTCGATCCCACGACGGGAGACGATGAACCCGAGTAGCTTCCCGGAAGAAACTCCGAAAACGCACTTCTCAGGGTTTAGCCTCATCTGGAACGCCCTCAGACTTGCGAACGTCTCGGCCAGATCGGAGGTGAGGCTGTCCTCCGTCTGCGTTTTAACCACTACATCATCCACATATGCTTCCACATTGCGTCCGAGCTGATGGTGAAAACACCGCTGCACGGCGCGCTGGTACGTTGCGCCGGCATTCTTGAGCCCGAACGGCATGGTGATGTAGCAATATGCTCCGAATGGAGTGATAAACGAAGTCTTCTCGCAGTCTTCCTCTCGAAGCCGAATTTGATGATAGCCTGAGTAGGCGTCCAGAAAGCTGAGTAGCCGAGATCCGGCAGTGGAATCTACCACCTGATCAATACGAGGGAGACCAAAGGGATCTTTCGGACAAGCCTTGTTGAGGTCGGTGTAGTCAACACACATGCGCCAGCTTTTATTCTTCTTCTGGACGAGTACAGGGTTTGCCAACCAGTCGGGATGATACACTTCTTTGATGAAACCTGCGGCTAGCAGCTTTGTGATCTCCTCTCTGATGGCTTCTCGACGATCTTGAGCGAACCGTCGTAACCTTTGCTTGACGGGCTTGGCGGATTGGCTTACATTTAGTGCGTGCTCGATCACCTCCCTGGGAACCACGGGCATGTCGGACGGCTTCCAGGCAAAGACGTCTTGGTTTGCCCGCAAAAAGGTGACGAGCGCGTCTTCCTATTCATCCCCGAGCCTTGTCCCGATCGAGACGGCTCGCGCCGGATCGGACGGGTCGAGGAGGATCCTTTTGGTGCCTTCCTCGGGGCCGATCCCGGAGTTCTGTGGCTTGCGGGTAGGGATACTGCCCTCTGGCTTGTCGAAATCCGCCTCTTGTCGAATCCTTTCCCGACCCGCGAGCGCCTCCAGAGACTCGGCCATTTCGCAGCTCTCCCTGTCGCAAGAGAAAGACTGCTTAACATCACCGCGTAGAGTGATGATGCCACTCGGACCCGGCATTTTCAGCATCAGATACGCGTAGTGGGGCACCGCCATGAACTTGGCCAGCGCTGGTCTCCCCAAGATGGCGTGATACGCTGTCGCGAAGTCTGCCACCTCGAAGCTAAGGCTCTCAGTCCGGTAGTTGTCCCTTGCGCCGAACGTGACCGGTAGAGTGATTTGTCCGAGTGGTATCGCCGACGTTCCGGGTATCACCCCATGAAAAGGCGATGACCCGCGTTTGAGGTCAGACCGCGGGATCCCCATATCATCGAGTGTCTTCACGAAGAGGACGTTGAGCCCACTCCCACCGTCAATCAACACCCTTTTGAGCTTGATGCCGCGGACAACCGGCGCCAAGACCAGCGGGTATCTGCCGGGGAATGGGATGCGATCTGGGTGATCCGTGCGGTCGTAAGTTATTGCGACCTCAGACCACCGGACATATCGGGGGGTCTCCGGCTCTCTTGCATAGATGTCCGGCGGTGAGCTTTGCTTCCGCTTGGACTCATATGCGCCGAACCCCGAATATGTAGTTAAGCTCGAGGTCGACTTCACGATAGTCTTCCTCGGCGAGGAGGCGGTTTGCCGGCGGCGTGTCCACTCGGACCTTGTCCAGCCTGCCTCTTGCTCTCGCGGGCGAACCTCTTTAGGGTGAAGCAGTCCTTGGCGGCATGCCTCCCCTTTGGATGGAAAGGGCAGAGTGAGTTCATGACCTTATCATATCCATCCTCTTTGAGAGCGCGAGGATGAGTTGGCGCAGCGACTGCCACTAGCTCTTCGCCCTTGCGCTTCTTTTCTTTCCGCCGAGGGGGTTCAGACTGGTCCTTCCCTTCATCACGTCGTTCCGCTAGAGCCTCGGAGGCTGAAGCGTAACGGTCCGCTAGGGCGAACAGCTCCCGGACCGACGTGGGTGGCTTCCGGGACATCTTCTTGATGAGGTCGGGGTTGCTGACTCCTTTCTGGAAGGCAGCTATCACAATCGCATCTGTGACGTCCCGAACGGTGATTTTCCTGTTCATGAAGCGCTTGACGAACTCCCGGAGGGATTCGTTCCTCCTTTGGTGTAGCTGGTATAGGTCCCAAGGGGTGCCTGGGCGCTCGTAAGTGCCTTGGAAATTTGAGATGAACTGCTCACACAGATCTCCCCAGGAGTCTATAGAGTTCGCTGGAAGTCCGGTGAGCCATGCTTGGGCCAGGGGCGAGAGGGTAACCGGCAAGTAGTTTGCCATTACTTTCTGATCCCCCGGCCCCTTGCCCGGAGCATATACTTGTAGCCAACCCTCTGGGTCCCTCTCACCGTCGAACCTAGTGATGCCTTTAGGATTAAATCCATCAGGCCAAACCACTCGGCGTAGGTGAGGGGTAAACGCTCGAACCCCTTCGATGACCCCGCGATACCCCCCGGGAGGCGATCGACGCGGAGGGGATCGCGCTTGGCGTACTTCGCGGCCTCGCGGAAGGATGCCGAAGCGCTCATATTCATCAGCTTGACGGCGTTGTTCCTCCCTTTCTCGGTCGCGGCGCCTGGCGTCGAGGTCTGAACGGAGGTCGCGGCTGATGCTGTGTCGCAAGTCATCTCCGCGGGGTAGAACATGATGTGTCTGGCGGGCTTCCCGACTGGCCATTTCTTGCTGTATGCAGGTCCTCGCCGGACCACGTGGCGGCTCCTTCGCCGGCTGGTCGGTTTGAGCATCTTTGGATAGCCGCCGCCGTCACCATGGCCTTTACTTGGGCCATGATCGGGCAATCGATCATCCGCCCCAAAGATAGGGGCCAGGTATCCAGGAGTGTCTTGGAGGCAACGATATTCGCTGTGGGTACGAAAAACAGCCTGGTCCCCATCTTGGCTTGCAGAATGTCTTCATTGACAGCGGTAGCGCGTCCGGAGAAATGCGCCAGCGTCAGGCTCAGTCGCTCGGCCTCCTTCCAAATCGGCAGCGACTGAGGTGTCGAGGCGCTGCTGCGAATCTGCCCGCGAGCCTTCGATTACACAGACTCTACGGAAATTCCAGCAGCTCTCTAGGCTTTCTTCTGACTCGGCCGCTGAGGTGGGTGAGTCTGGAGAAGACAAACCTAGGCGCTCGGGGGTGCCGAGTGGCTTGGCGGTGAGAACCCCCACCCTTCGTGCCTCGGCGTCCTCGAGCCCGTCTCCGCGGCTGGAACGGGTCTTCGGATCCCCACTCAGTACTTTAGGGTACGAGACAGGGGGACCTTCCGATCGGCGCAGAAGTCGTGACGATGGATCGCCGGAAACCTCGCCGCGCTGTGGCGCGGTTCCCTTAGAGAGAGAGAGGCTTCCGAGGTCGTTGGAGATGAAGGTCAGGCTTCCGAAACGGAAGACCTGTCCCGGGAAGAAGACTGTGGAGACTTCGCTCGTCGCAGCCATCAAGCTTGACGAAGATCTTGACACAAGCCCCCTACCTGGCGCACCAACTGTCGACGATCGGTTTCGCCGGCAATAAGATTTGTGATTCTAGGGGATTTGTGCGGGATCTGAGCTTGATGGTAACACAGGATGCGGGGGCGATCTGTTTTAGACAGGTTCAGGCTCTCTCGAAGGAGATAATACCCTAGTCCTGTGTTCTTGGATGTATTGTGTGTGTGAGTCCGAGAGAGAGAGTCCCCCTCTCCTTTTTCCCTCCTCCCCTTATATCCTGGGGGAAGAATACATGATAGATGGGCGCCACCGGGCCCTAAACATGGTGGCCTGAACGACATGTCCCTTGTCCTTATCCGCCTTCATGCTCTACATCCTGGATAGGAGGTTATGCTTTCTCCGACCCACGCCTGCCGCCTTGTCAGGTTCCAGCATCCGCAGGCTCTGGCAGTGTCAGACCGCATGCTTCGTCCCTGGCGGGTTGTTAGGGTGGGGCACGAAGCTTCCTTGAAGGACCGGGAGTTGTCTTGGGGAGCAAGTCGAAGGTCTCCTCTGGGCCCGTCGTGGTGCTCCTGGGCTTTGGGCTTTCTATTCCGCCTGTCAGGCCCAGTCGGGTGCAGGTCCCTCTTGCGGGACCCCTGTCTCTGACATCCCACAGTGTGCTCTTTGGATGTTGTTGGATCCCAGAACTCAAGTTATGTCTTTTGGAAGGCTGCTGTCCCGATGGGACAAAACCTCTGTTTTTGGGTGTTGCGAGTAGTTGGCAATGTCGGGGTAGATGAGGGTTTGCGTACTGTTTTGTGGACATGATGGTGAGTGTGTGGTACCTATGTGCAGGTAGTGTGACCCCAGGAGTGCCCTCTACATCTCGCCAATCCGTCGCCCGTGGTTGAGTCAAGTGTATTGGAATGGGTAGCGGGTTGTAGTTTGTTTGATTGATTGAGATTTAAATTTGAATATATGATATGTTCACATGCCATGCTTTAATGTTTGACATTGATATGATGAATATGTTTACTATGTGATGATGCCATGTGTTAATGTACAAGTTATCTATGATGATGCCATGTGTTAATGTACAAGTTATTCATGATGTTGGCATATTTGCATACATGGCATGATACATGGCCCGGGCAGTGAGAAAGTCATAACTAGTCCAGGGAAGGTCGGTGAGAAAGTTATGACTATTCCGGAGAGCCAATGAGTAAGTCCTACATCGTGATTCCATTCACCGCGGTGAATGGAAGCGAGGAGTAGGCACCCTCCATCTTCGGGATGTAAGGGGGGAGAGGAACCATACCGGTATGAGTTTCCAAGGAGACATGAGCATTGCATTGCATTGCATACATAATGATG
Source organism: Rhipidocladum racemiflorum (assembly GCA_036346355.1). Lineage (NCBI taxonomy): Eukaryota > Viridiplantae > Streptophyta > Magnoliopsida > Poales > Poaceae > Rhipidocladum > Rhipidocladum racemiflorum. Next base: position 10,043,162 of record CM070592.1, on the reverse strand, counting down.
ATGATAATGTTATGTGTTCATGAATGAGATGATATTCATGATGTGAGATATTATTGCCATGTAATTGTTCTTGTTGTCCATTGCAATATGCTTGCTGCGTTTCGAACTCACGCTTGTGTTTTCTTGTTGTTTTAGGTACCATGAGACCGACGTGCGGGGAAGGGAAATTGTCACACTTCCGCACGTAGCTTCACTCATTTGATTCCACAAGTCATTCAATTAGTTTTTGATAATAAACTGCGTGTGACGATTATTGCTTTAAGGTTTAGCTTTGCTAAATGAGAGTCTTTTTGTTCGTTTGACTCTTGGAGACAATAAATGTTTGAGAGTAGACTTATATTGTCGTTAAGTCCTTAATTATTGCTGTTTTAGCTGTCTCTCATATTGCTTTATATTGCTTTACTGTGTTGCTCCTTCAAATCATGATAAAACAAAGGAGATGCTGCCGAAATCTCGGTTTTTAGCATGTGCGCCTTTGCTGGAATTTATGTTTAATTGTGGTATTTAGATGTTGTTTAGCTTATGTTTGGTAGTATTCAGGCATATTAAATGCCGGGGTGTTACACTTAGGGGAGTTGTCCACCTCAACACCTCGAAGATCCGTCCATTGGAGAGCTCCGCGACAAGGAGATCCGGTGGATTTGGAGCGAGGAGCGATCCAGGAGGAGATCTTTTGGGTTTTCGTGCGTTGGGCGAAGGTATGGCCATGGTACTCCTTGGGGTTGGGCTAGGTACTGTTCTAAGGATCAATGTCATGTTTTTAGATCAATAGGTGGTGCTGGATTTGAGTAGATTGGATTAGATCTAGAAGTTGCCACGTTCTCTGTTTTGGGCAGCATGAGCTGTCGACCTAGGCTTTAGTTTTTCGCCAATTTAGATTCCGAATTTGGTCGTCCTCCTGTTGAATAAGTTGTAGATAATTTCAATACCTTTCAGTGGGTATAAAGAACGTTAAATTCCTATCAGCCGTTTGAAAGTTATGGCTGTTTTACCAAGCGTGTTAAAATCTGTGACGTGATTGGAATAGATCACGGTATTCTGTAGATTAAACCACTTTAGATTCCGAATCAGTCTTTCCTTATGCTTATAAAAAGTTGGGAAATTTCCTAAGTTACGCGAGGATGTACTCGTTTAATTGATTCAGAGTCCCAGAACTCAAGTTATGTCTTTTGGAAGGCTGCTATCCCGACGGGACATAACCTCTGTTTTTTGGGTGTTGCGAGTAGTTGGCAACGTCGGGGTATGAGGGTTTGCGTACTGTTTTGTGGACATGATTGTGATTGTGTGGTACCTATGTGCAGGTGGTGTGACCCCGGGAGTGCTTTCTACTTCTCGCCAATCCGTCGCCCGTGGTTGAGGCAAGTGTATTGGAATGGGTAGCGGGTTGTAGATTGTTTGATTGATTGAGATTGAAATTTGAATATATGATATGTTCACATGCCATGCTTTAATGTTTGCCATTGATATGATGAATATGTTTATTACGTGATGGTGCCATGAGTTAATGTACAAGCTATCTATGATGATGCCATGTGTTAATGTACAAGTTATTCATGATGTTGGCATATTTGCATACATGGCATGATACATGGCCCGGGCGGTTAGAAAGTCATAAGTAGTCTGGGGAAAGTCGGTGAGAAAGTTATGACTATTCCGGAGAGCCAATGAGTAAGTCCTACATCGTGATTCCATTCACCGCGGTGAACGGAAGTGAGGAGTAGGCATCCTCCATCTTCGGGATGGAAGGGGGTAGAGGTTGCACACCGACGGGTGTGTACTCAACCATACCGGTATGAGTTTCCAAGGAGATATGAGCATCGCATCGCATTGCATACATAATGATAATGATAATGATTTGTGAACATGAATGAGATTATATACATGATGTGAGTTGTTGTAGCCATGTAATTGTTTTTGTTTGTACCATTGCAATATACTTACTGAGTGATGAACTCACGCTTGTGTTTATGTTGTTTTTTTTAGGTACCATGATACCGGCATGTGGGAAAGGGCATTAGCTACACATCTTCACGTAGTTCCAGTCAAATTTACCAACCTTGAGTCATGATCATAATATTGCACTGAACTAGGTGTATGGAATAATTTTAATGTGCTGTTGATCCTCTTTGCTTAGCTATAGATGTTTGTGTGGTTGGTTTTGGTTTAATTGCTTATGATGATGTTTTATCTATTATATATTGTTGCTTTAGATGTCTTATGTTACGAAATATTTTGCTATGATATTGCTATTGTTCAAATCATGATAAAACAAATGAGATGCTGCCGAAATTTCGGTTTTTAGCATATGCGCCTTTGCTGTAATTTATCGTTAGTTGTGGTATTTAGATGTTGTTTAGTCTATGTTTGGTAGCATTCTGGCATACTAGATGCCGGGGTGTTACAGGGGGGCAAGATGTCCTCCATGTCGTCGTCCTCCTCCTCCTTGTCGTCCTCCTCCTTCTCGTCGTCATCGTCCTCCTTGTCGGGACCCCGAATTTGCAAATCCGGACCCTCTGTGTATTCAGCACTAGTCCAGGAACACGCTAGTGCACACAGTCTTAACATCGGTAAATATCACAATCATACCACTCGATACTAAATAAGTACTTTATTTAAATAGTCAAACTGGTTACTCGACCTTATGGTCAAGTTACAAATATATGCCTCGCAAGGCGAAACTTATTCAGAGAAAAATAATAGCAGCGGAAAATCAAATAACTTCGTGGCGCCATCCAAGATACCACAGGCAATCGACCGGCTCGCTTCCTAAGTAGACGGATCCTCTTGGAGCTCCTCCTCCAAAGCTTGTGCGATCTCCTCTTCAAGCGGTGTTGTATTGTGGCAAGGGTGAGTACTTGGTACTCGGCAAGTCATGCAGAATGCAAGCTAATATACTATATGCATGGCTTGGTACAAAGGAATAGCTCAAGGTATATTTGCAGTAAACAGCATTTGACAAGTAGCATAAGTAGATTCGAAAGCAGTAGAAGCAAGTATAGCAGAGATAACTTTTCAAGGAATTTAATAAACATTTTTCCCATCCTAATCCACATTTCCATCAACTTCATTATTAATCCAGCCCAACCTTTCAAACCAAAGTTATTTTTGAGAAAATCTAACCCTTGACTGTAATTCCCGAGCCATGTCCAATACAGAGTACACGGCAATTCGAATAGATTCTAAACTATGCAGAGGTTATGCAATGTACCAACAAGAAACAATCAAACACCACAAAGGCGAGTTCCCGTAACAAAGTCTTTCGGAGACTTCTAACAATACAAGTGGTCCTCCCCGGTTATTGCGCACTAACCCTTCCCTTCGCTAAGGCGAAGTCTAGGCCAATCAACCGTTAGATGGGTACCTGGCCTCAGCCCGATGCGGCTCCCCGCACAACTTACACAAAGGGTGTAGTTGACCTCCTGAGGTCCCACAGTGCGTTATTAGCAACTTAGTCAACTAGGTCCGTCCCATTACAGACATGTGGTTGCACGTTAGACCCAGTTCAAAGGCTTGCAAGGTTAAGTCCTTAGGGTGACCAGGGCAAGACTACCCGAAGAACCAAATCAACACTCCCAATGCCACAACCGCCCACTGATTACTCTTGCCACATGCCCCTGGCCGAAATCGTTTATCAAACCCCGCTTGATTACCATGCACCACGTGCCATCAACATCACATGATACCTTTCCAAAACAGGTTCAATATACCATTAAGTCAATATTAACATTTGATTGTCCAAAATCATGTCATGAGCACGTAGCAGGTCTAAGCAGTGTACTACAACGGTCTAAACCCATGTTGGCGATTTAATAATGTCCAACTAGTAATCCACAACTAGGGTGACAAGGGGTCATGGCACATACTTAAATAATCAAGGTGTCATACAGCAAATTGGTATTTATCTAACCCCATGTTTAAACAAAGTATTTTTCTAATTGAACTAGCATGCAATAGTTTAAATCAAAATAGATTTCGAAATAGGATCAACATGGTCAAAGCACAACTTGCCTTCAAAAAGTACTTGTTCTTGGTCTTGAGTTGGATCCTGAGTCAATACTTCTCCTTCGAATCCTTCCCAAGACTTCAACGTCTACTCGTAAAGCGTGCAAATAGCAAATACACGAATAAACAATAGGCAAAAAGTGTCCAAACATCCAAATAAAATCCATAAACAGAGAGAACATAATTTTATGAGTTTTTAGAAACTAGAATCGTCAAATTTGGAGTTAAGACGCAAAAGTTATGATTATTTAAAGTTTAAATAATCAATTAAATAATTTTGCAGAGAAAAACTTTAGTCCAAAAATTAAATAAAATTCATATTTAGGTAGATCTCAATTTTATACAAATTTAGAAATTTGAATAACTCAAATCGGAGTTGAAACGCAAAAGTTATAAGCGTTTGAAGTTTTGAAATTAAAATCAATTATTAAACCGATTTATTAAATCATTTTCTTTTTCGGAAAATCATTTATTGCGTCAGCAGGGACACGTGGCAGCACCGATTGGTTCTGGCCGACGCCACCGGTCCATGGACTCGGTCCACGCCGGCTCGGGTCTACCGTGGACCCGGTCCACGGCTCCACGTGAGACTGACATGTGGGACCACTTTCGGGTGGCGTCATTCTTGGCGTCGGCGAGGCTCGGCCACCCAGCAATGACAGGTGGGTCCCATGGGTGACGTCATTGCTGACGTCAGCGCTTGGCTGGGACAGCCACTGACATGCGGGCCCGCCATGACGCCAGCGTGACGTCATGGTGCGGTTTGGTTGTCCCGCTGACACGCGGGCCCCGCGTGTCAGAGACACGCGCTCACGCGCGCATGGACTGCGCTGACCGCGATGGTCAGTCTCCCGCACACGTGGCTAGATCTCGACCGTTGATTTGAAAATCAACGGTCGGATGAATCTGGACTCACGCGTTTGGGGTGAACGCGGTTGATCTGGACCGTTGGATCTAGATCGGACGGTCAAGATTGGATCTGGGATTTTGGACGAAATCTCACCGTGAGATGACGTGGCGCAATCTGGGCCCTTGGATGGAGATCCGACGGCTGAGAGATCTTGAAGTCCGTCGATGGCCCACGGCGGTGCTGGCTTGCCGGAGTTGGGGACGACGACCACGGCAGCGGCGCCGGGCGTGCTCGGCGATGTGAGAGGTCCCTCCCGACGCGGCTTGGCCTCCGGTTCGAGATCTGACCTCAACGGCGGCGGAGGGCAGCGGAGATGGCGGCAATCGGCGAAAAACTACGGCGAACGCTACGGCAACTCCGGTGGCGATTGCGGCTAGACGGCGGCGGCTCGAGCGGCGTTGTCTAGGCTGCAGTGCGCCGCGGAAGTCGGCGTCACGCGGCAGGTGGCGGCGCATTAAATAGGGCCCTCGGCGTCAGGAAACGCCGCGGAGGCGAGACTGCTCCGTTGCGGCGGAGTCCGGCGAGGACTCTTCGGGCTACGTGGCAGCGCCGCGGCCGTTGGATCGAGATCCAACGGTGCGTGAGTTTGGGTTCGGTCGGACTCGGGCGGTGGTGGCTCGGTCGGGCTCGGGTCGATGGCGTGGCTCAATCGTGGCCGTTGGATCTTGATCCAACGGTCGCCGGAGTTTGGGTTCGGTAAGTGGGTTCGACTCAACCACGGCTCGGGTCGGTTCGGTCGGACTCGAACTCGAGTCCGACTCGGGCTCGATCGGATGAACAAGACAAACCCACTCGCATTTTCCAATGATTTAATACTTAAAATAATTCCCGATAATTCATTTAATTCATTAAAAATAGCAAAATACTCGAGAAAAATTCCAGGAAAAATTCTAAAATATTTTGGAACATTTTGGACTCAAATAAAATATTTCCAACAAAATTTTATTTGCAAAATTAAATTCTTTAATTATTTCAAAATGGAATAAATTCAAATAAATTCCAAATAAATCCAAATAAATTCCAGAAAATTCCAAAAATTCACCAAAGTGCTAAATCACACATGAATTTAAGAAAAGCAAAATTTTGGGGTGTTACACTCCTCCTCCTCCTCCTTAGGGGGCTCAGGTGCCGGCGCTGCCGGTGGCGGTGATGGCGGTAACTCCACATACTTTGACTCGACAGTACTTTCAGATCTCCAGGGAGAAGGTGGATGAGGCGGCAGCGATGCCATGAGAGCTTGCGCATGAAGAAGAGAAGCTGAGATACTTTGCAGGGAGATACTTTGGCACAAGAAGCTGAGATTGCGCGTGAGGTTACAGCTGAGAGACGGCTGGCCGATTGGTTAAAAATGTGGCATCGAAACACGGAGAGTCACGTTCTTAATTATCGGTTGATGAAGGGGTTTGAATATTATCTGTGTCGGTTCTATATAGAAGCCGACTATGATTATATTATCACAGTCGGGTTCTATATAGAACCGACACAGATAATATTCAAACTGTGTCGGTTCCAGATAAAACTGACTTTGTAAATAATATCACAATCGGTTTTTATCTAGAACCGATTGTGACTAAGTAGATAATATCACGATCGGTGTTTTCTAAGAACCGATTGTGATAAGCCTCGCTAGGTTTTATATATTCCCTTGGGATGAACTCTCCTCTGTTGTAGTTCTGTTGCCAAAAAAAACCGTCGCCACCCCGAAAAACAGAACATATTCTTATTTAAACTTAGACTTGGGGAAGAAAATCTGAAATCTTTGAGGTTGTGTGTTAAGAGGGTAAGATGAAGTCCTAGCTTGAAGAGATTTCCCCTCTATTTTCCCTCGTTTGATGATTTCTTCAAATGGTGAGCATTCCTTCAAATTCTTTCAAATGCATGTGTTGTATGTCATTAATGCTATTATATATGGTTGAAATGTACCAATATTATTGTAGAAATTATAAAGGAACTCCTTGAGGAGATCGGTTTGAGGCTAAAGTTGAAACCCTATATAGCTTGAGTTTATTTCCCCTCATTTGTGGTTAATTTCCTTCAAAAGGTGAGCATGTGAATGGGTTACATGTAATTATATTGTTGCTATAATATGATCAATGCTAGAGTTTAGGTTGCGTAACCTATGCGTCTCCCGTTCGAGGGTGCTTGTTTATAAGTATGCTAAAATGACATATTTATAAATAAGCAGTCTTGAATTGTCCACGTTTTTTGGACAGTTCGAGGATATGTGGCTCGAGCAAGTTCTTAAGCTGTTGTACAAACTCTAGAGAAAGTTTCGGCAGCATCTCGCTGGTCGGTGTTCTCCGAATACACATCCTCTTGACATGTTGTCGAGACGTGTATTTGGAGAACAGCGGTGAGATGCTGCCGAAATTTTCTCTATAGTTAGTACAACAGCTTAGGAACTTGCTCGAACCACATATCCTCGAATGGGATTAGGACCTGACCTAATTAGCAATTAGGAGTCATCGTTGGTACGTACGTACTTAGTTGGTCAACAGATCATTCAATCTCTCAACTTTGGCGGTGCTTCAACCCTTCTTTTATTTCATTGATTAGGGCATTATTAATTTATTGTTTGTGGTTTAATTGTAGATGGACCGTGAAGAATGGATGTATCAAAAAGCCGTGTGAGTGCTGAATTTCAGAGGGGAGTTAAGGAGTTCATAAGAATTGCAGAAGTAGATATGGTTATGAGGGGTGTAAAGTATATCATGATGTCGTTGCTAATCTTAGGACCCAAACAACCGGGTAATGATATTGATGTGTACCTAGCACCACTAATTGAGGATTTGGTAAAATTGTTGAATGAGGGGGTCGAGATGTGGGATGCATACAAAAGAGAGAACTTCACCCTACGGGCTATGATATTTTGCACCATAAATGATTTCCCAGCCCTTGGTAATTTAGCGGGCTACAGCACAAAGGGAGCCAAAGCTTGTCCAATTTGTGAAGAGGACACTGATAGCTTGTGGCTGCCGAATTCGAAGAAAACGGTGTACATGGGTCACCATAGGTTTCTACCCCGAAGTCATAGATATCGTAAGATGGATGACAAATTTGATGGAAAGAGGGAAGTTCATGCAGCCCCACAGCCTATGAGTGGAAGGCAAGCATATTCACGCGTAGAGGATATCGATCACTAGTACGGTAAGAGCCGTAAATCTGTTCATCCCAGGACCATTTGGAAAAAGAGGTCGATATTTTCGGACTTACCATATTGGAAGGAGTTAGATGCCCGTCAATGTATTGATGTCATGCACGTTGAGAAAAATGTTTGTGATAATTTGGTAGGCATCCTGATGAACATACCTGGGAAGACCAAGGATGGTGTGAATGCTCGCCGCGATATGACCTACATGGGAATCAGGCCCAAGCTTGCAGTGATGGAGGAGGATGGAAAAGGGCCGTACATCCCCGCTGCATGCTACACCTTATCCAAGAAGGAGAAAGAAGATCTCTGCAAGTGTCTCCACGATATTAAAGTTCCAACGGGCTACTCCGCAAACATTAAGAAGCTTGTGTCTATGGATGATTTGAAGTTGTTTGGTATGGAGTCCCACAACTGTAATATTCTACCAGATGACGTCAAGTTGGCAATTACGAAGCTATGCTATTTCTTCAATGCGATTTTCACGCAAGGTTATTGATCCATATATACTGGACAACTTACAGAGTGAGGTGGTGCAGACTCTTTGTTAGCTTGAGATGCATTTCCCCCCGTCGTTCTTCGACGTCATGGTCCACCTCGTTGTTCACCTTGTTAGAGAGATTAAGATTTGTGGACCCGCATTCCTGCGTTACATGTATCCGTTCGAGAGGTACATGGGTATATTAAAGTCATACGTGAGGAATAGGTCGAAGCCTGAGGGTAGTATTATTGAAGTTTATGGGACTGAAGAGGTTATTGAGTTCTGCGTGGACTATCTAGGTAAAAGACAACCGATTGGTGTTCCTATATCTCATCATGAGGGCAGACTTGGTGGCAAAGGAACCATTGGGTCAAATCTAATTAGTCCACCATTTGATATGTACTGTAAAGCGCATTTCACAGTCTTGCAACACAGCGCAGAAGTTCATCCATACATCCAATAGCACAAGTTGATATTACGGGAAGAGAATCCACTTATGGATGAGCTTTCCATCACACGAGAACACAACGATCGATTCCTCACATGGTTCAAAGAAAAGGTGAAGGTCTCCGTTAGTCTTGAAATTTGTCAAATGGTTGGCTGACGGACCAAGATTTAATATACAGACATGGCAAGGTTACAATATTAATGGCTACACATTTAATACTGAAAGTCAAGATGAAAAGAGTACAGTGCAAAACAGTGGTGTGAGCATAGATGCTTTGTCCAATTATCACTCGAAAAGAGGACCCTCAACTGCAATGAACTGTTACTACGTGATGATCGAAGAAATATGGGAGCTCGACTACAAAATATACCAAGTTCCATTGTTCCGATGTAAGTGGGTGAGACTTCCTCACGGAGTTAAGGTCGACAAGACAGGTTTTACTCTTGTTGATCTGAATAGACTGGCCTACGGAGATGAACCGTTCGTCCTCGCAAAGCAAGCAACTCAAGTTTACTACGTGCGTGATCCGACCAATCTGAGGTTGCACGTCGTACTTCTTGGCAAGAGGAGGATTGTTGGAGTTGAAAAAGTCGTAGATGATGAAGAGTACAACCAATTTGATGAAACACCTCCATTTGCAGATGGGGCATGTCTTAGCGGTGACGACGGCACACATGGAACACATTACATGCGTGTAGATCATCAAGAAGGGTTGTATTGTGAATAAATTAAGTTGTAGGAATTCCCTGTATAATGTAGCATTTTGTAGAATATATATGTCAAATCGATCTTATAGTATAGCAAATTTGAAAAAGATTTGACTTTTCGACTCTTTTGAATGAAGACTCTGTTTTAAAAAAATTAGAAATTGGATCATAGTCATCACAATCGGTTCTTTTAGGAAACCGATACAGATAGTATATATTGCGATCGGTTTTTGTATAGAACCGACACAGATAGTATATATTGCGATCGGTTTATTTAGAGAACCGATATAGTTAGTGTACATATTGCGATCGGTTGTTTTAAAGAACCGACACAGATATTAAATATTGCGATCGGCCTCTTTGATTAACCGACCGTGATAAAACCCCACATGGCGGGCATATACATTTCGGCGCGCACACTCTCATTTCGGCGCGCACTGATTTCGTTTCATCCTCATTTCCACAACCCTAGCTCGACCACCTCCCCATCCAACTCCTCCCCCTCCGGCGCCTCCCCCTCCGGCTCCTCCCTCAAGTGTAACACCCCGGCATCTAGCATGCCTGAATGCTACCAAACATAGGCTAAACAACATCTAAATACCATAAATTAAGGTAAATTACAGCAAGGGAGTAAATGCTAATACCCGAGATTTCGGCAGCACCTCCTTTGTTTTTACATGATTTGAAGGAGCAACAACAGTATAGCAATATATGGCAATATGAGAGACAACTAAAACAGCAATAATTAAAGACTTAACAACAATATAAGTCTAGTTTCACGCATTTAATGTCTCCAAGAGTCAAACGAACAATAAGACTCTCATTTAGCAAAGCTAAACCTTAAAGCAATAATCATCATACGCAATTTATTATCAAAGACTAACTTAATGACTTGTGGAATCAAATGAGTGAAGCTACGTGCGGAAATGTGACTATTTCCCTTCCCCGCATGCCGGTCTCATGGTACCTAAAACAACAAGAAATCACAAGCGTGAGTTCAAAACTCAGCAAGTATATTGCAATGGTTCAAACAAAAACAATTACATGGCTACAACAACTCACATCATGTATATCATCTCATTCATATTCATAAATCCTTATCATCATCATTATGTATGCAATGCGATGCGATGCGATGCTCATATCTCCTTGGAAACTCATACCGGTATGGTTGAGTACACACCCGTCGGTGTGCACCCTCTCCCCCCTTCCATCCCGAAGATGGAGGGTGCCTACTCCTCGCTTCCCCACACCGTGGTGGATCGAATCACGATGTAGGACTTACTCATTGGCTCTCCGGATTAGTCATAACTTTCTCACCGACCTTCCCCAGACTAGTTATGACTCTCTCACCGCCCGAGCCATGTATCATGCCATGTATGCAAATATGCCAACATCATGAATAACTTGTACATTAACACATTGCATCATCATAGATAACTTGTACATTAACACATGGCATCATCACGAAATAAACATATTCATCATATCAATGGCAAACATTAAAGCATGGCATGTGAACATATCATATATTCAAATTTCAATCTCAATCAATTAAACAAACTACAACGGGCTACCCATTCCAATACACTTGCCTCAACCACGGGCGACGGATTGACGAGATGTAGAGGGCACTCCCGGGGTCGTACCACCTGCACATAGGTACCACACACTCACAATCATGATCACAAAATAGTACGCAAACCCTCATCTACCCCGACATTGCCATCTACTCGCAATAACCAAAAACAGAGGTTCTGTCCCACCGGGACAGCAGCCTTCCAAAAGGCATAACTCGGGTTCTAAGACTCCGAATCAATTAAACGAGTACATTCTCACGTAGCTTAGGAAATTTACTAACTTTTACTAAGTATAAGGAAAGACTGATTCGGACTCTAAAGTTGTTTAATCTTCAAAATACCGAGATCTGTTCCAATCACGTTGCAGATTTTAACACGCTCGGTAAAACAGCCATAACTTTCAAACGACTGATCGTAATTTAACGTTCTTTATACCCACTGAAAGGTATTGAAATTGCCTACAACTTCTTCAACAGGCGGACGTCCAAATTCGGACCCTAAATTGGCGAAAAACCAAACCCTAGGTCGACTGCTCATGCTGTCCGAAACAGAGAACGTGACCACTTCTAGAATTCATCTAATCTACTCAATTCCAGCACCACCAATTGATCTAAAAACATGATATTGATCCTTAGAGCAGTACCTAGCCCAACCCCAAGGAGTCCCATGGCCATTCCTTCACCCGACGAACGAAAAACCCACGGATCGCCTCCCGGTTCGCGCGATCTCCCTCCTCGCTCCGATTCCACCGGATCTCCTCGTCGCGGAGCGCTCCAATGGATATATCTTCAGGTTGGGGAGGTGGAGAAATCCCCTAGGGCAGCAAGGGTGGTAGAGAGGTGAGGAGAGGGGTGGTGGTGCAGAGGGGAGCAACAATGGGGGTGGCGGCTAGGGCAAAAAGGGAGAGGGAGAGGTGGGGAGAGGCTAGGGCACAAGGGGGCGCAATGGGGTAGGGGTGGGGCACATAAATTAAGGGGTAGGGGAAGGCCCCCAACCTGGTCTCCTACTCCTATTTGGACTCCCACTCCTTCCCACCAAAGCCCACGACCCTTTCCCTTAGGCCCAAACTCTCCCGGAAAGGCCCAAACTCCGGGAAACGGCCCGAAAACGCATGTAAACCTCATACCACATGGTTTTAACCTTAATTCCACATTTTATAATGTTCTTGCCCTCAACATTCACATTTTGTAATGCCACAATCTCTAATTTCACATTTTATAAAGTTTCGGCATTCCGTAGTGTCATATTCTCCCCCCCTTAAACATGATTCGACCTCTAATCCAAAAAGACGCCAAAAGCAACAACAAAGTCCCCAAGGGACAAAAGACTTCTCTGCAGCATAAAACATTCGCACAACGACTCAAACCGGAACAAACGAGAAGCGAGTTCCCAAAACCAACACTTAGCAAAAAAGTATTGATCTAGCTCAACTAACGGCGGTTCTCACAGTTCGACCTTCACTTCAAATCCCAAATAGAATCTGCGTTTCAACCATAAAAGGGTTCCATCAACATGACATAATCAAAGCAAGTCACAATTCCTTTAACGACCTCTCTACATTCCCGAAAATTTCCATCGAGGGGAATAACTCATTAAGGCACACTTGCCCTTCCGATACACGGTCATACTAACATTTTATTCCATCCTCTCCCAGGCAAGACTCAAACCCAAAAACAACTAGTTAAGACAATTGCTCACGGCAGCACAATTATCACCGAACTACCGTCAACTTCACTTCCACCCATCGCTACTCTTAATAAAGGTTAAACCCATACATCATCAACCTCCATCACAAACCAACCTTATACCACTAAGGTTCGACACCTAGCCCCAAGCTAGGATCGTAAAACCTTACCAAACCACAATTGGTTCCTTTCTTAAGAGGGTCTCGCCCTCACACAAAATCACTTAGCTATCAAGCCCATGTGGACCACACACGACAACTCAAACCCAAAGCGTTAACAACCATTTTTGGAAATAATTCGGCAACATCCAAGCCAAGTCACAAAGGAAGCATAAATCGCCTACACCACAACCAAAATACCAGAATCTCTTCATTCTTTTCTTTTCATACTAGAAAGCAAGGGAAATCTCGTTTCATGACATAAATGCACACTCTTCAAGAGCACTCCGGATTAGTCATATCTCCATAGATGACTTTCTCACCGACCTGGCTCAACGACTCTTTTATCATTTAACATCTAAAAACGATGTCATGTTTACTTTTCACCATTCATTCTTCATGTAACAACAATACCGAATAATCATTCACCAAACGACTACTTCCACGGTATCACAAGTTTGAAACACACATAACATTGACGGCAACACCATTAACCGCAAAACACTATGTCGGGTCAGAACCCACCAACGATAGATAGCTAAACTTGCAAAACATCGCATTTTAACCAAAATCAACATTTTGGAAAAGAACATCGACTCCAAAGTCAAACATCTGCACTAACAACCGCCATAAATTTTCTCAAAGAGAAAAGGAAACTCATTTTCAAAAGAGAACACTTCACTAACAGCATCGCCGATGAAACATCCACAAAAACCACCTTTTGAAGTACTTGCAAACTCTACACAGATTTTATTGTCCAAATAACTCCAACTCTAGCAAAGAAAAGATTACAAATTAAACCTCGTGAGTTTTCCAACATAACCCTCTATGTCCATTTGTTTCCTTTAAAATTTATTCCAAAGATAATTCAGGGTGCACGCGAAGGGCGCGATCCACTCAAAAACTTTTGGGGTGTAAATCCATACTCATAGCACCAACTAAACAAATTAGCCAAAACCAAATATTTGCACCAATTTCTACGAGTTTTACGGAAACTCTGAAACACAACATATGGAACACCTTGACCGAAAACCCTTCAACCAAAATGGCAAACAACCAATCCAGTTCAAAAGCTTTTAAACACAAGCTCAGCATAAATACAATCATCTCTAGTGTTCCACTACGCTTTCCATTAAAGACTTCGAAATTCACTACTTACTCATTGAGAAAGTCCAACCGGTTTTAACAAAATTGACGTAACAAATTCTTTCTCTAGTTACCATTTCCAACACTTTTAATTAAACTTTATGATGCTTATCAAAAAGGCACCCAACCAAGACTATATTGACATGATCCCCACGGATCACCGAATCATAATACTTCTTATTCTAACCTTGAAACATAGTACTTCAACAAATCTTTTAGCAAGATCAACATATAAATTTCATACCTCCTATATGTCAACATCTCGACAATCGAAACTTATTCAGTTAACAAACGACTTCAACATGTAAATATTATCTCTACAGGGTAGAATTCGCAAGTAAGACTCTAAATTATACATTCATTAAAAATCATTCATCATGTTAATTACCCAAAGTTCACACCATCACCACATGTTACAAATTCCTCTATTTTAACCATGGTTTTCAACAAGTAATCTAAACAATTACCTGTGACACTACGGATTGTTGTGACATTATAAAATGTGAGTTTAGAGGATAAAACCTTACGGCTCGAGGTTTATTTGCGTTTTCGGGTCTTGGGGGGATTAAGTGATATGACACCACGGAGTGTCGTAACCTTATTTAATTTGCTTGATGAGGTCAAAAACTTTATAAAATATGAAATTGGAGGTTAAAACTTTACGTTATGCCGTTTAATCGCGTTTCCGGGCCGATTTTGGGAGATTGGGCCTTTCCGGGGGAGTTTGGGCCCAAGGGGGGAAGAACCGTGGGCTTTTGTGGAGAGAGATTGGCCCATGGAGGGGGGAGAATGTGGGTAAAGGGGCTAGGGGCGCCTCCTCCCTGCCCTAGCCGCCTCCCCACACGCCTCCACCTCCCCCTTGCGCCTCCACCAATCCCCTCCTCCCTCTAGTCCTCTTCCTCCACCTCCAACTCAAGCCGCGCCACCCCCCCTCCTCCTTGCACCCCCAAGGACGCCCCCTCGCTACCACGACACGTCTACGTGCTGCCCTCGCTATTTGGAAGAACCGCGACGAGGGATCCCGAAGGATTTGGCGTGTGGGAGCGAGATCGGGTGATCGAGAGACATTCTTCGTTTTTGTCGTTCGTCGGACTAAGGTATGTCCATGGGGAAACCTTGGGGAAGGTCTAGGTGCTGTTCTCATGGTAGATTTGGAGTTTTTAGATCAAGAGGACGTGCTGCCATGGAGTAGATCTGAAAAGAACTAGAGTTCGTATTGTACTCAGTTTCGGGCAGATTTGGAGTCCGTGTTAGGGCGTGCGATTTCGCAATTTTAGAGTCGTAATTTGGCCGAACTCCTGTTGAAGAAGTTGTAGGTATCTTCAAGACCTATTTTGTGTATTTTTTTGAGAATTTTTGGAGTTACGGTCTGAAAGTTATGGCCGTTTTGGTGGGCGCTGTCCAATCTGTATCGAGGTTGGGACAGTCTGTGTTCAACATTAGATTAAACTAATTTAGATTTCGAATCTGACCGTACGGACTTCTAGGAAGTTGTACATAATGTCAATACCTTTCAGTGCATATAAAGAAATTGAAATTCTGCCCAGCCGTTTGGAAGTTATGGCCGTTTTACCGAGCGCTGTCAAATCTGTGACGAGATTGAGACAGTTCGTGTTCAACGTTAGATTAAACAACATTAGCTTCCGAATCAGTCTTTCCCTATAACTAGAAAAAGTTGGGAAATTTCCTAAGCTACGCGAGGATGTACTCGTTTATTCAATTTGGAGTCCTAGAACAAAAGTTATGCCCGTTGGAAGGCTGCTGTCTCGAAGGGACAGATTTGCTGTTTTCTGATTTTAGGAGTTGTGTTTAAGTCGGGTAGTGGGATATATGTGTGCTGTTTTGTGGACTCGATTTGAGTGTGTGGCACATGTTTGCAGGTGGTGTGCCTCCAGGAGTGCCCTCAACCTCTCGTCACTCCGTTGCCCATGGTTGAAGGCAAGTGTGTTGTGATGGATAGCGAGTTGTAGGTTGCATGTTGAAATTAGATGGAATTGTCTATACGATTATGATCACTTGCCATGTTTTAATGATTGCTATGATATGATGAGCATGTTTAAGATGTTATGATGCCATGTGTTAATATATGAGTTTTATATATTGTTGGCATGCTTGCATACATGACATGTTACATGGCCCAGGCGGTGAGAAAGTCATTAACTAATCCGGGAAGGTCGGTGAGAAAGTTATGACTAATCCGGAGAGCCATTAGAGTAAGTCCTACATCGTGATTCCATCTACCGTGGGTGGTGGAAGCGAGGAGTAGGCACCCTCCATCTTCGGGATGGAAGGGGGGAGAGGGTGCACACCGACGGGTGTGTACTCAACCATACCGGTATGAGTTTCCAAGGAGATATGAGCATAACATTGCATTGCAATACATATTTAATGATGATGATGTTGTTATGTGCTCAAGTATGAGATGTTACATGTGATGTGAGGTATTATTGTCTTGTAAATGATCTTGTTGTCCATTACAATATGCTTGCTGAGTTTTCGAACTCACGCTTGTGTTTTATGTTGTTTGTTTATTTAGGTACAATGAAATCGGCGTGCGGGAAAGGGATCTAGCTACACTCCTCCACGTAGTATCATAATCTAGCTAATTCACCTGTTTTGGAGACACGACAATAAGTATTACAATAATCATTAGTGTATGGTCTGTATGTTTGGTTGTTTCCCTCATGTATATCATGTGGGGCTATGGAGGGAGTTGTTTTAACTTCCTAGAGTTAAATTGATGCTTATTATTTTGCTATCGATGCTTATTGATGTTTTAGTTGATGATTAGTGTGATACTATGGAATGTCGAGACTTTATAATTTGTGATAATAGGTTATAAAATATGGTAAAATGTGTTCAGTTGGGGGCTTTCGCAACTAGAACACTGAGACTTCAAGTTTTAACGCGTTTCGGGCCGTTTTCGGGCGTTTGGGCCGCTCCGGGGAAGTGTTGGGCTTGGGGGAAACTTCGTGGGCCGGTTGGTGGGACTCACTTGGCCCATGTGGGGGTGAGGAGGGGCAGAAAATCCTGCTGCCCTAGCCCTCCCCACCACCCATGCGCAGCCCCCATCCCCTCTCCCCTCATTCCCCACTTCTCCTCATCTCCCCTCACCTCTCCTCTCCCTTCCCATCCGCTCCTTCCCTAGGTGCTGCCGCCCCACCCCTCTCCTACCTTGTGGGCGCATCCCAAGGTCTTCTCCTCGCTGCCAAGGCGCTGTCCAAGCTGTTGGGAGGGGCTGCGATGAGGAGGATTGGTGGAAACGCGCGTGGAAGGAAGTCGGGGAGGAACGCGAAGGTTTGATCGTCGATTGGTGATTCTCCAAAAGGTAATGGCGATCCTGTGGGGTAGATCTCTTGCTGCTGTAGAGGGGGATTATCATGTTTTTAGATCTAGGGAGGTGCTGCAATGGGGTAGAATTGTTGAAAACTTGGATTGTATTCACGTTCTGTTCGGGCAGATTGGGAACCCGATCTTGGGCAGGAGTTTTCGCCAATTTAGATTTTGAATCTGACCGTACGGACTTTTAGGAAGTTGTAGATAATTTCTTTATCTTTCCGTGCATATAAAGAAAGTTAAAATCCGCCCAGCCGTTTGGGAGATATGGCCGTTTTACCCAGCGCTGTCAAATCTGTGACGAGATTGAGACAGTTCGTGTTCAACGTTAGATTAAACAATTTTAGAGGCCGAATTGGCTTTCCCCAATACCTAGAGAAAGCTAGGAAATTTCCTAAGCTTCGCGATGGTGTACTCGTTTATTCAATTTGGAGTCTTAGAACAGAAGTTATGCCCTTTAGACGGCTGCTGTTCCGTAGGGACAGATTTGCTGTTTTTCTGTTTTTAGGAGTTGTGTTTAAGTCGGGTAGTGGGATATATGTGTACTGTTTTGTGGACTCGATTTGAGTGTGTGGCACGTGTTTGCAGGTGGTGTCCCTTCGGGTGTGCCCTTAACCTCTCATCACTTCGTTGCCCGTGGTTGAAGGCAAGTGTGTTGCGTGGATTGTGTGCTATATGTGTTGCTAGAACTTCTTGACAGTATTTGAAATAGATAACCTGTTGTCTTGCCATGAATTACAGGTTATGATTGATATGATGTCTTTAGGCCATGATTTAAATGTGCTTGTTGTTGATAAATGATTTACATGCCATGTTTTGAACGGCTACCGTCGATTGTTGAATACGGTCCTACATGTTGAGATGAAATGTGATGATATGCCATATTTCCATTTATGTATACGTTGTTGTTCATTGTGCATACATGGCATATGTTCATGGCCGACCGGTGAGATAAGTCATAACTATTCCGGCGGGTCGGTGAGAACCGTTATGACTAGTCCGCTATTCTTTTGAGTAAGTCCTACGTCGTGATTCCTTCACCGAGGTGAATGGAAGCGAGTGATAGGCACCCTTCATCTTCGGGATGGAAGGGGAAAAGGGTGCATGCCGACGGGTGTGCACTCCACCATACCGGTATGAGTATTCCAGAGACATGTGCATTGCATTGCATGAATGAATGCATAAATGAAGATGTTTATGAGATGATGATGATATGCACTTTAGTTGATTATCATGTCCCTTTTAAAGGATGTATATAATGTCAACCATGTTGTACGTGATATAACTGTGGAGAATGGGATGATGGTTTGTTGTCTTGATCCTTGTTGTTCCATTTCAATACACTTTGCTGAGTTTTGAACTCACGCTTGTGCTTTCGTTGTTTGTTTCTTTAGGTACCACGAAATCGGGCGTATGGAAAGGGAACTAGCTACACCACTCCACGTAGTATCATAATCTAGCTAATTCACCCGCTTTGGAGACACAAAGATTAAGTATTGCAATAACCTTTAATGTATGGTCTTTATGTTAGATTGTTTCCCTCATGTGGATCATGTGGGGTTAGAGAATGAGTTGTTTTAATCGCCTAAGCTTAAACTGATGCTTATTCTTTCGCTATTGATGCCTATTGATGTTTTAGTTGATGACTAGCTATCATTATCGCTGCGTATGATTATCTTGTTGATTCTACATATTGATATGATGCTATGTTGTTAAGTTTTCGTACAAAAACAAAGGAGATGCTGGCAAAATTCTCAATTAATCTAAATGATTACTTGCTGGAATTTACCTTAAATTATGGTATTAAATGTGTTATGGTCTTTGTTTGGTGACCTTTTGGGCTTAGTAGAAGCGGGGGTGTTACAGTTGGTATCAGAGCGGGCTTCAGGTCCGTGGTGTATGAATTTAGTGAAATACCATAGGATTAACTAAAAATTTTGATGTGGGATAACCTAGAAACATGGCTTAGGTTATACTTAAAACTTGTCATAGGATAGCAACATTAAAACTTGTGTAAGTGGAATAACTAATCTAAAAATTTGACACACATGGATGCACAGTAGGAATGGGTATGGGTACTGTTGCTTTACGCTTAAATATTGTATTTAAGCTTTGATGATGAATGTTACATTTGGTAATATATGTTGCTATGTCTATTAAAGAATTGATTGTGTTGATACAATTGAGATTCTGTGGGTTGTGGTGCCGAAAGGGGTTTCGGTCACCTTCTGTTGTTTGTAGTAATGTTGGGTTTGACGGTGTGGCCGGTTAGTGCCATCACCGAAGGACTTTTAACCTCCTGTTGGGAGAGTGCTTATCCTTTCTGTCGTAGATTGGGTAGTTGGTTGGAGTCGAGTAGTAGAGTTGTGGATTGACCCTTCGAATTTCCTTTGCCGATTTGACGAACGGTTTTTGTTGGTTTTTGGTTGGTTGAAAAAAAAAAGTGTTCGGATTTGGTTACTCACCGATGGTTCTTTTGGTGGTTTTGGTTTTTGTCTTCTCTGGTTGAAGACAAAAGAATAATTTAGGGTTGCGCCTCTTTTGGTCGCCTTGTCAGTGTTGACGCCCGATTTGTTGTTTGCCTTATAGAGAAACTTATAGATTGATTCTTGGGTTACCATTCTCCAATTTGAAAAGAAGTTATCTAAGTCACATGGATTTAGGTGTCAAGGTTTGTCGAAAAAGAATGTGGTTGATCGGTTGCTTTACAGAGAAAGCTTTCAATTTATTCTTGTGTTTGTCTTTCGCCGAGGTTTAAAAGAGTTATTACGGTGTTGTGCCAGACCTCGTTGTCGGGGCCTAATTGGTGTTTGATCGCAATGATGACTTGCTTGGGAATTCATCTTTGAAAAATCGTCTGTTTCGTGAAGGTTTGAAGTTTGTTTCGTGAAGGATTTGGTTAATCACTTGGTTTTCCCTCTTGCAACCATCTTCCTTCATGGAAGTTGTTGATCTCGAGAGTGGTGGAGTAGTCGCGTGTCGGCATTCGAGAATTTATGAGTTGACCTCTCTTGTGATTTATGGTTGAGCTTTCCTAAGGAAAGGTGTTTTGGGTGTTGTTCTTTCTGGAGTAATTATGGTTTCTTTAAGAGTTGGGTGCGTGATTCATGCGGATGTTTAAGAAGTTAAGTGTATGACGAGAAGTTAGAGTTTTCGGATGTTATGAGCTAGTGATTCGGTTAAAGTGAAGTTGTTGTTGTTTAAAGATAAATTAAAATATTGTGTTGATAAGAGATGATTAAACGAGACGTTAGGTGATCCAAAGTGAAAGTTGATGCGGATTATGGAATCTAATGGATGTTTGAGATTAGCGAGCATAGGATGTCTCGGTTTATGAACTTGTTATAGCAAGAAGATGGTGTGAAATTCTGCCTATTGTAGCTGGTGGGTCAGTTAATATTGTGGGTCGACAATATGACTTAAAATACGTGTACTCAATTAATGAGGATATATGGAATGATTGTAGGAAAGGTTGAATTATTCTTGATAACTATCTGTCGGGGATCCGTATTTACGAGGGATGTCTAGTAGAGATTGTATCGCGTGGTTAGTATTAATTATTGGAGGAATGAACTGGTGATAGGGAATATGTGACTTAGGGATTATACCCAAGGTAATGGTTGATTTCGCCGGATTAATTGTGAAGAGATGTGTGCTACGCTTGGGATAATAAGTTGCATGAGTAATGGTTCGTCATGGTTAGTAGACCAAAGGAAGTTGTTGATATGTGTCTTATGTTGGAGTAACTGATGAGTTAATCGTGCTGGAGTTGTGAGAACGTGGTTCTCCTTGTTGATTGTCATACGGTAGATATGGTCTATGGTTCGTTGGTAATATAATCAATTGTAGTTCTATGAACAGTGAAAAGTGATTTTATCAAGAGCAGATGTTGTAGCTTGTGTGCAACAGTGTTGAACTTCTCGGATTTGGGTGATTATGACATCCGTATTAGCTAAGAGTATTGGAATGCAAATAATGGTGGGATTTGAGTCGAACTTTCTTTTGAAGGTTTACGGATTCAAATGAATATATAAATTTTCTGGGAGTGCCTGCCTCTTTGTTAGGCGTCTTGATTAGTGTGCAATAAAATCTCCCCTGATTAAGTGGCATTTTGTCAAGTTACAAACTTGATTCCGATGATTGGAAATATGGATGAAAGAGTAGTATTTGAAGTAACCGGCTTATGGGTTCCAAATGTGGTGTGGTATTGAACCATGTCAATCTTTGGATTTGGGCTAATCTGTTTAGTCTATGCTATGAGTATGGATTAACACCCAAAGCGTTGGAGTGGGACGCTCTCTTTAGCGTTCAACTGATTTATCTTTGGTAACCCTGGAATTAAGCGCTTAAATTGTAACTCTATCGTGACTAGAGTTGGATTTATTTGGGAATCGTGTGTGGTGTTTGCGAGTGTTTCAAAAAGGTGAATCTTACGAATGTTTCATAAGTGATTTTGTTGGTAAGGTGTTCCCTGCTGGGAATGTGTTTCCTTTCTCTTTAAAGAGAATTGGTAGCGGTTATTAGGCGTAGATGTTTGATTTGATAGTTGATGCTATCTTCTGTTATTGACCTTGGTTTAAATGCGATGTTTTGCATGCATTGCGTGCAGTGGTTGTTGGGTTGTGATGCGATATGGTATTTTTTTTCGGTTAACGCCGTCGTAGTTTATGCGAATTTGAGCAACCATCGATGTTGTTGGGTGTCAATCATGTGACAAAGAGAATGAAGTCTCTTTGTGAATGGTTAATGGGTATCGTGGTTACATGACGAATAAATGGTGAAAAAGATTCATGACATCGTTTTATAAGCATAAAAGAGTTGTTGAGCCAGGACGGTGAGAAAGTCATATAGAGATATATGACTAATCCGGAGTGCTCTTGAAGAAATCGCATTCGTGTTATGAATCGAGATTTCCATTGCTCTCTAGCATGAAAAGGAATGAATGGATAAATGCTGGTATTTTGGTTATGTTATGCAAGGGATTTGAGTTTCCCTTTCTCTTCGAGAGTTTTTGTGGCAGTTCTCTTCCAAGTTTTTTTTTTTATTTTAGTTAAAATGAAAAGTTTGGCTGTGGTGAAAGCGAGTCGAGTTGTCTTTAGTTGTTGAGAACTTCACAAGAGAATTGTGAGGAGTCTCTATTTGGTTGAGTGCTCCCCGATGCGAATTGTATCGTGTTGACTGGAGATTTGAGTTTTCCTTTGCGGCTTGACTTAGGAAAAGCAAAAAAGGGTGGTCTTTCAATGTTATAGGGTTCTTTCCAAAGTGGTTTGTGGCGCTTTGAGGTTTGAGTTGTTGTATGTGGTCTACTTGGATTCAAAAGAATCGTACTTCTTTTGCACTATTGATAGGAGCGAGAATAAGAAGGGCCTCGGGTTATTGTTGAGTATAATCTAAGAGCTATACTCGTGGGCTTCGTTGTTTGTGTGATTTGGTTGTGAGTGCGACATCCTCTTGGGAAAAGTGCCAATTGAGATTTGGTAGTGAGTGATGGTCCTAGCTTGGGCTAGGTGCTGGACATTAGTGAGGGTGGATGATGATGGAGGTTGTTGATGTCGTGGTTTGAATTTGGTTGAAAGTATCGTTGGGTGGAAGCGAATGTTATAGAAATTGTGATGTAAAATGCTTTGTCGTGGACATTGTCTTAGCTAGACGTCCCTGGGTGTGCGTTATACCTGAGAGAGGTTATAATGAAAAGTGTAATGTGGTTGGCAGTCGAAAGGAAAGTATGGTCGATGTAGGCTATGAGCGAAGATAACATTAGTAAATTTTGATTCCTTGTGAAAAGGGGGCAAATAATTGGAAGAGATGGGGTTTTGCGTAAATGGTCTTTTTGGGGGGTTCAAGTTTGGAACCTCGGTTGACCGTTTTAATACTAATGGTGAAAAAAAAGGATGTGTTTCATGATGATTGTGTCATTCTGAGTTTGTGAATTATGTTAGAGATTGAAGTAAATGAGGAAGCATGTCAAGATGTACTTAGTTAAGCTAAGTCAAGTCACTCTTGTTAATACATGGATTTGGAGAATTGAGTTGTCGTTGCTACTGTTTGAGTCTTTGCGTGGGTGTGTTGAGTTCGCAAAGAAGATGAGTCACTAGTGGACATTGTTTTAGAGTTGACGTGTAAGATTCGAGGTCGAATCCAGTTAAGGGGGGAAGAATGTGATACTATGGAATGTCGAGACTTTATAATTTGTGATAATAGGTTATAAAATATGGTAAAATGTGTTCAGTTGGGGGCTTTCGCAACTAGAACACTGAGACTTCACGTTTTAACGCGTTTGGGCCGTTTTAGGCGTTTGGGCCGCTCCGGGGAAGTGTTGGGCTTGGGGGAAACTTCGTGGGCCGGTTGGTGGGACTCACTTGGCCCATGTGGGGGTGAGGAGGGGCAGAAAATCCTGCTGCCCTAGCCCTCCCCACCACCCATGCGCAGCCCCCATCCCCTCTCCCTCATTCCCCACTTCTCCTCATCTCCCTCACCTCTCCTCTCCCTTCCCATCCGCTCCTTCCCTAGGTGCTGCCGCCCACCCCTCTCCTACCTTGTGGGCGCATCCCAAGGTCTTCTCCTCGCTGCCAAGGCGCTGTCCAAGCTGTTGGGAGGGGCTGCGATGAGGAGGATTGGTGGAAACGGGCGCGTGGAAGGAAGTCGGGGAGGAACGCGAAGGTTTGATCGTCGATTGGTGATTCTCCAAAAGGTAATGGGGGATCCTGTGGGGTAGATCTCTTGCTGCTGTAGAGGGGGATTATCATGTTTTTAGATCTAGGAGGTGCTGCAATGGGGTAGAATTGTTGAAAACTTGGATTGTATTCACGTTCTGTTCGGGCAGATTGGGAACCCGATCTTGGGCAGGAGTTTTCGCCAATTTAGAGTTTGAATCTGACCGTACGGACTTTTAGGAAGTTGTAGATAATTTCTTTATCTTTCCGTGCATATAAAGAAAGTTAAAATCCGCCCAGCCGTTTGGGAGATATGGCCGTTTTACCGAGCGCTGTCAAATCTGTGACGAGATTGAGACAGTTCGTGTTCAACGTTAGATTAAACAATTTTAGAGGCCGAATTGGCTTTCCCCAATACCTAGAGAAAGCTAGGAAATTTCCTAAGCTTCGCGATGGTGTACTCGTTTATTCAATTTGGAGTCTTAGAACAGAAGTTATGCCCTTTAGACGGCTGCTGTTCCGTAGGGACAGATTTGCTGTTTTTCTGTTTTTAGGAGTTGTGTTTAAGTCGGGTAGTGGGATATATGTGTACTGTTTTGTGGACTCGATTTGAGTGTGTGGCACGTGTTTGCAGGTGGTGTCCCTTCGGGTGTGCCCTTAACCTCTCATCACTTCGTTGCCCGTGGTTGAAGGCAAGTGTGTTGCGTGGATTGTGTGCTATATGTGTTGCTAGAACTTCTTGACAGTATTTGAAATAGATAACCTGTTGTCTTGCCATGAATTACAGGTTATGATTGATATGATGTCTTTAGGCCATGATTTAAATGTGCTTGTTGTTGATAAATGATTTACATGCCATGTTTTGAACGGCTACCGTCGATTGTTGAATACGGTCCTACATGTTGAGATGAAATGTGATGATATGCCATATTTCCATTTATGTATACGTTGTTGTTCATTGTGCATACATGGCATATGTTCATGGCCGACCGTGAGATAAGTCATAACTATTCCGGCGGGTCGGTGAGAACCGTTATGACTAGTCCGGGCTATTCTTTTGAGTAAGTCCTACGTCGTGATTCCTTCACCGAGGTGAATGGAAGCGAGTGATAGGCACCCTTCATCTTCGGGATGGAAGGGGGAAAGGGTGCATGCCGACGGGTGTGCACTCCACCATACCGGTATGAGTATTCCAGGAGACATGTGCATTGCATTGCATGAATGAATGCATAAATGAAGATGTTTATGAGATGATGATGATATGCACTTTAGTTGATTATCATGTCCCTTTTAAAGGATGTATATAATGTCAACCATGTTGTACTGTGATATAACTGTGGAGAATGGGATGATGGTTTGTTGTCTTGATCCTTGTTGTTCCATTTCAATACACTTTGCTGAGTTTTGAACTCACGCTTGTGCTTTCGTTGTTTGTTTCTTTAGGTACCACGAAATCGGCGTGCAGGAAAGGGAACTAGCTACACCACTCCACGTAGTATCATAATCTAGCTAATTCACCCGCTTTTGGAGACACAAAGATTAAGTATTGCAATAACCTTTAATGTATGGTCTTTATGTTAGATTGTTTCCCTCATGTGGATCATGTGGGGTTAGAGAATGAGTTGTTTTAATCGCCTAAGCTTAAACTGATGCTTATTCTTTCGCTATTGATGCCTATTGATGTTTTAGTTGATGACTAGCTATCATTATCGCTGCGTATGATTATCTTGTTGATTCTACATATTGATATGATGCTATGTTGTTAAGTTTTCGTACAAAAACAAAGGAGATGCTGGCAAAATTCTCAATTAATCTAAATGATTACTTGCTGGAATTTACCTTAAATTATGGTATTAAATGTGTTATGGTCTTTGTTTGGTGACCTTCTGGGCTTAGTAGAAGCGGGGGTGTTACAATTAGCTATCCTTATCGCTGCGTATGGATATCTCGTTTGTCTTACATATTGATATGATGCTATGTTGTTAAGTTTCATGCAAAAATAAAGGAGATGCTGTCAAAATTTCCAATTATTCCAAATGATTACTTGCTGTAATTTACCTTAAATTATGGTATTAAATGTGTCATGATCTATGTTTGGTGACATTCTGGGCTTAGTAAAAGCTGGGGTGTTACATTACCACCACTACTTAGTCATCAATAGAAACAAAAGGGCATAATCATCAACCAACCACATTACTTTTAGCTACCCTATAGATAGGTTACAACAAAATTGTCACTAGACAACATACTCCAACTATTAAATTAAATTTAATAAGTTAGACCAGCACAAAGTTCTTGCAATATCATCAAACTACAAAACCCATATCTTTCCAATTGGCCTCGACACTAGCATTTTAGGAACACGACTGCATACTTCCAATCATGCTAATATTTTGCAACAACCTAAATAGCAACTCTAATCAACTTCCAAGTTAAGTTTACAAGCTAGCATGATCAAATTTCTCTACTAACATGTTTAATTTAGAACATCTTTAAACAACTAGCAAAGCTTCTTTAAAAATATCAGCAGTTTACATCATCTTAATGTTCTAACTATGCAACAGGGTTTAAAACTTTAAACATTATCAAGGGTCATAAGCATTTTTGAAGCAAAACAACAGAATCTAAGCATAAGATCATTTATGCAACAGGGTTTAAAACTCTAAGTTATACTTTCATTAAGGATAAGATCATTTATCATGTTAATTATCCAAAGCTCATTCCATCGCAACATGTTAAAATTTTTCTCTATTTAACCATGGTTTTCCAACGAGTAATCTAAACAGTTACCACCACTACTTAGTCATCAATAACAACAAATGGGCATGTTCATCAACCAACAACATTAATTTTAGCTACCCTATACAAAGGTGATAGCAAAATTACCACCACACAACATACTCCAACTATTTAAAAAAATTGAATACTAGCATTAACATTGCCTTTAACAACATCATTAAGAATAAGTCTTATGTCTTCTCAATTGATATCAATACTAGCATTGTAGAGACACAACTGCATACTTCCAAATATACTAGTAGTTTGCAACAATGTAAATAGCAACTCTAATCAACTTCCAAATTAAAGCCACTAGTCAACATGATTAAATTTCTATATTATTGTAACATCCCAAAATTTTGCTTTTCTTAAATTCATGAGTGATTTGGCACTTTGGTGAATTTTTGGAATTTTCTGTAATTTATTTGGAATTTATTTGAATTTATTCCATCTTGAAATAATTAAAGAATTTAACTTTGCAAATAAAATTTTGTTGTAAATATTTTATTTGAGTCCAAAATGTTCCAAAATATTTTCCAGAATTTTTTCTGGAATTTTCTGAGTCTTTTGCTATTTTTAATGAATTAAATGATTTTTCTGGGAATTAATTGAATTATTTAATCGCTGGAAATAAGCGAGTGGGTTTTACTGTTCATCCGACTGAGTTGGAACCCGAGTCAGACTCGAGTCCGACCCGAGCCAGCCGACTCGACCGAACCCAATCCTAACCCTATTCGATCCCGACCGTTGGATCGGGATCCAACGGTCCGGATTGGACCGCACCAGTTCGAGCCGAGACCGGGCCGGATCCGGTCCCGCCGGGCGATCGTGGCCGTCGATCACGCCACGTGGACGGCCACCCGTCATCGTCTCCACCGAGTCCGAAACGGACTCCGCCGCCGCGTAGCCGCCGCGTAGCCGCCGCGTCCGGTTAGGTTTCCGTTTTGCACACGCACGCCGAGGGTATTTAAGGACCGGGACATGTCCCGAGGATCGCCTTGACCTCGCTCACCTTTTGCCCTAGCCGCCGCCCGTAGCGCACCGTAGCGCCCGCGATTGCTCGCCGTAGTTGGAAAAGCTCCCCGCCGCGGTTTTTGCTTCGCCCCACCGCCGTCCGCCGTCCTCCGTCGCCGACGACCCCAGATTCGAACTCCCCGCGACGAGGCGCACCCGAAGTGTGAACTCACCTCGTCGGAGCGCGCCCGAAACGCCGTTGCACGTGTCGCCGTCCCCAGCTCCGGCAGTCAGCAACGTCGCACGCCATCGCCGGGACTCGAGCTCCCTCAGCCGTCGGATCGCAATCGCACGGCTAGGATTGCGCCACGTCACCCGCCGGTGAGATCCCGTTCCAAACCCCAGATCTACTCCCAACCGTTGGATCTAGATCCAATGGTCCAGATTGGCCACGTTCACCCCAAACGTGCGTCACCAGATCCAATCTGGGCCGTTGATTTTCGAATCAAGTGCCCGAAGGATTCGAAGGAGAAGTGTTGACCCAGGAGCCAGCTCAGGACCAAGAACAAGTACTTTTTGAAGGGAAGTTGTGCTTTGACCATGTTGATCCCATTTTGAAATCTATTTTGATTCAATGTATTGCATGCTAGTTTACTTAGAAAATACTTTGTTTAAATTATGGGGATTAGATAAATGCCTAATTGCTGTATGACACCTTGGTTAATTAATTATGTGCCATGACCCCTTGTCACCCTAGTTGAGGTTTAAATAGTTGGACAATACTAAAGTGCCAACCTGGGAATTTAGATCGTTGTAGTATATTGCTTAGACCTGCTACGTGCTCATGACTTGATTTTGGACAATCAAATGTTAATATTGACTTAATGATATATTGAACATGTTTTGGAAAGGTATCATGTGATGTTGATGGCACGTGGTGCATGGTAATCAACTGGGGTTTGATAAATAGCTTTTGACCAGGGCATGTGGCAAGGATGATCGGGTGGGCCAGTTGTGGCACCGGGAATGTTGGCTTTGTTCTTCGGGTAGTCTTGCCCTGGTCACCCTAAGGACTTAACCTTGCTAGCCTTTGAATTGAGTCAAGCGTGCAACCACATGTCTGTAATGGGACAGACCTAGTTGATTAAGTTGCTAATAACGTACCTGTGGAACCTCTGGGTGTCAACTATACCTTTTGTGTAGTTGTACGGGGGAGCGTACCGGGGCTGCGGCCAGGCACCCATCTAACGGTGGATTGGCCTAAAATTCGCCTTCGCTAAGGGAAGGGTTAGTGTGCAATCACCGGAGAGGACCACTTGTACTGTTAGAGGTTTCCGAAAGACTTTGTTACGGAAACTCGCCTTTGTGGTGTTTGACTGTATCTTGTGGGTAAAGTGCATAACCTCTGCAGAGTGTACAATCTATTCGAATAGCCGTGTCCGCGGTATTGGAGATCGCTCGGGAATTACAGTCAAGGGTTAGACTTTCTTGAAAACAGCTTGGACTTGAAAGGCGGTCAAGGATGTCATGCGGGACGTTCGGGCTAAGGGAATGGTGCACAGGAAGAATGGTTAGTCACGTGAGAATGGCAGGAGGTCATTCGCGTGCAAAGTGTTAGTCACGTGAGTATGGTAGGGTTGCCATACGCGTGCAAGAGTTGTACTCGGCCAGGTTGGGCCAAGAGGAGTTGTGTTGAATATATACTCTTTCTAGGATTAGGAGTGGGACTCCTTCTAGGATTAGGAGTAGGAATTGTATTCATGACTCCTTGTGTTTTGCTCCTTTAAATAGGAGGGGTTGTCTCCTATTGAAGGGCATCAAGCATTGAGCAAGCTTTAGGGTTGTACTCTTTTGTTTCAAGTACTCTAGACAAACGAAAGGAGAAATAAAGATCAAGTTCTTCAAATCTTTCGGCGAGCTACAATTCTAGTTCAATCTATTCTCGTCATCTTCTGTCACAGCAAGCTTGCAAGGTTCATAACTTTTGATCCCTAAGTCCGATCGAGCTGATTCTTTTTGGGTTCGATTTGTATTGGAATCTAGTTTCTTGTGTCCAAATTTCAGATCGTTCCAATGGTTGGATCTCCGAGAATTCGCATTTTACCGAACCTCTATCATTCTGTTTTTGTCGAATACGAGGCAATTATTTGGTTCTGTTTTGGGGTAAACTTTTAGTAGATCAAGAATTTGGTTTTAGCTTCCGCACAATCATTCACCTCCCCTCTGATTGCAATATTCGTATACTTCGATCATACAGTTATGCACTTTACCCACAAGATACAGCCAAACACCACAAAGGCGAGTGATTGTAACAAAGCCTTTCGGCAGCTGCTAACTACACAAGTGAACCTTTTCGGTTTTTGCCATACACCATCCCTTCCCTTAACAGAGGCAAAGTATGACACCGACATACTGTTGGACGGGTACCATGCCGTAGCCTTGGTACGCTCCCCATTCAAGGTACACAAAAGGTGTAGTTGACACCCGAGGTATCACATGCAAGTTATTAGTAACTTACTCAACTAGGATCATCCCACTCCGGTCATGTGGTTGCACGATTGACTCAGATCAAATGCTTGCAAGGTTAAGTCCTTAAGATGACCAGGGCAAGACTACCTGACGAACCAAATAATCCTTCCCGATGCCACATCTGGCCCACCCGATCATTCTTGCCACATGCCCCAGTCGAAAACTATTTACCAAACCCCTAGTTGATTACCATGCACCGCGTGCCATCAACATCATCATCAATAACACATGATACTTTCCCAAAAACACGTTCCATATCTCATTAGGTCAATGTTAACATGTAATTGTCAAAATCATATCATGTACACGTGGTAGTTCTAAGCAGTATACTACAACGGTCTAAATACCCATGTTGGCAATTTAATAATTTCCAACTATTTAATCCTCAACTAGGGTGACAAGGGGTTCATGGCATACAATTATTTACATCAAGGTGGCATACAGCAAATAGGCAGTTAACTAATCCCAGAATTAAACAAATTTAAATTCTAGTTAAATTAGCATGCAATACTTTGAAACAACATAATTTCAAATGAATGGGATCAACATGGTCAAAGCACAACTTGCCTTCGAAGAGTACTTGTTCTTGGTCTTGAGCTGGCTCCTGGGTCAACACTTCACCTTCGAAGCCTTCGGGCACTTCAACGTCTACTCGTAACGCGTGCAAATAGCAATAAATAAATAAAACAATACGCAAAATTGTTCAAAAGTTCAAATAAACTTCATAAATAGAGAGAGCACATTTTTATCAATTTTTAGAAACTGGAATCGTCCAAATCGGAGTTAAAATGCAAAAGTTATAATAGTTTAAAGTTTAAAGAATTCGTTAAATAAATATAAACAGAGAAATATGCATATTCAAAAATTAAATAAAATTCATATTTAGGTAGATCTCAGTTTTATAAAAATTTAGATATTTGAACCACTTAAATCGGAGTAAAAATGCAAAAGTTATAAGCATTTGAAGTTTGAAAATTCAAATAAATCAATAAACCGAATTAATTCATTTATTTTTATACTACAAAATCCGATTATGACGTCAGCACGGGATTTGATTTTCCACCGAATTATTTTTCTATTGAAAAATCGATTTATTGCGTCAGCCGGTCCATGGACTCGATCCACGGCTCGGCTTGGGTCCACTATGGACCCGGTCCACGAGCACATGTCTCACTGACATGTGGGACCACTCGGATGACGTCAGCGCTGACGTCATCGTGCTAGGCCGAGGGCGCCAGACACGCGGTCCGCACCGTGATGTCAGCATGACGTCATCGTGCGGTTTGGCAGCCACTGACACGTGGGTCCCACGCTAACGTCAGCGGCGACCGGGCGCGACCGCGCTAACCGCACCGGTCCAACTCCCGGACACGTGGCTTGATCCGGACCTGTAACACCCCGGCATTTAATATGCCCGAATGTTACCAAACATAGACTAAGCAACCTCTAAATAATACAAATATAAGTAAATTACAGCAAAGGCATGAACGCTAAAAACCGAAAATTCGGCAGCATCTCCTTTGTTTTAACAAGAATTGAAGGAACAACAACAACATAGCAATATATGGCAATATAAGAGGCATCTAGAATTGCAATATTTAAAGGCATGACAGTAATAAAAGTCTAAAACCAAGAATTCAATGTCTCCATGAGCCAAATGAACAATAAGACTCATGTCGCAAAGCTAAACCATAAATCAATAAGCATCACACTTAGTTTATTATCAAAACCTAATTGAATGATTTGTGGAAACAAATGAGTGAAGCTACGTGTAGAAGTGTGACTATTTCCCTTCCCTGCATGCCAGTCTCATGGTACCTAAAACAACAAGAAAGCACAAGCGTGAATTCAACACTCAGCAAGCACATTGCAATGGTACAAAAGAACAATTACATGGCTACAACAACTCACATCATGTCTATCAACTCATTCAGGATCACATAACATTATCAACATCATTATGTATGCAATGCAATGCGATGCACATGTCTCCTTGGAAACTCATACCGGTATGGTTGAGTACACACCCGTCGGTGTGCACCCTCTCCCCCCTTCCATCCCGAAGATGGAGGGTGCCTACTCCTCGCTTCCATACACCGCGGTGGATGGAATCACGATGTAGGACTTACTCATTGGCTCTCCGGAATAGTCATAACTTTCTCACCTACCTTCCCCGGACTAGTTATGACTTTCTCACCGCCCGGGCCATGTATCATGCCATGTATGCAAACATGCCAACATCATAAATAACTTGTACATTAACACATGACATCATAACATAATAAGCATATTCATCATATCATTGGCAATCATTAAGGCATGGCATGAGAACATATCATATATTTAGTTTCAATCTCAACCAATCTAGCAACTACAACCTGCTACCCATTCCAATACCGAAGAACTATTATTTCATAGTACGTGTGAGGTTTGACGGTGTGGCCGGTTAGCGCCATCACCGAAGAACTATTAACCCCTGTAGGAGAAGAGTGCTTATCCTATCTGTCGTAGATCGGGTAGTTGACTGGAGTCAAATAAAAGAGTTTGGTGGTGGATTCCTTCGTATGTTCTTTACTGTTCTGACGGTCGGTTTTGGTTGTTTTTCTTGACTTTAGTTGATTGAAATCAAAAGAAAAGTGTTTGGGATTGGATTTTTTTTGCAGACAGTCCCTTCGGTGTTCCTTGGTTTTGTCCTACTTGGTTGAAGATGAAGAAGAGGAATTTAGCGTTGCGCCTTTTTAGTCTCCTTTTGGCTTGGACACCGGTTTTGTTGGTTGCCTTACAAAGAAAAGTATAGTTTTGGTTCTTGTGTGTCTTACACTGAGTTTAAAAGAAGTTATTGAAGCGTGTGTAAAAAGTTAAGTTGTGTCGATTTATGTTTTGTGCCTTTGTCCGCAAAGGTTTATTTGATCGCTTGGTTCCCTCCTATGGGAGTCTTTGAGATTGAAAAGAGTTTTGGAGACTTCCTTTTGCATGACCAAGTTTGGGTTTGTCTCATTGCAATTTTGAGAGTCAAGTTTCCTTATGAATTTGGGATGAGTTTTACAACTAAAATGCTGCAAACAAAGTAAGTAGTCTTTTTACTGGAATCGTTTGTCCCTAGTAAGAATTGTTGTTTAGCATGTTATGTAGCATGTGCCAATGTGGTTTATGGGATGACGTATTGTTAAGTTAATTTGTGAGTTTAAACAATTCAATGCGGTTGTTACCTCTAGCTTGAGAATAAATAGACTACTAGTGTTGTAGTTTACTCTATAGCAAGAATGATTAAATGGGTTAATGTACATGCTTAGAATCTGTTGCCTTGCTTTAAAAGTGCTTATGATCCTTGTTAATGTTAAAAGTTTAAACCTTGATGCATAGTTAGAACATTAAGATGATGTAAATTAATGATACTGTTAAAGAAACCTTGCCGATTGTTTAAAGATGTTCTAATCCAACGGGTTAATAGAGAAATTTAATCATGTTGACTAGTGGCTTTAATTTGGAAGTTGATTAGAGTTGCTATTTATGTTGTTGCAACCGACTAGTATATTTGGAAGTATGCAGTTGTGTCTCTACAATGCTGGTATTGATATCAATTGAGAAGACATAAGACTTATTGTTAATGATATTGTTAAGGGCAGTGTTAATGCTAGTATTCAATCTATTTTTAAATAGTTGGAGTATGTTGTGTGGTGGTAATTTTGTTATAACCGATGTATAGGGTAGCTAAAGGTAATGTTGTTGATTGATGATTATGCAAATTATTGATATTGACGATGTAGTAGTGGTGGTAATTGCTTAGATTAATTGTTGAAAAATCCGTTTTAAAAATGGAGGTTATTGTAACATGTTGTGATGGAGTGGACCATGTATAATTAACATGATGTAAGATTTTAATCTTAATGAATGCATATCTTAGAATCCTATTTACGAATTTTATCTTGTAGAGATATTACTTATTTGTTGAAGTCATTTTATTGATTGAACAAGTTTCAATTGTCAAGATTTTGACGTATGGACAGTATAAAATTGATAGGTTGACCATGCTCAAGTAGCTGTTGAAGTACTATGTTTGAAATATAGAATATGTTGTTATAAGATTTGGTGATCCGTGGGGATCATGTCAATGTAGTCTTCGTTGGGTGCCTTTGTGATAAGCCTCTTAAACCTTAATTAAAAGTGTTGGGAAAGGTAACTAGAGAAAGAAATTGTTATGTAAATCTTGTTAAATTCGGTCGGACTCTCTTGATGAGTAAATAGTGATTATTGCATTCTTAAATGGTAAGTGTAGTGGATGGTAAGTGTAGTGGAATACAACTTATGGTGGGATTCATGATGAGCTGGTGTTTAAAACTTTTTGAACTGGTGTGGTTGTTTGCCAATTTGGTTCGATCAAGGTATTCCTTGTGTTGTGTGTCCGAGTTTCCCTGAAACCCATAGCCATTGGTGCCAATCTTTGGTTTTGGCTATTTTGTTTAATTTGTGCTATGAGTATGGATTTACACCCCAATAGTTTTTGACTGGATCGCGCCCCTTCGCATTCGCACTGAATTATCTTTGGAATTAATTTTAAAGGAAGCAGATGGACATAGTGGGTTGTGTTGGAAACTCTTGAGATTTAATTTGTAACTCTTTTTGGCTAGAGTTGGAGTTATTTGGAAAATGTGTGTGATGGTTGCGAGTGCTTCAAAAAGGTGGATTTTATGAATGTTTTATAAAGTGATTTTGTTAGTGAGGTGTTCCCTTTTGGAAATGAATTTCCCTCTCCTTGAGAAAATTTGTGACGGTTGTGGGAGCAGATATCTCACTTGAAATTTTGATGTTCTCTTCCAAAATGTTGAATTTGGTTGAAATGCAATATTTTGCAAGTTCAGTTTTCAATTGTTGTGGGATGTGATGCGACGTGGTGTTTTACTGTTAACTATGCTGTTGTCATAGTCTATATGAGTTACCGCAACCTTCGATGTTAATTGTGTTTCAATTATGTGATACCGAGGAAGAAGTCATTTGGAGAATGACTATTCGGTACTGTTGTTACATGATGAATGAATGGTGAAAAAAAGGAGAAGAAAACGAGACATTGTTTATGCATAATTAATCATAAAGGAGTCGTTGAGCCAGGTCGGTGAGAAAGTCATAGATGGATATATGACTAATCCGGAGTGCTATTGAAAAGTTTGCATTCATGTCATGAATCGAGATGTCCATTTCTTTCTAGTACGAAAAGAAAGAATGAAGAATTTCTGGTATGTTGGTTGTGGTGTAGGAGATTTGTGTTTCCTTTGTATCTTAGCTTAGGAAAAAATAAAATGAGTACTCTTTGGTTGTTGCCGAATTCTTTCCAAAGTGGCTTTTAGCGCTTTGGAGTTCGAGTTGTTGTATGTGGATCATTTTGGGTTCATGGGTTTTGGTTGAGCTTACTCAATGATTGTACCCTTTGTTCTAATTCTTTGAAAGGAAGAATGTGAGGGCGAGACCTTCTAAGAAAGGAAAATTTAGTGTGGGTTGGTAATGACCTAAGATATTAGGCGTTGCTAGTGATTGATCGTAACTTGTTTGGAAGTGAAGAGTAATGGAAGGTTGGGTATGACCCAATTCAAATTTTCTTGGAGAATTTTCATTGAGGTGTTCCTCAGTAGGGTTGATCCAATCATTAGTGGACCACTTGGTGGTTGCTAGTAATTGTTTTTCCTTTTTAGAGTGTATTGGATCTTTCTGTCGTTGAGGTTGAGCGAGGTTGTGTCAACCGTAGCGATTTTGTTGTTACTGTTTCCTGCGGGTTTGAGGACCCTGATTGTAAAGTAGGCTTTTCCTTTCGGCGGTAGTGTTGGATTTTGGTCTTTTGAAAAAGATCAATCTTTTGGAAGGTTTTAACCTCGTGTTTCAAATAGTTGGTGGTCTCGGAGTGTATGTCTCACCTGCTTCGTCGTCGTCTTGAATATGGCAAACCACAGTAGAGAGGTTGAGGTGTGAAAACATGTTTGTGCGTGGGAGATGAAGAGGGTTCAAGAGGCTGGTACCGTGCCCTTCTGGAGAGTAGTTTCGATTAAAGGGATCGGGCACGTTAGTGCCAAGGAAGGTATGGATGGAGGAGTGTGAGACCGTTTTCTTTCGTGGTCTATTTGGGAATTGAAGTGAAGATGGAACCGTGAGAGGTTGCACTCTGTTGAGCTAAATCAACATTTTCTCGCCAAGTGTTCGTTTTGAGAGCTCGCTTATCGTTTGTTCCGGTTTAAGTCCTTGTGTGAATGTTTTATGTTGCAAAGAAGTCCTTTGTCCCTTGGGGACTTTGTTGTTGATTTTGGCATTCTTCGGATTCGAGGTCGAATCCTGTTTAAGGGGGGAGAATGTGACACTACGGAATGTCAAGACTTCATAAAATGTGAAATTAGAGATTTGTGACTTTATAAAATGTGAAAATGGAGGTTAAAACAATACAGTATGAGTTTTAATCGCGTTTACGGGCCAATTTTGGGAGTTTGGGCCTCTCCGGGGGAGTTTGGGCCCAAGTGGGTGAGTCGTGGGCTTTAGTGGGATGAGATTTGGGCCCATGTGGGAGAGGGAGACCAGGTTTTTAAGCCCTGGGCACCTCCCCCTGCCCTTGTGCGCCCCATCCCCCATGACCTAGCCGCCGCACACTCCCTCCCACCTTGCCTTGCGCCCCTCTCCTCTCCACCCTTCCCCATTGCGCCACCACCCCTCCCCATCCCTCTCCACCATCCTTGCTGCCCCTAGGGGAGTTCTCCATGTCAACACCTCGAAGATCCATCCGTTGGAGTGCTCTGCGACGAGGAGATCCGGCGGAATTGGAGCGAGGAAGGAGATCGCGCGAACCGGGAGGAGATCCGTTAGGTTTTCGGTCGTCGGGGGAAGGTATGGCCATGGGTATCCTTGGGGTTGGTCTAGGATCTGTTCTATTGGTGATTATCATGTTTTTAGATCAATTGGTGGTGCTGGAATTGAGTAGATTAGATCAAATCTAGAAGTTGCTACATTCTCTGTTTCGGGCAGCATGAGCAGTCGACCTAGGGTTTGGGTTTTTATCAATTTAGATTCAGAATTTGGTCGGCCGCCTGTTGAAGAAGTTGTAGGTAATTTCAATACCTTTCAGTGGGTATAAAGAACGCGTAATTCCGATCAGCCGTGTGAAAGTTATGGATGTTTTACCGAGCGTGTTAAAATATGTGACGTGATTGGAACAGATCATGGTATTTTGTAGATTAAACAACTTTAGAGTCCGAATCAGCTATTCCATATACTTAGAAAAAGTTAGGAAATTTCCTAAGCTATGCGAGGATGTACTCGTTTAATTGATTCGGAGTCTTAAAACCCGAGTTATGCCTTTTCGAAGGTTGCTGTCCCGATGGGACAGAACCTCTGTTTTTCGGTTTAGCGAGTAGTTTGCGATGTCGGGGTAGAAGAGGGATTTCTTACTGTTTTGTGGACATGATTGTGAGTGTGTGGTACCTATGTGCAGGTGGTGTGACCCCGGGAGTGCCTTCTACTTCTCACCAATTCATTGCCCGTGGTTGAGGCAAGTGTATTGTAATGGACAGCGGTTTGTAGGTTGCTAGTTGAGACTAGATGAAATTGATTATATGATGTGATCACTTGCCATGCTTTAATGATTGCCAATAATATGATGAGTATGCTTATTATGTTATGATGCCATGTGTTAGTGTACAAGTTAATTATGATGTTGGCATGGTTGCATACATGGCCCGGGCGGTGAGAAAGTCATAACTAGTCCGGGGAAGGTCGATGAGAAAGTTATGACTATTCCGAAGAGCCAGTGAGTAAGTCCTACATCGTGATTCCATCCACCGCGGTGTGGGGAAGCGAGGAGTAGGCACCCTCCATCTTTGGGATGGAAGGGGGAGAGGGTGCACACCGATGGGTGTGTACTCAACCATACCGGTATGAGTTTCCAAGGAGACATGAGCATCGTATCACATTTCATACATAATGATGATGATAATGATATGTGATCATGAATGAGATGATATACATGATGTGAGTTGTTGTAGCCATGTATTGTTTTTGTTTGTACCATTGTAATATACTTGCTGAGTGATGAACTCACGCTTGTGTTTATGTTGTTTTTTTAGGTACCATGACACCGGCATGTGGGAAAGGGCATTAGCTACACATCTTCACGTAGTTCCAGTCACATTTACCAATTTTGAGTCATGATCATAATAATAGTGCCATGAATCTTGGTGTATGGATTAAATTGTGTGGTCGTGTCCATTATTTGCTTCGTTATAGTTTATGGAGTGGTTGGACCTGATATTATTGCCTTATTATGTTCCTAAATCCGTTTACATTGCTTCTTTAGATATCTTGTGATATTATGTTACTTGACTGTTATTGCTATTGTCTCAAATCATGTTAAAACAAAGGAGATGCTGCCGAAATTTTCGGTTTTTAGCATTTGCTCCTTTGCTGTAATTTGTCTTTATTAGTGGTTTTTAGGTGTTGTTTAGCCTATGTTTGGTAGCATTCGGGCATACTATATGCCAGGGTGTTACAAGAACACATTATGCACTCCTTGCATTTACTCCGGTAGCTCCAGACGATAGGCTAGCTTACCAACTCGGGCGATGATAGGAAATGGCCCAACATACCTCGGACTGAGCTTTCCCTTTGTGCCAAATCGAACCACACCCTTAGTGGGAGATACTCGCAAGAGTACGCTATCACCCACCTCAAACTCCAAATCTCGTCTCCTCACATCAGCATAGCTTTTCTGTCTGCTCTGCACTGCAAGAAGGTTCTGCCGTACCTCCGCCACACGATCAACAGTCTGCTGAACCCAATCCGTTCCAAGAACTGCTCTCTCGCCCACAGCATCCCAACAAAGTGGCGATCTGCACTTCCGGCCATACAGTACCTCATAAGGAGCAACCATGATGCTGGAATGATAGCTGTTATTATAAGCAAACTCTGCCAAAGGCAAATGATCTTCCTAGCTACCTTTTCAAGCCATCACACAGGCCCTGAGCATGTCCTCCAAGGTCTGAATGGTACGCTCAGACTGCCCATTGGTCTGAGGGTGAAAAGCAGTACTAAGGCGAAGCTGTGTACCCAAAGCACTCTGCAAGCTCTCCCAATGTGACACTACGGTATGGTGTGACATTATAGAATGTGAAATTAGAGAATAAAACCTTTCGGCTTGAGGTTTACTCGCGTTTTTGGGCCGTTTGAAGTGTTGTGACACCACGGAGTGTCGTAACCTTATTTAACGTGCATGTTAAGGTCAAAAACTTTATGAAATATGGTATGGCAGGTTAAAACCATAAGGTATG
Source organism: Rhipidocladum racemiflorum (assembly GCA_036346355.1). Classification (NCBI taxonomy): domain Eukaryota; kingdom Viridiplantae; phylum Streptophyta; class Magnoliopsida; order Poales; family Poaceae; genus Rhipidocladum; species Rhipidocladum racemiflorum. The sequence continues at coordinate 10,003,354 of CM070592.1, read as the reverse complement.
GAGGTTAATAACGTTTCCGGGCCGTTTCCGGGCCATTTTCGGGGTTTTGGGCCTTCCCGAGGGAGTTTGGGCCTTAAGTGGGCTTTGGTGGGATGGAGTAGGTCTCCGTAACGGACTAGGTTTGGGTGTGGGGGCTGGTAAAAGGGCTCCCCACCAGCCCTTGGGCGTTCAACCCTGCCCCTTGTGCGCCCTTCCCCCCCACTTGCCCTTGCCCTAGCCGCCTCCCTCCTCCCTTGGCCGTGCGCCTCCCCCTCATTTGCCCCATTGCTCCCCACCTCTCCACCACCTCTCCTCCACCCCCTTGCTGCCCTAGGGTGGTCTCCACACCTCTGCACCTTGTGGATCCATCCGTTGGAGCGAGGAGCGAGGAGCGTGGAGCGAGGAGCGATCCGCGAGGAGATCTATTGGAGATTCGTTCGTTGGGCAAAGGTATGATCATGGGGATCCTTGGGTTTGATCTAGGTACTGTTATTAGGGTGTTTATGAAGTTTTTAGATCAATTGGTGGTGCTGGGTTGGAGTTCTTTGGGATAGATCTAGACGTTGCCACGTTTCTGTTTTCGGGCAGATTGAGCAATCGGGCTAGGGTTCGAGTTTTCGTCGATTTAAAATCTGAATCTGTCCGTACGGACTTAAAAGAAGTTGTAGATAATTTAATTATATTTCCATGGACATAAAGCACGTTAAAATCCGATCAGCCGTTTGAAAGTTATGGCCGTTTTACCGAGCGTGTTAAAATCTGTGACGCGATTGGAACAGATCGTAGTAATCTGTAGATTAAATAATTTTAGATTCCGAATCAGTCTTTCCGTATAATTAGAAAAATGTAGGAAATTTCCTAAGCTTCGCGATGGTGTACTCTTTTAATCGATTTGGAGTCCCAGAACTCAAGTTATGGCCTTTGCAAGGCTGCTGTCCCGCCGGAACAGAACCTCTGTTTTTAGGTCTGCAAGTAGTGGGCAATGTCGGGTTAGATGGGGATTTGTGTACTGTTTTGTGGGCATGATTGTGAGTGTGTGATGCCTATGTGCAGGTGGTGTGACACCGGGAGTGCCCTCGACTTCCCACAAATCCGTCGCCCGCGGTTGAGGCAAGTGTGTTGTAATGTATAGCGGATTGTAGGTTGCTTGTTGATATTGGATGAAAGATTGAATACTTGCTATGATCACTTGCCTTGCTTGCTGTTTTCCAATGATATATTGAGTATGATTATCATGATATGATGCTATGTGTCTATACTTATCATGATTCGATGCCATGTGTAATATTTGTCATGATGAGATGCCATATGTTTATGTACATGTGAAATATGATAATTGGCATAGTTGCATGCATGACATGAGATAGGGCGAGGGCGGTGAGAAAGTCATAACTAGTCCGGCAAGGTCGGTGAGAAAGTTATGACTAGTCCGGAACGCCATTGAGTAAGACCTACATCGTGATTCCATCCACGTGGTGAATGGAAGCGAGGAGTAGGCACCCTCCATCTTCGGGTTGGAAGGGGGGAAAAGGGTGCACACCGACGGGTGTGTACTCAACCATACCGGTATGAGTTTCCAAGGAGATATGAGCATAACATTGCATTGCATTGCATTGCAATACATATTTAATGATGATGATGTTGTTATGTGCTCAAGTATGAGATGTTATATGTGATGTAAGGTATTATTGTCTTGTAAATGATCTTGTTGTCCATTACAATATGCTTGCTGAGTTTTCGAACTCACGCTTGTGTTTTATGTTGTTTTTAGGTACTTTGAGATCGGCATGCGGGAAAAAGGGGCTAGCTACACTTCTACACGTAGCTCCACCATCATAGTCCATAATTAATCACTTGGAGACATGATATTAAGAGTTGTGCCTTAAACTTAATGTATGGTTTAATTTAGCATGCTAGTGATTCCTTATTTGCTTCGTTTTAGTTTATGAAGTGGTTCAGCGTGGTATTATTGGCGTAATTTGATGATATATCCATTTATGTTGATGTTTTAGATGTCGTGTGCTATGATATATCTTGCCATGATATTGATATGGTGTTAATTCATGGAAAAACAAAGGAGATGCTGCCGAAATATCGGTTTTTAGCATATGTACCTTTGCTGGAATTTATGTTTAAATGTGGTATTTAGATGTTGTTTAGCTTATGTTTGGTAGCATTCGGGCATATTAAATGCCGGGGTGTTACACCCAAAACTTGGAGACAAACTTCGCATCCCGATCAAAAATAATCGTCTTGGGCACACCATGCAATCTCACAACCTCCCGCACATAGATGGGAGGCAACTCGCTCGCTGAATGGCTAGTGCGGATGGGAATGAAGTGTGCAGACTTGCTAAGACGGTCCACCACAACCCAAACATCATCCTTCCCTCGTGGAGTATGAGGTAGGCCAACCACGAAATCCATGTAGATGTCATCCCTTGGCCACACAGGAATCTCCAATGGCTGCAACAGACCAGCAGGGCGCTTGTGTTCGGCCTTGATCTTCTGACAAATCCCACAAGACACCACATACTTGGCAATATCCACTGTCATCCTTTTCCACCAGACATTCTTTTTCAGATCCCTATACATCATGGACTCCCAAGGATGAACCGTGTACGGGGTGCGATGAGACTCTTTCAGAATATCCTCTTTCACTTGGATTTCTGAGGCACGCACAGACGACACTGAAACCTCAAAACTCCCACATCATCAACGGTAAAGTCTCCAGACTTGCCATCCTCAAGGCGTTTCCTCAACTGTTGGAGCAAACGATCATGCTGTTGTGCCTCCCGCACACGCTCGGGAATCGCTGACTCAAGAATCAATTGAGTTTCAGCTTGCACGGTCACCGCAAAGCAGTAGGAGACTCCAAATCGCTCAAAATCGGCAACAAGACAATCAATGACAGGGGGCATTGTCTTGCGACTGAGAGCGTCAGCCACCACATTTGGCTTACCCGGATGGTACTGGATAGTGAGGTCATAATCCTTTATCAATTCCAGCCACCTCCTCTGCCACATGTTCAAATCTTTCTGAGTAAAGATGTACTTGAGGCTCTTGTGATCGGTGAAGATATCACAAGACTCACCATACAGATAGTGCCTCCATATCTTCAATGCAAACACCACAGCGGCTAGCTCAAGATCATGTGTGGGATAGTTTTGCTCATGCTTTTTCAGCTGCCTCGATGCATAAGCAATCACCTTGCCATCTTGCATGAGCACACAACCAAGTCCCAAACGAGAAGCATCAGAATAAACAGTGAAGTGCTTCTCAGGCTTGGGAAGGGTAAGAACAGGAGCAGTCACTAACTTCTCCTTCAAAGTGCAGAAGCTGTGCTCACACTCTGCAGTCCACTGAAATTTCATCCCCTTCTGAGTCAGCTGCAAAAGTGGTTTGGCAATGATAGAGAAATCCTGCAGAAAACGCCGATAGTAGCCAGCCAACCCAAGGAAACTACGCACCTCTTTGACATTGGAAGGCCTTTTCCAATCCAAAACTGCTGAGACTTTGCTCGGATCTACAGATATGCCCTCTGGATTGATGATGTGGCCAAGAAAACCCACTTGTGAAGTCCAGAACTCGCACTTTTTCAGCTTAGCAAAGAACTGATTCTCCCTCAAGGTACTCAGCACAAGCCTCAAATGCCGCTCATGCTCCTCTTCTGATTTAGAGTAAACCAGAATGTCATCGATGAACACTACCACAAACTCATCAACGTACTTGTGTAGCATATTGTTCATCGCCTCCATAAAAACAGCAGGAGCATTAGTTAGTCCGAAAGACATAACTTTAAATTCATAATGCCCATACCTAGTGGAGAAAGCAGTCTTCTCAATGTCCTGCTCCCTCACGCGAATCTGATTGTACCCCTACTGAAGATCAATCTTGGAGAACACCTTTGCTCCCTTCAGTTGGTCAAACAGATCCTCAATGCGAGGCAAAGGATATTTGTTCTTCACTGTCACTTGATTAAGAGCACGATAATCAATGCACATACGCCAACTTCCATCCTTCTTCGAAACAAAAAGGACGGGTGCTCCCCAAGGTGACACGCTGTGCCGAATAAAACCCTTGGCCAACAGATCCTCCAACTACTTTTTCAACTCGTCTTGAAAAGGACGAGCCAAGCGATTTGGAGAGATAGAAATAGGTTGAGTGCTAGGAACAAGATCAATACGGAACTCCACATTCCTCACAGGAGGTAAACCAGGCAACTCGTCAGGGAACACATCAACAAACTTCTTTACTACAGGAATCTCCTCAATGGAAACTAGCCAAAACAAAGACAGAACTGGAAGGTATACCACCCTGAAAGGTCAACTCTACCCCTGATGGGGCCTGCAAGATAACCGTACTCCAAAAGCAACAGATCTTGGCACGGTATTGATGCAACCAGTCCATGCCCAAAATGACATCAAAAGGAGCCAACTGGATCACCATAAGATTGGCAAAGAAAACCTCATCATCAATGGCAATGGTGCAACCCGGGCAAACCAAACAACTAGCAATCAAACCCCCAGGAGAACTGACTAACACAGACTCAGAAATCCGCTGTACTCCCAACTTAGCTCTACTAGCAAACTCAGACGACACAAAGGAGTAGGATTCCCTGGAATCAAATAGAACAAAGGCATCAACTGAATCCACAAGCAAAGTACCTGAAACCACCTCTGGATGCCCGGCTGACTCGGCGGTCAGCAAGGCGTACACTCCTGGTGGCGCCAGGACAGTGGGAGCCCTGACTCTCAGCTGATGCCCCATCAAAGCTGGGGGCGGAGGAGGCATCTGAGGAGGAGCCGACGGTTGCGGGCACCAGTAGGCTGCTGGTGGCGCCCAAGCATAGGGCGGCTGAGGAGCAGGAGCCGCTATCATGTGCACCGATCCTCTGGAAGATGCCACTGGAGTGGGAGGAGAAGGCACCGTCTCCCACTTGATGATGATACTAGGATTCAGCCGGCAGACTCGTCCCATGTGGCCGGGCTTTCCACAGTGGTTGCAACTCCCGGTCCAACCACACTCCGAAGCACGGTGCTCACCACCGCACTTGAAACACATCATACCTTGCCCGGGCACAGGACGAATAGCCGCTCGCGAGAAAGACGACTGGGGCGGCCTCATCTTATCCCCTGAGGAGGAACCCTGTCCCCCCCTGAACTTCTTGAAGGTGGGTCGCTAAGAAGACCCACCTCCTCCACCAAAGGTCATCTTCTGGCCCCCGCCTGGGGCCATAGGAACTCCTGAACCACCCGGGTTTTGCCCATCCCAGGAGATCTCCAACTCGAGCTGCATGCCCTTCGTCTCCTCCACCACGAAGCAGAAGTCACGAGGGACAATCGCCCCAATGACAACTCTGAACTCCTGGTTGTGGCCTCTACGGAACCTCCTCACCTTCTCCCTATCGTCGGCTGCCACAGCCGGCATGAAGCGCACCACGCTGTTGAACTCCACCTCATACTCTACCACCGACCTCTTTCCCTGGGAAAGAGTCATCAAATATGCTCTATCCGCTCAAGGAAAAACTCTAAGTAGAACTTGGCTCGGAAGCGAGCCACAAAGTCCTCCCAGGTGACTGGACCAAGCGCGGGGGCTCTAGCAGCTAGAACCCCCTCCCACTAGATACCAGCTTGGCCCTTCAGTTGAAAGGCCACAAAGCGAGCCCTCTGGACCGAGGTCAACTCTAGGACCTCAAACTGCTGCTCCATGTACCGCAGCCAATCTGCGGACTGGATCGGCGTGCCCGCTCTGTCAAAAGTGTCAAGACGGAGGGACATCCACTCCCGGAGACTCAACCTCGACTCCGGCACAGCGGGGGCAGCAACTGGGGCCGCTGCAGGTGGAGGCACTACAGCAGGGGCTGGCCGCAACTGCTGGCGCAACTCCTGAACCTCCCTCTGCAGAGCCTGAACTAAATCCGCATTGGTGGCGGGTACCTCAGCCCCTGACACTGCCGCTGGGAGCTCCTCCTGCGCTAGTCCATGAGCATTAAGCGAAGCGCTACCCTCAGCTACAGACTTCGCAACTCCCTGAGAACCTCGCCCCTGGCCTCCATGGCCACGGCGACCATGGCCTCTACCCCTCGACATGGCTGCTACAGACAGACAACCATCCAATCACATAAACATAAGCACAACCTCATATAATCAAGAACAAAGATCAAACATCATCATAGACATAGTCTTCATCAAATAATCAAGCGCAATGCAATGATGAACCAAAACCCCATCCTACTGTGCAACCAAGTGTGTCTCAAATTTTAAATTACTTATTCCACTTTTTTGCAAGTTTTAATGTTGCTATCCTATGAAAAAATTTTAGTTAAGACCTAAGCCATGTTTCTAAGTTATTCCACATCACATTTTAGTTGTAACCTAATGTATGACACTAAAAATACACATTCCAAGGACCTACAGCCCGCTCTGATACCAACTATAACACCCCGGCATTTAATATGCCCGAATGCTACCAAACATAGACTAAGCAACCTCTAAATACTACAAATACAAGTAAATTACGGCAAAGGCATGAATGCTAAAAATCGAAATTTCGGCATCATCTCCTTTATTTTAACAAGAACTGAAGGAATAACAACAGCATAGCAATATATGGCAATATAAGAGGCATCTAGAATTGCAATATTTAAAGGCATGACAACAATATAAGTCAAAAACCAAGCATTCAATGTCTCCATGAGCCAAACGAACAATAAGACTCTCATGTTGCAAAGCTAAACCATAAATAAATAAGCATCGCACTTAGTTTATTATCAAAACCCAATTGAATAACTCGTGGGAACAAATGAGTGAAGCTACGTGTAGAAGTGTGACTATTTCCCTTCCCTGCATGGCGGTCTCATGGTACCTAAAACAACAAGAAAGCACAAGCGTGAGTTCAACACTCAGCAAGCATATTGCAATGATACAAAAGAACAATTACATAGCTACAACAACTCACATCATGTCTATCAACTCATTAAGGATCACATAACATTATCAACATCAACCAATCTAGCAACTACAACCCGCTACCCATTCCAATACACTTGCCTCAACGACGGGCGACGGATTAGCGAGACGTAGAAGGCACTCCCGGGGTCACACGACCTGCACATAGGTACCACACACTCACAATCATGTCCACAAAATAGTACGCAAACTCTCTTCTACCCCGACATCGCAAACTACTCGCAAAAGCCAAAAACAGAGGTTCTGTCCCGTCGGGACAGCAGCCTTCCAAATGGCATAACTCGGGTTCTAAAACTCCGAATTGAATAAACGAGTACATCCTCGCGTAGCTTAGGAAATTTCCTAACTTTTTCTAAGTATATGGAATTACTGATTCGGACTCTAAAGTGGTTTAATCTACAGAATACCGTGATCTATTCCAGTCACGTCACAGTTTTTAATACGTTCGATAAAACGAGCATAACTTTCAAACGGCTGGGCAGAATTGGACGTTCTTTATACCCACTGAAAGGCTGACCAAATTCCGAATCTAAATTGGAGAAAAACCAAACCCTAGGTCGACTGCTCATGCTGCCCGAAATAGAGAACGTGGCAAACTCTAGATTCCATCTAATCTACTCAATTACAGCACCACCAATTGATCTAAAAACATGATATTAACACTTATAACAGAACCTAGACCAACCCCAAGGATCCCCGTGGCCATACCTTCGCCCGACGATCGAAAACACAACGGATCTCCTCCCAGTTCGCACGATCTCCATCCTCGCTCCAAATCCACCGGATCTCCTCGTCGCGGAGCGCTCCAATGGATGGATCTTCGGGTTGGTGAGGTGGAGAACTCCCCTAGGGTAGCAAGGGAGGTGGAGAGGGATGGGGGAGGTGAGGGGCGCAAGGGGGCGGCTTGGGGGAGGTGGGGGCACCACAAGGAGAAGGTGGGAAGGTGTGGCGGGGCGGCTAGGGCATTGGGGGGCGCAAGGGCAGGGGTGGGGGCGCACATACGGGCAGGGCGAGGCACATCCACTAGCCCAAACAGGATTCCTACTCCCACATGGACTCAAACACCTTCCCACCAAAGCCCACGGTCCTTTCCCTTAGGCCCAAAACTCCCCAGAGAGTCCCAAACTCTCGGAAACGCTATTAACCTCCATACCTTATGGTTTTAACCTTAATTCCACATTTCATAATGTTTTTGACCTCAACATTCACATTATATAAGGTTACGACACTCCGTGGTGTCACAGGACCGTTGATTTGAAAATCAACGGTCCAGATTGGATCTGGGCCGCGCACGTTGTGGACAACGTGGCTGATCTGGGCCGTTCGATTTGGATCGCACGGTCCAGATCTGATTGGGTTTCACCGCGTCGGGGGAGGGTGACGCGGCATGTCCCGGTGGCCGACACGTGGCTAAATCTAAACTGTTTGATTTTGATCGAACGGAAGAGAATGTATCTAACGCTACCACGCGGTTAACGCTAACCGTACGATCTAGATCTAACAGCTGAGATCTATCCAAGCACGGTGCAGTTACGAGTTACGTGGCTTCATCTAAGCCATTGGATCTAGATCTAACGGTTGGGATTGAATCTAAAACCGCAATGTGGATTCACTGCGGGGTGACGTGGACGAACCTGAGCCACACGATCTTGATCGGACGGTGGAGAGAGCTTGCGAGTTCGACGATGGCGTGCGGCGGACATAGCTCACCGGAGTTGGGGACGACGACCAAGCCAACGGTGTTTCTGTGCATCTCCAGCGAAGTGGGTGGTACCTCGAGGTGCGCCTTGTCCTTGCGGTTCCAGATCTGGGCTCGACGACGGCGGAGGACGATGGACGGCGGCGGAAACAACACAAAACCACGGCGGAACGCACGGCCAACTACGGCGACCGATTGCGGCGTGACCACGGCGGCTTAACCACGGTGAGCTAGGGCTATGGGTGCGCACGGAAGAGGGCTACACGGTGGCGGCGGCGGTTCATTAAATAGGGGCCTCGGCTTCCGTGAAAATCGCAGAGACCGAGGACCACCCGGCTGCGGCGGCGGAATCTGAATCCCATTCGGATTGGGTGATGTGGCGCAACGTGGGCCGTTGGATCAAGATCCAATGGTCACGTGCGAGGGCTCGGTGTGCACGGCTCGGGCGACGTGGCTTGATCTCGACCGTTGGATCTTGATCCAATGGTCGGAAGGGTTAGGGTTCGACCCGACTCGGTTTGGCTCGACAGCGGTTTGGGTCGGACTCAGATTCGAGTCCGACTTGGGCTCGGTCGCTTGAACAGTAAAACCCGGTTTGATTTTTCAGCGATTTAAATATTCAAATTAATTTCCAGAAATACATTTAATTCAAGAAAAATAGCAAACTACTTAGAAAAATTGTAGAAAATATTTTAGGGCATTTGTGACTCAAATAAAATATTTCCAACAAAATTTTATTTACAAAATTAAATTATTTAATTATTTCTCAAAGAGAAAGTGTGACACCACGGAGTGTCGTAATCTTATAAAATGTGAATGTTGAGTTCAAAACATTATAAAATATGAAATCAGAGGTTAAAACTATACGCTGTGAGGTTTATTCGCATTTCCAGGCTGTTTTTGGGGGTTTGGGCCTCTCCAAGGGAGTTCAGGCCCAAGGGGGATGTGTCGTGGGACTTGGTGGGAGGAGTTTTGGGCCCAAGAGGGAGGGGGAGGCAGGATAACCAGCCTTGGGGGCGTCCTCCCCCTGCCCACAAGCGCCCCACAACCCTAGCCGCCACTCCACCTCCTCCTCCCACCACCCAAGCCGCCACCCCCCACTTTGGGCGCCTCCTCTACCCCTTGCGCCATCCACTCCCCTATCCACCACCCTTTGCTGCCCTAGGGAAGCCTCTCCACCTCACCACCCCGAAGATCCGTCCATTGGAGCGCTCCGCGATGAGGAGATCTGGTGGATTTGGAGCGAGGAAGGAGATCGCGCGAACCGGGAGGAGATCCGTTGGTTCTTCGTTCGTCGGGCGAAGGTATGGCCACGGGAATCCTTGGAGTTGGTATAGGTACTATTCTAAGGGTTGATATCATGTTTTTAGATCAATTGGTGGCGCTGTAATTGGGTAGATTAGATGAAATCTAGAGTTTGCCACGTTCTCTGTTTCGGGCAGCATGAGCAGTCGACCTAGGGTTTGGGTTTTCGCCAATTTAGATTCGGAATTTGGTCGGCCGCCTGTTGAGGAAGTTGTATGTAATTTCAATACCTTTCAGTGGATATTAAGAACGTCCAATTCCGCCCAGCCGTTTGAATGTTATGCTCGTTTTACGGAACATGTTAAAAACTGTGACGTGATTGGAACAGATCACGGTATTCTATAGATTAAACCAATTTAGATTCCGAATCAGTTTTTTCATATACTTAGAAAAAGTTAGGAAATTTCCTAAGCTACGCGAGGATGTACTCGTTTAATCGATTCGGAGTTTTAGAACTCAAGTTATGCTCGTTGGAAGTCTGCTGTCCTGACAGGACATAACCTCTGTTTTTGGGTTTTGCGAGTAGTTTGCGAAGTCGGGGTAGAAGAGTGTTTGCGTATTGTTTTGTGGGCATGATTTTGAGTGTGTGGTTACTATGTGCAGGTGGTGTGACCCCGGGAGTGCCCTCAACTTCTCGTCAATCCGTCGCCCGTGGTTGAGGCAAGTGTATTGGAATGGGTATCGGGTTGTATGATGCTAATATTGGCTAGATGCAAATGGTTTATATGTTATGATACCTTGCCATGTGCATTGATTGACCATGATATGATGCCATGTTATGCTTAATTCAGTTATGCGCAAGTTGTTTATGTTTTTGGCATGTTTGCATACATGGCATGAGAGATGGCCCGGTCAGTGAGAAAGTCATATCTAGTCCGGTAAGGTCGATGAGAACGTTATGACTAATTTGGAGCACTAGTGAGTAAGACCTACATCGTGATTCCATCCACAGCAGTGAGTGGAAGCGATGAGTAGGCACCCTCCATCTACGGGATGGAAGGGGGAAGAGGGTGCACGCCGACGGGTGTGCACTCAGCAATACCGGTATATGCTTCCTGGAGACATGTGCATTGCATTGCATTATATGATGATGTTGTATGATGATGATATATGATGATGTCAATGAGATGCATACACTGTGAATATGAAATGTTTATGATGTTGTATGTGAAAAGTGGTGATGAAGGTATTAGAATGTATTTTCTTGTTCCATTGCAATATACTTGCTGAGTGATGAACTCACGCTTGTGTTTATGTTGTTTTCCTTAGGTACCGTAAAACCGGCATGCGGGAAAGGGGGCTAGTCACACGTCATCACTTAGCATCACACATTTAATCAATGACATGTTCCTTCCTTTAATTGTGATGGTTAATTCACTGAACTAAACTGTGGTTTTGATGCTTTGTTGGTTGCCATGAGTAAATGATTAGTCCATATTTGACATGAGACGGATAGGCTTATATCGTTAGCTGTATGATGGCTGAAATTCCTGTTTTCTCATGTTATTGCTATTGTTCTTTATGCTATCTTGATATGTTAAGATTGTTGTTGCTTCAATTCATGGAAAAACAAAGGAGATACTGCCGAAATTTTCGGTATTAACATTTGCTCCTTTGCTATAATTTACTTGTAATTGTGTTATTTAGAGGTTGCTTAGTCTATGTTTGGTAGCATTCGGGCATATTAAATGCCGGGGTGTTACAGTTGGTATCAGAGCGGGCTGTAGGTCCCTGGAATGTGTATTTTTAGTGTCATGCAATAGGATACAACTAAAATGTGATGTGGAATTACTTAGAAACATGGCTTAGGTTTTAACTAAAATTTTGTCATAGGATAGCAACATTAAAACTTGCGAAAGTGGTATAACTAATCTAAAATTTGACACACATGGATGCATAGTAGGAAAGGGTATGGGTATCGTTTCTTTACACTTAAATGTTATATTTAATCTCTGATGTTGAATGCTTCATTTGATAATGCATGTTGCTATGTTAATGAGATAAATGATTGAATTGGTCTTGTTGTTGTGATAGAGTGGGGTTGTGGTGCCGGAGGGTTTCGGTCACCTCTTTTTGTTCATAGTAAGGGTGTGGTTTGACGGTGTAGCTGGTTAGCGCCATCACCGAAGAACTATTAACCCCTGTGGGAGAAGAGTGCTTATCCTTTCTGTCAAAGACCGGGTAGTTGGCTGGAGTCGAATAGAAGAGTTCGTGGTGGATTCTTTCAGTTGCTCTTTACCGTTCTAACGGTTGGTTTTCTTGGCTCTGGTTGATTGAAATCAAAAGAAAAGTGTTTGTAATTTGATTTTCGCGGAGTGTCCCTTCGGTGTTTCTTGGTTTTGTCGTCTTTGGGTGAAGACAACGAACAAGAGTTTTGTGTTGCGCGTCTTTTGGTCGCCTTTGGCTTTGACACCGGTTTTGTCTGTTGCCTTGCAAAGAAAAGTATAGTTTTGGTTCTTGTGTGTCTTACTCTGAGTTTAAAAGAAGTTATCGAAGCGCGTGCAAAAATTTAAGTTGTGCCTTTGTCCGTGAAGGTTTACTTGATCGCTTGGTTCCCTCCTGTGGGAGTCTTTAAGATTGAAATGTGTTTTGGAGTCATGTCCCATTGCAACTTTGAGAGTCAAGCTTCTTTGTGAGTTTTGGTTGAGTATTAAAAGAAAAATGCTGCAAATAAAGTAAGTATTCGTTTGACTTAAATTACTTGTCAAAAGTGAAAATTGTTGTTTAGCATCTTATGTAGTATGTAACAATGTGGTTTATGGAAATGATGTACACCTTAGTTAATTTGCGAGTTGAATCAATTAAATGTAATTGTTACCTTTAGCTTAAGATTAAATGAACCTCTAGTGATGTAGAGTACCCCATAGTGGGAATGATTAAATGTGTTAATGTACATACTTAGAATCGGTTGCTTTTCTTTAAAAGTGCTTATGACCCCTGATTATGTTTAAAGTTTTAAACCCTGATGCATAGATAGAACATTAAGATGATGTAGACTGCTGTTATTGTTAAAGAAACTTTGCTGGTTGTTTAAAGATGTTCTAATCTAACGGGTTAATGGAGAAATTTAATCGTGTTGACTAGTGACTTTAATTTGGAAGTTGATTAGAGTTGCTATTTTTGTTGTTGCAAACTACTAGTATATATTTGGAAGTATGCAGTTGTGTCTCTACAATGCTAGTATTGATATCAATTGAGAAGATATAAGAATTATTGTTAATGATGTTGTTAAGGACAGTGTTAATGCTAGTATTCAAATGTATTTTAAATAGTTGGAGTATGTTGTGTGGTGGTAATTTTGTTATAACTTATGTATAGGGTAGCTAAAAGTAATGTTGTTGGTTGATGATTATGCTGATTATTGATATTGATGACTTAGTAGTGGTGGTAATTGTGTAGATTACTTGTTGGAAACCATTGTTAAAATGGAGATTATTGTAACATGTTGTGATGGAGTGAACCATAGATGATTAACATGATGTAGAATTTTATCCTTAATGAATGTATGTCTTAGAATCATAGTTATGAACTCTGACTTGTAGAGATAATATTTGCATGTTGAAAGTCATTGATTAATTGAATCAGTTCCGATTGTCGAAAAGTTGATGAATGGATGGTATAAAAAGAGTATAGGTTGATCATGCTGAAAGATTTCTTGAAATACTATGTTTCAAACTTGGAATAAGATGTATTATGAGTTGGTGATCCGTGGGGATCATGTCAATGTAGTCTTGGTTGGGTGCCTTTTTAATAAGCATCATAAACCTTAATTAAAGGTGTTGGGAATGGTAACTAGAGAAAGAAATTGTTATGTAAATTTTGTTAAATCCGGTTGAACTTTTTCAATGAGTAAGTAGTGAATTTTGAAGTCTTTAATGGAAAGCGTAGTGGAATAATAGAGATGATTGCAATTATGCTAAGCTAGTGTTTAAAAACCTTCTGGGCTGGTTTGGTTGTTTGCTATCTTGGTTGAATGCTTTTGGTCAAAGTGTTCCTTATGTTGAGTTTCAGAGTTTTCCCTAAAACTCGTAGAAATTGGTGCCAATCTCTGGTTTTGGCGAATTTGTTTAGTTTGTGCTATGAGTATGGATTTTTACACCCAAAAGTTGTTGAGTTTATCGCGCTTCTTCGCGTTCGCACTGAATTATCTTTGGAATCATTATTTTAAAAGGAAGCAGATGGTCATAATGGGTTGTGTTGGAAACTTTTGAGTTATACCCTTGATGTGTAACTCTTTTTTTGGCTAGAGTTGGAGTTATTTGGAAAATCTGTGTGGTGCTTGCGAGTGCTTCAAAAGGAGGTTTTTGCAGATGTTTCATCGGTGATGCTGTTAGTGAAGTGTTCTCTTTTGGAAATGAGTTTCCCTTCTCTTTGAGAAAATTTATGGCGGTTGTGTGTGCAGATGTTTAACGTTGGAGCCGATGTTCTTTTCCAAAATGTTGATTGTGGTTAAAGTGCGAGGTTTTGCAAGTTTAGTTCTTCAATTGACATGGGTTCTTTTATGACGTGATGTTTTCCTGTTTATGGTGTTGCCATCATAGTTTATATGAATTTCGCAGCCATCGATGTTAATTGTGTTTCAATCATGTGATACCGAGGAAGAAGTTTTTTTTTGTGAATGACTACTTGGTATTGTTTATAGATGTTTAATGATGAAAATGTGACACTACGGTATGGTGTGACATTATAAAATGTGAAATTAGAGAATAAAACCTTACGGCTTGAGGTTTACTCGCGTTTTTGGGCCTTAGGGGGATGAAGTGATGTGACACCATGGAGTGTCGTAACCTTATTTAATGTGCATGATGAGTTCAAAAACATTATGAAATATGGAATTGGAGGTTGAAACCATATGGTATGAGGTTTAATCGCGTTTCCGGGCCGTTTCCGGGAGTTTGGGCCTTTCCGGGGAGGTTTGGGCCTAAGGGAAAGGACCGTGTGCTTTGGTGGGATGGTGTTCGAGTCCATGTGGGAGTAGGAGACCAGGTTGGGCCTCCCCCTGCCTCTTGTTGCGCCCCACCCCTGCCCCTTGGGCGCCTCCCCCACTTGAAACCCTAGCCGCCGCTTGATCTACCTCACATGCGCCTCCTCCCTCCCTAGCGCCTCCTCCTCCCACCTTGTATGCCTCCCCTCCCCTCTCCTCCTCCCTTGCTGCCCCTAGGGGAGTTCTCCACCTCAACACCTCGATGATCCATCCGTTAGAGCGCTCCGCAACGAGGAGATCCGGTGGAATTGGAGCGAGGAAGGAGATCGCGCGAACCGGGAGGAGATTCGTTGGGTTTTCGTGCGTCGGGCGAAGGTATGGCCATGGGACTCCTTGGGGTTGGTCTAGGTACTGTTCTTAGGGTCATTATCATGTTTTTAGATCAATTGGTGGTGCTGGAATTGAGTAGATTAGATGGAATCTTCAGTTTGCCACGTTCTCTGTTTCGGGCAGCATGACCAGTCGACCTAGGGTTTGGGTTTTCGTCAATTTAGACTCGGAATTTGGTCGTACGGCTGTCGAAGAAGTTGTAGGTAATTTCAATATATTTCCGTGGGTATAAAGAACGTCCAATTCCGCCCAGCCGTTTGAAAGTTATGGCTGTTTTACCGAGCGTGTTAAAATCTGTGACGTGATTGGAACAGATCACGGTATTTTGTAGATTAAACATTTTAGAGTCCGAATCAGTCTTTCCGTATACTTAGAAAAAGTTACGAAATTTCCTAAGCTACGCGAGGATGTACTGGTTTAATTGATTCGGAGTCTTACAACTCAAGTTGTGCCTTTTGGAAGGCTGCTGTCCCGACGGGACAGAATCTCTGTTTTTGGGTTTTGCGAGTTGTTGGCAATGTCGGGGTAGAAGAGGGTTTGTGTACTGTTTTGTGGAAGTGATTGTGAGTGTGTGGTCCCTTTGTGCAGGTGGTGTGCCCCCGGGAGTGCCTTCTACTTCTCGCCAATCCATCGCCCGTGGTTGAGGCAAGTGTATTGGAATGGGTAGCAGGTTGTAGTTGCTTGATTGATTGAGATTGAATTTGAATACATGATATGCTCACATGCCATGCCTTAATGATTGCCAATGATATGATGAATATGTTTATTACGTTATGATGCCATGGGATAGTGTACAAGTTATTTATGATGTTGGCATATTTGCATACATGGCATGTTACATGGCCCGGGCGGTGAGAAAGTCATAACTAGTCCGGGGAAGGTCGGTGAGAAAGTTATGACTATTCCGGAGAGCCAATGAGTAAGTCCTACATCGTGATTCCATTCACCGCGGTGAACGGAAGCGGAGAGTAGGCACCCTCCATCTTCGCGATGGAAGGGGGGAGAGGGTGCACACCGACGGGTGTGTACTCAACCATACCGGTATGAGTTTCCAAAGAGACATGAGCATCGCATCGCATTGCATACATAATGGTGATGATATTGATATGTGATCATGAATGAGATGAAAGACATGATAAGAGTTGTTGTAGCCATGTAATTGTTTTTGTGTACCATTGCAATATGCTTGCTGAGTGTTGAACTCACGCTTGTGCTTTCTTGTTGTTTTAGGTACCATGAGATCGGCATGCGGGGAAGGGAATTAGTCACACTTGTGCACGTAGCGTCACTCAATTGTTCCCACAGTCACTCAATTGGGTCTTGATAATAAATTAAGTGTGATGCCTATTGTTTTATGGTTTAGCTTTGCGATATGAGAGTCTTATTGTTCGTTTGGCTCATGGAGACATTAAATGTTTGGAATTAGACTTTTAAGGTCGGCATACCTTTAATTATTGCTATTTTAGATGTCTCTCATATTGTCTTATATTGCTATGCTATTGTGTTTCCTTCAATTCATGTTAAAACAAAGAAGATGCTGCCGAAATTTCGGTTTTTAGCATTTACTCCTTTGCTGTAATTTATCTTTATTTATGGTATTTAGATGTTGTTTAGTCTATGTTTGGTAGCATTCGGGCATACTAGATGCCGGGGTGTTACAGTTGGTATCAGAGCGGGCTGTAGGTCCCTGGAATGTGTATTTTTAGTGTCATGCTATAGGGTACAACTAAAATATGATGTGGAATAACTTAGAAACATTGCTTCGGTCTTAACTAAAATTTTGTCATAGGATAGCAACATTAAAACTTGCAAAAGTGGTATAACTAATCTAAAATTTGACACACAATGGATGCACAGTAGGAAAGGGTATGGGTATCGTTTCTTTACGCTTAAATGTTGTATTTAAGCTTTGATGTTGAATGCTTCATTTGATCATGCATGTTGCTATGTCTATGAGATAAATGATTGAATTGTTCTTGCGGTTGTGTTAAAGTGGGGTTGTGGTGCCGAAGGGTTTTGGTCACCTCTTTTTGTTCATAGTAAGGGTGTGGTTTGACGGTGTGGCCGGTTAGCGCCTTCACCGAAGAACTATTAACCCCTGTGGGAGAAGAGTGCTTATCCTTTCTGTCGTAGACCGGGTAGTTGGATGGAGTCGAATAGAAGAGTTTGTGGTGGATTCTTTCAATTGCTCTTTACCGTTCTAACTGTCGGTTTCGGTTGGTCTTCTCGGCTATGGTTGATTGAAACCAAAAGAAAAGTGTTTGCTATTGGATTTTCGCGGATTGTTCCGAATGTGGTTCGTGGTTTTGTCTTCCTTGGTTGAAGACGTAGAAGAAAGGTTTTGTGTTGCGCATCTGTTGGTCGCTATTTTTTCTTTGACACCGGTTTTGTTGGTCATTACGGGCTGTCTTGAGGAGGAAACTTTTGTGGTTATTATTCTCCCTATCTAAGAAAAGTGTTGGAGTTTCCCCTTGTGCAGGCCTTGAGTTGGTGGAGCTAAGTTTGAATCTTTTATCGGAAAATATTTAATGAACATTTGATTTTCCCTGGTGCATCCTTCTTCCTTTTTGGAAGTATAGATCTTGAGATTTCTTGAAGAGTTTTGTGGGCAAATTTGGGAATTTGAGAGTTGAGCTCTCCTGCATTTCTGTTGGAGTTTTGTTTTTCTTCCTTGCCTGGAAAAGGAGAAATTGTCTATCGGTGTTCGTTCTGTTTCTTGAGTTGTGGTTATCTTTAAAAGTGGAGTTGCATCCTGTGGTTATCTTTAAAAGTGGAGTTGCATCCTGTTTGTCAAAAGTGAAAATGGTTGTTTAACATGTCATGTAGTATGTAACAATGTGGTTTATGGAAATGATTTGTTTTTAAGTTAATTGGTCAGTTGAATTAGTTAAATGTAATATTTGTGTTTAGCTTAAGATTAAATGAACTTCTAGTGTTGTAGATTACTCTATAGCGAGAATTATTAAAGGTATTAATGTACATGCTTAGAATCTGTTGCCTTGCTTTAAAAACTGCTTATGATCCTCGTTAATGTTAAAAGCTTAAACCTTGATGCATAGTTAGAACATTAAGATGATATAAATTAATGATACTGTTAAAGAAACTTTGCTCGTTGTTTAAAGATGTTCTAATCTAACGGGTTAATAGAGAAATTTAATCATGTTGACTAGTGGCTTTAATTTGGAAGTTGATTAGAGTTGCTATTTATGTTGTTGCAAACTACTAGTATATTCGGAAGTATGCAATTGTGTCTCTACAATGCTAGTATTGATATCAATTGAGAAAACATAAGACTTTTTGTTAATGATGTTGTTAAGAACATTGTGCTGATCTAACTTATTAAATCTAACTTAATAGTTGGAGTATGTTGTGTAGTGACAATTTTGTTGCAACCTATGTGTAAGGTAGCTAAAAGTAATGTTGTTGATTGATGATTATGCAAAGAATTGATATTGATGCCTTGGTAGTGTTGTTAATTGTTGGAAACCATTGATCCAATAGAAGAAAAGTGTAAAAAACTGTGGTATTATGTCGAGTACATGTTGTGATGGGATGAACAATGGATAATAATCATGATGCAAGATTTTAATTTTTACTGAATGCATATCTTAGAATCCTATTTACGAATTTTATCTTGTAGAGATATTACTTAATTGTTGAAGTCATTTTATTGATTGAGCAAGTTTCAATTGTCAAGATTTTGACGTATGGATAGTATAAATTGATAGGTTGACCATGCTCAAGTAGCTGTTGAAGAACTATGTTTGAAATATAGAAGACGTGGTTATATGATTTGGTGATCCATGGGGATCATGTCAATGTAGTCATGGTTGGGTGTCTTTGTGATAAGCATCTTAAACCTTAATTAAAAGTGTTGGGAATGGTAACCAGAGAAAGAAATTGTTATGTAAAATTTTGTTAAATCCGGTCGGACTCTCTTGATGAGTAAATAGAGATTATTGAATGCTTAAATGGTAAGTGTAGTGGAATACAAGTTATGGTGGGATTCATGCTGAGCTGGTGTTTAAAACCTTTTGAACTGGTGTGGTTGTTTGCCATTTTGGTTGAATGCCTTCGGTCAAGGTATTCCTTGCGTTGTGTTTCCGAGTTTCCCTAAAACCCATAGCTATTGTTGCCAATCTTTGGTTTTGGCTATTTTGTTTAATTTGTGCTTTGTGTATGGTTTTACACCCAAAAGTCTTTTAGTGGATCGCGCTCCTTCGCGTTCGCACTGAATCATCTTTGGAATAAATTTTAAAGGAAGCAGAAGGTCTTAGTGGGTTGTGTTGAAGATTCTTGAGATTTAATTTGTAACTCTTTTTGACTGGAGATGGATTTATTTGCATAATGTGTGTGATGTTTGCGAGTGCTTCAAAAAGGTGGAATTTACGAATGTTTCATAAGTGATTTTATTAGTGAAGTGTTCCTCTTTTGGAAATGAGTTTCCTTTTCTCTTTGAGAAAATTTGTGGTGGTTGCATGTGCAGATGTTTAACTTTGGAGCCGATGTTCTTTTTCACATGTTGATTGTGGTTAAAGTGCGAGGTTTTGCATGTTTAGTTTTTTCAATTGACGTGGGTTCCTATACGTCATTGTGTTTTGCTGTTAACGGTGTTGCCATCATAGTTATATGATTTAGCACAACCGTCAATGTTATGGGTGTTTCAAACCTGTGATACCAAGGAAGTAGTCGTTTGGTGAATGATTACTCGGTATTGTTGTTACATGGTGAATGAATGGTGAAACGGAATCATGACATCGTTTATGTTTATTCAATCATAAAAGAGTCGATGAGCCAGGTCGGTGAGAAAGTCATATATGGAGATATGACTAATCCAGAGTGCTCTTGAAGAGTGTGCATTAATGTCATGAAACGAGATTTCCCTTGCTTTCTAGTATGAAAAGAAACAATGAAGAATTTCTGGTATGTTGGTTGTGGTGTAGGGGATTTGCGTTTCCTTTGTGTCTTGGCATAGGAAATTAAAAAATGTGCTCTTTGGATGTTGCCGGATCCTTTCCAAAGTGGTTTTAGCGCTTTGGGGTTTGAGTTGTTGTAGGTGGACCATTTGGGTTCATGATTATGGTTGAGCTCACTCAATGATTGTACACTTTATCGTGGTCCTTTGAGTGGAAGGTTGTGTATGACTCAATGCAAACCTTCTTGGAGAATTGTGTCGTTGAGGTGTTCCTCGGTAGGGTTGATTAAATTATTAGTGGATCACTTTGTGGTTGCTAGTAATCGCTTTTCCTTTTGAGGTGTATTGGATCTTTTTGTCGTTGGGCAATGAGCGAGTTGTGTCAACCGAAGAGGACCGTTCGGTCATTTCTGTTGCGCGAGTCTTAAGGATCATGGATGTAAAGTAGGTTGTTCCTTCCGGTGGTAATCTTAGAGCGTTGTCTCTCCTATTTCTCGTCGTCTTGAGTATAAGGAACCAGAGAAGGGAGGTTGGTACCGTGTTCTTCTGGAGAGTAGTATTAATTAAAGGGATCGGGCACTTCAGTGCCGAGGAATGCATGGAATGAGGAGTATGAGACCGTATTTTTTTTCGTGGTCTGTTTGGGATTTTATCCTATCGCTTGGGTCATGTCGAGGCCTTGTTTGAAGTGCTTTGTGCTTCAATGTTGAGTAAATTTCTCGCAAGTTTTGATTGCGAGTTATCATCAGAGCCGTTGGTCTTAGAACCTAGGCGTCCTGTCATCGAGTCTCGATCAGTGTAAATTCCAGTGGTTTTATTTAGGGAAGCGACCTGGGAGTTGAAGTCTCGCGGGGGCGAGCTTTACCCAAAGCTCTTTTCTTCAGGTTTGAACCGCGAAGTTTAGATCTCTGTTTGTTGTTGGTTTGGCGGAGTGGCATGTCTTCGATTCGGGGTCGAATCCTGTTGAAGGGGGGTAGAATGTGACACTACGGTATGGTGTGACATTATAAAATGTGAAATTAGAGAATAAAACCTTATGGCTTGAGGTTTACTCGCGTTTTTGGGCCTTAGGGGGGTGAAGTGATGTGACACCACAGAGTGTCGTAACCTTATTTAATGTGCATGATGAGTTCAAAAACATTATGAAATATGGAATTGGAGGTTGAAACCATATGGTATGAGGTTTAATCGCGTTTCCGGGAGTTTGGGCCTTTCCGGGGAGGTTTGGGCCTAAGGGAAAGGACCGTGTGCTTTGGTGGGATGGTGTTCGAGTCCATGTGGGAGTAGGAGACCAGGTTGGGCCTCCCCCTGCCTCTTGTTGCGCCCCAACCCTGCCCCTTGGGCGCCTCCCCCCACTTGAAAACCTAGCCGCCGCTTGATCTCCATCCCATGCGCCTCCTCCCTCCCTTGCGCCTCCTCCTCCCACTTTGTGCGCCTCCCCTCCCCTCTCCTCCTCCCTTGCTGCCCCTAGGGGAGTTCTCCACCTCAACACCTCGATGATCCATCCATTAGAGCGCTCCGCGACGAGGAGATCCGGCGGAATTGGAGCGAGGAAGGAGATCGCGCGAACCGGGAGGAGATTCATTGGGTTTTCGTGGGTCGGGCGAAGGTATGGCCATGGGACTCCTTGGGGTTGGTCTAGGTACTGTTCTTAGGGTCATTATCATGTTTTTAGATCAATTGGTGGTGCTAGAATTGAGTAGATTAGATGGAATCTTGAGTTTGCCATGTTCTTGATAATAAATTAAGTGTGATTCCTATTGTTTTATGGTTTAGCTTTGCGATATGAGAGTCTTATTGTTCGTTTGGCTCATGGAGACATTAAATGTTTGGAATTAGACTTTTAAGGTCGGCATACCTTTAATTATTGCTGTTTTAGATGTCTCTCATATTGTCTTATATTGCTATGCTATTGTGTTTCCTTCAATTCATGTTAAAACAAAGGAGATGCTGCTGAAATTTCGGTTTTTAGCATTTACTCCTTTGTTGTAATTTATCTTTATTTATGGTATTTAGATGTTGTTTAGTCTATGTTTGGTAGCATTCGGGCATACTAGATGCCGGGGTGTTACAGAAAGAGTCGGTGAGCCAGGTCGGTAAGAAAGTCATATATGGATATATGACTAATCCGGAGTGCTCTTGAAAAGTTTGCATTCATGTCATGAATTGAGATTTCTGTTGCTCTCTAGCATGAAAAGAAAGAGTGAATAATTTATGCCATTTGGCTATGCTGTATGAGGATTGGGTTTCCTTGTCTCCTTGAGAGTTATTACAGTAGTTGTGGATTCTTTCGATTGATTGAGAATCGGTTTTCTCTTCCACAATGTTGTTTTGGTTAAAATGGGATGTTTGGCTGTGGTGAAAGGGAGTCGAATTATCATTGATTGTTGAGAACTTCTGTCAAGGAATTGTGTGCAGTCTCTCTTTTGGTTTGAGTGCTCCCCGATGCGAAATGTATCGCATTTATTTGTTATTTGAGTTTTTCCTTTGCGGCTTGACTTAGGAAAAAAAGAAAAAAAAGGAGTGGTCATTGGATGTTGTCGAATCTTTGTTCCAAAGTGATTCGTAGCGCTTTGGATTCAAGTTGATGAATGTGGACCATCCGGCTAAAAGGGAGTTGTTTCTTATTGGTATTCTCATTTGAGATATGAATAGAAAGGCTTATGAAATTGTTGAGTAAATGGAAGATTATGCTCATGGGCTTGGTAGTTTTTGAGTGAGGAATTGTGAGGGCAAGACCCTCACAAAAGAAGAAGAAGAAGAATCAGTTGTGGTTGATAAGAATCTACAATTGAGATTAATGAGATGTGGTAGACAGGTTAAGGAGTGAAATTAAGGTTTGTGAATGAAGTTGAAAAGAGAAGTTGTACTCATTTCATAAGGTTGGTTGTGATAGTAGTACGAAGGGTTTGATGTGAGGGTTTGGGCATATGTAGTATTTTCAATTGAGCCCTTTAATGGGTGAAATCGAGGAATTCGATTGGGGAATTGGAAGTAAAGGTGGAACCGTGAGAGGATTGCACTCTGTTGAGCTAAATCAACATTTTCACACCAAGTGTTGGTTTTGAGAACTCGCTGGTCTTTTGTTCCGGTTTAAGTCTTTGTGTGAATGTTTTGGTGTTGCAAAGAAGTCTTTTGTCCCTTGGAGACTTTGTTGGTGATTTTGGCGTTCTTCGAATTCGAGGTCGAATCCTGTTTAAGGGGGGGAGAGTGTGACACCACAGAGTGTCGTAATCTTATAAAATGTGAATGTTGAGGTCAAAACATTATAAAATATGAAATCGGAGGTTAAAACTATAAGCTGTGAGGTTTATTCGCATTTTCGGTCTGTTTTCGGGGGTTTGGGCCTCTCCGGGGGAGTTCGGGCCCAAGGGGGATGTGTCGTGGGCCTTGGTGGGAGGATTTTTGGGCCCATGAGGGAGGGGGAGGCAGGATAACTTGCCTTGGGGGTGTCCTCCCCCTGCCCACAAGTGCCCCACAACCCTAGCCGCCACTCCACCTCCTCCTCCCACCACCCAGGCCACCACCCCCCACTTTGGGCGCCTCCTCTCCCCCTTGCGCCATCCCCTCCCCTCTCCACCACCCCTTGCTGCCCTAGGGAAGCCTCTCGACCTCACCACCCCAAATATCCGTCCATTGGAGGGCTCCGCGACGAGGAGATCCGGTGGATTTGGAGCGAGGAAGGAGATCGCGCGAACCGGGAGGAGATACGTTGGTTCTTCGTTCGTTAGGCGAAGGTATGGCCACGGGAATCCTTGGGGTTGGTCTAGGTATAATTCTAAGGGTTGATATCATGTTTTTAGATCAATTGGTGGTGCTGTAATTGGGTAGATTAGATGAAATCTAGAGTTTGCCACGTTCTCTATTTCGGGCAGCATGAGCAGTCGACCTAGGGTTTGGGATTTCGCCAATTTAGATTCGGAATTTGGTCGGCCACCTGTTGAGGAAGTTGTAGCTAATTTCAATACCTTTCAGTGGAGATAAAGAACGTCCAATTCCGCCCAGCCGTTTGAAAGTTATGCTCATTTTATCGAACGTGTTAAAAACTGTGACGTGATTGGAACAGATCACGGTACTCTGTAGATTAAACCACTTTAGAGTCCGAATCAGTTTTTCCATATACTTAGAAAAAGTTAGGAAATTTCCTATGCTACGCAAGGATGTACTCGTTTAATCGATTCAGAGTTTTAGAACTCAAGTTATGCTCGTTGGAGGTCTGCTGTCCCGACGGGACAGAACCTGTGTTTTTGGGTTTTGCGAGTAGTTTGCGAAGTCGGTGTAGAAGAGTGTTTTCGTATTGTTTTGTGGGCATGATTTTGAGTGTGTGGTACCTATGTGCAGGTGGTGTGACCCTGGGAGTGCCCTCTACTTCTCGTCAATCCGTCGCCCGTGGTTGAGGCAAGTGTATTGGAATGGGCATCGGGTTGTATGATGCTAATATTGACTAGATGCAAATGGTTTATATGTTATGATACCTTGCCATGTGCATTGATTGCCCATGATATGATGAAATTGGTTATTATGATGCCATGTTATGCTTAATTCAGTTATGCGCAAGTTGTTTATATTTATGGCATGTTTGCATACATGGCATGAGAGATGGCCCGGTCGGTGAGAAAGTCATAACTATTCCGGTAAGGTCGGTGAGAACGTTATGACTAATCCTGAGCACCCGTGAGTAAGACCTACATTGTGATTCCATCCACCGTGGTGAGTAGAAGCGATGAGTAGGCACCCTCCATCTACGGGATGGAAGGGGGAAGAGGTTGCACGACGACGGGTGTGCACTCAGCAATACCGGTATATGCTTCCAGGAGACAAGTGCTTATCCTCTCTATCGTAGACCGGGTAGTTGGCTGGAGTCGAATAGAAGAGTTCGTGGTGGATTCTTTCAATTGCTCTTCACCGTTCTAACGGTCGGTCTTGGTTGGTTTTCTTGGTTTTAGTTGACTGAAACCTAAAGAAAAAAAAGTGTTTGGTATTGGATTTTTGCGGATTGTTCCGTATGCGGTGTGTGGTTTTGTCGTCCTTGGTTGAAGACGAAAAAGAAGAGTCTAGTGGTGCGCTTCTTTTTGTCGCCTTTCCAGCTTTGATGCTTAGTTTGTTGATTGCTTTATGGGGAGAAGCATTCAATTTATTCATGTGTTTGTCTTTCTCCATGGTCAAAAGAGTTATTGCGGCGTTTTGACAGACTTGGTTGTCAGGGCTGAAGTTCTGTGGCTTTGTAGGAGTAAGTGGTGTGTGATTTCGTCATTTTACTGGTTTGAGAAATCATCTTTGAAAAAAAAAACCCTTCTTGTTTCATGAAAGGTTGAGGTTTGGTGTTAAGGTTTTATTTGAAAAGGTTTACTTGATCGCTTGGTTCCCTTTCGAGAAAATTATCTTTCAACCATTTTCCTCTATGGGAGTCTTTGAGATTGAAAAGTGTTTTGGAGAATTCCTTTTGCATGACCAAGTTTGGGTTTGTCTCATTGCAATTTTGAGAGTCAAGTTTCCTTATGAATTTGGGTTGAGTTTTAAAACTAAAATGCTGCAAACAAAGTAAGTAGTCTTTTGACTGAAATCATTTGTCCCTAGTAAGAATTGTTGTTTACCATGTTATGTAGCATGTACCAATGTGGTTTATGGAAATGATTTGTTCTTAAGTTAAATGGTGAGTTGAATTAGTTAAATGTAATATTTGTGTTTAGCTTAAGATTAAATGAACTTCTAGTGTTGTAGATTACTCTTAGTAAGAATGATTGAATGTGTTAATGTACATGCTTAGAATCTGTTGCCTTGTTTTAAAAGTGCTTATGATCCTCGTTAATGTTAAAAGTTTAAACCCTGATGCATAGTTAAAACATTAAGATGATGTAGACTACTGTTACTGTTAAGGAAACTTTGCTGGTTGTTTAAAGATGTTCTAATCTAATGGATTAATAGAAAAATTTAATCTTGTTAACTAGTGACTTTTAATTTGGAAGTTGATTAGAGGTGCTATTTACGTTGTTGCAAACTACTAGTATATTTGGAAGTATGTAGGTGTGTCTCTACAATGCTAGTATTGATATCAATTGAGAAGATATAAGACTTATTGTTAATGATGTTGTTAAGCACATTGTGCTGATCTAACTTATTAAATCTAATTTAATAGTTGGAGTATGTTGTGTAGTGACAATTTTGTTGCAACCTATGTGCAAGGTAGCAAAAAGCAATGTTGTTGATTGATAATTATGCAAAGAATTGATATTGATGCCTTGGTAGTGTTGTTAATTGTTGGAAACCATTGATCCAATAGAAGAAAAGTGTAAAACTGTGGTATTATGTCCAGTACATGTTGTGATGGGATGAACAATGGATAGTAATCATGATGCAAGATTTTAACATTAATGAATGCATATCTTAGAATCCTAATTACGAATTTTATCTTGTAGAGATATTACTTATTTGTTGAAGTCATTTTATTGATTGAACAAGTTTCAATTGTCAAGATTTTGACATATGGATAGTATAAAATTGATAGGTTGACCATGCTCAAGTAGCTGTTGAAGTACTGCGTTTGAAATATAGAATACGTTGTTATAAGATTTGGTGATCCGTGGGGATCATGTTAATGTAGTCTTGGTTGGGTGCCTTTTTGATAAGCATCTTAAACCTTAATTAAAAGTGTTGGGAATGTAGTCTTGGTTGGGTGCCTTTTTGATAAGCATCTTATAACAATTTCTTTCTCTCGTTACCATTCCCAACACTTTTAATTAAGATTTAAGATGCTTATCAAAAAGGCACCCAACCAAGACTACATTGACATGATCCCCACGGATCACCAAATCATATAACAACGTATTCTATATTTCAAACACAGTACTTCAACAGCTACTTGAGCATGGTCAACCTATCAATTTTATACTATTCATATGTCAAAATCTTGACAATTGAAACTTGTTCAATCAATAAAATGACTTCAACAAATAAGTAATATCTCTACAAGATAAAATTCATAATTAGGATTCTAAGATATGCATTCATTAAGGTTAAAATCTTGCATCATGATTATTATCCATTGTTCATCCCATCACAACATGTACTCGACATAATACCACAGTTTTACACTTTTCTTCTATTGAATCAATGGTTTCCAATAATTGACAACACTACCAAGGCATCAATATCAATTCTTTGCATAATCATCAATCAACAACATTGCTTTTAGCTACCTTACACATAGGTTGCAACAAAATTGTCACTACACAACATACTCCAACTATTAAATTAGATTTAATAAGTTAGATCAGCACAATGCTCTTAACAACATCATTAACAATAAGTCTTATGTCTTCTCAGTACTAGCATTGTAGAGCCACAACTGCATACTTCCAAATATACTAGTAGTTTGCAACAACATAAATAGCAACTCTAATCAACTTCAAAATTAAAGCCACTAGTCAACATGATTAAATTTCTCTATTAACCCGTTAGATTAGAACAACTTTAAACAACCGGCAAAGTTTCTATAACAGTATCATTAATTTACATCATCTTAATGTTCTAACTATGCATCAAGGTTTAAACTTTTAACATTAACGAGGATCATAAGCACTTTTAAAGCAAGGCAACAGATTCTAAGCATGTACATTAACACATTTAATCATTCGCGCTACAGAGTAAACTACAACACTAGTAGTCTATTTATTCTCGAGCTAGAGATGATAATCACATTGAATTGATTCAACTCAAAATTTAACTTAGCAACACACCATTCCATAAACCCACCATTCCATAAACCACATTGTTACCTACTACATAGAACGGACATAAACTTTTCTAAACACCATCATGGGGCACGAACTCTTGACAACCAGGATGCAACTCAACTTTTAAAGATAACCACAACTCAAGAACCAGAACGAATACCGATAGAAAATTTCTCCTTTCCAGGCAAGGAAGAAAAACAAAACTCCAACAGAAATGCAGGAGGGCTCAACTCTCAAATTACCAAATTTGCCCACAAAACTCTTCAAGAAATCTCAAGATCTATACCTCCAAGAAGGAAGAAGGATGCGCAAGGGAAAATCAAATGTTCATTAAATCTTTTCCGATAACAGATTCAAACTTAGCTCCACCAACTCAAGGCCTGCACAAGGGGAAACTCCAACACTTTTTCTTAGATAGGGAGAACAACAACCACAAAAGTTTCCTCCTCAAGACGGCCCGTAAAGACCAACAAAACCAGTGTCAAAGCAAGAATAGCGACCCACAGATGTGCAATACAACACCTTTCTTCTACGTCTTCAACCAAGGAAGACAAAACCACAAATCGCTTACGAAACAATCCGCGATAAATCAAATACCAAACACTTTTCTTTTGATTTCGATTGACTAAAACAAAGAAAACCAATCAAAACTGACCACAGAACGATAAAGAACATCCAAAGGAATCCACCACCAAACTCTTCTATTTGACTCCAGTCAACTACCCGATCTACGACATAAAGGGTAAGCACTCTTCTCTTACAGGGGTTAATAGTTCTTCGGTGATGGCGCTAACCGGCCACACCGTCAAACCTCACCCTTACTATTAATAAAGAGAGGTGGTCAAAACCCTTCGGCACCAAAACCCCACTTTATCACAACAACAAGAACAATTCAATCATTTATCTCATAGACATAGCAACATGCATTATCAAATGAAGCATTCAACATCAAAGCTTAAATACAATATTTAAGCGTAAACAACGATACCCATACCCTTCCTACTGTGCATCCATCTGTGTAAAATTTTATATTAGTTATACCACTTTTGCAAGTTTTAATGTTGCTATCCTATGACAAAATTTTAGTTAAAACCTAAGCCTTATTTCT
This sequence comes from Rhipidocladum racemiflorum, assembly GCA_036346355.1. Taxonomy (NCBI): domain Eukaryota; kingdom Viridiplantae; phylum Streptophyta; class Magnoliopsida; order Poales; family Poaceae; genus Rhipidocladum; species Rhipidocladum racemiflorum. The sequence continues at coordinate 9,974,331 of CM070592.1, read as the reverse complement.
AAGTTATTCCACATCACATTTTAGTTGTACCCTATAGCATGACACTAAAAAAACACAATCCAGGGATCTACAAATTGGCCTCGATACTAATCAGAATAACACCTAAGCATCTAGCATGCCTGAATGATACCAAACATAGGGTAAACAACAACTAAATACCATAAATTAAGATAAATTATAGCAAAGGAGTAAATGCTATAACCGAAAATTTCAGCAGCATCTCCTTTGTTTTTCCATGAATTGAAGCAACAACAATATGATCACATGATATAGTATAAAGAATGACATCTAAATCATCAATAATAAAGGTTCTAGTAGTAGTATAAGACTAGAATAAAGATTCCAACCATCGCATGAGCCAAACAAAGTAAATTAGGAAACCAAGCACACAAATTAACCATCACAATTTAAAGGAAGGAACATGTCATTGTTTATATGTGTGATGCTAAGTGATGACGTGTGACTAACTCCCTTTCCTGCATGCTGCTTTCATGGTACCTAAGAAAACAACATAAACACAAGCGTGAGTTCATCACTCAACATGTATATTGCAATGAAACAAGAAAATACATTCTAATACCTTCATCACCACTTTTCACATACGACATCATACACATCTCATATTCATAGCGTAAGCATATCATTGACATCATCATATATCATCACCATATAACATCCTCATATAATGCAATGCAATGCGATGCATATATCTCCTGGAAACTCATACCGGTATGGTTGAGTACACAACCGTCGGTGTGCACCCTCTCCCCCCTTCCGTCCTGAAGATGGAGGGTGCCTACTCCTCGCTTCCATACACCGCGGTGGATGGAATCACGATGTAGGACTTACTCATTGGCTCTCCAGAATAATCATAACTTTTTCACCGACCATCCCCGGACTAGTTATGACTTTCTGACCGCCCGAGCCATGTATCATGCCATGTATGCAAACATTACAACATTATGAATAACTTGTACATTAACACATGGCATCATAACATAATAAGCATATTCATCATATCAATGGCAAACATTAAAGCATGGCATGTGAATATATCATATATTCAATTTCAATCTCAACCAATCTAGCAAACCACAACCCGCTACCCATTCCAATATACTTGCCTCAACCACGGTCGACAGATTGGCGAGAAGTAGAAGGCACTCCCGGGGTCACACCACCTGCACATAGGTACCACACACTTACAATCATGTCCACAAAACAGTAAGCAATCCCTCTTCTACCCCGACATTGCAAACTACTCACTAAACCGAAAAAACAGAGGTTCTGTCCCGTCGGGACAGCAGCCTTCCAAAAGGCATAACTTGTGTTATAAAACTCCGAATCAATCAAACGAGTACAGGATCGCATAGCTTAGGAAATTTCCAAACTTTTTCTAAGTATATGGAAAGACTGATTCGGAATCTAAAGTGGTTTAATCTACAGAATACCGTGATATGTTCCAATCACGTCACAGTTTTTAATATGTTCAGTAAAACAAGCATAACATTCAAACGGCTGGGCGGAATTGGAATTTCTTTATACCCACTGAAAGGTATTGAAATTACCTACAACTTATTCAACAGGCGGCCGACCAAATTCCGACTCGAAATTAGTGTAAACCCAAACCCTAAGTCGACTGCTCAATCTGCCCGAAACAGAGAACGTGGCAACTCTAGTTTTCTCCCAAATCTACCCGTGGATAGCACCACCACTTGATCTAAAAACATGATATTAACCCTTAGAACAGAACCTAGACCAACCCCAAGGATCCACGTGGCCATACCTTCGCGCGACAACCGAAAACCCAACGGATCTCCACTCGGTTCGCGCGATCTCCTTCCTCGCTCCAAATCCACCGAATCTCCTCGTCGCGGAGTGCTCCAACGGACGGATGTTCAGGTTGGTGAGGTGGAAACTCCCCTAGGGGCAGCAAGGGAGGTGGAGAGGTGGTGGAGGGGCGGTGGCGCAATGGGGAGCAAGGGGGCGCAAGTAAAAGGGAGAGGGGAAGATGGGGGGCGGCTAGGGCGCCATGGGGGGCGCACACAACAGGGTGGGGGCGCAATAGGGGCTGGGGGAAGCCACCAACCAGGTCTCCTACCCCTATTTGGACTCAAACTCCTTCCCACCAAAGCCCACGACCCCTTCCCTTAGGCCCAAACTCCCACGGAAAGGCCCAAACTCCCCCGGAAAGGCCCAAACTCCCAGAAACGGCCCGAAAACACAAATAAACCTCATACCTTATGGTTTCAACCTCCAATTCCACATTTCATAATGTTTTTGACCTCAACATTCACATTTTATAAGGCCTCGGCATTCCGTAGTGTCACAGAAATTGTTATGTAAATCTTGTTAAATCCGGTTAGACTCTCTTGATGAGTAAATAGTGATTATTGAATGCTTAAATGGTAGGTGTAGTGGACTACAAGTTATGGTGGGATTCATGCTGATCTCGTGTTTAAAACCTTTTGAACTGGTGTGGTTGTTTGCCATTTTGGTTGAATGCCTTCGGTCAAGATATTCCTTGTGTTGTGTTTCCGAATTTCCCTAAAACCCGTAGCTATTGGTGCCAATCTTTGGTTTTGGCTATTTTGTCTAATTTGTGTTATGATTATGGATTTACACCCAAAAGATTTTGAGTGGATCGCGCTCCTTCGTGTTCACCCTGAATTATCTTTGGAATAAATTCTAACGGAAGCAGATGGACATAGTGGGTTGTGTTGGAAACTCTTGAGATTTATTGTAACTCTTTTTGATTGGAGTTGGATTTATTTGCATAATGTGTGTGATGGTTGTGAGTGCTTCAAAAAGGTGGATTTTATGGATGTTTTTTTTAAGTGATGTTGTTAGTGAGGTGTTCCCTTTTGGAAATGAGTTTCCCTCTCCTTTAGAAAATTTGTGACGGCTGTGGGAGCAGATGCACGACTTGAAGTTTTGATGTTCTCTTCCAAAATGTTGAATTTGGATGAAATGCAATGTTTTGCAAGTTCAGTTTTCAATTGATGTGGGATGTGATGTGACGTGGTGTTTTACTTGTCATCTATGCTGCCGTCATAGTATATATGAATTTCCGTAACCTTCGATGTTAATTGTGTTTCCATTATTTGATACCAAGGAAGAAGTCATCTGGTGAATGACTATTCGGTGCCGTTGTTACATGATGAATGAAAGGTGAAAAGGAAAACGAGACATTGTTTATGCATAATTAGTCATAAAGGAGTCGATGAGCCAGGTCGGTGAGAAAGTCATATATGGATATATGACTAATCCGGAGTGCTCTTGAAAAGTGTGCATTCTCGTCATGTATCGAGATTTCCATTTCTTCCTAGTATGAAAGGAAAGAATGAATAAGTTGTGGTATTTTAGCTGTGGTGTTAGAGGTTTGAGTTTTCTTTGCGATTTGGTTTAGAAAAATAAAATGTGTGCTCTTTGGATGTTGCCGGATCCTTTCCAAAGTGGTTTTAGCACTTTGGGGTTTATGTTGTTGTATGTGGACCAATTGGGTTCATGTTTATGGTTGAGCTCACTCAATGATTGTACACTTTATCGTAGTCCTTTGAGTGGAAGGTTGGGTATGACTCAATGCAAACCTTTTTGGAGAATTATGTCGTTGAGGTGTTCCTCGGTAGGGTTGATTAAATTATTAGTGGACCACTTGGTGATTGCTAGTAATCGCTTTTCCTTTTGAAGTGTATTGGATCTTTTTGTCGCCGGGCTATTGAGCGTGTTGTGCCAACCGAAGTGGAATGTTCGGTTGTTATTGATTTTGTGGGTTTTCAGAACCCTGGCCATAAAGTAGGCTTCTTCTTTCGGTGGTTGTTGGTCTTGTTGTAAAAGATCAGAATGTAACCCCGATGGTTCAAGTAGTTAGCAATCTTAGAGTGTTGTGTCTCACTTGGTTTGCGTCGTCTCGAATACGACGAACCACAGTTGAAAGGTTGAGACGTGAATCATTATTGTGCGTAGGAGTGGAAGATGGATCTAGAAGTTTGTACCATGTCCTTCTGGAGAGTGGCTTTGGTTAAAGGGATCGAGCACTTTAGTGCCAAGGGATGTATCGAAGGAGAAGTGTGAGGTCGTTTCCTTTCGTGGTCTGTTTGGGTTTTTTATCCTATCGCTTGTGGTCGTGCTGAGACCATGTATGAGTACTTTGTGTTTCAATGTTGAGTAATGTTCTCGCAAGTTTTGATTGCGAGCTGTCATTAGAGCCGTTGGTCTTCGAACCTAGGCGCCTTGTCATCGAGTCTCGATCAGTGTAAATTCAGTGGTTTTATTTAGAGAAGCGACCTGGGAGTTGAAGTCTCGTGGGGGCGAGCTTTACCCAAAGCTCTTTTCTTCAAGTTTGAACCGTGAAGTTTAGATCTCTGTGCATTTTGGTTTGGCGTAGTGGCATGTCTTGGATTCGGGGTCGAATTCTGTTGAAGGGGGGTAGAATGTGACACTACGGTAGGTCGTAATCTTATAAAATATGAAATTTGAGGTCAAAACATTGTAAGATGTGAATATGAATGCTAAAAACTTTACGGTATAAGGTTTATTTGCGTTTCCGGGCTGATTCCGGGAGTTTGGGCCTTTCTAGGGGAGTTTGGGCCAAAGGGAAGGGGTCATAGGCTTTGGTGGGAAGGAGTTTGAGTCCAAATAGGAGTAGGAGACCTGGTTGGGGGCCTCCCCCAGCCCTTATTGCGCCCCCACCCTACTGCTTGCGCCCCCATGGAAACCCTAGCCCCCCCATCTCCTCTCTCCCTTTGCTTGCGCCCCCTTGCTCCCCCTTGCTCCCCATTGCACCACCACCCCTCTCCTGACCTCTCCACCACCCTAGCTGCCCTAGGGGGGTTCTCCACCTCACCACTCCAAAATATCCGTCCATTGGAGCGCTCCACGACGAGGAGATCCGGTGGATTTGGAGCGAGGAAGGAGATCGAGCGAACCGGGAGGAGATCCGACGGGTTTTCGTTCGTCGGGCAAAGGTATGGCCATGGGGATCCTTGGGGTTGGTCGGGGATCCTTGGGGTTGGTCTATGATCTATTCTAAGGGTTAATTTCATGTTGCTAGATCAAGTGGTGGTGCTGTCCATGTGTAGATTTGGGAGAAAAATAGAGTTGCCACGTTCTCTGTTTCAGGCAACATGAGCAGTCGACATAGGGTTTGGGTTTTCACCAATTTAGAATCGGAATTTGGTCGGCCGCCTGTTGAAGAAGTTGTAAGTAATTTCAATAACTTTCAGTGGGAATAAAGAACGTCCAATTACACCCAGCTGTTTGAAAGTTATGCTCGTTTTACCGAACATATTAAAAACTGTGACGTGATTGGAACAGATCATGGTATTCTGTAGATGAAACCACTTTAAATTCCGAATCAGTCTTTCCATATACTTATAAAAAGTTACGAAATTTCCTAAGCTACGCGAGGATGTACTCATTTAATCGATTCGGAGTATTTGATCCCGAGTTATGCTCATTGCAAGTCTGCTGTCCCGGCGGGACAGAACCTCTATTTTGGGTTTTGCGAGTAGTTTGCGATGTCGGGGTAGAAAAGTGTTTGCGTACTGTTTTGTGGACATGATTGTAAGTGTGTGGTACCTATGTGTAGGTGGTGTGACCCCGGGAGTGCCCTCTACTTCTCGCCAATCCGTCGCCCGTGGTAGAGGCAAGTGTATTAGTATGGGTAGCGGATTGTGGTTTGCTAGATTGGTTGAGATTGATATTGAATATATGATATGTTCACATGCCATGCTTTAATGATTGCCATTGATATGATGAATATGCTTATTATGTTATGATTCCATGTGTTAATGTATAAGTTATTTATGATGTTGGCATGTTTGCATACATGGCCCGAGCGGTGAGAAAGTCATAACTAGTCCGGGGAAGGTCGGTGAGAAAGTTATGACTATTCTGGAGAGCCAATGAGTAAGTCCTACATCGTGATTCCATCCACCGCGGTGTATAGAAGCGAGGAGTAGGCACCCTCGATCTTCGGGATGGAAGGGGGCAGAGGGTGCACACCGACGGGTGTGTACTCAACCATACCGGTATGAGTTTCTAGGAGATATGTGCATCGCATTGCATTGCATTTTATTGCATTGTATTGCATTATATGAGGATGTTATATGATGATGATATATGATGATGTCAATGATAAGCTTACGCTATGAATATGAGATGTGTATGATGTCGTATGTGAAAAGTGGTGATGAAGGTATTAGAATGTATTTTCTTGTTCCGTTGCAATATACTTGCTGATTGATGAACTCACGCTTGTGTTTATGTTGTTTTCTTAGGTACTATGAAACCGGCATGCGGGAAAGGGAGCTAGTCACACGTCATCACTTAGCATCACACATATAAACAATGACATGTTCCCTCCTTTAAATTGTGATGGTTAATTTATGTGCTTGGTTTCCTCATTTACTTCATTTTGCTCATCAGAGGGTTGGAATCTTTATTCTAGTCTTATATTGCTGCTAGAACCTTTATTATTGATGATTTAGATGTCATTCTGTTTGCTATATCCTGTGATCATATTATTGTTGCTTCAATTCATGGAAAAACAAAGGAGATGCTGCCGAAATTTTCGATTTTAGCATTTACTCCTTTGCTGTAATTTATCTTAATTTATGGTATTTAGATGTTGTTTAGCCTATGTTTGGTAGCATTTAGGCATGCTAGATGCCGGGGTGTTACAAAGTCATTCTATAATGTCACATTCTCCCCCTCCCTTAAATAGGATTCGACCCCGAATCCGAGACACACCACTACGCAAAACAAACAACACAAAGAGAACTTGTAACACCCCGGCATTTAATACGCCTGAATGCTACCAAACATAAGCTAAACAACAACTAAATAACAAAATTATCATAAAATTCCAGCAAAGGCGCACATACTAAAAACCGAGATTTCAGCAGCATCTCCTTTGTTTTAACATGAATGGAAGCAACAACAATAATAACATGTCAATGTGGCATAACGAACGATAGCAATAACATGATCAAACGGAAAAACAGCCACCATACCACTAAGGATATAAATTCTTTCCATCACATGACAAATATGGCCTTATCATTTACTCATAACGACCAACGAATCATCGAAACTATAGTTTAGTTCAATGAATTAACCATAACCATAAGGGAAGGAACATGTCATTGTTTAAATGTGTGATGCTAAGTGATGATGTGTGATTAGCTCCCTTTCCTGCATGTCGGATTCATGGTACCTAAAAGAAAACAACATAAACACAAGCGTGAGTTCATCACTCAGCAAGCATATTGCAATGGTACAAACATCAACAATTACATAGCAATAATATCTCACATCATGTAAACCATCTCATTCATGGTCACATATTATCATCATCATCAATATGTACGAAGTGCAATGCGATGCTCATGTCTCCTTGGAAACTCATACCGGTATGGTTGAGTACACACCCGTCGGTGTGCACCCTCTCCCCCCTTCCATCCCAAAGATGGAGGGTGCCTACTCCACGCTTCCGTTCACCGCGGTGAATGGAATCACGATGTAGGACTTACTCATTTGCTCTCCGGATTAGTCATAACTTTCTCACCGACCTTCCCGGACTAGTTATGACTTTCTCACCGCCCAGGCCATGTAATCATGCCATGTATGCAAATATGCCAACATCATAATTAACTTGTACATTAACACATGGCATCTTAACATGATAAACATACTCATCATATCATTGGAAAACATTAAAGCATGGCATGTGAACATATCATATATTTAATCTTCAATCTCAATCAATCAAACAACCTACAATCGCTATCCATTACAATACACTTGCCTAAATCACGGGCAACGGATTGGCGGGAAGTAGAAGGCACACCCGGGGTCGCACCACCTGCACATAGGTACCACACACTCACAATCATGACCACAAAACAGTACGCAAACCCTCATCTACCCCGACATTGCCAACTACTCGCAAAACCTAAAAACAGAGGTTCTGTCCCGTCGGGACAATAGCCTTGCAAAAGGCATAACTTGCGTTCTGGGACTCCGAATCAATTAAACGAGTACATCCTCGCGTAGCTTAGGAAATTTCCCAACTTTTTCTAGTTATAGGGAAATACTGATTCGGAATCGAAATTGGTTTAATCTAGAAAATACAGTGATCTGTTCCAATCACATCACAGATTTTATCACGCTCGGTAAAACAGCCATAACTTTCAAACGGCTCATCGGAATTTGACGTTCTTTATATCCACGGAAAAAAATGAAATTATCTACAACTTCTTCAATGTCCGTACGATCAGATTCCAAATCTAAATTGGCAAAAACGTGAACACTAGGTCGACTGCTCATGCTGTCCCAAAACAGAAATGTGGCAACATCTAGATCTAATCCAAATTACTCAAATCCAGCACCACCAATTGAACTAAAAGCTTGATAAACACCCTTAGAACAGTACCTAGATCAACCCCAAGGATTCCCATGATCATACCTTTGCCCAACGCACGAAAACTGAATGGATCTCCACCCGATTCGCTCCTCGCTCCTCGCTCCTCGTTCCTCGCTCCTCGCTTCGAATGGAGGGATCCTCGAGGTGCAGGGGTGGGGAGGCTACCCTAGGATAGAAAGGGGGTGGAGGAGAGGTGGTGGAGTGGTGGTGAGGTGGAGAGGTGCAAGGGGGGCACACGGCACAAAAGGGAGGAAGGTGGGGGCGGCTAGGGGCCAAGGGGAGGTGGGGAGGCGCCCTATGGGCATGTGGGGCGCATGAGGGCAGGGGGGAGGACTTTTACCAGCCCCCACAAGGAATCCTAGTCCTAAATGGACTCTTACTCCATCCCACCAAAGCCCACAACCCCCCTCTTTAAGGCCCAAAATCCCCCGAAAGGCCCAAAACCCCGGAAACGGCCCGGAAGTGCTAAAAACCTCCAAACCTTATGGTTTTAACATTATTTCCACATCTCATACTGTTTTTGACCTTATCATGCACGTTAAATAAGGTTACGACACTCCGTGGTGTCACAACACTTCAAAAGGCCCAAAAACGCGAGTAAACCTCAAACCGAAAGGTTTTAATCTCTAATTTCACATTCTAAAATGTCACACCATACCGTAGTGTCACATTCTTCCCCCCTTCAACAGGATTCGACCTCGAATCCGAAGGACGCCAATAAAACAACAACAAAAACCCCAAGGGACAAAAGACTTCTCTGCAGCACAAAACAACTGCACGAAACCTGAAACCAGAACAAACGACAAGCGAGTTCTCAAAACCAACACTTGGCGAGAAAAGTAATGATCTAGCTCAACTAAGGGCAACCTCTCACAGGTCGACCTTCACTTCCTTTCCCAAACAGAATCTGTGTTTCAACCACAAAGGGCTCCATCAACCCAATACGCTCGAATCCTCATGGCAAAAACTTCATACTTCTATCACAACCAACCTGACTACCATACTCCATTAAACTCAACATGACATAATCAAAGGAAGTCACAATTCCTTTAATGACCTTTCTACAATCCCGAAAATTTCCATCGAGGGAAAAACACATTAAGGCACACTTACGCTTCCGATACACGATCATACTAACGTTTTATTCCATCCTTTCCCAAACAAGACTCAATTCCAAGAACAACTAGTGACGACAATTGCTCACGGCAGGACAAATATCACCGAACTACCGTCAACTTCACTTACACCCATCGCTACTCTTAATAATGGTTAAACCCATACATCATCAACCTCCATCACAAGCCACCCTTATACCACTAAGGTTCGACACCTAGCCCCAAGCTAGGATCGAAAAACCTTACCAAGCCACAATTGGTTCCTTTCTTAAGAGGGTCTCGCCCTCACACAAAAACACTTAGCTATCAAGCCCATGTGTACACACGACAACTCAAACCCAAAGCGTTAACAACCATTTTGGTAAGAATTCGGCAACATCCAAGCCAAATCACAAAGGGAGCATAAATCCCCTACACCACAACCAAAATACCATAATTTCTTCATTCTTTCTTTTCATACTAGAAAGAAATGGACATCTCGATTCTTGACATGCATGCACACTTTTCAAGAGCACTCCGGATTAGTCATATATCCTTATATGACTTTCCCACCGACCTGTCTCGTCGACTCCTTTATGATTAATTACGCATAAACAATGTCTCGTTTTCCTTTTTCACCCTTCATTCATCATGTAACAACGGCACCGAATAGTCATTCACCAAATGACTTCTTCCTCGGTATCAAATGATGGAAACACAATTAACATCGAAGGTTGCGGAAATTCATATAGACTATGGCGGCAGCATAGTTGACAGTAAAACACCACGTTGTAAAAGAACCCACATCAATTGAAAACTGAACTTGCACAACATTACATTTCATCCAAATTCAACATTTTGGAAGAGAACATCAAAATTTCAAGTCGAGCATCTGCTCCCACAACCATCACAAACTTCCTCAAGGAGAGGGAAACTCATTCCCAAAACGGGAACACCTCACTAACAAAATCACTTTGTAAAACTTTCATAAATTCCACCTTTTTGAAGCACTCGCAAACATCACACACATTTTCAAAACAACTCCAACTCTAGCCAAAAAGAGTTACAAATTAATTCTCAAGAGTTTCCAACACAACCCACTAAGTCCATCTGTTTCCTTTAAAATTTATTCCAAAGATAATTCAGTGTGGACGCGAAGGAGCGCGATCCATTCAAAAACTTTTGGAGTGTAAATCCATACTCATAGCACCGACTAAACAAATTAGCCAAAACCAAATATTTGCACCAATTTCTACGAGTTTTAGGGAAACTCTGAAACACAGCATATGGAACACCTTGACCGAAAACCCTTCAACCAAAATGGCAAACAACCAAACCAGTCCAAAAACTTTTAAACACAAGCTCATCATAAAAAGAACCATCTCTAGTACTCCACTACGCTTTCCATTAAAGACTTCAATAATCACTATTTACTCCTTGAGGAGCCCCAACACAAATCAACCAAAAGCTTCACAACTAATTCTTCCTCTAGTTACCATTCCCAACACTTTTAATTAGGGTTTATGATGCTTATCAAAAAGGCACCCAACCAAGACTATATTGACATGATCAATCATAATACTTTTTATTCTAAATTTGAACCATAGTACTTCCACAAATCCTTCAGCAAGATCAACATATAAATTTCATACCACCTTTATGTCAATGACTCGACAATCGAAACTCATTCAGTTAACAAGCGACTTCAACATGTAAATATTATCTCCACAAGACAAGGTTCGTAAATATGATTCTACAACATACATTCATTAAGGATGAAATTGTACATCATGTTAATTATCCAAAGCTCACTCCATCGCAACATGTTAAACTTTTCCTCTATTTTAACCATGGTTTTCAACAAGTAATCTAAACAATTACCACCACTACTAGATTATTAATAACAACCAACGTGCATAATCATCAAACGACAACATTACTTTTCGCTACCCTATGGACAGGTTACAACAAAATTGTCACTACACAACATACTCCAACTATTAAATTTAATTTAATAAGTTAGACCAGCACGAAGTTCTTGCAATATCATCAAACTACAACACCCATATCTTTCCAATTGGCCTCTACACTAGCATTTTAGGAACACGACTGCATACTTCCAACCATGCTAATATTTTGCAACAACATAAATAGCAACTCTAATCAACTTCCAAATTAAAGCCACTAGTCAACCTGATTAAATTTCTCTATTAATCCATTAGATTAGAGCATCTTTAAACAACCAGCAAAGTTTCTTTAACAATAACAGCAGTCTACATCATCTTAATGTTTCAACCATACATCAGGGTTTAAAACTTTAAACATTAACGAGGATCATAAGCACTTTTAAAGCAAGGCAACAGATTCTAAGCATGTACATTAACCCATTCAATCATTCTCGCTAAAAGTAAACTACAACACTAGTAGTCTATTTATTCTCAAGCTAGAGATATTAATCACATTGAATTGATTCAACTCAAAATTTAACTTAGCAACGCATCAATCCATAAACCACATTGTTACCTACTACATAACATGCTAAACAACAATTCTTACTAGGGACAAACGATTTCAGTCAAAAGACTACTTACTTTGTTTGCAGCATTTTAGTTTTAAAAATCATCCCAAATTTATAAGGAAACTTGACTCTCAAAATTGCAATGAGACAAACCCAAACCTGGTCATGCAAAGGAATTCTCCAAAACACTTTTCAATCTCAAAGACTCCCACAGGAGGGAACCAACCGATCAAATAAACCTTTGCAAATAAAACCTTAGCACCAAACCCCAATCTTTCACGAAACAAGAAGGGTTTTTCAAAGATGATTTCTTAAACCAGTAAAATAACGAAATCAATCACCACGTACTACTACAAAGCCACAGAACTTCAGCCCTGACAGCCAGGTCTAGCACAACTCTGCAATAACTCCTTTAATCTCAGAGAAAGACAAACACAGGGATAAATTGAATGCTTGTTCTCCACAATGCAACCAACATGCATCAAAACTGGAAAGGCGCCCAAAAGAAGCGCAACACTAGACTCCTCTTCTTCGTCTTCAACCAATGAAGACAAAACCACACACCGCATACGGAACGATCCGCGAAAACCCAACACTTTTCATTTGATTCAAATCTACTAAAGCCAAGAAAACAACGAACACCGACCGTCAGAACGGTAAAGAACATACGAAGGAAACCACCATTAACTCTTCTATTTGACTCCAGTCAACAACCCGATCAACGACAAAAAGGATAAGCACTCTTCTCCTACAGGGGTTAATAGTTCTTCGGTGATGGCGCTAACCGGCCACACCGTCAAACCTCACCCTTACTATGAAATAAGAGAGGTGACCGAAACCCTTCGGCACCAAAACCCCACTTTTATCACCACAACAGGAATAATTCAATCATTTATCTCGTAGACATAGCAACGTACTATATCAAATATGGCATTTAGCAAGAAGGCTTAAATACAACATTTAAGCGTAAACAACGATACCCATACCCTTCCTACTGTGCATCCATGTGTGTCAAATTTTAGATTAATTATACCACTTTTGCAAGTTTTAATGTTGCTATCCTATGACAAAATTTTAGTAAAAACCTAAGCCATGTTTCTAAGTTATTCCACATCACATTTTAGTTGTACCTTATAGCATGACACTAAAAATACACATTCCAAGGACCTACAACCCGCTCTGATGCCAACTGTAACACCCCGGCATTTAATACGCCTGAATGCTACCAAACATAAGCTAAACAACAACTAAATACCACAATTATCATAAAATTCCAGCAAAGGCGCACATACTAAAAACCGAGATTTCGGCAGCATCTCCTTTGTTTTAACATGAATTGAAGCAACAACAATAATAACATGTCAATGTGGCATAACGAACGATAGCAATAACATGATCAAACGGAAAAACAGCCACCATACCACTAAGGATATAAATTCTTTCCATCACATGACAAATATAGCCTAATCATTTACTCATAACGACCAACGAATCATCGAAACCATAGTTTAGTTCAATGAATTAACCATAACCATAAGGGAAGGAACATGTCATTGTTTAAATGTGTGATGCTAAGTGATGACGTGTGACTAGCTCCCTTTCCCGCATGTCGGATTCATGGTACCTAAAAGAAAACAACATAAACATAAGCGTGAGTTCATCACTCAGCAAGCATATTGCAATGGTACAAACATCAACAATTACATAGCAATAATTTCTCACATCACGTAAACCATCTCATTCATGGTCACATATTATCATCATCATCAATATGTATGAAGTGCAATGCGATGCCCATGTCTCCTTGGAAACTCATACCGGTATGGTTGAGTACACACCCGTAGGTGTGCACCCTCTCCCCCCTTTTATCCCGAAGATGGAGGGTGCCTACTCCTCGCTTCCGTTCACCGCGATGAATGGAATCACGATGTAGGACTTACTCATTGGCTCTCCAGATTAGTCATCATTTTCTCACTGACCTTCCCGGACTAGTTATGACTTTCTCACCGCCCGGGCCATGTAATCATGCCATGTATGCAAATATGCCAACATCATAATTAACTTGTACATTAACACATGGCATCTTAACATGATAAACATACTCATCATATCATTGGAAAACATTAAAGCATGGCATGTGAACATATCATATATTCAATCTTCAATCTCAATCAATCAAACAACCTACAATCGCTATCTATTACAATACACTTGCCTCAACCACGGGCAACGGATTGGCGGGAAGTAGAAGGCACCCCCGGGGTCGCACCACCTGCACATAGGTACCACACACTCACAATCATGACCACAAAACTGTACGCAAACCCTCATCTACCCCGACATTGCCAACTACTCGCAAAACCTAAAAACAGAGGTTCTGTCCCGTCGGGACATCAGCCTTCCAAAAGGCATAACTTGAGTTCTGGGACTCCGAATCAATTAAGCTAGTACATCTTCGCGTAGCTTAGGAAATTTCCCAACTTTTTCTAGTTATATGGAAAGACTGATTCGGACTCTAAAGTGGTTTAATCTACAAAATACCGTGATCTGTTCCAATCACGTCACATATTTTATCACGCTCGGTAAAACAGCCATAACTTTCAAACGGCTCATCGGAATTTGACGTTCTTTATATCCACGGAAAAATAATGAAATTATCTACAACTTCTTCAACGTCCGTACGACCAGATTCCAAATCTAAATTGGCGAAAACGTGAACCCTAGGTCGACTGCTCTTGCTGTCCCAAAACAGAAACGTGGCAACATCTAGATCTAATCCAAATTACTCAAATCCAGCACCACCAATTGATCTAAAAGCTTGATAAATACCCTTAGAACAGTACCTAGATCAACCCCAAGGATTCCCATAATCATACCTTTGCCCAACGCACGAAAACTGAATGGATCTCCACCCGATTCGCTCCTCGCTCCTCGCTCCTCGTTCCTCGCTCATCGCTCCTCGTTCCTCGCTTCCAATGGAGGGATCCTCGAGGTGCAGGGGTGGGGAGGCTACCCTAGGGCAGCAAGGGGGTGGAGGAGAGGTAGTGGAGTGGTGGAGAGGTGGAGAGGTGCAAGGGGGGGCGCACGGCACAAAAGGGAGGAAGGTGAGGGCGGCTAGGGGCCAAGGTGAGGTGGGGAGGCGCCCTATGGGCATGTGGGGCGCATGAGGGCAGGGGGAGGCCTTTTACCAGCCCCCACAAGGAATCCTAGTCCTAAATGGACTCTTACTCCATCCCACCAAAGCCCACAACCCCCCTCTTTAAGGCCCAAAATCCCCCGGAAAGGCCCAAAACCCCGGAAACGGCCCGGAAGCGCTAAAAACCTCCAAACCTTTTGGTTTTAACCTTATTTCCACATCTCATACTGTTTTTGACCTTATCATGCACGTTAAATAAGGTTACGACACTCTGTGGTGTCACAACACTTCAAAAGGCCCAAAAACGCGAGTAAACCTCAAACCGAAAGGTTTTAATCTCTAATTTCACATTCTAAAATGTCACACCATACCGTAGTGTCACAGAACTAAACTTCACGGTTCATACCTGACGAAAATAGCACTAGGTAATTCTTGCGCATGCGAGACTCCAACTCCCAGGCCGCTTCTCTCTCTAACTAAAGCCACTGGAACTACACTGATTGAGACTCGATGGCAAGATGCTTAGGCTCGAAGACCCACAGCTCTAACGATAGCTCAACATCAAAACTTGCAAGAACTTAATCGACATAAACAAAACAAAGCACTTACAAAAAGACTCAGAACGACCAAAGGTAGGATAAGCTCCCAAACAAACCGCGAAAGAAAACGGTCTAACAATCCTCATTCCATACATTCCTTGGCACTAAAGTGCCCGGTCCCTTTTGTCGAGACTACTCTCCAGAAGAACACGGTACCAGCCTCTAGAACCCTCTTCAGCTCCCACAGTTTTTAACACGTTCAGTAAAAGTGGTTTAATCTACAGAACACCGTGATCTGTTCCAATCACGTCACAGTTTTTAACACGCTCGATAAAACGAGCATAACTTTCAAACGACTGGGCGGAATTGGACGTTCTTTATACGCACTAAAAGGTATTGAAGTTACCTACAACTTCTTCAACAGGAGGCCGACCAAATTCCGAATTTAAATTGGCGAAAACCAAAACCCTAGGTCGACTGCTCATGCTGCCTGAAACAAAGAACGTGGCAAACTCTAGATTCCATCTAATCTACCCAGTTACAGCACCACCAATTGATCTAAAAACATGATATTAACCCTTAGAATAGATCCTAGACTAACCCCAAGGATCCCCGTGGCCATACCTTCGCCCAACGAACGAAAACCCAACAAATCTCCTCCCGGTTCGCGCAATCTCCTTCCTCGCTCCTAATCCACCGGATCTCCTCATCGCGGAGCGCTCCAAAGGATGGATCTTCGGGTTGGTGAGGTGGAGAACTCCCCTAGGGCAGCAAAGGTGGTGGAGAGGGGAGGGGAGGGGTGGTGGTGCAATGGGGAGGAAGGGGAGAGAGCGCACGGCAAGGGGATGGTGGGGGCGGCGGCCAGGAGGTGGGGAGGGGAGAGGAGGCGCATGGAGGGAGGGCTAGGCGCATAGGGCAGCAGGGTTCTACCCTATTCCCTCCCCCACTTGGGCCTTAGGTCTCCCACCTTCGGCCCAAGAGGTCCCCCCAAGCCCACGGGGCTCCCCAAGCCCAAAACTTCCCCCGGAAGGCCCATTTTCCCCTCCGGAAGGCCCAAAACACGATTTAACCTCATGCCACAAGGTTTTATTCTCTAACTTCACATTTTATAATGTCACGTCGTTCTATAATGTCACAGGAGGTGTCAGAGAGGACCGCTTATGTGTGTCTCTAAAAATGATGTACTTCTTATGCCACAGAATGAAAGTGTGTACAACCCCTCCTAAAGTTGTAGTTCCGTCACCTCCAGGAATGTCGAGGTCAAGGTCCTCGCACCTTGGGCATCCTTCTCCACCGAGACCTTGCAATAGCCTGCCGGTATATGCTGGCCATGGATGACCTGCCCCGGCTCCATTTGGTGAGCCATGCCGTGAGCCGCCATGAAGGAGATGTTCTTCGCTTGGACGTGCAACTCACAAGGTGTCCATTGTGTGATGTCGTCCACCGGCCAGTGGTCCAAGTGCTCTTCGGGTAGCCCACCAGAAGCGCAGCTGCTCCGTCGCCCCGTGGGGCTAATGATGTCTGCATTAGTAGGAGGTTCTTGGCTCGCATCCACGCGTTGGCTCAAGGCTAACTGCACCTGTCTTTGGACCTCTTCCTTTATGCTTTCTTGTGTTAGATTCATATGTTCTTGAACCATTTGATTCATGCATTCTTCCAGCATTTGCATCCGTTGTGCCTGTCGGGACTTGCTTCTCGCCCGACTCATGTAGGTCTCGGCGTCCTTAGCAAAACCAATCTTCCACGAAACAACGCCAACGCCTCGTGTGCATCGAGGGTGCTCTGGGTTTTGTAGGGCCCTTGTTAGCTCATCGTTCTCCCTGTTTGGAACAATGGTGCCCTGGGAAGAGTCCTCGATCGACTGTACAAGTCTACTAGCGACATCTGTCACCACATTCCCGAACACTGGGTTTCCATCATCGTCAAGTGCACCACCGTGAGCATAAAACCAACTCTTCGCTCTGTCTGGCCATTCCAAAGTCGCGGGCGTGACACCCTTCACAAGCAATCCTTGTTCCCTCTGCTCCCATTTGGGCATCACTCGACGGTAACCACCAGGACCGAGGCGGTGGTGATATTACTTCTTCTGTGTATTCCGAATGTTCTTTTCAGTCAAACTTTGACCTTCTTCCGAATTCTTATAATTGACGAATGCATCCCAGTGATCCTACAACTTTGGGTACTTGTTGAAGTCGGGTGTTAGGTCCTTCTTAATATATTCCGTGGTCAACTTCTTTTTATATGTATGGAATGCGATGGCCATCTTCTTGAACGCGTAACTCTTCTCCTTCTCTTCGGTCCCTTCGGGGAAGATGAATGTCTCCTTCAAATTGGTCCAGATCATATTCTTTGTATATTCAGGGACATTATCCCATTTCGCGATACTAATTGGCACGTGGTCCCTGGCGTGGAAGCCGCATGCCGAATTGAATAGTGGAATCACCCCCTCGGGTTCAATAGGTTGGCTGTTATCGCCGACTACAGTAATAATATGTCTGGCCTTCGACTTCTTGCTTGGACCTCGGTGACATGATGGCCTACTCGATTGACTAGTCTGAAAATATGGTACAATGATGAACGAGTTATAATGTTGACTTTTCATGATAGTGGAACCAGCATATACGCATTTGTACTAATTACCATGGCGGCCTCAACGGACTCGACGGGCCTTGCTGCCTCGGCGGGTTCACGACCCTCCGCCTCTACAAGATCATCTCCCACAATCAAATTCCTCATGAACTCCTCCTCTCCAACATATCCTTCGTCCGCCATCGTTTTTTCTTAGGCTAGAAAAGTGCACTAAAAATTAACGAAAAAATATCAACAAAAGTATACTTACACATTTAACATATAATTACATAGATAACATGTACTTACACATTTTAGAATTCAATTTTTGATTTTACATACGAAATGTGGTATCTAGTAGAAATGAACCACCCACTGCCATAAGTTCTCGGACCATAACCCACAAGCAACAAGCCACACAAGCGTTCATTGATTCTAATAGATGACAGAAAGAGGGGGGAGATAGAGAGGGATCAAGAGAGGGGAGACAGAGAAGGGGGAGAGAGGGGGGTGACAGAGAGGGAGCGAGAGGGGGACATAGAGGGATCGAGATAGGGGACACAGAGAGGGGGGAGACAGAGAGGGAGCGAGAGGGGGGACACAGAGGGATCGAGAGAGGGGGGAAACAGAGAGGGTGCTGGGGATAGGGGAGGACAGGTCACGCGCGACTCAGAGGGTGGTGGGAAAGAGTGGATAGAGGAAGACGGGCGGCAACGACGAGTATACTATCAACATACTTACACAATTCACATATACATATATATCTTAGAATTCAAATTTACATGAGCCACATTTCACATATACTTACACATTTCAAATTTACACAATTCAATTTTAGATATACTTACACATTTCAAATTTCACATATGCTTACTCATTTTATAAGCCACATTTCACAAATACTTATACACATTTCACATATACTTACACATTTTAAATTTAAACAATTCAAATTTACATACACTTACACATTTCAAATTTCACATATACTTACTCATTTCATAAACCACATTTCACATATACTTATACACATTTCACATATACTTACACATTTCAAATTTACATATATAATCAGCATAATCAACATTTCACATAATCCAAAGTAAATATCCACAGTAAACATGCATCCACATAATCCACTAAATAGTAAGTGTAAGTAGACACCAAAGAGGGCTCACCGAGGGCGCGCGGCACCGGAGAGGAGGATGCGGCGCCGATGTGGAGGAAGCTGGCCGAGGAGGATGCGGCGCGGGAGAGGAGGGTGCGGACGGCGGACGGCGCGGACGGCGGGGGTGCGCACGGCGCTGACGACGGGGGTGAGGACGGGGTTGTCGGAGGAAGATGCGGACGGCGGCCAGGGTTGTCGGAGGACGCCGGCCGGGGTTGTCGGAGGACGACGCGGTCGGCGGGTTGTCAGAGGACTGCGCGGACACCGGGGGTGCGCACGGCGCTAACGGCTGGGGTGAGGACGACGCAGACGGCGTGGATGGCTGAGTTGGAGACTTGGAGGCGGTAGTGGCGAGAAAGACAAGAGTTTGGACCTCTCCACTTTTTATACGACGAGAATTAGTACCGGGTCATATTACCAACATGTACTGATTCCCTCCCCGCCAAATGCTGGTTGCCCTAGGGGGGATTAGTACCGGGTCGTATTCCCAACCGGTACTACTAGATACTATTAGCACCGGTTGGTGTATGACCCCGTATTGAAGCCCCTCTATACTTGTTGCCGTAGGGGCTATCAGTACCGGTTGGTGTTATGACCCGGTACTGTTTTCTGCTATCAGCAACGGTTGGTGTTATGACCCGGTACAAGTGGGATTTTTTATAATTTCCATTACACTAATTAATTAATTTGAGGACATAAATTGATTTATGATGGGTTTTTTAAAATATACTATACCTTGAATAAAAATTTCAGATTTGTTGGCCTCGTGTTTAATTCTTAATAATTATTTTACTTCTTTTTGCTTATTTTCTTTGTTTGTAATTAAATTTTTATATCTAGTAAAAGTTATCTTGTTATGTGTCATATCTTACCATGTTAATTTTGGAATGCTTTCTGTTTTCTTCGTAATTAGTAGCTTCAGATTATTGACAAACCCTATAAATTGCATTAATCCATACACGAGTTTATATCAGCTAGAGAGAGAGAGAGATTACTGTAATAACCATATTCATAATTCATATACGGGTTTATACAACACGGTTGGACTTATTTGCTAACATACTTTATTTTTACAAGTGATCCTTCGTCATGATTGTGTCGTATATATGGAGATTCTTTATATCATTCAAGACAATTATGTCTATGTCCACCATAAAAGGAGGTAGCTCATCAAATTGATTGTACTCTTCTTCATCTGTGACGCCCTCAACTCCGACAATCCTTCTTTTTCCTAGAAGAACCACATGGAGCCTTGGTTTTTCGCTGCTGGTAGTCTCCACCTTCTGCTTCTTGCTTTTAGGATGCTTGTCCTTCTGCTTTTTCAGCTTGCTGTTCATGTCCATCACATAGAATACCCGTGCCACATCATTGGCGAGCACGAACGGTTCGTCCCAATAGTCCACTTACTTGAGGTCCACGATTGTCATACCGTACTCGTCGATCTCAACAGCTGTCAATTTGACCCATTGGCACCGAAACAGAGGGACTTTCAAGGTTCCATACTTGAGCTCCCAGATCTCCTCTATGCAACCATAGTAGGTGTCCATCTTTCCATTTTTGTCGAAGGCATCTATACGAACGCCGCTGTTTTGGTTGGTGCTCTTGCTATCCTGGGCAGTCGTGTAAAATGTGTACCCATTTATCTCATACCCATGGAATGATATGATTGTAGTGGATGGTCCCCGGGCCAAGAGTATGAACTGTTCATTGTCTATCTGGTTGCCTATCAGTTGATTTTGTAACCAACCGCCGAAACGGTCCATTTGGTCTAGTACGGTCCACTTTTCTGACTTATCTGGGTATTGGTCGCGCAGAATCATCTCATGATCATGGATATATTGAGCCACTACAGTTGCTTGCTTCAAGACTGTGAAATGTGCTTATTTAAATGAAAGTAGATCATCGCTAAAGAATTCTTTTCTCCCTTGAGTCCCTTTTCCCCGTAGCCTCCCCTCATGGTTTAATCTACAGAATACCGTGATATGTTCCAATCACGTCACAATTTTTAAAACGTTCGGTAAAACGAGCATAACTTTCAAACGGCTGGGCGGAATTGGACGTTCTTTATACCCATTGAAAGGTATTGAAATTACCTACAACTTCCTCAACAGGCGGCCTACCAAAACCCGAATCTAAATGGGCAAAAACCCAAACCCTAGGTCGACTGCTCATGCTGCCCGAAACAGAGAACGTGGGAAACTCTAGATTCCATCTAATCTACCCAATTACAGCACCACCAATTGATCTAAACACATGATATTAACCCTTAGAACAGAACCTAGACCAACCCCAAGGATCCCCGTGGCCATACCTTCGCCCGACAAATGAAAACCCAACGGATCTCCTCCCGGTTTGCGCGATCTCCTTAGTTGCTCCAAATCCACCGAATCTCCTCGTCGCGGAGCGCTCCAATTGACGGATCTGTAGGGTGGTGAGGTGGAGAACTCCCCTAGGGGCAGCAAGGGAGGTGGAGAGGGGAGGAGAGGGGTGGTGGCGCCATGGGGGAAGGGTGGAGGCGCATGGGGGGGCTAGGGTGTGGCGGCTAGGGTTGGGAGAGGGAGTGGGGGGCGCACCAAGGGGTGGGGGCCAGATTTGGCTGTCCAAAAGTCCCCCCTTGAGCCCAAACCCTTCCACCGGAGGCCCAACTCAACCCTCAAGGCCCAAAGTCCCCCGGAGAGGCCCAAACAACCGAAAACGGCCCAAAAACACGCTATAAACGGCATAACATAAAGTTTTAACCTCCATTTTCACATTTTATAAAGTTTTTGACCTCAACATTCACATTTTATAAGATACGACACTCCGTGGTGTCACAGTACCGATTGGTCTTATCAACCGATACTAATGTGCGTTGTAAGAGCATCTCCAGCAAGGGCCCCTAAAACAGGGTCCCTATTTTTGATTTAGGGACTCCCCCTATTTTTTGAGGTCCTGTTTTCAGAGCACAAGTCCAGCAACAGCCCCTAAATCTCAGTCCCTATTTTACTTTTTCTCCTATTTTGACATATCCGCTATGTATAATCTTCATTTGACATCACTAAAATTCAATCAAATATATTTGTAATACATAAAACATAATGTCGGGACCCCGAATTTGCAAATCCGGACCCTCTGTGTATTCAGCACTAGTCTAGGAACGCGCTAGTGCACACAGTCTTAACATCGGTAAATATTACAATCATACCACTCGATACTAATAAAGTACTTTATTTAAATAGTCAAACTGGTTACTTGACCTTATGGTCAAGTTACAAATGTATGATTTGCAGGCTAAACTTATTAGGAGAGAAATAGTAGCAATGAAAAATAAGATAACATCGTGGCGCCATCCAAGATACCACAGCAACCGACCGGCTCGCTCCCTAAGTAGACGGTTCCTCTTGGAGCTCCTCCTCCAAAGCTGGTGTAGTCTCCTCTTCAACTGGTGTTGTATTGAGGCAAGGGTGAGTACTTGGTACTCAGCAAGTCATGCACAGAATGCAAGCAAATATACTATATGCATGGCTTGGTACAAAGGAATAGCTCAAGGTATATTTGCAGTAAACAGCATTTGACAAGTAACATAAGTAGATTCGAAAGCAGTAGTAACAAGTGTAGTATAATTAACTTTTCAAGGAGTTTAATCAACATCTTTCCCATCCTAATCCAGGTTTCCATCAACATCATTATTAATCCAACCCAACCTTTCAGATCCAAGTTATTTTTGAGAAAATCTAACCCTTGACTGTAATTCCCGAGCGATGTCCAATACCGCGGACACGGCTATTCGAATAGATTGTACACTCTGCAGAGGTTATGCACTTTACCCACAAGATATAGTCAAACACCACAAAGGCAAGTTCCCGTAACAAAGTCTTTCGGAAACTTCTACCAATACAAGTGGTCCTCCCCGGTTATTGCACACTAACCCTTCCCTTAGCTAAGGCGAAGTTTAGGCCAATCAACCGTTAGATGGGTACCTGGCCTCACTCCAGACGCTCCCCGTACAACTTACACAAAGGGTGTAGTTGACCTCCTGAGGTCCCACAGGTACGTTATTAGCAACTTAGTCAACTAGGTCCGTCCCATTACAGACATGTGGTTGCACGTTAGACCCAGTTCAAAGGCTTGCAAGGTTAAGTCCTTAGAGTGACCAGGGCAAGACTACCCGAAGAACCAAATCAACATCCCCAATGCCACAACTGGCCCACCTGATTATTCTTGCCACATGCCCCGGTCGAAAAACTATTTATCAAACCCCAGTTGATTACCATGCACCACGTGCCATCAACATCACATGATTCCTTTCCAAAACAGGTTCAATATATCATTAAGTCAATATTAACATTTGATTGTCCAAAATCAAGTCATGAGCACGTAGCAGGTCTAAGTAGTATACTACAACGGTCTAAAACCCATGTTGGCAATTTAATAATGTCCAACTAGTAAACCACATCTAGGGTGACAAGGGGTCATGGCACATACTTAAGTAATCAAGTTGTCATACAGCAATTTGGCATTTATCTAATTCCCATATTTAAATAAAGTATTTTCTAATTGAATTAGCATGCAATAAGTTAAATCAAAATAGATTTCGAAATAGGATCAACATGGTCAAAGCACAACTTGCCTTCAAAAAGTACTTGTTCTTGGTCTTGAGTTGGATCCTGAGCCAATACTTCCCCTTCGAATCCTTCCGGCACTTCAACGTCTACTCGTAAAGCGTGCAAATAGCAATACACGAATAAACAATAGGCAAAAAGTGTCCAAACATCCAAATAAAATCCATAAACAGAGAGAACATAATTTTATGAATTTTTAGAAACTAGAATCGTCAAATTTGGAGTTAAAATGCAAAAGTTATGATTATTTAAAGTTTAAATAATCAATTAAATAATTTTACAGAGAAAAACTTTAGTCCAAAAATTAAATAAAATTCATATTTAGGTAGATCTCAATTTTATGAATTTTTAGAAATTTGAATCGTTCAAATCGGAGTTGAAACGCAAAAGTTATAAGCGTTTGAAGTTTTGAAATTCAAATCAATTATTAAACCGAATTATTAAATCATTTTCCTTTTCGGAAATTATTTATTGCGTCAGCAGTGACACGTGTCAGCATCTGATTGGTCCACGTGGACTTGCTGACGTCAGCGCCGGCCGAACCCACCGATGACGTCAGCATGACGTCATCGGCCACGTGGCACCACCCGGGTGCTACCACGTGTCCTGGTCCATGGACACGGCCCACGCGCGGCTCGGGTCCATGGTGGATCCGGCGCACGGCTTGGTGCGACTGACATGCGGGCCCGCATGTCAGCGGCCCACGTGCGCTCGCACGGTGCGGCGCTAAAGCTACGTGGCATAATCAGGGCCGTTCGATTCGGATCGGACGGTCCAGATCTATCTAAACGCGTGACAGAAGAAACCACGAGGCTCAATCACCACCGTTGGATCTAGATCCAACGGTCCTTAGTAGATCCAACCGTTTGAGCTGAATCTAATCTACACCGCCCGATTTAGATCTGACGGCCAGGATTAGATCCGGCGCTAGGAACAGTAACGGCGACGTGGCCTCACCTCAACCGACAGATGGAGATCGAACGGGCGAGGGAGCTCCCGAGCGTCGATGGCGAGGTGGCGGCGCTGACCAGGACCGAGGAAGACGACCACGGCAACGGCGTTTCCACGCGCTCTCCGGCGAGGTGAGTGATCCCGGTGCGTCTCGGTGAGGGTTTTGGATCCGGCTTGGTGTCGACGAGCGGCGCCGGATACGAAAGACAATGAAACCACCGTGGAGACCCAACCAACTCCGGCGAGCAATCAGGCACGAACGGCGGCGGCTAGGGTTTCGGGAGGTGGGGCAAAAGGTGCGCACGGTTGAAGCGGACCTCAGAGGCGGCGCGGAGCTTTAAATAGCCTCGGCATGCGCGCGTAGGGCGGAACCCTATGCCCACACGGCGGAGCAGTCCGAGCCGGATCCGGCCGGGGAAGACGATGCCTCCACCGTCCACATGGCGTGATCCACGGCCACGATGGCCTGGCGCGCACGGATCCGGATCGGATCCGATCGAACGGTGCAGCGCGAATCCTGACCGTTGGATCTTGATCCGACGGTCCACAATGGTTAGGGTTTGGACGCGGTTCGACCGAATCGCGTGGCTCGGGTCGGACTCGAGTCTGACTCGGACTCGAGTCCGGTCGGATGAATAGTACTTGACCCGACTCGATTTTCCAGCGATTTAATAATTAAAATAATTTCCAGTAATTTATTTAATTCATTAAAAATAGCAAAAGACTCAGAAAAATTCCAGAAAAATTCCGAAAAATATTTTAGGGCATTTGGGACTCAAATAAAATATTTCCGACAAAACTTTATTTAACAAAATAAATTCTTTAATTATTTTAAAATGGAATAAATTCAAATAAATTCCAAATAAATCCAAATAAATTCCAGAAAATTCCAAAAATTCACCAAAGTGCCAAATCACACATGAATTTAAGAAAAGCAAAATTTTGGGGTGTTACAAACCTCCCCCTTAATGTAATCTCGTCCCCGAGATTCAGGGCTTACTAAAGGAATAGGTTCGGAAACTCTTTCTTCAAATCCTCTTCGCGTTCCCAAGTCGCTTCGCTTTCTTCATGATTGCTCCACTGAACTCTACAGAAATGGGTTGATTTATTTCTGGTCTCTCGATCCATAGTGTCCAAAATCTTCACGGGATGCTCCTTGTAAGTCAAATCTTCTTGCAACTCAATTGACTCTAGCGGTGTCTGTTCCTCAGGTACTCGGAGACACTTCTTCAACTGGGACACATGGAATACGTCATGTACTCCTGCTAACGACTGTGGCAACTCCAGCTGATAAGCAACTTCGCCTCTGCGGCTCAAAATCTTAAATGGTCCAACATAACGGGGTGCGAGTTTCCCTTTGGCATGGAACCTCTTAACTCCTCTGAGCGGCGTGACTCTGAGATACACGAAATCTTCTAGTTCAAAATTCAGGTCTCGGCGACGGTTGTCCGCATAACTCTTATGTCGTGATTGGGCTATCTTCAACCTTTCCCTGATCATGGCAATCTGTTCTTCAGCTTCTTGAAGAATATCAGGCCCAAAGACACGGCGTTCGCCGGTCTCATTCCAATTCAATGGCGTCCGACAGGGTCGACCATACAGTGCCTCAAAAGGTGACATCTGTAAACTAGCTTGGTAACTATTGTTGTAACTGAACTCGGCATACGGCAAACTCTTATCCCAAGAGGTAGCATACGCCAATGCACATACTCTTAAAATATCCTCCAGAATCTGGTTGACTCTTTCGGTCTGTCCATCCGTCTATGGATGATAGGCGGTACTGAAGTTCAAACGGGTTCCCATGGCTTCATGCAACTTATTCCAGAACCTTGAGGTAAATTGGGTACCTCTGTCCGATACAATCCTCTTCGGCACTCCGTGCAAACAGACGATCCTGATCATGTACAACTCTGCTAACTTATCTCCCGAGTAAGTGGTCTTCACGGGGATAAAATGGGCTACTTTGGTCAAGCGATCCACTATAACCCATATGGAGTCATAACCTCCTTGAGTTTTAGGCAAACCGGTAATAAAATCCACTCTGATTTCCTCCCACTTCCACTCAGGTATTTTCAGCGGCTGTAGCAATCCTGCTGGTCTCTGATGCATTGCCTTGACTCTCTGGCATACGTCGCACAATGCAACATGCTCGGCAACTTCACGCTTCATGCTTGGCCACCAGAATCTTTCCTTCAAATCCTGATACATCTTGGCACTTCCTGGGTGAATTGAATACTTGGAGTCATGGGCTTCTTCCAAAATCAGTTGCTTTAATTCCTTCTTGTTGGGCACACAAATCCGATCCTTCATCCATAACGTGCCTTGCTCATCCAACTTGAAGTCCTCTGCCTTGCCTTCTTCCTTGATGGACTTAATCCTGCGGATCTTGTCATCATCCTTCGCCCTTCCCGGATCTGATCCTCTAGGGTAGGCTTCACTTCCAATGCGGCCAAGAATCCGCTAGGTACCACCTCAATCTTCATTCTCTGAAAATCCTCACATAACTCATCCAGACTTGTGGCTAGCAACATACTCACGGTATGGCTTTTCCGACTCAAGGCATCGGCAACTACGTTGGCCTTCCCGGGATGGCAATGGATTCCAACATTGTAGTCCTTGATCAACTCTAACCATCTCCTCTGCCTCATGTTCAGATCCGACTGGGTGAATATGTACTTAAGACTCTTATGGTCCGTGTATACTTCACATCTGTTTCCAATCAGATAGTGACGCCATATCTTCAAGGCATGCACTACGGCAGCTAACTCTAGGTCATGTGTCGGATAATTTTCCTCATGCGGCCTCAACTGCCTTGATGCATAAGCGACGACCTTCCCATTCTTCAGACAAGACACATCCAAGTCCTTGGCGCGATGCGTCACAATAAATATCAAAGCTTTGATTAACATCCGGTAGAACTAACACCGGCGCTGATGTCAATCACTTCTTCAGCTCCTGAAATCCTTTCTCACATTCTGGCGTCCATGCAAACTTCTTCTCCTTTTTCAGCAATTGCGTAAGAGGTTTCGCAATTGTCGAAAAGCCTTCAATGAAACGGCGATAGTATCCTGCCATTCCAAGGAAACTTCGATCCGGGTCACGCCTTGGTGCTCCCAATGTAACACAGCTTCTACCTTGCTTGGATCAACGGCGACTCCTTCTGCGGTCATTACATGTCCGAGGAATTCTACCTTGTCCTTCCAAAAATCACATTTGCTGAACTTGGCGAAGAGTTGCTGTTCCCTCAGCTTTTCCAATACTCGCCTCAAGTGTTCGGCATGCTCATCCTCTGTCTTGGAGTAGATTAGGATATCATTTATGAACACGACAACAAACTTGTCCAAATATTCCATGAACACCTTATTCATCATATTCATGAAATATGCTGGTGCATTCGTTAGACCAAAGGACATAACTGTAAACTCGTAATGTCCATATCTTGACGAGAATGCAGTCTTCGGAATATCTTCTGATCGGATCTTCAACTGATGGTATCCCGATCTCAGATCAATCTTGGAGAAAACTCCGGCTCCTCTCAGCTGATCAAACAAATCATCAATCCTGGGTAGCGGGTACTTATTCTTTACGGTGACTTCAGTGAGTGCACGGTAGTCAATGCACATCCTGAAACTCCCGTCTTTCTTCTTGACAAACAAAACGGGTGCTCCCCACGGCGACGAGCTCGGTCTGATAAATCCTTTCTCCATTAACTCTTCTAGCTGTTTCTTCATCTCTACCAACTCCTCGGTGGACATCCGATAGGGTCTCTTTGCTATCGGTCTTTGTACAGTACAAGCTCTATCACAAACTCTATGTCCCTGTCTGGCGGCATACCAGGTAGATCTTCTGGAAAAACATCTGGGTACTCATTCACTACTGAGACATCCTCTATGCTGATTGTCTTGGTACTGTTAACCATCATCTGTCCATCTCTAACTGCAGTGGCTTGAAATTCCACTTTCTTTCCACACGGGCTCTCAACTAAGATAGTCCTTCGTCCACAGTCCAATACGGCCTTGTGCTTGGACAACCAATCCATTCCCAAAGTGACATCTAAGGTCTGGGTCTCCAAAATAATAAGGTTCGCTAGGAACTCTATTCCATCTATTAGTATTCTCACCCCGGAACATCCTACTTTCGTTCGGAGTTCGGAACCAGGGGTTTGAACTAAAAGCATGCACTTAAGTCTTGCAATCTCCAATTCATTTTTAGCAGCAAAGCCTTGCGAAACAAACGAATGTGAAGCTCCAGAGTCAAACAAAACTGTTGCAGGTACTGAGTTAACAAGTAACTTACCCAGTACGACGTCCGTAGCATTCTGCAGGGCATCTGCGGTGACATGGTTGACTCGGCCTCTCACCACGATGCAGGGTGTGGCTCTGGTCTTTGGCGTCCTAGCTGGGGTGGTTCCTAGATTGAAGCGAACTGGGGTCACTCCTGTTGTCTTCTTTGGACAACTGTTGGCAAAGTGTCCTGGCTCGTTGCAGTTGTAGCAGCGTCTCACTGTTCCTTGCTAACTGCCTAGAGCAGCGTTTCTAGCTGGGGCTGGGGTCTGATAGTTTTGATTGACGGGTCTTGGTGCTGGTGACGGTGTCCTTGTTGCATTTTGTGGCTGGAATCTGAAAAACTGATTTGGTGCAACTCTCAGACGCTGTTGCGTTCCCTGGCGTGATCCCTGCTATTGAATCCTGCGCTTCCTGTTCTCATCCAGTTCCTTGCGCTTGTCCTCAAGAATAAGCGCCTTATTCACCAACTCTTGGAAATCTGGAAAGGTGTGGGTGATCAGTCCTACTTGTAGTCCTGAGTTAAGTCCCTTCATGAAGTGAGACTGTCTGGCTTTATCTGTTGCTACATCCTCAGGTGCGTAGCGTGCCAGCTGTGTGAACTTGTTCAGGTAGTCGGCCACTCGCTCATTACCTTGCTTCAGTGCTCTGAACTCCTCCTTCTTAAGATCCATGATTCCTTCAGGCACGTGATACTGACGGAATGCAGCTGTGAACTCTTCCCAAGTGATGTCCTGAGGATTCTCTTGCGTGGCACAGAAGTTCTCCCACCATTCAGCTGCTGTTCCTTCCAACTGATGAGAAGCGTAGAGTACCTTCTCATTTCCCATGCATTGAGCAATGTGTAGCTTCCTCTCAATTGACCTTAACCAATCATCGGCCTCTAATGGATTGGCATTCCCAGAGAAAGTGGGTGGGTGAGTTCTCATGAACTCTGACAGTCTTGTATTCTGGCGTTGTCCCTGATTAACTTGATTAGCTGTGGCCTGAGCAGTGACGTGCTGCATCTGTTGCATCATAGCATGCATCAACTGAGTCTGAGCAGCGAGAAAAGCTCCGAAATTCTGCATATCCAGTGGCGGTGCTGGTGCTCCATCATTAGGGTTTTCTGCTGGGCGAGAACCACTTCCATTGCCTCCAAAGTTTCCGCGGGTGTTCACCATCTGCCGATTTGCTCTAGGTTTTAGAGATGAGAGGGAAACAAGAATAGACAAGTAATATGGAACTTATGCGGGGCGAAAGGTGTAGCTTTAAGGTCTAACTTTATTATTGATATCAATAACTTGGTATGGTTGCTTACAATGTCTAGGGCCTTGCAACACATACTGCACACTCAGCAAGCAATGAAAATCCAATCGATCTAACACTGGAGTCTAACGCCTAAAGGGTGACTCTTTATTCTATGACGCGACTCGGCGAAGGAGTCTCACTATAGAACCTACGTTCACTCATCGAGAAAACCTCCACGGCCTGGGTACGGATGCTGCGGCATAGGCGCGAAACGATTGCCATGTCCCGCAACTGTGTCATCTATGGTAGTCGAAGAAGCAGTGTCCTCATCGAGATCTGACTCCTCCGGATCTGGCTCGTGTAGCTCGAGTACTGGCTCTGGTTCTGGTCCGTACAAAGCCATCTCCAACTCGTCAATTCTTCGCAGAAGGTGTGACACATACTCTTGAGCTTCCCGCCATCTGTTCTTCTCTGTTGTGATCTCCTTGCGGGCCTTCTGTAGCTCCTTGCTTGTATCATCGAGTACATCCTCCTGGGCGACAACAAGTCGTGCCAACTGTGTAACCATGGCATCCTCATCCTGAATCGCCTTCGGGTCAAGAAGGTTATTGCTGCGCGGGTGATAACGGAACACCGTGCTCTCCAACTCTCTGGCGTAGATACGAGTAATGTGTCGCATTGCTCGTCGTGATACTTCTTGGATACCCATCTGCATTGTAGACCTCCTGGCAGTGCAGTGTATCGGGCGATTGCCTGGGCCCTTCTTCCTAGCAGGTACCACAATCCTCACGTCACAAGCCTTGATCAATCCTGCTTGTCTGATTACTTCCACTTGGTATTGCGGCTTCTCAAAATCTCCGAGAGTCTGTAGCATACGCCAAAGTTCTGCGGCGTGACCAACCTCTAGATCGACGTAGTTGAACTCTCCCTCCATCTGTCACAAGAGTGCTCACGTAAGAACTCGAAATTTTTAAATCGTGACAAGGTAAGGAAAAATTCATCAAGACACAAGAAAAGAAAGAGTGGGATAAGTCGAGATGTCATCTCTTGTCTTGACAAATTTTTAGCTTTAGAAAATAGGTTTTATCCTCACTACGACCTTTCTAGCTAGGGTTGAGCCTACGGTCAGTATGGCTCTGATACCACCTCTGTCGGGACCCCGAATTTGCAAATCCGGACCCTCTGTGTATTCAGCACTAGTCCAGGAACGCGCTAGTGCACACAGTCTTAACATCGGTAAATATCACAATCATACCACTCGATACTAATAAAGTACTTTATTTAAATAGTCAAACTGGTTACTTGACCTTATGGTCAAGTTACAAATGTATGATTTCGCAGGCTAAACTTATTAGGAGGAAATAGTAGCAAGAAAAATAAGATAACATCGTGGCGCCATC
This sequence comes from Rhipidocladum racemiflorum, assembly GCA_036346355.1. Taxonomy (NCBI): domain Eukaryota; kingdom Viridiplantae; phylum Streptophyta; class Magnoliopsida; order Poales; family Poaceae; genus Rhipidocladum; species Rhipidocladum racemiflorum. The sequence goes on along the minus strand of CM070592.1, from coordinate 9,942,415 downwards.
CAAGATACCACAAGCAACCGACCGGCTCGCTCCTAAGTAGACGGTTCCTCTTGGAGCTCCTCCTCCAAAGCCGTGTAGTCTCCTCTTCAACTGGTGTTGTATTGAGGCAAGGGTGAGTACTTGGTACTCAGCAAGTCATGCACAGAATGCAAGCTAATATACTATATGCATGGCTTGGTACAAAGGAATAGCTCAAGGTATATTTGAAGTAAACAGCATTTGACAAGTAACATAAGTAGATTCGAAAGCAGTAGTAACAAGTGTAGTATAATTAACTTTTCAAGGAGTTTAATCAACATCTTTCCCATCCTAATCCAGGTTTCCATCAACATCATTATTAATCCAACCCAACCTTTCAGATCCAAGTTATTTTTGAGAAAATCTAACCCTTGACTGTAATTCCCGAGCGATGTCCAATACCGCGGACACGGCTATTCGAATAGATTGTACACTCTACAGAGGTTATGCACTTTACCCACAAGATACAGTCAAACACCACAAAGGCGAGTTCCCGTAACAAAGTCTTTCGGAAACTTCTAACAATACAAGTGGTCCTCCCCGGTTATTGCACACTAACCCTTCCCTTAGCTAAGGCGAAGTTTAGGCCAATCAACTGTTAGATGGGTACCTGGCCTCAGCCCCGGTACGCTCCCCCGTACAACTTACACAAAGGGTGTAGTTGACCTCCTGAGGTCCCACAGGTACGTTATTAGCAACTTAGTCAACTAGGTCCGTCCCATTACAGACATGTGGTTGCACGTTAGACCCAGTTCAAAGGCTTGCAAGGTTAAGTCCTTAGAGTGACCAGGGCAAGACTACCCGAAGAACCAAATCAACATCCCCAATGCCACAACTGCCCACCTGATTATTCTTGCCACATGCCCGGTCGAAAAACTATTTATCAAACCCCGCTTGATTACCATGCACCACGTGCCATCAACATCACATGATACCTTTCCAAAACAGGTTCAATATATAATTAAGTCAATATTAACATTTGATTGTCCAAAATCATGTCATGAGCACGTAAGTGTGTCTAAGCAGTATACTACAACGGTCTAAAACCCATGTTGGCAATTTAATAATGTCCAACTAGTAAACCACATCTAGGGTGACAAGGGGTCATGGCACATACTTAAGTAATCAAGGTGTCATACAGCAATTTGGCATTTATCTAATTCCCATATTTAAATAAAGTATTTTCTAATTGAACTAGCATGCAATAAGTTAAATCAAAATAGATTTCGAAATAGGATCAACATGGTCAAAGCACAACTTGCCTTCAAAAAGTACTTGTTCTTGGTTTTGAGTTGGATCCTGAGTCAATACTTCCCCTTCGAATCCTTCCGGCACTTCAACGTCTACTCGTAAAGCGTGCAAATAGCAATACACGATTAAACAATAGGCAAAAAGTGTCCAAACATCCAAATAAAATCCATAAACAGAGAGAACATAATTTTATGAATTTTTAGAAACTAGAATCGTCAAATTTGGAGTTAAAATGCAAAAGTTATGATTATTTAAAGTTTAAATAATCAATTAAATAATTTTACAGAGAAAAACTTTAGTCCAAAAATTAAATAAAATTCATATTTAGGTAGATCTCAATTTTATGAATTTTTAGAAATTTGAATCGTTCAAATCGGAGTTGAAACGCAAAAGTTATAAGCGTTTGAAGTTTTGAAATTCAAATTAATTATTAAACCGAATTATTAAATCATTTTCCTTTTCGGAAATTATTTATTGCGTCAGCAGTGACACGTGTCAGCATCTGATTGGTCCACATGGACTTGCTGACGTCAGCGCCGGGTGCTACCACGTGTCCTGGTCCATGGACACGGCCCACGCGCGGCTCGGGTCCATGGTGGATCCGGCGCACGGCTTGGTGCGACTGACATGCGGGCCCGCATGTCGGCGACCACGTCTTCGCCGCGATCGCGGCACTAAAGCTACGTGGCATAATCAGGGCCGTTCGATTCGGATCGGACGGTCCAGATCTATCTAAACGCGTGATAGAAGAAACCATGAGGCTCAATCACCACCGTTGGATCTAGATCCAACGGTCCTTAGTAGATCCAACCGTTTGAGCTGAATCTAATCTACACCGCCCGATTTAGATCTGACGGCCAGGATTAGATCCGGCGCTAGGAACAGTAACGGCGACGTGGCCTCACCTCAACCGACAGATGGAGATCGAACGGGCGAGGGAGCTCCCGAGCATCGATGGCGAGGTGGCGGCGTCGGCTGACCAGGACCGAGGAAGACGACCACGGCAACGGCGTTCCACGCGCTCTCCGGCGAGGTGAGTGATCCCGGTCGGTGCGTCTCGGTGAGGGGGTTTTGGATCCGGGCTTGGTGTCGACGGAGCGGCGCTGGATACGGCGAAAGACAGCGGAAACCACCGTGGAGACCCAACCAACTCCGGCGAGCAATCAGGCACGAACGGCGGCGGCTAGGGTTTCGGGAGGTGGGGCAAAAGGTGCGCACGGTTGAAGCGGACCTCAGAGGCGGCGCGGAGCTTTAAATAGCCTCGGCATGCGCGCGTAGGGCGGAACCCTATGCCCACACGGCGGAGCAGTCCGAGCCAGATCCGGCCGGGGAAGACGATGCCTCCACCGTCCACGTGGCGCGATCCACGGCCACGATGGCCTGGCGCGCACGGATCCGATCGAACGGTGCAGCGCGGATCCTGACCGTTGGATCTTGATCCGACGGTCCACAATGGTTAGGGTTTGGACGCGGTTCGACCGAATCACGTGGCTCGGGTCGGACTCGAGTCTGACTCGGACTCGAGTCCGGTCGGATGAATAGTACTTGACCCGACTCGATTTTCCAGCGATTTAATAATTAAAATAATTTCCAGTAATTTATTTAATTCATTAAAAATAGCAAAAGACTCAGAAAAATTACAGAAAAATTCCGGAAAATATTTTAGGGCATTTGGGACTCAAATAAAATATTTCCAGCAAAACTTTATTTAAAAAAAATAAATTCTTTAATTATTTTGAAATGGAATAAATTCAAATAAATTCCAAATAAATCCAAATAAATTCCAGAAAATTCCAAAAATTCACCAAAGTGCCAAATCACACATGAATTTAAGAAAAGCAAAATTTTGGGGTGTTACACACAAGCATATTAACATTTACAATTTAAAAACATGACATTTCAAATTTAAATTTAAAATTTTCAAAACTTCATAAATTTTTCGAAGCCTCTCATGTATTTCCCTATCTTCAAAATATGGGTTGTACTCGTGTCCCTGGGAATTGGGGCTGAGGAGGCAAATTTAGAGGCCTCCTAATTTTAGGGGCTTGAGTTGGGGCCCCCTGGGAATTGGGGCTGAGGAGGCAAATTTAGGGGCCCCCTAATTTTAGGGGCTTGAGTTGGGGCCCTGCTGGATCTGTTTTTTTACTACACTCCCTATTTTAAGGTTTAGGGGCTGGTTTAGGGGCTCTGCTGGAGATGCTCTAACCGTTTGACATAATTTTTGAATGATTTTCTCATTGTGGCATAATTTTTCTTCCCATTTTGACCGATTTTGACAGAAAAAATTTCTTAAAATTAAACTATTATGAAAGTACAATTCGAGATGAATGTACACATATTATTTTCATGCATGTAATATAAATATTTATAAAGATATTCATAGCTAAAGTTTCAAAATTTTGACTACACATATCTCAAACCGACAAGTTTTTGCGAGCTGGAGAGAGCATCATCTCTTGTCTTTCAATGTTGTTAAGTGAGGTATCTAAGTTGCTTTCTATTACACTTTTTTTAAATTAAAAAATTCAATCTAAAGTTACTACTCCCTCCGGTCTTCAAAAATGCCGACGTTTTGGACATAGTGATGGCCAATTTTCAAAACTTTGACTATTGATATATTTTTAAATATTTAAATTGGATACGTGAAAATTATATGTGTACATTCATCTCGAATCATACTTTCATAATTTTTCTTCTGATTTTCTCCTGATTTTCACGGTCCAATCGAATGTTTCTCGAAGCCATTTTTTTAACGATTTGCACATTGTGGCGTAATTTTTTTGAACGTTTTTTTTATGTTTCATAAATTTTTTTGGATATTTCAATTTAACAGTAGAGGCGGCGGAGCTTCAAGAAGGGGGAGGTAAAACATTATATATTATATTAATAATTCATTACATAAAACATTACATATCATATTAATAATTCATAATATGAAACATTACATATTATATTAATTAATTACAATATATATAATATACATAGCGACGCATGGGTGGTGGCTGGCGCGATCACCCATACCACCACTCATCGTCGCTGCCGGGGGGGGGGGGGGGCTGTCGTCGCCGGAGTCGTCGTCAGGAGGGGGGCGGTCGTCGTCGTCGTGGTGGATGACGTCTTCATCATCTTCATCCTCGTCTGACGACGTCGCGCTCCCCGAGCGGACCCAACCCTCCTCATCCTCCTCCTCCTCCTCCCGCTCCTCCTCCTCCTCGTCCTTCTCCCGAGGTGGTGATGATGGCGCGCCAGAGGGAGAAGAAGGAGAAGCTACCATAGTTAAAAAAAATGGGCTAACTACCGATCATCAATACATCTACCTCCTCACTCGATCTGATGGTTTTATAGGAGGCTAGATCGGAAAACAAGAATTCAGATGAACACGAATTAAGAGTTTCATCGTAAAGGCGCGCGGGATTGATCAGCGGTGTGGGAGACGAAGCGCATTAGTACCGGTCAAACACAACAACCGGTGCTGATGTGCTCACATCAGTACCGGTTGGTTACACCAACCAGTACTAAGCAGCATAGGAGCCGAGGAGGCTGCTTAGCACCGGTTGGTTTAACCAACCGGTACTGATAACACGAACATTAGTACCGGTTGTTTACATCAAGCGGTGCTAAGAACCCTCCTCGGCTCCTGTGATGCTTAGTACGGGTTGGTGTAACCAACCGGTACTGATGTGAGAATATCAACACCGGTTAGTATTTAAAACCGGTACAGATGATCCCCCCGAACCTGTAGAGCGTTGAACCGGGATTGATGTAAATGTTAGTCCCGGTTCATGCATAACCGTTACTGATGGGCTGGTATGGAAGGCCAGATCTGTAGTAGTGTACCTTAGCTTCTCCCAGATCTTTCATATCAAATTTCTCTGATAGGAAAGACTTGACCTCATTGATCACATCAATATTTGTGCCAAAGATCGGTATATTGACCACATAAAGACACAATAAAACTCCTTCACCAACACCATAGCGATAGTATACACATCTATCAGCCTCATTAATGGCAAAGCTCGCAGAAGTCAAAGTGGTGTCAAACTTCTCATGCCATTGCTTAGGTGCTTGTTTCAGGCCATACAAAGATTTCAATAATTTGCACATCTTGCTCTCTTGACCCTTTACTACAAACCCATCAGGTTGTTCCATGTAAATTTCCTCATCTAACTCTCCATTAAGGAAAGCTATCTTCACGTCCATCTGATGAACGAGAAGGCCATATGAGGCAGCTAGGGAAAATAGTACTCGAATGGTGGTCATTCTAGCAACAGGTGAATAAGTAACAAAGAAATCTTCGCCTTCCTTTTGGGTGTAACCCTTAGCCACAAGCTGAGCCTTGTACATCTCAATAGTACCATCAGGCCTAAGTGAAGGATCATGATGTGATCCATTCATTGTGTGATGAGTATTTGACATGATTAATACTTGATTTGAGTTTTAAAGATGGAATGATTTTTGGTGTTTGACTTATTTTGGCCTTTGATGAAGTTCATTCACTTTTTGACCTAAAAGCTTTTTCCTTCTACGCTGGACCAAAATTCCAAGAAATAGTAAGTTTTCACTCTTACGTCGGACCATTGCGCCGTTCCAACTTTTAGTCCGCCGTGAATATGCTTTTGAGGCCGATTTTGCTTTGGCATCGGACCGGTTTTTGTGTTTGCGCCGGACCAAACTTTCTCACCGCCCGGGCCATGTAACATGCCATGTATGCAAATATGCCAACATCATAATTAACTTGTACATTAACACATGGCATCATAACATAATAAGCATACTCATCATATCATTGGCAATCATTAAAGCATGGCAAGTGATCATGTCATATAAGCAATTTCATATAGTCTCAACTAGCAACCTACAAACCGCTATCCATTACAATACACTTGCCTCAACCACGGGCAACGGATTGGCGGGAAGTAGAAGGCACCCCCGGGGTCACACCACCTGCACATAGGTACCACACACTCACAATCATGTCCACAAAACAGTACGCAAACCCTCATCTACCCCGACATTGCCAACTACTCGCAAAACCCAAAAAAAGAGGTTCTGTCCCGTAGGGACAGCAGCATTCCAAAAGGCATAACTTGGGTTCTGGGACTCCGAATCAATTAAACGAGTACATCCTCGCGTAGCTTAGGAAATTTACTAACTTTTTCTAAGTATATGGAAAGACTGATTTGGACTCTAAAGTGGTTTAATCTACAGAATACCGTGATCCGTTCCAATCACGTCACAGATTTTAACACGCTCGGTAAAACAGCCATAACTTTCAAACGGATGATAGTAATTGGACGTTCTTTATACCCACGGAAAGATATTGAAATTACCTACAACTTCATAAACAGGTGGCCGACCAAATTCGGAATCTAAATTGGTGAAAAACTAAACCCTATGTCGACTGCTCATGCTGTCCAAAACAGAGAACGTGGCAACTTCTAGATCTAATCTAGTCTACTCAATTCCAGCACCACCAATTGATCTAAAAACATGATAATGATCCTTATAACAGTACCTAGATCAACCCCAAGGTTTCCCATGGCCATACCTTCGCCCAACGACCGAAAACCCAACGAAAGTCCTCCCGGATCGCTCCTCGCTCCTCGCTCCAACGGATGGATCTTTGAGGTGCAGGGGTGGGGAGGCTACCCTAGGGCAGCAAGGGGGTGGAGGAGAGGTGGTAGAGAGGTGGGGAGCAAAGGGGGCAAGGGGAGGGGGCGCACGGCCAAAAGGGGAGAGGGGGGTGCGGCTAGGGCACAAGTGGGGGTTGTGGGGGCGCACAAGGGTGGGTGGGGCACAATAAGGGGCAGGGGAAGCGCCTCTTACCAGCCCCAAACAGGATTCCTAATCCTAAATGGACTCATACTCCATCCCACCAAAGCCCACAACCCCTTCTTTTAGGCCCAAACTTCCCCGGAAAGGCCCAAACTCCCGAAAACGGCCCAGAAACGCAATTAAACCTCATTCCATATGGTTTTAACCTCCAATACCTTATTTCATAATGTTTTTAACCTCATCATGCACATTAAATAAGGTTACGACACTCCGTGGTGTCACATTCTGCCCCCCTTCAACAGGATTCGACCTCGAATCTAAAACGCACCAAAACGCAACCCATCAAAATGTAACACCCTACAAATCTAAACTGTCGTACAAGAAAATTTCGACAGCATCTCTCCTAAAATTAGGACAAAACGGAAGCGACAACAAGATTCATAATAACCATTATAAACAGGAATAACATAAAAGCATCAATACTAGAGATAACAAGTCTAAATCAACCAGAAAACAAACATAAACGTAAAACAGCTCCAAAGAGGACATCAACAGGTCTATGATTAATAAAATTTCAGCAAGCTAATGAATTATTAAATGCACTAGTCCATGTGATTCGTGATGACCCCGGAGGGTTGATTGTGCTACTAAGCCCACCCTTCAAGCTTACGACTCGCGAGAACTACCTGAAAACAACAAAATAACAAGGGGTGAGATTGGGTAATCTCAGCAAGCGGAACAACTTCTAACGAATAACATAGCCACAGTAAAACTAGCATACCAAATTCCTCATGTCCAATACCACATTATAGAGTCCACACAACCTCAGTAAAATGCATATGATTGTTCACATGCTTATGCCATGATCCTCCTCACCGTGCCCTTTCTCAGGAACACACGGTGTTGTACCGGTACGGTCGCGCACGCTGGCGTCGACAAACTTCCAATGCATGATTATGCAGTTAATGCTTCATGCATAAATACATTCATAACTTCCCACTCTGAATTCACATGCTTGCATACCATCAAATAACATGGATAGAATGCGAACATCATTGAGATAGAATATCTCCACAATTCATCTTGCAAACAACATCTTTCTTCATTCTTACTCATGATTCAAAAGCCAAACAACCACATCACAATGCAGGATAGGATATTGTAATCTCATAAACAAGTAGTTAAACCATGTAGGTGTGCTGCAATTAAGGTTTATATTGAAGACTAAACAAATAGCGAGTTATAGTTTAGCAAGACCGCTACTTCCACTTGCCTTTACCAACGTGGATGACGAACCTAGTTGCGTCCAGAAGGGGCACCACCTGTACAAGTATTATTTCAGTACATAGCGACATCACAAATGATCACACAACTCGAACACACGCTTCCTAATCCCCGTTCCCTTCTTAAGCGCCAAAAACCCCAATCTGTCCGGGTCAAACAGCAGCACCCTCTCTTCACAATTTCGTATCTTTTTTTATACAGATCATAAAAATACAAAAAAATTACAGTAGCTAGATATTGACGAGATATACAACTTTCATGAAGATCACAAATTTCAATTCCACTGTTAAATATGACTAAACAAACGTCCAACACAGTGGACAAAATCTGTTTCCAGATTCTGTCCGTCATCTTGCAACAGCGATAACTCTCAGATAGACGACCCAAAAATTCTGAAAAAATTACAGAAGCTAGATCTCGACGTTATCTACAACTTTCTAGTTATAGGTTTTTGCAGGAAAAATCGTCTATGCCACGTAAAATGCGAAACAATCCGCGCTGCACAATCTTCCCTTCCAAAAACAGCACCACGTGAACATCTACCCTTCTCCCCCATCAAGATCCATCTAAATCACTCACCACCAGATCTAATACACTCCTAATCCCTAGGTAGAACAGGGGTAAAATATTGGGAATTTTACCTTGAGTTCTCCCTTGAGAACCCACGAAAAACGCGCGACGATTCCCGAAACGGAAATCTGCTCGTCCTCCACGCCTCCACGGATCCTCTTCTCGCTTGCTCCTTCGCATTTCGCGGTGGATCTTGAGCCACCACGCAAGGGGAGGAAGAGGAGGGGTGGTGTGGCTGCTAGGGGAGGAAGGGGGGCGCCCTAGGGCTTTTGGGGGGGTGACACCCCTTTTATAAGGTGGGCCGGCCCACTAGGGGAAAAGAGAGAGAGGTGGGGAGGGGATTCGCAGCCCAGGCCCAGGTTTTCCTCGGCCCACTGTTTCTAGCCCGACAACTCCAAATTTAATATTAATACGCCGGATAAACTTCAATTATTTCATCCCCCGACAAATCCTTCATTCCTCTCCCGAAACAAAACCAGGAAAAGGAACCCTAGAATCGCTCTGACGCTCTAAGGCATCACATTCTTCCCTCCTTAAAAGGATTCGTCCCCGAATCTACTCCTCTTTGCTACGGAACCTTAAAAAAGGAAGGCAAAATGGTAATCAACACTTTACCTTCAGCATCCTCAAAGAGTGTAGGATACTTCTTCCGCATCTGGTCCTCAAGTTCCCAAGTTGCATCCCGCTCAGACTAATTGGTCCACAAATCTTTCATTGGACACTAACACGAACTATTCCCCTATTAAATAAAGGACACCTATTAGGTGAATCTGGTATCGATCTGGAATCTCAACTCCCACTTCTCTCTTCAACCCGATCGCGAAACTCCGCATTCCAATCTCAACTCCTCTACGAGTTAGTTCGTCGCGTGCAGACGACGAACCATGTGAGACACAACGCTCTAGGTAAGTCTCTAAATCAACCCAAACACAAACTCCTATCTCCTACAAGTGATTGATCTTTTACAAAAAGAACCAATATCCACCCTTACCAACGACAGAGATATCCTACTTTACAACCAGGGTCCGTAAATCCGCAGAAACAATAACAACCGAACACAATCACTACGGTTGACACAAACTCGCTCGAACCCAGCGACAAAAGTTCCAAAAATTAATGTAATTACCTGCAACTTCCAAGTTGTCCACTACTAAATTAAGCAACCCCACCGAGGAACACATCAATGAAAACAATTCTCCAAAAAAAAGTTTGAATTGAGTCATACACAACCTTCTTTTACTCTTCACTTTTAAACTACTTACGATCAGCGACCCACACTAGTTTTCCCTTGTAAGAAGGTTTCGCCTTCACATTCTTCCACCCAAGGACCAGGGCAAGGAGTACAATCCTTGAATATACTCAACCATAACATAAACATTCATTTTCTTACCCCCAAGCTTGAACGTAAAAGAAATCTTAATTCTCACTAACACAACGAACGACAATCACCACCTTTAAACCAAAGGGCTGAAATTCACATACACGGGAACTCAACTTGGAAGAGGAACTCCATAGAACCAAAAACACCAAAAAAATTTTCTTCGGGGAGAAGCTCTATTCAAAAGAGAAACACCGCGAAAGTCTTCTGCAAATGCATTTCACTTTTACCAAAACAAATCATCTCACTTTTATCCAAGGCCAAGCCATTCAGAAAAAAGAAACCGATCAAGGAATTAAATGCTTCCACACAACCACCATCTCTTTTTCCTTAAAAAGGAACCAAACTCACTTCCCAACAGAAAAATTGTTTCAACCACGAATATCATTCATGTCACAACCAGAAGAATCGTCTCTTAAACAAAAACTGTCAAACACCTCACACCACAACACAACTCTAGCCCAAAATAGAAATACAAATATTTCCAGATCATGAAGTTCCAAATCTTACATTGGATTAGCTACTTCTTTTGATCAACAATGCAACCGATAACTCGACCTTGAAAACTACGGACACAGTCAAAGCATACATCCTTGAGCATAAATGTCGCATTCATAACTTAAGCTAGTTTTCTTATCAAAGATGAATGAATGACGATATTTAATAGAATAACATTCCAAAATCTCCACAAATTACTTCAAGGTTAATCATTCTTTTATCCTTGTTTTAAGCCTCGAAATTAACCCACATTTGGCAGAATCATTCTAAGTTTAGGGAAACTCTGAAACACAACACAAAGAATACTTTGACCGAAAGTATTCAACCCAAATATCAAACAAACAAACCAATCCATATGAATTTTTAAACATAAGTTCAACATAACTCCCGCCATCTATAGCATTCCACTACCCTTACCATTTAGATTTCAATATTCCCTATTTACTCATTGAGAAGGCCCATCAGGATTTAACAACAACTACACAACAAATTCTTACTCTTATTACCTTTTCCACAATTATAAATAAAGTTCACAGTGCTTATCAAAAACACATCCAACCAACACTACCTCATCAAGATCCCCACGGAGCAGCCTAACCTATATCATCATATTCTAAATTTGAAAGGCAGTGCTTCAACAAGTCTTTCATCATGATGAACCTATAAATTCCATACCACATACGCGTCAACATCTCGACAATGGAAATTTATTCACCTAAAAGATGACTCAACAAGTAAATATTATCTCAACAAGGCACCAATCGTAAATAGAAGTTTAAAACATACATTTATTAAGGACAAAATCACGCGTCATGCTAACTATCCCTGGTTCACTCCATCACAACATGTTACAATTTCCACCATTTTAACAAAGGTTTTCAACAATTAATCTAATCAGTTACCACCACTACTAAGTCATCAATATCAATAATTGGCATAATTGTAAAACAACAAATTGCTTTTAGTTACCCTATCCATAGGCTATGACAAACTGTCACTACACAACATACTCCAACTATGTAAAATAAATTGAATAATTTAAGCCATCCAAAGCTCTTGTAACAACAACGCTAAATTAAATTTAAATTTTTTTTAAATTTTTAATTTTTTTTTTTAGCTACCCTATACACAGGTTATAGCAAAATTGCCACTCCAAGACATACTCCAGCCCTTTTTTTTTAAAGTGAACTGAATAGGTGAAATCATCACAAAGCTCTTACGGCAATGGCAAAAACTTATGTCTTCCCAATTGATATCGATACTAGCATTATTGGAACGCAACTGCATACTTCCGAATCTACTAATAGTTTGCAACGTCATAAATATCAACTCTAATCAATTTCCAAGTTAAAGTCACTAGCCAACACGATTAAATTAGAACATCTTTAAACAACCAGCATGGTTTCTTTAACAATATCGGTAGTCCACCATTACAATTAAATTGTTCTACCGACCTTATATTAAAATGTCTCTAAATAACCCACTAATTTTCTATTACCTTCACAGTAGTTTACATCATCGTAATGTTCTAACTATGCATCAAGATTTAAAGCTTTAAACATTGTCCATGGTCAAGGGCACATTAAAATAATGCAATAAATCCTAAGCATGCACATTAACACATTCAATCATTATCGCTATAGAGCAATCTACAGTACTAGAAGTTTATTTAATCTCAAGCCAAAGATAACAATTACATTTTAATTGATTCAACTCACAAATTAACTTAGAAGTACATCATTCCATAAACCACATTGTTACATACTACGTAACACAGACATAAAATTTCTAAACACCGTCATGGGTCACCTACCCTTGACAAACAGGAGGCAATCCCAAACATTAAAAAAAACAAACACAGTTCTAGATCAAGAACAAACACCGATAAAAATTTCTTCTTTTCAGGCAAGGAAGAAAAGCAAAATCCAAACATAAATGCAAGAGAGCTCGACCCTCAAATGTGCAATCATAGTAGTCAAAACTCTTCAAGAAATCCAAAACCTACACTTTCCACAAAGGAAGACGGATGCAAAAGGGAAGACCAAATGTCCAACTAAAATTTTCCGATAAAGATTCAAACTTAGCTCCATCCAGCTTGATCTGCAACAGGAGAAACTCCAACCCCCTTCTTTTTTTAAAAAAAAAATCGGGGAAACAACAACCACGTAAATTTCCTCCCAACGATACCCATCACAATAAATCAGGTGCCAAAGCAAAATTGTGACCAACAGACGCGCAATGTAGAACTCTTCTTCTGTGTCTTCACTCAAAGGAGACAAAACCACAAACCGCCAAAAGGACAAATCAGCGAGTGCTCAAAACTAAGCATTTTCCTCGGTTTCGAACCAACCACATACCCAGAAAACCAACCAAAACCGACCACAAGACGGTAAAGAACATCCGAAGGAATCCATCACCAACCTCTTCTATTTGACTCCAGTCACTACCCGATCTACGACAGACACGGATAAGTACTCTTTCCCTACAGGGGTTTAATAGTTCTTCGGTGGTGACTCTACCCAGCCACACCGTCAAACCACAGCTTCACTACAAACAAAAGGTGACCGAAACCCTTCGGCACCACAACCACACTTTATCACAAATGAAGCAACTCAATCAAATCTATCATAAATATAGCGTTATACATCATCAAAAGTAGCATTCAACAACAAAGCTTAAATTCAACCTTTAAGCATAAGGCAACGATACCCATACCCTTTCCTACTGTGCATCCATGTGTGTCAAATTTTAAATTAGTGATTCTACTTACACAAGTTTTAATGTTGCTATCCTATGACAAAATTTTAGTTAAAACCTAGGCCATGTTTCTAAGTTATTCCACATCACATTTTAGTTGTATCCTATAGTATGACACTAAAAATAGACATTCCAAGGACCTACAGCCCGCTCTGATACCAACTGTAACACCCCACAAATCTAAACTGTCGTACAAGAAAATTTCGACAGCATCTCTCCTAAAATTAGGACAAAACGGAAGCGACAACAAGATTCATAATAACCATTATAAACAGGAATAACATAAAAGCATCAATACTAGAGATAACAAGTCTAAATCAACCAGAAAACAAACATAAACGTAAAACAGCTCCAAAGAGGACATCAACAGGTCTATGATTAATAAAATTTCAGCAAGCTAATGAATTATTAAATGCACTAGTCCATGTGATTCGTGATGACCCCAGAGGGTTGATTGTGCTACTAAGCCCACCCTTCAAGCTTACGACTCGCGAGAACTACCTGAAAACAACAAAATAACAAGGGGTGAGATTGGGTAATCTCAGCAAGCGGAACAACTTCTAACGAATAACATAGCCACAGTAAAACTAGCATACCAAATTCCTCATGTCCAATACCACATTATAGAGTCCACACAACCTCAGTAAAATGCATATGATTGTGCACATGCTTATGCCATGATCCTCCTCACCGTGCCCTTTCTCAGGAACACACGGTGTTGTCTGCGTCTTGATCGCGCGCCAAGGCGTCGACAAACTTCCAATGCATGATTATGCAGTTAATGCTTCATGCATAAATACATTCATAACTTCCCACTCTGAATTCACATGCTTGCATACCATCAAATAACATGGATAGAATGCGAACATCATTGAGATAGAATATCTCCACAATTCATCTTGCAAACAACATCTTTCTTCATTCTTACTCATGATTCAAAAGCCAAACAACCACATCACAATGCAGGATAGGATATTGTAATCTCATAAACAAGTAGTTAAACCATGTAGGTGTGCTGCAATTAAGGTTTATATTGAAGACGAAACAAATAGCGAGTTATAGTTTAGCAAGACCGCTACTTCCACTTGCCTTTACCAACGTGGATGACGAACCTAGTTGCGTCCAGAAGGGGCACCACCTGTACAAGTATTATTTCAGTACATAGCGACATCACAAATGATCACACAACTCGAACACACGCTTCCTAATCCCCGTTCCCTTCTTAAGCGCCAAAAACCCCAATCTGTCCGGGTCAAACAGCAGCACCCTCTCTTCACAATTTCGTATCTTTTTTTATACAGATCATAAAAATACAAAAAAATTACAGTAGCTAGATATTGACGAGATATACAACTTTCATGAAGATCACAAATTTCAATTCCACTGTTAAATATGCCTAAACAAACGTCCAACACAGTGGACAAAATCTGTTTCCAGATTCTGTCCGTCATCTTGCAACAGCGATAACTCTCAGATCGACGACCCAAAAATTCTGAAAAAATTACAGAAGCTAGATCTCGACGTTATCTACAACTTTCTAGTTATAGGTTTTTGCAGGAAAAATCGTCTATGCCACGTAAAATGCGAAACAATCCGCGCTGCACAATCTTCCCTTCCAAAAACAGCACCACGTGAACATCTACCCTTCTCCCCCATCAAGATCCATCTAAATCACTCACCACCAGATCTAATACACTCCTAATCCCTAGGTAGAACAGGGGTAAAATATTGGGAATTTTACCTTGAGTTCTCCCTTGAGAACCCACGAAAAACGCGCGACGATTCCCGAACCGGACATCTGCTCGTCCTCCACGCCTCCACGGATCCTCTTCTCGCTTGCTCCTTCGCATTTCGCGGTGGATCTTGAGCCACCACGCAAGGGGAGGAAGAGGAGGGGTGGTGTGGCTGCTAGGGGAGGAAGGGGGGCGCCCTAGGGCTTTTGGGGGGGTGACACCCCTTTTATAAGGTGGGCCGGCCCACTAGGGGAAAAGAGAGAGAGGTGGGGAGGGGATTCGCAGCCCAGGCCCAGGTTTTCCTCGGCCCACTGTTTCTAGCCCGACAACTCCAAATTTAATATTAATACGCCGGATAAACTTCAATTATTTCATCCCCCGACAAATCCTTCATTCCTCTCCCGAAACAAAACCAGGAAAAGGAACCCTAGAATCGCTCTGACGCTCTAAGGCATCACACAAAACCGAAGATAGCTAGGTTTAACATCACATACCTGAGGCAAAAAGATCGGGATACTTCTTGTGACAGTACGGTATGGTGTGACATTATAAAATGTTAAATTAGAGATTAAAACCTTTCGGCTTGAGGTTTACTCGCGTTTTTGGGCCTTTTGAAGTGTTGTGACACCACGGAGCATCGTAACCTTATAAAAGGTGCATGATGAGGTCAAAAACATATTGAAATATGATATGGGAGGTTAAAACCATAAGGTATGGAGGTTAATAGCGTTGTCGGGCCATTTCCGGGCCGTTTCCGGGGTTTTGGGCCTTCCTGGGGGAGTTTGGGCCTTAAAGGGGGGGGGGGTTGTGGGCTTTTGTGGGATGGAGTGGGAATCCATTTAGGATTAGGAAAGGGGCTTAGGGATGGTTAAAGGGGGGTTTCCCTTCCCTTTTGGGCGTCCCCCCTGCCCCTTGCGCCCCCAAGTGCCCTAGCCGCCTCCCACTCCTCCCCACCTCCTCCTTGGGCGCCTCCACCTCCCCCAAGCCTCTCCCCTTGCGCCACCACCCTCTCCACCACCTCCCTTGCTGTGACTAGGTGAGTTCTTGACCTCACCACCTCGAAGATCCATCCATTGGAGCGCTCCGCGAC
The DNA here is from genome assembly GCA_036346355.1 of Rhipidocladum racemiflorum. Classification (NCBI taxonomy): domain Eukaryota; kingdom Viridiplantae; phylum Streptophyta; class Magnoliopsida; order Poales; family Poaceae; genus Rhipidocladum; species Rhipidocladum racemiflorum. The sequence continues at coordinate 9,926,061 of CM070592.1, read as the reverse complement.
GAGGAGATCCGGTGGATTTGGAAGCGAGGAAAGGGATCGCGCGAACCAGGAGGAGATCTATTGGGTTTTCGTGCGTCGGGCAAAGGTATGTCCATGGAAATCCTTGGGGTTGATCTAGGTACTGTTCTAAGGGTGTTTACCAAGTTTTTAGATCAATTGGTGGTGCTGGAATTGAGTCATTTCGATTAGATCTAGATGTTGCCACGTTTTGTTTTTGGAACAGCATGAGCAGTCGACCTAGGGTTTGCGTTTTTGTCAATTTAGAATCTGAATATGTCCGTACGGATGTTGAAGAAGTTGTAGATAATTTCATTATCTTTCAGTGGGTATAAAGCACGTTAAATTCCGCCCAGCCGTTTGAAAGTTATGGCTGTTTCACCGAGCGTGATAAAATCTGTGACGTAATTTGAACAGATCACGGTAATCTGTAGATTAAACAACTTTAGAGTCCGAATCAGTCTTTCCCTATACCTAGAAAAAGTTGGGAAATTTCGTAAGCTACGCGAGGATGTACTCGTTTAATTGATTCGGAGTTTAGAACCCGAGTTATGCCTTTTGGAAGGCTGCTGTCCCGACGGGACAGAACCGCTGTTTTCGGGTTTTGCGAGTTGTTGGTAATGTCGGGGTAGATGAGGGTTTGCGTACTGTTTTGTGGACAAGATTGTGAGTGTGTGGTACCTATGTGTAGGTGGTATGACCCCGGGAGTGCCCTCTACGTCTCGCCAATCCGTCGCCGTGGTTGAGGCAAGTGTGTTGTGATGGATAGCGAGTTGTAGGTTGCTTGTTGAGAATAGATGGAATTGACTTCATGATATATGATCACTTGCCATGCTTTTATGATTGCCAATGATATGATGAGCATGTTTAGTATGTTATGATGCCATGTGTTAAAATGTGAGTTAAATTGATGTTGGCATAATTGCATACATGACATGTTACATGGCCCGGGCGGTGAGAAAGTCATATCTAATCCGGGAAGGTCGGTGAGAAAGATATGACTAATCCGGAGAGCCAATGAGTAAGTCCTACATCGTGATTCCATTCACCGCGGTGAACGGAAGCGAGGAGTAGGCACCCTCCATCTTCGGGATGGAAGGGGGGAGAGGGTGCACACCGACGGGTGTGTACTCAACCATACCGGTATGAGTTTCCAAGGAGACATGAGCATCACATTGCACTGCATACATATTGATGATGATGATGATATGTGACCATGAATGAGATGGTTTACATGATGTGAGATATTATTGCTATGTAATTGTTTATGTTTGTACCATTGCAATATACTTGCTGAGTGATGAACTCACGCATATGTTTATGTTGTTTTTTTTTAGGTACCATGAATCCGACATGCGGGAAAGGGAGCTAGTCACACGTCATCACTTAACATCACCCTTTTAAACAATGACATGATAATGAAAGTATTGCCATGAAACTTGGAGTATTGCTTAACCGTGTGCTCGGTCTTATTATTTAATTCGTTTAGCTCATGAAGTGGTTGAATGCTTTATCCTGGACTTATATTGTTGCTATGTCACATGTTATTCCTGTTTTAGATGCTTTCCATTATGATATAACTTGTGATACTGTTGTTGCTCCTTCAATTCATGTTAAAACAAAGGAGATGCTGCCGAAATCTCGGTTTTTAGCATATGCTCCTTTGCTGGAATTTTTGTTTAATTGTGGTATTTAGATGTTGTTTAGCTTATGTTTGGTAGCATTCAGGCATATTAAATGCCGAGGTGTTACACTTCTCGCGCATGCAAGACTCCAGCTCCCAAGTTGCCTCTCTCTCGGTCTGATGTGACCACAAAACTTTGATAAACTTGAGCGTCCTGTTTTTCATCACTCGCTCCGAAGTCCCCAGAATTTTCACAGGATGGGACTCGATGGTGAGGTCCTGCTCAAGCACTAATGGTTCCAACGGAATCACCAACTCCAGATCATGCAAGTATTTCCTCAACATCGAGACATGGAACACATTGTGCACACCTTGCATTGACTCCGGTATCTCCAGACGATAAGCCAGCTTACCAACTCGGGCGATGATAGGAAATGGCCCAACATACCTCAGACTGAGTTTTCCCTTGGTGCAAAATCGAACCACACCCTTGGTTGGAGATACTCGCAAGAGTACACTATCACCCACCTCAAACTCCAAATCTCGCCTCCTAACATCAGCATAGCTTTTCTATCTGCTCTGCGCTGCAAGAAGGTTCTGTCGTACCTCTGCCACGTGATCGATAGTTTGCTGAACCTAATCCGGTCCAAGAACTGCTCTCTCACCCACAGCATCCCAACAAAATGGCGATCTGCACTTCCGGCCATACAGTACATCATAAGGAGCAGCCCAGTTGCTGGAATGATAGCTGTTGTTATAAGCAAACTCTGCAAGAGGCAAATGATCTTCCCAGCTACCTTTCCAAGCCATCACACAGGCCCTGAGCATGTCCTCCAAAGTCTGAATGGTACGCTCCGACTGCCCATCTTTCTAAGGGTGGAAAGCGGTACTAAGGCGAAGCTGTGTACCCAAAGCACTCTGTAAGCTCTCCCAAAACTTGGAGACAAACTTCGCATCCCGATCAGAAATAATGGTCTTGGGTACACCATGCAGTCTCACAATCTCCCACACATAGATGGGAGCCAACTCGCTCACTGAATTGGTAGTGCGGATAGGAATGTAATGCGCGGACTTGCTGAGACGGTCCACCACAACCCAAACAACATCCTTCCCTTCTGGAGTATGAGGTAGGCCAACCACGAAATCCATGGAGATGTCATCCCAAGTCCACACAGGAATCTCCAATGGCTGCAACAGACCAGCAGGAGCTTATGCTCGGCCTTGATCTTCTGACAAATCCCACAAGACGCCACATACTTGGCAATATCCACTCTCATCCTTTTCCACCAGAAATTCTTTTTCAAGTCCCTGTACATCTTGGTCTCCCCAGGATGGACCGTGTATGGGGTGCGATGAGCCTCTTTCAGAATATCCTCTTTCACTTGGGATTTATGAGGTACGCACAGACGACCCTGAAACCTCAAAGCTCCCACATCATTAACGGTAAAGTCTCCAGTCTTGCCATCCTCCAGGCGCATCCTCACGCTGTTGTGCCTCTCGCACACACTCGGGAATTGCTGACTCAAGAATCAATTGAGCCTCAGCTTGCACGGTCCCTGCAAAGTAGTAGGAGACTCCCAATCGCTCAAAATCAGCAACAAGACAATCAATGACATGGGGCATTGTCTTGCGACTGAGGGCGTCAGCCACCACATTTGCCTTACCCGGATGGTACTTGATAGTGAGGTCATAATCCTTTATCAATTCCAGCCACCTCCTCTGCCTCAAGTTCAAATATTTTTGAGTAAAGATGTACTTGAGGCTCTTGTCATCAGTGAAGATATCACAAGACTCGCCATACAGGTAATGCCTCCATATCTGCAATGTAAACACCATAGCGGCTAGCTAAAGATCATGCGTGGGATAGTTCTGCTCATGCTTTTTCAGCTGCCTCGATGCGTAAGCAATCACCTTGCCATCTTGCATGAGCACACAACCAAGACGCAAACAAGAAGCATCAGAATAGATAGTGAAGCGCTTCCCAGGCTCGGGAAGGGTAAGAACAGGAGCAATCACTAACTTCTCCTTCAAAGTGCAGAATCTGTGCTCACACTCTGCAGTTCACTGGAATTTTATCCCCTTCTGAGTCAGCTGCGAAAGTGGCTTGGCAATGATAGAGAAATCCTGCACAAAACGCCGATAGTAGCCAGCTGGCCCAAGGAAACTACGCACCTCTTTGACATTGGAAGGCCACTTCCAATCCAAAACTGCTGAGACTTTGCTAGGATCTACGGATATGCCCTCTGGATTAATGACGTGGCCAAGAAAACCCACTTCTGAAATCCAGAATTCGCACTTTTTCAGCTTAGCAAAGAACTGATTCTCCCTCAAGGTGCTCAGCACAAGCCTCAAATGCCGCTCATGCTCCTCTTCTCATTTAGAGTAAACCAGAATGTCATCGATGAACACTACCACAAACTCATCAAGGTACTTGTGTAGCATACTGTTCATCGCCTCCATAAAGACAGCAGGTGCATTAGTTAGTCCAAAAGACATAACTTTAAATTCATAATGCCCATACCTAGCGGATAAAGCAGTCTTCTCAATGTCTTGCTCCCTCACACGAATCTGATTGTACCTCGACTGAAGATCAATCTTGGAGAACACCTTTGCTCCCTTCAGTTGGTCAAACAGATCCTCAATGCGAGGCAAAGGATACTTGTTCTTGACTGTCACTTGATTAAGAGCACGATAATCAATGCACATACGCCAACTTCCATCCTACTTCGAGACGAAGAGGACAGGTGCTCCCCATGGCGAAACTCTATGCCGAATAAAGCCCTTGGCCAATAGATCCTCCAACTTCTTTTTCAACTCATCTAGAAAAGGACGAGCCAAGCGGTATGGAGAGATAGAAATAGGTCGAGTGCCAGGAACAAGATCGATACGAAACTCAACATTCCTTATGGGAGGTAGACCAGGCAACTCATCAGGGAACACATCAACAAACTCCTTCACTACAGGAATCTCCTCAATGAAACTGAAGAAGATGGCTTCTCAGATAAGGTCATGAGGAAACCCAACTGCCTCAAACGGCAACCAAAAAACAGACTAGCCAAAGCAAAGACGGAATTGGAAGGTAAACCACCCTAAAAGGTCAACTCTACCCCTGACGGGGCCTACAAGGTAACCATCCTCCAAAAGCAACAGATCTTGGCATAGTACTGATGCAACCAGTCCATGCCCAAAATGACATCAAAAGGAGCCAACTGGATCACCATAAGATTGGCAAAGAAAACCTCATCATCAATGGCAATGGTGCAACCCGGGCAATCCAAGGAACTAGCAATCAAACCCCTAGGAGAACTGACTATCACAGACTAAGAGAACCGTTGAACTCCCAACTTAGCTCTAATAGCAAACTCAGACGACAAAAGGAATAGGATGCTCCGGAATCAAACAGAACAAAGGCATCAACGGAATCCACAAGCAAAGTACTTGAAACCACCTATGGATGCCCAGCAGACTCGGCGGTCGGCAAGGCGTACACTCCTGGTCGCGCCGGGACAGTAGGAGCCCCGACTCCCAGCTAATGCCCCAACAAGGCTAGGGGCGGAGGAGGCAACTGAGGAGCAGACGGCTGCGGGCACCAGTACGCTGCTGGTGGCACCCACGCAAAGGGCGGCTGAGGAGCAGGAGCCGCCATCATGTGCACCGATCCTCTGGAAGAAGCCGCTGGAGTGGGAGTAGAAGGCACCGTGTCCCACTTGATGATGCTACCGGGATTCATCCTGCAGACTCGTCCCATGTGGTCGGGCTTGCCACAGTGGTTGCAACTCCCGGTCCAACCACGATCTGAAGCACGGTGCTCACCACCGCACTTGAAACACATCATGCCCTGCCCGGGCACAGGACGGACAGCCGCTTGCGAGGAAGACGACTGAGGCGTCCTCATCTTCGCCCCTGAGGAGGAGCCCTGTCCCCCCTTGAACTTCTTGAAGGTGGGTCGCTGAGAAGACCCACCTCCTCCACCAAAGGTCCTCTTCTGGCCCCCGCCTGGGGCCGCAGGAACCCCTGAACCACCCGGGTTTTGCCTATCCCGTTGGAGCTCCAACTCGAGCTCCATGCCCTTCGCCTGCTCCCATGACAACTCTGAACTCCTGGTTGAGGCCTCTACGGAACCTCCTCGCCTTCTCCCTGTCGTCGGCTGCCACCGCCGGCACGAAGTGCACCATGCTGTTGAACAACGCCTCATACTCTGCCACCGACCTTTTTCCCTGGGAAAGATTCGTCAGAGTATGCTCCATCAGATATCAGCTTGGCCCTTCAGCTGAAAGGCCACAAAGCGAGCCCTCTGAACCGAGGTCAACTCTAGGACCTCAAACTGCCGCTCCATGTACCGCAGCCAATCTGCGGACTGGATCGGCGTGCCCGCTCCATCAAAAGTGTCAAGACGGAGGGACATCCACTCCCGAAGACTCATCCTCGGCTCCGGCACAGCGGGGGCAGCAACTGGGGCCACTATAGGAGGTGGCACAACAGCAGGGGCTGCCCGCAACAGCTGGCGCAGCTCCTGAACCTCCCTCTGCAGAGCCTAAACTAAGTCCGCATTGGCGGTGGGTACTGTAACTCCCCAAAATTTTGTTTTTCTTAGATTCATGTGTGATTTGACACTTTGGTGAATTTTTGGAATTTTCTGGAATTTATTTGGATTTATTTGAATTTATTCCATTTTGAAATAATTAAAGAATTAAACTTTGCAAATAAAATTTTGTTGGAAATATTTTATTTGAGTCCAAAATGATCCAAAGTATTTTCCAGAATTTTTCTGGAATTTTTCTAAGTCTTTTGATATTTTTAATGAATTAATTGAATTTCTGGGAATTATTTTAATTATTAAATCGCTGGAAAATGCGAGTGGGTTTGTACTGTTCATCCGACCGGACCCGAGTCCGAGTTCGACTCGAGTCCTACCCGAGCCACGTGGTCGAGCCGAACCCACTCGGCCGAACCCTAGCCACGTGACCGTTGGATCGAGATCCAACGGCTGTGACGGCGCCACGTCACGCGAGCCCGATCCGACCGGATCCGGGTCGGACCCGTTCACGCCAAGCCATCGTGGCCGTTGATCACGCCACGTGGACGGTCCGGGGTCATCGTCCCCGATCCGGAGACCTTGCCGCGGCCGACGGATTCCGCGCTATAAAAGCCGTGGGCCCCCTCCCGAGGATCGTCGTTTGACGCCGCGCCCGTGCCTAACCCACGCTGCGAGGAAACCCTAGCGCCGCCGCAATTCCTCGCCGTAGTTAAGAATAGTCGCCGTGTGTTCTTCGTTCTTCGCCGCAAACCAGCCACGCTCCGCCGCCTCCGTGGTCAGATCCGCAACACCCGCGACGAGGCGAACCTGGGCGCGTACTTCATCTCGCCGGAGGCCCTCGAAAACGCCGCGCGGAAGGTCGCCGTCATTGTCTCTGGTAGCCTGAGCCCCGCCGCGCCGCCATCAACCGCGCGAAGCTTCTGGACCGTCCGATCCCGATCGAATGGCAGCGGTGAGCCCACGTTCTCCCCCAAACCCTAGAATCCAGATTAGATCTGGACCGTTGCATCAAGATCCAACGGCCCACGATCGGCCATGTCGCCCGTACTGTGGATAACGTTACGGGTTAGGATCGTTTCCAACCGTTGGATCAAGATCCAACGGCTCAGATTGACCGCGTTCACCCCAAACGCGTGAAGCATAGATCCAATCTGGGCCGTTGATTTTCAAATCAACGGCCGAGATTGTGCCACGTGTACCCAAGCCACGCCACGCGCGCGTGAGCGCATGTCTCTGACACGCGGGGCCCGCGTGTCAGCGGGACAACCGAACCGCACCATGACGTCACCGCTGACGTCACGGTGGGGCCCACATGTCAGTGACACAAGGAGCCGTGGACCGAGTCCACGGTAGACCCGAGCTGAGCGTGGACCAAGTCCATGGACCGGCTGACGTCAGCCAACCAATCAGCAGCTGCCACGTGTCCAGGCTGACCCAATAATTAATTTCCGAAAAAGAAAATGATTTATTAATTCGAAATAATGATTTCAGATTTTGATTCAAACTTCAAACGCTTATAACTTTTGCGTTTCAACTCCGATTTGAGTGATTCAAATTTCTAAATTTGTATAAAATTGAGATCTACCAACTTATTAATTTTATTTAATTTTTGGACTAAAGTTTTCCTCTGCAATATTATTTAATTGATTATTTAAACTTCAAAACGCTATAACTTTTGCATTTTAACTCCGAATTTGACGATTCCAGTTTCTAAAAATTCATAAAATTATGTTCTCTCTGTTTATGGATTTTATTTGGTTGTTTGGATACTTTTTGCCTATGGGGGTTAGATAAATACCAATTTGTTGTATGACACCTTGATTATTTAAATATGTGCCATGACCCTTGTCACCGTAGTTGTGGATTACTAGTTGGACATTATTAAATTGCCAACATGGGTTTTAGACCGTTGTAGTATACTGCTTAGACCTGCTACGTGCTCATGACATGATTTTGGACAATCAAATATTAATATTGACTTAATGGTATATTGAACCTGTTTTGGAAAGGTATCATGTGATGTTGATGGCACGTGGTGCATGGTAATCAACTGGGGTTTGATAAATAGTTTTCGACCGGGGCATGTGGCAAGAATGATCAGGTGGGCCAGTTGTGGCATTGGGGATGTTGATTTGGTCCTTCGGGTAGTCTTGCCCTGGTCACCCTAAGGACTTAACCTTGCAAGCCTTTGAACTGGGTCTAACGTGCAACCACATGTCTGTAATGGGACGGACCTAGTTGACTAAGTTGCTAATAACGTACCTGTGGGACCTCAGGAGGTCAACTACACCCTTTGTGTAAGTTGTGCGGGGAGCGCGTCTGAAGTGAGGCCAAGTACCCATCTAACGGTTGATTGGCCTAAACTTCGCCTTAGCTAAGGTAAGGGTTAGTGTGCAATAACCGGGGAGGACCACTTGTATTGTTAGAGGTTTCCGAAAGACTTTGTTACGGGAACTCGCCTTTGTGGTGTTTGACTGTATCTTGTGGGTAAAGTGCATAACCTCTGCAGAGTGTACAATCTATTCGAATAGCCGTGTCCGCGGTATTGGACATCGCTCGGGAATTACAGGCAAGGGTTAGATTTTCTCAAAAATAACTTGGATCTGAAAGGTTGGGTTGGATTAATAATGATGTTGATGGAAATGTGGATTAGGATGGGAAAGATGTTTATTAAACTCCTTGAAAAGTTATTTATGCTTTACTTGTTTCTCCGCTTTGAATCTACTTATGATACTTGTTAAATGTCATTTCTTGCAAAAATACCTTGAGCCACTCCTTTGTATTAAGCCATGCATGTAGTATATTAGCTGCATTCTGTGCATGACTTGCTGAGTACCAAGTACTCACCCTTGCCACAATACAACACCAGTTGAAGAGGAGACTACGCCAGCTTTGGAGGAGGAGCTCCAAGAGGATCCGTCTACTTTGGGAGCGAGCCCAGTCAGTTGCTTGTGGTATACTGGATGGCGCCACGAAGTTATTTGATTTTCTGCTGCTATTATTTCTCTCTTAATAAGTTTCGCCCTGCGAGGCGTACATTTGTACCTTGACCATAAGGTCAAGTAACCAAGTTTGACTATTTAATTAAAGTACTTTACTAGTATCGAGTGGTATGATTGTGATATTTACCGATGTTAAGACTGTGTGCACTAGCGCGTTCCTAGACTAGTGCTGAATACAAGAGGGTCCGGATTTGCAAATTCGGGGTCCCGATAGAGGTGGTATCAGAGCCATACTTACCGTAGGCTCAACCCTAGCTAGAATGGTCGTAGTGAGGATAAAACCTATTTTCTAAAGCTAAAAATTTGTCAAGATAAGAAATGACATCTCGACTTACCCCCTTCTCTCTTTCCTTGTCTCTTGCTGAATATTCCCTTACCTTGTCACGATTTAAAATTTCGAGTTCTTACGTAAGCACTCTTGTGACAGATGGAGGGAGAGTTCAACTACGTCGATCTGGAGGTTGGTCACGCCGCGGAACTTTGGCATATGCTTCAGACTCTCGGAGATTTTGAGAAGCCGCAATACCAAGTGGAAGTGATCAAACAAGCAGGATTGATCAAGGCTTGTGACGTGAAGATTGAGGTACCTGCGAGGAAGAAGTGCCCAGGCAATCGCGATACCTTTGACCGCCAGAGGTCTACAATGCAGATGGGTATCCAAGAAGTATCACGATGAGCAATGCGGCACATTACCCGTATCTACGCCAGAGAGTTGGAGAGCACGGTGTTCCGTTATCACCCGCACAAAGAATAACCTTCTTGACCCGAAGGCGATTCAGGATGAGGATGCCATGGTTACACAGTTGGCACGACTTGTTGTCGCCCAGGAGGATGTACTCGATGATACAAACAAGGAGCTACAGAAGGCCCGCAAGGAGATCACGACAGAGAAGAACAGATGGCGGGAAGCTCAAGAGTATGTGTCACACCTTCTGCGAAGGATTGACGAGTTGGAGATGGCTTTGTACGGACCAGAACCAGAGCCAGTACTCGAGCTACACGAGCCAGATCTGGAGGAGTCAGATCTCGATGAGGACACTGCTTCTTCGACTACCATAGATGACACAGTTGCGGGACATGGCAATCGTTTCGCGCCTATGCCGCAGCATCCGTACCTAGGCCGTGGAGGTTTTCTCGATGAGTGAACGTAGGTTTTATAGTGAGACTCCTTCGCCGAGTCGCGTCTTAGAATAAAGAGTCACCTTTTAGGCGTTAAACTCCAGTGTTAGTTCGATTTGGATTTTCATTGTTTGCTGAGTGTGCAGTATGTGTTGCAAGGCCCTTAGGCATTGTAAGCAACCATACCAAGTTATTGATATGAATAATAAAGTTGGACCTTAAAGTTACTCCTTTCGCCCCGCATAAGTTCCATATTACTTGTCTATTCTTGTTTCCCTCTCATCTCTAAAAACCTAGAGCAAATCGACAGATGGTGAACACCCGCGGAAACTTTGGAGGCAATGGAAGTGGTTCTCGCCCAGCAGAAAACCCCAATGATGGAGCACCAGCACCGCCACTGGATATGCAGAATTTCGGAGCTTTTCTCGCTGCTCAGACTCAGTTGATGCATGCTATGATGCAACAAATGCAACACGTCACTGCTCAGGCCACTGCTAATCAAGTTAATCAGGGACAACGTCAGAATACAAGACTGTCAGAGTTCATGAGAACTCACCCACCCACTTTCTCTGGGAATGCCAATCCATTGGAGGCCGATGATTGGTTAAGGTCAATTGAGAGGAAGCTACACATAGCTCAATGCATAGGAAATGAGAAGGTACTTTACGCTTCTCATCAGTTGAAGGAACAGCCGCCGAATGGTGGGAGAACTTCTGTGCCACGCAAGTGAACCCTCAAGATATCACTTGGGAAGAGTTCACAGCTGCATTCCGTCAGTATCACGTGCCTGAAGGAATCATGGATCTTAAGAAGGAGGAGTTCAAAGCACTGAAGCAAGGTAATCAGCCAGTGGCCGACTACCTGAACAAGTTCACACAGCTGGCACGCTACGCACCTGAGGATGTAGCAACAGATAAAGCCAGACAGTCTCGCTCCATGAAGGGACTTAACTCAGGACTGCAGGTGGGATTGATCACCCACACCTTTCCAGATTTCCAAGAATTGGTGAATAAGGCGCTTATTCTTGAGGACAAGCGCAAGGAACTGGATGAGAATAGGAAGCGCAGGATGCAGCATCAGGGATCGCGTCAGGGAGCGCAGCAACGATTGAGAGTTGCACCAAATCAGTTTTTCAGATTCCAGCCGCAGAATACAACATGGACACCGTCACCAGCACCAAGAACCGTCAATCAAAACTACGGCACCCAGCCCCGCTTAGAAACGCCGCCAGGTAGTCAAAGAAGGAACGAGACGCTGCTACAAGCTGCAACGAGCCAGACACTTTGCCAACACTTCCCAAAGAAGACAGCAGGAGTGACCCGATTCGCTTCAATCTAGGAACCACCCAGCTAGGACGCCCGGCACAGAGCCACACCCCAGGCGTGGTTAGAGGCCGAGTCAACCATGTCACCGCGGATGCAACTGCGAGAATGCTACGGGCGTCGTCTTGGGTAAGTTACTTGTTAACTCAGTACCTGCAGCAGTTTTGTTTGATTCTGGAGCTTCGCATTCGTTTGTTTCGCAAGGCTTTGCTGCTAGAAATGATTTGGGGATTGCAAGACTTAAATGCATGCTTTTAGTTCAAACCCACAGTTCCGAACTCCGAACGAAAGTAGGATGTTCCGGGGTGAGAATACTAATAGATGGAATAGAGTTCCTAGCGAACCTTATAATTTTGGAGACCCAGACCTTAGATGTTATTTTGGGAATGGATTGGTTATCCAAGCACAAGGCCGTATTGGATTGTGGACGAAGGACTATCTCAGTTGAGAGCCCGTGTGGAAAGAAAGTGGAATTTCAAGCCACTGTAGTTAGGGATGGACAGTTGATGGTTAACAGCACCAAGACAATCAGCATAAAGGATGTCTCAGTAGTGAATGAGTACCCAGATGTTTTCACGAAGATCTACAGTATGCCACCAGACGAGGGACATAGAGTTTGTGATAGAGCTTGTACCTGCACAAGACCGATAGCAAAGAGACCCTATCGGATGTCCACCGAGGAGTTGGTAGAGATGAAGAAACAAATAGAAGAGTTAATGGATAAAGGATTTATCGAGGCCAAGGCTCGTCGCCGTGGGGAGCACCAGTTTTGTTTGTCAAGAAGAAGGACGGGAGTTTCAGGATGTGCATTGACTACCGTGCACTCAATGAAGTCACCGTGAAGAATAAGTACCCGTTACCCAGGATTGATGATTTGTTTGATCAGCTGAGAGGAGCTGGAGTTTTCTCCAAGATTGATCTAAGATCGAGATACCATCAGTTGAAGATCCGATCAGAAGATATTCTGAAGACTGCATTCTCGTCAAGATATGGACATTACGAGTTTACAGTTATGTCCTTTGGATCGATTTAATGCGCCAAAGATATTTCATGAATATGATGAATAAGGTGTTCATGGAATATTTGGACAAGTTTGTCGTCGTGTTCATAGATGATATCCTAATCTACTCCAAGAAAGAGGAAGAACATGCCGAACACTTGAGGCGAGTTTTGGAAAAGCTGAGGGAACAGCAACTCTTCGCCAAGTTCAGCAAGTGTGATTTTTGGAAGGACATGGTGGAGTTCCTCGGACATGTAATGACCGCAGAAGGAGTCGCCGTAGATCCAAGCAAGGTAGAAGCTGTGTTACATTGGGAGCACCAAGATCGTGACTCCATCCGGAGTTTCCTTGGAATGGCAGGATACTAACGCCGTTTCATTGAAGGCTTTTCGACAATTGCGAAACCTCTTACGCAATTGCTGAAAAAGGAGAATAAGTTTGCATGGACGTCAGAATGTGAGAAAGGATTTCAGGAGCTGAAGAAGCGATTGACATCAGCACCGGTGTTAGTTCTACCGGATGTTAATCAAAGCTTTGATATTTATTGTGACGCATCGCGCCAAGGACTTGGATGTGTGCTGATGCAGAATGGAAAGGTCGTCGCTTATGCATCAAGGCAGTTGAGGCCGCATGAGGAAAATTATCCGACGCATGACCTGGAGTTAGCTGCCGTAGTGCATGCCTTGAAGATATGGCGTCACTATCTAATTGGAAACAGATGTGAAGTGTATACGGATCATAAGAGCCTTAAATACATATTCACCCAGTCGGATCTGAATATGAGGCAGAGGAGATGGTTAGAGTTGATCAAGGACTACAATGTTGGAATCCATTACCATCCTGGGAAGGCCAACGTAGTTGCCGATGCCTTGAGTCGGAAAAGCCATACCGTGAGTATGTTGCTAGCCACAAGTCAGGATGAGTTATGTGAGGAATTTCAGAGAATGAAGATTGAGGTGGTACCTAGCGGATTCTTGGACGCATTGGAAGTAAGGCCTACCCTAGAGGACCAGATCTGAGAAGGACAGAAGGATGATGACAAGATCCGCAGGATTAAGTCCATCAAGGAGGAAGGCAAGGCAGAGGACTTCAAGTTGGATGAGCAAGGCACGTTATGGATGAAGGATCGCATTTGTGTGCCGAACAAAAAGGAGCTGAAGCAGTTGATTCTAGAAGAAGCCCATGACTTCAAGTACTCAATTCATCCTGGAAGCGCCAAAATGTATCAGGATTTGAAGGAAAGATTCTGGTGGCCGAGTATGAAGCGTGAAGTTGCCGAGCATGTTGCATTGTGCGACGTATGCCAGAGAGTCAAGGCAATGCATCAGAGACCCGATGGGATTGCTACAAATTACTGAAAATACCTGAGTGGAAGTGGGAGGAAATCGGAATGGATTTCATTACCGGTTTGCCTAAGACTCAAGGAGGTTATGACTCCATATGGGTTATAGTGGATCGCTTGACCAAAGTAGCCCATTTCATCCCCGTGAAGACCACTTACTCGGGAGATAAGTTAGTAGAATTGTACATGATCAGGATCGTCTGTTTGCACGGAGTGCCAAAGAGGATTATATCGGACAGAGGTACCCAATTTACCTCAAGGTTTTGGAATAAGTTGCATGAAGCCATGGGAACCCGTTTAAACTTGATCTTATCATCCGCAGACGGATGGACAGACCGAAAGAGTCAATCAGATTCTGGAGGATATGTTAAGAGCCTGTGCATTGGCTTATGCTACCTCTTGGGATAAGAGTTTGCCGTATGCCGAGTTCAGTTACAATAATAGTTACCAGGCTAGTTTACAGATGTCACCTTTTGAGGCACTGTATGGTCAACCCTGTCGGACGCCATTAAACTGGAATGAGACCGGCGAGCGCCGTGTCTTCGGGCCTGATATTCTTCAAGAAGCTGAAGAGCAGATTGCCATGATTAGGGAAAGGTTGAAGATAGCCCAATCACGACGGAAGAAGTTATGCTGACAGTCGTCGCCGGGACTTGAGTTTTGAACCAGAAGACTTTGTATACCTCAGAGTTACACCTCTCAGGGGAGTTAAGAGGTTCCATGCCAAAGGGAAACTCGCACCCCGTTATGTAGGACCATTTAAGGTTTTGAGCCGCAGAGGCGAAGTTGATTATTAGCTGGAGTTGCCACAGTCGTTAGCAGGAGTACATGACATATTCCATGTGTCCCAGTTGAAGAAGTGTCTCCGAGTACCTGAGGAACAGACACCACTAGAGTCAATTGAGTTGCAAGAAGATTTGACTTACAAGGAGCATCCCGTGAAGATTTTGGACACTGTGGATCGAGAGACCAGAAATAAGTCAACCCATTTCTGTAGAGTTCAGTGGAGCAATCATGAAGAAAGCGAAGCGACTTGGGAGCGCGAAGAGGATTTGAAGAAAGAGTTTCCGAACCTATTCCTTAGTTAGCCCTGAATCTCGGGGACGAGATTCTATTAAGGGGGGAGGTTTGTAACACCCCAACATTTTGTTTTTCTTAGATTCATGTGTGATTTGACACTTTGGTGAATTTTTGGAATTTTCTGGAATTTATTTGGATTTATTTGGAATTTATTTGAATTTATTCCATTTTGAAATAATTAAAGAATTAAACTTTGCAAATAAAATTTTGTTGGAAATATTTTATTTGAGTCCAAAATGATCCAAAGTATTTTCCAGAATTTTTCTGGAATTTTTCTGAGTCTTTTGATATTTTTAATGAATTAATTGAATTTCTGGGAATTATTTTAATTATTAAATCATTTGGAAAATGCGAGTGGGTTTGTATCTTGTTCATCCGATCGACCGAAGTCGGAGTCCGACTCGAGTCCGACCGAGCCACGTGATCGAGCCGAACCCACTTACCAACCCTAACCACGTGGCCGTTGGATCGAGATCCAACGGCCGTGACGGGCGCCACGCCACGCGAGCCCGATCCGACCGGATCCGGTCGGACCTGCTCGCGCCAAGCCATCGTGGCCGTTGATCACGCCACGTGGACGGTCCGGGGTCATCGTCCCCGATCCGGAGACCTCGCCGCGGCCGTTGCCCTCCGCCGCCGCGTCGGACTCGGATTCCGCGCTATAAAAGCCGTGGGCCCCCTCCCGAGGATCGTCGTTTGACGCCGCGCCCGTTGCCCTAAGCCACGCCTGCAGGGAAACCCTAGCGCCGCCGCAATTCCTCGCCGTAGTTAAGAACAGCCGCCGTGTGTTCTTCGTTCTTCGCCGCAAACCAGCCGCGCTCCGCCGCCTCCGTGGTCAGATCCGCAACCCCCGCGACGAGGCAAACCTGGGCGCGTACTTCATCTCTCCGGAGGCCCTCGGAAACACCGCGCGGAAGGTCGCCGTCATTGTCTCCGGTAGCCTGAGCCCCGCCGCGCCGCCATCAACCGCGCGAAGCTTCTGGACCGTCCGATCCCGATCGAACGGTAGCGGTGAGCCCACGTTCTCCCCCAAACCCTAGAATCCAGATTAGATCTGGACCGTTGGATCAAGATCCAATGGCCCACGATCGGCCACGTCGCCCGTACTGTGGATAACATTACAGGTTAGGATCGTTTCCAACCGTTGGATCAAGATCCAACAGCTCAGATTGACCGCGTTCACCCCAAACGCGTGAAGCATAGATCCAATCTGGGCCGTTGATTTTCAAATCAACGGCCGAGATTGTGCCACGTGTACCCAAGCCACGCCACGCGCGCGTGAGCGCGTGTCTCTGACACGCGGGGCCCGCGTGTCAGCGGGACAACCGAACCGCACCATGACGTCACCGCTGACGTCATGGTGGGGCCCACATGTCAGTGACACAAGGAGCCGTGGACCGAGTCCACGGTAGACCCGAGCTGAGCGTGGACCAAGTCCATGGACCGGCTGACGTCAGCCAACCAATCCGCGGCTGCCACATGTCCAGGCTGACGCAATAATTAATTTCCGAAAAAGAAAATGATTTATTAATTCGAAATAATGATTTCAGATTTTGATTCAAACTTCAAACGCTTATAACTTTTGCGTTTCAACTCCGATTTGAGTGATTCAAATTTCTAAATTTGTACAAAATTGAGATCTACCTAATTATGAATTTTATTTAATTTTTGGACTAAAGTTTTCCTCTGCCTAATTATGAATTTTATTTAATTTTCCTCTGTCTAATTGAGATCTACCTAATTATGAATTTTATTTAATTTTTGGACTAACGGTTGATTGGCCTAAACTTCGCCTTAGCTAAGGGAAGGGTTAGTGTGCAATAACCGGGGAGGACCACTTGTATTGTTAGAGGTTTCCGAAAGACTTTGTTACGGGAACTCGCCTTTGTGGTGTTTGACTGTATCTTGTGGGTAAAGTGCATAACCTCTGCAGAGTGTACAATCTATTCGAATAGCCGTGTCCGCGGTATTGGACATCGCTCGGGAATTACAGTCAAGGGTTAGATTTTCTCAAAAATAACTTGGATCTGAAAGGTTGGGTTGGATTAATAATGATGTTGATGGAAAAGTGGATTAGGATGGGAAAGATGTTTATTAAACTCCTTGAAAAGTTATTTATGCTTTACTTGTTTCTACTGCTTTCGAATCTACTTATGATACTTGTTAAATGCTGTTTCTTGCCAAAAATACCTTGAGCCACTCCTTTGTATTAAGCCATGCATGTAGTATATTAGCTGCATTCTGTGCATGACTTGCTGAGTACCAAGTACTCACCCTTGCCACAATACAACACCAGTTGAAGAGGAAACTACGCCAGCTTTGGAGGAGGAGCTCCAAGAGGATCCGTCTACTTAGGGAGCGAGCCCAGTCAGTTGCCTGTGGTATACTGGATGGCGCCACGAAGTTATTTGATTTTCCGCTGCTATTATTTCTCTCTTAATAAGTTTCGCCCTGCGAGGCGTACATTTGTACCTTGACCATAAGGTCAAGTAACCAAGTTTGACTATTTAATTAAAGTACTTTACTAGTATCGAGTGGTATGATTGTGATATTTACCGATGTTAAGACTGTGTGCACTAGCGCGTTCCTGGACTAGTGCTGAATACACAGAGGGTCCGGATTTGCAAATTCGGGGTCCCGACAGGTACCTCAGCCCCTGACTGTGCCGCCGGTAGCTCCTCCTATGCTAGTCCATGAGCATTGAGCGAAGCGCTACCCTCAGCTACCGACTCAGCAACTCCCTGAAAACCTCGCCCCTGGTCTCCACGACCACGTCGACCGCGGCCTCTACCCCTCGACATGGTTGCTACAAACAGACAACCATCCATTCACATAAATATAAGCACAACATCATATAATCAAGAACAACGATCAAACATCATCATAGGCATAGTCTTCATCAAATAATTAAGCGCAATGCAATGATGAACCCAAACCCCATCCTACTGTGCAAACAAGTGTGTCAAATTTTAGATTAGTTATACCACTTTTGCAAGTTTTAATGTTGCTATCCTATAACAAATTTTTATTTAAAACCTAAGCCATGTTTCTAAGTTATTCCACATCACATTTTAGTTTTAACCTAAGGTATGAAACTAAAAATACACATTCCAAGGACCTACAACCTGGCTCTGATACCAACTGTTACACCCCGACATCTAATATGCCTGAATGCTACCAAACTTAAGCTAAACAACATCTAAATACCATGAATTAAGGTAAATTACAGCAAAGGTGCACATGCTAAAACCCGAGATTCCGGAAGCATCTCCTTTGTTTTAACATGATTTGAAGGAGCAACAACAGAATAGCAATATAAGGCAATATGAGAGACAACTAAAACAGCAATAATTAACGACTTAGCAACAATATAAGTCCAGTTTCAAGCATTTAATGTCTCCAAGAGTCAAACGCATAATAGGACTCTCATATAGCAAAGCTAAACCTTAAAGCAATATTCATCACACGCAGTTTATTATCAAAACTAAATGAATGACTTGTGGAATCAAATGAGTGAAGCTACGTGCGGAAGTGTGACTAATTGCCTTCCCCGCATGCCGGTCTCATGGTACCTAAAATAACAAGAAAACACAAGCGTGAGTTCAAAACTCAGCAAGCATATTGCAATGGTACAACAAGAACAATTACATGGCAATAATATCTCACATCATGTAAACCATCTCATTCATGATCACATATCATTATCATCATCATTATGTATGCAATGCAATGTGATGCTCATGTCTCCTTGGAAACTCATACCGGTATGGTTGAGTACACACCTGTCGGTGTGCACCCTCTCCCCCCTTCCATCCCGAAGATAGAGGGTGCCCACTCCTCGCTTTCGTTCACCGCGGTGAATGGAATCACGATGTAGGACTTACTCATTGGCTCTCCAGAATAGTCATAACTTTCTCACCGACCTTCCCCGGACTAGTTATGACTTTCTCACCGCCCGGGCCATGTAACATGCCATGTATGCAAATATGCCAACATCATAATTAACTTGTACATTCACACATGGTATCATACCATAATAAGCATACTCATCATAACATTCGCAATCATTAAAGCATGGCAAGTGATCATGTCATATAAGCAATTTCATCTAGTCTCAACTAGCAACCTACAAACCGCTATCCATTACAATACACTTGCCTCAACCATGGGCAACGGATTGGCAGGAAGTAGAAGGCACCCCCGGGGTCACACCACCTGAACATAGGTACCACACACTCACAATCATGTCCACAAAACAGTACGCAAACCCTCATCTACCCCGACATTGCCAACTACTCGCAAAACCCAATAACAGAGGTTCTATCCCGTCGGGACAGCAGCATTCCAAAAGGCATATCTTGGGTTCTAGGACTCCGAATCAATTAAATGAGTACATCCTCGCGTAGCTTAGGAAATTTCCTAACTTTTTCTTTTTCTAAGTATATGGAAAGACTGATTCAGACTCTAAAGTGGTTTAATCTACAGAATACCGTGATATGTTCCAATCACGTCACAGATTTTAATACGCTCAGTAAAACAGCCATAACTTTCAAACGGCTGATCTTAATTGGACGTTCTTTATACCCACCGAAAGATATGGAAATTACCTACAATTTCTTCAACAGGCGGAGGACCACATTCGGAATCTAAATTGGCAAAAAACTAAACCCGAGGTCGACTGCTCATGCTGTCCAAAACAGAGAACGTGGCAACTTCTAGATCTAATCTAATCTACTCAATTCCAGCACCACCAATTGATCTAAAAACATGATAATGATCCTTATAATAGTACCTAGATCAACCCCAATGTTTCCCATGGCCATACCTTCGCCCGACGACCGAAAACCCAACGAAAGTCCTCCCGGATCGCTCCTCGCTCCTTGCTCCTCGCTCCAACGGATGGATATTCAAGGTGCAGGGGTGGGGAGGCTAACCTAGGGCATCAAGAGGGTGGAGGAGAGGTGGTGGAGAGGTGGGGAGCAAAGGGGGCAAGGGGAGGGGGCGCACGGCCAAACGGGGAGAGGTGGGTGCGGCTAGCGCACAAGGGGGGGTGTGGGGGCGCACAAGGGTGGGTGGGGTGCCATATGGGGCTGGGGAAGCCCCTCTTACCAGCCCCAAACAGGATTCCTAATCCTAAATGGACTCATACTCCATCCTACCAATGCCCACAACCCCTTCTTTTAGGCCCAAACTCCCCCGGAAAGGCCCAAACTCCCGGAAACGGCCCGGAAACGCAATTAAACCTCATTTCATGTGGTTTTAACCTCGAATACCATATTTCATAATGTTTTTAACCTCATCATGCACATTAAATAAGGTTACGACACTCCGTGGTGTCACGGTATTCTGTAGATTAAACCACTTTAGAGTCTGAATCAGTCTTTCTATATATTTAGAAAAAGTTATGAAATTTCCTAAGCTACGCGAGGATGTACTCGTTTAATTGATTCGGAGTCTTAGAACCCGAGTTATGCCATTTGGAAG
Source organism: Rhipidocladum racemiflorum (assembly GCA_036346355.1). Taxonomy (NCBI): domain Eukaryota; kingdom Viridiplantae; phylum Streptophyta; class Magnoliopsida; order Poales; family Poaceae; genus Rhipidocladum; species Rhipidocladum racemiflorum. Next base: position 9,905,554 of record CM070592.1, on the reverse strand, counting down.
GCTGCTGTACCGACGGGACAGAACCTCTGTTTTTTGGTTTTGCGAGTAGTTTACGATGTCGGGGTAGAAGATTGTTTGCGTACTATTTTGTGGACATGATTGTGAGTGTGTGGTACCTATGTGCATGTGGTGTGACCCCGGGAGTGCCTTCTACTTCTCGCCAATCCGTCGCCCGTGGTTGAGGCAAGTGTATTGGAATGGGTAGCGAGTTGTAGATTGCTAGCTTTGTTGAGTTGAAATTGAATATATGATACGTTCACATGCCATGCTTTAATGTTTGCCATTGATATGATGAATATGGTTTATTATGTTGTGATGCCATGTGTTAATGTACGAGTTATTTATGATGTTGGCATGTTTGCATACATGGCATGATACATGACCTGGGCGGTGAGAAAGTCATAACTAGTTCGGGGAAGGTCGGTGAGAAAGTTATGACTATTATGGAGAGCCAATGAGTAAGTCCTACATCGTGATTCCATCCACCGCTATGACACTACGGAATGCCGAAACTTTATAAAATGTGAAATTAGAGATTGTGGCATTACAAAATGTGAATGTTGAGGGCAAGAACATTATAAAATGTGGAATTAAGGTTAAAACCATGTGGTATGAGGTTTACATGCGTTTTTGGGCCGTTTCCGGGAGTTTGGGCATTTCCGGGGGAGTTTGGGCCTTTTCGGGGGAGTTTGGGCCTAAGGGAAATGGTCGTGGGCTTTGGTGGGAAGGAGTGGGAGTCCAAATAGGAGTAGGAGACTAGGTTGGGGGCCATCCCCTGCCCCTTTAAGCGCCCCACCCCTGCCTCATTGCGCCCCCTTGTGCCCTAGCCTCTCCCCACCTCTCCCTCTCCCTTTTTGCCCTAGCCGCCACCCCTTTTGTTGCTCCCCTTTGCACCACCACCCCTCTCCTCACCTCTCCAACACCCTTGCTGCCTTAGGGGAGTTCTCCACCTCACCAACCTGAAGATCCATCCATTGGAGCACTCCGCGATGAGGAGATCCGGTGGAATCGGAGCGAGGAGGGAGAACGCCCGAACCGGCAGGCGATCCGTGGGTTTTTCGTTCGTCGGGCGAAGGTATGGCCATGGGACTCCTTGGGGTTGGGCTAGGTACTGTTCTAAGGATCAATATCATGTTTTTAGATCAATTGGTCGTGCTGGAATTGAGTAGATTAGATGAATTCTAGAAGTGGTCACGTTTTCTGTTTCGGACAGCATGAGCAGTTGACCTAGGGTTCCATTTTTCACCAATTTAGAATCCGAATTTGGACGTCCGCCAGTTGAGCAAGTTGTAGGTAATTTCAGTACCTTTCTGTGGGTATAAAGAACGTTAAATTCCGATCAGCCGTTTGAAAGTTATGGCTGTTTTACCGAGCATGTTAAAATCTGTGAGGTGATTGGAATAAATCTCGGTATTTTGTAGATTAAACAACTTTAGAGTCCGAATCAGTCTTTCCTTATACTTAGGAAAAGTTAGGAAATTTCCTAAGATATGCAAGGATGTACTCGTTTAATTGATTCGGAGTATTAGAATCCGAGTTATGCCTTTTGGAAGGCTGCTGTCCCGGCGGGACAAAACCTCTGTTTTTGGTTATTGCGAGTAGATGGCAATGTCGGGGTAGATGATGGTTTGCGTACTATTTTGTGGTCATGATTGTGAGGGTGTGGTACCTATGTGCAGGTGGTGTGACCCCGGGATTGCCCGGATGGAAGGGGGGAGAGGGTGCACACCGACGGGTGTGTACTCAACCATACCGGTATGAGTTTCCAAGGAGATATGAGCATCGCATCGCGTTGCATACATAATGATGATGATAAGGATTTGTGAATATGAATGAGATGATATACATGATGTGAGTTTTTGTAGCCATGTAATTGTTTTTGTTTGAACCATTGCAATATACTTGCTCAGTTTTGAACTCACGCTTGTGTTTTCTTGTTGTTTTAGGTACCATGAGACCGGCATGCGGGGAAGGGAAATAGTCACTTTTCCGCACGTAGCTTCACTCATTTGATTCCACAAGTCATTAATTTAGTCTTTGATAATAAATTGCATATGATGATTATTGCTTTAAGGTTTAGCTTTGCTAAATGAGAGTCTTATTGTTCGTTTGACTCTTGGAGACAATAAATGCTTGAAACTAGACTTATATTGCTGTTAAGTCTTTAGTTATTGTTGTTTTAGTTGTCTCTCATATTGCCATATATTGCTATACTGTTGTTGCTCCTTCAAATCATCTTAAAACAAAGGAGATGCTGCCGAAATCTCGGGTTTTAGCATTTACTCCCTTGTTGTAATTTACCTTAATTCATGGTATTTAGATGTTGATCAGCTTATGTTTGGTAGCATTCAGGCATACTAGATGCCGGGGTGTTACAGTTGGTATCAGAGCCGGCTGTAGGTCCTTGGAATATGTATTTTTAGTGTCATACCTTAGGTTACAACTAAAATGTGATGTGGAATAACTTAGAAACATGGCTTAGGTTTTTACTAAAATTTTGTCATAGGATAGCAACATTAAAACTTGCAAAAGTGGTATAACTAATCTAAAATTTGACACACAATGGATGCACAGTAGGAAAGGGTTTGGGTATCGTTTCTTTACGCTTAAATGTTGTATTTTAGCAATGATGTTGAATGCTTCATTTGACAATGCATGTTGCTATGTCAATGAGATAAATGATTGAATTGCTCTTATTGTTGGGATAGAGTGGGGTTGTGGTGCCAAAGGGTTTCGGTCACCTCTCTTTATTCATAGTAAGGGTGAGGTTTGACGGTGTTGCCGGTTAGCGCCATCACCGAAGAACTATTAACCCCTGTAGGAGAAGAGTGCTTACCCTTTCTGTCATAGATCGGGTAGTTGATTGGAGTAAAATATAAGAGTTTGGTGGTGGATTCCTTCGTATGTTCTTTACCGTTCTGACGGTCGGTTTTGGTTGTTTTTCTTGACTTTTGTTGATTGAAATCAAAAGAAAAGTGTTTGGAATTGGATTTTTCGTGGAGAGTCCCTTCAGTGTTTCTTGGTTTTTTCTTCCTTGGTTGAAGACGAAGAAGAGGAATTTAGCGTTGCGCCTTTTTAGTCGCCTTTTGGCTTTGACACCGGTTTTGTTGGTTGCCTTGCAAAGGAAAGTATAGTTTTGGTTCTTGTGTGTCTTACTCTAAGTTTAAAAGAAGTTATTGAAGCGTGTGCAAAAAGTTAAGTTGTGTCGATTTATGTTTTGTGCCTTTGTCCGCAAAGGTTTATTTGATCGCTTGGTTCCCTCCTGTGGGAGTCTTTGAGATTGAAAAGTGTTTTGGAAAATTCCTTTGCATGACCAAGTTTGGGTTTGTCTCATTGCAATTTTGAGAGTCATGTTTCCTTATGAATTTGGGATGAATTTTAAACCTAAAATGCTGCAAACAAAGTAAGTAGTTTTTTTTTTACTGAAATCATTTATCCCTAGTAAGAATTGTTGTTTAGCATGTTATGTAGCATGTACCAATGCGGTTTATGGGATGATGCATTGTTAAGTTAATTTGTGAGTTGAAACAATTCAATGCGGTTGTCTAGTGACAATTTTGTTGTAACCTATCTATAGGGTAGCTAAAAGTAATGTGGTTGGTTGATGATTATGCCCTTTTGTTTCTATTGATGACTAAGTAGTGGTGGTAATTGTTTAGATTACTTGTTGAAAACCATGGTTAAAATAGAGAAATTTGTAACATGTGGTAATGGAGTGAACCTTAGGTAATTAACATGATGAATGATTTTTAATGAATGTATAATTTAGAGTCTTACTTGCGAATTCTACCCTGTGGAGATAATATTTACATGTTGAAGTCGTTTGTTAACTGAATAAGTTTCGATTGTCGAGACGTTGACATATAGGAGGTATGAAATTTATATGTTGATCTTGCTGAAAGATTTGTTGAAGTATTATGTTTCAAAGTTAGAATAAGAAGTATTATGATTCGGTGATCCGTGGGGATCATGTCAATATAGTCTTGGTTGGGTGCCTTTTTGATAAGCATCATAAAGTTTAATTAAAAGCATTGGAAATGGTAACTAGAGAAAGAATTTGTTACGTCAATTTTGTTAAAACCGGTTGGACTTTCTCAATGAGTAAGTAGTGAATTTCGAAGTCTTTAATTGAAAGCGTAGTGGAACACTAGAGATGATTATATTTATGATGAGCTTGTGTTTAAAAGCTTTTGGACTGGTTTGGTTGTTTGCCATTTTGGTTGAAGGGTTTTCGGTCAAGGTGTTCCATATATTGTGTTTCAGAGTTTCCCTAAAACTCGTAGAAATTGGTGCAAATATTTGGTTTTGGCTAATTTGTTTAGTTGGTGCTATGAGTATGGATTTACACCCCAAAAGTTTTTGAGTGGATCGCTACCTTCGCGTGCACCCTGAATTATTTTCAGAATAAATTTTAAAGGAAACAAATGGATATAGAGGGTTATGTTGGAAAACTCACGAGGTTTAATTTGTAATCTTTTCTTTGCTAGAGTTGGAGTTATTTGGAAAAAAAATCTATGTAGAGTTTCCAAGTGCTTCAAAAGGTGGTTTTTGTGGATGTTTCATCGGCAATGTTGTTAGTGAAGTGTTCTCTTTTGAAAATGAGTTTTCTTTTCTCTTTGAGAAAATTTATGGCGGTTGTTAGTGTGACACCACGGAGTGTCGTATCCTTAGTTATTGAGCATGATGAGGTTAAAAACTTTATGAAATGTGGAATTAAAGTTAAAACCATAGGGTTTGGAGGTTAATAGTGTTTCCGGGCCGTTTCTGGGGTTTTGGGCCTTTTCGGGGGAAATTGGTCCTAAAAGAAGGGGTTGTGGGCTTTGGTGGGATGGAGTATGAGTCTATTTAGGACTAGGATTCAGATTAGGGGCTGGTAATAGGGGGCCCTCCTGCCCTTATGCGCCCACCCCTCCCATTGTGTGCGCCCCCACCACCTCTCCCTTGCCCTAGCCGCCCCTCCCCCCATTGTTATGCGCCCACCCCTCCCATTCCGACGGGATAGAACCTCTGTTTTTAGGTTTTGCGAGTAGTTGGCAATGTCGGGGTAGATGAGGGTTTGCGTATTGTTTTGTGGACTTGATTGTGAGTATGTGATGCCTATGTGCAGGTGGTGCGACCCCGGGAGTGCCTTCTACTTCCCACCAATCCGTTGCCCGTGGTTGAGACAAGTGTGTTGTAATGGATAGCGATTTGTAGGTTGTTTGTTGAGAATAGATGAAGTTTACTACATGATATATGATCACTTGCCATGCTTTAATGATTGCCAATGATATGATGAGCATGTTTATTATGTTATGATGCCATGTGTTAATATACAAGTTAAATATGATGTTGGCATAATTGCATACATGGCATGTTACATGGCCGGGGCGGTGAGAAAGTCATAACTAGTTCGGGGAAGGTCGGTGAGAAAGTTATCACTAATCCGGAGAGCCATTGAGTAAGTCCTACATCGTGATTCCATACACGTGGTGTTTGGAAGCGAGGAGTAGGCACCCTCCATTTTCGGGATGGAAGGGGGGAGAGGGTGCACGCCGACGGGTGTGTACTCAACCATACCGGTATGAGTTTCCAAGGAGACATGAGCATTGCATTGCATTGCATACATAATGATGATGATAATGTTATGTGTTCATGAATGAGATGATATACTTGATGTGAGACATTATTGCCATGTTATTATTCTTGTTGTCCATTGCAATATGCTTGCTGAGTTTTCGAACTCACGCTTGTGTTTTCTTGTTGTTTTAGGTACCATGAGACCGGCATGAGGGGATGGGGAATAGTAATACTTCCACACGTAGCATCACTCTTTTGATTTCACAAGTCATTCAATTAGTGTTGACAATAAATTGCGTGTGATGATCATTGCTTTACGGTTTAGCTTTGCTAAATGAGAGTCTTTTCGTTCGTTTGACTCTTGGAGACATTATATGATTGGAACTAGACTTATATTGTGGCTAAGTCATTAATTATTGCTGTTTTTAGTTTTCTCTCATATTCCATATATTGCTATACTGTTGTTGTTCCTTCAAATCATGTTAAAACAAAGAAGATGCTGCCGAAATCTCGGTTTTTAGCATGTGCGCCTTTGCTAGAATTTATGTTTAATTGTGGTGTTTAGATTTTGATTAACTTATGTTTCGTAGCATTCAGGCATATTAGATGCCGGGGTGTTACAGTTGGTATCAGAGCGGGCTGTAGGTCCTTGGAATGTGTATTTTTAGTGTCATACCTTAGGTTATAACTAAAATGTGATGTAGAATAACTTAGAAACATGGCTTAGGTCTCGACTAAAATTTTGTTATAGGATAGCAACATTAAAATTGGCAAAAGTGGTATAACTAATCTAAAATTTGACACACTTGGTTGCATAGTAGGATCGGGTTTTGGTATATCATTGCATTGCGCTTAATTATTTGATGAAGACAATGCTTATGATGATGTTTGATCATTGTACTTGATTATATGGTGTTGTGCTTATATTTATGTGAATGGATGGTTGTCTGTTTGTAGCAACCATGCCGAGGGGTAGAGGCCGTGGTCGCCGTGGCCGTGGAGGCCAGGGGCGAGGTTCCCAGGGAGTTGCTGAGTCTGTAGCTGAGGGTAGCGCTTCGGTCAATGCTCATGGGCCAGCTCAGGCGGAGCTTCTAGCGGCACAGTCAGGGGCGGAGGTACCCGCCGTCAATGAGGATTTAGTTTAGGCTCTACAGAGGGAGATTCAGGAGCTACGCCAGTAGTTGCGGGCAGCCCCTGCTGTTGTGCCTCCCCCTGCAGCAGCCCCTGTTGTTGCCCCCGCTATGCCGGAGCCGAGGATGAGTCTCCGGGAGTGGATGTCCTCCGTCTTGACACTTTTGACGGAGCGGGTTCGCCAATCCAGTACGCATATTGGCTGCGGTACATGGAGAGGCAGTTTGAGGTCCTAGAGTTGACCTCGGTTCAGAGGGCTCGCTTTGTGGCTTTTCAGCTGAAGGGTGTCGGGACCCCGAATTTGCAAATCCGGACCCTCTGTGTATTCAGCACTAGTCCAGGAACGCGCTAGTGCACACAGTCTTAACATCGGTAAATATCACAATCATACCAATCGATACCATAAAAGTACTTTATTTAAATAATCAAACTGGTTACTCGACCTTATGGTCAAGTTACAAATATATGCCTCGCAAGGCGAAACTTATTCAGAGAGAAATAATAGCAGCGGAAAAGAATCAAATAACTTCGTGGCGCCATCCAGTATACCACAGGCAACTGACTGGGCTCGCTTCCCTAAGTAGATGGATCCTCCTAGAGTTCCTCCTCCAAAGCTGGCGTAGTCTCCTCTTCAACTGGTGTTGTATTGAGGCAAGGGTGAGTACTTGGTACTCAGCAAGTCATGCACAGAATGCAAGCTAATATACTATATGCATGGCTTGGTACAAAGGAATAGCTCAAGGTATATTTGCAGTAAAAAGCATTTGGCAAGTAATATAAGTAGATTCGAAAGCAGTAGAAATAAGTAAAGCATAAATAACTTTTCAAGAAGTTTAATAAACATTTTCCCCATCCTAAACCACACTTCCATCATCTTCATTATTAAACCAACCCAACCTTTCAAACCAAAGTTATTTTTGAGAAAATCTAACCCTTGACTGTAATTCCCGAGCGATGTCCAATACCGCGGACACGGCTATTCGAATAGATTCTAAACTCTGCAGAGGTTATGCACTTTACCCACAAGATACAGTCAAACACCACAAAGGCGAGTTCCCGTAACAAAGTCTTTCGGAAACCTCTAACAATACAAGTGGTCCTCCCGGTTATTAAGACTAACCCTTCCCTTCCCTAAGGCGAAGTCTAGGCCAATCAACCGTTAGATGGGTACCGGGCCTCAGCCCCGGTACGCGCCCCCGTACAACATACACCAAGGATGTAGTTGACCTCCTGAGGTCCCACAGGTACGTTATTAGCAACTTAGTCAACTAGGTCCGTCCCATTACGGACATGTGGTTGCACGTTAGACCCAGTTCAAAGGCTTGCAAGGTTAAGTCCTTAGGGTGACCAGGGCAAGACTACCCAAGAACCAAATCAACATTCCCAATGCCACAATCGCCCACTGATTACTCTTGCCACATGCCCTGGCCGAAAACTGTTTATCAAACCCCGCTTGATTACCATGCACCACGTGCCATCAACATCACATGATACTTTTCCAAAACAGGTTCAATATATCATTAAGTCAATATTAACATTTGATTATCCAAAATCATGTTATGAGCACGAAAGGTGTCTAAGCAGTATACTACAACGGTCTAAAAACCCATGTTGGCAATTTAGTAATGTCCAACTAGTAAACCACAACTAGGGTGACAAAGGGTCATGGCACATACTTAAGTAATCAAGGTGTCATACAACAAATTGGTATTTATCTAACCCCCATGTTTAAACAAAGTATTTTTCTAATTGAACTAGCATGCAATAGTTTAAATCAAAATAGATTTCGAAATAGGATCAACATGGTCAAAGCACAACTTGCCTTCAAAAAGTACTTGTTCTTGGTCTTGAGTTGGATCCTGAGTTAATACTTCTCCTTCGAATCCTTCCGGCACTTCAACGTCTACTCGTAAAGCGTGCAAATAGCAAATACACAAATAAACAATAGGCAAAAAGTGTCCAAACATCCAAATAAAATCCATAAACAGAAAGAACATAATTTTATGAATTTTTAGAAACTGGAATCGTCAAATTTGGAGTTAAAACGCAAAAGTTATGATTATTTAAAGTTTAAATAATCATTTAAATAATTTTACAGAGAAAAACTTTAGTCCAAAAATTAAATAAAATTCATATTTAGGTAGATCTCAATTTTATACAAATTTAGAAATTTGAATCACTCAAATCGGAGTTGAAACGCAAAAGTTATAAGCGTTTGAAGTTTGAATCTAAATTTGAATCAATATTTCGAATTAATAAATCATTTTCTTTTTCGGAAATTAATTATTGCGTCAGCATGGACACGTGGCAGCCTCTGATTGGTTGGCTGACGTCAGCCGGTCCATGGACTTGGTCCACGCTTGGCTCGGGTCTACCGTGGACCCGGTCCACGGCTCCATGTGAGACTGACATGTGGGCCCACTCGGGTGACGTCATTCTTGGCGTCGGTGGGCTCGGCCACGGTCGACAGTGGGTCCACCGATGACGTCATGGATGACGTCCACGGTGCGATCGGCCCGACACGCGGGCCCAGCGTGTCGGTACCTGCCACGCCAGCGTCTGGCGGCGACGCGTCGGTCCAACTTCCCGACACGTGGCGCAATCACGGCCGTTGGTTTGAAAATCAACGGCGCGGATTAGATCCAGGGTTAACACGTTGAAACTACTCGTTGATCGTGGGCCGTTCGATTTAAATCGGACGGTCCAGATCTAATCCTATAATAACACTACTATGGCACGTGGCAATTGTGAACCGTTGGATCTTGATCCAACGGTCCAGATCCAATCGGGTTGGGGACACGTGAACTCACCTCAACCGTCCGATCTGGATCTGACGGTTCACCGAGCTCGCGAAGTCCGGCGATGGCGCGGTGAGGCTTGGGCACCGGAGACGAGAACGACGACGAGCCCGACGGCGTTTCGGGGTTGCTCCGGCGAGATGAATCCTTCCTTCGGGTGCGTCTCGTCACGGTGGTTCCGGATCTGGGCTCCTTCTCGGCGGAAGACGACGGACGGCGGCGGAATCGGCGTTCAACCGCTGCGCACAGGGCTCCAACTCCGGCGAGCACGTACGGGCAAACGGCGACGGCTCAGGCGAGATGGCTCGGGGGAACGGGTGCGCAAAGATGAGGGCAACCTCGGGGAACGTCTCACGCTTTAAATAGCCTCGGCGTTCGTGCCCGAGACGGAAACCTAATTCTACACGGCGGCGGGCGCGGCGGCGGAGTCCGGCTCGGACTCGGCGGAGACGACGACGCTCAGCCGTCCACGTGGCACGATCAACGGCCACGATCACGCGGGCGCGATCGGATCCGGGCCGGATACGGCTCGAACCGGTACGGGCGGATCTCAGCCGTTGGATCTTGATCCAACGGTTGGGATTGATTAGGTTTAGGAGTGGGTTCGGTCGAGTCACGTGGCTCGGGTCGGACTCGAACTCGAGTCTGACTCGGGCTCGGTCGGATGAACAGTAACCGACTCGGTTTGATTTTCCAGCGATTTAATATTTAAAATAATTCCCAGTAATTCATTTAATTCATTAAAAATAGCAAAAGACTCAGAAAAATTCCAGAAAAATTCTTGAAAATACTTTGGATCATTTTGGACTCAAATAAAATATTTCCAACAAAATTTTATTTGCAAAATTAAATTCTTTAATTATTTCAAAATGGAATAAATTCAAATAAATTCCAAATAAATCCAAATAAATTCCAGAAAATTCCAAAAATTCACCAAAGTGCCAAATCACACATGAATTTAAGAAAAGCAAAATTTTGGGGTGTTACAAACCTCCCCCCCTTAATAGAATCTCGTCCCGAGATTCGTGGCTCACTGAGAATAGGTTTGGAAACTCTTTCTTCAAATCCTCTTGTGCTCCCAAGTCGCTCGCTCTCTGCATGGTTGCTCCTTTGAATCCTACAGAAACGGTCGACTTATTTCTCGGTTTCTCGATCCATTGTGTCTAGAATCCTCACAGATGTTCCTTATAAGTCAAATCCTCTTGCAACTCAATTGACTCTAGCGGTGTCTGCTCTCGTAAACTCGGAGACACTTCTTTAATCGGGACACATGGAATACATCATGTACTCCTCGCTAACGATCGTGGCAACTCCAAATGATAAGCAACTTCACCTCTGCGGCTCAAAACCTTAAATGGTCCAACATAACGGGTGCGAGTTTCCCTTTGGCATGGAACCTCTTAACTCCCCGAGAGGCGTAACTCGAGGTATACAAAGTCTTCTCGTTCAAAACTCAAGTCTCGGCGACGATTGTCAAGATAACTCTTCTGTCGAGATTGGGCGATCTTCAACCTTTCCCTAATCATAGCGATCCGCTTCTTGACCTCTTGAAGAATATCAGGCCCAAAGACACGGCGCTCGCCGGTCTCATTCCAATTCAATGGCGTCCGACAGGTCGACCATACAAAGGCCTCAAAGGTGACATCTCAGAATTAGCCTCGATAACTATTGTTGTAATCGAACTCGGCATACGGCAAACTCTTATCCCAAGAGGTAGCATAAGCCAATGCACAAGCTCTCAACATATCCTCCAGACCTGGTTGACTCTTTCGGTCTGTCCATCCGCCTGCGTGGATGATAAGTCATCTTGAAGTTCAAACGGGTTCCCATGGCTTCATGCAACTTATTCCAGAACCTTGAGGTAAATTGGGTACCTCTGTCCGATACAATCCTCTTTGGCACTCCGTGCAAACAGACAATCCTGATCATGTACAATTCTGCTAATTTATCTCCCGAGTAAGTGGTCTTCACGGGGATAAAATGGGCTACTTTAGTCAAGCGATCCACTATAACCCATATGGAGTCATAACCTCCTTGAGTCTTCGGCAAACCGGTAATGAAATCCATTCCGATTTCCCCCCACTTCCACTCAGGTATTTTCAGCGGTTGTAGCAATCCTGCTGGTCTCTGATGCATTGCCTTGACTCTCTGGCATACGTCGCACAATGCAACATGCTCGGCAACTTCACGTTTCATACTCAGCCACCAGAATCTCTCTTTCAGATCCTGATACATCTTGGCGCTTCCAGGGTGAATTGAGTACTTGGAGTCATGGGCTTCTTCCAAAATCAGTTGCTTTAACTCCTTTTTGTTAGGCACACAAATCCGATCCTTCATCCATAACGTGCCTTGCTCATCCAACTTGAAGTCTTCTGCCTTGCCTTCTTCCTTGATGGACTTAATCCTGCGGATCTTGTCATCATCCTTTTGTCCTTCTCGAATCTGATCCTCTAGGGTAGGTTTTACTTCTAATGCGGCCAAGAATCCGCTAGGTACAACCTCAATCTTCATTTTCTGAAAGTCCTCACATAACTCATCTTGATTTGTGGCTAGCAACATACTCACGGTATGGCTCTTCCGACTCAGAGCATCGGCAACTACGTTGGCCTTCCCGGGATGGTAATGGATTCCAACATTGTAGTCCTTGATCAACTCTAGCCATCTCCTTTGCCTCATATTCAGATCCGACTGGGTGAATATGTACTTAAGGCTCTTATGATCCGTATACGCTTCACATCTGTTTCCGATCAGATAGTGACGCCATATCTTCAAGGCATGCACTACGGCAGCTAACTCTAGGTCATGTGTCGGATAATTTTCCTCATGCGGCCTCAACTGCCTTGATGCATAAGCGACGACCTTTCCATTCTGCATCAGCACACATCCAAGTCCTTGGCGCGATGCGTCACAATAAATATGGAAGCTTTGAGCAACATCCGGTAGAACTAACACCGGTGCTGATGTCAATCGCTTCTTCAGCTCCTGAAATCCTTTCTCACATTCTGGCGTCCATGCAAACTTCTTTTCCTTCTTCAGCAGTTGCGTAAGGGGTTTCGCAATTGTCGAGAAGCCTTCGATGAAACGGCGGTAGTATCCTGCCATTCCAAGGAAACTCCGAATCTGGGTCACAGTCTTCGGCTGCTCCCAATGTAACACAGCTTCTACTTTGCTTGGATCTACGGCGACTCCTTCTGCGGTCATCACATGTCCAAGGAACTCAACTTTGTCCTTCCAAAAATCACACTTGCTGAACTTGGCGAAAAGTTGCTGTTCCCTCAGCTTTTCCAAAACTCGCCTCAAGTGTTCGGCATATTCATCCTCTGTCTTGGAGTAGATTAGGATATCGTCTACGAACACGACGACAAACTTGTCCAAATATTCCATGAACACCTTATTCATCATACTCATGAAATAAGCTGGCGCATTTGTCAGTCCAAAAGACATAACTGTAAACTCGTAATGTCCATATCTTGACGAGAATGCAGTCTTCGGAATATCCACTGATCGGATCTTCAACTGATGGTATCCCGATCTAAGATCAATCTTGGAGAAAACTCCGGCTCCTCTCAACTGATCAAACAAATCATCAATCCTGGGTAGCGGATACTTATTTTTCACGGTGACTTCGTTGAGTGCACGGTAGTCAATGCACATCCTGAAACTCCCGTCCTTCTTCTTGACAAACAAAACTGGTGCTCCCCACGGCGACGAACTCGGTCTGATAAATCCTTTCTCCATTAACTCTTCTAGCTGTTTCTTCATCTCTACCAACTCCTCGGTGGACATCCGATAGGGTCTTTTGCTATCGGTCTTTGTACTGTACAAGCTCTATCACAAACTCTATGTCCTGTCTGGCGGCATACCGTAGATCTTCGGGAAAAACATCTGGGTACTCATTCACTCTGGGACATCCTCTATGCTGATTGCCTTGGTATCAGTTAACCATCAATCATCCGTCTCTAATCATGCGGTGGCTTGAAATTCCACTTTCTTCCCACACGGGCTCTCAACTGAGATAGTCCTTCGTCCACAATCCAATACGGCCTTGTGCTTGGATAACCAATCCATTCCCAATATGACGTCTAAGGTCTGGGTCTCCAAAATTATAAGGTTTGCTAAGAACTCTATTCCATCTATTAGTATTCTCACCCCGGAACATCCTACTTTCGTTCGGAGTTCGGAACCAGGGGTTTGAACTAAAAGCATGCACTTAAGTCTTGCAATCCTCAAATCATTTCTAGTTGCAAAGCCTTGCGAAACAAACGAATGCGAAGCTCCAGAGTCAAACAAAACTGTTGCAGGTACTGAGTTAACAAGTAACTTACCCAGTACGACGTCCGTTGCATTCTGCAGGGCATCTGCGGTGACATGGTTGACTCGGCCTCTCACCACGGTCTGGGGTGTGGCTCCTGGTGCTGGCGTCCTAGCTGGGGTGGTTCCTAGGTTGAAGCGAACTGGGGTCACTCCTGCTGTCTTCTTCGGACAACTGTTGGCAAAGTGTCCTGGCTCGTTGCAGTTGTAGCAGCGTCTCACTGTTCCTTCTTGCCGATTGCACGAGTAGCGTTTCTAGCGGGGGCTGGGGTCTGGTAGTTCTGATTGACAGGTCTTGGTGCTGGGGGTGGCGTCCTTGTTGCATTCTGTGGTTGGAATCTGAAGAATTGATTTGGTGCAACTCTCAGGCGCTGTTGCGTTCCCTGGCGTGATCCTTGCGCTTGTTCTCAAGAATAAGCGCCTTATTCACCAACTCTTGGAAATCTGGGAAGGTGTGGGTGATCAACCCTACTTGCAATCCTGAGTTAAGTCCCTTCATAAAACGAGGTATGCGGATTTATCTGTCGCTACATCCTCGGTGCGTAGCGTGCTAGCTGTGTGAACTTATTCAGTAGTCGGCCCTTTGGTGATTACCTTGTTTCAGTGCTCTGAACTCTTCCTTCTTAAGGTCCATGATTCCTTCAGCACGTGATACTTTGTCGGAATGCACTTGTGAACTCTTCCCAAGTGATATCTTGAGGGTTCTTTTGCGTGCACGAAGTTCTCCCACCATTCTGGCAATTGTTCCTTCCAAATTGATGAGAAGCGTGAGTACCTTCTCATTTCCTATGCATTGAGCTATGTGTAGCTTCCTCTCGATTGATCTTAACCAATCATCGGCCTCCAATGGATTGGCATTCCCGGAGAAAGTGGGTGGGTGAGTTCTCATGAACTCGACAACCTTGTATTCAAGCGTGGTCCCCGATTAACTTGATTAGCGTGGCCTGAAGCGATGGACGTGTTGCATTTGTTGCATCATGGCATGCATCAACTGAGTCTGGGCAGCGAGAAAAGCTCCTAAATTCTGCACATCCAGTGGCGGTGCTGGTGCTCCATCATTGGGGTTTTCTGCTGGGCGAGAACCACTCCCATTGCTTCCAAAGTTTCCACGGGTGTTCACCATCTGTCGATTTGCTCTAGGTTTAGAGATGAGAGGGAAGCAAGAATAGACAAGTAATATGGAACCTATGCGGGGCGAAAGGGGTAACTTTAAGGTCCAACTTTATTATTAATAACTTGGTATGGTTGCTTACAATGCCTAAAGGCCTTGCAACACATACTGCACACTCAGCAAACAAAGCAAATCCAAATCGAACTAACTCTGGAGTCTAACGCCTAAAGGGTGACTCTTTATTCTATGACGCGACTCGGCGAAGGTGTCTCACTATAGAACCTATGCTCACTCATCGAGAAACCTCCACGGCCTGGGTACGGGTGCTGTGGCATAGGCGCGAAACGATCGCCATGTCCAGCGACTATGTCCTCTGTGGTAGTCGAAGAAGCAGTGTCCTCATCGAGGTCTGACTCCTCCAGATCTGGCTCGTGTAGCTCGAGTACTGGCTCTGGGTCTGGTCCGTACAAGGTCATCTCCAACTCGTCAATCCTTCGTAGAAGGTGTGCCACATACTCTTGAGCTTCCCGCCATCTGTTCTTCTCTGTCGTGATTTCCTTGCGGGCCTTCTGTAGCTCCTTGCTTGTATTATCTAGTACATCCTCCTGGGCGACGACAAATCGTGCCAACTGTGTAACCGTGGCATCCTCATCCTGAATTGCCTTCGGGTCAAGAAGGTTATCGCTGCACGGATGATAACGGAACACCGTGCTCTCCAACTCTCTGGCGTAGATACGGGTACTTCTTGGATACCCATCCGCATTGTAGATCTCCTGGCAGTGCAGTGTATCGGGCGATTGCCTGGGCCCCTCTTCCTGGCAGGTACCTCAATCCTCACGTCACAAGCCTTGATCAATCCTGCTTGCCTGATCACTTCCACTTGGTATTGGGGCTTCTCAAAATCTCCGAGAGTTTGTAGCATGTGCCAAAGTTCCGCAGCGTGACCAACTCCCAGATCAACGTAGTTGAACTCTTCCTCCATCTGTCACAAGAGTGCTTTACGTAAGAACTCGAAATTTTTCAATTGTGACAAGGTAAGGGAAAATTTCAGCAAGAGACAAGAAAAGAGAGAAGGGGATAAGTCGAGATGTCATTTCTTGTCTTTACAAATTTTTTAGTTTTTAGAAAATAGGTTTTATCCTCACTACGACCATTCTAGCTAGGGTTGAGCCTACAGTCAAGTATGGCTCTGATACCACCTCTGTCGGGACCCCGAATTTGCAAATCCGGACCCTCTGTGTATTCAGCACTAGTCCAGGAACGCGCTAGTGCACACAGTCTTAACATCGGTAAATATCACAATCATACCAATCGATACCATAAAAGTACTTTATTTAAATAATCAAACTGGTTACTCGACCTTATGGTCAAGTTACAAATATATGCCTCGCAAGGCGAAACTTATTCAGAGAGAAATAATAGCAGCGGAAAAGAATCAAATAACCGTGGCGCCATCCAAAGATACCACAGGCAACTGACTGGGCTCGCTTCCCTAAGTAGATGGATCCTCCTGGAGTTCCTCCTCCAAAGCTGGCGTAGTCTCCTCTTCAACTGGTGTTGTATTGAGGCAAGGGTGAGTACTTGGTACTCAGCAAGTCATGCACAGAATGCAAGCTAATATACTATATGCATGGCTTGGTACAAAGGAATAGCTCAAGGTATATTTGCAGTAAAAAGCATTTGGCAAGTAATATAAGTAGATTCGAAAGCAGTAGAAATAAGTAAAGCATAAATAACTTTTCAAGAAGTTTAATAAACATTTTTCCCATCCTAAACCACACTTCCATCATCTTCATTATTAAACCAACCCAACCTTTCAAACCAAAGTTATTTTTGAGAAAATCTAACCCTTGATCAGTAATTCCCAGAAGCGATGTCCAATACCGCGGACACGGCTATTCGAATAGATTCTAAACTCTGCAGAGGTTATGCACTTTACCCACAAGATACAGTCAAACACCACAAAGGCGAGTTCCTCGTAACAAAGTCTTTCTAAACCTCTAACAATACAAGTGGTCCTCCCGGTTATTGCGCACTAACCCTTCTCTTCGCTAAGGCGAAGTCTAGGCCAATCAACCGTTAGATGGGTACTGGCCTCGGCCCGATGCGGCTCCCCGCACAACATACACAAAGGGTGTAGTTGACCTCCGAGGTCCCACAGTGCGTTATTAGCAACTTAGTCAACTAGGTCCGTCCCATTACAGACATGTGGTTGCACGTTAGACCCAGTTCAAAGGCTTGCAAGGTTAAGTCCTTAGGGTGACCAGGGCAAGACTACCCGAAGAACCAAATCAACATTCCCAATGCCACAACTGGCCCACCTGATTACTCTTGCCACATGCCCCGGTCGAAAACTGTTTATCAAACCCCAGTTGATTACCATGCACCACGTGCCATCAACATCACATGATACTTTTCCAAAACAGGTTCAATATATCATTAAGTCAATATTAACATTTGATTATCCAAAATCATGTTATGAGCACGTAAAGGTGTCTAAGCAAAGATACTACAACGGTCTAAAAACCCATGTTGGCAATTTAGTAATGTCCAACTAGTAAACCACAACTAGGGTGACAAAGGGTCATGGCACATACTTAAGTAATCAAGGTGTCATACAGCAAATTGGTATTTATCTAACCCCCATGTTTAAACAAAGTATTTTTCTAATTGAACTAGCATGCAATAGTTTAAATCAAAATAGATTTCGAAATAGGATCAACATGGTCAAAGCACAACTTGCCTTCAAAAAGTACTTGTTCTTGGTCTTGAGTTGGATCCTGAGTTAATACTTCTCCTTCGAATCCTTCCGGCACTTCAACGTCTACTCGTAAAGCGTGCAAATAGCAAATACACAAATAAACAATAGGCAAAAAGTGTCCAAACATCCAAATAAAATCCATAAACAGAAAGAACATAATTTTATGAATTTTTAGAAACTGGAATAAATCAAATTTGGAGTTAAACGCATAAAAGTTATGATTATTTAAAGTTTAAATAATCATTTAAATAATTTTACAGAGAAAAACTTTAGTCCAAAAATTAAATAAAATTCATATTTAGGTAGATCTCAATTTTATACAAATTTAGAAATTTGAATCACTCAAATCGGAGTTGAAACGCAAAAGTTATAAGCGTTTGAAGTTTGAATCTAAATTTGAATCAATATTTCGAATTAATAAATCATTTTCTTTTTCGGAAGTTAATTATTGCGTCAGCATGGACACGTGGCAGCCTCTGATTGGTTGGCTGACGTCAGCCGGTCCATGGACTTGGTCCACGCTTGGCTCGGGTCTACCGTGGACCCGGTCCACGGCTCCATGTGAGACTGACATGTGGGCCCACTCGGGTGACGTCATTGCTGACGTCAGCGGGGCTCAGCCCACGGTGCTGACAGGTGGGTCCACCGATGACGTCATGGATGACGTCCGCGGTGCGATCGGCCGACACCACGGGCCCGCGTGTCGGTGTACGCCAGCAGCGTCACGGCTGGCGACGCGTCGGTCAACTTCCCGACACGCGTGGCGCAATCACGGCCGTTGGTTTGAAAATCAGCGGCGCGGATTAGATCCAGGGTTAACACGTTGAAACTACTGTTGATCGTGGGCCGCTCGATTTAAATCGGACGGTCCAGATCTAATCCTATAATAACACTACTACGGACGCGTGGCAATTGTGAACCGCTGGATCTTGATCCAACGGTCGCATCCAATCGGGTTGGGGACACGTGAACTCACCTCAACCGTCCGATCTGGATCGGCGGTTCACCGAGCTCGCGAAGTCCGGCGATGGCGCCGCGAGGCTTGGGCACCGAGACGAGAACGACGACGAGCCCGGCGGCGTTCGGGGTTGCTCGGCGAGATGAATCCTTCCTTCGTGCGTCTCGTCACGGTGGTTCCGGATCTGGGCTCCTTCTCGGCGGAAGACGACGGACGGCGGCGGAATCGGCGTTCAATCATTGCCGCAGGGCTCCAACTCCGGCGAGCACGTCACGGGCAACCGGCGACGGCTCAGCGAGATGGCTCGAGAGGAACGGTGCGCAAAGATGAGGGCAACCTCGGAAAGCGTCTCACGCTTTAAATAGCCTCGGCGTTCGTGCGAGGCGAAACCTAATTCTACGGCGGGCGCGGCGGCGGAGTCCGGCTCGGACTCGGCGGAGACGACGACGCTCAGCCGTCCACGTGGCACGATCAACGGCCACGATCACGCGGGCGCGATCGGATCCGGGCCGGATATGGCTCGAACCGGTACGGGCAGATCTCAGCCGTTGGATCTTGATCCAACGGTTGGGATTGATTAGGTTTAGGAGTGGGTTCGGTCGAGTCACGTGGCTCGGGTCGGACTCGAACTCGAGTCTGACTCGGGCTCGGTCGGATGAACAAGATGTAGACTCGGTTTGATTTTCCAGCGATTTAATATTTAAAATAATTCCCAGTAATTCATTTAATTCATTAAAAATAGCAAAAGACTCAGAAAAATTCCAGAAAAATTCTGGAAAATACTTTGGATCATTTTGGACTCAAATAAAATATTTCCAACAAAATTTTATTTGCAAAATTAAATTCTTTAATTATTTCAAAATGGAATAAATTCAAATAAATTCCAAATAAATCCAAATAAATTCCAGAAAATTCCAAAAATTCACCAAAGTGCCAAATCACACATGAATTTAAGAAAAGCAAAATTTTGGGGTGTTACAAAGGGCCAAGCTAATATCTGGTGAGAAGGGGTTCTGGCTGCTAGAGCCCCCGATCTTGGTCCAGTCACCTGGGAGGACTTTGTGGCTCGCTTCCGAGCCAAGTTCTACCCAGAGTCTTTCCTTGAGCGGATGGAGCATACTCTGACGACTCTTTCCCAGGGAAAGAGGTCGGTGGCAGAGTATGAGGCGGAGTTCAATAGCGTGGTGCGCTTCGTGCAGTATGTAGCGGCAGCGAGGGAGAAGGCGAGGAGGTTCCGCAGAGGCCTCAACCAGGAGTTCAGGGTTGTCATGGGAGCGACCGTCCCTTGTGACTTCTGCTCTGTGGTAGAGCAGGTGAAGGGCATGGAGCTCGAGTTGGAGCTCTCCCGGGATAAGCAAAACCCGGGTGGTTCAGGGGTTCCAACGGACCCAGGCGGGGGCCAGAAGAGGACCTTTGGTGGAGGAGGTGGGTCTTCTCAGCGACCCACCATCAAGAAGTTCAAGGGGGGACATGGCTCCTCCTCAGGGGCTAAGATTAGGCCGCCCCAGTTGTCTTCCTCGCGAGCGGCTGTTCGTCCTGTGCCTGGGCAGGGCATATTGTGTTTCAAGTGCGGTGGTGAGCACCGTGCTTCAGATTGTGGTTGGACCGGGAGTTGCAACCACTGTGGCAAGCCTAGCCACATGAGACGAGTCTGTCGGATGAATCCCGGTAGCATCATCAAGTGGGAGACGGTGCCTTCTCCTCCCACTTCAGCGGCGTCTTCCAGAGGATCGGTGCATATGATGGCTGCTCCTGCTCCTCAGCCGCCCTTTGCGTGGGCGCCACCAGCGGCTTACTGGTGCCCGTAGCCATCTGCTCCTCTACAGTTGCCTCCTCCGCCCCCAACCTTGTTGGGG
The DNA here is from genome assembly GCA_036346355.1 of Rhipidocladum racemiflorum. NCBI lineage: Eukaryota > Viridiplantae > Streptophyta > Magnoliopsida > Poales > Poaceae > Rhipidocladum > Rhipidocladum racemiflorum. Next base: position 9,885,069 of record CM070592.1, on the reverse strand, counting down.
CATCAGCCGGGAGTCGGGGCTCCTAATGTCCCGGCGCCACCAGGAGTGTACGCCTTGCCGACCGTCGAGTCAGCCGGGCATCCAGAGGTGGTTTCAGGTACTCTGCTCGTGGATTCCGTTGATGCCTTTGTTTTGTTTTATTCCGGAGCATCCTATTCCTTTGTGTCGTCTGAGTTTGCTAGTAGAGCTAAGCTGGGAGTTCAGCGGATTTCTGAGTCTGTGCTAGTCAGTTCTCCTGGGGGTTTGATTTCTAGCTCTTTGGTTTGCCCGGGTTGCACCATTGCCATTGATGATGAGGTTTTCTTTGCCCATCTTATGGTGATCCAATTGGCTCCTTTTGATGTCATTTTGGGCATGGACTGGTTGCATCAGTACCGTGCTAAGATCTGTTGCTTTTTGCGGACGGTTACCTTGCAGGCCCCGTCAGGGGTAGAGTTGACCTTTCAGGGTGGTTTACCTTCCAGTTCCGTCTTTGCTTTGGCTAGTCTATTTTCTGGTCGCCGTTTGAGGCGGTTGGGTTTTCTCATGACCTTGTCTGAGAAGCCATCTTCTTCAGTTTCCATTGAGGAGATTCCTGTAGTAAAGGAGTTTGTCGATGTGTTCCCTGACGAGCTGCCTGGTTTACCTCCTGTGAGGAATGTGGAGTTTCGTATTGATCTTGTTCCTGGCACTCGACCCATTTCTATCTCTCCATACCGCTTGGCTCGTCCTTTTCAAGACGAGTTGAAGAAGCAGTTGGAGGATCAGTTGGCCAAGGTCTTTATTCGGCGTAGCATGTCGCCATGGGGAGCACCCGTCCTCTTCGTTTCGAAGAAGGATGGAAGTTGGCGTATGTGCATTGACTACCGTGCTCTTAATTAAGTGACAGTCAAGAACAAGTATCCTTTGCCTCACATTGAGGATCTATTTGACCAACTGAAGGGAGCAAAGGTGTTCTCGAAGATTGATCTTCAGTCGGGGTATAATCAAATCCGTGTGAGGAAGCAGGACATTGAGAAGACTCCTTTCTCCATTAGGTATGGGCATTATGAATTTAAAGTTATGTCTTTTGGACTAACTAGTGCTCCTGCTGTCTTTATGGAGGCGATGAACAGTATGCTACACAAGTACCTTGATGAGTTTGTGGTAGTGTTCATCAATGGCATTCTGGTTTACTCTAAATTAGAAGAGGAGCATGAGCGACACTTGTGGCTTGTGCTGAGAACCTTGAGGGAGAATCAGTTCTTTGCTAAGCTGAAAAGTGCGAATTCTAGATTTCAGATGTGGGTTTTCTTGGCCACATCATCAATCCAGATGGCATATCCGTAGATCCTAGCAAAGTCTCAACAGTTTTGGATTGGAAATGACCTTCCAATGTCAAAGAGGTGCGTAGTTTCCTTGGATTAGCTGGCTACTATCGGCGTTTTGTGCAGGATTTCTCTATCATTGCCAAGCCACTTTCGCAGCTGACTCAGAAGGGGATGAAATTCCAGTGGACTTCAGAGTTTGAGCATAGTTTCTGCACTTTGAAGGAGAAATTAGTGACTGCTCCTGTTCTTACCCTTCCCGAGCCAGGGAAGCGCTCACTGTTTATTCTGATGCTTCTCGTTTGGGACTTGGTTGTGTTCTCATGCAAGATGGCAAGGTGATTGCTTATGCATCGAGGCAGCTGAAAAATCATGAGCAGAACTATCCCACGCATGATCTTGAGCTAGCCGCTGTGGTGTTTGCACTAAAGATTTGGAGGCATTACCTGTATGGCGAGTCTTGTGATATCTTCACTGATCAAAAGAGCCTCAAGTACATCTTTACTCAGATAGATTTGAACTTGAGGCAGAGGAGATGGCTAGAATTGATAAAGGATTATGACCTCACTATCCAGTATCATCCGGGGAAGGCCAATGTGGTGGCTGACACTCTCAGTCGCAAGACAATGCCCCCTGTCGTTGATTGTCTTGTTGCTGATTTTGAGCATTTGGGAGTCTCCTACTGCTTTGCGGGGACCGTGCAGGCTGAAACTCAATTGATTCTGGAGTCAGCGATTCCTGAGCGTGTGCGGGAGGCACAACAGCATGATCGGTTGCTCCAGCAGGTGAGGAAATTCCTTGAGGATGGCAAGTCTGGAGACTTTACCGTTGATGATGTGGGAGCTATGAGGTTTCGGGGTCGTCTGTGCGTACCTCAAAAATCCCAAGTGAAAGAGGATATTCTGAAGGAGGCTCATCGCACCCCATACACGGTCCATCCTGGGGAGACCAAGATGTATAGGGACTTGAAAAAGAATTTCTGGTAGAAAAGGATGAGAGTGGATATTGCCAAGTATGTGGCATCTTGTGGGATTTGTCAGAAGGTCAAGGCTGAGCATAAGCGTCCCGCTGGTTTGTTGCAGCCTTTGGAGATTCCTGTGTGGCCATGGGATGACATCTCCATGGATTTTGTGGTTGGCCTACCTCGTACTACACGAGGGAAGGATGCTGTTTGGGTTGTGGTGGACCGTCTCAACAAGTCCGCGCATTTCATTCCTATCCGCACTACTAATTCTGTGAGTGACTTGGCTCCCATCTATGTGCGGGAGATTATGAGATTGCATGGTGTACCCAAGACCATTATCTCTGATTGAGATGCGAAGTTTGTCTCCAAGTTTTGGGAGAGCTTACAGAGTGCTTTGGGTACACAGCTTCGCCTTAGTACCGCTTTCCACCCTCAGACAGATGGGCAGTCTGAGCGTACTATTCAGACTTTGGAGGACATGCTCAAGGCCTGTGTGATGACTTAGAAAGGTAGCTGGGAAGATCATTTGCCTCTTGCAGAGTTTGCTTACAATAACAGCTACCATTCCAGCATCCGGGCTGCTCCTTATGAGGTACTTGTATGGCCGGAAGTGCAGATCGCCACTTTGTTGGGATGCGGTGGGAGAGAGGGAGCAGTTCTTGGACCGGATTGGGTTCAGCAGACTGTTGATCGCATATCGGAGGTTCGGCAGAACCTTCTCGCAAAGCAGAGCAGACAGAAAAGCTATGCTTGTGTGAGGCGGCGAGATTTGGAGTTTGAGGTGGGTGATAGCGTACTCTTGCGAGTATCTCCCTCCAAGGGTGTGGTGCATTTTGGCACCAAAGGAAAGCTCAGTCCGAGGTTTGTTGGGCCATTTCCTATCATCGCCCGAGTTGGTAGGCTGGCCTATCGTCTGGAGCTACCGGAGTGTATGCAAGGCGTGCATAATGTGTTCCATGTCTCGATGTTGAGGAAATACTTGCATGATCCGGAGTTGGTGGTTCCATTAGAACCACTAGTGCTTGAGCAGGACCTCACCTTCGAGTCCCGTCCTGTGGAAATTCTGGGGAATTTGGAGCGAGTAATGAAGAACAGGACGCTTAAGTTTGTCAAGGTCCTGTGGTCACATCAGACCGAGAGAGAAGCGACTTGGGAGCTGGAGTCTCGCATGCGCGAGAAGTATACCGAGCTTTTCGTCTCAGGTATGTGATGTGAGACCTAGCGATTTTTTGTTTTGCTGGGTTGCGTTTGGGTGCGAATTAGATTCGAGGTCGAATCCTGTTAAAGGGGGAAGAATGTGACACCACAGAGTGTCGTATCCTTAGTTATTGAGAATGATGAGGTTAAAAACTTTATGAAATGTGGAATTAAAGTTAAAACCATAGGGTTTGGAGGTTAATAGCGTTTCCGGGCCGTTTCTGGGATTTTGGGCCTTTCCGGGGGAAATTGGGCCTAAAAGAGGGGGTTGTGGGCTTTGGTGGGATGGAGTATGAGTCCATTTAGGATTAGGATTCAGATTAGGGGCTGGTAATACGGGGCCCTCCTGCCCTTATGCGCCCACCCCTCCCATTGTGTGCGCCCCCACCACCTCTCCCTTGCCCTAGCCGCCCCTCCCCCCATTGTGGCCGTGCGCCCCCCCCTCTTGCCTCCTTTGCTCCCCACCTCTCCACCACCTCTCGTCCACCCCCTTGCTGCCCTAGGGTGGCCTACCCACCCCCTGCACCTCGAAGATCCATCCGAGGAGCGAGGAGTGATTCGGGAGGAGTTCTTGTGGGTTCTCGTGCATCGGGCAAAGGTATGGCCATGGAAATCTATGGGGTTGATCTAGGTACTGTTCTAAGGGTGTTTATCAAGTTTTTAGATCAATTGGTGGTGCTGGACATGAGTAGATTGGGTTAGATCTAGATGTTGCCACGTTTCTGTTTTGGGACAGCATGAGTAGTCGACCTAGGGTTCCGTTTTTTGCCAATTTAGGGTCCGAATCTGGCCGTACGGACATTGAAGAAGTTGTAGATAATTTCATTATCTTTCAGCGGACATAAAGAACGTTAAATTCTGATCAGCCGTTTGAAAGTTATGACTGTTTTAATGAGCGTGTTAATATCGGTAAATTGATTGGAAGAGATCACGGTATTTTGCAGATTAAACAACTTTAGAGTCCGAATCAGTCTTTCCATATAACTAGAAAAAATTGAGAAATTTTCTAAGCTACACGAGGATGTACTCTTTTAATTGATTCGGAGTCTCAGAACTCAAGTTATGCCTTTTGGAAGGCTGCTGTCCCGACGGGATAGAACCTCTGTTTTAGGTTTTGCGAGTAGTTGGCAATGTCGGGGTAGATGAGGGTTTGCGTACTGTTTTGTGGACTTGATTGTGAGTATGTGATGCCTATGTGCAGGTGGTGCGACCCTGGGAGTGCCTTCTACTTCCCACCAATCCGTTGCCCGTGGTTGAGGCAAGTGTGTTGTAATGGATAGCGATTTGTAGGTTGTTTGTTGAGAATAGATGAAGTTGACTACATGATATATGATCACTTGCCATGCTTTAATGATTGCCAATGATATGATGAGCATGTTTATTATGTTATAATGCCATGTGTTAATATACGAGTTAAATATGATGTTGGCATATTTGCATACATGGCATGTTACATGGCCCGGGCGGTGAGAAAGTCTTAACTAGTCCGGGGAAGGTCGGTGAGAAAGTTATGACTAATCCGGAGAGCCATTGAGTAAGTCCTACATCGTGATTCCATACACGTGGTGTTTGGAAGCGAGGAGTAGGCACCCTCCATCTTCGGGATGGAAGGGGGGAGAGGGTGCACAACGACGGGTGTGTACTCAACCATACCGGTATGAGTTTCCAAGGAGACATGAGCATTGCATTGCATTGCGTACATAATGATGATGATAATGTTATGTGTTCATGAATGAGATGATATTCTTGATGTAAGACATTATTGCCATGTTATTATTCTTGTTGTCCATTGCAATATGCTTGCTGAGTTTTCGAACTCACGCTTGTGTTTTCTTGTTGTTTTAGGTACCATGAGACCGGCATGAGGGGAAGCGGAATAGTCATATGTAACATCCCAAAATTTTGCTTTTCTTAAATTCATGTGTGATTTGGCACTTTGGTGAATTTTTGGAATTTTCTGGAATTTATTTGGATTTATTTGGAATTTATTTGAATTTATTCCATTTTGAAATAATTAAAGAATTTAATTTTGCAAATAAATTTTTGTTGGAAATATTTTATTTGAGTCCAAAATGATCCAAAATATTTTCCAATTTTTCGAATTTTTACGAGTCATTTGCTATTTTTAATGAATTAAATGAATTCGGGAATTATTTTAAATATTAAATCATTTGGAAAATCCAACTCGGGTCAAATCTTGTTCATCCGGCCAAAGTCGGACTCGAGTCCGACCGAGCCGATTGACTCGGCCGAACCCACTCCTAACCACTAATCGATCCCAACCGTTGGATCAAGATCCAACGGTGAGATCCGCCCGACCGACCGAAAGCCGTGTCCGACGGACCGATCGCGCCGGCGATCGTGGCCGTTGAGCGCGACACGTGGACGGCCACGATTCGTCGTCTTCCCGTAATCGAGCCGGACTCCGCCGAGTGCGCCGCCAGTGACCGATTAGGGCTCGCCGAGCACGCCTCCGGCTATTTAATGCCGGATCGCACCGAGGACGCCGTGACCCAGCGCACTTCTTGCCCTAACCCGCCGAGCTCTAGCCGTAGGTTCGCCGAATCGCTCGCCGTAGTTGCGTGAAGCGCCGCCACGGTCCTTGCCTCGCCTCGCCGCCGTCGCCGTCCTCGCCGCCATTGACCCCAGATTCAAACCCGGCCAGCGCACCGAAGACACCCTCCATCTCGCCGAGCACGCCCCAACCGCCGTTTGGGTGGTCGCTGCCTCGGCCAGCCGGCCGCAGCTCCGCCGTGAAGCCATCGCCGACCCCGAGCTCCACCAACCGTCCGATCAAGATCCAAAGGCCCAGATCGTGCCACGTCACCTCGGTGAGTGTCCCCGTTGAAAATCCTAGATCTAATCCCAACCGTTGGATCTCGATCCAACGGCTTAGGTTCTTGTAGCGTATCAAGAAGCGCATCAGGTTAGATTGGATCTGGACCGTTGGATCAAGATCCAACGGCCCACGATCAGTCACGTGCGCCCCAAGCACATGAGGCCAAACTCAATCCCAGCCGTCGGATTTCAAACCAACGGCCACGATTGTGCCACGCGTCCAGGAAGCCGTAGCCGCCGCGCCCACGCAGCAGCAGGTGATCACCGACACGCGGGCCCGCCGGTCGGCGATGCATCGCGGACGTCACCCATGACGTCATCGGTGGGTCCCACTGCCGCCGCTGCGGTGAGCCCGCCGACGCCGCCGATGACGTCACCCGAGTGGGCCCACATGTCGATCCACGTGGTAGCCGTGGACCGAGTCCACCGTGGACCCGAGCCGAGCGTGGACCGAGCCCATGGATCGCCGACGCCAAGGCCAATCAGGAGCTGCCACGTGTCCATCTTTGCGCCAATAATTAATTTTCAAAAGAAAATGATTTATTAATTCGAATAATGATTTCAAATTTAGATTCAAACTTCAAACGCTTATAACTTTTGCGTTTCAACTCCGATTTGAGTGGTTCAAATTTCTAAATTTGTATAAAATTGAGATCTACCTAAATATGAATTTTATTTAATTTTTGGACTAAAGTTTTTCTCTGCAAAATTATTTAATTGATTATTTAAACTTTAAATAATCATAACTTTTGCGTTTTAACTCCAAATTTGATTTATTCCAGTTTCTAAAAATCCAGAAAATTATGTTCTCTCTGTTTATGGATTTTATTTGGAGTTTTGGGATCTTTTTGCATAGTGTTTATTTGTGTATTTGCTATTTGCACGCTTTCTGAGTAGACGTTGAAGTCTTGGGAAGGATTCGAAGGAGAAGTGTTGGCTCAGATCCAACTCAAGACCAAGAGCAAGTACTTTTTGAAGGCAAGTTGTGCTTTGACCATGTTGATCCTATTTGAAATCTATTTTGATTTAAACTATTGCATGCTAGTTTAATTAGAAAGATACTTTGGTTTAAACACAGGGTTAGATAAATACCAATTTGCTATATGACGCCTTGATTACTTAAGTATGTGCCATGACCCTTTGTCACCCTAGTTGTGGTTTACTAGTTGGACATTATTAAATTGCCAACATGGGTGTAGATCGTTGTAGTATACTGCTTAGACACACTCGTGCTCATGACATGATTTTGGATAATCAAATGCTAATATTGACTTAATGATATATTGAACCTGTTTTGGAAAAGTATCATGTGATGTTGACGGCACGTGGTGCATGGTAATCAAGCTGGGTTTGATAAAGCTGTTTTCGGCCAGGGCATGTGGCAAGAGTAATCAGGTGGGCAGTTGTGGCATTGGGGATGATGATTTGGTTTTGGGTAGTCTTGCCCTGGTCACTCTAAGGACTTAACCTTGCAAGCCTTTGAACTGGTCATACTTGCAACCACATGGTCGGAATGGGGCGGCCCTAGTTGACTAAGTCGCTAAGGACTCACTTGTGGAGCCTCAGTGGTGTCGATTACACCGTTTGTGTGATTGTACGGGGGAGCGTATCGTGGCTGTGGCCAGGTACCCATCTAACGGTGTGTTGGTCCCATACTTCGCCTTGGCTAAGGGAAGGGATGGTGTAGAGCACGTACCGGAGAGGACCACCTGTGTTGTTTGAGGCTTCCGAAAGGCTTTATTCTGAGGAACTTCGCCTTTGTGGTGTTTGACTGTATCTTGTGGGTAAAGTGCATAACCTCTGCAGAGTGTAGAATCTATTTGAATAGCCGAGTCCACTGTCTTTGGACAATGCTCGGGAATTACAGTCAAGGGTTAGATTTTCTGAAAATAACTTGGATTTGAAAAGTTGGGTTGGATTAACCATGAAGATGATGGAAATGTGGTTTAGGATGGGAAAAATGTTTGTTAAACCTCTTGAAAAGATATTTATGCTTTACTTATTTCTCAGCTTTGAATCTACTTATATTACTTGTCAAAAGCTGTTTCGCAAATATACCCTGAGCTATTCCTTTGTACTAAGCCATGCATATAGTATATTAGCTTGCATTACGTGCATGACTTGCTAGTACCAAGTACTCACCCTTGCCTCAACACAATACCAGTTGAAGAGGAGATTACGCCCGACTTTGGAGGAGGAACTCCAAGAGGACCCGACTACTTAGGGATGCGAGCCCGGTCGGTTGCCTGTGGTATCTGGATGGCGCCACGAGTTTATTTGATTTTCTTGTTATTTCTCTTTGAATAAGTTTCGCCTTGCGAGGCATATATTTGTAACTTGGCCATAAGGTCAAGTAACCAGTTTGGTTATTTAAATAAAGTACTTTGTTGGTATCGATTGGTATGATTGTGATATTTATCGATGTTAAGACTGTGTGCACTAGCGCGTTCCTGGACTAGTGCTGAATACACAGAGGGTCCGGATTTGCAAATTCGGGGTCCCGACAGAGGTGGTATCAGAGCCATACTTGACTGTAGGCTCAACCCTAGCTAGAATGGTCGTAGTGAGGATAAAACCTATTTTCTAAAGCTAAAAATTTGTGAAGACAAGAAATGACATCTCGACTTATCCCCTTCTCTCTTTTCTTGTCTCTTGCTGAAATTTTCCCTTACCTTGTCACAATTCGAAAATTCCGAGTTCTTACGTAAAGCACTCTTGTGGCAGATGGAGGTTTTCTCGATGAGTGAGCATAGGTTCTATAGTGAGACTCCTCCGCCGAAGTCGAGTCATAGAATAAAGAGTCACCCTTTAGGCGTTAGACTCCAGAGTTAGTTCGATTTGGATTTGCTTTGTTTGCTGAGTGTGCAGTATGTGTTGCAAGGCCCTTAGGCATTGTAAGCAGCCATACCAAGTTATAAATAATAAAGTTGGACCTTAAGTTACCCCTTTCGCCCCGCATAAGTTCCATATTACTTGTCTATTCTTATTTCCCTCTCATCTCTAAACCTAGAGCAAATCGACAGATGGTGAACACCCGTGGGAACTTTGGAAGCAATGGGAGTGGATCTCGCCCAACAGAAAACCCCAATGATGGAGCACCAGCACCGCCACTGGATGTGCAGAATTTTGGAGCATTTCTTGCTGCTCAGACCCAGTTGATGCATGCTATGATGCAACAAATGCAGCACGTCCTTTGCTCAGGCCACTTTGCTAATCAAGTTAATCGGGGACCACGCCAGAATACAAGGTCGTCGAGTTCATGAGGACTCACCCACCCACTTTCTCTGGGAATGCCAATCCGTTGGAGGCCGACGATTGGTTAAGATCAATTGAGAGGAAGCTACACATAGCTCAGTGCATAGGGAATGAGAAGGTACTCTACGCTTCTCATCAGTTGGAAGGAACAATTGGCCAGAATGGTGGGAGAACTTACGTGCCACGCAGAGAACCCTCAAGATATCACTTGGGAAGAGTTCACGGTGCATTAAGCGATATCACGTGCCTGAAGGAATTATGGACCTTAAGAAGGAGGAGTTCGAGCTCAAGCAAGGTAATCGGCCGGTGGCCGACTACCTGAACAAGTTCACACGGCTAGCACGCTACGCACTGAGGATGTAGCGACGAGATAAATCCAGGCAGTCTCGTTTTATGAAGGGACTTAACTCGGGATTGCAAGTAGGGTTGATCACCCACACCTTTCCAGATTTCCAGGAGTTGGTGAATAAAGGCGCTTATTCTTGAGGACAAGCGCAAGGAACTGGATGAGAACGAGAAGCGCAGGATGCAACAAAGAAGGATCACGTCGAGGCGCAACGGCGCTTGAGAGTTGCACCAAATCAATTCTTCGATTCCAACCACGAATGCAACAAGGACACCATCCCGGCACCAAGACCTGCCAATCAAAACTACTGGACCCAGCCCCGCTAGAAACGCTACCCCAGGCAGCCAAAGAAGGAACAAGTGAGACGCCGCTACAAGCTGCAACGAGCCAGGACACTTTGCCAGCCTGTCCGAAGAAGACAGCGAGGAGCGACCCGATTCGCTTCAATCTAGGAACCACCCAGCTAGGACGCCCGGCACAGAGCCACACCCCAGACCGTGGTGAGAGGCCGAGTCAACCATGTCACCGCAGATGCACTGCAGAATGCTACGGACGTCGTACTGGGTAAGTTACTTGTTAACTTAGTACCTGCAACAGTTTTGTTTGACTCTGGAGCTTCGCATTCGTTTGTTTCGCAAGGCTTTGCTACTAGAAATGATTTAAGGATTGCAAGACTTAAGTGCATGCTTTTAGTTCAAACCCCTGGTTCCGAACTCCGAACGGAAGTAGGATGTTCCTTGGTGAGAATACTAATAGATGGAATAGAGTTCCTAGCAAACCTTATAATTTTGGAGACCCAGACCTTAGATGTTATATTGGGAATGGATTGGTTATCCAAGCACAAGGCCGTATTGGATTGTGGACGAAGGACTATCTCGGTTGAGAGCCCGTATGGGAAGAAAGTGGAATTTCAAGCCACTGCAGTTAGAGATGGACAGTTGATGGTTAACAGTACCAAGGCAATCAGCATAGAGGATGTCCCAGTAGTGAATGAGTACCCCGATGTTTTCCGAAGATCTACAGTATGCCGCCAGACAGGACATAGAGTTTGTGATAGAGCTTGTGCCGTACAAAGACCGATAGCAAAGAGACCCTATCGGATGTCTACCGAGGAGTTGGTAGAGATGAAGAAACAATTTGGAAGAGTTAATGGATAAAGGATTTATCGGACCAAGTTAAATCGCCGTGGGGAGCACCGGTTTTGTTTGTCAAGAAGAAGGGCGGGAGTTTCGGGATGTGCATTGACTACCGTGCACTCAATGAAGTCACCGTGAAGAATAAGTATCCGCTACCCAGGATTGATGATTTGTTTGATCAGTTAAGAGGAGCCGAGTTTTCTCCAAGATTGATCTGAGATCGGGATACCATCGATTGAAGATCCGATCGAGAAGATATTCAAGATCGCATTCTCGTCAAGATATGGACATTACGAGTTCTACGATTATGTCCTTTGGGCTGACAAATGCGCCAGCTTATTTCATGAATATGATGAATAAGGTGTTCATGGAATATTTGGACAAGTTTGTCGTCGTGTTCATAGACGATATCCTAATCTACTCCAAGACAGAGGATGAACATGCCGAACACTTAAGGCGAGTTTTGGAAAAGGCGAGGAACAAGAACTTTTCGCCAAGTTCAGCAAGTGTGATTTTTGGAAGGACAAAGTGGAGTTTCTTGGACATGTAATGACCGCAGAAGGAGTCGCCGTGGATCCAAGCAAAGTAGAAGCGGTGTTACATTGGGAGCGTAGAAGGCGTGACCCAGTTCGAGTTTCCTTGGAATGGCAGGATACTACCGCCGTTTCATCGAAGGCTTTTCGACAATTGCGAAACCTCTTACGCAATTGCTGAAGAAGGAAAAGAAGTTTGCATGGACGCCAGAATGTGAGAAAGGATTTCAGGAGCTGAAGAAGCAATTGACATCAGCACCGGTGTTAGTTCTACCGGATGTTGCTCAAGGCTTCGATATTTATTGTGACGCATCGCGCCGAGGACTTGGATGTGTGCTGATGCAGAATGGAAAGGTCGTCGCTTATGCATCAAGGCAGTTGAGGCCGCATGAGGAAAATTATCCGACACATGACCTAGAGTTAGCCGCCGTAGTGCATGCCTTGAAGATATGGCGTCACTATCTGATTGGAAACAGATGTGAAGTATATACGGATCATAAGAGCCTTAAGTACATATTCACCCAATCAGATCTGAATATGAGGCAAAGGAGATGGCTAGAATTGATCAAGGACTATAATGTTGGAATCCATTACCATCCCGGGAAGGCCAACGTAGTAGCCGACGCTCTGAGCCGGAAAAGCCATACCGTGAGTACGTTGCTAGCCACAAGTCAGGATGAGTTATGTGAGGATTTTCAGAAAATGAAGATTGAGGTTGTACCTAGCGGATTCTTGGCCACATTGGAAGTAAAGCCTACTTTAGAGGACCAGATCCGAGAAGGACAGAAGGATGATGACAAGATCCGTAGGATTAAGTCCAAAATGGAGGAAGGCAGGGCAAAGGATTTCAAGCTAGGCAAGCAAGGCACGTTATGGATGAAGGATCGCATTTGTGTGCCTAACAAGAAGGAGTTGAAGCAACTGATTTTGGAAGAAGCCCATGACTCCAAGTACTCGATTCATCCTGGAAGCGCCAAGATGTATCAGGATCTGAAGGAGAGATTCTGGTGGCCGAGTATGAAACGTGAAGTTGCCGAGCATGTTGCATTGTGCGACATATGCCAGAGAGTCAAGGCAATGCATCGAGAGACCCAGCGGGATTGCTACAACCGCTGAAAATACCTGAGTGGAAGTGGGAGGAAATCGGAATGGATTTCATTACCGGTTTGCCGAAGACTCAAGGAGGTTATGACTCCATATGGGTTATAGTGGATCGCTTGACTAAAGTAGCCCATTTTATCCCCGTGAAGACCACTTACTCGGGAGATAAATTAGCGTAATTATACATGATCGAGATTGTCTGTTTGCACGGAGTGCCAAAGAGGATTGTATCGGACGAAGGTACCCAATTTACCTCAAGGTTACGGAATAAGTTGCATGAAGCCATGGGAACCCGTTTGAACTTCAAGATGACTTATCATCCACGCAGACGGATGGGCAGACCGAAAGAGTCAACCAGATTCGGAGGATATGTTAAGAGCTTGTGCATTGGCTTATGCTACCTCTTGGGATAAAAGTTTGCCGTATGCCGAGTTTAGTTACAACAATAGTTATCGAGGCTAGTTCTGAGATGTCACCTTTTGAGGCCTTTGTATGGTCGACCACTGTCGGACGCCATTGAATTGGAATGAGACCGGCGAGCGCCGTGTCTTTGGACCTGATATTCTTCAAGTGGTGAAGAACGGTCGCCATGATTAGGAAAGGTTGAAGATAGCCCAATCTCGACAAAAGAGTTATCTTGACAATCGTCGCCGAGATTTGAGTTTTGAACGAGAAGACTTTGTATACCTCGAGTTACGCCTCTCGGGGAGTTAAGAGGTTCCATGCCAAAGGGAAACTTCGCACCCGTTATGTTGGACCATTTAAGATTTTGAGCCGCAGAGTAGAAGTTGCTAATCAGCTGGAGTTGCCACAGTCGTTAGCAGGGGTACATGATGTATTCCATGTGTCCCAGTTGAAGAAGTGTCTCCGAGTTCCTGAGGAACAGACACCGCTAGAGTTAATTGAGTTGCATGAGGATTTGACTTATAAGGAGCATCCCGTGAGGATTCTAGACACAGTGGATCGAGAAACTAGAAACAAGTCAACCCGATTCTGTAGAGTTCAGTGGAGCAACCATGAAGAAAGTGAAGCGACTTGGGAGCGCGAAGAGGATTTGAAGAAAGAATTTCCAAACCTATTCCTTTAGTGAGCCCTGAATCTCGGGGACGAGATTCTATTAAGGGGGGGAGGTTTGTAACATCCCAAAATTTTGCTTTTCTTAAATTCATGTGTGATTTGGCACTTTGGTGAATTTTTGGAATTTTCTGGAATTTATTTGGATTTATTTGGAATTTATTTGAATTTATTCCATTTTGAAATAATTAAAGAATTTAATTTTGCAAATAAATTTTTGTTGGAAATATTTTATTTGAGTCCAAAATGATCCAAAATATTTTCCGAATTTTTCTCGAATTTTTCTCGAGTCATTTGCTATTTTTAATGAATTAAATGAATTCTTGGGAATTATTTTAAATATTAAATCGCTGGAAAATCCAACTCGGGTCAAATCTTGTTCATCCGACCGAAGTCGGACTCGAGTCCGACCGAGCCGATTGACTCGACCGAACCCACTCCTAACCCTAATCGATCCCAACCGTTGGATCAAGATCCAACGGTGAGATCCGCCTCGACCGACCGAAAGCCGTGTCCGGACGGACCCGATCGCGCCGTGCGATCGTGGGCCGTTGAGCGCGACACGTGGGCGGCCACGATTCGTCGTCTTCCGTAATCGAGCCGGACTCCGCCGAGCCGAAAGGCCAGTGATCGATTAGGGCTCCGCCTGCGAGCACGCCTCCGGGCTATTTAATGCCGGATCGCACCGAGGACCGCCGTGACCCGCGCACTTCTTGCCCTAACCCGCCGAGCTCTAGCCGCCGTAGGTTCGCGGAATCGCTCGCCGTAGTTGCGTGAAGCGCCGCCACGGTCCTTGCCTCGCCTCGCCGCCGTCGCCGTCCTCCGCCGCCATTGACCCCAGATTCAAACCCGGCCAGGCGCACCCGAAGACACCCTCCATCTCGCCGGAGCACGCCCCAACCGCCGTTTGGGTGGTCGCCGTCCTCAGCGCCGGCAGCCGCAGCTCCGCCGTGAAGCCATCGCCGACCCCGAGCTCCACCAACCGTCCGATCAAGATCCAAAGGCCCAGATCGTGCCACGTCACCTCGGTGAGTGTCCCCGTTGAAAATCCTAGATCTAATCCCAACCGTTGGATCTAGATCCAACGGCTTAGGTTGCGCCGCGTATCAAGAACTGCACCAGGTTAGATTGGATCTGGACCGTTGGATCAAGATCCAACGGCCCACGATCAGTCACGTGCGCCCCAAGCACATGAGGCCAAACTCAATCCCAGCCGTCGGATTTCAAACCAACGGCCACGATTGTGCCACGCGTCCAGGAAGCCGAGCCGTCGCGCCCACGCGCGCGTGCGTGGTCACTGACACGCGGGGCCCGCGTGTCAGCGACAGTACCGTGACGTCACCCATGACGTCATCGGTGGGTCCCACCTGTCAGCGCCGTGGGCTGAGCCCCGCTGACGTCAGCGATGACGTCACCCGAGTGGGCCCACATGTCAGTCACGTGAGCCGTGGACCGAGTCCACCGTGGACCCGAGCCGAGCGTGGACCGAGCCCATGGACCGGCTGACGTCAGCAGGCCAATCAGGAGCTGCCACGTGTCCATGCTGACGCAATAATTAATTTTCGAAAAAGAAAATGATTTATTAATTCGAATAATGATTTCAAATTTAGATTCAAACTTCAAACGCTTATAACTTTTGCGTTTCAACTCCGATTTGAGTGGTTCAAATTTCTAAATTTGTATAAAATTGAGATCTACCTAAATATGAATTTTATTTAATTTTTGGACTAAAGTTTTTCTCTGCAAAATTATTTAATTGATTATTTAAACTTTAAATAATCATAACTTTTGCGTTTTAACTCCAAATTTGACGATTCCAGTTTCTAAAAATCCAGAAAATTATGTTCTCTCTGTTTATGGATTTTATTTGGAGTTTTGGGATCTTTTGCATAGTGTTTATTTGTGTATTTGCTATTTGCACGCTTTACGAGTAGACGTTGAAGTGCCGGAAGGATTCGAAGGAGAAGTGTTGGCTCAGGATCCAACTCAAGACCAAGAGCAAGTACTTTTTGAAGGCAAGTTGTGCTTTGACCATGTTGATCCTATTTCGAAATCTATTTTGATTTAAACTATTGCATGCTAGTTTAATTAGAAAGATACTTTGGTTTAAACACAGGGTTAGATAAATACCAATTTGCTATATGACGCCTTGATTACTTAAGTATGTGCCATGACCCTTTGTCACCCTTGTTGTGGTTTACTAGTTTGACATTATTAATTTGCCATCATGGTTTTAGATCGTTGTAGTATCTTTGCTTAGACACCTTTCGTGCTCATGACATGATTTTGGATAATCAAATGCTAATATTGACTTAATGATATATTGAACCTGTTTTGGAAAAGTATCATGTGATGTTGACGGCACGTGGTGCATGGTAATCAAGCGGGGTTTGATAAAGCTGTTTTCGGCCAGGGCATGTGGCAAGAGTAATCGTGGGCCAGTTGTGGCACTGGGGATGATGATTTGGTTTTTCGGGTAGTCTTGCCCTGGTCACTCTAAGGACTTAACCTTGCAAGCCTTTGAACTGGGTCATACTTGCAACCACATGGCTGGAATGGGACGGCCCTAGTTGACTAAGTCGCTAAGGACTCACTTGTGGAGCCTCAGTGGTGTCGATTACACCGTTTGTGTGATTGTGCGGGGGGCGTATCGTGGCTGTGGCCAGTACCCATCTAACGGTGTGTTGGTCCCATACTTCGCCTTGGCTAAGGGAAGGGATGGTGTAGAGCACGTCTTAGGAGAGGACCACTGTGTTGTTTGAGGCTTCCGAAGGCTTTGTTACTGAACTTCGCCTTTGTGGTGTTTGACTGTATCTTGTGGGTAAAGTGCATAACCTCTGCAGAGTGTAGAATCTATTTGAATAGCCGAGTCCACGGTACTGGACAATGCTCGGGAATTACAGTCAAGGGTTAGATTTTCTGAAAATAACTTGGATTTGAAAAGTTGGGTTGGATTAACCATGAAGATGATGGAAATGTGGTTTAGGATGGGAAAAATGTTTGTTAAACCTCTTGAAAAGATATTTATGCTTTACTTATTTCTACTGCTTTCGAATCTACTTATATTACTTGTCAAAAGCTGTTTACTGCAAATATACCCTGAGCTATTCCTTTGTACTAAGCCATGCATATAGTATATTAGCTTGCATTCTCAGGCATGACTTGCTGAGTACCAAGTACTCACCCTTGCCTCAACACAATACCAGTTGAAGAGGAGATTACGCCAGCTTTGGAGGAGGAACTCCAAGAGGACCCGACTACTTAGGGATGCGAGCCCAGTCAGTTGCCTGTGGTATACTGGATGGCGCCACGAAGTTTATTTGATTTTCATTTCTTTGTTATTTCTCTTTGAATAAGTTTCGCCTTGCGAGGCATATATTTGTAACTTGGCCATAAGGTCAAGTAACCAGTTTGGTTATTTAAATAAAGTACTTTGTTGGTATCGATTGGTATGATTGTGATATTTACCGATGTTAAGACTGTGTGCACTAGCGCGTTCCTGGACTAGTGCTGAATACACAGAGGGTCCGGATTTGCAAATTCGGGGTCCCGACATCATACTTCCACACGTAGCATCACTCTTTTGATTTCACAAGTCATTCAATTAGTGTTGACAATAAATTGCGTGTGATGATCATTGCTTTACGATTTAGCTTTGCTAAATGAGAGTCTTTTCGTTCGTTTGACTCTTGGAGACATTATATGATTGGAACTAGACTTATATTGTGGCTAAGGCGTTAATTATTGCTGCTTTTAGTTGTCTCTCATATTCCATATATTGCTATACTGTTGTTGTTCCTTCAAATCATGTTAAAACAAAGAAGATGTTGCCGAAATCTCGGTTTTTAGCATGTGCACCTTTGCTGGAATTTATGTTTAATTGTGGTGTTTAGATGTTGATTAACTTATGTTTGGTAGCATTCAGGCATATTAGATGCCGGGGTGTTACAGTTAGTGCAGATGTTTGACTTTGGAGTCAACGTTCTTTTCCAAAATGTTGATTTTGGTTAAAAAGCGATGTTTTGCAAGTTTAGCTATCTATCGTTGGTGGGTTCTGACCCGACATGGTGTTTTGCGGTTAGTGGTGTTGCCGTAAATGTTATGTGTGTTTCAAACTTGTGATACCGAGGAAATAGTTGTTTGGTGAATGATTATTCGGTATTGTTGTTACATGAAGAATGAATGGTGAAAAGTAAACATGACATCGTTTTTAGACATTAAATGATAAAAGAGTCGTTGAGCCAAGTCGGTGAGAAAGTCATATATGGAGATATGACTAATCCGGAGTGCTCTTGAAGAGTGTGCATTTATGTCATGAAACGAGATTTCCCTGGCTTTCTTGTATGAAAAGAAAAGAATGAAGAAATTCTGGTATTTTGGTTGTGGTGTAGGGGATTTATGCTTCCTTTGTGACTTGGCTTGGATGTTGTCGAATTATTTCCAAAAATGGTTGTTAACGCTTTGGGTTTGAGTTGTCGTGTGTGGTCCACTTGGGCTTGATAGCTAAGTGTTTTTGTGTGAGGGCGAGACCCTGTTAAGAAAAGGAACCAATTGTGGTTTGGTAAGGTTTTACGATCCTAGCTTGGGGCTAGGTGTCGAACCTTAGTGGTATAAGGGTGGTTTGTGATGGATGTTGATGATGTATGGGTTTAACCTTTATTAAGAGTAGCGATGGTTGGAAGTGAAGTTGACGGTAGTTCGGTAATAATTGTCCTGCCGTGAGCAATTGTCTTAACTAGTTGTTTTTGGGTTTGAGTCTTGCCTGGGCGAGGATAGAATAAAATGTTCGTATGATCGTGTATCGGAAGGGCAAGTGTGCCTTAATGAGTTATTCCCCTCGATGGAAATTTTCGGGAATGTAGAGAGGTCGTTAAAGGAATTGTGACTTGCTTTGATTATGTCATGTTGAGTTTAATGGAGTGTGGTAGTCAGGTTGGTTGTGATAGAAGTGTGAAGTGTTTGTCATGAGGATTCGAGCGTTTTGGGTTGATGGAGCCCTTTATGGTTGAAACACAGATTCTGTTTGGGATTTGAAGTGAAGGTCGAACTGTGAGAGGTTGCCCTTAGTTGAGCTAGATCAATACTTTTTCGCTAAGTGTTGGTTTTGGGAACTCGCTTGTCAGTTGTTCCGGTTTGAGTTGTTGTGCGAATGTTTTATGCTGTAGAGAAGTCTTTTGTCCCTTGGGGACTTTGTTGTTGATTTTGGCGTCTTTCCGGATTCGAGGTCGAATCCTGTTTAAGGGGGGGAGAATATGACACTACGGAATGCCGAAACTTTATAAAATGTGAAATTAGAGATTGTGGCATTACAAAATATGAATGTTGAGGGCAAAAACATTATAAAATGTGGAATTAAGGTTAAAACCATGTGGTATGAGGTTTACATGCGTTTTCGGGCCGTTTCCGGGAGTTTGGGCCTTTCCGGGGGAGTTTGGGCCTAAGGGAAAGGGTCGTGGGCTTTGGTGGAAAGGAGTGGGAGTCCAAATAGGAGTAGGAGACCAGGTTGGGGGCCTTCCCCTGCCCCTTTAGGCGCCCCACCCCTGCCCCATTGCGCCCCCTTGTGCCCTAGCCTCTCCACACCTCTCCCTCTCCCTTTTTGCCCTAGCCGCCACCCCCTTTGTTGCTCCCCTTTGCACCACCACCCCTCTCCTCACCTCTCCACCGCTCTTGCTTCCCTAGGGGAGTTCTCCACCTCCCCAACCTGAAGATCCATCCATTGGAGTGCTCCACGACGAGGAGATCCGATGGAATCGGAGCGAGGAGGGAGATCGCGTGAACCGGGAGGCGATCCGTGGGTTTTTCGTTCGTCGGGCGAAGGTATGGCCATGGGACTCCTTGGGGTTGGGCTAGGTAATGTTCTAAGGATCAATACCATGTTTTTAGATCAATTGGTGGTGCTGAAATTGAGTAGATTAGATGAATTCTAGAACTGGTCACGTTCTCTGTTTCGGACAGCATGAGCAGTCGACCTATGGTTCGGTTTTTCGCCAATTTAGAGTCCGAATTTGGACGTTTGCCTGTTGAAGAAGTTGTAGGTAATTTCAATACCTTTCAGTGGGTATAAATAATGTTAAATTCCGATCAACCGTTTGAAAGTTAAGGCTGTTTTACCGAGCGTGTTAAAATCTGTGAGGTGATTGGAACAGATCTCGGTATTTTGTAGATTAAATAACTTTAGAGTCCGAATCAGTCTTTCCTTATACTTAGGAAAAGTTAGGAAATTTCCTAAGCTACGCGAGAATGTACTCGTTTAATTGATTCGGAGTCTTAGAACCCGAGTTATGCCTTCTGGAAGCCTGCTGTCCCGGCGGGACAGAACCTCTTTTTGGTTATTGCGAGTAGATGGCAATGTCCGGGTAGATGAGGGTTTGCGTACTGTTTTGTGGTCACGATTGTGAGTGTGTGGTACCTATATGCAGGTGGGGTGACCCCGGGAGTGCCCTCTACATCTCGCCAATCCGTCGCCCGTGGTTGAGGCAAGTGTATTGGAATGGGTAGCGGGTTGTAGTTTGTTTAATTGATTGAGATTGAAATTTGAATATATGATATGTTCACATGCCATGCTTTAATGTTTGCCATTGATATGATGAATATGTTTATTTCGTGATGATGCCATGTGTTAATGTACAAGTTATCTATGATGATGCCATGTGTTAATGTACAAGTTATTCATGATGTCGGCATATTTGCATAAATGGCATGATACATGGCCCGGGCGGTGAGAAAGTCATAACTAGTCCGAGGAAGGTCGGTGAGAAAGTTATGACTATTCCGGAGAGCCAATGAGTAAGTCGTACATCTTGATTCCATCCACCGCGGTGTGGGAAGCGAGGAGTAGGCACCCTCCATCTTCGGGATGGAAGGGGGGAGAGGGTGCACACCGACGGGTGTGTACTCAACCATACCGGTATGAGTTTCCAAGGAGATATGAGCATCGTATCGCATTGCATTGCATACATAATGATGATGATAAGGATTTGTGAATATGAATGAGATGATATACATGATGTGAGTTGTTGTAGCCATGTAATTGTTTTTGTTTGAACCATTGCAATATACTTGCTGAGTTTTGAACTCACACTTGTGTTTTCTTGTTGTTTTAGGTACCATGAGACCGGCATGCGGGGAAGGGAAATAGTCACATTTCCGCACGTAGCTTCACTCATTTGATTCCACAAGTCATTAATTTAGTCTTTGATAATAAATTGTGTATGATGATTATTGCTTTAAGGTTTAGCTTTGCTAAATGAGAGTCTTATTGTTCGTTTAACTCTTGGAGATATTAAATGCGTGAAACTAGACTTATATTCCTGTTAAGTCTTTAGTTATTGCTGTTTTAGTTGTCTCTCATATTGCCATATATTGCTATACTGTTGTTGCTCCTTCAAATCATGTTAAAACAAAGGAGATGCTGCCGAAATCTTGGGTTTTAGCATTTACTCCCTTGCTGTAATTTACCTTAATTCATGGTATTTAGAGGTTGTTTAGCTTATGTTTGGTAGCATTCAGGCATACTAGATGCCGGGGTGTTACAACCGCGGTGTATGGAAACGAGGAGTAGGCACCCGCCATCTTCGGGATGGAAGGGGGGAGAGGGTGCACACCGATGGGTGTGTACTCAACCATACCGGTATGAGTTTCCAGGAGATATGTGCATCGCATTGCATTGCATGGCACTGCATTATATGACGATGTTATATGATGATGATATATGATGATGTCAATGATATGCTTACGCTATGAATATGAGATGTGTATGATGTCGTATGTGAAAAGTGGTGATGAAGGTATTAGAATGTATTTTCTTGTTCCGTTGCAATATACTTGCTGAGTGATGAACTCACGCTTGTGTTTATGTTGTTTTTCTTAGGTACCATGAAACCGGCATGCGGGAAAGGGAGCTAGTCTCACGTCATCACTTAGCATCACACATATAAACAATGACATATTCCTTCCTTTAAATTGTGATGGTTAATTTGTGTGCTTAGTTTTCTCATTTACTTCGTTTGGCTCATGAGATGGTTGGAATCTTTATTCTAGTCTTCTACTGCTGCTAGAACCTTTATTATTGATGATTTAGATGTCATTCTTTATACTATATCCTGTGATCATCACTACAAGATAACATGGATTTCCCGGTGTTTATTTTACACGGCGTTTAATCTAAACGCCCCTAATAAGGCTAAAGCCGGCGTTTTTTATCATTTGAGGCATTTAATTCCCCGGCATTTATAAATGCCGGGTTAGAGTCTACCACGGCGCTTATAAATGCCAGGGAATTCCACTCTATACCGGCGTTTATAAATGCCGGGTTAGAATCTTCCACGGCGTTTATAAACGCCGGGAAATTCCACTCTATACCGGCGTTTATAAACGCCGGGTTACAGTCTTCCACGGCGCTTATAAACGCCAGGGAATTCCACTCTATACCGGCGTTTATAAACGCCGGTGTAACACCCCGGCATTTAATATGCCTGAATGCTACCAAACATAAGCTAAACAACATCAAAATACCACATTTAACATAAAATTCCAGCAAAGGCGCATAGGCTAAAAACCGAGATTTCGGCAGCACCTCCTTTGTTTTATCATGAATTTAAGGAGCAACAACAATATAGCATTATATGGCAATAAGGGAAACATCTAAAACAGCAATAAATAGAGTCTTAACGACAATAAAAGACTAACATTAAGCACTTAAAGTTCTAAGTGTCAAACGAACAATAAAACTCTCATTAACCAAGCTAAGCCTTAATTTAATGACCATCACACGCAATTTATTATCAAACTAAAAGAATTGACTTGGGGAAACATTAAGGTGAAGCAACGTGTGGGCGTGTGTCTATTCCCTTTCCGCATGCCGTTCTCATGGTACCTAAAACAATAAGAAAACACAAGCGTGAGTTCGAAACTCAGCAAGCATATTGCAATGGACAACAAGAACAACAATATGGCAATAGCATCTCCCTTCATGTAAATCATCTTATTCATAAACACTTAACATAGTCATCATCAATATGTATGACATGTAATGCAATGCTCATGTCTCCTTGGAAACTCATACCGGTATGGTTGAGTACACACCCGTCGGTGTGCACCCTCTCCCCCCTTCCATCCCGAAGATGGAGGGTGCCTACTCCTCGCTTCCACAAACCACGGTAGATGGAATCACGATGTAGGACTTACTCTATTGGCTCTCCGGATTAGTCATAACTTTCTCACCGACCTTCCCGGATTAGTTAATGACTTTCTCACCGCCCGGGCCATGTAACATGTCATGTATGCAAGCATGCCAACAATATATAAAACTCATATACTAACACATGGCATCATAACATCTTAAACATGCTCATAATATTATAGCAATCATTAAAACATGGCAAGTGGACATATATCATGTAGACAATTCCATCTAATTTCAACATGCAACCTACAACTCGCTATCCATCACAACACACTTGCCTCAACCACGTGCAACGGATTGGCGGGAAGAAGAGGGCACTCCCGGGGTCACACCACCTGCACATAGGCATCACACACTCACAATCATAACCTCAAAACAGTACGCAAACCCCCATCTAACCCTACAATGCCAACTACTCGCAAAACCTAAATACAGAGGTTTTGTCCCGCCGAGACAGCAGCCTTGCAAAAGGTATAACTTGGGCTCTGGGACTCCGAATGAATTAAACGAGTACATCCTCGCGTAGCTTAGGAAATTTCCCAACTTTCTCTAGGTGTAAGGAAAGACTGATTCGGCCTCTAAAGTTGTTTAATCTACAGATTACCGAGATCTGTTCCAATCGCGTCACAGATTTTAATACGCTCGGTAAAACAGTCATAACGTTCAAAGGGCTGGGAGGAATTTAACGTTCTTTATATGCACGGAAAGATAATAAAATTATCTACAACTTCTTAAAAGTCCATACAGTCAGATTCGAAATCTAAATTGGCGAAAATAGGAACCCTAGGTCGACTGCTCATGCTGCCCGAAAACAGAAACGTGGCAACGTCTAGATCTAACCCAAAGAACTCCAACCCAGCGCCACCAATTGATCTAAAAACTTCATAAACACCCTAAGAACAGTACCTAGATCAAACCCAAGGATCCCCATGATCATACCTTTGCCCAACGAACGAATCTCCAATAGATCTCCTCGCTCCTCGCTCCTCGCTCCTCGCTCCACGCTCCTCGCTCCTCGCTCCAATGGATGGATCCACAAGGTGCAGAGGTGTGGAGACCACCCTAGGGCAGCAAGGGGGTGGACGAGAGGTGGTGGAGAGGTGGGGAGCAATGGGGCAAAGGGGGAGGTGGAGGCGCACAAGAGGGAGAGGGAGAGGGGGTGGCGGCTAGGGCTTAGGAGGGGGAGGGAGAGGGGCGCACCAATGCTGCATGGGGCGCAAGGGGGCTGGGGGAAGCCCCTTTTACCAGCCCTCAACACAATCCTAGTCCGTTACGGAGACCTAATCCATCCCACCAAAGCCCACCAAGGCCCAAAACTCCCCCGGGAAGGCCCAAAACCGCGAAAACGGCCCGGAAAAGCTATTAACCTCCATAACCTATAGTTTTAACCTTAATTCCACATCTCATACCGATTTTGACCAAATCATGCACATTAATTAAGGTTACGACACTCCGTGGTGTCACATTCTTCCCATCAAGCTAAAGAAAAGGCTAAAATTTGTCAAGTTGATTCATGCCATAATTGCCATGTTATGCTTAAAGAAAATGAATACTTGAAATCAACTTTGGAAAAATTTGCAGGAGGAAAGAAGAACTTGAACATGATTCTTGATAAACCGAAAGTAAGTATTAAAAACAGTGAGTTGGTTTTGATCAATTAGAACACTTGAAAAACAATCCTCCTGTAATTGTGAAAAAACATGGTACTGGCAAAATTGAAGTTCTTGCTCAACCATGTGAAATAAAATTCAAATCTGCTGGTTTTTGTGACCTCTTGGGAAAAACTTCATCCATTCAAAATGTAGGCGAACACACTTCCAAAATCAGGTACAAATGTTTTTTTTATCATAAGGATGGTCATCTAGAAAGATTTTACTACAGGAAGGCTAAGGCTGAGAAGAAAAAGAGAATGAAAAATCCTAAGATGACTAGAAAAGCTGAATCTGTTGAAAAGTGTTAGTGTTATGCCCTTGAGGCAATCATATGGATGATTGTAACATGACTATGTTTTATGAATAATAATATGATTATTGGTCCAATGAATGTATATCATTGTTTTGATCAACAAGTGTGTGACTTGTTTATGAAGCTCTTTAATTATTGATATAATTCGATAAATATCTCTGATCGGATATCATCGTATAAGACAACGATGAATAGATCAGCACATGTATTATTCGATGATCATGTTTCATAGATCATGGGATATGGAGATATCATCAATACATTGTGGACGCATGTTGAAGAACATGTGTTAGATAGACCCACAATGGGACACTGCGAGAATGTTACATTCTTATGTGTCATTAGTGTATCTCATACATAGTACATGTATGATCCTTAGACCTGAGATTGTCATATTCCCTACATGTGTAATAATTTACCTTGGGGTTACCAAACACTATTTCCTAACCGGATAGTTATAAAGGTAGCTTTCATGTTTACTATGAAACATGTAGAGGGAAGTGAGCAGTCAAGATGGAATTTGCCACTCCAATGTAACGGAGATATATGTCTAGGCCACTCGTGTGATATGATTAAGGAAGCGCATGGCCATGCCATGATTGAGAAGTCAATCACAACTTATTAATATATCATGGATACGAGAGATGGATTGAACTGTCAAAGGATGACATGCTTCTCGCCTTGAGTTCGATCTTCATATAGTTTGGCAAAGGGATTATTACATCAGTACTTTAATCATATGCATTTGGGAGTTGGCATGCTCTGCAAGGAGCCACTACCAACTATTGGATTAGAAAAGGGGTTTTTCGAATCCATGTCCAAATGCGCATGAACCTACAGGGTCACACACTTAACGGGCCTGGACGCATTAATTCAGATTGGATCCGTAATTAATGGACCTCGTGGGCTTAGTGCGTAGATGGGCCCTAACTGCCTAGGGTTTCACCTCGTGGCTATATAAGGAGGGGAGGAAGCTAGACGCAGAATACACTTTCCTGCGGTTTAGAGGTGTTTCGCCAGAAACCCTAGCCATCTCCTCTCATTGCCCCTGTCGAGCGACCCGGTGCTTGCACACCGACGCACGGCGTTCCATCCCCGGAAGTGTGGACTGCTGTGGTGACGCTGCTGCTACTACGGCGTAGAGAGGACGATCTGCGGCGAGGACGATCCGTGGTGAGGATGATCCGTGGCGAGGATGATCCACGGCGAGGACGATCCTTGGCGAGGACGATCCATGCCGAGAACGATCCACTACAACGACGTGCGAAGGATTCCGCAACTACGCGTCTAGTGGTAATAGATCTATGATCCCCTTCTTGCGAGTAGCTTTTCTGGTTTGCGGTAGAAATTTTAATTTGTGCTAGTGTAGCATACCGCGTTCCCCAACAGTGGTATCAGAGCCATCTCGCGTAGATTTGTGATCTGGATGTTGCAGATATGGTATGTGAGGATAGTAGATTGGATCTATTACATGTTCAACCAATTCATGTGATGAATTGGTGGAGGCAGCCGTCGATGAGATCGATCAGTTTAGGGTTTGAGGAAAGTGCAAACCGAATCAATCTTGATTTGGGTGAGTCCGTTCATGGTACGACGTTGCCCTTACCGGTCAGGTTACTGCCATCAGGGTTTACGAATCGCAACCATATGGGACCAAGCCAATCAGATTTAATCGGATTGGGTCAATCTGATTGATCCATGGAGATTTTGATAGCCGCTAGGGGCGCTGCCCTTTGGAACCCCGCTGTCGTAGAATCTATTTTGTTTAACTCATTTTTGCAAGATGTTATGTGAAATAGTATGGCCTATGTGTATGTGATGCATGTAATATTTACATGGCCTACGTGCCGTGTCAAGCCATAAGGCTATTTCAATCTAAAATGTATAACGACCTTCTGTGACACTATGGTTTGGTGTGACGTTATAGAAGGTGAAACTAGAGAATAAAACCTTTCGGCTTAGGGTTTTCTCGCGTTTTTGGGCCGGTTGAAGTGTTATGTCACCACGGAGTGTCGTAACCTTATTTAACGTGCATGATAAGGTTAATAACATTATGAGATGTGGAATTAAGGTTAAAACTATAGGATATGGAGGTTAATAGCTTTTCCGGGCCGTTTCCGGGGTTTTGGGCCTTGGTGGGCTTTGGTGGGATGGAGTAGGTCTCCGTAACGGACTAGGATTGGGTGTGGGGGCTGGTAAAAGGGCTCCCCACCATCCTTTTGGGCGTGCTCCCCCTGCCCTTGGGCGCCCCAACCTCCCCCTCCTAAGCCCTAGCCGCCACCCCCTCTCCCTCTCCCTCTTGTGCGCCTCCACCTCCCCCTTTGCCCCATTGCTCCCCACCTCTCCACCACCTCTCCTCCACCCCCTTGCTGCCCTAGGGTGGTCTCCACACCTCTGCACCTTGTGGATCCATCCGTTGGAGCGAGGAGCGAGGAGCGAGGAGCGTGGAGTGAGGAGCGATCCGCGAGGAGATCTATTGGAGATTCGTTCGTTGGGCAAAGGTATGATCATGGGGATCCTTGGAATTGATCTAGGTACTGTTCTTAGGGTGATTATCAAGTTTTTAGATCAATTAGTGGTGCTGGATTGGTGTTCTTTGGGTTAGATCTAGACGTTGCCACGTTTCTGTTTTCGGGCAGATTGAGCAGTCGGGCTAGGGTTCGAGTTTTCGTCGATTTAGAATCCGAATCTGTCCGTACGGACTTAAAAGAAGTTGTACATAATTTAATTATATTTCTGTGGACATAAAGCACGTTAAAATCCGATCAGCCGTTTGAAAGTTATGGCCGTTTTACCGAGCGTGTTAAAATCTGTGACGCGATTGGAACAGATCTCGGTAATCTGTAGATTAGACGACTTTAGAGTCCGAATCAGTCTTTCCATATACCTAGAGAAAGTTGGAAAATTTCCTAAGCTACGCGAGGGTGTACTCGTTTAATTCATTCGGAGTCCCAGAACTCAAGTTATGCCTTTTGCAAGGCTGCTATCCTGACGGGACAGAACCTCTGTTTTAGGTTTTGCGAGTAGGGAGCAATGTCGGGTTAGATGGGGGTTTGCGTACTGTTTTGTGGTTATGATTGTGATTGTGTGATACCCCTGTGCAGGAGGTGTGACCCCGGGAGTGCCTTCTACTTCCCGCCAATCCGTTGCATGTGGTTGAGGCAAGTGTGTTGTAATGAATAGCGGAATTGTAGGTTGCTTGTGGAGATTAGATGAAAGATTGAATACTTGCTATGATCACTTGCCATGCTTGCTGTTTTCCAATGAAATATTGAGTATGATTATCATGGTTCGATGCCATGTGTTTATATTTGTCATGATGAGTTGCCATATGTTTATGTACATGTGGAATATGATAATTGGCATAGTTGCATGCATGACATGTTACATGGCCCGGGCGGTGAGAAAGTCATTAACTAATCCGGGAAGGTCGGTGAGAAAGTTATGACTAATCTGGAGAGCCATTAGAGTAAGTCCTACATCGTGATTCCATCTACCGTGGGTTGCGGAAGCGAGGAGTAGGCACCCTCCATCTTCGGGATGGAAGGGGGGAGAGGGTGCACACCGACGGGTGTGTACTCAACCATACAGGTATGAGTTTCCAAGGAGATATGAGCATTGCATTGCATTGCATACACAATGATGATGATTTTGTTAAAGTGTTCATGATTGAGATGATATACATGATGTGAGATGTTATTTTCTATGATATTGTTATTGTTGTCCATTACAATATGCTTGCTGAGTTTCGAACTCACGCTTGTGCTTTATGTTGTTTTTAGGTACTTTGAGATCGGCATGCGGGAAAAAGGGGTTTAGCTACACTTCTACACGTAGCTCCACCATCATAGTCTATGATTAATCACTTGGAGACATGATTTTAAGAGTTGTGCCATAAAGTTAATGTATGGTTTAATCTAGCATGCTTGTGATCCCTTATTTGCTTCGTTATAGTTTATGAAGTGGTTGAGCGTGGTATTATTGGCGTAGTTTGATGATACATCCATTTATGTTGATGTTTTAGATGTCGTGTGCTATGATATATCTTGCCATGATATTGATATTGTGTTAATTCATGAAAAAACAAAGGAGATGCTGCCGAAATATCGGTTTTTAGCATATGTACCTTTGCTGGAATTTATGTTTAAATGTGATTTTTAGTTGTTGTTTAGCTTATGTTTGGTAGCATTCGGGCATATTAAATGCCGGGGTGTTACAGTTGGTATCAGAGTGGGCTGTAGGTCCTTGGAATGTGAATTTTTAGTGTCATGATATAGGGAAAAACTAAAATATGATGTGGAATAACTTAGAATCATGGCTAAGGTCTTAACTAAAATTTTTTTATAGGATAGCAACATTAAAACTTACAAAAGTGGTATAACTAATCTAAAATTTGACACACAATGGATGCATAGTAGGAAAGGGTATGGGTATCGTTTCTTTATGTTTAAATGTTGTATTTAAGTTATGATGTTGAATGCTTCCTTTGATAAAGCATGTTGCTATGTCTATGAGATAAATGACTGAATTGCTCTTGTTGTTGTGATAGAGTGGAATTGTGGTACCGAAGGGTTTCGGTCACGTCTTTTTGTTCATAGTAAGGGCGAGGTTTGACGGTATGGCCGGTTAGCGCCGTCACCGAAGAACTATTAACCCCTGTAGGACAAGAGTGCTTACCCTCTCTGTTGTAGATCGGGTAGTTGACTGGAGTCAAATAGAAGAGTTTGGTGGTGGATTCCTTCGTACGTTCTTTGCCGTTCTGACAGTCAATTTTCGTTGCTTTTCTTGGCTTTAGTTGATTTGAATCAAATGAAAAATGTTGGGTTTTTGCGGATTGTTCCGTATGCGGTGTGTGGTTTTGTCTTCCTTGGTTGAAGACGAAGAAGAGGAGTCTAGTGTTGCGCTTCTTTTGGGCGCCTTTCCAGTTTTAATGATTAGTTTGTTGATGGCTTTATGGGGAAGAAGCATTCAAATTTATCCCTGTGTTGGTCTTTCTCTGAGGTTAACGGAGTTATTGCGGAGTTATGCTAGACCAGGCTGTCAGGGCTGAAGTTCTGTGTCTTTGTAGAAGTAAGTGGTGTTTGATTCGTTATTTTGCTGGTTTAAGAAAATCATCTTTGAAGAACCCTTCCTATTTTGTGAAAGTTTGGAGTTAGGGTTTATTTGCAAAGGTATATTTGATCGATTGGTTCCCTCCAGTAGGAGTCTTTGAGATTTAAAAAGTGTTTTGGAGAATTCCTTTGCATGACCAAGTTTGGGTTTGTCTCATTGCAATTTTGAGAGTCAAATTTTCCTTATGAACTTGGGATGAGTTTTAAAACTAAAATGCTGTAAACAAAGTAGTCTTTTGACTGAAATCATTTGTCCCTAGTAAGAATTGATGTTTAGCATGTTATGTAGTAGGTAACAATGTGGTTTATGGATTGATGTGTTGCTAAGTTAAATTTTGAGTTGAATCAATTCAATGTGATTAATATCTCTAGCTTGAGAATAAATAGACTACTAGTGTTGCAGTTTACTCTTAGCGAGAATGATTAAATGTGTTAATGTACATGCTTAGAATATGTTGCCTTGCTTTAAATGTGCTTATGATCCTTGTTAATGTTAAAAGTTTAAACTTTGTTTCATAGTTAAAACATTAAGATGATGTAGACTACTGTTATTGTAAAAGAAACTTTGCTGGTTGTTAAAGATGTTCTAATCTAATGGATTAATAGAGAAATTTAATCGTGTTGACTAGTGACTTTAATTTGGATGTTGATTAGAGTTGCAATTTATGTTGTTGCAAACTACTAGTATCTTTGGAAGTATGCAGTTGTGTCGCTACAATGCTAGTATTGATATCAATGGAGAAGACATAAGACTTATTGTTAATGATGTTGTTAATGGTAGTGTTAATGCTAGTATTCAGTCTATTTTAAATAGTGGGGGTATGTTGTGTGGTGGTAATTTTGTTATCACCTATGTATAGGGTAGCTAAAAGTATTGTTGTTGGTTGATGATTATGCCCATTTGTTGTTATTGATGACTAAGTAGTTGTGGTAACTGTTTAGATTATTCGTTGGAAAACCATGGTTAAAATAGAGGAAAATTTTAACATGTTGCGATGGAGTGAGCTTTGGATAATTAACATGATGTACAATTTCATCCTTAATGAATGTATGCCTTGGAATCCTAGTTATGAACTTTGTCTTGTAGAGATAATATTTACATGTTGAAGTCGTTGTTTAACTGAATAAGGTTCGGTTGTCGAGACGTGAATATATAGGTGGTATGAAATTTATAGGTTGATCTTGCTGAAAGATTTGTGGAAGTACTATGTTTCAAATTTAGAATAAGATGAATTATGATTCGGTGAGCCGTGGGGATCATGTCATTATAGTCTTGGTTGGGTGCCTTTTTGATAAGCATCATAAACCCTTATTAAAAAATGTTGGGAATGGTAACTAGAGGAAGAATTTGTTGTGAAACTTTCGGTTGAATTGTGTTGGGGCTCCTCGAGATAGTAAATAGTGATTATTGAAGTCTTTAATGGAAAGCGTAGTGGAGTACTAGAGATGGTTCCTTTCATGCTGAAATGTTGTCTAAAAACCTTTGAAACTGGTTTGGTTGTTTGCCATCTCGGTTGAATGCTTTCGGTTGAGGTGTTCCTTATGTTGAGTTTCAGAGTTTCCCCAAAACTCGTAGTGGTTGATGTCGACCTTTGGTTTTGGCGAATTTGTTTAGTTCGTGTTGTGAGTTTGAGTTTACATCCAAAAGTTTTTGAGTGGATCGCGCCCTTTCGCGTTAGACCGATTTATCTTTGGAATTAATTTTAAAAGGAAGCAGATGGTCATAAAGGGTTGTGTTGGAAACTTTTGAGTTAAGCCCTTGATGTGTAACTCTATTTGACTAGAGTTGAGTCATTTGGAAAATGTGTCGGTGTGCGGGTGTTTTACAAGTCTGATTTTTATGAATGTTTCATAAGTGAATTTGGTTAGTGAAGAGTTTTCTTTTTGGATTGAGTTTCAATCTCTTTTGATAAAAATTTATGGCGCTTGTGTCTCCATATGTTTGATTTTGGAGTCGATGTTCTGTTCCAAAGGGTTGAGTTTGATTTTGCGAGGTGTTGCAAAGCTAGTGTTAAATCGAAGATGGGTTTTCACACGATGTGGTGTTTTGTTGATTAACGATGTTGCCGTCATAGTTTATATGAATTAGCGCAACTCTCGATGTTATTCGAGATTTATTCATATGATACCGAGGCAGAAGTCATCATGTGAATGACTATTCGGTAGTGTGGTTGCATGATGAGGGAATGGTGAAAAGTAAACATGACATCGTTTTTACATGTTAAATGATAAAAGAGTCATTGAGCCAGGTCGGTGAGAAAGTCATATATGGAGATATGACTAATCCGGAGTGCTCCTGAAGAGTGTGCATTTATGTCATGAAACGAGATTTCCCTTGCTTTCTAGTACGAAAAGAAGCAATGAACAATTTCTGGTATGTTGGTTGTGATGTAGGGGATTTATGCTTCCTTTGTGTTTTGGCTTGGATGTTGCCGAATTCTTTCCAAAATGGTTGTTAATGCTTTGGGTTTGAGTTGTTGTGTGTACACTTGGGCTTGATAGCTAAGTGTTTTTGTGTGAGGGCAAGACCCTCTTAAGAAAGGAACCAATTGTGGTTTGGTAAGGTTTTCGATCCTAGCTTGGGCTAGGTGTCGAACCTTGGTGGTATAAGGGTGGTTTGTGATGGAGGTTGATGATGTATGGGTTTAACCTTTACTAAGAGTAGCGATGGGTGGAAGTGAAGTTGACGGTAGATCGGTGATAATTGCCCTGCCGTGAGCAGTTGTCTTCACTAGTTGTTTTTGGGTTTGAGTCTTGCCTGGGAAAGGATGGAATAAAATGTTAGTATGATCGTGTATCGGAAGGGCTAGTGTGCCTTAATGAGTTATTCCCCTCGATGGAAACTTTCGGGAATGAAGAGAGGTCGTTAAAGGAATTGTGACTTCCTTTGATTATGTCATGTTGAGTTTATTGCAGTGTGTAGTCAGGTAGGTTGTGATAGAAGTGTGAGGTGTTTGTCGTGAGGATTCGAGCGTTTTGGGTTGTTGAAGCCCTTCAAGGTTGAAACACAGATTCTGTTTGGGATTTGAATTGAAAGTTGAACTGTGAGCGGTTGCCCTTAGTTGAGCTAGATCAACACTTTTTCTTTAAGTGTTGGTTTTGGGAACTCGTTTGTCGTTTGTTTCCGGTTCTAGTCGTTGTGCGAATGTTTTGTGCTGCAGAGAAGCCTTTTGTCCCTTGGGGACTTTGTTGCTGTTTTTGGCGTCCTTCGGATTCGAGGTCGAATCCTGTTGAAGGGGGGAAGAATGTGACACTATGGTTTAGTGTGATGTTATAGAAGGTGAAACTAGAGAATAAAACCTTTCGACTTAGGGTTTTCTCGCGTTTTTGGGCCGGTTAAAGTGTTATTTCGCCACGGAGTGTTGTAACCTTATTTAACGTGCATGATAAGGTTAATAACATTATGAGATGTGGAATTAAGGTTAAAACTATAGGATATGGAGGTTAATAGCTTTTCCGGGGCGTTTCCGGGCCGTTTCAGGGGTTTTGGGCCTTCCCGGGGGAGTTTGGGCCTTGGTGGGATTTGGTGGGATGGAGTAGGTCTCCGTAACGGACTAGGATTGGGTGTGGGGGCTGGTAAAAGGGCTCCCCACCAGCCTTTTGGGCGTGCTCCCCCTGCCCTTGGGCGCCCCGACCTCCCCCTCCTAAGCCCTAGCCGCCACCCCCTCTCCCTCTCCCTCTTGTGCGCCTCCACCTCCCCCTTTGCCCCATTGCTCCCCACCTCTCCACCACCTCTCCTCCACCCCCTTGCTGCCCTAGGGTGGTCTCCACACCTCTGCACCTTGTGGATCCATCCGTTGGAGCGAGGAGCGTGGAGCGAGGAGCGATCCGCGAGGAGATCTATTGGAGATTCGTTCGTTGGGCAAAGGTATGATCATGGGGATCCTTGGAATTGATCTAGGTACTGTTCTTAGGGTGATTATCAAGTTTTTAGATCAATTAGTGGTGCTGGATTGGAGTTCTTTGGGTTAGATCTAGACATTGCCACGTTTCTGTTTTCGGGCAGATTGAGCAGTCGGGCTAGGGTTCGAGTTTTCATCGATTTAGATTCCGAATCTGTCCATATGGACTTAAAAGAAATTTTAGATAATTTAATTATCTTTCCGTGGACATAAAGCACGTTAAAATCCGATCAGCCGTTTGAAAGTTATGGCTGTTTTACCGAGCGTGTTAAAATCTATGACGCGATTGGAACAGATCTCGGTAATCTGTAGATTAGACGACTTTCGATTCCGAATCAGTCTTTCCATATACCTAGAGAAAGTTGGGAAATTTCCTAAGCTACGCGAGGGTGTACTCGTTTAATTCATTCGGAGTCCCAGAACTCAAGTTATGCCTTTTGCAAGGCTGTTGTCCCGACGGGACAGAACCTCTGTTTTAGGTTTTGCGAGTAGGGAGCAATGTCGGGTTAGATGGGGGTTTGCGTACTGTTTTGTGGTTATGATTGTGATTGTGTGATACCCCTGTGCAGGAAGTGTGACCCCGGGAGTGCCTTCTACTTCCCGCCAATCCGTTGCACGTGGTTGAGGCAAGTGTGTTGTAATGAATAGCGGAATTGTAGGTTGCTTGTGGAGATTAGATGAAAGATTGAATACTTGCTATGATCACTTGCCATGCTTGCTGTTTTCCAATGAAATATTGAGTATGATTATCATGGTTCGATGCCATGTGTTTATATTTGTCATGATGAGTTGCCATATGTTTATGTACATGTGAAATATGATAATTGGCATAGTTGCATGCATGACATGTTACATGGCCCGGGCGGTGAGAAAGTCATTAACTAATCCGGGAAGGTCGGTGAGAAAGTTATGACTAATCCGGAGAGCCATTAGAGTAAGTCCTACATCGTGGTTCTATCTACCGTGGGTTGTGGAAGCGATGAGTAGGCACCCTCCATCTTCGGGATGGAAGGGGGGAGAGGGTGCACACCGACGGGTGTGTACTCAACCATACCGGTATGAGTTTCCATGGAGATATGAGCATTGCATTGCATTGCATACACAATGATGATGATTTTATTAAAGTGTTCATGATCAGATTTCCGTTTCGGGGATCGTCGCGTGTTCTTCGTGGGATCTCAAGGGAGAACTCAAGGTAAAATTCCCAATCTTTTACCCCTGTTCTACCTAGGGATTGGGAGTGTTTTAGATCTGGTGGTGATTGGATTGGATGGGATTTGAAGGGGGAGAAGGGTAGTTGTTCACGTGGTGCTGTTTCTGAGAGGGAAGATTGTGCAGCGCGGCTTGTTTCATGTTTTACGTGACCTAGACGATTTTTCCTGCAAAAACCTATAACTAGAGAGTTGTAGATAACGCCGAGATCTAGCTTCTGTAATTTTTTTAGAATTTTTGGGGCGTCGGTCTGAGAGTTATCTCTGTTGCAAGATGACGGACAGAATCTGGAAACAGATTTTGTCCACTGTGTTGGACGTTTGTTTAGGCATATTTAACAGTAGAATTGAAATTTGTGGTCTTCATGAAAGTTGTAGATATCGTCAATATCTAGCTCCTGTAATTTTTTCATATTTTTATGTTCTGTGGAAAAAAAGATACGAAAAAGAGAATGGGGGTTGCTGCTGTTCGATCCGGACAGATCGGGGTTTCGGTGTTGGAAAAGGGGAACGGGTTGTAGGAATTGCGTGTTTGAGTTGTGTGATCAATTGTGGTGTTATTGCATACTGAAAATATGCTTGTACAGGTGGTTCCCCTTCTGGACGCAACTAGATCCGTCGTCTACGTCGGTAAAGGCAAGTGGAAGTAGTGTTATGGTTGAGCTATACATCATTGTTTGCATTGCCTTCGTTATAACCTCCGATTACAATAAACATACATGGTTTAATCAATTGCCTTGATGATTGCAATATTTAGATTAGCAGTGTGATGAGGTGCTTTGACTATGAATTACGAGTAAAGAGAAGAATGATGTTGTTTACCTGTTGAATTGTCTAGATAGTTCATCTCAGTGCTATTTGTTTTCTATCCATGTTATATGATGGTATGCAAACATGTGGACTCAATGTGGAGAGTTGTGAATGAATTCATGCATGAAGCATTAACTGCATATTCATGCATTGGAAGTTTGTCGACGCCTTGGCGTCTTGCGACCGTGCAGTACAACACCGTGTGTTCCTGAGAAAGGGCACGGTGAGGAGGATCATGGCATAAGCATGTGCACAATCATATGCATTTTACTGAGGTTGTGTGGACTCCGTAATGTGGTATTGGATATGAGGAATGTGGACTCTTTGTTGTGGTATTGTATATGAGGAATGTGGACTCTTTGATGTGGTATTGTATATGAGGAATTTGGTATGCTAGTTTCTTGTGGCTGTGTTATTTGTTAGAAGTTGTTCCGCTTCTTGAGATTACCCAATCTCACCCCTTGTTATTTTGTTGTTTTCAGTGTAGTTCTCATGAGTCGTAAGCTTGAAGGGTGGGCTTAGTAGCACATTCAACCCTCCGGGGTCATCACGAATCACATGGACTAGTGCATTTAATAATTCATTAGCTTGCTGAAATTTTATTAATCATAGACCTGTTGAAGTCCTCTTTGGAGCTGTTTTACGTTTATGTTTGTTTTCTGGTTGATTTAGACTTGTTATCTCTAGTATTGATGCTTTTATGTTATTCCTGTTTATAATGGTTATTATGAATCTTGTTGTCGCCTGCTTTGTCCTAATTTTAGGAGAGATGCTGTCGAAATTTTCTTGTACGACAGTTTAGATTTGTAGGGTGTTACAGTTGGTATCAGAGCGGGCTGTAGGTCCTTGGAATGTCTATTTTTAGTGTCATACTATAGGATACAACTAAAATGTGATGTGGAATAACTTAGAAACATGGCCCAGGTTTTAACTAAAATTTTGTCATAGGATAGCAACATTAAAACTTGTGTAAGTGGAATCACTAATTTAAAATTTGACACACATGGATGCACAGTAGGAAAGGGTATGGGTATCGTTGCCTTATGCTTAAAGGTTGAATTTAAGCTTTGTTGTTGAATGCTACTTTTGATGATGTATAATGCTATATTTATGATAGATTTGATGGAGTTGCTTCATTTGTGATAAAGTGTGGTTGTGGTGCCGAAGGGTTTCGGTCACCTTTTGTTTGTAGTGAGGCTGTGGTTTGACGGTGTGACCGGGTAGAGTCACCACCGAAGAACTATTAAACCCCTGTAGGGAAAGAGTACTTATCCGTGTCTGTCGTAGATCGGGTAGTGACTGGAGTCAAATAGAAGAGGTTGGTGATGGATTCCTTCGGATGTTCTTTACCGTCTTGTGATCGATTTTGGTTGGTTTTCTGGGTATGTGGTTGGTTCGAAACCGAGGAAAATGCTTAGTTTTGAGCACTCACTGATTTGTCCTTTTGGCGGTTTGTGGTTTTGTCTCCTTTGAGTGAAGACACAGAAGAAGAGTTCAACGTTGCGCGTCTTTTGGTCACAATTTTGCTTTGGCACCTGATTTATTGTGATGGACTGTCGTTGGGAGGAAATTTCTGTGGTTGTTGTTTCCCCGATTTTTTTTTTTAAAAAAAAGGGGGTTGGAGTTTCTCCTGTTGCAGATCAAGCTGGATGGAGCTAAGTTTGAATCTTTATCGGAAAATTTTAGTTGGACATTTGGTCTTCCCTTTTGCATCCGTCTTCCTTTGTGGAAAGTGTAGGTTTTGGATTTCTTGAAGAGTTTTGGCTACTATGATTGGACATTTGAGGGTCGAGCTCTCTTGCATTTATGTTTGGATTTTGTTTTTCTTCCTTGCCTGAAAAGAAGAAATTTTTATTGGTGTTTGTTCTTGATCTAGAACTGTGTTTGTTTTTTTATGTTTGGGATTGCCTCCTGTTTGTCAAGGGTAGGTGACCCATGACGGTGTTTAGAAATTTTATGTCTGTGTTACGTAGTATGTAACAATGTGGTTTATGGAATGATGTACTTCTAAGTTAATTTGTGAGTTGAATCAATTAAAATGTAATTGTTATCTTTAGCTTGAGATTAAATAAACTTCTAGTATTGTAGATTGCTCTATAGCGATAATGATTGAATGTGTTAATGTTCATGCTTAGGATTTATTGCATTATTTTAATGTGCCCTTGACCATGGACAATGTTTAAAGCTTTAAATCTTGATGCGTAGTTAGAACATTACGATGATGTAAACTACTGTGAAGGTAATAGAAAATTAGTGGGTTATTTAGAGACATTTTAATATAAGGTCGGTAGAACAATTTACTTGTAATGGTGGACTACCGATATTGTTAAAGAAACCATGCTGGTTGTTTAAAGATGTTCTAATTTAATCGTGTTGGCTAGTGACGTTAACTTGGAAATTGATTAGAGTTGATATTTATGACGTTGCAAACTATTAGTAGATTCGGAAGTATGCTGTTGCGTTCCAATAATGCTAGTATCGATATCAATTGGGAAGACATAAGTTTTTGCCATTGCCGTAAGAGCTTTGTGATGATTTCACCTATTCAGTTCACTTTAAAAAAAAGGCTGGAGTATGTCTTGGAGTGGCAATTTTGCTATAACCCGTGTATAGGGTAGCTAAAAAAAAAATTAAAAAAAAAATTAAATTTAATTTAGCGTTGTTGTTATAAGAGCTTTGGATGGCTTAAATTATTCAATCTATTTTACATAGTTGGAGTATGCTGTGTAGTGACAGTTTGTCATAGCCTATGGATAGGGTAACTAAAAGCAATGTTGTTGTTTTACAATTATGCCAATTATTGATATTGATGACTTAGTAGTGGTGGTAACTGATTAGATTAATTGTTGAAAACCTTTGTTAAAATGGTGGAAATTGTAACATGTTGTGATGGAGTGAACCAGGGATAGTTAGCATGACGCGTGATTTTGTCCTTAATAAATGTATGTTTTAAACTTCTATTTACGATTGGTGCCTTGTTGAGATAATATTTACTTGTTGAGTCATCTTTTAGGTGAATAAATTTCCTTTGTCGAGATGTTGACGCCATTATGTGGTATGGAATTTATAGGTTCATCATGTCGAAAGACTTGTTGAAGCACCGCTTTCAAATTTAGAATATGATGATATAGGTTAGGCTGCTCCGTGGGGATCTTGATGAGGTAGTGTTGGTTGGATGTGTTTTTGATAAGCACTGTGAACTTTATTTATAATTGTGGAAAAGGTAATAAGAGTAAGAATTTGTTGTGTTGTTGTTGTTAAATCCTGATGGGCCTTCTCAATGAGTAAATAGGGAATATTGAAATCTAAATGGTAAGGGTAGTGGAATGCTATAGATGGCGGGAGTTATGCTGAACTTATGTTTAAAAAAATTCATATGGATTGGTTTGTTTGTTTGATATTTGGGTTGAATACTTTCGATCAAAGTATTCTTTGTGCTGTGTTTCAAAGTTTCCCTAAACTTAGAATGATTCTGCCAAATGTGGGTTAATTTGGAGGCTTAAAACAAGGATAAAAGAATGATTAACCTTGAAGTAATTTGTGGAGATTTTGGAATGTTATTCTATTAAATATCGTCATTCATTCATCTTTGATAAGAAAACTAGCTTATGTTATGAATGCGACATTTATGCTCAAGGATGTATGCTTTGACTGTGTCCGTAGTTTTCAAGGTCGAGTTATCGGTTGCATTGTTGATCAAAAGAAGTAGCTAATCAAATGTAAGATTTGGAACTTCATGATGTGGAAATATTTGTATTTCTATTTTGGGCTAGAGTTGTGTTGTGGTGTGAGGTGTTTGACAGTTTTTGTTTAAGAGACGATTCTTCTGGTTGTGACATGAATGATATATTCGTGGTTGAAAAAAAAAATTTCTGTTGGGAAGTGAGTTTGGTTCCTTTTTAAGGAAAAAGAGATGGTGGTTGTGTGGAAGCATTTAATTCCTTGATCGGTTTCTTTTTTTTCTGAATGGCTTGGCCTTGGATAAAAGTGAGATGATTTGTTTTGGTAAAAGTGAAATGCATTTGCAGAAGACTTTCGCGGTGTTTCTCTTTTGAATAGAGCTTCTCCCCGAAGAAATTTTTTTTTTGGTGGTTTTGGTTCTATGGAGTTCCTCTTCCAAGTTGAGTTCCCGTGTATGTGAATTTCAGCCCTTCGGTTTAAAGGTGGTGATTGTCGTTCGTTGTGTTAGTGAGAATTAAGAATTCTTTTACGTTCAAGCTTGGGGGTAAGAAAATGAATGTTTATGTTATGGTTGAGTATATTCAAGGATTGTACTCCTTGCCTTGGTCCTTGGGTGGAAGAATGTGAAGGCGAAACCTTCTTACAAGGGAAAACTAGTGTGGGTCGCTGATCGTAAGTAGTTTAAAAGTGAAGAGTAAAGGAAGGTTGTGTATGACTCAATTCAAACCTTTTTTTGGGGAATTGTTTTCATTGATGTGTTCCTCGGTGGGGTTGCTTAATTTAGTAGTGGACAACTTGGAAGTTGCAGGTAATTACATTAATTTTTTTGGAACTTTTGTCGCTGGGTTCGAGCGAGTTTGTGTCAACCGTAGTGATTGTGTTCGGTTGTTATTGTTTTCTGCGGATTTACGGACCCTGGTTGTAAAGTAGGCTATCTCTGTCGTTGGTAAGGGTGGATATTGGTTCTTTTTGTAAAAGATCAATCACTTGTAGGAGATAGGGGTTTGTGTTTGGGTTGATTTAGAGACTTGCCTAGAGCGTTGTGTCTCACATGGTTCGCGTCGTCCAGAATGTGACGAACTATGGTAGAGGAGTTGAGATTGGAATGCGGAGTTTCGCGATCGAGTTGAAGAGAGAAGTGGGAGTTGAGATTCCAGATCGATACCAGATTCACCTAATAGGTGTCCTTTTTTTTAATAGGGGAATAGTTCATGTTAGTGTCCAATGAAAGATTTGTGGACCAATTAGTCTGAGCGGGATGCAACTTGGGAACTTGAGGACCAGATGCGGAAGAAGTATCCTACACTTTTTGAGGATGCTGAAGGTAAAGTGTTGATTACCATTTTGCCTTCCTTTTTTTTAGGTTCCGTAGCAAAGAGGAGTAGATTCGGGGACGAATCCTTTTAAGGAGGGGAGAATGTGATGCCTTAGAGCGTCAGAGCGATTCTAGGGTTCCTTTTTCCTGGTTTTGTTTCGGGAGGAATGAGGGAAATTTTTGGGGAATTAAATAATTGAAGTTTATGCGGCGTATTAATATTAAATTTGGAGTATTCGGGCTAGAAACAGTGGGCCGAGGAAAACTTGGGCCTGGGCCGGGAATTCTTTTCCCACCTCCACCTCCCCACCCCCCCTTGTGGGCCGGCCCACTTGGGTGCGCCCCCCCCCCACCATGTGGCCGGCCACCCCCCAACCCTAGGGCGCCTCCCCCATTCCCCCTAGCAGCCGCCACCCCCTGTTCTTCCTCCCTTGCATGGTGGCTCAAGATCCACCACGAAAACGCGAAGGAGAGAGAGCGAGAAGGGGATCCGTGAAGGCGAGGAGTTCGATCAGATTTCCGTTTCGGGGATCGTCGCGTGTTCTTCGTGGGATCTCAAGGGAGAACTCAAGGTAAAATTCCCAATCTTTTACCCCTGTTCTACCTAGGGATTGGGAGTGTTTTAGATCTGGTGGTGATTGGATTGGATGGGATTTGAAGGGGGAGAAGGGTAGTTGTTCACGTGGTGCTGTTTCTGAGAGGGAAGATTGTGCAGCGCGGCTTGTTTCATGTTTTACGTGACCTAGACGATTTTTCCTGAAAAAACCTATAACTAGAGAGTTGTAGATAACGCCGAGATCTAGCTTCTGTAATTTTTTTAGAATTTTTGGGGCGTCGGTCTGAGAGTTATCTCTGTTGCAAGATGACGGACAGAATCTGGAAACAGATTTTGTCCACTGTGTTGGACGTTTGTTTAGGCATATTTAACAGTAGAATTGAAATTTGTGGTCTTCATGAAAGTTGTAGATATCGTCAATATCTAGCTCCTGTAATTTTTCATATTTTTATGTTCTGTGGAAAAAGATACGAAAAAGAGAATGGGGGTTGCTGCTGTTCGATCCGACAGATCGGGTTTCGGTGTTGGAAAAGGGGAACGGGTTGTAGGAATTGCGTGTTTGAGTTGTGTGATCAATTGTGGTGTTATTGCATACTGAAAATATGCTTGTACAGGTGGTTCCCCTTCTGGACGCAACTAGATCCGTCGTCTACGTCGGTAAAGGCAAGTGGAAGTAGTGTTATGGTTGAGCTATACATCATTGTTTGCATTGCCTTCGTTATAACCTCCGATTACAATAAACATACATGGTTTAATCAATTGCCTTGATGATTGCAATATTTAGATTAGCAGTGTGATGAGGTGCTTTGACTATGAATTACGAGTAAAGAGAAGAATGATGTTGTTTACCTGTTGAATTGTCTAGATAGTTCATCTCAGTGCTATTTGTTTTCTATCCATGTTATATGATGGTATGCAAACATGTGGACTCAATGTGGAGAGTTGTGAATGAATTCATGCATGAAGCATTAACTGCATATTCATGCATTGGAAGTTTGTCGACGCCAGCATGCGCGACCGTACCGGTACAACACCGTGTGTTCCTGAGAAAGGGCACGGTGAGGAGGATCATGGCATAAGCATGTGCACAATCATATGCATTTTACTGAGGTTGTGTGGACTCCGTAATGTGGTATTGGATATGAGGAATGTGGACTCTTTGTTGTGGTATTGTATATGAGGAATGTGGACTCTTTGATGTGGTATTGTATATGAGGAATTTGGTATGCTAGTTTTACTGTGGCTGTGTTATTTGTTAGAAGTTGTTCCGCTTGCTGAGATTACCCAATCTCACCCCTTGTTATTTTGTTGTTTTCAGGTAGTTCTCGCGAGTTGTAAGCTTGAAGGGTGGGCTTAGTAGCACATTCAACCCTCCGGGGTCATCACGAATCACATGGACTAGTGCATTTAATAATTCATTAGCTTGCTGAAATTTTATTAATCATAGACCTATTGAAGTCCTCTTTGGAGCTGTTTTACGTTTATGTTTGTTTTCTGGTTGATTTAGACTTGTTATCTCTAGTATTGATGCTTTTATGTTATTCCTGTTTATAATGGTTATTATGAATCTTGTTGTCGCTTCCGTTTTGTCCTAATTTTAGGAGAGATGCTGTCGAAATTTTCTTGTACGACAGTTTAGATTTGTAGGGTGTTACAAAGTTAATGTATGGTTTAATCTAGCATGCTTGTGATCCCTTATTTGCTTCGTTATAGTTTATGAAGTGGTTGAGCTTGGTATTATTGGCGTAGTTTGATGATACATCCATTTATGTTGATGTTTTAGATGTCGTGTGCTATGATATATCTTGCCATGATATTGATATTGTGTTAATTCATGAAAAAACAAAGGAGATGCTGCCGAAATATCGGTTTTTAGCATATGTAACTTTGCTGGAATTTATGTTTAAATGTGATTTTTAGTTGTTGTTTAGCTTATGTTTGGTAGCATTCGGGCATATTAAATGCCGGGTGTTACACCTGCGTGTCGACTTGTGATGTTTCAAACCCTCATGTAATATTCATTATCAAAGTTGTAAGGAGTTGCATCTACAATGATGAAGATGGTGGCATCAAACATGACGCCAAGGTGAACAATCAAGCATGATGGCAAGGTGAACAATCAAGCATGATGATGGAGATCCTGATGCTAAGGGCCATACTATTTCACATCTTAATTTGATTATATGTGGATGTGTGTTTAATCCTTGCTATTTTCGTTATGCTCATTGCATGTGATGCCATGTTCATAGTAGATATTGTTCATCCCTATAGTTAAAATTTTAAATCATACTTGTCCATCCAATTGTTGCACCTATCAAGAATTTAGATCATTATTGATATGACTGCCAAAGTAGTATATCAATGACTATCTTAATAGATGATAGGGATGTATTGGACACATCGCGCATAACAATGGTTGATTTAACTAAGCTATCAAAACGGTTTTGGGCTTAAAGACATAAGTGGTTGGAATATGATTTCAGTAATGAAGGAACGGATACAAGACGATTGGTGTCAAGGAAAACACACATGAGGCTAGGTTTCTTAATTGGCACCTGGAAATGGGAAGTGATCCCTCCCTCATGTGAGCCCTAGGGGCGAGTTGACCTGGCCATGACTCAAGTTGACGGAGGCATTAATTATTTGTTTTCATGCTCATCCAACAAGAGTTACATAAGATGTAATTAGCAAAGATGTTGCTTACCTATGTCATTAGATTTCTAGCAATGATGCCAAAGCTCAGTAGTGTTTGATGAATATGGATCTTGAATACTCACCATGTGTCCATAAAGGGGGCGCATGATATGAGTTTCTTTTGTTAAAATGTTTAATAAAAGTATTACAGAAACATAGTGCTTAGAAACTTTGCATGTTTTTGTTGTAGTTCAATGGCACCTCCTACTGCACCTGGTTTTGCTTTGAGATCAGTTTTGGAAAGAGAAAAACTAAATGGAACAAATTTTGTGGATTGGTATCGCAACTTGAGAATTGTTGTCAAACATGAAAAGAAAGAATATGTTCTAGAGAGTCCGATTCCTGATGAACCAGCCAAAAATGCTCCTCGGAATTTGAAGGCTGACTATGAAAAACATGTTAATGCCTCTTTAGAGGTCAGCTGTCTCATGCTTGTCACCATGGACTCTGAGCTGCAAAAGCAATATGAGGACCAGGATGCTTACAATATGATTGTGGGCTTGAAGGGCATGTTTGGGAATCAAGCAAGGGCTAAGAGGTATGGTATCTCAAAGCTTATGTTTGCTTGTAAGCTGGCTGAAGGCAGTCCGGTCAGCCCACATCTAATCAAGATGATTGGCTACATTGGGAGATTGGAAAAGCTTGGGTTTCCCCTTAGCATTGGTCTGGCTACAGACGTAATTCTCCAGTCTCTGCCTCAGAGCTTTCATCCATTCATTATG
This sequence comes from Rhipidocladum racemiflorum, assembly GCA_036346355.1. Lineage (NCBI taxonomy): Eukaryota > Viridiplantae > Streptophyta > Magnoliopsida > Poales > Poaceae > Rhipidocladum > Rhipidocladum racemiflorum. The sequence goes on along the minus strand of CM070592.1, from coordinate 9,840,188 downwards.
AATTTTCATATGAATACCATGGAGAAGAGCCTGACCAAGCTACATGGGATGCTCAAGGCTGCCGAGGAAAGCATTAAGAAGAAACCCAATCATGTGATGATGGTTCAAAAGACAACTGCCTTCAAAAAGAAGAAAGCCAAGGCTTGGGGAAAGGGAAATGGCAAGAGCAAGGCTCAAGATGAGATCACGAGCCTCAAAAGTAAGCTTCAGAAACTCAAAGTCGGCCCTCAACCCGAAACCCAGTGCTTCTATTGGAAGAAGTCAGGACATTGGAAACGGAACTGCGAGAAGTACCTGGCAGATAAAAAGAATGGGAGTGTGACTTCTACTTCAGGTACTAATGTTATAGAAATTAATCTTGCTACTGCTTATTCCAGCTCTTGGGTATATGATACCGGATCGGTTGCTCACATTTACAATTCGATGCAGGAGCTGACAAAGAGTAGAGACTTGGCAAAGGGAGAAGTGGATATTCGCTTGGGGAATAAAGCAAGAGTTGCTGGTCTTGCCGTTGGCACCTACCCATTGCATTTTCCTTCAATTGTTATTTTATTCCATCTATGAGTAGAAACATTATTTCATCTTCCTATTTGGAACATGAAGGTTATGAATTCAGAATAAAGAACTTTGTTTGTTCAATATTTTTGAATGATATGTATTATGGTCGTTGTCCCATGGTGGATGGGTTATATGTCCTTGAACTCAAAGAAAAACATGTCTATAACATTAATGTCAAAAGGCCTCGACCAAATGATTTAAACCCTACCTTTTTATTGCATTGTCGCTTGGGTCGCATGAAGAAGCTCCATGGTGATGGACTTCTCACCTCATTTGAGTTTGAATCTGTGACACCACGGAGTGTCATAATCTTATAAAATGTGAATGTTGAGGTCAAAACATTATAAAATATGAATTCGGGGGTTAAAACTATACGCTGTGAGGTTTATTCGCATTTTCGGGCTGTTTTCGGGAGTTTGGGCCTCTCCGGGGGAGTTCGGGCCGAAGGGGGATGTGTCGTGGGCCTTGGTGGGAGGATTTTTGGGCCCATGAGGGAGGGGAAGGCAGGATAACCTGCCTTGGGGTGTCCTCCCCCTGCCCACATGCGCCCCACAACCCTAGCCGCCACTCCACCTCCTCCCCCTTGCGCCATCCCCTCCCATCTTGTGACAACACGGAGTGTCGTAACCTTAAAAGGTGAATGTTGAGGGCAATAACATTATAAAATGTGAAATCGGAGATTAGAACATTACAGTACGATTTTATATCGCGTTTTTGGGCTGTTTCTGGGTGTTTCGGCCCTTCCGGGGGTGTTTGGGCCTTGGGGGATCTATTTGGGCCATAGGTGGAGAACTTTGGCCCACTTGGGAGAGCATGGGGGCAGCAAACCAGCCCCATGCGCCCACCACCCTAACCCTAGCCATCCCCCACCCTTTCCCCTCCCTTGCACCTCCTAGCCTCCACCCCCATGCGCCACTCCCCTCCCCTTGCGCCACCACCATCACCCATCCCTCCCCAGCACCCCTTGCTGCCCCTAGGGTGGTTCTTCACCGCACCACCCCGCAGATCCGTCCATTGGAGCGCTCCGTGACGAGGAGATCCAGTGGATTTGGAGCGAGGAAAGAGATCACGCGAACCGGGAGGAGATCTGTTGGGTTTTCGTTCGTCGGGCGAAGGTATGGCCACGTGGATCCTTGGGGTTGGTCTAAGATCTGTTCTAATAGTTAGTATCATGTTTTTAGATCAATTGGTGGTGCTGTAATTGGGTAGATTAGATGAAATCTAGAGTTTGCCACGTTCTCGGTTTCGGGCAGCATGAGCAGTCGACATAGGGTTTGGGTTTTTGCCAATTTAGATTCGGCATTTGGTCGTCCGCCTGTTGAAGAAATTGTAGGTAACTTCAATACCTTTCAGTGGGTATAAAGAATGTCCAATTCCGCCCAGCCGTTTGAAAGTTATGCTTGTTTTACCGAACGTATTAAAAATTGTGACGTGATTGGAACAGATCACGGTATTCTGTAGATTAAACCACTTTAGAGTCCGAATCAGTCTTTCCATATACTTAGAAAAAGTTAGGAAATTTCCTAAGCTACACGAGGATGTACTTCTTTAATTGATTCGGAGTATTAGAACCCGAGTTATGCCTTTTGGAAGCAGCTGTCTCGACGGGACAGAAATTCTGTTTTTGGGTTCTACGAGTAGTTTGCGATGTCGGGGTAGAAGAGTGTTTGCGTACTGTTTTGTGGACATGATTACGAGTGCGTGGTACCTATGTGCAGGTGGTATGACCCCGGGAGTGCCTTCTACTTTTCGCCAATCCGTCGCCCGTGGTTGAGGCAATTGTATAGTAATGGGTAGCGGGTTGTGGTTTGCTAGATTGGTTGAGATTGAAATTGAATATATGATATGTTCACATGCCATGCTTTAATGATTGCCATTGATATGATGAATATGCTTATTATGTTATGATGCCATGTGTTAATGTACAAGTTATTTATAATGTTGGCATGTTTGCATACATGGCATGATACATGGCCCGGGTGGTGAGAAAGTCATAACTAGTCCGGGGAAGGTCAGTGAGAAAGTTATGACTATTCTTGAGAGCCAATGAGTAAGACCTACATCGTGATTCCATCCACCGCGGTGTATGGAAGCGAGGAGTAGGCACCCTCCATCTTCGGGATGGAAGGGGGGAGAGGGTGCACACCGACGGGTTTGTATTCAACCATACCGGTATGAGTTTCCAATACCTTGCATTATGTGAGGATGTTATTGTAACACCCCGGCATTTAATATGCCTGAATGCTACCAAACATAAGCTAAACAACATCTAAATACCACAAGTTACCATAAATTCCAGCAAAGGTACATATGCTAAAAAACCAAAATTTCGGCAGCATCTCCTTTGTTTTAACATGAATTAAAGGAGCAACAACAGTATAGCAATGTATGGATTATGAGAGACAACTAAAAACAGCAATAATTAATGACTTAGCAACAATATAAGTCTAGTTTCAAACATATAATGTCTCCAAGGGTCAAACGAACAATAAAACTCTCATATAGCAAAGCTAAACCTTAAAGCAATAATCATCACACGCAATTTATTATCAAACTAATAGAATGACTTGTGGAATCAATATGGTGAAGCTATGTGTGGGCGCGTGACTATTTCCCTTCCCCGCATGCCGTTCTCATGGTACCTAAAATAACAAGAAAACACAAGCGTGAGTTCGAAACTCAGCAAGTATATTGCAATGGACAACAAGAACAATATCATGGCAATAACATCTCCCATCATATATATCATCTCATTCATGAACACTTAACAATATCATCATCATTATGTATGCAATGTAATGCAATGCTCATGTCTCCTTGGAAACTCATACCGGCATGGTTGAGTACACATCCGTCGGTGTGCACCCTCTCCCCCCTTCCATCCCGAAGATGGAGGGTGCCTACTCCTCGCTTCCGTTCACCGCGGTGAATGGAATCACGATGTAGGACTTACTCATTGGCTTTCCGGATTAGTCATAACTTTCTCACCGACCTTCCCGGACTAGTTATGACTTTCTCACTGCCCGAGCCATGTAACATGCCATGTATGCATTTATGCCAACATCATATTTAACTCACATATTAACACATGGCATCGTAACATATTAAACATGCTCATCATATCATTGGCAATCATAAAAGCATTACAAGTGATCATATACCATGTAGTCAATTCCATCTATTCTCAACAAGCAACCTACAAATCGCTATCCATCACAACACACTTGCCTCAACCACGGGCAACGGATTGGCGGGAAGTAGAGGGCACTCCCGGGGTCGCACCACCTACACATAGGTACAAAACGCTCACAATCATATCCACAAAACAGTACGCAAACCCTCATCTACCCCGACATTGCCAACTACTCGCGAAACCTAAAAACAGAGGTTCTGTCCCGTCGGGACAGCAGCCTTGCAAAAGGCATAACTTGAGTTCTGGGACTCCGAATCAATTAAAAGAGTACATCCTCGTGTAGATTAGGAAATTTCCCAACTTTCTCTTGGTATATGGAAAGACTGATTCGGACTCTAAAGTTGTTTAATCTACAGAATACCGTGATCTGTTCCAATTACGTCACAGATTTTATCACGCTTGGTAAAAAAGCCATAACTTTCAAACGGCTGGACGGAATTTAATGTTCATTATACCCACTGAAAGATAATGAAATTATCTACAACTTCTTCAACATCCGTACGGACAGATTCGGATTCTAAATTGAAGAAAACGCAAACCCTATGTCGACTGCTCATGCTGTCCCAAAAACAGAACGTGGCAACATCTAGATCTAATCCAAATTACTCAATTCCAGCACCACCAATTGATCTAAAAACTTGATAAACACCCTTAGAACAGTACTTAGATCAACCCCAAGGATTTCCATGGACATACCTTTGCCCGACGCACGAAAACCCAATAGATCTCCTCCCGGTTCGTGCGATCCCCTTCCTCGCTTCCAAATCAACCGGATCTCCTCGTCGCGGAGCACTCCAATGGATGGATTTTCGAGGTGGTGAGGTCAAGAACTCACCTAGGCGCAACAAGGGAGGTGGAGAGGTGGTGGAGAGGGTGGTGGCGCAAGGGGAGAGGCTTGGGGGAGGTGGAGGCGCCCAAGGAGGAGGTGGGGAGGTGTGGGAGGCGGCTAGTGCACTTGGGGGCACAAGGGGCAGGGGGAGGACGCCCAAAAGGGCAGGTAAACCCCCCTTTAACCAGCCCTAAGCCCCTTTCCTAATCCTAAATGGATTCCCACTCCATCCCACCAAAGCCCACAACCCCCTCTTTAAGGCCCAAACTCCCCCGGGAAGGCCCAAAACCCCGGAAACGGCCCGACAACGCTATTAACCTCCATACCTTACGGTTTTAACCTCCCATATCATATTTCAATATGTTTTTGACCTCATCATGCACCTTTTATAAGGTTACGACACTCCGTGGTGTCACAACACTTCAAAAGGCCCAAAAACGCGAGTAAACCTCAAGCCGAAAGGTTTTATTCTCTAATTTCACATTTTATAATGTCACACCATATCGTAGTGTCACATTCTTCCCCCCTTCAACAGGATTCGACCTCGAATCCGAAGGACACCATAATCAACAACGAAGTCCCCAAGGGACAAAAGGCTTCTCTGCAGCTCAAAACATTCGCACAATGACTAAAACCGGAACAAACGACAAACGAGTTCTCAAAACCAACACTTGGCGAGAAAAGTAATTATCTAGCTCAACCAAGGGCAACCTCTCACAGGTCAACCTTCAATTCCATTCCCAAACAGAATCTGCGTACCAACCACAAAGGGCTCTATCAACCCAAAACGCTCGAATCCTCACGGCCAACACTTCATACTTCTATCACAACCAACCTGACTACCATACTCCATTAAACTGAACATGACATAATCAAAGCAAGTCACAATTCCTTTAATGACCTCTCTACATTCCCGAAAAATTCCCTCGAGGGGAATAACTCATTAAGGCACACTTGCCCTTCCGATACACGATCATGCTAACATTCATTCTATCCTCTCCCAGGCAAAACTCAAATCCAAAACAACTAGTGACGACAATTGCTCACGGCAGGACAAACATCACCGAACTAACGTCAACTTCACTTCCACCCATCACTACTCTTAATAAAGGTTAAATCCTTACATCATCAACCTCCATCACAAACCACCCTTATACCACTAAGGTTCTACACCTAGCCCCAAGCTAGGATCGTAAAAACTTTACCAAACCACAATTGGTTCCTTTCTTAAGAGGGTCTCGCCCTCACACAAAAACACTTAGCTATCAAGCCCAAGTGTACTCACGACAACTCAAACCCAAAGCGTTAACAACCATTTTGGAAAGAATTCGGCAACATCCAAAGAGCACACAAAGGAAGCATAAATCCCCTACACCACAACCAAGGTACCATAATTTCTTCATTCTTTCTTTTCATACTAGAAAGCAAGGGAAATCTCGTTTCATGACATAAATGCACATTCTTCAGGAGCACTCCAGATTAGTCATATCTCCATATATGACTTTCTCACTGACCTGGCTCAACGACTCTTTTATCATTTAACATGTAAAAACGATGTCATGTTTACTTTTCACCATTCATTCATCATGGAACAACGGTACCAAATAGTCATTCACCAAATAACTTCTTCCTCGGTATCAAATGATTGAAATACCCATAACACTGATGGTTGCGCTAAATCATATAGAATATGATGGCAACATAGTTAACAGTATGGCACCAAATCAAATCAGAACCCACCAACGATAGATAGCTAAACTTTGCAAAACATCGCATTTTAACCAAAATCAACGTTTTGGAAAAGAACATTGACTCCAAAGTTAGACATCTGCACAAATAACTGCCATAAATTTTATCAAAAGAGAGGGAAACTCAATCCCAAAAGAAAACTCTTCTCTAACCAAATTCACTTATGAAACATTCATAAAAAATCCAGACTTGTGAAACATCCGCACACCAGACACATTTTCCAAATGACTCCAACTCTAGCCAAACAGAGTTACACATCAAGGGCTTAACTCAAAAGTTTCCAACACAACCCTTTATTACCATCTGCTTCCTTTTAAAATTAATTTCAAAGATAATTCAGTGCGAACGCGAAAGGGCGCGATCGACTCAAAAACTTTTGGGGTGTAAATCCATACTCATAGCACCAAGTAAACAAATTAGCTAAAACCAAATATTTGCACCAATTTATACGAGTTTTAGGGAAACTCAAACACAAGATATGGAACACCTTGACCGAAAACTCTTCAACTAAAATGGCAAACAACCAAACCAGTCCAAAAGCTTTTGAACACAAGCTCAAGATAAAAGAACCATCTCTAGTACTCCACTACGCTTTCCATTAAAGACTTCAAGAATCACTATTTACTCCTTGAGGAGCCCCAACACAAATCAACCAAAAGCTTCACAACAAATTCTTCCTCTAGTTACCATTCCCAACACTTTTAATTAAGGTTTAAGATGCTTATCACAAAGGCACCCAACCCAGACTACATTGACATGATCCCCACGGATCACTAAATCATAATACTTCTTACTCTAAATTTGAAACATAGTACTTCAACAGCTACTTGAGCATGGTCAACCTATCAATTTATACCATCCATACGTCAAAATCTTGACAATTGAAACTTGTTCAATCTATAAAATGACATCAACAAATAAGTAATATCTCTACAAGATAAAATTCGTAAATAGGATTCTAAGATATGCAATCATTAAGATTAAAATCTTGCATCATGATTATTATCCATTGTTCATCCCATCACAACATGTACTTGCATAATACCACAGTTTTACACTTTTTCTTCTATTAGATCAATGGTTTCCAACAATTAACCACACTACCAAAGTATCAATATCAATTATTTGCAAAATCATCAATCAACAACATTGCTTTTAGCTACCCTATACATCGGTTATAACAAAACTTCCACAACACAACATACTCCAACTATTAAATTGGATTTAATAAGTTAGATTAGCACAATGTTTTTAACAACATTATTAACAAATAGTCTTATGTCTTCTCAATTGATATCAAAACTATCATTTTAGGAACACGACTGCATACTTCCAATCATGCTAATATTTTGTAACAACATGAATAGCAACTCTAATCAACTTCCAAGTTAAGGTCACAAGCTAGCATGATCAAATTTCTCTACTAACATGTTTAAATTAGAACATCTTTAAACAACCAAAGAAAGCTTCTTTAACACTATCGCTAGCTTACATCATCTTAATGTTCTAACTATGCAACAGGGTTTAAAACTTTAAACATTATCAAGGGTCATAAGCACTTTTAAAGCAAAGCAACAGATTCTAAGCATGTACTTTAGCACATTCAATCATTCTCGCTAAGAGTAAACTACAACACTAGTAGTCTATTTATTCTCAAGCTAGAGATAACAACCGCATGGAATTACTTCAACTCACAAATTAACTTAACAATGCATCATCCCATAAATCACATTGGTACATGCTACATAACATGCTAAACAGCAATTCTTACTAGGGACAAACGATTTCAGTCAAAAGACTACTTACTTTGTTTGCAACATTTTAGTTTTAAAGCTCATCCCGAATTCATAAGGAAACTTGACTCTCAAAATTGCAATGAGACAAACCCAAACTTGGTCATGCAAAAGGGTTTGCGTATTGTTTTGTGGATATGATTGTGAGTGTGTGGTACCTATGTGCAGGTGGTGTGACCCCGGGAGTGCCCTCTTCATCTCGCCAATCCGTCGCCCGTGGTTGAGGCAAGTGTATTGGAATGGGTAGCGGATTGTGGGTTGTTTGATTGATTGAGATTGAAATTTGAATATACGATATGTTCACATGCCATGCTTTAATGTTTGCCATTGATATGATGAATATGTTTATTATGTGATGATGCCATGTGTTAATGTACAAGTTATCAATGATGATCCCATATGTTAATGTACAAGTTATTCATGATGTTGGCATATTTTGCATACATGGCATGATACATGGCCCGGGCAGTGAGAAAGTCATAACTAGTCCGGGGAAGGTCGGTGAGAAAGTTATGACTATTCCAGAGAGCCAATGAGTAAGTCTTACATCATGATTCCATTCACCGCGGTGAACGGAAGCGAGGAGTAGGCACCCTCCATCTTCGGGATGGACGGGGGGAGAGGGTGCACACCGACGGGTGTGTACTCAACCATACCGGTATGAGTTTCCAAGGAGACATGAGCATCGCATTGCATTGCATACATAATGATGATGATAATGTTATGTGTTCATGAATGAGATGATATACATGATGTGAGATATTATTGCCATGTAATTGTTCTTGTTGTCCATTGCAATATGTTTGCTGAGTTTCGAACTCACGCTTGTGTTTATGTTGTTTTTCTTAGGTACCGTGAAACCGGTATGCGGGTAAAAGGGTTTAGCTACACATCTACATGTAGCTCCACACAAATTAGACAGTGTTATCATTTGGAGACATGATAATGAAAGTATTGCCATGAAACTTGGAGAATTGCTTAACTGTGTGCTCGGTCTTACTATTTGATTCGTTTAGCTCACGAAGTGGTTGAATGCCTTATCCTGGACTTATTTTGTTGCTATGACACATGTTATTGCTGTTTTAGATGCTTTCCGTTATGATATAACTTGTGATACTTTGTTGTTGCTCCGAATCATGGAAAAACAAAGGAGATGCTGCTGAAATTTTCGGTATTAGCATTTGTTCCTTTGCTGTAATTTACTTGTAATTGTGGTATTTAGAGGTTGCTTAGTCTATGTTGGGTAGCATTCGGGCATAATAAATGCCGGGGTGTTACAGTTGGTATCAGAGCGGGCTGTAGGTCCTTGGAATGTGTATTTTTAGTGTCATACCTTAGATTACAACTAAAATTTGATGTGGGATAACTTAGAAACATGGCTTAGGTTTTAACTAAAATTTTGTCATAGGATAGCAACATTAAAACTTGCAAAAAAAAATGGTATAACTAATCTAATATTTGACACACATGGATGCACAGTAGGAAAGGGTATGGGTATCGTTCCTTTACGCTTAAATGTTGTATTTAAGCTTTGATGTTGAATGCTTCATTTGATAATCCATGTTGCTATGTCTATGAGATAAATGATTGAATTATGCTTGTTGTGGTGATAAAGTGGGGTTGTGGTGCCGAAGGGTTTCGGTCACCACTTTTATTAAATAGTAAGGGTGTGGTTTGACGGTATGGCCGGTTAAAGCCATCACTGAAGAACTATTAACCCCTTGTGGGGAAAGAGTGCTTAGCTTTTCTATCGTAGATCGGGTAGTTGGCTGGAGACAAATAGAAGAGTTGATGGTGATTTCCTTCGGATGCTTTTCACCATTCTGACGGTCGGTTTTGGTTGGTTTTCTTGGTTTTTAGTCGATTGAAATCAAAAGAAAATTGTTTGGTCTTGGATTTTCGCGGATTGTTCCGTATGCGGTATGTGGTTTTGTCTTCCTTGGTTGAAGGCGAAGAAGAAGAGTCTAGTGTTGCGCTTCTTTTGGTCGCCTTTCCAGTTTTGATGCTTAGGTTGTTGATTGCTTTATGGGGAAGAAGCATGCATTTTATTTATGTGTTTGTCTTTCTCCGAGGTTAAAGGAGTTATTGCGGCATTATGCCAGACCTGTTGTCAGGGCTAATGTCCTGTGTCTTTGTAGGAGTAGGTGGTGTTTGATTTCGTCATTTTACTGGTTTAAGAAATCATCTTTGAAAACCCTTCTTGTTTCGTGAAAGGTTGGGGTTTGGTGTTAAGGTTTTATTTGAAAAGGATTACTTGATCGCTTGGTTCCCTTTCGAGAAAATTGTCTTTCAACCATTCTCCTCTATGGGAGTCCTTGAGATTGAAAGGTGTTTTGCAGAATTCCTTTTGCATGACCAAGTGTGGGTGTGTCTCATTGCAATTTTGAGAGTCAAGTTTCCTTATGAATTTGGGATGAGTTTTAAAACTAAAATGCTGCAAACAAAGTAAGTAGTCTTTTGACTGAAATCGTTTGTCCCTAGTAAGAATTGTTGTTTAGCATGTTATGTAGCATGTACCAATGTGGTTTATGGAATGGCGTATTGTTAAGTTAATTTGCGAGTTGAAACAATTAAATGTAATTGTTACCTTTAGCTTAAGATTAGGTGAACCTCTAGTGATGTAGAGTACCCCATAGTGGGAATGATTATATGGGTTAATGTACATGCTTAGAATATGTTGCTTTGTTATAAAAAAAATGCTTATGACCCCCGATTATGTTTAAAGTTTTAAACTTTGATGCATAGTTAAAACATTAAGATGATGTAGACTGTTGTTATTGTTAAAGAAACTTTGCTGGTTGTTTAAAGATGTTCTAATCTAACGGGTTAATAGAGAAATTTAATCATGTTGACTAGTGGCTTTAATTTGGAAGTTGATTAGAGTTGCTATTTACGTTGTTGCAAACTACTAGTATATTTGGAAGTATGCAGTTGTGTCTCTACAATGCTAGTATTGATATCAATTGAGAAGACATAAGACTTATTCTTAATGATGTTGTTAAAGGCAGTGTTAATGCTAGTATTCAATTTTTTTTAAATAGTTGGAGTATGTTGTGTGGTGGTAATTTTGTTATCACCTTTGTATAGGGTAGCTAAAAGTAATGTTGTTGGTTGATGAACATGCCCATTTGTTGTTATTGATGACTAAGAGTGGTGGTAACTGTTTAGATTACTCGTTGGAAAACCATGGTTAAATAGAGAAAAATTTTAACATGTTGCGATGGAATGAGCTTTGGATAATTAACATGATAAATGATCTTATCCTTAATGAAAGTATAACTTAGAGTCTCACTTACGAATTCTTCCCTGTGGAGATAATATTTACATGTTGAAGTCGTTGTTTAACTGAATAAGGTTCGGTTGTCGAGACGTGAATATATAGGAGGTATGAAATTTATATGTTGATCTTGCTGAAATATTTGTTGAAGTATTATGTTTCAAATTTAGAATAAGAAGTATTATGATTCGGTGATCCGTGGGGATCATGTCAATATAGTCTTGGTTGGGTGCCTTTTTGATAAGCATCTTAAACCCTAATTAAAAGTGTTGGAAATGGTAACTAGAGGAAGAATTTGTTGTGAAACTTTTGGTTTAATTGTGTTGGGGCTTCTCAGGGAGTAAATGGTGATTATTGAAGTCTTTAATGGAAAGCTTAGTGGAGTACTAGAGATGGTTCTTTTTATGCTGAGCTTGTGTTCAAAAGCTTTTGGACTGGTTTGGTTGTTTGCCATTTTGGTTGAAGGGTTTTCGGTCAAGGTGTTCCATATGCTGTTTTTCAGAGTTTCCCTAAAACTTGTAGAAATTGGTGCAAATACTTGGTTTTGGATAATTTGTTTTGTTGGTGCTATGAGTATGGATTTACACCCCAAAATTTTTTTTGAGTCGATCGCGCCCTTTCGCGTTCGCAGTTGTGAAATCATGTGCTGAAAAATTGGATTAGAATTGAATTTGCAAAATGTGTTTGTTCATGTGTTTTGACAATTTGACAAGAAACAGTAAGTTTCGCTTTGGCGCCGGACCAAACTTAAAGAAAACAGTAAGTTTTCCATCTACAACGGACCAAATTTTTTGGTCCTACGTGAACATGTTTTTGGCAACCTCATTTTCCCATCTACGACGGACCAAATTTTTTGGTCCTACGTGAACATGTTTTTGGCGACCTCGTTCTTCCCATGTATGACAAACCAAATTTTTTGGTCTGTCATACACATGTTTTTGGCGACCTCGTTTTTCCCATGTATGACAAACCAAATTTTTTGGTTTGTCATAAACATGTTTTTTGGCGACCTCGTTTTTTCCATGTATGACAGACCAAATTTTTTGGTATGTCGTAAATGTGCTTCTGAAGGTTTTTGCGCGGGACCAAGTTCTTAAAAACAGTAAGTTTTACATGTACGCCGGACCAAATTTTTTGGTCCGTCGTGAATGCGTTTTTGCTCGATTAGGGTTTTGAGCAAACTTGGAATTGAGTTTTTGGATTGACCTTGAGATTATGAAATTGGTGAGAATTTCATGATGCTTGTTTTGAATTGGACTTTATGCAATGCTCGTGTGAGTATTTGCATGAACTAATGTTGAGTCAAGTCGCGGACTTGTGCTCGGATTTGTTTTGTGGTTTGTTCATGTGCAGGTATTGCTCGAGGGCGAACGTGGTCGATGACGGGACCGGAACTAGGTTCATGGAGGAACTGAGGTTCGGGACTAGGTTCAGGAGGAACTAAGGTCTTGGTGGTCAAGGATGTCATGCGGGACGTTCGGGCTAAGAGAATGGTGCACATGAAAAATGGTTAGTCACGTGAGTATGGTAGGTGGCCATGCGCGTGCAAAGTGTTAGTCACGTGAGTATGGTAGGGTTGCCATACGCGTGCAAGAGTTGTACTTGGCCAGGTTGGGCCAAGTGGAATTATTTTGGATACATACTCCTTCTAGGATTAGGAGTGGGAATCCTTTTAGGAGTAGGAATTGTATCCAGGACTCTCTGTGGTTTGCTCCTTTAAATAGGAGGGGTTGTCTCCTGTTGAAGGGTATCAATCGGAGCTGAGCACATTGAGAGCCTCAAGCTCAGTTTTAGGGTTTGTACTCTTTTGATGAGAGTACTTTAGACAAAAGAAATAAAGATCAATTCTTCCAAGATTCTTGCGTGCTACAGTAACCACGTTGCTACAGTGTTTTCTGTTTTGGTTCTTATTTGCATGCTTGCTCTAATTCTAGATTGGTTTTTGATTCTTGAGTTTCATCATGATTTGATCCATCAAAAACCTTTCTAGGGTATTGATGTAGAGTTCCTCAAAGTCTAGATGATTAATCTTTTGAACATCTTGTTTAATCTTGAAGTTTTGATTAGATTAGTTTTCGTCAAGTTCTGGAACAGCAAGCTTGCGAAGCTCATAACTTTTGATCCGTAAGTCCGATCGAGCTGATTATTTTTGTGTTCGATTCGTATTGGAATATAGTTCCTTGTGTCCAAATTTCAAATCAATCTAACGATTAGATCTTCGGGAATTCTCGTTTTACCGAACCTCTATCATTCTGTTTTTGTCGAATACGAGGCAATTATTTGGTTCTATTTTGGGGTGAACTTTTAGTAGATCAAGAATTTGGTTTTAGCTTCCGCACAATCATTCACCCCCTCTGATTGCTATATTCGTATACTTCGATCCTACAGCAGTGAATTATCTTTGGAATTAATTTTAAAAGGAAGCAGACGGTCATAAAGGGTTGTGTTGGAAACTTTGGAGTTAAGCCCTTGATGTGTAACTCTGTTTGGCTAGAGTTGGAGTCATTTGGAAAATGTGTCTAGTGTGCGGATGTTTCACAAGTCTGGATTTTTATGAATGTTTCATAAGTGAATTTGGTTAGTGAAGAGTTTTCTTTTGGGATTGAGTTTCCCTCTCTTTTGATAAAATTTATGGCGGTTGTGTGTGCAGATGTTTGACTTTGGAGTCGATGTTCTGTTCCAAAGGTGTTGAGTTTGATTTTGCGAGTTGTTGCAAGGTTAGTTTTAAATGGATGATGGGTTTTCACACGATGTGGTGTTTTGCTGTTAACTATACTGCCGTCATAGTTTATATGAATTAGCGCAATCCTCGATGTTATTCGAGTTTTATTCATGTGATACAGAGGAAGAAATCGTCTTGTGAATGACTATTCGGTAGTGTTGTTACATGATGAATGAATGGTGAAAAGTAATCATGACATCGTTTATAGATGTTAAATGATAAAAGAGTCGTTGAGCCAGATCGGTGAGAAAGTCATATATGGATATATAACTAATCCGGAGTGCTCTTGGAAAGCTGCATGCATGTCCTGAAACGAGATTTCAATTGCCTTCTAGTACGAGAAGTAAGAATGAATATCTTCTGGTATGTTGGTTGTGGTGTAAGAGATCTGAGCTTTCTTTGCATCTTGGCTTAGGAAAAATAAAATGAGCACTCTTTGGTTGTTGCCGAACTCTTTCCAATGTGGCTTTTAGCGCTTTGGAGTTCGAGTTGTTGTATGTGGACCAATTGGGTTCATGTTACGGTTGGGCTGACTCATCAAGGGTACTGTTTGTCCTGGTCCTTAAAGTGGAAGGATGTGAGGGCGAGACTTTCTTAGTAAGAGAAATCTGGTGTGGCTAGTAGTTGATCGTAAATGGTGTAGAAGTGAAGAGTAAAGGAAGGTTGCCTATGTCCCAATTCAAACTTTCTTGGAGAATTGTTTCCATTTATGTGTCCCTCGGTAGAGTTGATAAAATTATTAGTGGACCACTTGGTGGTTGCTAGTAATTGCTTTCGGTTTTCGAAGAGTATTGGATCTTTTTGTGGCCGGGCTATTGAGCGTGTTGTGCCAACCAAAGTGGAATGTTCGGCTGTTATTGATTTTGCGGGTTTTCAGAACCCTGGCCATAAAGTAGGCTTCTCCTTTCGGTGGTAATGGGGTGGGTGTTGGTCTTGTTGTAAAAGATTAGAATGTAACCCCGATGGTTCAAGCTGTTAGTAATCTTAGAGTGTTGTGTCTCACTTGGTTTGCGTCATCGCGAATACGACGAACCACAGTTGAGAGGTTGAGACGTGAATCACTGTTGTGCGTGGGAGCGGAAGATGGATCTAGAAGTTGGTACCATGTCCTTCTGGAGAGTGGCTTTGGTTAAAGGGATCGGGCACTTTAGTGCCATGGGATGTATCGAAGGAGGAGTGTGAGACCATTTCCTTTCGTGGTCTATTTGGGATTTTATCCTATCGCTTGGGTCATGCCGAGGCCTTGTATGGGTGCTTTGGGTTTCAATGTTGAGTAAAGTTCTTGCAAGAGGTTGATCGTGGGTTATCATTAGAACTGTGGGTCTTCGAGCCTAAGCATCTTACCATCGGGTCTCGATCAGTGTAGTTCTAGTGGCTTTAGTCAGAGAGAGAAGCGGTTTGGGAAGTGGAGTCTCGCATGCGCGAGAAATACCCCGAGCTTTTCGCCTCAGGTATGAGATGTGAAACCTAGCTATCTTTTGCTTTCCTGGGTTGCGTTTTGGTGTGTCTTGGATTCGAGGTCGAATCCTGTTGAAGGGGGGAGAATGTGGCACCACATAGTGTCGTATCTTATAAAATGTGAATGTTGAGGTCAAAAACTTTATAAAATATGAAAATGGAGGTTAAAACTTTACGTTATGCCATTTATAGCGTGTTTTTGGGCCGTTTTCGGGTGTTTGGGCCTCTCCGGGGGACTTTGGGCCTTGGGGGTTGAGTTGGGCCTCCGGTGGAGTGGTTTGGGCCGAAGGGGGGGACTTTTGGGCAGCCAAATCTGGCCCCCACCCCTTGGTGCGCCCCAAACTCCCTCTCCCAACCCTAGCCGCCACCCCCTAGCCCCCCCATGCGCCTCCACCCTTCCCCTTCCTCTCCATCTTCCCCCATGGCACCACCACCCCTTTCCTCCCCTCTCCACCTCCCTTGCTGCCCCTAGGGGAGTTCTCCACCTCAACACCTCGAAGATCCGTCCATTGGAGTGCTCCGCGACGAGGAGATCCGGTGGATTTGGAGCGAGGAAGGAGATCGCGCGAACCGGGAGGAGATCCGTTGGGTTTTCGGTCATAGGGCGAAGGTATGGCCATGGGAATCCTTGGGGTTGGGATAGGTACTGTTCTAAGGATGATTATCAATTTTTTAGATCAATTGGTGGTGCTGGATTTGATTAGAGTAGACGGATTCTTGAGTTGGTCACGTCCTCTGTTTCGGGCAGCATGAGCAGTTGACTTAGGGCTTAGGTTTTTGACAATTTAGAATCAGAATCTGGTCGTACGGATGTAGAAGAAGTTGTAGATAATTTCATTATTTTTCAGTGGATATAAAGAACGTCCAATTCCGCCCAGCCGTTTGAAAGTTATGGTTGTTTTACCGAGCGTGTAAAAATCTGTGACGTGATTGGAACAGATCACGGTATTTTGTAGATTAAGCAACTTTAGAGTCCGAATCAGTCTTTCCATATACCTAGATAAAGTTGGGAAATTTCCTAAGTTATGCTAGGATGTACTCGTTTAATTGATTCGGAGTCTTAGAACCCAAGTTATGCCTTTCGGAAAGCTGCTGTCCCGACGGGACAGAATCTCTGTGTTTGGGTTTTGCGAGTAGTTGGCAATGTCGGGGTAGATGAGGGTTTGCATATTGTTTTGTGGACATGATTGTGAGTGTGTGGTACCTATGTGCAGGCGGTGTGACCCCGGGAGTGCCATCTTCATCTAGCCAAACCGTCGCCCGTGGTTGAGGCAAGTGTATTGGAATGGGTAGCGGATTGTGGGTTGTTTGATTGATTGAGATTCAAATTTGAATATATGATATGTTCACATGCCATGCTTTAATGTTTGCCATTTATATGATGAATATGTTTATTATGTGATGATGCCATGTGTTAATGTACAAGTTATCCATGATGATGCGATATGTTAATGTACAAGTTATTCATGATGTTGGCATATTTGCATACATGGCATGATACATGGCCCGGGCGGTGAGAAAGTCATAACTAGTCCGGGGAAGGTTGGTGAGAAAGTTATGACTATTCCGGAGAGCCAATGAGTAAGTCCTACATCGTGATTCCATTCACCGCGGTGAACGGAAGCGAGGAGTAGGCACCCTCCATCTTCGGGATAGAAGGGGGAGAGGGTGCACACCGACGGGTGTGTACTCAACCATACCGGTATGAGTTTCCAAGGAGACATGAGCATCGCATTGCATTGCATACATAATGATGATGATAATGTTATGTGTTCATGAATGAGATGATATACATGATGTGAGATATTATTGCCATGTAATTGTTCTTGTTGTCCATTGCAATATGTTTGTTGAGTTTCGAACTCACGCTTGTGTTTATGTTGTTTTTCTTAGGTACCATGAAACCGGCATGCGGGTAAAAGGGTTTAGCTACACATCTACACATAGCTCCACACAAATTAGACAGTGTTATCATTTGGAGACATGATAATGAAAGTATTGCCATGAAACTTGGAGAATTGCTTAACTGTGTGCTCGGTCTTACTATTTGATTCGTTTAGCTCATGAATTGGTTGAATGCCTTATCCTGGACTTATTTTGTTGCTATGACACGTGTTATTGCTGTTTTAGATGCTTTCTATTATGATAAAACTTGTGATACTTTGTTGTTGCTCCGAATCATGGAAAAATAAAGGAGATGCTGCCGAAATTTTCGGTATTAGCATTTGTTCCTTTGCTGTAATTTACTTGTAATTGTGGTATTTAGAGGTTTCTTAGTCTATGTTGGGTAGCATTCGGGCATAATAAATGCTGGGGTGTTACAAAACAACATCTAAATACCAAGAATTTAGGTAAATTACAGCAAATGAGTAAATGCTAAAACCCGAGATTTCGGCAGCATCTCCTTTGTTTTAACATGAATTGAAGGAGCAACAACAGCATAGCAATATAGGGCAATATGAGAGACAACTAAAATAGCAATAAATAACGACTTAACAACAATGTAAGTCTAGTTTCAAGCATTTAAAGTCTCCAAGAGTCAAACGAACAATAAGACTCTCATATAGCAAAGCTAAACCTTAAAGCAATAATCATCACACACAATTTATTATCAAAAACTAATTGAATGACTTTTGGAATCAAATGAGTGAAGCTACGTGCAGAAGTGTGACTATTTCCCTTCCCCGCATGCCGGTCTCATGGTACCTAAAACAACAAGAAATCACAAGCGTGAGTTCAAAACTCAGCAAGCATATTGCAATGATACAAACAAAAGCAATTACATGGCTACAACAACTCACATCGTGTGTATCATCTCATTCATGTTCACAAATCATTATCATGATCATTATGTATGCAATGCGATGCGATGCGATGCTCATATCTCCTTGGAAACACATACCGGTATGGTTGAGTACACACCTATCGGTGTGCACCCTCTCCCCCCTTCCATCCCGAAGATGGAGGGTGCCTACTCCTCGCTTCCGTTCACCGCGGTGAATGGAATCACGATGTAGGACTTACTCATTGGCTCTCCGGAATAGTCATAACTTTCTCACCGACCTTCCTCAGACTAGTTATGACTTTCTCATTGCCCGGACCATGTATCATGCCATGTATGCAAATATGCCAACATCATGAATAACTTGTACATTAACATATGGCATCATCATGGATAACTTGTACATTAACACATGGCATCATCACATAATAAACATATTCATCGTATCAATGGCAAACATTAAAGCATGACATGTGAACACATCATATATTCAAATTTCAATCTCAATCAATCAAACAATCTCAATGCAATGCTATGCTCATGTCTCCTTGGAAACTCATGCCGGTATGGTTGAGTACACACCCGTCGGTGTGCACCCTCTCCCCCCTTCCATCCCGAAGATGGAGGGTGCCTACTCCTCGCTTCCGTTCACCACGGTGAACGGAATCACGATGTAGGACTTACTCATTGGCTCTCTGGAATAGTCATAACTTTCTCACCGACCTTCCCCGGACTAGTTATGACTTTCTCAACGCCCGGGCCATGTAACATGCCATGTATGCAATAATGCTAACATCATATTTAACTTGTACATTAACACATGGCATCATAACATAATAAACATGCTCATCATATCATTGGCAATCATTAAAGCATGGCAAGTGATCATATCATATAGTCAATTTCATCTATTCTCAACAAGCAACCTACAAATCGCTATCCATTACAATACACTTGCCTCAACCACGAGCAACGGATTGGCAGGAAGTAGAAGGCACTCTCGGGGTCACACCACCTACACATAGGTACCACACACTCAAAATTATGTCCACAAAACAGTACGCAAACCCTCATCTACCCCGACATTGCCAACTACTCGCAAAACCTAAAAACAGAGGTTCTGTCCCGTTGGGATAGCAGCCTTCCAAAAGGCATAACTTGTGCTCTGGGACTCCGAATCAATTAAACGACTACATCCTCGCGTAGCTTAGGAAATTTTCCAACTTTTTCTAGGTATAGGGAAAGACTGATTCGGAATCTAAAGTTGTTTAATCTGCAAAATACCGTGATGTGTTCCAATCACATCACAGATTTTAACACGCTCGGTAAAATAGCCATAACTTTCAAACGGCTGATCGGAATTTCGCGTTCTTTAGACCCACAGAAAGATATTGAAATTGTCTACAACTTATTCAACAGGAGGACGACCAAATTCGGAAACTAAATTGGCAAAAAACTAAACCCTAGGTCGACTGCTCATGCTGTCCAAAAACAGAGAACGTGGCAACATCTAGATCTAATCCAATCTACTCAATTCCAGCACCACCAATTGATCTAAAAACTTGATAAACATCCTTATAACAGTACCTAGATCAACCCCAATGTTTCCCATGGCCATACCTTCGCCCGACGACCGAAAACCCAACGAAACTCTTCCCGGATCGCTCCTCGCTCCTTGCTCCTCGCTCCAACGGATGGATCTTTGAGGTGTAGGTGTGGGGAGGCTACCCTAGGGTAGCAAGGGGGTGGAGGAGAGGTAGTGGAGATGTGGGGAGCAAAGGGGGCAAGGGGGGTGGGGGCGCATGCAAGGGAGAGGGGGAGGTGGGGGGTGGCGGCTAGGGCATGGAGGGGGAGGGTGGGGGCGCACTAGGGCTGGTAGGGGCGCAAGCAAGGGCAGGGGGAAGCCCTATTTACCAGCCCAAACAGGAATCCTAGTCCTAAATGGACTCATACTCCATCTCACCAAAGCCCACAACCCCTTCTTTTAGGCCCAAACTCCCCCGAAAAGGCCCAAACTCCCGAAAACGCAATTAAACCTCATACCATATGGTTTTAACCTCCAATTCCATATTTCATAATGTTTTTGACCTCATCATGCACCATTTATAAGGTTACGACACTCCGTGGTGTCACAACACTTCATAAGGCCCAAAAACGCGAGTAAACCTCAAGCCGTAAGGTTTTATTCTCTAATTTCACATTTTATAATGTCACACCATACCGTAGTGTCACATTCTTCCCCCCTTCAACAGGATTCGACCTCGAATCCGAAGGACGCCAAAATCAACAACAAAGTCCCCAAGGGACAAAAGGCTTCTCAGCAGCACAAAACATTCGCACAACGACTAAAACCGGAACAAACGACAAACGAGTTCCTAAAACCAACACATAGCGAAAAAGTGTTGATCTAGCTCAACTAAGGGCAACCGCTCACAGTTCGACCTTCTCTTCAATTCCCAAACAGAATATGTGTTTCAACCACAAAGGGCTCCATCAACCCAAAACGCTCGAATTCTCACGAAAAACACTTCACACTTCTATCACAACCAACCTGACTACCACACTCCATTAAACTCAACATGACATAATCAAAGCAAGTCACAATTCCTTTAACGACTTCTCTACATTCCCGAAAATTTCCATCGAGGGGAATAACTCATTAAGGCACACTTGCCCTTCCGATACACGATCATACTAACATTTTAATCCATCCTCTCCCAGGCAAGACTCAAACCCAAAAACAACTAATTAAGACAATTGCTCACGGCAGGACAATTATCACCGAACTACCGTCAACTTCACTTCCACCCATCGCTACTCTTAATAATGGTTAAACCCATACATCATCAACCTCCATCACAAACCACCCTTATACCACTAAGGTTCGACATCTAGCCCCAAGCTAGGATCGTACAACCTTACCAAACCACAATTGGTTCCTTTCTTAAGAGGGTCTCGCCCTCACACAAAAACACTTAGCTATCAAGCCCAAGTGGACCACACACGACAACTCAAACCCAACGCGTTAACAACCATTTTTCGAAATAATTCGGAAACATCCAAGCCAAGTCACAAAGGAAGCATAAATCCCCTACACCACATCCAAAATACCATAATTTCTTCATTCTTTTCTTTTCATACTAGAAAGCAAGGGAAATCTCGTTTAATGACATAAATGCACACTCTTCAAGAGCACTCCGGATTAGTCATATCTCCATATATGACTTTCTCACCGACCTGGCTCAACGACTCTTTTATCATTTAACATCTAAAAACGATGTCATGTTTACTTTTCACCATTCCTTCATCATGTAACAACACTACCGAATAGTCATTCACATAATGACTTCTTTCTCGGTATCACATGAATAAATCTCGAATATCATCAAGAGTTGCACTAATTCATATAAACTGTGACGGCAGCATAGTTAACAGTAAGGCACCACATCATATCAGAACCCACCAATGATAGATAGCTAAACATGCAAAACATCGCATTTTAACCAAAATCACCATTTTAACCAAAATCACAATTTTGGAAAAGAACATCGACTCCATAGTCAAACATCTGCACAAACAACCGCCATAAATTTTCTCAAAGAGAAAGGAAAACTCATTTTCAAAAGAGAACACTTCACTAACAGCATCGCTGATGAAACATCCACAAAAACCACCTATTGGAGCACTTGCAATCGCCACACATGGTATGCAAATAAATCCAACTCCAGTCAAAAAGAGTTACAAATTAAATCTCAAGAGTTTCCAACACAACCCACTATGTCCTTCTGCTTCCGTAAAAATTTATTCCAAAGATAATTCAATGAGAACGCGAAGAAGCGCGATCCACTCAACAACTTTTGGGTGTCAACTCATACTCACAACACAAACTAAACAAATTCGCCAAAACCAAAGATTGGTACCAATTTATACAAGTTTTATGGAATCTCTGAAATTCAACATAAGGAACACTTTTGACGAAAAGCATTCAACCAAGATAGCAAACAACCAAACCAGTCCAGAAGGTTTTAAACACCAGCTTAGCATAAATACAATCATCTCTAGTGTTCTACTACGCTTTCCATTAAAGACTTCAAAATTCACTACTTACTCATTGAGAAAGTCCAACTAGTTTTAACAAAATTTACATAACAAATTCCTTCTCTAGTTATCATTCCCAACACTTTTAATTAAGGTTTAAGATGCTTATCACAAAGGCACCCAACCAAGACTACATTGACATGATCCCCATAGATCATCATATCATAATACTTCTTATTCTACATTTGAAATATAGTACTTCAACAAATCTTTCAGCATGATCAACCTATAAATTTCATACCACCTATATGTCAACGTCTCGACAATCGAAACTTATTCAGTGAACCAACGACTTCAACATGTAAATATTATCTCCACAAGGTAGAATTCGCAAGAAAGACTCTAAATTATACATTCATTAAGGATAAAATCATTCATCATGTTAATTACCCAAAGTTCACTCCATCACCACATGTTACAAATTCCTCTATTTTAACCATGGTTTTTGACAAATAATCTAAACAATTACCACCACTACTAGGTTATTAATAACAACCAACGAGCATAATCATCAAACGTCAACATTCCTTTTAGCTACCCTATAGATAGGTTACAACAAAATTGTCACTACACAACATACTCCAACTATTAAATTAAATTTAATAAGTTAGACCAGCACAAAGTTCTTGCAATATCATCAAACTACAAAACCCATATCTTTCCAATTGGCCTCGACACTAGCATTTTAGGAACACGACTGCATACTTCCAATCATGCTAATATTTTGCAACAACATGAATAGCAACTCTAATCAACTTCCAAGTTAACGTCACAAGCTAGCATGATCAAATTTCTCTACTAACATGTTTAATTTAGAACATCTTTAAACAACCAGCAAAGCTTTTTTAACAATAACAACAGTCTACATCATCTTAATATTTCAACTATGCATCAGGGTTTAAAACATTAAACATAATCGGGGGTCATAAGCATTTTTTTATAACAAAGCAACAGATTCTAAGCATGTATATTAACCCATTTAATCATTCTCGCTACAGAGTAACCTACAACACTAGTAGTCTATTTATTCTCAAGCTAGAGATATTAATCACATTGAATTGATTCAACTCAAAATTTAACTTAGCAACACATCATTCCATAAACCACATCGTTACCTACTACATAACATGCTAAACATCAATTCTTACTAGGGACAAACGATTTCAGTCAAAAGACTACTTACTTTGTTTGCAGCATTTTAGTTTTAAAACTCATCCCAAATTCATAAGGGAACATTACTCTCAAAATTGCAATGAGACAAACCCAAACTTGGTCATGTAAAAGGAATTCTCCAAGACACTTTTCAATCTCAAAGGCTCTCATAGAGGGAAATGGTTGAAAGACAATTTTCTTAAAAGGGAACCAAGCGATTTAGTAATCCTTTTCAAATAAAACCTTAACACCAAACCCCAAACTTTCACGAAACAAGAAGGGTTTTTTTTCAAAGATGATTTCTCAAACCAGTAAAATGACGAAATCAAACACCACTTACTCCTACAAAGCCACAGAACTTCAGCCCTGACAACCAGGTCTGGCATAGCACCTCAATAACTCCTTTAACCTCGGAGAAAGACAAACACAGAAATAAATTGAATGCTTCTTCCCCATAAAGCAATCAACAAACTAAGCATTAAAACTGGAAAGGCGCCCAAAAGAAGCGCAACACTAGACTCCTCTTCTTCGTCTTCACCCAAGGAAGACAAAACCAAGAAACACCGAAGGGACTCTCCGCGAAACATCCAATTCCAAACACTTTTCTTTTGATTTCAATTACTAAAATCAAGAAAAACACCCAAAACCGACCGTCAGAACGGTAAAGATCAAACGAAGGAATCCACCACCAAACTCTTCTATTTGACTCCAATAAACTACCCGATCTATGACAGAAAGGATAAGCACTCTTCTCCTACAGGGGTTAATAGTTCTTCGGTGATGGCGCTAACCAGCCACACCGTCAAACCTTACCCTTACTACGAAATAAGAGAGGTGGCCGAAACCCTTCGGTACCAAAACCCCACTTTATCACAACAACAAGAACAATTCAATCAAATGTCTCAATAACATGGCAACATACATTACCAACTTTATCATTCAATATCAAAGCTTAAATACAACATTTAAGCATAAGCAACGATACCCATACCCTTTTCCTACTGTGCATCCATGTGTGTCAAATTTTAGATTAGTTAGACCACTTTCGCAAGTTTTAATGTTGCTATCCTATGACAAAATTTTAGTTAAAACCTAAGCCCTGTTTCTAAGTTATTCCACATCACATTTTAGTTGTACCCTATAGCATGACACTAAAAATACACATTCCAAGGACCTACAGCCCGCTCTGTACCAACTGTAACACCTCGGCATTTAATATGCCTGAATGCTACCAAACATAAGCTAAACAACATCTAAATACCAAGAATTTAGGTAAATTACAGCAAAGGAGTAAATGCTAAAACCCGAGATTTAGGCAGCATCTCCTTTGTTTTAATATGATTTGAAGGAGCAACAACAGCATAGCAATATAAGGCAATATGAGAGACAACTAAAATAGCAATAAATAACGACTTAACAACAATGTAAGTCTAGTTTCAAGCATTTAAAGTCTCCAAGAGTCAAACGAACAATAAGACTCTCATATAGCAAAGCTAAACCTTAAAGCAATAATCATCACACACAATTTATTATCAAAAACTAATTGAATGACTTGTGGAATCAAATGAGTGAAGCTACGTGCAGAAGTGTGACTATTTCCCTTCCCCGCATGCCGGTCTCATGGTACCTAAAACAACAAGAAATCACAAGCGTGAGTTCAAAACTCAGCAAGCATATTGCAATGATACAAACAAAAGCAATTACATGGCTACAACAACTCACATCGTGTGTATCATCTCATTCATGTTCACAAATCATTATCATCATCATTATGTATGCAATGCGATGCGATGCGATGCTCATATCTCCTTAGAAACTCATACCGGTATGGTTGAGTACACACCCGTCGGTGTGCACCCTCTCCCCCCTTCCATCCCGAAGATGGAGGGTGCCTACTCCTCGCTTCCGTTCACCGCGGTGAATGGAATCACGATGTAGGACTTACTCATTGGCTCTCCGTAATAGTCATAACTTTCTCACCGACCTTCCCCGTACTAGTTATGACTTTCTCACCGCCCGGGCCATGTAACATGCCATGTATGCAATTATGCCAACATCATATTTAACTTGTACATTAACACATGGCATCATAACATAATAAACATGCTCATCATATCATTGGCAATCATTAAAGCATGGCAAGTGATCATATCATATAGTCAATTTCATCTATTCTCAACAAGCAACCTACAAATCGCTATCCATTACAATACACTTGCCTCAACCACGAGCAACGGATTGGCGGGAAGTAGAAGGCACTCCTGGGGTCACACCACCTGCACATAGGTACCACACACTCACAATCATGTACACAAAACAGTACGCAAACCCTCATGTACCCCGACATTGCCAACTACTCGCAACACCCAAAAACAGAGGTTCTGTCCCGTCGGGACAGCAGCCTTCCAAAAGGCATAACTTGAGTTCTGGGACTCTGAATCAATTACCACATGTTTACAACCATAGGGCCGTTCAATTACCCTGGATGTCACCAAACATAGTAGAAGATGCATCTAAATACAAAAAATAAAGACATATTACAGTAAGGACGCGAATGCTAAAACTGAAAATTTCGGCAGCATCTCCTTTGTTTTTCCATGATTCGGAGCAACTATTTAAGTCTAGCATAATGAATTCAACCAATTCATGAGCTAAACAAATCAAATAATATGGACAAGCACACAAATAAGGAATACTCCAAGTTTTCAACGCACTAACTTAGTATCACAACTACGAATGGCAAAATTGTAGATGTCCAAACGTGTGAAACTTTGTGAAGATTTGTCACTAAGCCCCTTTCCCGCGTGCCGGTTTCATGGTACCTAAAAACATCATAAAACACAAGCGTGAGTTCATCCCTCAAATGCTTCGTTTCATTGGCTAAATTGACATAATATGTGAGGTGAAACAACACTCCACAAATGCTTTATTTTGGTTATACATCTTGAATAATCTTCAAAGCTTACAGAACTGCATTCATTGAAGGGGAGTTGTGTCTTGATGACTATCTTGACAAAAAGGGGGAGAGAAAAAAAATGGATTCCAAAAAGGGGTTGCAGAAATACAAATGGGGGAGAAAAACAGAAATACAATTGGGGGAGAAAACAGAAATACAAATGGGGGAGAAAACACAAAAGGGGTGATTTCAAATCTTTTTGATCTACTTGATCTTGAGCTTGCTTTCTCTTTATTTGTGGATCAAGTGTGGTCTGGCAATCTATTCTTGCTCAAACTCAAATTGGTGCTTTTATTGTGTTTTGTCAATATACTCATCAAGGGGGAGACTGAAGGATCATGATGTGATCCATTTATTGTGTGATGAGTATTTGACATGATTAATACTTGATTTGAGTTTTGAAGATGGAATGATTTTTTATGTTTGACTTATTTTGGCCTTTGATGAAGTTCATTCACTTTTTGACCTAAAAGCGTTTTCCTTCTGCACCGGACCAAAACTCCAAGACACAGTAAGTTTTCATTCTTACGCCGGACTATTGCGCCGGACCAAAGTTTAATCCGCCGTGAATATGCTTTTGAGGCCGATTTCGCTTTGGCGCCGGACCGGTTTTTGTGTTTGCACCGGACCAAACTATTGGTCCGCCGTGAACTTGAAATCTAGGGTTTTACGCTGGACCATTTTACATGTACGCCAGACCGATTTTTCTTTGGTTCGCTGTGAACGTGGTTTAAATGATTTTGTGCCGGACCAAATTTGTTGAAAAATAGTAAGCTTCTATGTTAAGCCGGACCATGCACGCTAGACCAAATTCTTGGTCCGTCGTGAACGCATTTTTGAGCGTTGTTTTTGCATGTACGCCGGACCAAAACTTTGGTCCGTCGTAAACTTGTTTTGGAACATGTTTTCTCTAATTTGAACTGAGACTTTCTCATGTACGCCGGACAAGTTATTTGGTCCGTCGTGAGTTGCGTCGGACCGATGTTTGGTTCGGCGTGAATGAATTTTTTTAGGGTTTCACATTGCATTTGTGCCAGACTGGAGTTTGGTCCGGCGTGAACGTGTTTGGCTCGGTTTGGATGTTTTGTAAGAATTGGAATTGTGTTTGATTGTATGAAATGCTCATGTGAGTGATTTTATGGACTAATGTTGAGTCAAGTCGAGGACTTGTGCTCGGAATCATTTTGTGGTTTGTTCATGTGCAGGTGTTGCTCAAGGGCGAACGTGGTCGATGATGGGACTAGAACTAGGTTCATGGAGGAACTGAGGTTCGGGACTAGGTTCAGGGAGGAACTGAGGTCTTGATGGTCAAGGATGTCATGCAAGACGTTTGGGCTAAGAGAATGGTGCACATGAAGAATGGTTAGTCACGTGAGTATGGCATGGTGGCCATACGCGTGCAAGAGTTGTTAGTCACGTGAGCATGGCATGGTGCCATACGTGTGCAAGAGTTGTTAGTCATGAGAGTATGGCTGGGTTGCCATATGCAGGCAAGAGCTGTATTTGGCCAGGTTGGGCCAAGTGGAGTTGTGTTGAATACATACTCCTTCTAGGATTAGGAGTAGGAATTGTATTAAGGACTCTATGTGTTTGCTCTGTATAAATAGGGGAGGCGCCTCCTGTTTATTAAATCTGGATAATGAGAGCTTAGAGCTTTGACTTAGGGTTTGCACTCTTTTGATGGGAGTACTTTAGACAAAAGAAATAAATATCAATTCTTCCAGATCCTTGTATGTTGCAAAAACCACGTCGCTACAGTATTTCCTGTTTTGGTTCTTGTTTGCATGCTTGTTCTAGTTCTAGATTGGTTTTTGTTCCTTGAGTTTCATCTTGAATTGATTCATCAAAAACCTTTCTAGGGTATTGATTTAGGGTTCATCAAAGTTTAGTTGATTAATCTTTTGTCGTTCTTGTTTAATCTTGAAGTTTTGGTTAGATTAATTCTCGTCATCTTCTGTCACAACAAGCTTGCCAGGTTCATAACTTTTGATCCGTAAGTCCGATCGATCTGATGCTTTTTGGGTTCAATTCATATTGTAATCTAGTTTCTTTTGTCCAAATTTTAGATCGATCTGACGCTTGGATCTTCGGGAATTCATGTTTTAGCAAACTTCTATCAATATATTTTTGTCGAATACGAGGCAATTATTTTGTTCCGTTTTGGGGTGAATTTTTAATACATCAAAATTTTGGTTTTAGCTTCCGCACAATCATTCACCCCCTTTGATTGCATACACGTTCCAATAATAAGTTTCTTTTTGAACACCCACTTACAACCCACAAGTTTACAACCATAGGGCCGTTCAATTACCCTGGATGTCACCAAACATAGTAGAAGATGCATCTAAATACAAAAAATAAAGACATATTACAGCAAGGACGCGAATGCTAAAACTGAAAATTTCAGCAGCATCTCCTTTGTTTTTCCATGATTCGGTGCAACAACAGGAATAACACAAGATATATCATAATGAAAGACATCTAAAACAGCAATAAAAGATGATGTAGCAACTATTTAAGTCTAGCATAATGAATTCAACCAATTCATGAGCTAAACAAATCAAATAATATGGACAAGCACACAAATAAGGAATACTCCAAGTTTTCAACGCACTAACTTAGTATCACAACTACGAATGGCAAAATTGTATATGTCTAAACGAGTGAAACTTTGTGAAGATTTGTCACTAAGCCCCTTTCCCGCATGCCGGTTTCATGGTACCTAAAAACATCATAAAACACAAGCGTGAGTTCATGTAACACCCCGGCACAGCACGTGCCCTGAATGTTACACCCTCAGACATTACTAGCACAAGACACTAGATTAAATTAGCAAAACAAGCTAACATACTAGTAACATACCAACATTATTAGAAATTTCGGCAGCACCTCCCCTAAATTCTAGGACATCCACTCAGCAGACAAAAGACAACAGTTAATATAACAATAATATAAAGCAGCTTAAGATATCCAACCAAGCACAAATGTGGGTAATGGTATCAACTAACCATCATGACCCAACTAAGCACTACAATTACCACAAATTAACTACAACACATGAACTCATTCAGATTAGAAGCGACAAGTTAAAAGGAAACTATGGTGAATTCAAACGTGTTCGTGCCACTACTACCTTCCATGCATGTCGGCTTCAAGGTACCTACAAACAATAAACAAACAAGAGTGAGTCGAAGACTTAGCAAGTACATCAAAGGGATAAACATAGCCAAATAGAATTTCTTAAGAAATAACATACTCACAACTTTTAATTGAATTTAGCAAGTAGAAACAGAAAAGAAAACCGATGATATCACGATCCTTACACATCTTGAATTGGGACCACATTTCAAGATCTCAGCCCTTATTCCACGTTACTTAGTAGTCAATCAATGGCAATGCAATGCATGGATGAATGCAATCATGCTCATGCACCTTTTCATCTCTTATACCGGTAATAATGAGTGCACGCCCATCGACGTGCACCCTCTCATTCCTTTCCATCCCGTGGAGGGGCCTACTCTTAATGATTCCGAGTGGCGCTCCGGATTAGTCATAACTTTCTCACCAACCTCACCGGACTAGTTATGACTTTCTCACCGACCTGACCTTTGTCTCATGCAAGACATGAATGCAACCGATGCAATTGACATGAATGAAATGCAGCCTTCATTCACTTCCAACAATGACAGCCATAATTAAATTCGTAATGGTGAATGAATTAGATAAATTACAAGTAGCATTGAACTTAGCATTCGCTTCATCATAATCAATTTAGAATATAAAACACAAAGTAAAGCATGACACAAATCCCTCTATCATTTAATATACGTGATACACTTGCCTTTAACCTCGGCGATGAACTGACGTCCCGTTTGCGGTATTAGAGACCTCCAACCCTAGAGGATTAAACAACACTCAATATTCATTCTTCAAGTGAAAATTGCCACAAAATCGATGATATGAACTCTAGTGACCTGAAATCCAACCTTCCGAAAACTAGCTAAACATTTAAACCGTTGAACCAAACATGACCATTAAAATACAACTGGGGCACCTACTAGGACAGCACTCGAAAGTACACACAACCACAACAATGACTAAATAAAACATGATTTTGCATCACTGCGGACTAAAAGAAAGGTATGGTTATAAGTATAACCATGCAATTACTCCATATCATAACCGAGCTCGCATGACTAGGACAACATGAATTGAACAATGAGGCATCAGGATTTGCTAAGTAGGCCTAAAAGCATATAATGGCATTCAGAGGAGCTAAAAGAAAGAGTAGCATACACTAACATTGTACCACTGAACACATGTCACTTCATTATCAATAGCAAAACGAACACGATAAGGGACATCAAGAAAAGCATACTCCAACATCTGGCTCAGTGCACTCATCTTCTAAACGAATAAAATTAATACATCCATGGCATCAATCTCAGCAAAGACCATGCAACCAAATTAATACAAAGACCATGTCATTGTCTAGTTTGGACGTTTAAGAATCTTGGTGAAGCAAAGAGCAGACTAAATTAATCGGGCATGAGAAGTGTAGACGCAATCAATCATCAAAAGATGAACGAACAAAATCCCTAGCGATAGCATTTTTACAAAGAAACACCTAAAGAATGATGCCAGAATTAGCAAAAGTAAAGAACTAAAACAAAGCACTGGAAAAGATGACCCACACTGAAATTTTATTAGAGGCACTTCGTAACTGCTAGAACAATACCATTGCTCCATTTGGAATGCCACCATAGTTAACAAATTAATTACCTAGCCATTAACTATTGTGCTAGCTAGATGCTACCAACACTGGCATTAAATACTCCTATTTTTTTCTCAAATTGCTAGAATAACTAGCTACTTCATAACATTCAGAATGTCAACTTTTGGAAAGCTCAATTGGCTATTCTTCCATAGTCCAATTGCTTACCTTTCAAGATCCCGAGTCACGACAGGAGTAGGTGAACATCTCCAATGAGCACCTGCCAACAAGCATCCCGTCTCCATACTTGTCTTCATAAGTCAGCACAAATTTGCCATCCTTGTAGGATCAGTAGACTCATTCACCAATATTCAGAACTAGAAGCTATCCTCAAAGATACAGGGAAATGGATCTAGGTTCTATTTTACTTAAAACAAATAATATCGTTTTGAAAGAGATAAAAATACAAATCTAAACAGGAGATAATCAATTAGCTCATCCCTTTTTTTTAGCTTCTAGTGATACTGAAACTACTGGGAACAAAATTCAAGAACACAGGTGATCCATCGCGCGGATGGCCGAATTGATATCGCGAGGACTAGATGAGAGGGATCTGAGGGAAAGGAAGGGGATTCACTACCTCAAATCGAGCGCCAACGTGGGGAGACCGCCGGTGCTAGTGGCGGCACCGTCGTTGGGGGAAGCCGATCGGAGAGGGAGGTGGTGGTACCGGTGTTTGGGAGGCCGGCCGGAGGAGGCACCGCCGCTGGGTAGGCTGGCTGGGAGCAGGACGCCGTTGACCACTGCAGGGAGGGGCGTCGGCAAGGGGCGACGCTCGGCCATGGGCAGCGCGTCGAAGGGAGGAAGAGCGGCGGCGCCGCTGGCCAAGGCGGCGCCACGAGCACCGGGACGAGCGGTGGCATCCAGGTGAGGGAGGAACCAGAGGGGAGGCGCTCGGCCTGAGGAGAGCTGGGGGCGGTGCACTCGAGCCAGGGTGGAGACACGGCTGGGTGGGTTCGGCCAGGAGGAGAGTCACCAGGGAAAAGAAAAAAAAAGATGCGGGGTAGGGGTGAGGTTAGGTGGGGAGGGGAATTCCAGAAAAAATCCCTTCCACCACCAAAATTTTAACCCTAACACTCTCCACTAGGTCCACCACTCCCGACTGGAACTCCAATTCTTAGAGCAAGGATCTGCAGTATTACAGTTCATCCCTCAAATGCTTCGTTTCATTGGCTAAATTGACATAATATGTGAGGTGAAACAACACTCCACAAATGCTTTATTTTGGTTATACATCTTGAATAATCTTCAAAGCTTACAGAACTGCATTCATTGAAGGGGAGTTGTGTCTTGATGACTATCTTGACAAAAAGGGGGAGAGAAAAAAAATGGATTCCAAAAAGGGGTTGCAGTAATACAAATGGGGGAGAAAAACAGAAATACAAATGGGGGAGAAAACAGAAATAAAAATGGGGGAGAAAACACAAAAGGGGTGATTTCAAATCTTTTTGATCTACTTGATCTTGAGCTTGCTTTCTCTTTATTTGTGGATCAAGAGTGGTCTGGCAATCTATTCTTGCTCAAACTCAAATTGGTGCTTTTATTGTGTTTTGTCAATATACTCATCAAGGGGGAGATTGAAGGATCATGATGTTATCCATTTATTGTGTGATGAGTATTTGACATGATTAATACTTGATTTGAGTTTTGAAGATGGAATGATTTTTGATGTTTGACTTATTTTGGCCTTTGATGAAGTTCATTGACTTTTTGACCTAAAAGCGTTTTCCTTCTGCACCGGACCTAGGTGGTCGTCGTCTTCGTCTCCGGCCAGCCAGCTCCGCTGTGGATGTCGCTGACCTCGCGAGCTTCGTGAACTGTCTGATCAAGATCCAAATTTCCAGATTCATCCACGTCGTCCGAAGGTAATCCGCACGTTTCAGTTTTTAGATCTAGATCCAACGGCATAGATTGAGCCACGTAGGCGTACGCTGCACCGTGCTTGGGTAGATCCCAGCTGTTCGATCAAAATCGTACGGTCCAGATCAGCCACATTGTCTACAACGTGCGCGGCCCAGACCAATCTAGACCGTTGATTTTCAAATCAATGGCCCGGATCAAGCCACGCGTACGGGAGCAGGACCGGCGCGGTCCACGCGGACGCGGCCGGTCGTCGCTGACGTCACACGTGACGTCAACAAGGGGCCCGCATGTCAGCGGCTGGCCCAACAGCTCCATGATGTCATCTGTGACGTCATGCTGACGTCATGGGTGGGGCTCGCGTGTCAGTCCACTCGGCCGAGCCGTGCTGACGTCAGCGATGACGTCAACAGTGGGTCCCACGTGTCAGTGACACGTGAACCCATGTATCGAGTCCACGGTGGACCAGGCCCGGGCCGTGGACCTAGTCTATGGACCGGCTGACGCAATAATTCGATTTTTCAATAGAAAAATAATTCGGTGAGAATTCAAATCCATGCTGACGTCATTTTTTGGATTTTTCAATAGAAAAATAAATGAATTAATTCGGTTTATTAATTTATTTGAATTTGCAAATTTCAAACGCTTATAACTTTTGTGTTTCCATTCTGATTTGAACGATTCCAATTTCTAAAATTTTATAAAATTGAGATCTACTTAAATATGAATTTTAATTAATTTTTGCATATGAAATTTTCTCTGTTATTATTTAATTAATGGATTCATTAAACTTTAAACAGTTATAACTTTTGCATTTTAACTCCGATTTGGGCGATTCCAATTTCTAAAAAATCGTAAAATTATGCCCTTTCTGTTTATGGACTTTATCTGAAGTTTTGAGCAATATGCATGTACTGTTTTATTTATTTATTGCTATTTGCACGCATTACGAGTAGACGTTGAAGTACGTGAGGGCTTCAAAGGAGAAGTGTTGGCCCAGGAGCCAGCTTCAGACCAAGAACAAGTACTCTTTGAAGGCAAGTTATGTTTTGACCATATTGATCCCATTTTTGAAATCTATCTGATTTAAATTATTGCATGCAAATTCAATTAGAAAATGCTTAAAATAATTCTGAGAAATTAGATAAATACCAAATTGCAGTATGACACCTTGATTAATTACTTATGTGCAATAAACCCTTGTCACCCTAGTTGTGGATTATTTAGTTGGACATTACTAAATAGCCAACATGGGTAATTAGACCGTTGTAGTATATTGCTTAGACATGCCACGTAGTCACAACATGATTTTGAATAATTAAATGTTAACGTTGACTTAATGACATATGGAACATGTTTTTGAGAAGTGTCATGTGTTATTGATGTTGTTATCGATGGCATGTGGTGCATGGTAATCAACTGGGGTTTGATAAATAGATTTAGACCGTGGCATGTGGCAAAAATGATCGGGTGGGCCAGTTGTGGCACTGGGGAAGTTGATTTGGTTCTTCGGGTAGTCTTGCCCTGGTCACCCTAAGGACTTAACCTTGCAAGCCTTTGAACTGCGTCAATCGTGCAACCACATGTCTGTAATAGGATGGACCTAATTGATTAAGTTGCTAATAACGTACCTGTGGGACCTCGGGGAGTCAACTATACCTTTTGTGTAGTTGTACGGGGGAGCGTACCGGGGCTGTGGCCAGGTACCCATCTAACGGTTGATCTGCATAGACTTCGCCTTTGGTAAGGGAAGGGTTAGTGCACAATAACCGGGGAGGCCCACTTGTACTGTTAGAGGTTTCCGAAAGACTTTGTTACGGACACTCGCCTTTGTGGTGTTTGGTTGTATCTTGTGGGTAAAGTGCATAACCTCTGCAGAGTGTAAAATCTATTCGAATAGCCATGTCCGTGGTATTGGACATTGCTTGGGAATTACAGTCAAGGGTTAGACTTTCATAAAAATGACGCGACTTTAGAAGAATGGTTAGTTTGAAATGATGAGTTGGACCAAGGGTTGGGAACTGCTTTATTTGAAAGATCATTGTGAAAAGTACTCTATTCACTATCGTTTTACCGCTTTGCAATCTACTATTGTATTTACTCATGCTACTCTACTGCAAATGAACCTGTTAGCCTATCCTTCGTAATAAGCCATGCATGTAGAATATTAGCTTGCATTCTGTGCATGACTTGCTGAGTACCAAGTACTCACCCTTGCCACAATACAACATCAGTTGAAGAAGAGTCGACGCCAGCTTTGGAGGAAGAGTACCAGGAGGAGCCGTCTAACTAGGGAGCGAGCCCAGTCAGTTGCCTGTGGTATACTGGATGGCGCCACGAATTATATTTTATTCCACTGTAGTTATTTTCTTACAATAAGTTTTCGCCCTGTGAGGCGTATCTTTGTAACTTGACCATAAGGTCGGGCAACCAGTTTAGTTAATTAATTAAGGTACTTTACTATTTTGATTGTGTATGATTGTGATATTTACCGATGTTGAGACTATGTGCACTAGCGTGATCTTGGACTAGTGCTGAATAAATAGAGGGTCCGGATTTGCAAATTCGAGTCCCGATAGAGGTGGTATCAGAGCCATACTGACAGTACGCTCACCCATAGTTAGAATGGTCGTGGTGAGGATTAAACCTATTTTCTAAAAGTTAAAACTTGACAAGATGATGAATAAAATCTCGCCTCATCCCTTCTCTCTTGTTCGTACCCTCTTGCTGAATTCGTTTTGTCTATACTTTGGTTTTAAATGTTGCGATCTCACGTGAGTGTCTCTTGGCAGATGAAGATGCTCAACAACTACGCCGAGCATGCAGGAGGCTATGCCGCTGAGTTGTGGTGTATGCTGCAGGTACTTGGAGGTTTCGAGAGGCCAATTTACCAGGGGACCACAATAGTGCAGGCTGGATTGGTCACGGCATGGGACGTCAAGATCACAGTGTGTGCTCGAGAGAAGACGAAGCTCAGTCGCCCATTCTACTTCACAGCCAGGAGGTCTACATTTGAGTTGGGAATCTAGGAGGTGTCACGCCGACCTATGAGGCACATTGCTCGCACCTATTCCCGAGAGTTGGAAGGCACAGTGTTTCGTCACCACCCACGCCGAGACAATAGGATCGAACGGGAGCCGATTGAAGATGAAGATGTCACCATCAAACACTTGGCGAGGTTCGTCGTCGCACAGGAGGATGCACTTGATGATACGGTGCAGGAGCTGCAAAAGGCCCGTGAGGAGGTCAAGAAAGAGAAGAAAAGTCTGTAGGAAGTTCGAGAGTATATGTCCCATCTTCTGCGAAGGATTGATGAGCTAGAAATGGAGTTGTACGGACAGGAGCCAGAGCAAGTACTGGAGCTGCACGAGCTAGATCCCGAGGAGCCACAGCCCGAGCCACAGCTCGAGCCCGAGCCTGAGGATGATGTCGTTTCTTCGACAATTGCCGCTGTGCGGCATGGTGATCGCTTCGTACATATGCCGCTGTATCCACTAAAAGGAGGCAGTGGAGGTTTTCTCGAGTAGTGAGCGTTTGGATTAGTGGTTGGGACTCCTTCGTCGAGTCGTGTTATAGAATAAAGAGTCACCCTTAGAGGCGTTAGACTCCAGTGTTAGTTTAATTTGGATTATCATTGCTTGCTGAGTATGCAGTATGTGTTGCAAGGCCGCTAAGCATTGTAAGCAACCATACTTAGTTATTACTGATTAGTTAATAAAGTTGGATTTTGAGTTACAACTTTTCCCCGCATAAGTGTCTCTACTACTTGTCTATTCCTGTTCCCTCTCGTCTCTAAAACTTGGAGCAATCGACAGATGGTGAACACCCGTGGAAACCTTGGAAGCAACGGGAGTGGTTCTCGCCCCGCAGTAAACCCCAATGATGGAGCACCTGCACCCTAGCTAGCACCGCCAGTTGACATGCAGAACTTTGGAGCCTTTCTTGCTGCACAGACCCAACTGATGCATGCCATGATGCAGCAAATGCAGCAAGTCACTGCTCAGGCCGCCGTTAATCAAATCAATCAAGGACAGCGTCAGGGCTCAAGGTTGTCAGAATTCATTAGGACTCATCCGCCCACCTTCTCTAGAAACGCCAGCCCACTGGAAGCAGATGATTGGCTACGGTCAATTGAGAGGAAGCTGCACATTACCCAATGTGTGGGAAATGAGCGGGTACTCTACGCCTCTCATCAATTAGAAGGGACCGCAGCAGAGTGGTGGGAGAACTACTGCGCCAGGCAGGAGAACCCACAGGATGTCACGTGGGAGGAATTTACCGCCGCATTTCGCCATTATCATGTGCCAGAAGGAATAATGGACTTGAAGAAGGAAGAATTCAGGGCATTGAAGCAAGGAAATCAACCGTTGGCTGAATATCTGAACAAGTTCACACAGCTTGCACGCTACGCGCTAGAAGACGTAGCGACAGACAAGGCCAGATAGTCTCGCTTCCTTAAGGGACTGAACTCTGGATTGCAGGTGGGACTGATTACCCACACCTTCCCAAATTTTCAAGAGCTTGTAAACAAGGCGCTCATTCTTGAGGACAAGATCAAGGAACTAGATGTGAACTGGAAGAGCGGAATGCAACAACAGAGATCGCGCTAGGGAGCATAGCAGCGTTTGAGGGTTGCGTCGAATCAGTTTTTCAGATTCTAGCCGCAGAATGCAACGAAGACACCGTCGCCAGCACCATGACCCGCCAACCAGAATTATAAGACCCCAGCTCCTGCCAGAAACACCGCTTCAGGCAGTCAATAGGGGACAGTGAGACACTGCTATACATGCAACAAGCCAGGGCACTTCTCCAATAGTTGCCCTTAGAAGACAGCAGGAGTGACCCCAGTTCGCTTCAACTTGGGCTCCACACCAGCCAGGACGCCTACACCAGGAGCAAACCGCGGGACAGCACAGCCAGGAGCCGTGCCTCAGACCGTGGTGAGAGGTCGAGTCAATCACGTGACTGCAGATGCACTCCAGAATGCCACAGACGTCGTATTGGTTATGTTACTTGTCAACTCAGGACCTGCAACAGTTTTGTTTGACTCTAGAGCTTCGCATTCATTAGTTTCTCAAGGCTTTGCTGCAAAAAATGATTTGGAGATTGCAAGACTTAAATACATACTACTAGTTCAAACCCCTGGTTCCGAACTCCGAACTAAAGTAGGATGTTCCGGGGTAAGAATATTAATAGATGGGGTAGATTTTCTAGCGAACCTTATTATACTGGAAACCCAGACCTTAGATGTTATCTTGGGAATGGACTGGTTATCCAAGCACAAGGCCGTGCTGGATTGTGGGTGAAGGATTATGTTAGTTGAGGGCCCATGTGGAAGAAAAGTGGAGTTTCAAACAACCGCCGTTCGAGATGGACAGCTGATGGTCAACAGCACGAAGGCAATCATCATAGAAGATGTTTCAGTGGTGACAGAGTATCCTGATGTTTTTCCTGAAGATTTGCCTGGAATGCCGCCAGACAGAGACAAAGAATTTGTGATTGAGTTAGTACCCGAAACAGCACCAATAGCAAAGAGACCTTACCGGATGTCCACCGAAGAATTGGTAGAGATGAAGAAACAGCTTGAAGAGTTGATGGAGAAAGGATTCATCAGACCAAGTTCGTCACCATGGGGAGCGCCGATTCTGTACGTCAAGAAGGGTGGGAGTTTTAGGATGTGCATTGACTACCGTGCACTCATTGAAGTCACCGTGAAGAACAAGTATCCGCTACCTAGGATCGATGACCTGTTTGACCAACTAAGAGAATCCGAAGTTTTCTCCAAGATTGATCTGAGATCGGGATATCACAAGTTGAAGATCCGATCAGAAGATGTTCTGAAGACCGCATTCTCATAAAGATACGAACATTATGAGTTTACAGTTATGTCCTTTGGTCTGACCAATGCGGCAGCTTATTTCATGAATATGATGAATAAAGTTTTCATGGAGTACCTGGACAAGTTTGTCATCGTGTTCATCGATGACATTCTCATTTATTCCATGTCAAGAGAAGAACATGCAGAACATCTAAGGTTAGTTTTGGAGAAGTTGAGGGAAAAACAACTCTTCGCCAAGTTCAGCAAATGTGATTTCTGGAAAGACACGGTGGAATTCCTTGGACATGTAATGACCGTAGAAAGAGTCATTGTTGATCCAAGCAAAGTGGAAGCTGTGTTACATTTTGAGCAGCCGAAGATAGGGACCCAAATCCGTAGTTTTCTGGGGATGGCAGGTTACTATCGCTGCTTTATTGAAGGCTTTTCAACGATTGCGAGACCTCTTACGCAATTGTTGAAAAAGGAGAAGTTTAACTGGACGCCGGAATGTGAGAAGGGTTTCCAAGAGCTAAAGAAACGATTGACATCATCGCCGGTGTTGGTTTTACCGGATGTTAATCAAAGGTTTAATATATA
Source organism: Rhipidocladum racemiflorum (assembly GCA_036346355.1). Classification (NCBI taxonomy): domain Eukaryota; kingdom Viridiplantae; phylum Streptophyta; class Magnoliopsida; order Poales; family Poaceae; genus Rhipidocladum; species Rhipidocladum racemiflorum. Next base: position 9,800,572 of record CM070592.1, on the reverse strand, counting down.
TTGTGATGCATCGCGCCAGGGACTTGGATGCGTGTTGATGCAAAACTGGAAGGTTGTTGCATATGCATCTAGGCAGCTGAGGCACATGAAGAGAACAATCCGACACATGACCTAGAGTTAGCAGCTGTAGTGCATGCCTTGAAGTTGTGGCGACACTACCAGATTAGAAGTAGATGCGAAGTGTATACGGACCATAAGAGTCTTAAATACATCTTCACCCAATCGGATCTGAATATGAGGCAGAGGAGATGGTTAGAATTAATCAAGGACTACAATGTTGGGATCCATTATCACCCCGGGAAGGCCAATGTGGTGGTTGATGCCTTGATTTGGAAAAGCCATATCGTGAATATGATGATAGCCACAAGTCAGGATGAGCTATGCAAGGAGTTTCAGAAGCTGAAGCTAGAAATAGTACACGAAGGATTCTTGGCCGCGTTGGAGGTTAAGCCCACCTTAGAAGACCAGATCCGAGATGGATAGAAGGACTATGACAAGGTCCAGCGAGTCAAGTCCCAGATGGAGGAAGGCAAGGCGAAAGGCTTCAAGCTGGACGAGCAAGGCACATTGTGGACGAAGGACCGCATCTGTGTACCTAACAAAAAGGAGCTGCAACAGTTGATTCTAGAGGAAGCCCATGACTCCAAAGTATTCTATCCACCCAGGAAGTGCCAAGATGTATCAAGTCCTGAAGGAAAGATTCTGTTGGCCGAGTATGAAACGTGAAGTTGCTGAACATGTTGCGTTGTGCGACATATGTCAAAGAGTCAAGGCAATGCATCAGATGCCGGTAGGATTACTACAGCCGCTAAAGATTCCTGAGTGGAAGTGGGAGGAGATCTGCATGCGCTTTATTACCGGTTTGCCGAAAACTCAAGGAGGATATGACTCCATATGGGTTATAGTGGACCGGTTGACCAAGGTCGCCCATTTTATCCCTGTAAAGACCACCTACTCAGGAGATAGGTTAGTAGAGATGTAGATGACCAGGATTGTCTGTTTGCACGGAGTGCCGAAGAAGATTGTATCAGACAGGGGTACCCAATTTAGCTCAAGGTTTTGGAATAAGTTGCATGAAGCCATGGGGACCCGTTTGAACTTCATTACAGCATATCATCCGCAGACGGATGGACAGACTGAAAGAGTTAACCAGATTCTGGAGGATATGCTGAGAGCTTGTGCATTGGCGTATGCTACCTCTTGGGATAATAGTCTGCCGTATGCTGAGTTCAGCTACAATAATAGTTATCAGGCCAGTCTACAGATGTCACCTTTTGAGGCATTGTATGGTCGACCTTGTTGAACACCATTGAATTGGAATGAGACAGGTGAACGCCGTGTCTTTGGGCCGGACAATCTTCAAGAAGCCGAAGAACAGATTGCCATGATCCGGGAAAGATTGAAGATAGCTCAGTCAAGACAGAAGATTTACGCGGACAACCGTCGCCGAGACTTGAGCTTTGAACTAGAGGACTTCATGTACCTTAGGGTTACACCTTTCAAGGGAGTTAAGAGATTCCATGCCAAAGGGAAACTCGCACCCCGTTATGTCGGGCCATTTAAGATTTTGAGCCGTAGAGGCGAAGTTGCTTACCAGCTGGAGTTACCGCAGTCGTTGGCAGGTGTGCATGATGTGTTCCATATGTCACAACTGAAGAAGTGTCTTCGAGTACCCGATGCGCAGACACCATTAGAGTCAATAGAACTGCAAAAGGATCTTACTTACAAGGAGCACCCTGTGAAGATCTTGGACACCATGGATCGAGAGACAAGAAATAAATCGACACGTTTCTGCAGAGTTCAGTGGAGCAACCATGTAGAGAGTGAAGCAACTTGGTTGCGCGAGGAGGATTTTAAGAAAGAGTTTTCGAACCTATTCTTTAGTAAGCCCTGAATCTCAGGGACATGACTCTGTTAAGGGGGTAGGTTTGTAACACCCCAATTTTTGGTTTTCATGAATTTAAATGAAATTTTGCACTTTAGTGAATTTCTGTAATTTTTCGGAATTTATTTGGATTTAAATTGAATTTATTTCCTTTTTAAATAATTAAAGAATTAAAAGATATAAATAAAATTTTGTTTGAAATAATTTATTTGAGTCCAAAATGTCTCACGGTATTTTCCAGAATTTTTTCTGGAATTTTTCTGATTAATTTGCTATTTTTCTTGAATTATTTGAATTTCTACAAATTATTTCAATTATTTAATCGCTGAGTGGGTTTTACTGTTCAAGTGACCGAGCCCGAGGCAGACTCGAGTCCGAGTCCGACTCGAGTCCAACTCGAACCCGACCTAGCCCTAATCGCGCAACCGTTGGATCAAGATCCAACGGCCCGCGTGCGTCCACGTCACCCACGTGGGGATTGGATTGGATCCGTTTGCCCCGCGCGATCCCAGCCGTTGATCGTGCCACGCGGACGGCTAGGATTGCTCAACGTCACCCACTATGTGTCCCGGTCGGAGTCCGTTGCCGCCGCGGCCGTGCCGCGAATCACGCGCCGAATCCGGAAGTCGAGGCCGGTACTTAATGCGTGGGTGGGTGCCCGAGGATCGCCTTCACCTTGCGCGTAATTTGCCCTAGCCGCTGCCCGTAGAGCTCCACCGCGCCCACGATTGCTCGCCGTAGTGCTTTACGGTTTGCTTCGGGTTTCCGCGTCGTTTCGTCGCCGTCCGCCGTCCTCCGTTGCGTTGGTGGTCAGATTCGGGACCGTTGCGGTGAGGCGCGTCTGGAGGTACCATCCACCTCATCGGAGGGCCACTGGAATGCCGTCCGGGTGGTCGTTGAAGGGGGGAAGAAATTGACACTACGGAATGGTGTGACATTATAAAATGTGAATGTTGAGGTTAAAAACATTATGGAATGTGGAATTAGAGGTTGAAACCATACGGTATGCGGTTAATTTGTGTTTCTGGGCCGTTTCCGGGGATTTGGGCCTCTCCGGGGGAGTTTTGGGCAAAGGGGAAAGGGTCGTGGGCCTTGGGGGGGAAGAGTTTGAGTACATTTAGAAGTAGGAGACCTGTTTGGGGGCCTCCTCCTGCCCATATTGGGCGCCCACCCCTGCTGGTTGCGCCCCCTCCTCCCCCCTCTATGCCCTAGCCGCCCCACCTCCACCTCCACCTCCCTTGCTTGCCATGCGCCCCCCCATTGTTCCCCATTGCTCCACCACCTCTCCACCTCCCTTGCTGCCCTAGGGGAGTTCTCCACCTCATCACCTCAAAGATCCATCCATTGGAGCACTCCGCAATGAGAAGAACAGGCGGGATTTGGAGCGAGGAAGGAGATCGCGCGAACCGGGAGGAGATCTGTTGGGTTTTGGTGCGTCGGGCAAAGGTATGACCATGGGAATCCTTGGGGTTGGTCTAGGATCTATTCTAAGGGTGATTATCACGTTTATAGATCAATTGGTGGTGCTGGAATTGAGAAGATTAGAAGAAATCTAGAACTTGCCACGTTCTCTGTTTCGGGCAACATGAGCAGTCGACCTAGGGTTTGGGTTTTCATCAATTTAGAGTCGGAATTTGGTCGTCCTCATGTTAAAGAAGTTGTAGGTAATTTCAATACCTTTACGTGGGTACAAAGAACGCGTAATTCCAATCAGCCGTTTGACAGTTATGGCTGTTTTACCGAGCGTATTAAAATCTGTGACGTGATTGGAATAGATCACGGTATTTTGTAGATTAAACAACTTTAGAGTCCGAATCAGCTTTTCCATATACTTAGAAAAAGTGAGGAAATTTCCTAAGCTACACGAGGATGTACTTGTTTATTTGATTCGGAGTCTTAGAACCCGAGTTATGCCTTTTGGAAGGCTGCTATCCCGACAGAACAGAACCTCTGTTTTTGGGTTTAGTGAGTAGTTTGCAATGTCGGGGTAGAAGAGGGATTGCTTACTATTTTGTGGACATGATTGTGAGTCTGTGGTACCTATGTGCAGGTGGTGTGACTCCGGGAGTGCCTTCTACTTCCTGCCAATCCGTTGCCCGTGGTTGAGGCAAGTGTATTGTAATGGACAGCGGTTTGTAGGTTGCTAGTTGAGACTAGATGAAATTGATTATATCATATGATCACTTGCCATGCTTTAATGATTGCCAATGATATGATGAGTATGCTTATTATATTATGATGCCATGTGTTAATGTACAAGTTAATTATGATGTTGGCATGTTTGCATACATGGCATGATACATGGTCCGGGCGGTGAGAAAGTCATAACTAGTACGTGGAAGGTCGGTTAGAAAGTTATGACTGTACCGGAGAGCCAATGAGTAAGTCCTACATCGTGATTCCATCCACTGCGGTGTTTGGAAGCGAGGAGTAGGCACCGTCCATCTTCGGGATGGAAGGGGGGAGAGGGTGCACACCGACGGGTGTGTACTCAACCATACCGGTACGAGTTTCCAAGGAGACATGAGCATAGCATCGCATTGCATACATAATGATGATGATAATGATATGTGATCATGAATGAGATGATTTACATGATGTGATTTGTTGTAGCCATGTAATTGTTCTTTTGTACCATTGCAATATGCTTGCTGAGTGTTGAACTCACGCTTGTGTTTTCTTGTTATTTTAGGTACCAGGAGACCGGCATGCGGTGAAGGGAAATAGTCACACTTCTACACGTAGTTTCACTCATTCGTCCCACAAGTCATTCAATTTGGTTTTGATAATAAACTAAGTGTGGTGCTTATTGTTTTATGGTTTAGCTTTGCGTTATGAGAGTCTTATTGTTCGTTTGGCGCATGGAGGCATTGAATGCTTGAAATTAAACTTATATGGTTGTCAAGTCTTTAATTATTGCTATTTTAGTTGTCTCTCATATTGCCTTATATTACTATGCTATTGTGTTTCCTTCAATTCATGTTAAAACAGAGGAGATGCTGTCGAAATGTCAGTTTTTAGCATTAGTGCCTTTGCTGTAATTTACTTGATTTTGTGGTATTTAGAGGTTGCTTAGTCTATGTTTGGTAGCATTCGGGCATATTAAATGCCGGGGTGTTACAGTACTATTTTATTTATTTATTGCTATTTGCACGCATTACGAGTAGACGTTGAAGTACCCGATGGCTTCGAAGGAGAAGTGTTGGCCCAGGAGCCAGCTCAAGACCAAGAACAAGTACTCTTTGAAGGCAAGTTATGCTTTGACCATATTGATCCCATTTTTGAAATCTATCAGATTTAAATTATTGCATGCTAATTCAATTAGAAAATTCTTAAAATAATTCTGGGAAATTAGATAAATGCCAAATTGCAGTATGACACCTTGATTAATTACTTATGTGCCATAAACCCTTGTCACCCTAGTTGTGGATTATTTAGTTGGACATGACTAAATAGCCAACATGGGTAATTAGACCGTTGTAGTATATTGCTTAGACCTGCCTTGTAGTCACAACATGATTTTGAATAATTACATGTTAACGTTGACTTAATGACATATGGAACATGTTTTTGAGAAGTGTCATGTGTTATTGATGTTGTTATCGATGGCACATGGTTGCATGGTAATCAACTGGGGTTTGATAAATAGATTTAGACCGGGGCATGTGGCAAGAATGATCGGGTGGGCCAGTTGTTGCACCGGGGAAGTTGATTTGGTTCTTCAGGTAGTCTTGCCATGGTCACCCTAAGGACTTAACCATGCAAGCCTTTGAACTGAGTAAAGCGTGCAACCACATGTCTGTAATAGGATGGACCTAGTTGATTAAGTTGCTAATAACGTACCTGTGGGACCTCGAGGTGTCAACTATACCTTTTGTGTAGTTGTACGGGGGAGCCTACCGGGACTGCGGTTAGGTACCCATCTAACGGTTGATTGGCATAGACTTCGCCTTTGCTTAGGGAAGGGTCAGTGCACAATAACGTGGGAGGCCCACTTGTACTGTTAGAGGTTTCCGAAAGACTTTGTTACGAACACTCGCCTTTGTGGTGTTTGGTTTTATCTTGTGGGTAAAGTGCATAACCTCTGCAGAGTGTAAAATCTATTTGAATAGCCGTGTCCGCGACATTGGACATTGCTCGGGAATTACAGTCAAGTGTTAGATTTTCATAAAAATGACGCGACTTTGGAAGAATGGTTAGTTTGAAATGATGAGTTGGACCTAGGGTTGGGAACTGCTTTATTTGCAAGATCATTGTGGAAAGTACTCTATTCACTATCGTTTTACCGCTTTGCTATCTATTATTGTATTTACTCATGCTACTCTACTGCAAATGAACCTGTTAGCCTATCCTTCGTAAGAAGCCATGCATGTAGAATATTAGCTTGCATTCTGTGCATGACTTGTTGAGTACCAACTACTCACCCTTGCCATAATACAATATCAGTTGAAGAAGAGTCGACGCTAGCTATGGAGGAAGAGTACAAGGAGGAGCCATCTAACTAGGGAGCGAGCCCAGTTAGTTGCCTGTGGTATACTGGATGGCGCCACGAATTCTATTTTATTCCGCTGTAGTTATTTCTCTTTTAATAAGTCTTTGCCCTGTGAGGTGTATCTTTGTAACTTGACCATAAGGTTGGGCAACCAGTTTGGTTAATTAATTAAGGTACTTGTCGGGACCCCGAATTTGCAAATCCGGACCCTCTGTGTATTCAGCACTAGTCCAGGAACGCGCTAGTGCACACAGTCTTTAACATCGGTAAATATCACAATCATACCAATCGATTCCATAAAAGTACTTTATTAAAGTAATAAAACTGGTTACTCGACCTTATGGCCAAGTTACAAATATATGCCTCGCAAGGCGAAACTTATTCAGAGAGAAATATTAGCAATGAAAATCAAAGAACTTCGTGGCGCCATCCAGTATACCACAGGCAACTGACTGGGCTCGCATCCCTAAGTAGACGGATCCTCTTGGAGTTCCTCCTCCATAGCTGGCGTAGTCTCCTCTTCAACTGGTGTTGTGTTGAGGCAAGGGTGAGTACTTGGTACTCAGCAAGTCATGCACAGAATGCAAGCTAATATACTATATGCATGGCTCGGTACAAAGGAATAGCTCAAGGTATATTTGCAGTAAACAGCATTTGACAAGTAATGTAAGTAGATTCGAAAGCAGTAGAAATAAGTAAAGCAGAAATAACTTTTCAAGCAGTTTGGTAAACATTTTCCTCCTCCTAAACCACATTTCCATCTTCCTCATTATTAAACCAACCCAGTTTTCCAAATCCAAGTTATTTTCGAGAAAATCTAACCCTTGACTGTAATTCCCGAGCGATGTCCAATACCGCGGACACGGCTATTCGAATAGATTCTAAACTCTGCAGAGGTTATGCACTTTACCCACAAGATACAAATCAAACACCACAAAGGCGAGTTCCCGTAACAAAGTCTTTCTAAAACCTCTAACAATACAAGTGGTCCTCCCCGGTTATTGTGCGCACTAACCCTTCCCTTCGCTAAAGGCGAAGTCTAGGCCAATCAACTGTTAGATGGGTACTGGCCTCACTCCCAGACGCCTCCCGCACAACTTACACAAAGGGTGTAGTTGACCTCCCGAGGTCACACAGTGCGTTATTAGCAACTTAGTCAACTAGGTCCGTCCCATTCGGACATGTGGTTGCACGTTAGACCCAGTTCAAAGGCTTGCAAGGTTAAGTCCTTAGGGTGACCAGGGCAAGACTACCCGAAGAACCAAATCATCATCCCCAATGCCACAACTGGCCCACCTGATTACTCTTGCCACATGCCCCTGGCCGAAATCGTTTATCAAACCCCAGTTGATTACCATGCACCACGTGCCATCAACATCACATGATACTTTTCCAAAACAGGTTCAATATATCATTAAGTTAATATTAACATTTGATTATCCAAAATCATGTCATGAGCACGTAACAGGTCTAAGCAGTATACTACAACGGTCTAAACCCATGTTGGCTATCTAATAATGTCCAACTAGTAATCCACAACTAGGGTGACAAAGGGTCATGGCACATACTTAAATAATCAAGGTGTCATACAGCAAATTGGTACTTTATCTAACCCCCATATTTAAACAAAGTATTTTCTATTTGAACTAGCATGCAATAGTTTAAATCAAAATAGATTTCGAAATAGGATCAACATGGTCAAAGCACAACTTGCCTTCAAAAAGTACTTGCTCTTGGTCTTGAGTTGGATCCTGAGTCAATACTTCTCCTTCGAATCCCTCCGGCACTTCAACGTCTACTCGTAAAGCGTGCAAATAGCAAATACACGAATAAACAATAGGCAAAAACATCCCAAAACTCCAAATAAAATCCATAAACAGAGAGAACATAATTTTGTGGATTTTTAGAAACTGGAATCGTCAAATTTGGAGTTAAAACGCAAAAGTTATGATTATTTAAAGTTTAAATAATCAATTAAATAATTTTACAGAGAAAAACTTTAGTCCAAAAATTAAATAAAATTCATATTTAGGTAGATCTCAATTTTATACAAATTTAGAAATTTGAATCACTCAAATCGGAGTTGAAACGCAAAAGTTATAAGCGTTTGAAGTTTGAAACAAAATCTGAAATCATTATTTCGAATTAATAAATCATTTTCTTTTTCGAAAATTAATTATTGCGTCAGCATGGACACGTGGCAGCCTCTGATTGGTTGGCTGACGTCAGCCGGTCCATGGACTCGGTCCACGCTCGGCTCGGGTCTACCGTGGACTCGGTCCACGACTCTGCGTGTCGCTGACATGTGGGCCCACTCGGGTGACGTCATCGCTGACGTCGGTAGGCTCGGCCACGGTCTTGGCAGTGGGACCCACCGTGACGTCATGGGTGACGTCGGCGCTGGCGGGTCGACCAGCGACATGCGGGCCCTCGACACGCGGGCGCGTGTCGGCGTCCTACACGCCCGCTGCGTGGGCCAGCGGCCGACGCGTCGGTCCAACTTCCCGACACGTGGCGCAATCTCGGCCGTTGGTTTGAAAATCAACGGCGCGGATTGGATCCAGGGTTAACACGTTGAAACTACTCGTTGATCGTGGGCCGTTCGATCTAGATCGGACGGTCCAGATCTAATCCGATAATCACACTGCTACAAGACGTGGCGATTGTGAACCGCTGGATCTTGATCCAACGGTCGCATCTAATCGGGTTTGGAACACGTGAACTCACCTCAACCGTCCGATCTGGATCTGACGGTCCTCCGAGCTCGCGGACGGCGATGGCTTCACGGCGGCGCTGGCTTGACCGGAGACGGGGACGACGACCAAGGGCGCGGCGCTACGGGGGTTTTCCGGCGAGATGAAACCTCCCTTCAGGTGCGTCTCGTCGCGGGGACTCCGGATCTGGGCTCCTTCTCGGCGGAAGACGACGGACGGCGGCGGAAAACGGCGCAAACCGCAGCGGAGGGAAGAGACAACTCCGGCGAGCGATTGCGGCTCAACGGCGGCGGCTCAGGCGAGATGGCTCGGAGAAACGGGTGCGCAAGGATGAGGGCAACCTCGGGGGACGTCTCACGCTTTAAATAGCCTCGGCGTTCGTGCCCTAGACGGAAACCTAATCCTACACGGCGGCGGGCGCGGCGGCGGAGTCCGGCTCGGACTCGACGAAGACGACGAAATCGCGGCCGTCCACGTGGCGCGATCAACGGTCACGATCGCACGGCGCGATCGGATCCGGGCCGGTTACGGCTCGAACCGGTACGGGCGGATCTCAGCCGTTGGATCTTGATCCAACGGTTGGGATTGATTAGGGTTAGGAGTGGGTTCGGTCGAGTCACGTGGCTCGGGTCGGACTCGAACTCGAGTCTGACTCGGGCTCGGTCGGATGAACAGTACTTGACCCGAGTTGGATTTTCCAGCGATTTAATATTTAAAATAATTCCCAGTAATTCATTTAATTCATTAAAAATAGCAAATGACTCGGAAAAATTCCAGAAAAATTCTGGAAAATATTTTGGAACATTTTGGACTCAAATAAAATATTTCCAACAAAATTTTATTTGCAAAATTAAATTCTTTAATTATTTCAAAATGGAATAAATTCAAATAAATTCCAAATAAATCCAAATAAATTCCAGAAAATTCCAAAAATTCACCAAAGTGCCAAATCACACATGAATTTAAGAAAAGCAAAATTTTGGGGTGTTACAGTACTTTACTATTTTGATTGGGTATGATCGTGATATTTACCGATGTTGAGACTATGTGCACTAGCGTGATCCTAGACTAGTGTTGAATAAATAGAGGGTCCGGATTTGCAAATTCGGGTCCCGACAGAGGTGGTATCAGAGCCATACTGACAGTAGGCTCACCCGTAGTTACAATGGTCGTGGTGAGGATGAAACCTATTTTCTAAAAGTTAAAACTTGACTAGATGATGAATGAAATCTCACCTCATCGCTTCTCTCTTGTTCGTACCCCCTTGCTGAATTCGTTTTGTCTACACTTTGGTTTTAAATGTTGCGATCTCACGTGAGTGTCTCTTGGCAGATGAAGATGCTCAACAACTACGCCGAGCACGCAGGAGGCTATGCAGCTGAGTTGTGGTGTATGATGCAGGAGGTGTCACGTCGAGCTATGAGGCACATTGCTCGCACCTATTCCCGAGAGCTGGAAGGCACAGTGTTTCGTCACCACCCACGCCGAGACAACAGGACCGAACGGGAGCCGATTGAAGATGAAGATGTCACTGTCACACACTTGGCGAGGTTCGTCGTCACGCAGGAGGATACACTTGATGATACGGTGCAGGAGCTACATAAGGCACGTGAGGAGGTCAAGAAAGAGAAGAAAAGTCTGTAGGAAGTTCGAGAGTAAATGTCTCATCTTCTGCGAAGGATTGATGAGCTAGAAATGGCATTGTACGGACAGGTGCCAGAGCCAGTACTGGAGCTGCACGAACCAGATCCCGAGGAGCCGCAGCCCGAGCCACAGCCCGAGCCTGAGCCTGAGGATGATGCTGTTTCTTCGACAACTGCCGCCGCTGTGGGGCATGGTGATCGCTTCGCACCTAAGCCACCGCATCCACTAAAAGGAGGTAGTGGAGGTTTTCTTGAGGAGTTTGCGTTTGGATTAGTGGTTGAGACTCCTTCATCGAGTCGCGTTATAGAATAAAGAGTCACCATTAGAGGCGTTAGAGTCCAGTGTTAGTTTAATTTGGATTTTCATTGCTCGCTGAGTGTGCAGTATGTGTTGCAAGGCCCCTAGGCATTGTAAGCAACCATACTAAGTTATTACTGATTAGTTAATAAAGTTGGATTTTGAGTTACATCTTTTCCCCGCATAAGTTTCTCTACTACTTGTCTATTCCTGTTCCCTCTCGTCTCTAAAACTTGGAGTAATCGACAGATGGTGAACACCCACGGAAACCTTGGAGGCAACGGGAGTGGTTTTCGCCCCGCAGTAAACCCCAATGATGGAGCACCTGCACCCCAGCTAGAACTGCCAGTTTGCATGCAAAACTTTGGAGCCTTCCTTGCTGCATAGACCCAGCTGATGCATGCCATGATGCAGCAAATGCAGCAAATCACTACTCAGGCCGCCGCTAATCAAATCAATCAACGACAGGATCAGGCTCAAGGTTGTCAGAATTCATTAGGACTCATCCGCCCACCATCTCTGGAAACGCCAGCCCACTGGAAGCAGATGATTGGCTAAGGTCAATTGAGAGGAAGCTACACATTACCCAATGTGTGGAATATGAGCGGGTACTCTACGCCTCTCATCAATTAGAAGGGACCGCAGCAGAGTGGTGGGAGAGCTTCTGCGCCACGTGGTAGAACCCACAGGATATCACGTGGGAGGAATTTACCACCGCATTTCGTCATTATCATGTGCCAGAAGGAATAATGGACTAGAAGAAGGAAGAATTCAGGGCATTGAAGCAAGGAAATCAACCGGTGGCTGAATATCTGAACAAGTTCACACAGCTTGCACGTTATGCGCCGAAAGACGTAGCGACAGACAAGGCCAGACAGTCTCGCTTCTTAAAGGGACTGAACTCTAGATTGCAGGTGCGACTGATTACCCACACATTCCTAGATTTTCAGTAGCTTGTAAACAAGGGGCTCATTCTTCAGGACAAGCGCAAGGAATTGGATGAGAACTGGAAGCGCAGAATGCAACAGCAGGGATCATGCCATGGATCACAACAACGTTTTAGGGTTGCGCCGAATCAGTTTTTCTGATTCCAACCGCAGAATGCAACGAGGACACCATTGCGCAGAATGACGCGACTTTGGAAGAATGGTTAGTTTAAAATGATGAGTTGGACCTAGGGTTGGGAGCTGCTTTATTTGCGAGATCATTGTGAAAAGTACTCTATTCAATATCGTTTTACCGCTTTGCAATCTACTATTGTTGTAACACCCCAGCATCTAGCATGCCTGAATGCTACCAAACATAGGCTAAACAACATCTAAATACCATAAATTATGATAAATTACAGCAAAGGAGTAAATGCTGGAACCGAAAATTTCGGCAGCATCTCCTTTGTTTTTCCATGAATTGAAGCAACAACAATATAATCACATGATATAGTATAAAGAATGACATCTAAATCATCAATAACAAGGATTCTAGCAGCAGTTTAAGCCTAGAATAAAGATTTCAACCATCTCATGAGCCAAACAAGTTAAATGAGGAAACCAAGCACACAAATTAACCATCACAATTAAAGGAAGGAACACGTCATTGTTTATAGGTGTGATACTAAGTGATGACGTGTGACTAGCTCCCTTTCCCGCATGCCAGTTTCGTGGTACCAAAGAAAAACAACATAAACACAAGCGTGAGTTCATCACTCAACAAGTATATTGCAATGGAACAAGAAAATACATTCTAATACCTTCATCACCACTTTTCACATACGACATCATACACATCTCATATTCATAGCGTAAGCATATCATTGACATCATCATATATCATCACCATATAATATCCTCATATAATGCAATGCAATGCAATGCTATGCACATATCTCCTGGAAACTCATACCGGTATGGTTGAGTACACACCCGTCGGTGTGCACCCTCTCCCCCCTTCCATCCCGAAGATGGAGGTTGCCTACTCCTCGCTTCCATACACCGCGGTGGACGGAATCACGATGTAGGACTTACTCATTGGCTCTCCGGAATAGTCATAACTTTCTCACCGACCTTCCTCAGACTAATTATGACTTTCTCACCACCCGGACCATGTATCATGCCACGTTTGCAAACATGCCAACATCATAAATAACTCATACATTAACACATGGCATAACAACATATTAAACCATATTCATCATATCAATGGCAAACATTAAAGCATGTCATGTGAACATATCATATATTCAATTTCAACTCAACAAAACTAGCAATCTACAAGTCGCTACCCATTCCAATACACTTGCCTCAACCACGGGCGACGGATTGGCGAGAAGTAGAAGGCACTCCCGGGGTCACACCACCTGCACATAGGTACCACACACTCACAATCATGTCCACAAAACAGTACGCAAACACTCTTCTACCCCGACATCGTAAACTACTCGCAAAACCCAAAAACAGAGGTTCTGTCCCGTAGGGATAGCAGCATTCCAAAAGGCATAACTCGTGTTCTAAGACACCGAATCAATTAAACGAGTACATCCTCGCGTAGCTTAGGAAATTTCCTAACTTTTTCTAAGTATATGGAAAAACTGATTCGGACTCTAAAGTGGTTTAATCTACAGAATACCGTGATCTTTTCCAATCACGTCATAGTTTTTAACACGTTCGGTAAAACGAGCATAACTTTCAAACGGCTCTGCGGATTTGGACATTCTTTATACCCACTGAAAGGTATTGAAAATACCTACAACTTCTTCAACAGGCGGCTGACCAAATTCCAAATCTAAATTGGCGAAAACCCAAACCCTATGACGACTGCTCATGCTGCCCGAAACAGAGAACGTGGCAAACTCTAGATTTCTTCTAATCTACCCAATTACAGAACCACCAATTGATCTAAAAACAAGATATTAACCCTTAGAACAGATCCTAGACCAACCCCAAGGATCCCCATGGCCATACCTTCGCCCGACGAACGAAAAACCAATAGATCTCCTCCCGGTTCGCGCGATCCGCTTCCTCGCTCCAAATCCACCGGATCTCCTCGTCGCAGAGCCCTCCAATGGACAGATCTGTGGGGTGGTGAGGTGGAGAACTCCCCTAGGTGAAGCAAGGGAGGTGGAGAGGGGAGGAGAGGGGTGGTGGCGCCATGAGAGAAGATGGAGAGGAAGGGGAAGGGTGGAGGCGTATGGGGGGGCTAGGGGGTGGCGGCTACGGTTGGGAGAGGGATTGGGGCGCGCACCAAGGGGTGGGGCCAGATTTGGCTGCCCAAAAGTCCCCCCTTGGGCCCAAACCCTTCCACCGGAGGCCCAAAGTCCCCCGGAGAGGCCCAAACACCCGAAAACGGCCCAAAAACACGCTATAAACGGCATAACGTAAATCTTTAACCTCCATTTTCACATTTATAAAGTTTTTGACCTCAACATTCACATTTTATAAGATACGACACTCCGTGGTGTCACAATTGTATTTACTCATGCTACTCTATTGCAAATGAACCTGTTAGCCTATCCTTCGTAATAAGCCATGCATGTAGAATATTAGCTTGCATTCTGTGTATGACTTGCTGAGTACTAAGTACTCACCCTTGCCACAATACAACATCAGTTGAAGAAGAGTCGACGCCAGCTTTGGAGGAAGAGTACCAGGAGGATCCGTCTAACTAGGGAGCGAGCCCAGTCTGTTGCCTGTGGTATACTGGATAGCGCTATGAATTCTATTTTATTTCGCTGTAGTTATTTCTCTTTTAATAAGTCTTCGCCCTGTGAGGCGTATGTTTGTAACTTGGCCATAAGGTCGGGCAACCAGTTTGGTTAATTAATTAAAGTACTTTACTATTTTGATTGGGTATGATTGTGATATTTACCGATGTTGAGACTGTGTGCACTAGCGTGATCCTGGACTAGTGCTGAATACACAGAGTGTCTGGATTTGCAAATTTGGGTCTCGACAGTTCGGCTGGAATTACCTTGTCCTCGCATATAAAATATTTAATCTTGTAGCCTAAATGACCCCGATGTGGCTGCTGGCCTAGCCTGGGTATGCTCTGGAGGTTTCGACTGGGAGGGATGGCTTGGTGGCTTGTTCACGTGGCTTGGTCTTAGCCTTTGGTTTCAAGGTCATGGAGGGTTCGGTTAATTCTAGAATGTGTTGTACTGCCCCTGTGCACAGTGCCTTGGCTTTATCCCTATTCGCTGTGATTTCACTATTTTAATATGGTAGAATATTTCTACCTCGCGATATTTTCAAAATATTCGCGTCTACGGCTTAAACAGGTTTGTTATTGTCGAGTGATGCAAATTCGAATCATGAGAGAAGCCAAATTGGCCCCAGGACAATTTAGGATACCTCATTGAGCGATTACTTAATGAACTTGGCTGACGGCAATTCTTCTTTTCTAACTATTGTACTTAGTTAAATGCATTTATTTCGTTCCTATCCATATACGGGTGCAGTTGTATATTCAAGTTCAACAATGCAGATCAGGTCAGCACAGTAGGCGTAGCTTATAATTTTGTAACCTACTTTTTGGGATGAAATTATTTTTGTAATTGTGGTATGTCAAGATAAAGATTCTCGTATTTCCTATTTTGTTGTAATTGTGAACTACGGTGTATCAATATACTTAGTGTTGTAATTTAATCCTCTGCAATGAATACGTTTGATCAAGAATTGGCAACTATTTACTTTATTTGCTAATGTACTATTCATAGTCAATCTCATTAATTAGAGTCGATCATTCATGGTTCAAAGGTGTTCACACTAATTTCTTTGACTAGTCAAGGAATTCTCATGATCAATCTAGAATTCTCAAGTTTCATGCTAGGAAATTTTTGTCTTCTTACCATTATCTCCTATCCATTTCTTTTTCCTAAATTCAAGAATTGTAACATCCTCAATTTCGGCCTTCTGGAATTTTCCCAAGATTTTTGGAAGTTCTTTGGTATTTTATCTCGCGTAGCTTTCGTTTAATGCCCACTATTCGCTCCAGAATATTCTAAACTCCAAATTTCATCCAAATTCCGCGAAACCAATTTTATTGGGTTCGAAATATTCCCTAATGGTTCTATGAATTTTTCCGAAATTTTTAGACCATTTTTGCTAATTTTTCTCTAGGGTGTTGCATTCACGTAATCCTCGCCCAATGAGGAAGTGACACGTGGCAAGCACTAATTCATCATCTTCTACCTCACGTTGGTGTTCTTGCCAGGGAAAGAATAGAAGTTTCCATACATGAGTTCCTCCATTCAAACCACCATAACTCCACCATCAATGCTCCAAATCGCGAATGGCCGGAACCGTTGGATTCGTAGCGATGAAACCTTTCCATCCCCCATGATCTTCAGCCTGGACTCTAGCCGAAAATGTCTCAATCCTTCCAAAACCGAAATTCACCATTATGGCCATAACTCGCCCATTTCAACTCCAAATGGCGCACCACCACCTCTCAAATCTCCTTGTTGGAGTGCTCTTCCCGGTGGTATCATCCTTCTTTAGCCTCTCCTTGTCATCCGTCCGCAAGATCGAGAAAACCGACGAGAAAGCCACGTTCTTCGTGTTCTTCGGTTTCCTCATCATATCTTCTTCCCCGTTGAGCCGAATCCAATTCCGTTCATTCCCTTCTATTCGTATGGTTGCCGTGCTCACTATTCCTCAATCAATTTAGTTTCATCAAGTGTGGACGACGAATTTTGGAGTTGAATCGCTTCGGCTGAACCGACGATTTTCGTCGAAATTAATCGTTTTCGGTAGTTTCTTGTTCAATTCCTTGCAATCTTGAGTCCATTAAGATGTTTTCTAGATGATTCATATTTCAAATTGCATTGTCACTCATTCAATTTTTGCAAATTTCAGAAATTTCAGAAATTTTTGGCGTTCTCTATTTTTTTTCCCATGCGAGTGACCTCGCCGCCGGCTAGCTGTCGTTGCCCCGCCTCCGGCCGGCTCGCCGCCTCCACCGTGCCTCACCAGTTCTGCACCGCCGCCACGGCTTTGCGCCGTGCCGCTGTCTCGGCCGCTCTGCCCTGGCGGCTGCCTCCGCCGACCTCCCGCCCGCCGCTGGTTCTCGCCGGACCGCCCGGCCGATGCCATGTAGTGGGCCGCCTCCGGCCGGATTCGGCTGGCCCGGTAGCGACCCCCACCTCGCCGGCTCCCCAAGCCTCTTGGCCTCCTCTGTTTCCATGGTTTTGAGCTTCGAACATGAAGCTCCTACTCAATGACAAAGGGGGCCCACTCTCCATAGAGACAATCTATTCCAAAAATCAGAAAAAGAAGATGCTCTGGAATATTCCTCGTTTTCCCATTTTAATTATTTTTCAAACTTCGGACGTTCGTAACTTTTCCTTCCGAACTCCGATTGACTCTGTTCAAATTTCTAAATTCATCTAAATTCATTATCTACCTGCCAGTGCAACTTTTATAATTTTTGGTTTTTATTTAGTTTATTGCTATTTATTTTTTGTATCGTTTTGCGCGTAGCAGAGGATCTCGTCGAGTCCGCCGACCCCACCGCCGGACTTCAAGAGTTCGACATCCTCACCGCGACTGAAGCAAGTCCCTTGACGCATTTTGATCCCATGTTTACAAACAATTTACAATGCTTTATAAACATGCATCGCTATATTTATAACCGTATGTCAAATATAGATTGCAAGTTATTCCGAATTGTGATCACCTCCTTGATTATTGTTATCCATGCTTAATTGTAACCCTAGGACTTTTTGCTATATCATGTATACCTTATATTGTGACATTTGTTGACTAGAACGATAGATATGCTTATTACCCGAATTGATGAAAATGACCCATGGGTGGGATTATACAAAAGTTATGATTTAAATTGTGATTTGGAAATTATTACAAAGTATTTGGTACTGTTTTTCCAAAATAAAACGAAAAAGAAAAAGGATTTGGACTTGGGCGGACTGGAATGTCGGGTGGGTGCGGATTGAGCACTAGTTTCCAATGTGCGAGTACCGCCCCAAGTCAACTAAGGACCGACATTTATGATTGTCCATTCTAAGCATAACCGTACTACCACAAGTCTATAATGGTATGACCTGGCTAAATAATTTGTAGAAACCTAACTTAGACTCACCAATTGGTGGAATGTGAGTGCCAGATAGAGGCAAGATTGTTTTTCTCACACGGCGCAAGAGGGGGCTTCTGTACTGGGTGGATAGAACCCTAATAGCGGTGAAACCTCAACGGGTGAGTTGGGTTAGGCGTATACATTGTAAAGGCCTTGTCATGATTTCTCTGCCTGCACACCAAAGGAAGTGTGCTAATAGCTTGGCATCAAGAGAATATCATGTCTTGTGGGTAAAGCTGTACACCTCTGCAGAGTTAAAACTATTCGAATAGCCGTGCCTACTGTCAAGGGCAAACCAAAGAATGCTTTCATATTGGTAGACTTTGGTTTTGGTTTTAAAACTAAATGTTGTTTTGGGTTTCGGGAGTGGTTAGAACTCTTGGGTGTTTGTTGGCGGATTGAGCCAACCTTATAGATTGAACCTAATTTTATGTCATGGTGGATAGAGTCATGAATTGGATTACCTTGATCTTTTAAAAATATGACGGATAGAGCCCTTATACCAGTGATGGTGGATAGAACCCTCACTGAAATAATACATAATTCAATTGTTAAGAAGAATTGCTAAAATATGCTTTGTGAAACTTATTAATAAGTATGGTTTGATGAAATTTGGCTTTATGCAAATGAACCATATTAAGCCTTCCTTGGAAAGCCCTACATGTGCATACTTTCCCAGACTTGCTGAGTACTTTTGTACTCATGTGCTACATAAACTGTTGTTATCAGAAAACTATCAGGACGCCGTTGAAGACGGTGAGTTCTACGCTGAGGAGTTCGAGGAAGATCGCCAGGAGAACTAGTCCTGTGTCTTGTCGTCGCCTATGGTGTTCTTTGGGTTTCGCTTCTTGTCGTTTTGTTTCCGCTGCAGTTACTCTAGTTGTGTGACCGAGTGATGTAATAAGTTGCCATGTGGCTAATACTTTATATTTATGTTACAATTTCGTTATGTTCGGCGATGATGTATCACTGTTGACTGTGTGTACTAGCTACTGATCTGGGACTAGTACAGAAATAAACAAGAGATTTCGGATAGCTAATCCGGGGTCTCACAAGAATTCAATTATCTTTTAGCAAAAGCTTTTAAATTTCTTGTTAATGTTAGTGAGAAAGTGTTCAGCGTAATACAGGTTAAAGGGAAGGACAGTGGGGGTTGGTTGGAAGTATGTGTGATGAACTTGACTCATTTGGTGCATACTCAAAAGGAAATACATTATCATCAAAGATGACATCACGAGAAATATAAATCCTTCTTGTTTGTCGGTCCAAACCAGGGTTTGAATTTTTGTTTTCAGATTTCACCTCGGCACCCTCCGAAAGACAAAATTTCGATAAAATCTTGGTATTTCGGACAAAATCCGAACAAAAATCGAAAAGCAAAATTTGAATCCGGTAATTTTTGAAACGAGATTTCCGAGATTTTGGCTCATATAAACGAAATTCTGGTCCAAAATGCCGAGATCTCGACGAGATTTTATGCACCGTCACACTTTGAATTTTTTAGGATTTTTTTAATTTCACGGGAATTATGATCTACCGACTGTCCTAGATGGGAAACGACACAAAGAATCCAATTCGGTCAAAATCCAGTCAAATTCGGTCAAATCCGATCAACTTTTATTCAAATCTCGGTCAATTTTACCGAGATTTCGGTCAAATTTACCAAGATCTCGACAAGATTATAGGTTATTGTTGCACATTGAATTTTTTTAGGGTTTTTTAATTTTGAACCTTGGTCCAAACACTTATACCCCTTGTGATTTGGACTATACCCTACAAACACACATTGCTTAGATCTGAAACTAAGTTTCTTAGGATTGTAAGGTCTCAAATTTGGCCAGCAATCATAGCCAAACACCGTCAGGAATTTGTAGTCTGGATGCACACTAAGAAGTCAATGAATAGGAGTATCACTGTCAATGACTTTGCTGGGCATCCTGTTGACTAAGAAACAAGCAGCCTGGAAGGCCTCATCCCAAAACCTGATATGCACATGTGATTGGGCAAGAGGGGTGATCCTAGTGTCTACAAGGTGCCTATGTTTTCTTTCTACATGGCCATTTTGCTGGTGAGTGTGAGGGCTAGAGATCTAGTGTTTGATTCCAACCCTCTCAAAGAATTGATGCAACTTGTGGTACTCTCCACCCCAGTTTGGCTGAACAGCCAGTACTTCTTGCCTAAGAGCCTTTCAAGTTGAATAGACCCATTGGAATTTCAACATGACATTGGAATTTCATGAAAGTGGGCACGACATCTAATTTATTCTTAAGAAAATAGACCCACGTGAATCTACTATAGTCATCAACAAAGCTTACATAATAGCTGAAACCATTTACAGAAGTAAGAGCTGGCCCCCAGACATCTTAGTGAACAAGCTCCAAATGACTAGTTGTGGAGTGAAAAGAGGAATAAAAGGGTAATTGGTGAGCCTTTCCTTGCTGGCATGCATCACACACAGCAGGCTCTTTATTGGAAAACTACAGGATGTTGTTATAACACACCGGCATCTATGATGCCCTTGATGTCACCAAATTTAGACGAAACAGCAACTAAATACCACAATTAAAGATAAATTACATGATTTGAAGCAACAGCAATATTATGGCAAGATATATCATAATAAAAGACATCTAAAACAACAATAGCAGATGACATAGCAACATCTTAAGTCTAAAATATTGAATCCAACCACTCCATAAACTATAACGAAGTAAATGATAAAATCAAACACACAGTCAAGCCATTCTCCAAGTTTCATCGCAACAATCTTATTATCATAACTGTAACACCCCAATTTTTGCTTTTCATGAATTTAAATAAGATTTGGCACTTTTGTGAATTTTTGGAATTTTCTGGGATTTATTTGGATTTATTTGAATTTATTCCCTTTTCAAATAATTAGAGAATTTAATTTTGCAAATAAAGTTTTATTGGAAATATTTTATTTGAGTCCTGTTCCAAAATATTTTCTAGAATTTTTCTGGATTTTTCTGAGTGTTTTGCTACTTTTAATGAATTGAACGAATTTCTGAAAATTAATCGGATTATTTAATCACTGGAAAAATCGAGTTGGTTTCACTGTTCATCCGACCGAGCACGTACCCGAGTCGGACTCGACTCCGACCCGAACCGCGTTCGAATCGGACCCGAGCCAACCTAACCCTAACCGTGTGACGTTGGATTGAAATCCAACGGCCACGATTGAGCCACGTCGCCCGAACCCGACCCCGACCGAGCCAGCCAGGTCACCAGGCCAGACCCGAGCCCAAACCCTGTGCCGTTGGATCTTGATCCAACGGTCCACGTTGAGCCATGTCACCGAATCCGAATTGGATTCGGATTCCGTCACCGCAGCCGGGTGGACCTCGGTCACCGAATCCGCCAACGTGTTCTCCGTTTCCTTGCGCACCCGTAGCCCTAGACCATCACGCCTGAGCCGCCGTGGTTGCGCTGCAATCGCTCGCCGTAGTGGAGTTAGGCTTCCACCGCAGTTATTCGTTGTTTCCGCCGCCGTCCGCCATCCTCCGCCGCCACCAAGCCCAGATCCGTAACCGCAAGGACGAGACACGTCGGAGACTACCACTCACTCCACCGGAGGAGCCCCGCAACACCATTGCCTTGGTCATCGTCCCCAACTCCAGTTTGCTAGCGCCGCCGCACGCCATCGCTGTCTCTCGAGCTCTCTCCACCGTCCGATCAAGATCCGAGGGCTCAGATTCGTCCACGTCATCCTCGGGTAAATTGTCACGTTTTAGTTTTTAGATCTGTTTTCAACCGTTGGATCTAGATCCAACGGTTTAGATCGCGCCACGTAGCCGTAACTACACCGTGCTTGGATAGATCTCAGCCGTTAGATCTTGATCGTACAGCTAGGGTTAGCCATGTTGTAACTTTAGATTAGATCTTGACCGTCCGATCAAGATCGAACGGTCCAGATGGACCGAGCTATTTCCAGCGCGTGAAACCCATATCCGATCTGGGCTGTTGATTTTCAAATCAACGGCCGAGATCTAGCCACATGGGCTCGATGATGTCAGCTGTGACGTCATGATGATGTCACGGTGGGACCCAGCCGTCAGAGCTCTCGGCCGAACCGTGCGCTGACGTCACCGAGGGGTCCCACCTGTCAGCAGCTCGTACAGCCTTGGACCGGGTGAGACATTACGCTCCAAGACTACCAGCTACCAACTGCTTGAACAATTGGGGTTAAAACCTTGAAAAAAATTTGATCTTTTACCAAAAAAAACCAATGCCCACCACTACCACCGAAGGAGAAGCCTGCTTTATACCCAGGGTCCTTAAAACCTGTCAAAAACAATAACAACCGAGCAATCCACTTCGGTTGACACAACTAGCTCAAAGATCGGCGACAAAAAGATCCAATACACTTCAGAAAGGAAAAGCAATTACTAGCAACCACCAAGTGGTCCACTAATAATTTAATCAACCCCACCGAGGAACACATCAATGACACCATTCTCCAAAAAGGTTTGAATTGAGTCATACACAACGTTCCTTTACTCTTCACTTTTAGACCATTTACGATCAACTACTAGCCACACCAGATTTCTCTTACTAAGAAGGTCTTGCCCTCACATCTTTCCACTCAAAGGACCAAGACAAAGAGTAAAATCATTGAGTGAGCTCAACCATAAACCATGAACCCCATTGATCCCCATGCATCACTTTGAATCTAATGCACTAACATTCACTTTGGAAAGAATTTGACAACATCCAAGGAGCACTCATTTTATTTTCCTAAGCCAAAATGCAAAGAAAACTCAAATCTCTTACACCACAACCAAAATGCCATAATTTATTCATTATTTCTTTTTATACTAGAAAGAAATGGACATCTCGATTCATGACATGAATGCAAACTTTTCAAGAGTACTCCGGATTAGTCATATATCCATATATGACTTTCTCACCGACCTGGCTCATCGACCCTTTTAACATTAAACATCTATAAACGATGTCATGCTTCGTTTTCACCATTCATTTATCATGTAACAACAATACCAAATAGTCATTCACCAAAAGTCTTCTTCCTCATTATCACATGATTGAAACACAATTAACATCGATGGTTGCACTAACTCATATAACTATGACGGTAACACCGTTAACAGCACAACACCACGTCGTGTCAGAACCCACCATGAATTGAAAGCTAACCTTGCAAAACCTCTCATTCTAACCAAAATCAACATTTTGGAAAAGAACATCAACTCCAAAGTCAAACATTTGTACACACAACCACCACAAATTTTCTCAAAGAGAAAGGGAAACTCATTTCAAAAGGGAACACTTCACTAACAAAATCACTTATGAAACAATCATAAAATCCACCTTGTGAAGCATTTGCAAACACCATACACATTTTCCAAATAACTCCAACTCTAGCAAAATAGAGTTACAAATTGAATCTCAAGAATCTCCAACACAACCCACTATGTCCTTCTGCTTCGTTTAAAATTTCCTTCAAGGATAATTCAGCGCGAACGCGAAGGAGCGTGATCCACTCAAAGACTTTTGGATGTAAATCCATACTCATAGCACAAACTAAACAAATTAGCCAAAACCAAAGATTGACACCAATCACTACGAGTTTAGAGATACTCTGAAACAAAACATAAAGAACACCTTGACCGAAAGCAATCAACCAAGATAGCAAACAACCAAACCAGTCCAAAAGGTTTTAAATACAAGCTCAGCATAGATCCCAACATACCAAGTAATCCACTACGCTTACCATTAAAGATTTTCAAATCCACTATTTTACACGTTGAGAAGCCCCAACAAGACTTAACAAAAACCACATAACAAATTCTTTCTGTAATTACATTTCCCAATACTCAAAAATAAAGTTTCTGGTGCTTATCATAAGACATCCAAGCATGACTACATCATCATGATCCCCACAGACCATCAAATCATACAACATCATATTCTATAATTAAAACATAGTACTTCAACAAATACTTTAGCACGATCAACCTATCAATTTTATACCATCCATATGTCAACTTCTCGACAATTTGAAACTTCCTCACTCAATAAATGACTTCAACACAACAATGTTATCCCCACACGACAAAATTCGTATGTAGAATTCTAAGATATACACTCATTAAGGAGAGAGTCTTACATCATGATAATTATCCATTGTTCGCTCCATCATCACATATTACAAGTTCCTCCATTTTAACCATGGTTTTCAACATGTAATCTAAACAATTATTACCACTACTTAGTCATCAATATCAACAAATGTGCATAATCATCAAACAACAACATTGCTTTTAGCTACCCTATCTCAACTAATAAAAGTTTGAGTTTACCCTTTCGTCCAACTCGTTCGTTCACAACTCTCTCGTTCGGCCCAAAGCTTGATGCACGTTCAGGAAAAAACTAACAGCTCTCACACCACAACCTCTCTCCTCCCATTTGCCTTCGCACTGCCGCACCACCGCCGCCTCGGTCGCTCCCTGCGTGGTCACCGGACCCCGACTTCGATGACATCAACCGGAGACCTTCCGATCGGAACAAGGAGGAGGAGACGACACATCCCTTTAGGCTGCGGCTGTTGCGCCGGCCAACCCGACAGAGGCCTCGAACCTCGCTGTCGTGGCTCTGGCAACGCTCGCTCGCGTATGGAGTTCCCTCCTCGCCCGCCTCCCTCCGCTCCCGGACTCCCGCCTCCTCGCCGCTGTCTCCGATCTCCACCGCCGCCGCCACACACGCCCTTCTCTCCCGCTCCCCATCCACCCTGCCACCGCGGAATCCGCTCTCCAAAGTCAACAATTATCCTCGGGGTGGCCCAGCCCGGCGGGATACCAGGCCACCAGCACCACCACACCCGCCGCTGGGCGGCGGAGGTGCTTGAAGTCGACACCGCCGGGCCGTCGACGTCAGCTGAAGGAGGCGAAAATTTTCGGACCCACGCAAACACACCCACCGCCCCTGCCTCAAGATGAAGGCTAGGGCGAGGTCCAGCACCGGCGGCTCTAGGTTAGGATCCAATCCGATCGCTCGTTCGCTCTGTTTTTGGCGGTTTTTTCGAGTGTTTCGGCTGTTTGCTTGGTTTTGATTCGATTTCGTTGGGTGTTCCTTGCTGGTGGTGCAGGCTTTCGGTGAGGAAAATCAAGGCGGGGAAGGACCCGAACAAGCCCAAGAGGCCCCAAAGCGCGTTCTTCATGTTCATGTCAGTCTAGATCCTTTCAGTTTTTGATTTTGCTGGGTTTTTTTCGTTGTTTGGGGTGTTCATTCTGATCGATTTGGTGTGTTCACTCCCCGCAGGGAGGAGTTCAGGAAGGACTATAAGGAGAAGCACCCCAATGTCAAGCAAGTCTCGGTGGTAAGCATCGTTTCCTTCGCTACATCCTCATCGTTCGAGTTATTGCGGCTGATTTTGTTGTGAAATTTGCGTTCCTGATTTGAGTGGTTTGGTGAATCGCAGATTGGCAAGGCTCAGCCGCTCCTTCGACGTGGCTGCCCCGGCTCAGCCCTCGCCCTCGCCGTGCTCCTCGTCGCCGCTGCCGGGGTGATGGTCCCCGGGCCCGCCGGGTTCCACCTCGGCGGCAATGAGAGCAGCCTCGTGCGGGCATGCTCGCCGCGATCCGCGAGCTAGCTGAGGCCGAGGATGTTGCGTGCTTTGCCGTCGCCGAACACAACAAGAACCAGTTGTGCCGCAGTCCCGTCCGGTCGATATGAATTCTATCTTCGAAGTAAATTGTGTTGCCCTACACGGTGTTACAGTTTGGTACTTTGGTCCATGAGCAGAAGAAGCTAAATCTTTGCTGAGTTGTTTGATATATCACCTTTGCTGTAGGTGAAAAGGGAGAGAGCTGAGCGTGAAGCACTGGGAGCCCTTCCCCTTTACCAGAGGAAGAGCGCCTGGAGTAAGCTGAGCGCGTCATGGACCTCTCCATGAAGCACCAGTACCTCACGACAACCTTCAGGTCCGCTCCTTCCTTTGCCCCTGCCCTCCTCTGGATCTCTCCGTTCGTATGCGTGCGGCTTCTGGATGCGTGCTTGTTGTGTACGGATTTTCCAGGCTGACTTCTTGAGAGCCTCTACAATGGCGCAATTTCTTTGTAATGTGGTCGATGATTGTGTGTCAAGTGAAATGTATTGGGGAACAAGAAGGACGTGTTACATTTGAGTTGCACCTGTGATATAGGCTTAAGTTTGTGAATTTTCTGTTCGGTTGATCTATGCTACAATGCAATGTTGTTGGTTGTTGAGAAACCGGCTGACATAGGAGGTGAGCTGTGTAGAAGATGATGAGGGATTTCAATTACGTTTGGAGGAGAGAAGTGGTATCCAGGAAATTGGCAATGCACATTACTGCATTAGAAAGAGAACAATGATGGTTTGGTTTGATAAACATTTTGAAATGCATGTAGAAGTTTCTTGCAGCATAGGTTGTCACACTGGTGGGTCAGCTTACTCCAGGCGCTCTAGCTGACAAGCCTATTAGCATTTTCCACATGTCACTTAGGAGGGAGTTGGTTCACATCACACATGTCACTTAGTTTACATCAGTTAGGAGGGAGTTGGTTACATTGTTTCAGATGTTCATAAGCCTTTTCATATGTGATTTGTTTTGAGGAATTTTTCATATGTAGTTTAGTATTTTGGATTGCAAAGTTATTTTCCCTGTTTTCCACGTACCTTTAGTTTATATTATTATATATATGTTTAGATGGATGCTCAACATACAATGTTTTCATTAGCCATGAAGATTTTCCAGAGTAATTTATCTGAAGCCGTTAAATCTTTAAACCTATGAAGTGGAACAGCTCGTTAACTATGCATCTTGAAATTATCTTCTCACCATGGAACCTGAATTTGTAATAGGGGCATCTTTCATCTTCAGCAATGCTTACCATTGTATTTGTTATTCTCTAATCTAACTTCACATAGATCTTAAGAAACACTTACTTTCTTTTGCACAGGCTCTGCAGACACCATTCAGGGGCTTTTTGAGTGAAATGTTGGCTCTGGTAAGTGCATTTGCTGATGTTTGACTTTTTGTCATTTCAGTTGCACATACAACCAATTCATGTTTTTCATGTGTAAGCTATAGTCAATATTATGTCGTTTATTTATCCTTATCTGCTTCGAAGTATTAGGCCACGCTACTCTTGATTATTCATTAGCATGTCGTAAGATACGCTACAGCCCTTGTAATTTTCTGCATCACTGGCGTTAGCTCAAAATTTATAGGTTTGGTTCAAGTGGTAATCCATTAAATTCATGTAAAACAGTTCGATTGATCAATTTCTTCTTGAAGCCAAGCTATGTTGAAGTTTTCTTGTGTGGATGTTAGCCTTTACTTATTTGACCTTGACCTTCAAAGGGTGCATGATAGCATGAATATCAATCTCACACCTTACTTTTCTTGGCCATTATATTGTTGAGCGTTGTCATTATTATTGTTTTGACAAATGAGTACAAGATAGTTTGGTCCTAAAATTTACAAAATTTTGGTCAACTTATGCAAGGTGTGTGACTGATACTAGCATCCTTTTTAACTCCATTGGGAATTGTGTATGTCTTTGATAGCTTCATGTGATATTTCTTACAACTAAATTACTTGTACATAAGAAAATTCTGAACTTAAAGCTGATGATTTGGTTTTATGCTGTGACGCTATTTTCCTTTTGGATCTTGTTCAAATCTTTGCTGATTTGTTTGATATCACCTTTGCTGCAGGTGAAAAGGGAGAGAGCTGAGCGTGAAGCACTGGGAGCCCTTCCCCTTTACCAGAGGACCATTCCATGAAGTCTTTTCTTGATATGTGTCGTTGTTTTTCTCTTTATCACATCACAATGCATGAAATAAAAGGCAGTGGATGATACTGTTTCCTTCCTCATCGAAAGTTCCATTTTCATGTTCATGTAGTGGTGCATGGACCATTATCACCAGTTCTCTTTGTTCTTACCCTAATTAACGGTAACAACTTTTTCTATTCCACCGTTGTTATGAAGCCATCCTCTCTCTCTCTCTCTCTCTCTCTCTCTGAGACTGAAGCCATCCACTGTGCTTCGTCTGTTTGTTGTTTGTTCTGTAGACAATTTGAATGCCCTTCATGTTATCCATCCATGTTTACAAAGATGTGTTGCTATATATGGGATCTGCTATGCTGAACTACTGATTTGAGCTTCTATTCACACCCGTTGTCTGCATTTACAGCTTATGTTCTAAGTATTTACTACATATACATGATGTTGATGTTTGCTTATCCTTATTTTCTAAGTACTAGGCTGCTATACTTGTGGTTATGCATTAGCTAGAATGTTTGTTAGCTTCGACAGGTAAAGCTGAGACCATATGATAATATTTTGCACCCACACACACATCTGATGCCACATGCATCAAATCAGACAGCCCCTGAATACGCATCAAGCCTGTCTTGACTTGTTTGGGACAAATGGCTACCTCAACTTGTTTGGGACAAATGGCTTGGTTGTTGTTGCTGTAAACAGTTGAACACAAGATCTAATTTATAATGGAATCTGTTCAGCAGCCAGTGAATGTGCAATCAATGATTTATGTATTATTTAATATGTTGTGCTGTGTATACTTCTATCATCAGAAAGACATTTGCATTTCTATTACTTCGTTGACAGTATTTCTAATCCGTTGCAACGCACAAGTATCTTGTATTTCTAATTGATATTTACCGCACGGTTTATAATCTTGTATGCTTGTATGTCTATCAACTTCTTTTCAGATTCTGTTGCAACGCACGGGCACCTTACTAGTACATAGGTTATAACACAATTGCCACTACACAACATACTCCAACTATTAAAATAAGTTTAATAAGTTAGACAATCCCAATGCTCTTAACAACAACATCAAACAACAACTCCTACCTTCTCAATTGTCATCTGTATTAGCATTTCAAGAACACAATTACATCCTTCCAATTATTTCCATAGTTCATAATAGCAAACATAGTAGTTCTAGTCATCTATCATGCACTAGGGTCGATCACCATCACAATTAACTTGTTCTACTGACCCTATATTAAAACTCTTTTAGATAACCAACCATTTTACTATTACTTCAACAGTAGTTTACATCATCTTAATGTTCTCACAACGCATCAAGGTTTAGAACTTTAAACACTATCAATGGTCATTTTCCCATTAAGTAACAGCAGCGTGCTAGCTCATTTTAATATAAGGCTACAAATTCTAAACATGTACAATCACATATTTAATCATTCTCACTATAGAGTAATCTATATTACTAGAAGTTCATTTAATCTTAAGCTAAAGATAAAAATTACATTTAATTGATTCAACTCGCAAATTAACTTAGGAGTACATCATTTCCATAAACCACATTGTTACATACTACATAACATGCTAAACAACAATTTTCACTTTTGACAAATAATTTCAGTCAAATGACTACTTACTTTATTTGCAGCATTTTCTTTTTAAAACTCAACCAAAATTCACAAAGAAACTTGACTCTCAAAGTTGCAATGGGACATGACTCACACTAGGTCATGCAAAAGATGTCCAAAACACATTTAAATCTTAAATACCCCTACAGGAGGGAACCAAGCGATCAAGAAAACCTTTACGGACAAAGTCACAAAACATAAATTGATACATCTTAAATTTTTGCACACAACATCAATAACTTCTTTTAAACTCAGAGTGAGACACACAAGAACCAAAACTATACTTTTCTTTGCAAAGCAACCAACCAAAACCGGTGTTAGAGCCAAAAGGCGACCAAAAAGGCGCAACACTAAACTCTTCTTCTTCATCTTCAACCAAGGAAGACAAAACCACAAACCGCCGAAGGATCAATCTGCGAAAATCCAATACCAAACACTTTTCCTTTGATTTCAATCAAGTAAAACCAAGGAAAACCAACCCAAACCGATCGTCAGAACGGTAAAGAAAATTCGAAGGAATCCACCACCAAACTCTTTGTCGGGACCCGAATTTGCAAATCCGGACCCTCTGTGTATTCAGCACTAGTCCAGGAACGCGCTAGTGCACACAGTCTTAACATCGGTAAATATCACAATCATACCACTCGATACTAATAAAGTACTTTAATTAAATAGTCAAACTGGTTACTCGACCTTATGGTCAAGTTACAAATATACGCCACGCAGGGCGAAACTTATTAAGAGAGAAATAGTAGGAGCGAAAAAATAAGATAACTTCGTGGCGCCATCCAAAGATACCACAGCAACCGACCGGCTCGCTCCCTAAGTAGACGGTTCCTCTTGAAGCTCCTCCTCCAAAGCTGGTGTAGTCTCCTCTTCAACTGGTGTTGTATTGTGGCAAGGGTGAGTACTTGGTACTCAGCAAGTCATGCACAGAATGCAGCTAATATACTATATGCATGGCTTGATACAAAGGAATAGCTCAGGGTATTTTTGCAGTAAAACAGCATTTGACAAATATCATAAGTAGATTCGAAAGCAGTAGTAACAAGTAAAGTATAATTAACTATTCAAGGAGTTTAGTAAACATCTTTCCCATCCTAATCCACGTTTCCATCAACATCATTATTAAACCAAACCCAACCTTTCAAGTCCAAGTTATTTTTGAGAAAATCTAACCCTTGACTATAATCCCCGAGCGATGTCCAATACCGCGGACACGGCTATTCGAATAGAATGTACACTCTGCAGAGGTTATGCACTTTACCCACAAGATACAGTCAAACACCACAAAGGCGAGTTCCCGTAACAAAGTCTTTCGGAAACTTCTAACAATACAAGTGAGCCTCCCCGGTTATTGCACACTAACCCTTCCCTTAGCTAAGGCGAAGTTTAGGCCAATCAACCGTTAGATGGGTACCTGGCCTCAGCCCCGGTACGCTCCCCCGTACAACTTACACAAAGGGTGTAGTTGACCTCCTGAGGTCCCACAGGTACGTTGTTAGCAACTTAGTCAACTAGGTCCGTCCCATTACAGACATGTGGTTGCACGCTTGACTCAGTTCAAAGGCTTGCAAGGTGAAGTCCTTAGGGTGACCAGGGCAAGACTACCCGAAGAACAAAACCAACATTCCCAATGCCACAACTGGCCCACCTGATCATTCTTGCCACATGCCCCGGTCGAAAACTATTTATCAAACCCCAGTTGATTACCATGCACCACGTGCCATCAACATCACATGATACCTTTCCAAAACAGGTTCAATATATCATTAAGTCAATATTAACATTTGATTGTCCAGAATCATGTCATGAGCACGTAGCAGGTCTAAGCAGTAGACTACAACGGTCTAAAATCCCATGTTAGCAATTTATTAATGTCCAACTAGTAAACCACAATTAGGGTGACAAGGGGTCATGGCACATACTTAAGTAATCAAGGTGTCATACAGCAAATTGGTGTTTATCTAATCCCCCATATTTAAATAAAGTATTTTCTAATTGAACTAGCATGCAATAGGTTAAATCAAAATAGGTTTCAAAATAGGATCAACATGGTCAAAGCACAACTTGCCTTCAAAAAGTACTTGTTCTTGGTCTTGAGTTGGATCCTGAGTCAATACTTCTCCTTCGAATCCTTCTGGCACTTCAACGTCTACTCGTAAAGCGTGCAAATAGCAATACACGAATAAACAATAGGCAAAAAGTGTCCAAACATCCAAATAAAATCCATAAACAGAGAGAGCATAATTTTACGAATTTTTAGAAACTGGAATCGTCAAATTCGGAGTTAAAATGCAAAAGTTATAATTATTTAAAGTTTAAATAATCAATTAAATAATTTTACAGAGAAAAACTTTAGTCCAAAAATTAAATAAAATTCATATTTAGGTAGATCTCAATTTTATACAAATTTAGAAATTTGAATCACTCAAATCGGAGTTGAAACGCAAAAGTTATAAGCGTTTGAAGTTTGAAACAAAATCTGAAATCATTATTTCGAATTAATAAATCATTTTCTTTTTCGAAAATTAATTATTGCCTCAGCGAGGACACGTGGCAGCCTCTGATTGGTCTACTGACGTCAGCCGGTCCATGGACTTGGTCCACGCTCGGCTTAGGTCTACCGTGAACCCGGTCCACGGCTACATGTGTCGCTGACAGGTGGGTCCACTCGGGTGACGTCATTGCTGACGTCAGCGGGGCTCAGCCCACAGTGCTGACAGGTGGGACCCACCGATGACGGCATGGGTGACGTCACGGTGCTGTCGCTGACACGCGGTTCGGCTCCCTGGACACGTGGCACGATCGTGTCCGTTGAGTTGAAAATCAACGGCCGTGATTAGATCCAGGGTTAACACGTTGAAAACTACTCGGTGATTGTGGGCCGTTCGATCTAGATCGGACGGTCCAGATCTAACCCTACGCTAACGCTGCTACCGCACGTGATGATCGTGGGCCGTTGGATCTTGATCCAACGGTCCGGATCTGATCTGGCTCCTGGGTTTGGGGAAGAACGTGGGCTCACTGTGTGCGTTCGATCTTGATCGGACGGCTATCTGAGCTCGTGAGGTTGATGGCGACGCGGCGGCGCTGGCATGGCCAGAGACGAAGACGGCAACCTCCCGAACGGCGTTCGGACGCGATTCCGGCGAAGTGAGTTGGCCTCCCGGGTGCTCCTTGGCCTGGGCTTCTCGGATCTGGACTCAACGGTGACAGGAGACGGCGGATGACGACGGAGAGGACGGAAAACCGCGGCGGAGGAGTGCTACAACTCCGGCGAGCGATTGCGGGCGTGTCAGGGCACTGCGGCGGCGACGGCTAGGGCAACGGCTGCGCAAGGTCAAGGTGGTCCTCGGGGTGTGACCCGGGCATTAAATAGCCTCGGCTTCCGCGTGGAATCCGGAAACCTAGAACCACACGGCGGCGGGCGCGCGGCGGCGAGTCCGGCTCGGATCCGGCGGGGACGACGACGGCCGACCGCCCACGTGGCGCGATCAACGGCCACGATCGCACGATCGAAACCGGATTCGGTCGATTCACGACTCGAACCGTGACAGACGATCTTGACCGTTGGATCCCGATCCAACGGTCGGGATCGATTAGGGTTAGGAGCAGGTTTGGTCGAGTCAACTGGCTCGGGTTGGACTCGAGTCCGACTCGGGTTCCGATTCGGTCAGATGAACAGTACTCGACCCGATTGATTTTCCAGCGATTTAATATTTAAAATAATTTCCAGTAATTCATTTAATTCATTAAAAATAGTAAAATACTCAGAAAAAGTCCAGAAAAATTCTGGAAAATATTTTGGGTCATTTTGGACTCAAATAAAATATTTCCAACAAAATTTTATTTGCAAAGTTTAATTCTTTAATTATTTCAAAATGAAATAAATTCAAATAAATTCCAAATAAATCCAAATAAATTCCAGAAAATTCCAAAAATTCACCAAAGTGCCAAATCACACATGAATTTAAGAAAAGCAAAATTTTGGGGTGTTACACTCTTCTATTTGACTCCAGTCAACTACCCGATCTACGACAGAAAGGGTAAGCACTCTTCTCCCACAGGGGTTAATAGTTCTTCGGTGATGGCTGTGACACTAAGGAATGTCGAGACCTTATAAAATGTGAATGTTGAGGTCAAAAACATTATGGAATGTGGATTTGGAGGTTGAAACCATACGGTTTGAGGTTTAATCGCGTTTCCGGGCTGATTTCTGGAGTTTGGGCCTCTCCGGTGTAGTTTAGGCCTAAGGGGATGAGTCGTAGGCCTTGGTGGGAGGGAGTTTGTGCCCATGAGGGAGGGAGGGACCAGGGTGGGCTGCCTTGTGCGCCCCCCTAGCCTTAGGGTTTCCCCTCCCTTCCACTTCCTAGCCGCCACACCCATGCGCCTCTCCTCTCCCCATTGCGCCACCACCCCCTGCAACACCTCTCCACCTCCCTTGCTGCCCCTAGGGGAGTTCTCCACCTCACCAACCCGAAGATCCATCCATTGGAGCGCTCCGCGACGAGGAGATCTGGTGGATTTGGAGCGAGGAAGGAGATCGCGCGAACTGGGAGGAGATCCGTTGGGTTTTCATTCGTCGGGCGAAGGTATGGCCATGGGGATCCTTGGGGTTGGTCTAGGTTCTATTCCAAGGGTTAATATCATGTTTTTAGATCAATTGGTGGTGTTGTAATTGGGTAGATTAGATGAAATCTAGAGTATGCCACGTTCTCTGTTTCGGGCAGCATGAGCAGTCGACCTAGGGTTTGGGTTTTCGCCAATTTAGAATCGGAATTTTGTCAGCCGCCCGTGGTTGAGGTTGTAGTTTGCTAGAATGGTTGAGATTGAAATTGAATATATGATATGTTCACATGCCATGCTTTAATGATTGCCATTGATATGATGAATATCTCTACTATTCTAAAGCAACACTTGGTGGTAGTGGTCCGTTCTTCCCACGTCATTAATTGCTGCTTAATTGCCCTACGCAAGAAACGAAGCGTTGCTTTAAGTAGCCAGCTTTCGCAAGAAACGAAGCGTTAAACATAGATGTTTGATTTTGTGAAATAATTTTTTTTATTTTTTAATCTTTATTTTTCGTTATCAATTTTGTTTTTCGTAGCAATGCACGGGCATGTAACTAGTGCTTATTATGTTATGATGCCATGTGTTAATGTACAGGTTATTTATGATGTTGGCATATTTGCATACATGGCATGATACATGGCCCGGGCGGTGAGAAAGTCATAACTAGTCCGGGAAAGGTCGGTGAGAAAGTTATGACTATTCCGGAGAGCCAATGAGTAAGTCCTATATCGTGATTCCATCCACCACGGTGTATGGAAGCGAGGAGTAGGCACCCTCCATCTCCAGGATGGAAGGGGGGAGAGGGTGCACACCGACGGGTGTGTACTCAACCATACCTGTATGATTTTCGAGGAGATATGTGCATTGCATTGCATTGCATTATATGAGGATGTTATATGATGATGATATATGATGATGTCAATGATATGCTTACGCTATGAATCTGAGATGTGTATGATGTTGTATGTGAAAAGTGGTGATGAAGGTATTAGAATGTATTTTCTTGTCCCATTGCAATATACTTGCTGAGTGATGAATTCACGCTTGTGTTTATGTTGTTTTTCTTAGGTACCATGAAACCGGCATGCGGGAAAGGGAGCTAGTCACACGTCATCACTTAGCATCACACATATAAACAATGACATGTTCCTTCCTTTAAATTGTGATGGTTAATTTGTGTGCTTGGTTTCTTCATTTACTTCGTTTGGCTCATGAGATGGTTGGAATCTTTATTCTAATCTTATACTGCTACTAGAACCTTTATTATTGATGATTTAGATGTCATTTTTTATACTATATCCTGTGATCATATTGTTGTTGCTTCAATTCATGGAAAAACAAAGGAGATGCTGCCGAAATTTTTGGTTATAGCATTTACTCTTTTGCTGTAATTTATCTTAATTTATGGTATTTAGATGTTGTTTAGCCTATGTTTGGTAACATTCGGGCATATTAAATGCCGGGGTGTTACAATGGCTCTAACCGGCCACACCGTCAAACCACACCCCTACTATGAACAAAAAGAGGTGACCAAAACCTATCAAGGCTTAAATACAACATTTAAGTGTAAAGCAACGATACCCATACCCTTTCCTACTATGCATCCATGTGTGTCAAATTTTAAATTAGTTATTCCACTTATACAAGTTTTAATGTTGCTATCCTATGACAAAGTTTTAAGTATAATCTAACCCATATTTCTAGGTTATCCCACATCATATTTTAGTTGAAGCTAAGGTATGACACTAAAATACATGTTCTAAGGACCTAATGCCCGCTATGATAGCAACTGTAACATCCCGACATCTATGATGCCTTGGATGTCACCAAATTTAGACGAAACAGCAATTAAATACCACAATTAAAAATAAATTACAAAAAGGGTGCAAATGCTAAAACCAAAAATTTCGGCAGCATCCCCTTTGTTTTTCCATGATTTGAAGCAACAACAATATTATGGCAAGATATATCATAATAAAAGACATCTAAAACAACAATAGCAGATGACATAGCAACATCTTAAGTCTAAAATAATGAATCCAACCACTCCATAAACTATAACAAAGTAAATGATAAAATCAAACACACAGTCAAGCCATTTTCCAAGTTTCATCGCAACAATCTTATTATCATAACTCCAATTGATAAAATTGTCTAAATGTGTGGAGCTACTTGAAGAAGTGTAGCTAAACCCCTTTTCCCGCATGTTAGTTTCATGGTACCTAAAACATCATAAAACACAAGCGTGAGTTCATCACTCAGCATGTATATTGCAATGGAACAAAGAGAACAATTTTCAATGATAACATCACTTCATCTCATACTTAACATCATATTCATGGCATAATCTCATATTCAACATCATAACCATGTCATAGTCTCATTGTACACATCTCATTAACATCAACAGATATGCAATGCAATGCACATGTCTCCTCGAAGCACATACTGGTATTGCCGAGTGGTTTGGCAGTGAGAACACCTACCATTCGCGACACAGCACCCGTTGATTCGACTCCC
This sequence comes from Rhipidocladum racemiflorum, assembly GCA_036346355.1. NCBI lineage: Eukaryota > Viridiplantae > Streptophyta > Magnoliopsida > Poales > Poaceae > Rhipidocladum > Rhipidocladum racemiflorum. The sequence continues at coordinate 9,763,928 of CM070592.1, read as the reverse complement.
TGGCGGGACCGGGTCTTCAGTCCCCTACTCAGTGCTTTTGAGCACAAGAGAGGGGGAGCCCCCGATCCGCGCGGAAGTTGCGATGATGGCTCCCCGAAGACCTCGCCATGCTGGAACGCGGCCTCCTCAGAGAGGGAAAGATTCCCGAGGCTGTTGGCGATAAAGACCAGGCTTCCGAAGCGGAAAATCTGACCTTAGGAGAAAACAGTGGAGACTTCGCTTGTTGCAGCCATCAAGCTCAACGGAGATCTTGACACGGACCCCTACCTGGCACGCCAACTGTCGACGATCGGTTCCGCCGGCAATGAGATTTGTGATTCTAGGGGATTCGTGCGAGATCAGAGCAAGATGGTAACACCAGATGCGAGGGCGATCTTTTTTAGACAGGTTTGGGCTCTCGCGGAGGAGATAATACCCTAGTCCTATGTTCTTGGATATATGGACGTGGTCTCCTTTTCCTCTTTTTTCTCCTTCCTCCCCTTTCTGGGTTGCCCCTCCCCCCTTATATACTGGGGGAGGGAATATTACACGGGGGTGCCACCTGGCATTGCATCAGGTTGGCCTATGAGTGTCTAATTTGTCCTTACTCGTCCGGCTCTGCTACCACCGAAGGATCTGCTCTCCACTTTCCCGACCCACGCCTGTCGATTCGCCAGGGTTAGTTGGTCTCGGGCTATGGGCGTCAGACCGTGCGCCCTAATTTATGCAGAGGTGTCCTGTCGCGGAGTGGAGTCTGGTCAGGTAGGTGGCGTGCTGTGGGCCTTGGAGAAAAATTGGCCGGCGGCCTTATCCACTTCAATTCGTGGTAACATTGTGGCCCGGTATTCTTTAGCAGGCCGGCCGTGGGCTCCTTCAAAGGACCCCGACCTCAGCTATTGCATAGCAGCCCCCAAGTGCTTTAGGATCGGAGTACCTTGTCCTGCTACTTAAGAGATCCTTGAGGGTAAGAAGATCATAAAGGACTTGTTAGCACCAAGAACTACCGTCGGAGTTTGGTAGTTGAGTGGTACCCACGCCCGATTACGGTATGCAGCAATCGGCTTAGAACTCAACTTACCCTCATGGGGCGTACCCGAAATTGGTTGGCTTAAGGCTGGGTGGCTTGTAGCCGAGTGGTACCCGCGCCCGATTACGGTACGCGGTAATCGGCTTATAGCTCAATTGACCCTCATGGGGCGTACCTGAAATTGGTTGGCTCAAGGCCGGGTAGCTTGTAGCCGAGTGGTACCCGCGCCCGATTACGGTACGCGGCAATTGGCTTAGAGCTCAATTGACCCTCATGGGGCGTACCTGAAATTGGTTGGCTCAAGGCCGGGTGGCTTGTAGCTGAGTGGTACCCGCGCCCAATTACGGTACGCGGCAATCGGCTTAGAGCTCAATTGACCCTCATGGGGCGTACCTAAAATTGGTTGGCTCAAGGCCGGGTGGCTTGTAGCCGAGTGGTACCCGCGCCCGATTACGGTACGCGGCAACTGGCTCGTAGAACTCAATTGACCCTCATGGGGCGTACCGTAGTTGGTTGGTTCGTGGCCGAGTGGTACCCGCGCCCGTTTACGGTGTGCGGCAACTGGCTGGCAGAGCTCAATTGACCCTCATGGGGCATACCGTAGTTGGTTGGCTCGTGGCCTTTTTGGTTAAATTCTCCTGCGGTACCCAATCACGCCGTGCGGCGGTGACCAGCTTTTGACCCCAAATTATGGGGTGTATCGCTAAAGGATGTTCGGAGAGTGCCTAGTCCCAATCTTCCGTGGCGAGCAGCGTTCAGGCCCATCATGGGGCGCACTCTATCCAAAACCTTGAGCCAGACTTGACATCTGGTCGCGGCTTGCGCGACACAGCGAACGGCCCAACATGGGGCATGCCCTAGATCTGGCTCAGAATAAAGTACGGGAGTTCTTGCCTTTTTTCCCGCCGTAAGGCGAAAGTTGAGACTCACTTCCTATAAGCGAGGGAACTCTTGTTGAGGGAAAGACATCTTTGCCCCTTTATCCCCACAGTCGTGAAATCCCCAAAACTTCTCGGGCGACCGTAGTAGCTTAGGGTTTCCGGTTTCGCGCCCAGAACTTCTCTCCAGAGTCCCTACTTCGTCGGGATGTCCTCTTCTTCGTCGCCGGAAGCGAGCGCCGACCTGGCGGCCGCAGGGTGGGAGGCCTCCGTGTCGACGAGGGCTCACCTGGAGGAGATGGTCGCCGGCAGCATTCTTCCTCCTCTGGAATTGATTTTCGCCCGGCCGGCGGCAGGTGAACCCTACCCTACTCCTCGAGCCAACAAAATTGTGGTCTTCGAGTCCTTCTTCTGGCGGGGGTTTAGTGTTCCGGGGAGCGCTTTCTTTCGGGGGCTTCTTCATTTTTACGGGATTGAACTGATTAACCTGAACCCCAACTCCATTCTTCAAATCGCCATATTTGTTCAACTCTGTGAGGCGTATCTTGGGATCCGTCCTCACTTCAATCTATTTCGCTCCCTCTTCCTGCTCAAACCCCATCCGAATCGAAATTCTCCCAGTGCCATTGGGGGAGCTGGGTTTTAATCGCGAGAGGGCCTGAAGAGGCATTACTTATCTATCCCCTTCAAAACCTCCCTCAAAGTTTGGAAGCGGGAATGGTTTTATTGCGCCAACGCAGACCCTTCCCTCGCTCCCTTTACCGGCCGCGGCCCTGTAGTCCTCCAGTGCTGGAGCGATCCCCCGCAGGCGCCCAGTTTGGACCAAGTTGCTGAACTTCTGGCTCTGATCGATGATCTGAAAAACCGCGGCTTGACCAGCATTGGTGTCGCCGTCAGCTTTGCTAAGCGGCGGGTACAGCCCTTGAAGGAACGAATCCATTTGGCTTTCCGGTATGGCGGGACTCAAGATCCCACCTGGGAGTCGAATGCGCCGCTGCCAAGAAACGGCCTGGGGGCGCGGTTGATAGATTTCTTCACTCCGGGCGCTGAGATAACCAATAGAGGTTGTCCGGGCAAGTTTTCAGCGAAGAAGGCTCCTCCTCGCGTGAGTATTCCTCACCTTCGAGATGTTGCTGAGTTGTTTTTTCCTGATTTGATGCTCTGATGATATGTTATTGTTCAATTCTCAGAAGCATGAAGCTTTCGTTTCTGATGCTCCGGTCGTCGGCGTCTCTCGGCTGAGGAATGTTCCGAGCAAGCGCCCGGTGGATTCTTCGACTGAGGGGCTGGAGTCTTCTAAGAGTGAAAGGATGTTAGTGGGAGAGGTTCCTGTCCCTTCCTTGACTGTGCCATCCACTGCTGTTAGCCCTGAGGAGAAGATTCAGGAGCTCCATGTTCAGAGCCAGCGTCTGCCCCGGATGTTGACGTGAACTTGGGCTCTTCTCCGGGTGGCGCTGGGGTCCGTAGGAAGCCAGGGATGAAATTCAAGAAGTCCAAAAGGTTTATTAACCCTTGACTCTTTCTCTTGTCTCTTTGAATGCGTACCAACATACTGGCCGTTTGGTGAGTCAGGGCTCCCTCCACGGACGTCCAGTGGAGGCATCTTCTGAGAGGGAGGCTCCAGTGTCAGCTTCTCCCGGGAGGGCTGCTTCCCGCGCTGCCTCACCGGCATAGGAGACGCGTTCCACTGCTGGGCCGTTCGGAGGCCCTGATCGCAAAGACGCTGCAGGTCCGTCAACCCCCGAAGTGGAGGAGATTCATCGAGAACCCCCACCGCTCGATCCTCTCCCGGAGCCACCGACTCGGACAATGTGGTGGGGAGATTCCGACTGGGATGGGATGGAGGAGGATGAAAAAGCGGAGATAGCAGCCCGAATGGAGCTGTATGAGCTCAATGTGAAGTGTAGCCGACTGGTTCGGGTGAGTCCTTCGGTCTCTGTTTACTTCCTCAGTATATCTTTGAAGCGCTGACCCCTTGCTGGTGTTCTGCTGTGATGCCCAGGATATGGGAACCTGCTCCGAAAAGAGGTCTGAATTCTTCCGGAAGGCGTTGCCCAAGCTCAAAGACCACCAAAAGTACGAAGACGAGCTAAAGGAGCTCTGTCAGACGCGATGGAAGGAAGTCCTTGCGCTTGATGCTCAATGCATGGCCCTCCGCGAGGAAAGGGCAGAATTTGAGTGGTCACTGCAAGGTATGAACCTCCGCGGTCCTGGGGCAGGTGCCTTCCTCTTGGGTGGTCAGAAATGAGTCTGACTTTCCATGTTTTCAGAGCGCGATTTGACAATCGCTGAGCTGAGGACACAGCTGGAGGTTTCAAAAAGTTCTAACCTTGAAACTCGGGCTAGCTTGGAGAAGACGCAGCGAGAGCTGGAGGGTAGACTTCTTGATTTGAATTAGTCGTGCTTCTCGCTGGGTGCGCTTTCTGATGACAGCTTGGCTTTGGTGCAGAATGCAAGGAAAAGCTAACCGCTGCCGAACGAAGCCGCACCGAGCTCCGCGTCGCCTGCGAGCTAGTCCTGCACCTTCTGCGTATCGAGGGAGCCGAACCAAGCCAGGGAGACGATGTCGTTCCGCTTCTCTCGGGAGGAGGTGACAGGATCAAGGCTTACGCAATGGAGTCGACGACCATGAGTGTTAATCAGGCGTTGGCAGTGGTCAACTCTCATTATCCGAGAGTTGACCTTGAAGCTATTAAGGAGGGTTTTGCCTGTGACGAAGACAAGGCCAACGCACTCCTTGAAGAGGTTTCTGATACATCACAGGCCTTGTTGGAGAATCTTGAATTCTGAATTTGATATGAATCTTCATGCCGAATGCTGATCCTCCTTGTTTGAAGCGTTGTATTTCTTACTTGAGTATAATTTGTCTGATGTGTTCTCCGCTTAGTGAGCTCACAACTTCTTTCACTCTTTTCCATTTGTCTGAGTTGCAAACACATAGGCCCACGGCCTTTTGGCCTCTGTTACGCATTTCTGGGTGGCCTTCAGCCGACTAGTATGGCCCCCAAGCGCCGGGACCTTGGCTTGTGGCCTTCTCGCCCCAGGCATGCTTTTCCGAGTGGCTGGTGTGCAGCTCTCGAGTGTCGGGACTTTGGCTCGTGGCCTTCTCGCCCCAGGCACGCTTTTTCGAGTGGCTGGTGTGCAGCTCTCGAGCGTCAGGACTTTGGTTCGTGGCCTTCTCGCCCCAGGCACGCTTTTCCGAGTGGCTGGTGTGCAGCTCTCGAGCGTCGGGACTTTGGCTCGTAGTTTCCTTGCTGAATGGTTCAGCCCCCAAGCTTACGTCGTTGCCTCCTGGCTGAGTGGTTCAGCCGCCCTTGCTTACATCGTTGCCTCCCGGTCCCAATACTTCTCGCTTAATTGGGCCAACTGAACAGGAAGGTTAAACCAAGTTGAGCTACACCTGACACGTGTCTGGCGAAATGTCCCTTCATTCTGCTCAATGTGTTGATCTTCTTTGTGCTTTGAAAATATCAGCAGTGTCGCTTCGCCTTCCGTGTTTTTAAATGGTGTCGTCTCGGCTTTCGAGCCATGCATGGCTTATAAATTGGGCGTTACCGCTCTTGAGCGATCGCCCTCTTCTTCGAGTCTTCTTCTCATTCTTTCTCCAAGCTTCCCGCCATGTCTACCATGAGGAGATTGGTCGGCCCTTACGCGGCATTTTTTCGCCAGCGCTGCTTCGGCCTGCTCTATAGCTTAGATGAGGCGGAGTTCTGGGAGGACCATGACTTCGCTGTACTATAGGCGGAGGAGGAGGCTGGGGCTGCCAGAGACGTTGCCGCCGTGGCTGCCTTATTGGAGGTGGCGCCAGGGCTTTCTGAGGTAGCTTAGGTATGGTAGGGCGCGAGCGTCGCGACACCCTAGCCGTGACGGCTCTCATCCGCCTTGTACCACCCCTTTGGGTGGTCGAGGACGAGATCCTTGTGGCTCTGGGCCGTGCGCGCCGCGCCTGACCTCGGCGACCCTGACACCGGCCGTCCAATCCGGCCGCACAGGCGACACCGATGGTAGACACCGCCAGCAGAAGATCAAAGAACACCGATGAGACACCAGCAGAAGAAGATCGGCCAGCAGACACCGAAGAAGACCAGCAGCAGCAGCCACCGCCCGTCCCTTTTTTTTAATGCGAGAAAATGGGGTAAAAAAGAAGATCAGTGATGTAAATAGTTTATTATGGAACAGAACGTAAACTTTTGCCCTGTCTTCGCCATTTTAATTTTTCCGACCTTATGGTTTTGCCTAGTCAACCGTCCTAGTCAGTTGCTCCAGCGCTAGTAGCGAGGTGTTGAGCCTCGAACTCTGGACAGTTAGAAACTCGTGACTAGGTGCCTTCTCGGAAAAATTCTGGCACTGCGAATTGTAGTCCACGAGTGGTTAGCATTTTCTGACTTTGCTTTTCCCGCTTCGCGCACTGGTATAAACTGCCGGATTTATCCGCTCACCGCGGTCTTTATTTCCGTGCGTTTTGTACCGGCGCGACTGGGATTAGGCGCTATACTAGTCGGATAATAACCACTCGGGACTAACATTACACAGTAGGAATTCAGAAAATGAAACAATTCATAATTTTATTGAACACGTGAGAGTCGGGTACATAACTTATGCGCAGAAGCGACGTAGCTGTTCGGCGTTCCAAGTATTCGCCAAAACCGCGCCATCTCCACGACTGAGTCGATAGGCACCTGGTCGAACTGTCTCCTCTACAATGTACGGGCATTACCAAATCGGAGAGAGCTTGTGCTCACTTTTCTGGTTCCTTCTGAGGACCAAATCTCCTTTTGAGAAGGCTCGACTTCGGACATTGCGAGAATGGTAGCGCCGAAGTCCTTGGAGGTACTTAGCCGACTGAATGGCTGTAACATTTCGAGTCTCCTCGAGTTGATCAAGCTCTACCACTCGGCTTTCCTCGGACTCGGCTTCCTTGTAATTCCGAACCCTCAAGGATTCAAATTCTAGCTCGGTTGGCAAAACCGCCTCTGCACCGTAAACTAGGAAAAAGGGAGTTTGCCCAGTTGCTCGGCTAGGAGTGGTTCTGAGTCCCCACAGTACTGACGGTAACTCTTTCACCTATCGGGCAGCATATGGTTTGAGGCGATCGAAAATCCTGGCCTTGAGGCCTTGGAGGACCAAACCATTAGCCCGCTCAACCTGCCCATTGCTCCGTGGGTGACCTACCGAGGCGAAGCAAATCTTGATTCCAACGCATTCGCACCACTCTTGAAATTCTTCGCTCCTGAATTGGGTACCATTATCTGTGATGATCCGATCGGGAACTCCAAATCTGACCACAATATCCTAAAAGAATTCTTTGGCCTTGACAGCAGTAATCGTGGTGACTGGTTTAGCTTCTATCCACTTGGTGAACTTGTCAATGGCTACGAAGAGGTAGGCGAAGCCGCCTTATGCCTTCCTGAGGGGTCCGACTAGATCGAGCCCCCAGACCGCGAAGGGCCAAGAGATGGGGATGGTTTGCAGCTCATGTGCCGGCAAATGAGTCTGCCTCGCATAGAACTGGCAGCCCTCACATGTTCGAACGATCTTTTTTGCATCCGTCACCGCTGTAGGCCAAAAGAAGCCCTGCCGATAGGCTTTCCCGACCAGGGCACTCAATGCAGCGTGATGGCCGCACATTCCCGAGTGGATTTCTTTGAGCAGGTCCTTCCCCACTTGTTGCGAAATGCACCGCCTGAGAATACCAGAGGCGCTCTTTCGAAAGAGCTTCCCCCAAATCAGCACATAGGACTTGGCTTGTCGCGAAATGCGCTCGGCCATGGTGGGAGTTTCAAGAAGTTTGTCCTTCATGAGATAATCTAGATATGGAGCCGTCCAGTCGGGGTTAATGAACAGGACTTCAGCCTTAGGTTCCTTAATTGGCTCTCGTCGTTTTATAACCATTAGCTCGTAAAGATCCTGGACGAAGATTCCACTCGCGACCTCCGCCCGAGTGGCTCCTATCTTAGCCAACTCGTCCGCTGTTTCATTATTGCACCGCATGACATGGACCAGCTCTAGTCCATCAAACTTGCCCTCCAATTCTCGGACCTATTGACAATACGCAGTCATAGTCTGATCGACACGACCAATCCTTCTGTACCTGGCTCACCACCAACTGTGAATTTCCGCGGACCGCCAATCGTCGGATCCCAAGTGATATGGCGAAGCGAAGCCCGTGGATGAGTGCCTCGTACTCTGCGGCGTTGTTCGAGGTTGGAAACTGAATCCGAAGGACGTACTTGAGTCGATCGCCTTTCGGCGAGATGAGGAGGATTCCAGCCCCAGCCCCGCCGAGCATGAGAGATCCGTCGAAATGCATGGTCCAATACTCCAGCTCTTTTTCGACATGGGGGACCTGGAACTCAGTCCACTCGGCCGTGAAGTCGGCTAAGGCCTGGGACTTGATTGCGGTGCGTGGCTTGAACGAGATATCGAAGGCTCCAAGCTCGGCCGCCCATTTCGAGATTCTCCCAGCAGCTTCCCTATTATGGAGGACCTCTCCCACCGGGAAAGAAGTCACTACTGAAATCGTGTGTCCTTGGAAATAATGCTTCAACTTCCGCGACGAGATCAACACTGCGTACAGTAGCTTCTGAACTTGGGGATATCGCACCTTAGATTCGCCTAGTACTTCGCTGACAAAGTAGACCGAGCGCTGTACGCCGTAACGGTGCCCTGACTCCTCCCGCTCCACAACTATTGCAGCACTAACTACAAGAGTTGTTGCTGCTATGTAAAGCAGGAGAAGTTCTCTAGGCACCGGCGAGACTAGGATAGGTGGGGTGGAGAGGAACACCTTGAGTTCTTCGAAGGCTTGTTGTGCCTCTGCTGTCCACTCAAAGTGGTCCTACTTCTTGAGGAGCTTAAAGAAAGGCATCCCCCGAACCCCCAGCCGGGAGATGAACCTGCCAAGCGTGACCATGCAACCAGCAAGCTTTTGAACATCTTTCTGGCTGGTAGGTGGCTCCATCCTCCTGATGGCTTCGACCTTCTCCGGATTTGGCTCGATCCCGCGATGAGAGACAATGAATCCGAGTAGTTTCCCGGAAGAAACTCCGAAAACACACTTCTCAGGGTTCAACCTCATCTGGAACGCCCTTAGACTTTCGAACGTCTCGGCCAGATTAGAGGTGAGACTGTCCTTCGCTTGCGTTTTAACCACTAAATCATCTACATATGCCTCCACGTTGCGTCCGAGCTGATGGTGAAAACACCGCTGTATCGCGCGCAGATAAGTTGCGCCAGCGTTTTTCAGCCCGAACGGCATCGTGACATAGCAATATGCCCCAAATAGAGTGATGAACGGAGTTTTCTCGCAATCCTCCTCTCGAAGCTGGATTTGGTGATAGCCTGAGTAGGCGTCTAGAAAACTGAGGAGTTGACATCCAGCAGTGGAGTCCACCACTTGATCGATGCGTGGTAAACCAAAGGGATCTTTTGGGCATACCTTGTTGATGTCGGTATAATCAACACACATACGCCAACTTTTATTCTTCTTTTGAACGAGTACAGGGTTTGCCAACCAGTCGGGATGAAACACTTCTTTGATAAAACCTGCGGCTAACAGCTTTGTGATCTCCTCCTTGATGGCTTCCCGACAGTCTTGAGCGAACCATCGCAACCTTTGTTTGATCGAACTGGCCGCTTCATTTACGTTCAGCGCATGCTCGATCACCTCCCTGGGGACTCCGGGCATGTCCGACGGCTTCTAGGCAAAGACGTCTTTGTTTGCCCGTGGAAAGGTGACGAGCGCGTCTTCCTATTTCTCTCCGAGCCCTGTCCCGATCAAGGCCGTTCGAGCCGAATCGGACGGGTCGAGGATAATTTTCTTGGTACCTTCTTTGGGACCAATTCCGGAGTTCAGCGCCTTGCGGGTAGGGACGCTTCCTTCCGGCTTGTTGGAATCCGCCTCTTGCCGAATCCTCTCCCGACCCGCTTGCGCCTCCAGTGACTCGGCCATCTCGCAGCTCTCCGTGTCGCAAGAAAAAGACTGCTTGATATCACCGCGTAAAGCGATAATACCACTCGGCCCTGGCATTTTCAGTGTTAGGTACGCAAGTGGGGCACTGCCATGAACTTGGCTAGCGCTGGTCTCCCCAAGATGGCATGGTACGCTGTCGCGAAATCAGCCACCTCGAAGCTAAGGTTCTCTGTCCGGTAGTTATCTCTTGCGCCGAATGTGACTGGTAGAGTGATTTGTCCGAGTGGTGTCGCCGACGTTTCGGGTATCACGCCGTGAAAAGGCGACGACCCACGTTTAAGCTCCGACCGTGGAATTCCCATGTCGTCGAGAGTTTTCACAAAGAGGACATTGAGCCCACTTCCACCATCAATCAACACTCTCTTGAGCTTGATGCCGCGGACAACTGGTGCCAAGACAAGCGGATATCTACCGGGGAAGGGAACTCGATCCGGGTGATCCGAGCGGTCGTAAGTTATCGCGACCTCGGACCACCGTACATACTGGGGGGTCTCCGGCGCTATTGCGTTGATGTCTCGGGCGGTAAGCTTTTGCTTCCGCTTGGACTCGTACGCAGCCGAACCCCCGAATATGTAATTGAGCTCAAGATTGGCTTCCTGGTAGTCTTCCTCAGCTTCAGGGGGAAGCTGCTTGGCAGCGGGTCCACTCGGACCTTGTTCGGCCTCTTTCTGGCTCTCCCGGGCGAATCTCTTCAAAGTGAAGCAGTCCTTGGCGGCATGCCTTCCCTTCGGATGGAAGGGGATAAGTGAGTTCATCACCTTGTCGTACTCGTCCTCCTTGAGTGCGTGAGGACGGGTAGGTTCGGCGACCGCCACCAACTCTTCACCTTTGCGCTTCTTCTCCTTCCGCCTAGAGGGCTCGGCCTGATCCTTCTTCTCGTCGTGCCGCCCCGCCAAGGCCTCGGAGGCGGAAGCTGTAGGATCGAAGAATACGAATATAGCAATCAGAGGGGGGGGTGAATGATTGTGCGGAAGCTAAAACCAAATTCTTAATCTATTAAAAGTTCACCCCAAAACAGAACCAAATAATTGCTTCATTTTCGACAAAAACAGAAAGACAAAGGTTTAGTAAAACGCGAATTCCCGGAGATCCAACCGTAGGATCGATCTGAAATTTGGACACAAGAAACTAGATTCCAGTACGAAATGAACCCAAAAAGAATCAGCTCGATCGGACTTACGGATCAAAAGTTATAAGCTTTGCAAGCTTGCTGTTTCAGAACTTGACGAGAATCAATCTAATCAAAACTTCAAGATTAAACAAGATCTTCAAAAGATTAATCAACTAGACTTTGAGAAACTCTAAATCAATACCCTAGAACGGTTTTTGATGGATCAAATGAAGATGAAACTCAACGATCAAAAACCAATCTAGATTTAGAACAAGCATGCAAACAAGAACCAAAACAGAAAACAACAGAGCGGCGTGGTTCTTGTAGCATAAAAATCTTGGAAGAATTGATCTTTATTTCTTGTCTAAAATACTCTCATCAAAAGAGTACAAACCCTAAAACCAAGCTCAAGGCTTGATGCGCTTAGCTCTACTTGGTGCCTTTCAACAGAGACCCCCACCTATTTAAAGCACCAACCCACAAGGAGTTACGAATACGATTCCTATTCCCTAGAAGGAATCCGTATCCAACACAACTCTACTTGGCCCAACCTGGCCGAGTACAACTCTTACGCCAGCGTATGGTAACCCTTCCATACTCACGTGACTAACACTTTGCACGCGTATGGCCACCTGCCATACTCACGTGACTAACACTTTGCACGCGAATGACCTCCTGCCATTCTCACGTGACTAACCATTCTTCATGTGCACCATTCTCTTAGCCCGAACGTCCCGCATGACATCCTTGACCACCAAGACCTCGGTTCCTCCTGAACCTAGTCCCGAACCTCAGTTCCTCCATGAACCTAGTTCCGGTCCCGTCATCGACCACATTCGTCTTGAGCAATACTGCACATGAACAAACCACAAAACAAATCCGAGCACAAGTCCACGACTTGACTCAATGTCAATCCATGCAACTACTCACATGAGCATTGCATAAAGTCCACTTCAAAACACACATCATGAAATCATCACAAATTTCATAATCTCAAGGTCAAACTATTTCAATTCTTGCAAAACATCCAAAGCGAGCAAAACACGTTCACAACGGACAAGAAATAAAAACCTAGAAAAAGTCCATTCACGACGGACAAGAAATCTCTGTCCGGCGTACATGTGAAACTCTCGCCCAAGAAGAAAACATTCCGGTGAAAACACGTTCACAACGGACCCAAAAACTTTGTCCGTTGTACATGCGAAATCAATCCTCAAAAAGCCGTTCACGACAGACCCAAAAACTTTGTCCGTCGTACATGCGAAACTTACTGGATTCTTGGAAAATAGGGTTTGGCTCATGCGCTCAAAAACATGTTCACGACGGACACAAAAACTTTGTCCGTTGTACATAAGAGAAAGAGGTTGTCAAAAAGCATGTTTACAAAGGACCAAGAAAGTTTGTCCGTCGTAGATGGGAAACTTACTGTTTTCTTTAGGATTGGTCCGGCGCCAAGGCAAAACTTACTGTTTCTTGTCAATTGTCAAAACACATGAACAAACACATTTTGCAAATTCAAATCTAAGTTAATTTTTCAGTTCAAAGCCAATTTTTCAGCACATGATTTCACAATCTCCCCCTTGATGAAAACATTGGCAACACCACTTAGAATTGAACATTTGGCATTCACTTTACAAAAGATTTTGAAATCCAAAGGATCAAGGACCAAAAAGAGAAAACATAGAATTCCCCTTTTGACCAAAATGCAAAACAAAATCTCCCCCTGAGAAGGAAAATGTGTGTGAATGTGCAATGTGCCCAAAAATTTCAAAATTCTCCAAACTTCTCCCAAAATTCTCAAATTAAAACAACTTCCCCTTTTTCTTCTCCCCCTTTTTCCTTAAACTTTTCAATGATTCCCAAATTTCTCCCCCTTTGACAATGGATTCATCAAGAGTATAAAAGAGAGAATTTGTTCAAAATTTTTCTTGTAGCAATGATTTCACAATGAGAAACAAGGGAGTGCCAAGATAGGAAAAGATGAGCTCATTCGATCATATAACCTTATATAACACATAACATGCAAAATACATGATCTTGATGTGATTTTAACACGTTATGGTATGACATGCATCTCAACCTCAATTCAGTCAACTATAGCCAAGTACTAAGCAAAACCTTTAGTAGAAAAAGGCTCAAAGTTGAAGCAACTAACAAATCAGGGCGAGCAAGTAGTTTCAACTCCAATCTAGTAGACCAATTTAATCTTTAAACAGTAAACGGCATGTGGCATGCTTGAAGCATACTTCTTTTATTTCTTTGGGGTGGCATGCTTCAAGCATACATCTTGTCTTTTGAGGGAATGGCATGCTTGAAGCATATAACTTGAGGTTTTTGCTTTTAACAACCCTTTTTTTTTAACTGATTCCCTTTTCCTTTATTTTTTGATTGTAAACATGCAAGGAGATTAAAAGGTCTTTTGAAAGAGTAAAGCTGAAAACACACTTGCTTCATAGCCCAAATTTATCAAGAAGATTTAATAACAAGCCTAGAAGAGTAAGATATCACAGAGTATTTAGCTATAGGCAATCAGTCCAGGGAATTCCACAATGTCATTTTTAGTTCAAGTGAGACAATTAGATTATCATATATTAGCTCAATTACATAACATATAAAGAAATATGATAAAGTGAGCTCATCAAGTGAAAGAACTTGGCAAGGAAACTCCCCCTCAAAACAAACCCATTGGATGAACAATCCCAAGTTCTCCCCGAATAAAAGTAAAACGAGAAGAGGACAAAGGTTTTGTGAAAATGTCTGCCAATTGATGTTCAGTATCCACATGATGAAGTACAATGTTGCCTTTTTCAACATGATCTCTAAGAAAGTGAAATCTGATGTCAATGTGTTTTGTTCTTGAATGTTGCACAGGGTTCTTAGCAATGCAAATTGCACTAGTGTTATCACACAGAAGAGGAACACTATCCAAAATAACCCCATAATCTTTAAGTGTAGCTACTATCCAAAGAATTTGAGAACAACAACTAGCAGCAGCCACATATTCAGATTCAGCAGTTGATTGTGCAACAGAAGATTGCTTTCTAGATGACCATGCAATGAGAGAATTTCCCAAGAAGTGACATGAACCAGAAGTACTTTTCCTATCAATTCTACATCCTCCAAAATCAGCATCAGAAAAAGATCTCAAACTAATGCATGAGGAAGCAGAAAGCCAAATGCCAAAATCTTGAGTTCCATGAAGATACCTGAAAATCCTTTTGATAGCTTGTCGATGTGAAGCACGTGGGGAAGCTTGAAAACGAGCACACAAGCATACAGCAAATTGTATATCCGGCCTTGATGCAGTGAGGTACAAAAGTGAACCTATCATACTTCTATATTCCTTTTGATCAACCGGCTCACCATCTTCATTCGGATCAAGTGTGCAATTGCTTTCCATAGGTGTCATGATCGGCTTGCTGTTTTCCATTCCAAAGTGATGTAGCAAGTCTTTCGTGTATTTGCTTTGATGTACAAAAGTACCATCCTTCGTTTGCTTGATTTGAAATCCCAAAAAGTATGTCAACTCACCCATCATACTCATCTCAAACTCCTTCCTCATTGTTTCTGAAAACTCAGACACTAAAACATGAGATGAACCACCAAAGATAATATCATCAACATAAATCTGAACGAATAGTTGATCATTGCCTTGCTTGAGTAAAAAGAGAGTTTTGTCAACCTTTCCCATTAAAAAGCCTTTTTCAAGTAAAAAGGTTTTTAGCCTATCACACCATGCTCTAGGGGCTTGTTTCAAACCATACAAAGCTTTTGATAGTTTGAACACATGATTTGGAAACTTTGGATTTTCAAAACCAGGTGGTTGCTTGACATAAACCTCCTCATTTATGTAGCCATTAAGAAAAGCACTTTTCACATCCATTTGATACAATTTGAAACCTTTGGATGCAGCAAAAGCTAAAAGGATTCTAATGGCTTCAATTCTAGCAACAGGAGCAAAGGTTTCATCAAAATCTAAGCCTTCAATTTGAGTGTAACCTTGAGCAACCAATCTAGCCTTGTTTCTAACAACAACACCATCCTCACTTTGTTTATTTTTGAAAACCCATCTAGTTCCAATAACATTAAAATCTGGAGGAGGTGAGACAAGTTTCCAAACTTTATTTCGTTCAAAATTCTCTATTTCTTCATGCATGGCATTGATCCAAGATTCGTCAGATAATGCATGAGATATATCTTTGGGTTCAAAAGAGGCAACTAAAGCAGAATGAGCATGAGTGTCAGAATGAATAAACCTGGATCGAGTGATTCTCTCATTTAGGTCTCCAATAATTTGTTCAGATGGATGCATTTTTTGAATGTACAAGGGAGCATTGGCTTTTGAGACTTCTCCTTCTTCATTTTCAGCATGTACAGATGATGTTGTAGCTTGAGGATGGTTAGCTGTAGGTGATGTAGTAGTAGGTGCCAAAGGTGCTACATCTTGTTGTGCATTAGGAAGAGTCAAGACCTCATCTTCAACATCATCATCATCTTCAAAGATTTTCTCCCCCTGAATGTATGCGCCTGTACCTGCATCACTTGGACTAGTGCCTGGACTAGCCTCATCAAAAGTAACTTCACAAGTTTCCACAATTTTGTTAGTCTCCAAAACAAGCACACGAAAGCCACGAGTATGAGCAGGATATCCAAGAAAAATGCCATCAGTTGATCTAGCTTCAAATTTATCAAGATTTCAAGACAAAACATTTGCATCCAAAAACTCGAAAGTGAGAAACAGAAGGTCTATGTCCAAACCGAAGCTCATATGGAGTCTTACCCAATTTTGATCTCAAAAACACACGGTTTGAAACATAACAAGCAGTTGAAATAGCTTCAGCCCAAAAATTTCTAGGAGAGAGATGTTCATCTAACATGGTTCTAGCCATCTCAACTAACGTTCTGTTTTTCTTTCGACTACACCATTTTGTTGAGGCACTCTAGGAGATGAAAATTGATGATCAATTCCTTTTTCAGCACAAAAGAGATCAAAGGAAGCATTTTTGAATTCAGTTCCATTATCACTTCTAATAACTTTGAGAGCTCCTGGATGGTCAACAGAAAGCCTAAGAACAAGACTTCTAAAATGACTAAAAGCCTCATCCTTAGATGCCATAAAATACACCCAAGAGTATCTAGAAAAATCATCAACAATCACAAGCACATACCGTTTGCCTCCAAAGGATTGAACTCGAGATGGTCCAATCAGATCAAGATGTAGAAGCTGTCCTGGAGCGTTTGTCATCATCATGGTAAGAGGTGGATGTGAACCTGCAATCATCTTACCATGTCTACAAGAAGAACATACTAGATTGCTATCACCCTTAAGCTTAAGCAGGCCACGTATAAGATCTAAACCACTTACACGAGTAAGATGATCAAAACCAACATGACCAAGTCTACGATGCCAAAAGAATAAATCTTTAGAAACATTGGCAATTAGACACCTATGCTTAGAAGAAGGTGATGCATCAAAATCAGCTTTAAAGATTCTTCCAAAACGAGAAATTTTGAACACAAGATCACCTGAAGCATCTAGCACTTTGCATTCATTTTTCTTAAAGCTTATCTCAAGATCTTCATCAAGCATTTGAGAGACAGAAAGCAAGTTATATTTCAAATTTTCAACAAGTGCTACATCTTTGAACATAAACTTGTCACTTACCTTTATTGTACCTTTTGCCACAACAGAAGAGGAAGAAGCATCTCCAAAAGTAACACTTTCAGCACGAGATGCACGAGTGAGGGAGGAGAACCAATTCTTATCACCGGACATGTGACGTGAGCATCCGGAATCCACTAGCCATATGTTCTCCTTCCTCGCGTGAGAAGCCTACATAGCAAAACATGTCGAGGTCTCGATCGGGTTAGGAATGAGATTTTTGGGAATCGATCTTGAGACACACGACGCACAACAAGATGGGTACAACACGATAATTTTTATGTACAAAATCAGATTTGCCTTTTCCCATGTTTCTAGGAGCAGAAGGTGTTTTCATCACTCTAGCCGCATAAAAATGTGCTTTGCTGAAATTTGACCTAGCCTTAGTTCTTTCCTTCTTTTTCTTTGTTTGGCTAGTCTAAAGCAAAAATCTACTAAGTGTCCATCTCTACCACAATGAGTGCAAGTGTACTTGACATGATGTTTAGCTTTAACAGTAAAAGCACATTTTGCATTCATCATAGTAGAAGATAAAAAACCAGCAGATTGAAAAGCAATTTTCTTAGGCTCATTAGATAACTCAATTTTGCAAGGAGCCTGAACAACAGTGCGAGGTTTAGTTTCATATGTGGCATAAGGATCAAAACCTAAACCTCTCTTGTTTGTGCTAACCTTAGATTGATCCAAAATCATGTTCAACTTCTTCTTGCCATTAGTGAAATGTTCCAAAGAATTTTGCAAGTAATCAACTTTCTTAGCAAGAGTTAAACAATTATTGCAGGGAACATCTACTTTTCCCTTTTGCTTGCGACAAGTTGAGCATGAGAGAATTTCATGTGAAAGCAAATTATCAGTTAATTGAGAAACCCTAGCATTTGCATCTTTCAATTTTAATTCAAGAGTTGAGCATTTAGAACAAGAAGTTGAACTATGCAAATCATCAGTGGAACAGCTAGCATGTACAACATGTTTCTCATTTTTCTCATTTAGATGCAACAAAAGAGCATGTTCTTTCCTAAGCAAGGTGAGCTCATTGTAAATTAAGTCACATGATTTGCAAGTATCATCACTAGGAATCAAAGTCTTAAGTCTAGCAATTTCAGCATTCAATGATTCAATAATGAAATCATGTTTCTTAATTTTCTTATCACGTTTGTCAAGCAATTTTCCAAGACGAGCAACAGCAATAGCTAATTCATCATAAGAGGATCTACCTCATTGAAGTCATTTGTCGTGGTCGCCCTCGTGAAGCTATCCTTGCTGCTTGCCATGAGACATAATCCTATCAAATCATGCTTGCTTGGAGTTGCATCATCTTCGCTGTTCTCCGAGTCCACATCGCTCAAATTGACTTGTTCAAGAGCGGAAAGAACTCAGTGAACCACCTTGCGGTTGATGAAGCTCTTCTTCTTCCTATCATTTGACGAGAACCTTTTCTTCTCATTCCTTCTGTCGTTGTCCTTCTCCTCCTTTGATGTTTTTCCTGCAAGCTTAGGACAATTTGTGCGAATATGGTTGAGGTCACCACACTCATAGCATCTTGGAGGACCACCTCTCTTTCTCATTCTCACATTCTGCAAAGCTTTGTTAAAGCGAGAAGAGAGTAGTGCCAGATCTTCTTCAGGAAACTCTTCAAGTTGCTCATCTGTTAAAGAAGACATGGAAGACAAGGCAAAGCTAGAAGAAGAATTTGCATTTGACATGTTAGGGTTAGAGATCAAAGCAATTGATTTAATGTTACCCTTCCTGGCAAGAACATCCAACTCATGAGTTTTCAACTTAGAGATTCTTGTATAGATGTTACTTTCATCTCCCATACTGACATGTCCAAAGCACTAAGCAATTGTCGAGCATTTTCAGCATCAGTGTAGCTAACTCCAACAGCACGTAGATTGCTAAGGATTTTATTGAAACGTGCAAAGAAGTCATCTACAGATTCACTAGGTTTCATCTCAAAACGCATGTATTCTTTTTTGTAAATATCTTGGCGAACCTCTTTGTGATGTTAGAACCCTCATGGTAATCACAAAGAGATTTCCATACCTCATATGCGGATCGAAGATGAACCACACGATCAAAGTCGCTGCGTCCTAAGCCTTGGATGATCAAGTTGCGCGCCTTGCTATTTGCTTCAACATGTGTGCGATTGGTGTCGTTGACGTTGTCGTTTGCAGGGACTTCATATGGCTTGTAGACCTTCTCCCAAATTGTGAAGCCCTGTGCTTGGATGAACGCCTCCATCTTGGCCTTCCAAAACTGAAAATCAACACCATCGAACACACATGGTTTTGTCGAATAACGATCCATTGATCTAATCACCGGTTAAGATAGATTAGAGAAACCTTGCTCTGATACCACTTGTAGGATCGAAGAATACGAATATAGCAATCGGAGGGGTGAATGATTGTGCGGAAGCTAAAACCAAATTCTTAATCTATTAAAGTTCACCCCAAAACAGAACCAAATAATTGCTTCGTTTTCGACAAAAGCAGAAAGACAGAGGTTTAGTAAAACGCGAATTCGGAGATCCAACCGTAGGATCGATCTGAAATTTGGACACAAGAAACTAGATTGCAGTCTGAACCGAACCTAAAAGAATCAGCTCGATCGGACTTACGGATCAAAAGTTATAAGCTTCAAGCTTGCTGTTTCAGAACTTGACGAGAATCAATCTAATCAAAACTTCAAGATTAAACAAGATCTTCAAAAGATTAATCAACTAGACTTTGAGAAACTCTAAATCAATACCCTAGAACGGTTTTTGATGGATCAAATCAAGATGAAACTCAACGATCAAAACCAATCTAGATTTAGAATAAGCATGCAAACAAGAACCAAAGCAGAAAACAACGTAGCGGCGTGGTTCTTGTAGCACGCAAAAATCTTGGAAGAATTGATCTTTATTTCTTGTCTAAAATACTCTCATCAAAAGAGTACAAACCCTAAAACCAAGCTCAAGGCTTGATGCGCTCAGCTCTACTTGGTGCCTTTCAACAGGAGACCCCCCACCTATTTAAAGCACCAACCCACAAGGAGTTCTGAATACGATTCATATTCCCTAGAAGGAATCCGTATCCAACACAACTCTACTTGGCCCAACCTGGCCGAGTACAACTCTTGCACGCGTATGGTAACCCTTCCATACTCACGTGACTAACACTTTGCACGCGTATGGCCACCTGCCATACTCACGTGACTAACACTTTGCACGCAAATGACCTCCTACCATTCTCACGTGACTAACCATTCTTCATGTGCACCATTCTATTAGCCCGAACGTCCCGCATGACATCCTTGACCACCAAGACCTCAGTTCCTCCTGAACCTAGTCCCGAACCTCAGTTCCTCCATGAACCTAGTTCCGGTCCCGTCATCGACCACATTCGTCTTCGAGCAATACCTGCACATGAACAAACCACAAAACAAATCCGAGCACAAGTCCACGACTTGACTCAATGTCAATCCATGCAACTACTCACATGAGCATTGCATAAAGTCCACTTCAAAACACACATCATGAAATCATCACAAATTTCATAATCTCAAGGTCAAACTATTTCAATTCTTGCAAAACATCCAAACTGAGCAAAACACGTTCACAACGGACAAGAAATAAAAACCCTAGAAAAAGTCCATTCACGACGGACAAGAAATCTCTGTCCGCGTGCATATGTGAAACTCTCGGTTCCAAGAAGAAAACATTCCAGGTGAAAACACGTTCTATGAGACCCAAAAACTTTGTCCGTTGTACATGCGAAATCAATCCTCAAAAAGCCGTTCACGACAGACCCAAAAACTTTGTCCGTCGTACATGCGAAACTTACTGGATTCTTGGAAAATAGGGTTTGGCTCATGCGCTCAAAAACATGTTCACGACGGACACAAAAACTTTGTCCGTTGTACATAAGAGAAAGAGGTTGTCAAAAAGCATGTTTACAAAGGACCAAGAAAGTTTGTCCGTCGTAGATGGGAAACTTACTGTTTTCTTTAGGATTGGTCCGGCGCCAAGGCAAAACTTACTGTTTCTTGTCAATTGTCAAAACACATGAACAAACACATTTTGCAAATTCAAATCTAAGTTAATTTTTCAGTTCAAAGCCAATTTTTCAGCACATGATTTCACAGAAGCGTAGCGGTCCGCTAGAGCGAACAGCTCACGAACCGACGTTGGTGCCTTCCGGGACATTTTCTTGATGAGATCAGGGTCGCTGACTCCCTTCAGGAAGGCAGCTATCACAACCGCATCCGTGACATCCTGAACAGTGCTTTTCCTGTGCATGAAGCACTTGACGAACTCCCGCAGGGACTCATTCTTCTTTTGGAGTAGCTGATACAGGTCCTAGGGGGTGCCAGGGCGCTCATACGTGCCTTGGAAATTTGAAATAAACTGCTCACACAGATCTCCCGAGGAATCTATAGAGTTCGCTGGGAGTCCGGTAAGCCAAGCTTGGCCCAGGGGCGAGAGAGTAACCGACAAGTAATTTGCCATTACTTTTTGATCCCCCTCGACAGCCCTGACCGCCAGAGCGTACACCTGTAACCAAGCCTCTGGGTCCCTCTCACCATCAAACCTAGTGATGCCCTTGGGGTTGAACCCCTCAGGCCAGACCACTCGGCGCAGGTGACGGATAAACACACGAACCCCTTCAATGACCCTATGACAACCCTCGGGCGGTGACCGACGCGGAGGGGATCGGGCTTGGCATGTGTCGCGGCCTCCTGGAAGGATGCCGTAATGTTCATACTCGTCGGTATGACGGCGCTGGTCCTCCCTCTCTCAATCGCGGCACCTGGCGTCGAGGTCGAAACGAAGGTCGCGACTGAGGCTGTGGCGCAAGTCGTCCACGTGGGGAGGAACGTAACGTCCCTGATGGGGGGCTTCACGACCCGGCCGACTGCTGGCCGTCTGGGTCCTCGCTGGAGTGCGGGATTGCACCTTTGCCGGCTGGTCGGTCTGAGCCTGCGGGATCGCTGCAGCCGTCACCATGGCCTTTACTTGGGCCACGATCGGGGCGGCTGGATTGCCGGCCTCTAGCATGGGGCTCAAGGTATCCAAGAGTGTCTTGGAGGTGGCGGTATTTGCTGTGGAATATGGAAGACCGCTTGGTCCCCCATCTTGGCTTGTAGAATGTCTTCATTGACGCCGCTGGTGCGGTCTCGTAGGGCACGTGCCCGCGCGTCCAGCTCTGTCTTCCGGCCACCATCCAGATCGGTAGCCCCCGAGATGTCGAGGCATTGTTGCGGATCCGCTCGCGAGCCTTCGATCACGCAGACTCTGCGGAAATTTCAGCAACTCTCGAGACTTTCTTCTGACTTGGCCGGTGAGCGGGGCGAGTCGGAAGGAGATAGCTCTAGGCACTCAGAGGTGCCGAGTGGTTTGGCAGTGAGAACACCTACCATTCGCGACTCAGCACCCGTTGATCCGACTCCCTGGCGGGACCGGGTCTTCAGTCCCATACTCAGTGGTTTGAGCACAAGAGAGGGGCAGCCCCCGATCCGCGCGAAAGTCACGACGATGGCTCCCCGAAGACCTCACCATGCTGGAACATGACCTCCTCAGAGAGGGAAAGATTCCGGAGGCTGTTGGCGATAAAGACCAGGCTTCCGAAGCGGAAAACCTGACCTGAGGAGAAAACTGTGGAGACTCCGCTTGTTGCAGCCATCAAGCTCAACGGAGATCTTGACACGGACCCCTACCTGGCGCGCCAACTGTCGATGATCGGTTCTGCCGGCAATGAGATTTGTGATTTTAGGGGATTCGTGCGAGATCAGAGCAAGATGGTAACACAGAATGCGAGGGCGATCTTTTTTAGACAGGTTCGGGCTCCCGCAGAGGAGATAATACCCTAGTCCTATGTTCTTGGATATATGGACGTGGTCTCCTTTTCCTCTTTTTTATCCTTCCTCCCCTTTCTGGGTTGCCCCTTCCCCCTTATATACTGGGGGAGGGAATATTACATGGGGGTGCCACCTGGCATTGCATCAGGTTGGCCTATGAGTGTCTAATTTGTCCTTACTCATCCGGCTCAGCTGCCACCGAAGGATCTGCTCTCCACTTTCCCGACCCACGCCTGTCGATTCGCCAGGGTTAGTTGGTCTCGGGCTGTGGGCGTCAGAACGTGCGCCCTACTTTATGCAGAGGTGTCCTGTCACGGAGTGGAGTCTGGTCGGGTAGGTGGCGTGCCGTGGGCCTTGGAGAAAAGTTGGCCGGTGGCCTTATCCACTTCAATTCGTGGTAACATTGTGGCCTGGTATTCTTTAGTAGGCCGGCCGTGGGCTCCTTCAAAGGACCCCGACCTCAGCTATTCCACAGGCAGCTTGTAAAATATCACGTTTAAATGTACTTTTTTGCAACTGTACTGCAGATTAGCTCTTTGATATATGGAGTACCATATTCTAGAAAAATATTTTATGTACACCTTTCATTGCTACAAAAATAGACCGTCGCAATAACCCTAAGTATTACTGTCAATGATAACTTTGAACCCTTTTCGGCGGCCCATAAAATATCACGTTTAAATGTATTTTATTGCCACTGTACTGCAGATTAGCTCTTTGATATATGGAGTACCATATTCTGGAAAAATATTTTATGTACACCTTTCGTTGCTACAAAAATAGACCGTCGCAATAACCCTAAGTATTCTTGTCAACGATAACTTTGAACCCTTTTCGGCGGCCCATAAAATATCAAGTTTAAATGTATTTTCTTGCAACTGTACTGCAGATTATCTCTTTGATATATGGAGTACCATATTCTAGAAAAATATTTTATGTACACGTTTGTTTGCATACTAATTATACTATCGCAATAACCCAGTCGACAACGCATGATATGAATAGTTTAGCCCAGGAACACTTTAGCCGAAGTGTTTAAATCATTACAAGCATTGTAAAAAGCATGTAGTTG
Organism: Rhipidocladum racemiflorum; assembly: GCA_036346355.1. Classification (NCBI taxonomy): domain Eukaryota; kingdom Viridiplantae; phylum Streptophyta; class Magnoliopsida; order Poales; family Poaceae; genus Rhipidocladum; species Rhipidocladum racemiflorum. The sequence continues at coordinate 9,740,389 of CM070592.1, read as the reverse complement.
CAGCCAGTAACCTTAGTAAGCAAAGTCAACCTTAGTAGGTTAGATACAACAAAAGTCAAGATGATATTACAAGGATATTACAACAGTGACGAGATTGCTAGAAGAAGTGCGAATAACACTGATTGTCATGGTGGAACAAGTGATCGTTCCGCCTATGTTCATAGAGTGGGAATGACACGCCACATTTTCTACATATTACATCACCCGTCAATCTTGTGCGATTTGTTCTCGGACACCACTCAATCTCTCCTATGAAAGAGCTCCATGGCCGTGTGCAGTGCTCCCAACTGTTGACGAATGGGTAGCCTATGCCATACATCTCTGGGGTATGAGAAGTAACTTGTTTGTGTGCATTCTGTGGAGTCCCGCCCTCCCATACGGGCATGCCATCCCGATTTTCGGTGCACCCTATGTTAATACCACCCGGGTTCCCGGATGGTCTTTGTAATCCATCAAGGATTTGTTGCGTAGTGCGTACCTCGGCCGGCTGCTTCCCCTTGCCCCTTTCTCTTCGAGTGGAGAAACCCTCTTGCCCTTCGGGAGACATGCCGAGATGCCTCCTTTGTTTCGGCTCGCACTCCACTATATGGTGCAGGAGGTGTGTGTTGGGCTTCTTGTTGTACAACCGTAAGCGTGCCCTGCAGTCAATGCAGTATGCCTGCTGTGGTGGTCGAAGAATACCGTATGCGTAATCGGGGTCCGGCTTTTCTGGGAGGTAGTAGCACTACGATGAGGGTTGCTCTCCCAAGTTATCGAATACAGAAAGTTTGAGATGTGGGTGGTACGTCTCCGGGTCCACCCAGTTGAAGTAACAGCACCATTCATCCTCGAGCAAAGGGCACCGGTAGAATCTTCGGTCCGCTAGATCCTCGTGGCAGGTATCAACCACTGCCTGCAGGCCGTGGTCGCACAGTTCGGGGCTTTGGGGTGGCCCTTGAGGAGGATGTTCCTGCCTTGACTTGAACAATTTTGCAAGCTTCTTTTTTAGTTCCTGCACGCGATGAACTAGTTTATAATGACTACTTTGAGACTGAAACATCAGCATGTCGCATGAAACTCACCGATTGGTTCGTCCCTTGCCCACCGATCCTTAACTCCGGTCGATCCATATAGGGGACATATCCCGGTGGCCTCTCCCACCGGATGAAGTTCTCGGGCGAAGTGGGGTAGGCGTCGTGGCAATTGTAGACAAATTCGTAGTAACATCGTTTCGGCCCATCTATACATTGGAAGAAGTAACACCGGTCCTTGTGCTAGAAAAACAAAGAACAATGCATGAATTTGTAGTGTTACCATAATTTGTATTGACATCAGTTAGTTTACCTCGTAGCCATGGCCACATCAGTAGTGAACACGGGCGGCCGTATTTCTGTGTGTAGACTGCATCATCTTCGCCGAAAGGTTGCAGTCACATTTCGGCCGGGGCAACACCGGCAGGACTGGAGCATCAACGCTACTCGCATCCGGGTATTCGGGGGGTGTTAATTTTCGCTTACTGCATCGTGGCCTAATGGGGGTTAATTTTCGCTTGCTGAAGTTTATTACAGTTTTGACAGTGCGAAGCACATATCCGTCCCTCGGTCAGTTTTTATAGTGCTGGTGAGGGGCCAACCAAAGGGGAGAGTGGCAGACTTACGAGAAGTTCAAATCCGCAAGCATCGGATTCTTCTGCATCTTTGCATGTGATGGGACATGAGCCTGGTTATGGCCACAGCTTTAGACAGGGAATCTCTCCCATAGTCGGCTAGAAGGATAGGTGATGCAGCTTTAGGCAGCTGAGAAAGATGATATGACAAAAGCTAGAAAAGTTGATATGACTAAAGCTGAAAACGCAATAATGACAAGAGGTTGATATGACAAAAGTTGAAAAAAATATATAATCAACCATGTAATATGAGAAAGTACACAAAATAGATGGTAAAACTTAATATGAGAAAGTACCCAAAATGGGCAATACCACAAAAATTATGTCACGGAGAGACTAATCCTGATCACCCCCCAATGGTGGATCCTGACCCATACCCCTACCTCTCCTCTGCCGACGTGCTGAAGTGGGTACATCATTGAGAGGTCGTGGGTGAAGCGCCCGCAACAGTCCCTCCTGGCTGTAGTCTAAAGGGCTGTACCGAACCGCTTGGCGACGCAGAGGTGGCGGGTCCTTTGTAGCTGTAGGAGGCTATGTGTACTGTGTGGCTGGGGGAGGCTGCGTGTGCTGCGTAGCTGGAGGGGGCTACGCGAACGGAGCGCCTACGAACAACTGATCCACCCAGTAGTCACCAACGTCGTGCCCTGAAGGAGTGTCCGAAGGAGAGGCCTGTCCTAGGACACCTATAGTTGAATCAATAACATCAATTATATTGAGGTGGTTAGATTTGAAATGTGATCAACTGAATATTGCTCGGCTTACCCGGTGTGGGCACCATGATAGGGCCGCGTGGTGGTGCCTGCCAGCTGGATCCTCCAGCCATGCCTGGAGCCGGAGGCACGGGGGTGTGGAAGTTGGAGCCCGGGTGGTGTGGCAGTCGAGGAGCTGAGCCCGGGAGGCGGCCTGTGCACGGTGCTAGCCGAAACAGTCGGGGCTGGGACGTGGCAATCAGCACCAAGCTCCACGATCCGTCGAGACTGCGCCTCCACATGCCTCATGGCCTCCGATACCACGTCCAGTGTGAGAGCGGCCCCGATTGTAGCCTAGCAAGAAAGTCAAGTGCATGCTGGTGCAAAGTCCCTGGCCTCGTCCACCTATCACGTACAAAGAAATGATAAACATAACGACATAGCATAACGAATAGATGATGTAATATATTAAATAAGACTTACCATCGCATACAGTGCCACTCCTACCCGGCTCGAGTACAAGTCTGCGACGCTCGCGGCATGTATTTAGGCCGGTTGCTCCTCCACACGTAGGAGACGAGTACGGGTCCAAGGCACGTAGCAGGACAAGTAATCCTTTTAGGAGGAGAGGTCGTAGGGCGCATCCTCGTCAAGAACGTCCTCCAACGCCCAATCCTACTGCGCAAGCCACGGCCCCATCCTCTGAAGCAACGTCACCATGGTCTTCTGGGGTCCCTGGGTGGAGTACCTGCATAAAAATCCACATTATTACAAATATAACATAAGCACGTAGCATACTTGTTGTGGCGAGTAACTCACAAGTGCACTTTCGCTGGCACGCGTTCCCCCAAAGGAACAGGGACCAGCTGGCGAAGTTCGAACTACCTGAGGACTCGGTGCGGTGCGTAGTCCTCTACGAAGAAGTTGAAGACGAGATTCCTCCTCATCAGCCAGTAAGCATGGTCCCTATAGCACAGCAATGAGACGCCCCCCCGCGGATCTCTATGCTACACGCTGGTCGCTATAAGGGTCCCAGACGACCTGGTCCGCACTCAAGTGGTCGAAGGCCTCCGTGAACGCGAGGCACGCCGAACGTACCAGGAGACCTGCCCACTGTGGCTGCAATGGAGGAGGTGTAAATGTAAGCACATGCGATTCAAATTACAATTGCATTAATGAGTAAAAACATGTACCCGTCGCCTGGTCCAAAGCGAGCCCATCGTCGGTCGGTCTAGCGCATCGCCGCCATACATGTGAGGGGTGTAGTACCGAGGGTCGACATAGGGTGGACTCACGGAGAAGCGCTCGAATGACCACAACTGAAGTAGAAGAGGCATCCTGGTAAGATTGCAGTTCTTTGCTTTCTTCACGCACGCATCGCAAAAGGAGCGGTACGTGGCAGCAAGAACCACCAAACCCCCGGATACCTGTGGTACGTCGTCAGGCTCCGTGTTGGCAATAGCCCGTGCATGGTCTATCCAACGCGCGTCCACGCTGTCGCCGTGAGTCGACGTGAACATCACCCAGCCGAACAACCAAAGCAGATAGGCCTCAAGGTGCGTAGCAACCTGGTAGTCAGTGGGATGTGGCACCATCCGCTGCACCTGCGACAATTGAAAGAGTGTGATATCACGATAATGTTATGCAAAAGTGGAGTAACATAGTAACATGTACAACCACTAACCTCAAACTGTGCCAACCACCTCCTCGATGGCCTGTGCCTGCTGCCCATCGGTATCGCTGGGTCAACAACTGCCACCCCATCGAACCGCGCCTGCAAGTCCGCCAGCCACCCAGCAGGAGTGACCGAGGGTCCGATCGGTGTCCCAGCGATTGGCAAGTCTGTGAGCATGGCAACGTCCTGCAGCATCACCGTCACGTCCCCGAAGGGAAGGTGAAAAGTGTGCGTCTCTGGCCTCCAACGGTCGACCAAACACGCTATCAGCGAGCTGTCGAACGAAAAACGCATCGACCGCTGTGGACCGTCGTCACCCTCGGCCTAGTCGTCGGGCTCACCTGCGTCGGCTGTTGAACCCTCCTGTAACACCACGGCATCTAGCATGCCTGAATGCTACCAAACATAGGCTAAACAACATCTAAGTACCATAAATTAAGGTAAATTACAGCAAAGGAGCAAATGCTAAAAACTGAAATTTCGGCAGCATCTCCTTTGTTTGAACATTAATTGAACGAACATCAAACATCAACAGCATAGCAATATATGACAATATAAGAGGCATCTAAAACAAAAATAATTAAAGGCATAACAGCAATATAAGTCTAATCCCAAGCATTCAATGTCTCCATGAGCCAAACGAACAATAAGACTCTCATTTCGCAAAACTAAACCATAAATCAATATGCATCACACTTAATGTATTATCAAGACCCAATTGAGTGACTGTGGGAACAATTGAGTGACACGACGTGTAGAAGTGTGACAAATTCCCTTCCCCGCATGCCGATCTCATAAACATAGCAACATGCATTATCAAATGAAGCATTCAACATCGAAGCGTAAAGAAACGATACCCATACCCTTTCCTACTGTGCATCCATTGTGTTTCAAATTTAGAATAAGATGAATTATGATTTGGTGATCCGTGGGGATCATGTCAATGTAGTCTTGGTTGGGTGCCTTTGTGATAAGCATCTTATACCTTAATTAAAAGTGTTGGGAATGGTAACTAGAGAAAGAAATTGTTATGAAAATTTTGTTAAATCCGGTTGGACTTCCTCAATGAGTAAGTAGTGAATTTTGAAGTCTTTAATGGAAAGCGTAGTGGAACACTAGAGATGATTGTATTTATGCTAAGCTAGTGTTTAAAACCTTCTGGACTGGTTTGGTTGTTTGCTATCTTGGTTGAATGCTTTTAGTCAAAGTATTCCTTATGCTGTGTTTCAGAGTTTCCCTAAAACTCGTAGAAATTGGTGTCTATTTTTGGATTTGGCTAATTTGTTCAGTTTATGCTATGAGTATGGTTTTACACCCAAAATTCTTTGAGCAGATCGCGCTCCTTCGCGTTCGCGCTGCATCATATTTGGAGTAAATTTTAAAGGAAGCAGAATGTCTTAGTGGGTTGTGTTGGAGATTCTTGAGATTCAATTTGTAACTCCATTTGGCTAGAGTTAGAGTTATTTGAAAATGTGTGCGGTGTTTGAAAATGCTTCACAAGGTGGATTTTATGAATGGTTCATAAGTGATTTTGTTAGTAAAGTGTTCCCTATTGAAATGAATTTCTCTTTCTCTTTGAAAAAAAAATTGCAGTGGTTGTGTGTGTAGACGTTTGACTTTGGAGTTAATGTTCTGTTCCAAAATGTTGATTTTGGTTAGAATGCGAGGTTTTGGAAGTTTAAGTTTAAATGGATGGTGGGTTTTGACACGACGTGGTGTTTTGCTATTAACTATGCTGCCGTCATAGTTTATATGAATTAGCGCAATCCTCGATGTTATTCGAATTTTATTCATGTGATACAGAGGAAGAAGTCGTCTTGTGAATGACTATTCGGTAGTGTTGTTACATGATGAATGAATGAATGGTGAAAAGTAATCATGACATCGTTTATAGATGTTAAATGATAAAAGAGTCGTTGAGCCAGGTCGGTGAGAAAATCATATATGGATATATGACTAATCCGGAGTGCTCTTGGAAAGCTGCATGCATGTCCTGAATCGAGATTTCAATTGCCTTCTAGTACGAGAAGTAAGAATGAATATCTTCTGGTATGTTGGTTGTGGTGTAAGTGATCTGAGCTTTCTTTGCATCTGGGCTTAGGAAAAATAAAATGAGTACTCTTTGGTGGTTGCCGAACTCTTTCCAATGTGGTTTTTAGCGCTTTGGAGTTCGAGTTGTTGTATGTCGACCAATTGGGTTCATGTTACGGTTGGGCTGACTCATCAATGGTACTGTTTGTCCTAGTCCTTTAAGTGGAAGGATGTGAGGGCGAGGCTTTCTTAGTAAGAGAAATCTGGTGTGGCTAGTAGTTGATCGTAAATGGTGTAGAAGTGAAGAGTAAAGGAAGGTTGTCTATGTCCCAATTCAAACCTTCTTGGAGAATTGTTTCTGTTTATGTGTCCCTTAGTAGGGTTGATCAAATTATTAGTGGACCACTTGGTGGTTGCTAGTAATTGCTTTCGATTTTCGAAGAGTATTGGATCTTTTTGTCGCCGGGCTATTGAGCGTGTTGTGCCAACCAAAGTGGAATGTTTGGCTGTTATTGATTTTGCGGGTTTTAAGAACCCTGGCCATAAAGTAGGCTTCTCCTTTCGGTGGTAGTGGGGTGGGTGTTGGTCTTGTTGTAAAAGATCAGAATGTAACCCCGATGGTTCAAGCAGTTAGTAATCTTAGAGTGTTGTATCTCACTTGGTTTGCGTCGTCGCGAATACAACGAACCACAGTTGAGAGGTTGAGACGTCAATCACTGTTGTGCGTGGGAGCGGAAGATGGATATTGAAGTTGGTACCATGTCCTTCTGGAGAGTGGCTTTGGTTAAAGGGATCGGGCACTTGAGTGCCAAGGGGTGTATCGAAGGAGGAGTGTAAGACCGTTTCCTTTCGTGTTCTGTTTGGGATTTTATCCTATCAATTGGGTCATGCCGAGGCCTTGTATGGGTGCTTTGGGTTTCAATGTTGAGTAAAGTTCTTGCAAGAGGTTGATCGTGGGTTATCGTTAGAACTGTGGGTCTTCGAGCCTAAGCATCTTACCATCGGGTCTCGTTCAGTGTAGTTCCAGTGGCTTTAGTCAGAGAGAGAAGCGGTTTGGGAACTGGATTCTCGCATGCGCGATAAGTACCCCGTGCTTTTCGCCTCAGGTATGAGATGTGAAACCTAGCTATCTTTTGCTTTGTTGGGTTGTGTATTGGTGTGTCTTGGATTCGAGGTCGAATCATGTTGAAGGGGGGAGAATGTGACACCACGGAGTGTCGTATCTTATAAAATGTGAATGTTGAGGTCAAAAACTTTATAAAATGTGAAAATGGAGGTTAAAACTTTACGTTATGCCATTTATAGCGTGTTTTTGGGCCGTTTTCGGGTGTTTGGGCCACTCCGGGGGACTCTGGGCCTTGGGGGTTGAGTTGGGCCTCCCGTGGAAGGGTTTGGGTCCACGGGGGGGGGGGGACTTTTGGGCAGCCAAATCTGGCCCCACCCCTTGGTGCGCCCCAAACTCCCTCTCCCAACCCTAGCCGCCACCCCCTAGCCCCCCATGCGCCTCCACCCATCCCGTTCCTCTACATTTCCCCCATGGCGCCAACACCCCTCTCCTCCCCTATCCACCTCCCTTGCTGCCCCTAGGGGAGTTCTCCAACTCGACACCTCGAAGATCCATCCATTGGAGCGCTCCGCGACAAGGAGATCCGCTGGATTTGCAGCGAGGAAGGAGATCACGCGAACCGGGAGGAGATCCGTTGGGTTTTCGATTGTCGGGCGAAGGTATGGCCATGGGAATTCTTGGGGTTGGTCTAGGATCTGTTCTAAGGGCGATTATCATGTTTTTAGATCAATTGGTGGTGCTGGAATTGAGTAGATTAGATGGAATCTTGAGTTTGCCACGTTCTCTGTTTCGGGCAGCATGAGCAGTCGACCTAGGGCTTGGGTTTTCGTCAATTTAGAATCAGAATTTGGTCGTATGGCTGTTGAAAAGTTGTAGGTAATTTCAATATCTTTCCGTGGGTATAAAGAACGTCCAATTCCGCCCAGCCGTTTGAACGTTATGATCGTTTTACCGAGCGTGTTAAAATCTGTGACATGATTGGAATAGATCACGGTATTTTGTAGATTAAACAATTTTAGAGTCCGAATCAGTTTTTCCATATACTTTGAAAAAGTTGGGAAATTTCCTAAGCTACGCGAGGATGTACTCGTTTAATTGATTCGGAGTCTTCGAACCCGAGTTATGCCATTTGGAAGGCTGCTGTCCCGACGGGACAGAACCTCTGTTTTTGGGTTTAGCGAGTAGTTTGCGATGTAGGGGTACAAGAGGGTTTGCTTACTGTTTGGTGGACATGATTGTGAGTGTGTGGTACCCATGTGCAGGTGGTGTGACCCCGGGAGTGCCTTGTACTTCTCGCCAATCCGTTGCCCGTGGTTGAGGCAAGTGTATTGTAATGGATAGCGGTTTGTAGGTTGCTAGTTGAGACTAGATGAAATTGATTATATGATATGATCACTTGCCATGTTTAATGATTGCCATTGATATGATGAGTATGCTTATTATGTTATGATGCCATATGTTAATGTACAAGTTAATTATGATGTTGGCATGTTTGCATACATGGCCCGGGCGGTGAGAAAGTCATAACTAGTCCGGGGAAGGCTACGTGCATTGCCCAAACCCATGACATAGCCACCACCGCGTTCAGAACATGCAGGCTACGTGCATTGGTTTGCCTTGTGGCCATACTCACCGCACTTAGAACACCTCCTAACATGGCCAACCACTTTAGATTCATCCATGTCGTTGCGAATGCGCCTGGTCTGTCGACGACCAGACTGCCCTTCCGCACACCTCCGCAAGGTCGGATGCGGAAAACAGATGCGCTCATATCTGTTAATCGCAGTGAAATCACCGTGTGGACGAAAACCACGAAACTCACCGTAATAGGTTTGGACAACATGGTCCTTCAAGTAGAAAGGGGACATGTATTGCGATGCGTTCATCCCAATTTGCCCACAAGCAGCCATCACGTGTGAGCAAGGAATATGGAGAAGTCTAGGCTTATTGCAGGTGCATTCACACCATCCAGTTGCCCCTTGGCCTAGATTAACCTCGTGCGTAATAACAGCTGTGCCGGTTCCTAAACCCCTTTTGCATCGAAGAGTCACCTCGAAGCGGTACTGAGTGATTCCGAAGCTACAAACCATTTGCTGCTGAGCTTTCATGGTTCGTTCCTCCATGTATGTCATCATCCACGAACAATACGGTGTTTGCAATGTCGAGGCATGAAGTACCGCCTCGGCATGCCTTTTCTGGTAGTAGGCAACGATGCCGTGCAACATGCCTTCAAGGATGACCACAAGCGGTAGCGGACGGAGGTCTCTAATGACCCAATTATAAACCTCGGCTATATTCGTTGTCATGACACCAAACCTGTTCAACGCATAACAGTTTAGCACAACAACCCCATTTGTTCAGCAGTAATAAATATCTTAATGTAGTATACTAACCTGGCGCCTCCAGTGTCATGGAGCAATGCCCACTTCTCTAGAGATTCCGTCTCTATATAGTGCGAGAAACATTTTATGTTCCTTGACGTTTGTCTCCTCACATTGGGAGGATCGAGCTCCCCAAGAGGTGTTAGCCTTTTAGGTGGGCATTTGTTCGGTGTAGGTGGTTGCTTCTTTATCTCCTCGATATGTGCACTTGTGTGCTTATCCAACTCAACCAACAGCGCATTGAACTTTCGTGCCTGATTCTGCTTGCATAACCTCTTAAATAGGTTCATCAGTTTCTTGCTCTTAAACTGCTTGAAGAAATTTGCTCCCAAATGTCTCATGCACCACCTATTCTGCAAGTCAGGCCATGAAAATGGTTCATCTGGGTCCTCCTGTAGAGTCTTAATTGCCGAAAGGTTACCTTTGTGATGATCATGAATGATGCACATGTTGTGCCGATCGCCAACTACCCCCACCTTCAGATGTCTGAAAAACCACAACCAGCTATCCCGGTTCTCACCCTCAACAAATGCAAAGGTCAATGGAAGTATGTGGTTGTTCGCATCAACTACAATGGCTGTTAGAATCTACCCCTTGTATTTTCAAGTCAAAAAAGTACCATCCACACAAAGCAATGGACGATAGTACCTGAATGACGCAATGCAAGGGCCCAATGAAAAAAAGCATGACAAAATGTACAGATCCCATTTCCGTCTGCTTCACTTTCTTTGAAAGCGGTGTATGTGCCAGGATTGGTTCGCTTCAATACTTTAAGCACACGGGGTAGGTTGCAATACGAAGCCTCATATGTGACAAACCTCTTCTCTAATGCTTTCTACTTCGCACGCCAGGCCATCGAGTAGCTTATCTGATACTTAAATGTTCGTAAGATTGCTTTCTGAATATACGAACACTCAATATCCCGCTTCTCAATGATTTCATTGAACATCATGCTAGCTATTAGAGCCGCATTCAAGTTACGGTGCTTGACAAGAACATTTTCTAGTCTGCATGTGTGCTCCTCCACTCTTGATGCAATCCAATATGTCCACACTTCGGCTTGTATGCGTGAACTCGAAATTCACAACCATCGATTCTGCACTTCACTGTGTACTTATCTGGGATGCACAACACAACCCAAAACTCTCTCTACAGTGCTAGTGCTCACAGCCTCACTGCCAACTTCAATTCAGAATTGTTCAGGAACATTTGATTCAACCGAATGGCACCAGTACCATACTCACAATGAGAATCATGACCCCACAAAGCTTCCATACTAGCTTTGTTCTGCCTATTCCATTCATCAGGGATGGGTAGCTCCGCTGAGCCAGTACTACCATGCATTTCATCATCTTCCTCCCCTTCGTCATCTTTGCCGCTGGTATCATTAGGCTCCAACATTTCAGCTTCCTTTTCTGTCGCCATACGGTCCACCCAATCCAAATGATCCACAAGTTGATCGATCTCCTTCCCTTCATCATCCCGACCTTCTGCGATTGCTGCATCACTGTGATCATCCCCCGCTGCTACCTCAACCGGCACCACTGCCTGATCTTGTTCAGCTGTAGCCGATGTGCTGCTCTTGCTCAAACCAGTAGTACCGACCTCTTCCCTAGGGCAAGTTTGCACGAGCATCGCACATTCAAGGCGAGATCCCTTGCACCACCTTAACCAATTCTGCCACAACTGTGTTCGATCTACTGTCTTCAACTCCCACACAACCGGGTCACCCTTCCTACGCGTGAATACGATTTGGATGGTAACAGAATAAACACTTGGATCCAGGGAAAAATATTGGGTCAACCAAAGTTTTATATCACGGATGGTAACATTATCGAGGCACAAGTGCTCAGCCATGGTGTAACACCCCGGCATCTAGTATGCCCGAATGCTACCAAACATAGACTAAACATCAACTAAATACCATACATGAAGACAAATTTCAGCAATGTGTGATGTGTGCGAGTGCTTCAAAAAGGTGGATTTTATGAATGTTTTATAAAGTGTTTTTGTTAGTGAGGTATTCCCTTTTGGAAATGAGTTTCCCTCTCCTTAAGAAAATTTGTGACGGTTGTGGGAGCAGATGCTCGACTTGAAATTTTGATGTTATCTTCCAAAATGTTGAATTTGGATGAAATGCAATGTTTTGCGAGGTCAGTTTTCAATTGATGTGGGTTCTTTTACGACGTGGTGTTTTGCTGTTATCGGTGTTGCCGTCATAGTTATATGAGTTGGCGCAACCGTCGATGTTCTGTATGTTTCAAACATGTGATATCGAGGAAGTAGTCGGTTGGTGAATGATTATTCGATATTGTTGATACATGAAGAATGAATGGTGAAAAGGAAGCATGACATTGTTTATAGATGTTTAATGATGAAAAAGTCGGTGAGAAAGTCATACATGGATATATGACTAATCTGGAGTGCTCTTGAAAAGTGTGTATGCATGTCATAAATCGAGATTTCTATTTCTGTCTGGTATGAAAGAAAACAATGAAGAATTTCTGGTATGTTGGTTGTGGTGTAGGACATTTGCGTTTCCTTAGCGTCTTGACGTAGGAACTTAAAATGAGTACTCCTTGGTTGTTGCCAAATTCTTTCCAAAGTGGCTTTTAGCGCTTTTGGGGTTTGAGTTGTTGTGTGTGGATCAATTTGGGGTTCATGGTTTATGGTTGAGTTCACCCAATGCAAACCTTCTCGGGGAATCGGGTCGTTGGTGCATTCCACGGTAGGGTTGATTAAATTGTTAGTGGACCACTTGGTGGTTGCAAGTAATTGCTTTATCCTTTCGAAATGTATTGGATCTCTTGTCACCGATCTCTGAGCGAGTTGTGTCGACCGATGTGGATTGCTCGGTTGACAGCGTTTTTGTGGGTTTTAAGGACCCTGGTTATAAAGTAAGTTTTTCCTTCAGTGGTAACAGTGGGTGTTGGCCTAGTTGTAAAAGATCAATCTTTTACAAGGTTTTAACCCCGATTGGTCAAGCAGTCGGAAATCTTTAAGTGTTGTGTCTTTTGGTTCGCGTCGTCTTGAATACGATGAACCATAGTAGATAAGTTGGTAGCATGTTCTTCAGGATAGTAGCTTTGGTTAAAAAAGGGATCGGGCACTTTAGTACCAAGGAATGCATATAATGAGGAGCGTGAGACCGTTTTTCTTTGTTTGCTGTTTGGGAATCTATCATGTTGCTTGGGACGTTCGGATTCCTTGTGTAGTGCTTTGTGATTCAATGTCGAGTAAGTGTCTAGCAAGTTTTGATTGCGAGTTATCGTAGAGCCATCAGACTTCGAGCCTTATCTCCTTGTTTTTGAGTTCTGGCTAGTGTAAATTGTAGGGGTTTCTGAGCGGGTTCAGAGAAGTGAACCTTAGCTCCCTTCGACTTGGTTCTTTGCGAAGTGGCGTGTCTTGGATTCGAGGGTGAATCCTGTTGAAGGGGGGAGAATGTGACACTACGGAATGACGGTTTGAGTCTTTTTCGATGTCGGCATTCTGGAATGACTTTGGTGTCATGTCTTTGGGCTTTTTTTCCATGAGTTTGGGCTTTCCGGGGGAGAATTTGGGCTTCCGGGGGAGTTTGGGCCTTGGGGGTCTAACCTGGGCCAAAGGTGGGGGAGTTTTAGGCCCATAAGGAGGAGTTTTGGGGAAGCAGCCCTGCTGCCCCGCCCATGCGCCCCAAAGGGGCTAACCCTAGCCTCCAAGCCCCTTGTGCCATCCCTCCCCTTGCCTCCCCCTTGGCATTGCGCCTCCACCCCCTCCCCTTGCTCCTCCACCTCCCTTCCTCCCCTAGCCGGCCCTCGGAGGGATCCATACTCACCCCTTGCTGCCACACCTCTCCAATTCATTGCCCTCTCCATTTGGAAGCTCCGCGACGAGAGGATTTGGCGTAATCGGCGCGTGGAAGGAGATCGGGTGAACCGGGAGGAGATCTGTTAAGTTTTCGTGCGTCGGGCGAAGGTATGGCCATGGGAATCCTTGGGGTTGGTCTAGGTACTGTTCTAAGGGTGTTTATAAAGTTTTTAGATCAATTGGTGGTGCTGGATTTGATTAGAGTAGATGGATTCTTGAGTTGGTCACGTCCTCTGTTTCGGGCAGCATGAGAAGTCGACCTAGGGCTTAGGTTTTCGCCAATTTAGAATCGGAATCTGGTGGTACGGATGTTGAAGAAGTTATAGATAATTTCATTATATTTCAGTGGATATAAAGAACGTCCAATTCCGCCCAGCCGTTTGAAAGTTATGACTGTTTTACCGAGCATGCTAAAATCTGTGACGTGATTGGAACAGATCACGGTATTTTGTAGATTAAGCAACTTTAGATTCCGAATCAGTCTTTCCATATACCTATAGAAATTTGGGAAATTTCCTAAGCTACGCGAGGATGTACTCGTTTAATTGATTCGGAGTTTTAGAACCCGAGTTATGCCTTTTGGAAGGCTGCTGTCACGACGGGACAGAATCTCTGTTTTTGGGTTTTGCGAGTAGTTGGCAATGTCGGGGCAGATGAGGGTTTGCGTACTGTGTTTGTGGACATGATTGTGAGTGTATGGTACCTATGTGCAGGTGGTGTGACCCCGGGAGTGCCCTCTTCATCTCGCCAATCTGTCGCCCGTGGTTGAGGCAAGTGTATTGGAATGGGTAGCAGATTGTGGGTTGTTTGATTGATTGAGATTGAAATTTGAATATATGATATGTTCACATGCCATGCTTTAATGTTTTCCATTGATATGATGAATATGTTTATTATGTGATGATGCCATGTGTTAATGTACAAGTTATCCATGATGATGCCATATGTTAATGTACAAGTTATTCATGATGTTGGCATATTTGCATACATGGCATGATACATGGCCCGGGCGGGGAGAAAGTCATAACTAGTCCGGGGAAGGTCGGTGAGAAAGTTATGACTATTCCGGAGAGCCAATGAGTAAGTCCTACATCGTGATTCCATTCACTGCGGTGAACGGAAGCGAGGAGTAAGCACCCTCCATCTTCGGGATGGAAGGGGGGAGAGGGTGCACACCGACGGGTGTGTACTCAACCATACTGTCGACGATCGGTTTCGCCGGCAATAAGATTTGTGATTCTAGGGGATTTGTGCGGGATCTGAGCTTGATGGTAACACAGGATGCGGGGGCGATCTGTTTTAAACAGGTTCGGGCTCTCTCGGAGGAGATAATACCCTAGTCCTGTGTTCTTGGATGTATTGTGTGTGTGAGTCCGAGAGAGAGAGTCCCCCTCTCCTTTTTCCCTCCTCCCCTTATATCCTGGGGGGAGAATACATGATAGATGGGCGCCACCGGGCCCTAAACATGGTGGCCTGAACGACATGTCCCTTGTCCTTATCCGCCTTCATGCTCTACATCCTGGATAGGAGGTTATGCTTTCTCCGACCCACGCCTGCCGCCTTGTCAGGTTCCAGCATCCGCAGGCTCTGGCAGTGTCGTCCCTGGCGGGTTGTTAGGGTGGGGCACGAAGCTTCCTTGAAGGACCGGGAGTTGTCTTGGGGAGCAAGTCGAAGGTCTCCTCTGGGCCCGTCGTGGTGCTCCTGGGCTTTGGGCTTTCTATTCCGCCTGTCAGGCCCGGTCAGTCTGAGTCCCTCTTGCGGGACCCCTGTCTCGACATCCCACAAAGAGCCCCCAAGTGCTTTAGGATCGACTTTCTGTCCCTTACCCTGTCATGAGGATTATGCGGGAGAGAGATCATAAAGAACTTGTAGTATGGAGCCACCATGGTTGGTTAGCTCGTGGCCGAGTGGTACCCGCGCCCGTTTATGGTGCACGGCAACCGGCTTGTCGCCCGGCTGACCCTCATGGGGCATACCTTGAGTCTTTTTGGCTCGTGGCCGAGTGGTACCCCCGCCCGTTTACGGTGCGCGGCAACCGGCTTGTCGCTCGGCTGACCCTCATGGGGCGTACCTTGGTCCTTTTGGCTCGGGGCCGAGTGGTACCCGCGCCCGTTCTGATCTTGCTGACAACCGCTTGCCGCTCGGCTGACCCTCATGGGGCGTACCTTGGTCTTTTTGGCTCGTGGTCGAGTGGTACCAGCGCTTGGATTTACGGTCTTGGCGGCAACCGCTTGCCGCTCGGTGACCCTCATGGGGCATACCTTGGTCTTTTGGCTCGGGGCAGGCGGTACCAGCGCCCGTTCTGATCTTGCGCAGCAACCGCTTGTCGCTCGGTGACCCTCATGGGGCATACCTTGGTCATACAGAGTAATGCCTGTGCCGTTCTGACGCCTTTGCTTTAGACCCTCATGGGGCGCATTCTCAAGACCGCGTTGGTTGTAGATCCTCCCGCGGCACCCAATCGCATTGTGAGACAGCGACCAGCGATTGACCCCAAATTATGGGGTGTGCCGTCGGAGGATGTTCGGAAAGTGCCCAGCCCCAAGCTTCCGTGGCGGCCGGCGTTCAGGCCCATCGTGGGGCGCACTTTGTCCCAAACTTTGGACCAGATTTGACACCTGGCCGCGTTTTGCGCGACGCAGCTATTGGCCCGTCATGGGGCGTGCCCTGGATCTGGCCCAGAATTGAACAGGAGGGCCCTCGTTTCTTCCCACCGTAAGGTGGAAATTGGGGCCCATTTCTTATAAATCGGAAGGACCCTCGTTGGAGCGGCGACCTCATTACACCTTCCCCACCACGGCTGCGAAACCTTCAAACCTCCTTTGGCGATTTAGGGTTTCTGGTTTCGCGCCCTTGGCTTTTGGCGGTTCTTC
This sequence comes from Rhipidocladum racemiflorum, assembly GCA_036346355.1. Taxonomy (NCBI): domain Eukaryota; kingdom Viridiplantae; phylum Streptophyta; class Magnoliopsida; order Poales; family Poaceae; genus Rhipidocladum; species Rhipidocladum racemiflorum. The sequence continues at coordinate 9,724,183 of CM070592.1, read as the reverse complement.
CCACCAGGTCTTCTTCTTCGCGATGTCTTCTTCCTCGTCATCGGAGGGTAGCGCTGGCCCTGCGGTAGCAGGGTGGGAGACTTCCATCATGACGGCGTCCCGCCTGGAGGGGATGGTCGCCGCTGGCGTTCTCCCTCCGCTGGAGTTGATCTCACTTGCCCCGCCGCAGGTGACCCTTACCCCACACCTCTGGAGAATGAGATTGTGGTGTTTGAGTCCTTCTTCTTGCGGGGATTTAGCATTCCTGGGAGCGCCTTCTTCCGGGGACTCCTCCACTTCTACGAAATCGAGTTGGTCAATTTGAACCCCAACTCGATCCTTCACGTTGCCATCTTCGTTCAGCTCTGCGAGGCGTATCTTGGGATACGTCCTCATTTGGATTTGTTCCGCTCCTTTTTCTGGCTGAAGCCTCATCCGAACCGGGCCGCTCCCAACGTCGTTGGGGGCGCTGGGCTCCAGCTGCGGGAGGGTTCGAAGAAGCAGTATTTTGTCGTTCCTCTCAAGACCTCCCTCAAAGGATGGAGGCGGGAGTGGTTTTATTGTGCCAATATTGATCCTTTCCTCGCCCCCTTTGCCGGCCGTGCTCCTAAAGCTTCCCGATGCTGGAGCGACGCCCCGGACGGAGGAGGTGTGGCGCAAATCCCCGAGCTTCTGGCGTTGATTGACGATCTGAAGAACCGAGGGCTGACGGGTCCCGGGATTGCGATCAGTTTTGTGAAGCGCCGAGTGCAGCCCCTGAAGGAGAGAGTCCATTTGGGGTTCCAATACAACGGGCCTCTGGACCCCACGCGGGAGTCGGACGCGGCCCTGTCGATGGAGGCGCTGGCAGCACGGGTAGTTGATCTCTTCGTGCCTGGCACAATCATCACCAACAGGGGCTGCCCTCATAAATTTTCGACGGCAAGGCCTCCCCCTCCTGTGAGTGCGCTATTCTCTCGAAAGGCTGTTCCATGATTTCTTTGACTGATGTGTAATTCAAACAGGGTGCGATCGTTCCTTTTTTCAGGAACGCGCGTCCTTCCTTTCTGACGCTCCAGCTGTCGGCCTCTCTCGGCTGAAACACGCTCAGGCGAAGCGAGTGGCTGACACATCGGTCGACGAGCTGCACCGAGAGTCGGCGGAGGAGGTCGTCGGTCCTTCGCCGGCCGGGCCTTCGACCTCCGATGCCCCCGGATCGCAAAGCGCGGGGCCACAGCCTTCTGTCCCAGTGGCAGCCCCGGCTGCAGGCGCCAACTTGCCTCCGAGTGGTGCTGGGTTTCGAATGAAACCTGGAATGAAATTCAAGAAATCCAAAAGGTATTCTTTTGGGCGATCCTTGTCTTTTTGTTACTGCCTGTGCTGAGGTGTCTTCCCTTCTTGCTGATTCAGGACTCCTGCTATGGACGTCCCGGTGGAGGGGTCTCCTGAAAAGGAGTCCCAGGCGGGGGCTTCCCCAAGGGGAGCCCCCGCCGCGTCGGCTAGGTCGCCGTCACCGCCGACTGCCGGGACGTCGCCACCGGGCGCAGGCGGTCCAACAGTCGAACCATCCGGTGGTCCGTCCGCCGACGAGATCGACCCGGCATCGTCTCCCGGAGTGGATGACGTGCCTCGAGAGCCACCGCCGCTCGGTCCTCTGCCGAAGCCCCCGAATCGGACCGTATGGTGGGAAGGGGTTCCACCGAAGGGGATGGAAGAGGGCAGCGAGATGGAGAGAGCGGCTCGGACGGAGCTTTATGAGCTCACCGTCAGTGTAGCACGCCGTCGAGGTGAGCTTCTTGTCTTCAATCAGCCGCTCTTGACTTCTCCCGAGATTACGCCTGTTACTTAGGACATGGGGCGCTCGGAGCAAAGGTCGCGGTTTTTCAGGAAGGTGCTCCCAAAGCTCAAGGAGCGAAGCGATGCAGGACAAGCTCAGCGAGATCAGCGGACGAGATGGAAAGAAGTCCACGAGCTTCAGGGCGAGTGTATGACGATCCGGGAGGAGAAGACGAAGCTTGAGCATATGCTCGAAGGTGAGATTCTCCCCTGAATTCGGTTCGTATGCTTTTTTGGATGGTGGTTGGAGAGGATGACGACACACTCGTGTTTCAGAGCGCGACTCGACCGTTGCTGAGCTGAGGGCCCGGCTGGAGGCTTCAGAGAATTCTGGCCTCGAAGCTCGAGTCAGCCTGGAAAGGATGCGTGGGAGTGAAGGGTAAATTTATTTGACTTGGGTTGAACATACTTGGCGTCGGGTGTGCTCTTGATGGCTGTTTGACTTTGTGGCGAGTGCAAGGAGAAGATGGCGGCCGCCCGAGCAGCGGACTGAATCTGCGCGTCGCTGCGAGCCGCTTCTGCACCTTCTGCGCATTGAAGGAGCCACGCCGGGCCAGGGGACGATGCTGTTCCACTTCTCTCGGGAGGAGCCGACAGATCGAGCTTACGCCAAAGAGTCCGCAGCGATGAGCGCGAACCAGGCATTGGCGGTGGTCAAGTCTCATTATCCGAGAGTTGACCTCGAAGGCTGTGAAAGAAGGCTTACTTTGTGATGAAGATAAGGCCAACGCGCTCCTCGAAGAGGTGTCCGTGCATCGCAGGCCTTGTTGGAGAATCTAGAATTCTGACTTTGATGTGGGCCTTGATGCCGAGTGCTCGCCCTCCTTGTTTGAAATAGTGTCTTCTTACTTCAGTATAATTTGCCTGTATTGTCTTCCGCTGAGTGGTCTTCAGGCCTGAATATAAGCCCGTAGCCTTTTGGATCCTGTTGCGCCTTTCCGGGTGGGTTTCAGCCGACTGGTATGGCTTCCAAACGCCAAGGCCTTGGCCCGTGGCTTTCTTGCCCCAGACACGCTTTTAGAGAGGTGGCGTGCGGCTCGAGCGTCGGGACTTACGTTGTGGCCACCTGGCTGAGTGGTTTAGCCCCCAGGCTTGCATCGCTTGCTAGCTCTCCAGCCCCCGGGCTTTCGCGCTTAATTTGGTATAATTAAGCGAGGAAGCCGAACGAGCTTGAACTGCTTACGACACGTGTCTGGTGGAATTCTCCTTGATTTTGTTCAATGCGCTGATCTTCTTCGGTATTTGCACTGCCGCTTCGTTTTTCGCGCTTCATTGATTGTGAGGTGGCGCGTGTTGATTGCCTTTGAGATGCTTCGATTTCCGGCGCTGGGGTGGCTTATAAATGGGGCGTCACCGCTAATGAGCGATCGCCCGTTTCTTCTTGCCTTGTCCTTCTTCTTCCTCTTCCAGTTTCCTTCCATGTCTAACATGAGGAAGTTTGTTGGCCCGTCTGTGGCATTTTTCGCCAATGTTCTTTAGGTTTTTGTACACCGGGAGGAGGCCGAAGCATGGGAGGAGCATGATTTTGCCATCCTGGAGGCGGAGGCGGAGGAAGGAGCGGCGAGGGACGCCGCCGCCGTGGCCACCTTGTTGGAGGCTGCGCCGGGGCTCCACGAGGTGGCCGAGATCATCCTCGAGATGGTCGGTCGTGACCGCCGCGACGACCTTGCCGTCAGGGCTCTCGTCCGGCTTATACCCCCCTTGTGGGTGGTTGACGAGGAGATTCTGGCGGCTTTGGGTCGCGTGGGTCGCGACTAACCTCAGCGATCTCGCCTCCGGCCTCCAACAAGGCCAAGACTAAAGACTAAAGACTAGACTGAATGGCAGGAGCACCAAAGAAGACTGGGCACCAAAGAAGAAGACCAAAGAGTAGTGTTTTTTTTTTTTTTTAGCGCGAGAAAAAGAAAAAAGAAAATTAGTAATGTAAATTATTAACATTATGGAATGAAATGCGAAATTTTATCCAGTTCGTGTCTATCACATTTAACCCGAACTTAGTGGTTCCGCCTGATCAACTCATTCTAGTCAGTTGCTCCAGTGCCAGCAACGAGGCGCTGGGGCTCAAGCTTCTGACGGTTAGAAATTCGCGATCAGGCAAATCTTGGTTAAATTCTGGCGCTGCGAATTGCAGTCCCGAGTGGTTAGTGCTTTCTACCCGTTCCGTTGTGCGCGCTGGTATAAACCGCCGAGGCTTTGTGCTCATCGTGGTTTGTTATTTCCGTGCATTCTATATATTGGCACAACCAGGGTTAGGCGCTACAGCAGTCGGGTAATAACCACTCGGGGCTAGCATTACACAGAACTTCAGAAAATAAGATGAACCACTATTTTATTTAATGTGTAAGAGTGGGATACATAACTCATGCGTAGAAGCGACAGAGCTGTTCGGCGTTCCAAGTATTCGCCAGAACCTCGCCGTCTTCTCGTCTGAGTCGATAAGCACCTGGCCGGGTTGTCTTCTGCACGATGTATGGTCCTTCCCAAATTGGAGAGAGCTTGTGTTCGCTTTTCTGGTTCCTCCTCAGGACCAGATCTCCTTCTGAAAAGGTTCTATTTCTGACGTTGCGAGAGTGGTAGCGCCGAAGTCCCTGGAGGTACTTAGCCGACTGGAGGGCGGCAACGTTCCGAGCCTCCTCGAGTTGATCAAGCTCCACCATTCGGCTACCCTCGGACTCGGCTTCGTTGTAGTTCCGAACCCTCGGGGATTCGAATCGGCTCGGTCAGTGAGAACCGCCTCTGCGCCATAGACCAGAAAAAAGGGGGTTTGGCCAGTCGCTCGGCTGGGAGTGGTTCTGAGTCCCCAGAGTACTGACGGTAGCTCCTTCACCCATCGGGCGGCGTATGGTTTGAGGCGGTCGAAGATCCTGGCCTTGAGGCCTTGAAGGACCAGACCGTTGGCTCGCTCGACCTGCCCATTGCTTCGTGGGTGAGCCACCGAGGCGAAGCAGATCTTGATCCCGACGCCTTCGCACCATTCTTGGAATTCCTCACTCCTGAACTGGGTGCCGTTGTCCGTGATGATCCGGTTGGGCACTCCGAATCTGACCACAATATCCTGGAAGAACTCCTTGGCCTTAACTGCAGTGATAGTTACGACTGGCTTGGCTTCGATCCACTTGGTGAACTTGTCAATGGCCACGAAGAGGTAAGCGAAACCGCCTTGAGCCTTCTTGAGCGGGCCCACTAAGTCGAGCCCCCAGACTGCGAAAGGCCAAGAAATGGGTATAGTCTGTAGCTCCTGTGCCGGCAAGTGTGTCTGTCTTGCATAGAATTGGCAGCCCTCGCAGGTTCGAACTATCTCCTTGGCATCCGTTACCGCCTGGCGGAAGAAACCACTGCCGGTAGGCTTTCCCAACCAAGGCGCTTGACGCCGCGTGATGGCCACACATTCCCGAATGGATTTCTTGGAGCAGCTCTCTTCCCACTTGTCCCGAAATGCACCGCCTGAGGACACCCGAGGCACTTTTTCGGAAGAGCTCGTCGCCCACCACCATGTAGGATTTGGCTTGTCGGGAGATGCGCTCTGCCAAAGTGGTTGCGTCCGGAGTTTGTCCTTCAGAGATAATCAAGGTACGGGGTAGTCCAGTCTGGATCGATGAGCAGGACCCCGGTTCCAGGACCCTCGCTTGGCTTTTGCCGTTTTGTAACGGTTGGCTCGTGAAGATCCTGTACGAAGATATCACTTGGGACATCTGCCCGAGTGGCTCCCATCTTAGCCAACTCGTCTGCTGCCTCATTATTGCGGCGGAGGACATGGACCAGCTCCAGACCGTCAAACTTGCCTTCCAATTCTCGGACTTGCGGCGATGCCGCCATATTCGATCCACGCACGACTAGTCCTTCATACTTGGTTCACCACCAATCGAGTCACCTCGAACCGCCAGCCGTCGGATTCCGAGTGATGTGGCGATACGAAGCCCATGGATGAGGGCCTCGTACTCTGCGGCGTTGTTTGAGGCCGGGAAGTGAATCCGGAGGACATACTTCAGCCTGTCGCCCTTAGGCGAGATAAGGAGGATTCCCGCCCCTACTCCCCCAAGCATGAGAGATCCGTCGAAGTGCATGACCCAATATTCTGGCACTTCTTCCGTGCAGGGGGTCTGGGATTCGGTCCACTCGGCCGTGAAGTCTGCCAAAGCCTGGGACTTGACGGCGGTGCGCGGCTTGAACGAGATGTCGAAAGCTCCAAGCTCGGCTGCCCACTTTGAAATTCTTCCAGTAGCTTCCCGATTACGGAGGACCTCTCCCACGGGGAAAGAAGTGACTACTGAAATCGAATGACCTTGGAAATAATGCTTCAGCTTCCGTGACGCGATCAAAATGGCGTACAGCAGCTTCTGGATTTGAGGATATCTTGTCTTGGATTCGCCCAGTACTTCGCTGACAAAATAAACTGGGCGTTGCACACCGTAGCGGTGTCCAGATTCCTCCCGCTCCACAACTATCACGGCACTTACTACATGGGATGTTGCCGCTATGTAGAGCAGAAGAGGTTCACCTGGCGCCGGCGAGACTAAGACTGGGGGAGTGGAGAGAAACACCTTGAGTTCTACGAAGGCCTGCTGTGCCTCTGCCGTCCAATCAAAGCGATCTCGCTTCTTAAGGAGCTTGAAGAAAGGCATTCCCCGGACCCCCAATCGCGAGATAAACCTGCCAAGCGCTACCATGCATCCGGTGAGCTTTTGGACCTCCTTTTGGCTGGTAGGCGGAGCCATTTTCATGATGGCTCCAATTTTCTCCGGGTTCGGCTCGATCCCACGACGGGAGACGATGAACCCGAGTAGCTTCCCGGAAGAAACTCCGAAAACGCACTTCTCAGGGTTTAGCCTCATCTGGAACGCCCTCAGACTTGCGAACGTCTCGGCCAGATCGGAGGTGAGGCTGTCCTCCGTCTGCGTTTTAACCACTACATCATCCACATATGCTTCCACATTGCGTCCGAAATGATGGTGAAAAACACGCCGCACGGGCGCCGGGTACGCTATGCCGGCATTCTTGAGCCCGAACGGCATGGTGATGTAGCAATATGCTCGAATGGAGTAATAAACGAAGTCTTCTCGCAGCCTTCCTCTCGGCCGAATTTGATGATAGCCTGAGTAGGCGTCGTAGCCGAGTAGCCGAGATCCGGCAGTGGAATCTACCACCTGATCAATACGAGGGAGACCAAAGGGATCTTTCGGACAAGCCTTGTTGAGGTCGGTGTAGTCAACACACATGCGCCAGCTTTTATTCTTCTTCTGGACGAGTACAGGGTTTGCCAACCAGTCGGGATGATACACTTCTTTGATGAAACCTGCGGCTAGCAGCTTTGTGATCTCCTCTCTGATGGCTTCTCGACGATCTTGAGCGAACCGTCGTAACCTTTGCTTGACGGGCCTGGCGGATTGGCTTACATTTAGTGCGTGCTCGATCACCTCCCTGGGAACCCCGGGCATGTCGGACGGCTTCCAGGCAAAGACGTCTTGGTTTGCCCGCAGAAAGGTGACGAGCGCGTCTTCCTATTCATCCCCGAGCCTTGTCCCGATCGAGACGGCTCGCGCCGGATCGGACGGGTCGAGGAGGATCCTTTTGGTGCCTTCCTCGGGGCCGATCCCGGAGTTCTGCGGCTTGCGGGTAGGGATACTGCCCTCTGGCTTGTCGAAATCCGCCTCTTGACGAATCCTTTCCCGACCCGCGAGCGCCTCCAGAGACTCGGCCATTTCGCAGCTCTCCCTGTCGCAAGAGAAAGACTGCTTAACATCACCGCGTAGAGTGATGATGCCACTCGGACCCGGTATTTTCAGCATCAGATACGCGTAGTGGGGCACCGCCATGAACTTGGCCAGCGCTGGTCTCCCCAAGATGGCGTGATACGCTGTCGCGAAGTCTGCCACCTCGAAGCTAAGGCTCTCAGTCCGGTAGTTGTCCCTTGCGCCGAACGTGACCGGTAGAGTGATTTGTCCGAGTGGTATCGCCGACGTTCCGGGTATCACCCCATGAAAAGGCGACGACCCGCGTTTGAGGTCAGACCGCGGGATCCCCATATCATCGAGTGTCTTCACGAAGAGGACGTTGAGCCCACTCCCACCGTCAATCAACACCCTTTTGAGCTTGATGCCGCGGACAACCGGCGCCAAGACCAGCGGGTATCTGCCGGGGAATGGGATGCGATCTGGGTGATCCGTGCGGTCGTAAGTTATTGCGACCTCAGACCACCGGACATATCGGGGGGTCTCCGGCTCTACTGCATAGATGTCCCGAGCGGTGAGCTTTTGCTTCCGCTTGGACTCATATGCGGCCGAACCCCCGAATATGTAGTTAAGCTCGAGGTCGACTTCCTGATAGTCTTCCTCGGCCAGGAGGCGGTTTGCCGGCGGCGTGTCCACTCGGACCTTGTCCAGCCTGCCTCTTGCTCTCGCGGGCGAACCTCTTTAGGGTGAAGCAGTCCTTGGCGGCATGCCTCCCCTTTGGATGGAAAGGGCAGAGTGAGTTCATGACCTTATCATATCCATCCTCTTTGAGAGCGCGAGGATGAGTTGGCGCAGCGACTGCCACTAGCTCTTCGCCCTTGCGCTTCTTTTCTTTCCGCCGAGGGGGTTCAGACTGGTCCTTCCCTTCATCACGTCGTTCCGCTAGAGCCTCGGAGGCTGAAGCGTAACGGTCCGCTAGGGCGAACAGCTCCCGGACCGACGTGGGTGGCTTCCGGGACATCTTCTTGATGAGGTCGGGTCGCCGACTCTTTCGGAAGGCAGCTATCACAATCGCATCTGTGACGTCGAACGGTGCTTTTCCTGTTCATGAAGCGCTTGACGAACTCCCGGAGGGATTCGTTCCTCCTTTGGTGTAGCTGGTATAGGTCCCAAGGGGTGCACTGGCGCTCGTAAGTGCCTTGGAAATTTGAGATGAATCGCTCACAGATCTCCCCAGGAGTCTATAGAGTTCATTTGGAAGTCCGTGAGCCATGCTTGGGCCAGGGCGAGAGGGTAACCGGCAAGTAGTTTGCCATTACTTTGATCCCCGGCCCTCGATTGCGAGCATATACTTGTAGCCAAGCCTCCGGTCCCTCTCACCGTCGAACCTAGTGATGCCTTTAGGATTAAATCCATCGAGGCCAAACCACTCGGCGTAGGTGAGGGTAAACGCCGAACCCCTTCGATGACCCCGCGATACCCCGGGAGGCGATCGACGCGGAGGATCGCTTGGCGTGCCAGCGGCCTCGCGGAAGGATGCCGGCGCTCATATTCATCGGCTTGACGGGCGTTGTTCCTCCCTTTCTCGCCGCGGCGCTGGCGCCGAGGTCTGAACGGAGGTCGCGGCGATCTTTGTGTCGCAAGTCATCTCCGCGGGTAGAACATGATGTGTCTGGCGGGCTTCCCGACTGGCCAGCTGGTATCTGGGTCCTCGCCGGACCACGTGACAGCTCCTTCGCCGGCTGGTCGGTTTGAGCATGCTGGATAGCTGCCGCCGTCACCATGGCCTTTACTTGGGCCATGATCGGGGCAACTGGATCATCCGCCCCCAGCATAGGGGCCAGGGTATCCAGGAGTGTCTTGGAGGCAACGATATTCTGCTGTGGGGTACGAAAAATAGCCTGGTCCCCCATCTTGGCTTGCAGAATGTCTTCATTGATAGCCCGGGCGCGGTCCCGGAGAAATCTGCGCCGCAGCGTCGAGGCTCGATCGCTCGGCCTCCTTCCAAATCGGGCGGCGATCGAGGTGTCGAGGCGCCAAGCGAATCTGCCCGCGAGCCTTCGATTACCACGGACTCTATGGAAATTCCAGCAGCTCTCTAGGCTTTCTTCGACTCGGCGAGGTGGGTGAGTCTGGAGAAGACAAACCTAGGCGCTCGGGGGTGCCGAGTGGCTTGGCGGTGAGAACCCCCACCCTTCGTGCCTCGGCGTCCTCGAGCCCGTCTCCGCGGCTGGAACGGGTCTTCGGATCCCCACTCAGTACTTTAGGGTACGAGACAGGGGGACCTTCCGATCGGCGCAGAAGTCGTGACGATGGATCGCCGGAAACCTCGCCGCGCTGTGGCGCGGTTCCCTTAGAGAGAGAGAGGCTTCCGAGGTCGTTGGAGATGAAGGTCAGGCTTCCGAAACGGAAGACCTGTCCCGGGAAGAAGACTGTGGAGACTTCGCTCGTCGCAGCCATCAAGCTTGACGAAGATCTTGACACAAGCCCCCTACCTGGCGCGCCAACTGTCGACGATTGGTTTCGCCGGCAATAAGATTTGTGATTCTAGGGGATTTGTGCGGGATCTGAGCTTGATGGTAACACAGGATGCGGGGGCGATCTGTTTTAAACAGGTTCGGGCTCTCTCGGAGGAGATAATACCCTAGTCCTGTGTTCTTGGATGTATTGTGTGTGTGAGTCCGAGAGAGAGAGTCCCCCTCTCCTTTTTCCCTCCTCCCCTTATATCCTGGGGGGAGAATACATGATAGATGGGCGCCACCGGGCCCTAAACATGGTGGCCTGAACGACATGTCCCTTGTCCTTATCCGCCTTCATGCTCTACATCCTGGATAGGAGGTTATGCTTTCTCCGACCCACGCCTGCCGCCTTGTCAGGTTCCAGCATCCGCAGGCTCACGTCGATCAAGATGCTTCGTCCCTGGCGGGTTGTTAGGGTGGGGCACGAAGCTTCCTTGAAGGACCGGGAGTTGTCTTGGGGAGCAAGTCGAAGGTCTCCTCTGGGCCCGTCGTGGTGCTCCTGGGCTTTGGGCTTTCTATTCCGCCTGTCAGGCCCAGTCGGGTGCAGGTCCCTCTTGCGGGACCCCTGTCTCTGACATCCCACACATACCGGTATGAGTTTCCAAGGAGACATGAGCATAGCATCGCATTGCATACATAATGATGATGATAATGATATGTGATTATGAATGAGATGGTTTACATGATGTGAGATATTATTGCCATGTAATTGTTCTTGTTGTACCATTGCAATATGCTTGCTGAGTTTTGAACTCACGCTTGTGTTTATGTTGTTTTTTAGGTACCATGACACCGGCATGTGGGAAAGGGCATTAGCTACATATCTTCACGTAGTTCCAGTCACATTTACCAACCTTGAGTCTTGATCATAATAATAGTGCCCTGAACTAGGTGTATGGATTAATTTTAATGTGTTGTTGATCCTCTTTGCTTAGCTATAGATGTTTGTGTGGTTGGTTTTGGTTTAATTCTTTATGATGATGTTTTATCCATTAAATATTGCTGCTTTAGATGTCTTATGTTATGAAATATTTTGCTATGATATTGCTATTGTTCAAATCATGATAAAACAAAGGAGATGCTACCGAAATTTCGGTGTTTAGCATTTGTGCCTTTGCTGAAATTTGTCTTCATGTATGGTATTTAGTTGATGTTTAGTCTATGTTTGGTAGCATTCGGGCATACTAGATGCTGGGGTGTTACACATGGTGACCACAAAGCTGCTTAAATCCACTTCGTTCTGCCCAATTATTACTTCACCATCGCCATAATATACCCTAAATTTCACTGGTTCCGACATCACTGCGACGACATAGACAAAATTAATTTTTCCATCACTACTGACATGTAAAATCAATACCGTAAATTGAACAACGATAATAACCTATCCCGCTATCAATACTCTAATATTATAATATTATAGCGCACATTTAACATCGCTATTTTCTAGAACATGCAGTCTTCCGGCCGATTGGCCAATTAGGTTCTGATCGGAGCCCTAAAGATTCGATTTTACAGTTTCCTGTGAAAAAACTTGGCAAACCGATTTTTTTTGTATTTTAGTAATTGCCCTTGTTGACCAACCGATTAATGATCTCTAATCTTAGACCCGATCATCTACCGATTAATGGTTTCTAATCTTAGTCCAGTTAATCTTCCGATCGATCGATTAATCTGTAATCTTAGACCCGATCAGCTACCGATTAATGATTTCTTCAACATTGCTAGTATGTACAACCATTACTGCAAATTGAACAACATTATAATATTCAAACTAAAATCCCTACCCTAAACTAAAGAACTAGAATCAATACTCTAAATTACCCACCTAAATCGCTACTCTAAATTACACACCTAAATCGCTATTCTAGATCACACAACTCAATCACAAGTCTAAATTACACAACTAAATCGCTACGCTAAATTGAAGAACGCGAAATTAAGCAAAATTGTGATGTTACCTCTTCCTCCTTCTCCTCTTCTTCTTCTCCTCCTCCTCTCTCTCTCTCCCCCTCCTTCCCTCTCCTGCCTCTCACCCTTCTTCTCTTATTCCGACCGGCGGCGCCCCCTCCCTTTTTTTCCTTCGGCCGCTCGCTCTCTGCAAGATCGATCGAGATCGATCTAGCTTCGGCCGTGTTTTACCGAGCTATTTTTGCCGTATGGTGTGCCAACAACATATTTTCGCCAAACCGTACGGTGAAAATAGGGTCTTCGCCAAATCGTATGGCGAAAATAGCCTTGATTCCCGTGTAGCAGATTAACTGCGGATTTAGGGTATTTTCGCCACACGGTTCCGCGATAATAGTGTATTCGCCGTAAGGTATGGCGATTACATATTAATTTTGCAATTTTGATTTTTCGAGTATTAAAACCGCAATTGATTTTAAAAAAGTATTATTTAAAAAAAAATCGAATAGGACGCCTCTTCCATTATGAATGCTCATATGACATGAACATGTATAAACTTGCATAAACATTTAATACAACGAATTCGTAACCAATATGTAACCATGTTCATCATATCATAGGCAAATATCAATCCTGGCAAGTTAGCATATCATGTAATCATGTTGCACTTAAGCAAGTCTAGCAATCATACAACACCCAAACCCATTCCAATACACTTGCCTTCAACCGTGGGCGACGGATAGGCAAGAGGTTGAGGGCACTCCCGGGGTCACACCACCTGCACATAGGTACCACACACTCAAAATGTGCCATCAAAATAGTACATGAACGATCATCTACCACGACTTCGCAAACTACCCCGACTTCGCAAACTACCCCTAAAACCCAAAAACAAAGAATATGTCCCGATGGGACATCGGGCTTCCAACTAGCATAACTTGAGTTCTAAAACTCCAAATAAAGCAAACAAGTACATTTTATCGAAGCTTAGGAAATTTCCTAGCTTTTTCTAAGTATTGGCGAAGATTTAATCGGCTTTAAAATTGTCTAATCTACAGATCAACATGATCTGTACCAATCACGTCACAGTTTTGATAAAGTTCGGTAAAATAGACAACCTTTAAACGGCTGATCGGAAATTGGCATTATTGATACCCACTGAAAGGTAATTAAATTATCTACAACTTTCTCAACAGGCGGCAGACCAAATTCCGAATCTAAGAACCCCAAAATCGCGACCGAAGTTGACTTTCCGGGATTGGCCGAGGCTACTACGCGAAACAGATCTACTAAACGAATCTATACCTCTAATTACAGCACCTAAACATCAAAATTAGCCATTAATTTACCCATCTAACAGCACCTAGACCACCTGTAATAGAACTTAATGTTGTTTCCAAGTGTATCATTGCTTAGTTTTGTTTCTCGTATTAGTTGCCCCCGTTCGGATATTTGGAGGACCAATCAGTTGATCTGCAGGATTTTTTTAAATAGGATCTTGTGGGAGAGGAATTACTCACTTATTCACCAAATTTTCCCACCTAACCTCCCCCTCACCTAACCACCCCCCATCCTTTTCCCCATTCGGATGGCAGCCACCCAAGTAAGCCTCCTCCCACTCATTTCAATTCGGTTCTTATCCTCCTCCTCCACCTTCTTGGCGTGAGAAGCAGCAGCAGGGAGCTCCCCCATGGCTTCCTCTTCCTTCCAAGCTTGGTGAAGAAGCCCTTGCAGCCCCCATGGCTGGTGGAGCCTCCTTCCTTCCCCAACCGGCCAGCAGCTTCATTTCCTCTTCCTCTCTTGTTCCTTCCATGGTAAGTTCTTGCTCCCCCATGGATGGTTGTTTGTGAGCTCAGATATGGAGGTCCTAGGCTGGGTGGTAGGGTTCTAGGTCCCCTAGGGTGGAAATTTGTGGAGGGAAACTAGCAGATTTGGAGGGAATCCTAGAATCCATTTTCGAGCAGATTTCTGGTCTGTGTTGCAACTCGATTTTGGGGTTCTTAGGTTGGTCAAATGCTCAGTCGTCTGTAGAGTTTGTTGTAGATATTCCTCTTACCTTTAATTGAAGCACAAGAACTCGAAAATCCATAAAGCCAATTAAAAGTTATGCCATTTTTAGTGTTTGCTGTCGCGATTTGGTTGTTCTGTGAGCTGAGATGTTCAACTGGAGGGTAGACCAATTTGCAGGCCGATTCAGCCTTTCCACTTGCCTAGAGAAATGTAGGAAATTTCATGTAGTTTTATAAAATGTACTGGTTTTCTTGATTTGGAGTTATGAATCAAAAGTTATGTCCATTTGAATCTGATGTACAGAATGCTGATTTTTCTGAAGGTTCAGACTTTGGTCTAAAATTTAGAGTTCAGTTTGAGGACCTTAAATTCATGTATTGAACAAATGGATGTGGGGTAACTCTTGGTTAGCCTCTTGTGCTCATTTAAAGTCCAAGAACATGAATTTTGGTTGAACCATTAGAAAGTTATGCAAGTTTCACCTATTTGCTGTCCAAATTGCAACTATTAGTAGATTCAATTTTGAGTTGTGATTTAGAATAAGTTGGAGGCCGATTTGGAATTTCCTTTTGCCTGGAGATAGGTAGAAAATTTTATGTAGATCATGAAAATGTCTTCGTTTGCTCAATTTGATGTTGTATAGCAATAGTTATGCAATGGCTAATTAGGCTACCCAAAGAGCTTTCTCTGAATTTCAGATTTGGGGGCTGTTTTTGGTTTAGGGCGTATTTGCTCATTATGAAGTTGAACTTGTATAGTTTTTGAGTGGTGTTTGCGATTGTGGTTCGCTTTTCAGGTGGAGTAGCTTCGGGAGTGGTTTCTTCTTGTAACACCCCAAAATTTTGCTTTTCTTAAATTCATGTGTGATTTGGCACTTTGGTGAATTTTTGGAATTTTCTGGAATTTATTTGGATTTATTTGGAATTTATTTGAATTTATTCCATTTTGAAATAATTAAAGAATTTAATTTTGCAAATAAAATTTTGTTGGAAATATTTTATTTGAGTCCAAAATGTTCCAAAATATTTTCCAGAATTTTTCTGGAATTTTTCCGAGTCATTTGCTATTTTTAATGAATTAAATGAATTACTGGGAATTATTTTAAATATTAAATCGCTGGAAAATCCAACTCGGGTCAAGTACTGTTCATCCGACCGAGCCCGAGTCAGACTCGAGTTCGAGTCCGACCCGAGCCACGTGACTCGACCGAACCCACTCCTAACCCTAATCAATCCCAACCGTTGGATCAAGATCCAACGGCCGAGATCCACCCGTACCGGTTCGAGCCGTAACCGGCCCGGATCCGATCGCGCCCGTGCGATCGTGGCCGTCGATCGTGCCACGTGGACAGCCACGATTGCGTCGTCTTCCCGTGATCGAAAGCCGGACTCGCGCGCGCCGTGGCCGTAGCAAACTAGGTTTCCGTCTAGGGCTCGAACGCCGAGGCTATTTAAAGCGTGAGACATCCCCCGTTGTTGGCCTCATCCTTGCGCACCCGTTCCCCCGAGCCATCTCGCCGGAGCCGCCGTTGAGCCGCAATCGCTCGCTGGAGTTGTCTCTTCCCTCCGCTACGGTTTGCGCCGGTTTCCGCCGTCGTCCGTCGTCTTCCGCCGAAGGAGCCCAGTCCGAGTCCGCGACGAGACGCACTAAGGGAGGCTTCATCTCGCCGAGCACGCCCCAACGCCGCGTCGGGCTCGTCGTCGTCCCCGTCTCCGGTCAAGCCAGCGCCGCCGTGAAGCCATCGCCGTCCGCGAGCTCGGAGGACCGTCAGATCCAGATCGGACGGTTGAGGTGAGTTCACGTGTTCCAAACCCGATTAGATGCGACTGTTGGATCAAGATCCAGCGGTTCACAACCGCCACGTCTTTAGCGAGGCGATTATAGGATTAGATCTGGACCGTCCGATCTAGATCGAACGGCCCACGAGCAACGAGTAGGTTCAACGTGTTAACCCTGGATCTCATCCGCGCCGTTGAGTTGCAAACCCACGGCCGAGATTGCGCCACGTGTCGGGACGATGGACCGCCGCGGTCAACGCCGTCCACGCGCTGGCAGGTAGACGCCGACACGCGGCCCGCGTGTCGAAGGGCCCGCATGTCGCTGGCTGACCAGCCAAGAGCCGACGTCACCCATGACGCCAGTGGGTCCCACCTGCCGCCAAGACTGCGGTCGAGCCCCGCTGACGACAGCGATGACGTCACCTGAGCGGGCCCACATGTCAGTCTCACGTAGAGTCGTGGACCGAGTCCACGGTGGACCCGAGCCAAACCGTGGACCAAGCCCATGAGCCGGCTGACGTCAGCCAGCCAATCAGAGGCTGCCACGTGTCCATGATGACGCAATAATTAATTTCCGAAAAAGAAAATGATTTATTAATTCGAAATATTGATTTCAAATTTAGTTTCAAACTTCAAACGCTTATAACTTTTGCGTTTCAACTCCGATTTGAGTGATTCAAATTTCTAAATTTGTATAAAATTGAGATCTGCCTGAATATGAATTTTATTTAATTTTTGGACTAAAGTTTTTCTCTGTAAAATTATTTAATTGATTATTTAAACTTTAAATAATCATAACTTTTGCGTTTTAACTCCAAATTTGACGATTCCAGTTTCTAAAAATCCACAAAATTATGTTCTTTCTGTTTATGGATTTTATTTGGTGTTTTGGAATGTTTTTGCCTAGTGTTTATTTGTGTATTTGCTATTTGCACGCTTTACGAGTAGACGTTGAAGTGCCGGAAGGATTCACAGGAGAAGTATTGACTCAGGATCCAACTCAAGACCAAGAGCAAGTACTTTTTGAAGGCAAGTTGTGCTTTGACCATGTTGATCCTATTTTGAAATCTATTTTGATTTAAACTATTGCATGCTAGTTCAATTAGAGAAATACTTTGGTTAAACCTGGGGGTTAGATAAATACCAATTTGCTGTATGACACCTTGATTACATAAGTATGTGCCATGACCCTTTGTCACCCTAGTTGTGAATTACTAGTTGGACATTATTAATTTGCCAACCTGGGTTTTAGACCGTTGTAGTATCTTTGCTTAGACACGCTACGTGCTCATGACATGATTTTGGATAATCAAATGTTAATATTGACTTAATGATATATTGAACCTGTTTTGGAAAAGTATCATGTGATGTTGATGGCACGTGGTGCATGGTAATCAAGCGGGGTTTGATGAACGCTTTCGGCCGGGCATGTGGCAAGAGTAATCAGGTGGGCGGTGTGGCATTTGGGAATGTTGATTTGGTTCTTGGGTAGTCTTGCCCTGGTCACCCTAAGGACTTAACCTTGCAAGCCTTTGAACTGGTCATACTTGCAACCACATGGCTGGAATGGGACGGCCCTAGTTGACTAAGTCGCTAAGGACTCACTTGTGGAGCCTCAGGTGTCAATTACACCGCTTGTGTGATTGTGCGGGGAGCGTATCGTGGCTGTGGCCGATACCCATCTAACGGTGTGTTGGTCCCATACTTCGCCTTGGCTAAGGGAAGGGATGGTGTAGAGCACGAACCGAGAGGACCACCTGTGTTGTTTGAGGCTTCCAAAGGCTTTGTTACTGAACTCGCCTTTGTGGTGTTTGATCAGATCTTGTGGGTAAAGTGCATAACCTCTGCAGAGTTTAGAATCTATTCGAATAGCCGTGTCCGCGGTATTGGACAACGCTAGAATTACAGTCAAGTGTTATATTTTCTCAAAAATAAATTTGATTTGGAATGTTGTGTTTTTTTACCAATGAAGACAATGGAAACATGGTTTAGGTCTGGGAAAATGTTTATTAAACTACTTGGAAAGTTATTAATGTTTTACTTATTTCTACCGCTTTCGAATCTACTTATATTACTTTTCAAATGTCAAGTTTGCAAATATACCTTGAGCTATTCCTTTGTACCAAGCCATGCATATAGTATATTAGCTTGCATTTTGTGCATGACTTGCCGAGTACCAAGTACTCACCCTTGCCTCAACACAACACCGCTTGAAGAGGAGACTACGCCACTATGGAGGAGGAACTCCAAGAGGACCCGTCTACCTAGGGGACGCGAGCCCGATCAGTTGCCTGTGGTATACTGGATGGCGCCACGGTTCTTTGATTTTCCGCCGTTATTATTTCTCTCTGAATAAGTTTCGCTTTGCAGGCATACATTTGTAACTTGGCCATAAGGTCGAGTAACCAGTTTTATTACTTCAATAAAGTACTTTTATGGTATCGATTGGTATGATTGTGATATTTACCGATGTTAAAGATCGTGTGCACTAGCTGCGTTCTGGACTAGTGCTGAATACACAGAGGGTCCGGATTTGCAAATTCGGGTCCCGACAGAGGTGGTATCGAGCCATACTTGACCGTAGGCTCAACCCTAAGTTAGAATGGTCGTAGTGAGGATAAAACCTATTTTCTAAAGCTAAAAATTTGTGAAGACAAGAAATGACATCTCGACTTATCCCCTTCTCTCTTTTTCTTGTCTCTTGCTGAAATTTTCCCTTACCTAGTCACAATTGAAAATTCCGAGTTCTTACGTAAAGCACGCTTGTGACAGATGGAGGAAGAATTCAACCACGTTGATCTGGGAGTTGGTCATGTCGCGGAACTTTGGCACATGCTACAAACTCTCGGAGATTTTGAGAAGCCCCAATACCAAGTGGAAGTGATCAGCAAGCGAGATTGATCAAGGCTTGTGACGTGAGGATTGAGGTACCGCCAGAAGAGGGGCCAGTGCAATCGCCCGATACAACCTTTGACCGCCAGAGATCTACAATGCAGATGGGTATCCAAGAAGTTTCACGACGAGCAATGCGGCACATTACCGATTCACGCCAGGGAGTTGGAGAGCACGGTGTTCCGTTATCATCCGCGCAGCAATAACCTTCTTGACCAAGACGATTCAGATGAGAATGCCACGGTTACACAGCTTGGCACGATTTGTCGCCGCCAGGAGGATGTACTAGATAATACAAGCAAGGAGCTACAGAAGGCCCGCAAGGAAATCACGACAGAGAAGAACCGATGGCGGGAAGCTCAAGAGTATGTGGCACACCTTCTACGAAGGATTGACGAGTTGGAGATGACCTTGTACGGACCAGACCCAGAGCCAGTACTCGAACTACACGAGCCAGATCCGGAGGAGTCAGACCTCGATGAGGACACTGCTTCTTCGACTACCACAGATGACATAGTCGCTGGACATGGCGATCATTTCGCGCCTATGCCACAGCACCCGTACCCAGGCCGTGGAGGTTTCCTCGATGAGTGAGCATAGGATCTATAGTGAGACTCCTTCGCCGAGTCGCGTCATAAAGAGTCACCCTTTAGGCGTTAGACTCCAGATGTTAGTTCGATTTGGATTTGCTTTGTTTGCTGAGTGTGCAGTATGTGTTGCAAGGCCCTTAGGCATTGTAAGCAGCCATACCAAGTTATTAATAATACAGTTGGACCTTAACGTTACCCCTTTCGCCCGCATAAGTTCCATGTTACTTGTCTATTCTTGTTTCCCTCTCATCTCTAAAACCTAGAGCAAATCGACAGATGGTGAACACCCGTGGAAACTTTGGGAGCAATGGGAGTGGCTCTCGCCCAGCAGAAAACCCCAATAATGGAGCACCAAAGACCGCCAAAGGATATGCAGAATTTTGGAGCATTTCTTGCTGCTCAGACTCGATTGATGCATGCTATGATGCAACAAATGCAGCACGTCATCGCTCAGCCACAGCCAACCAAGCTAACCAGGACCACGCTAACACAAGACTGTCCGAGTTCATGAGGACTCACCCACCCACTTTCTCCGGGAATGCCAATCCATTGGAGGCCGATGATTGGTTAAGATCAATCGAGAGGAAGCTACACATAGCTCAATGCATAGGAAACGAAGGTACTCTACGCTTCATCACCGGAAGGAACAAATTACGAATGGTGGGAGAACTTCGTACACGCAAGAGAACCCTCAAGATATCACTTGGGAAGAGTTCACAACAGCATTCCGACAAGATCACGTGCCTGAAGGAATCATGGACCTTAAGAAGGAGGAGTTCAGAGCATCAAGCAAGGTAATCAGCCAAAGTGGCCGACTATCTCAACAAGTTTACACAGCCTAGCACGCTACGCACTGAGGATGTAGCGACGGATAAGGCCAGACAGTCTCGTTTTATGAAGGGACTTAACTCAGGATTGCAAGTAGGGTTGATCACCCACACCTTTCCAGATTTTCAAGAGTTGGTGAATAAGGCACTTATTCTCGAGGACAAGCGCAAGGAACCGGATGAGAACAGAAGCGCAGGATGCAACAAAGAAGGATCACGCCAGTGGAACGCAATAAATACCGAGAGTTGCACCAAATCAATTCTTCGATTCCAACCACAGAATGCAACAAGGACACCATCCCCGGCACCAAGACCTGCCAATCGTAACTACTGCACTTCACTTCGCTAGAAATGCTACTCCAGCGCAGCAAGAAGGAACAAGTGAGACGCTGCTACAATCGCAACGAGCCAGGACACTTTGCCAACAGCTTGTCCAAGAAGACATCGAGTGACCCCGCCGCTTCAACCTAGGAACCACCCCAGCTAGGATGCCAAAGATCAGAGCCGCACCCTGCATCGTGGTGAGAGGCCGAGTCAACCATGTCACCGCAGATGCACCGCATGCTACTGACGTCAAATCGGGTAAGTTACTTGTTAACTCAAGCACTGCAACAGCTTTGTTTGACTCGAGCTTCAGATTCGTTTGTTTCGCAAGGCTTTGCAACTAGAAATGATTTGAGGATTGCAAGACTTAAGTGCATGCTTTTAGTTCAAACCCCTGGTTCCGAACTCCGAACGAAAGTAGGATGTTCCGGGGTGAGAATACTAATAGATGGAATAGAGTTCCTAGCAAACCTTATAATTTTGGAGACCCAGACCTTAGACGTCATATTGGGAATGGATTGGTTATCCAAGCACAAGGCCGTATTGGACTGTGGACGAAGGACTATCTCAGTTGAGAGCCCGTGTGGGAAGAAAGTGGAATTTCAAGCCACCGCAGTTAGAGATGGGCAGTTGATGGTTAATAGTGCCAAGGCAATCAGCATAGAGGATGTCTCGGTAGTGAATGAGTACCCCGATGTTTTTCCCGAGGATTTACCTGGTATGCCGCCAGATAGGGACATAGAGTTTGTGATAGAGCTTGTACCTGGTACAGCACCGATAGCAAAGAGACCCTATCGGATGTCCACCGAGGAGTTGGTAGAGATGAAGAAACAGCTAGAAGAGTTAATGGAGAAAGGATTTATCGACCGAGTTCGTCGCCGTGGGGAGCACCGCTTTGTTTGTCAAGAAGAAGGACGGAGTTTCAGGATGTGCATTGACTACCGTGCACTCAACAAAGTCACCGTGAAGAATAAGTATCCGCTACCTGGGATTGATGATTTGTTTGATCGCTTGAGAGGAGCCGAGTTTTCTCCAAGATTGATCTCGAGATCGGGATACCATCGCTGAAGATCCGATCGTAAGATATATCGAAGACTGCATTCTCGCCAAGATATGGACATTACGAGTTTACAGCTATGTCCTTTGGATCGACAAATGCGCCACTTATTTCATGAATATGATGAATAAGGTGTTCATGGAATATTTGGACAAGTTTGTCGTCGTGTTCATAGACGATATCCTAGTCTACTCCAAGACAGAGGATGAACATGCCGAACACTTGAGGCGAAGTTTTGGAAAGGCCGAGGAACAGAACTTTTCGCCAAGTTCAACAAGTGTGATTTTTGGAAGGACAAAGTGGAGTTTCTTGGACATGTAATGACTGCAGAAGGAGTCACCGTGGATCCAAGCAAAGTAGAAGTCGTGTTACATTGGGAGCAGCCAAGATCGTGACCAGATTCGAGTTTCCTTGGAATGGCAGGATACTATCGCCGTTTCATTGAAGGCTTCGACAATTGCGAAACCTCTTACGCAATTGCTGAAGAAGGAAAAGAAGTTTGCATGGACGCCAGAATGTGAGAAAGGATTTCAGGAGTCAAGAAGCGATTGACATCAGCACCGGTGTTGGTTCTACCGGATGTTGCTCAAGGCTTCGATATCTATTGTGACGCATCGCGCCAAGGACTTGGATGTGTGCTGATGCAGAATGGAAAGGTCGTCGCTTATGCATCAAGGCAGTTGAGGCCGCATGAGGAAAATTATCCGACACATGACTTAGAGTTAGCCGCCGTAGTGCATGCTTTGAAGATATGGCGTCACTATCTCGATTGGAAACAGATGTGAAGTGTATACGGATCATAAGAGCCTTAAGTACATATTCACCCAGTCCGATCTGAATATGATGCAAAGGAGAAGGCTAGAGATAATCAAGGACTACAATGATGTAATCCATTACCATCCCGTGAGGGCCAACGTAGTAGCCGATGCTCTGAGTCGGAAGAGCCATACCGCGAGTATGTTGCTAGCCACAAGTCAAGATGAGTTATGTGAGGACTTTCGTAAAATGAAGATTGAGGTGGTACCTAGCGGATTCTTGGCCGCATTAGAAGTAAAGCCTACCTTAGAGGATCAGATCCGAGAAGGACAAAAGGATGATGACAAGATCCGTAGGATTAAGTCCATCAAGGAAGAGGGCAAGGCAGAAGACTTCAAGTTGGATGAGCAAGGCACGTTATGGATGAAGGATCGCATTTGTGTGACTAACAAAATGGAGTTGAAGCAACTGATTTTGGAAGAAGCCCATGACTCCAAGTACTCAATCCACCTCGAAGCGCCAAGATGTATCAGATTTGAAGGAGAGATTCTCGTGGCCGAGTATGAAACGTGAAGTGGCCGAGCATGTTGCATTGTGCGACGTATGCCGTAGAGTCAAGGCAATGCATCGAGACCAGCAGGATTGCTACACGCTGAAAATACCTCGAGTGGAAGTGGGAGGAAATCGGAATGGATTTCATTACCGGCCATCAAGACTCAAGGAGGTTATGACTCCATATGGGTTATAGTGGATCGCTTGACTAAAGTAGCCCATTTTATCCCCGTGAAGACTACTCACTCGGAGATAAATTAGCGGAATTGTACATGATCAGATTGTCTGCTTGCACGGAGTGCCAAAGAGGATTGTATCGGACAGGTACCCAATTTACCTCAAGGTTCTGGAATAAGTTGCATGAAGCCATGGGAACCCGCTTGAACTTCAAGATGCCTTATCATCCACAGCACGGATGGACAGACCGAAAGAGTCAACCAGATTCTGGAGGATATGCTAAGAGCTTGTGCATTGGCTTATGCTACCTCTTGGGATAAAAGTTTGCCGTATGCCGAGTTCAGTTACAACAATAGTTATCAGGCTAGTCTGCAGATGTCACCATTTGAGGCACTGTATGGACGACCTTGTCGGACGCCATTGAATTGGAATGAGACCGGCGAGCGCCGTGTCTTTGGGCCTGATATTCTTCAGGAGGTCAAGAGCAAAGTTGCCGTGATTAGGAAAGGTTGAAGATTGCCCAATCTCGACAGAAGAGTTATGCTGACAATCGTCGCCGAGACTTGAGTTTTGAACCAGAAGACTTTGTTTATCTCAGAGTTACGCCTCTCAGGGGAGTTAAGAGGTTCCATGCCAAAGGGAAACTCGCACCCCGTTATGTTGGACCATTTAAGATTTTGAGTCGCAAAGGCGGTTGCTTACCACCGGAGTTGCCACAATCGTTAGCAGGAGTACATGATGTATTCCATGTGTCCCGATTGAAGAAGTGTCTCCGAGTTCCCGAGAATGCAGACACCGCTAGAGTCAATTGAGTTGCAAGAGGATTTGACCTATAAGGAACATCCCGTGAGGATTCTGGACATAATGGATCGAGAGACCAGGAATAGGTCAACCCGTTTCTGTAGAGTTCAGTGGAGCAACCATGAAGAAAGCGAGGTGACTTGGGAGCGCGAAGAGGATTTGAAGAAAGAATTTCCAAACCTATTCTTTAGTAAGCCCTGAATCTCGGGGACGAGATTCTATTAAGGGGGGGAGGTTTGTAACACCCCAAAATTTTGCTTTTCTTAAATTCATGTGTGATTTGGCACTTTGGTGAATTTTTGGAATTTTCTGGAATTTATTTGGATTTATTTGGAATTTATTTGAATTTATTCCATTTTGAAATAATTAAAGAATTTAATTTTGCAAATAAAATTTTGTTGGAAATATTTTATTTGAGTCCAAAATGTTCTAAAATATTTTCCAGAATTTTTCTGGAATTTTTCCGAGTCATTTGCTATTTTTAATGAATTAAATGAATTATCGAATTATTTTAAATATTAAATCACTGGAAAATCCAACTCGGGTCAAGTATCGTTTCATCCGACCGAGCCCGAGTCGACTCGAGTTCGAGTCCGACCCGAGCCACGTGACTCGACCGAACCCACTCCTAACCCTAATCAATCCCAACCGCTTGGATCAAGATCCAACGGCCGAGATCCACCAGCACGGTTCGAGCCAGAATCGCCCGGATCCGATCGCGCCCGTGCGATCGTGGGTTGCCGATCGTGCCACGTGGACGGCCACGATTGGCGTCGTCTTCCCGTGATCGAGCCGGACTCCGCCGCCGCCGCCAGTAGCAAACTAGGTTTCCGTCTAGGGCTCGAACGCCGAGGCTATTTAAAGCGTGAGACATCCCCGAGGTTGCCCTCATCCTTGCGCACCCGTTCCCGAGCCATCTCGCCGAGCCGCCGCGTTGAGCCGCAATCGCCGCCGGAGTTGTCTCTTCCTCCGCTACGGTTTGCGCCGGTTTCGCTGCCGTCGTCAGTCGTCTTCCGCCGAGAAGGAGCCTGTGTCCGAGTCCTCGCGACGAGACGCACTCCGAAGGAGGCTTCATCTCGCCGAGCACGCCCCAAACGCCCGTCGGGCTCGTCGTCGCCCCGTCTCCGGTCAAGCCAGCGCCGTGAAGATCGCCGTCGCGAGCTCGGAGGACCGTCGGATCCAGACGGACGGTTGAGGTGAGCTCACGTGTTCCAAACCCGATTAGATGCGGACCGCTGGATCAAGATCCAGCGGTTCACAATCGCCACGCGTCGTAGCAAAGGCGATTATAGGATTAGATCTCGACCGTCCGATCTAGATCGAACGCCCACGAGCAACGAGTAGTTTCAACGTGTTAACCCTTGATCTAATCCGCCGCTGATTTTCAAACCAACGGCCGAGATTGCGCCACGTGTCGGGAAGATGGACCGCCGCGGCCAACGCCGCCCACGCTGGCAGGCAGGACGCCGACACGCTGGGCCCGCGGTCGAGGGCTCGCATGTCGCTGGTCGACCCAGCCAAGAGCCGACGCCACCCATGACGCCACAAAGGTCCCACTGCCGCCACCGTGGCCGAGCCCTCGACGCCGGGCCGATGACGCCACCCGAGCGCCCACATGTCGGGCCTTCACGTGAAGTCGTGGACCGAGTCCACGGTGGACCCGAGCCAAACCGTGGACCAAGCCCATGAGCCGGCCGACGCCACCAGCCAATCGAGGCTGCCACGTGTCCATGATGACGCAATAATTAATTTTCGAAAGAAAATGATTTATTAATTCGAAATATTGATTTCAAATTTAGTTTCAAACTTCAAACGCTTATAACTTTTATGCTTCAACTCCGATTTGAGTGATTCAAATTTCTAAATTTGTATAAAATTGAGATCTGCCTGAATATGAATTTTATTTAATTTTTGGACTAAAGTTTTTCTCTGTAAAATTATTTAATTGATTATTTAAACTTTAAATAATCATAACTTTTGCGTTTTAACTCCAAATTTGATTTATTCCAGTTTCTAAAAATCCACAAAATTATGTTCTTTCTGTTTATGGATTTTATTTGGAGTTTTGGAATGTTTTTGCCTAGTGTTTATTTGTGTATTTGCTATTTGCACGCTTTACGAGTAGACGTTGAAGTGCCGGAAGGATTCACAGGAGAAGTATTGACTCAGGATCCAACTCAAGACCAAGAGCAAGTACTTTTTGAAGGCAAGTTGTGCTTTGACCATGTTGATCCTATTTTGAAATCTATTTTGATTTAAACTATTGCATGCTAGTTCAATTAGAGAAATACTTTGGTTAAACCTGGGGGTTAGATAAATACCAATTTGCTGTATGACACCTTGATTACATAAGTATGTGCCATGACCCTTTGTCACCCTAGTTGTGAATTACTAGTTGGACATTATTAATTTGCCAACCTGGGTTTTAGACCGTTGTAGTATACTGCTTAGACCTGCTACGTGCTCATGACATGATTTTGGATAATCAAATGTTAATATTGACTTAATGATATATTGAACCTGTTTTGGAAAAGTATCATGTGATGTTGATGGCACGTGGTGCATGGTAATCAACTGGGGTTTGATGAACAGTTTTCGACCGGGGCATGTGGCAAGAGTAATCAGGTGGGCCAGTGTGGCATTTGGGAATGTTGATTTGGTTCTCGGGTAGTCTTGCCCTGGTCACCCTAAGGACTTAACCTTGCAAGCCTTTGAACTGGGTCATACTTGCAACCACATGGCTGGAATGGGACGGCCCTAGTTGACTAAGTCGCTAAGGACTCACTTGTGGAGCCTCAGGGTGTCAATTACACCGTTTGTGTGATTGTACGGGGGAGCGTATCGTGGCTGTGGCCAGATACCCATCTAACGGTGTGTTGGTCCCATACTTCGCCTTGGCTAAGGGAAGGGATGGTGTAGAGCACGAACCGGAGAGGACCACCTGTGTTGTTTGAGGCTTCCGAAAGGCTTTGTTACTGAACTTCGCCTTTGTGGTGTTTGACTGTATCTTGTGGGTAAAGTGCATAACCTCTGCAGAGTTTAGAATCTATTCGAATAGCCGTGTCCGCGGTATTGGACAACGCCGGGAATTACAAAAAGGGTTAGATTTTCTCAAAAATAACTTGGATTTGGAAAGTTGGGTTGGTATAACAATGAAGACAATGGAAACATGGTTTAGGACGGGGAAAATGTTTATTAAACTACTTGGAAAGTTATTAATGTTTTACTTATTTCTACTGCTTTCGAATCTACTTATATTACTTTTCAAATGCTGTTTACTGCAAATATACCTTGAGCTATTCCTTTGTACCAAGCCATGCATATAGTATATTAGCTTGCATTTTGTGCATGACTTGCTGAGTACCAAGTACTCACCCTTGCCTCAACACAACACCAGTTGAAGAGGAGACTACGCCAGCTATGGAGGAGGAACTCCAAGAGGACCCGTCTACCTAGGGACGCGAGCCCAGTCAGTTGCCTGTGGTATACTGGATGGCGCCACGAAGTTCTTTGATTTTCCGCTGTTATTATTTCTCTCTGAATAAGTTTCGCCTTGCGAGGCATACATTTGTAACTTGGCCATAAGGTCGAGTAACCAGTTTTATTACTTCAATAAAGTACTTTTATGGTATCGATTGGTATGATTGTGATATTTACCGATGTTAAAGACTGTGTGCACTAGCGCGTTCCTGGACTAGTGCTGAATACACAGAGGGTCCGGATTTGCAAATTCGGGGTCCCGACACTTCTCCCCGCCACTCCACTATATTGATGTTTGTGATCTCTTTGCCTGCTGAGTGGATGTCCATTTAGCAGGAGAGGTCATGCCAAAATTTTTATGGAAAAATTTAGATAGGTTTTGGTAGCACTTCGGGCACGTGAGGTGCCGGGGTGTTACACCACCCCAAGCAAGACCCCAAATCCTTACCTCTTCTTGGCGAGACACTCGATCGACGAACTTCTCGTCCTCGCGGCCTGATCTCCTCTCCAAACGCCGGGGACGCCGAAATCGCCAGAATCGCCGGTTCCCCGTGGACGGTGAGCTCGCGAACAGCGAGATCGCGTGGAGGGGAAGGCCCTAGGGCCGGATAGAGGAGGTGGGAAGGTGGAGGAGGAACGGGGTGGCGCAAGGGGAGGGGAGGCGCCCAAGGGGGTGGCAGCTCGAGGGGAGGAAAGGGGGAAGGGAAAGGCGGCTAGGGTTGGGAGGCACAAGGGGGGCACATAAGGGCAGGGTGCTGCCCTCCACCTCCTCTTCGTGGGCCGAGAAGCCTCCACCTATAACCCAAGAAGGTCCCCCAAGGCCCAAACCAGTCCCCGCTTGGCCCAAACTCCCCTGGAGAGGCTCAAACTCAGGAAACAGCCCGAAAACACACTACAATAGTCATACCGAATTGCCGAAAATCGCAAATGACTCATACCGTCATTCTGTAGTGTCACAGTTGTTCTTGGCTAAAGCTTTGTGGATGACACCAGAAGTGGGATGTCCTAGTCGATGATGCCAAAGATTTTCGGTACTCTTGGCAGTGAAGAAAGCTCGACTATAACGATTATTTGGAAACTGGTAGAGTCCATTGATGCAGCTCCCTCTAAGAAGAATTGTCCTTGTGGTTTGGTCCTTAACAAGAAAATGATTAGGGTGGAACTCAACGTAAGCATGATTGTTAGAAACTAGCTTATGAATGGACAGAAGATGCCGGTTTATATGAGGAACGTGCAAGACATTTCTCAGAATGAGATGACGATTTCTAGTAGCAACAAATGAACTTCCAACATGGGCAATGGGCAAACCTGATCCATTTGCAACCTGAACACGGTAACCACCAGTGTAGCGTTCCTTTGTTGACAGGCGCTCTAAATCATGCGTGATGTGGTCGGTGGCGCCGGTATCCGCATACCAATTTGGATCTATGGCAGAGCTGTTGGAGGAGGTTGCTGCAGCAGCGACCCTTGCATCATTGGCAACGTAGTTTTGATCGAAGCGATGATAGCAACGGGACGTGTCATGATTGTCGCAGAAGCAGATTTGACACGGCTGCGTTTGTCCTCCTTGGGCATTTTTCTTGGCACTGTTGGCACCGCCACACCCTCCTAGGGTGCGGCCTCCTGTGTTCCCGTTGCCATTGCCACGACCACGGCCTCCACCTCCTCGAGCCTGGGTACGGCTTGCTTGGTTCGCCTGGGTGTCGGGGTTGTTGCGCTCATGTCTCAGCCTGAGGCTAGGCATGTGCGCATACACGTCGTTGACTGTCTTTACACTGTTGACCATCAAATGTCCATCTCGAACGGCGGTCGCTTGAAATTCGACTTTCCTTCCACACGGGCTCTCAACAGAGATGATCCTCCTTCCACAGTCAAGCATGGCATTGTGCATGGATAACCAATCCATCCCCAATATAACAACTAGGGTCTGGGTTCCCAATATAATAAGGTTCTCTAGGAACTCTACCCCATCTATTAGTATTCTCACCCCATAACATCCTACTTGAGATCGGAGATCTGACCCAGGGGTTTGAACTAGAAGCATGCATTTAAGATCCATAATCTCCAAATCATTCTTAGAAACAAAATCTTGGGAAACAAACGAATGCGAAGCTCCAGAGTCGAACAATACTGTTGCAGGTACTGAGTTGAAAGGTAACTTACCCAGTACGACGTATGTGGCATTCTGAAGTGCATCTGCGGTCACATGATTGACTCTGCCTCTCACCACGGTCTAGGGCGTGGCTCCTGGCTGTGCTGCTCTGCGATTTGCTCCTGGTGCGGGTGTCCTGGCTGGTGTGGATCGCAGATTGAAGTGAACTGGGGTCACTCCCGTTTTCTTCTTGGGGCAGTTGTTGGAGAAGTGCCCTGGCTCATTACATGTATAGCAGCACCTCACTGCTCCCTGTTGACTACCTGAAGCGGCGTTTCTGGCTGGAGCTGGTGTCTGGAAATTCTGATTGACGGGTCTCGGTGCTGGCGACAGTGTCCTTGTTGCATTCTGCGGCTGGAATCTGAAAAAATGATTCGGCGCAACCCTCAAACACTGCTGCGCTCCCTGGCATGATCCCTATTGTTGCATTCTACTCTTCCGGTTCTCATCCAGTTCCTTGCGCTTGTCCTCAAGAATGAGTGCCTTGTTCACAAGTTCCTTAAAGTCTGGGAAGGTGTGGGTGATCAGTCCCACCTGCAATCTAGAGTTTAGTCCCTTCAAGAAACGAGACTGCTTTGCCACGTCTGTCGCTACGTCTTTAGGTGCGTAGCGTGTAAGCTGTGTGAACTTGTACAGATATTCCGACACCGGTTGATTTCCTTGCTTCAGTGCCCTGAACTCCTCCTTCTTAAGGTCCATGATCCCTTCTGGCACATGATACTAGCGAAATGCTGCATTAAATTCTTCCCATGTGATGTCATGTGGGTTCTCCCACGTGGCACAGAAGTTCTCCCACCACTCTGCTGCGGTCCCTTCCAACTGATGAGAGGCGTAGAGCACCCTCTCATTTCACACACATTGGGTAATGTGCAACTTCCTCTCAATTGACCTTAACCAGTCATCAGACTCAAGTGGATTGGCGTTTCCAGAGAAAGTGGGCGGATGAGTCCTCATGAATTCTGAAAGCCTTGAGTTCTATCACTGTCCTTGATTGGCGTGGTTGGCAGCAGCTTGAGCAGGACTTGTTGCATTTGCTCCATCATGGCATGCATCAGCTGGGTATGTGCAGCGAGGCTCCAAAGCTCTGCATGTCTACTAGCGGTGCTGGTTGGGGTACAGGTGCTCCATCATTGGGGTTCCCAGCTGGACGAGAACCACTTCCATTGCCTCCAAGGTTTCGACAGGTGTTCACCATCTATTGGTTGCTTCAAGCTTAGAGACGAGAGGGAGACAAGAATAGGCAAGTAGTAGAGAAACTTATGCGGGGGGAAGGTGTAACTCAAAATCCAACTATATTATTTAATCAATAATACCTTGGTATGGCTGCTCACAATGCCTAAGGGCCTTGCAACACACTGGAGTTTAACGCCTCTAAGGGTGACTCTTTATTCTATAACGCGACTTGACGAAGGAGTCTCTACTACAAAACCTATGATCACTCGTCGAGGAAACCTCCACTACCTCCTCGTGGCGGGTGTGACGGCATAGGCACGAAGCCATCACCATGCCCCACAACGGCAGTTTTTGAAGAAGCGACATCATCCTCAGGCTCAGGCTCTGGCTGTGGTGCTGGCTGGTGCTTTTGCTCAGTTGCTAGTTCCTGTAGGTCTGGGGCATTCAACTCCAACACTGGCTCCAGGCCCTGCCCATACAGTGTGGTCTCCAGCTCTGCGATCCTCTCCGCAGCATAGTGGACGTACTCACGAGCATTCTCTATGTGCTTTTTCCCTTCCTCGACCAGCTCGCAAGCCTTCATCAACTCCTGGACTGTGTTGTCAATAAGGTCCTCCTGGGAGACGACGAATCTGGCCAAGTGAGTGATGGTAGCATCCTCATCTTCTATCGGCTTTCGCTAAGCTCTGTTGTCTTAGCATGGGTGGTTACGGAATACTGTGCCCTCCAGCTGTCTGGAGTAAGTGCGAGCAATCTGTTACATCGCTCGATGAGACACCTCCTAGATTCCCATGTCAAATGTGGACCTCCTAGCAGTGAAGTGAAAAGGATGACTGAACTTCGTCTTCTCTCGAACATACACCGTGATCTTAACATCCCATCCTATGACCAGTCCTGCCTGCACGATGGTGGTCCCTCGGTAGAGCGATCTCTCAAAGCCTCCAAGCAATTGCAGTATACGCAACAACTCAGCAGCGTAGCCTCCCTCACGCTCGGCGTTGTTGTTCTTCATCAACATCTGCCAAAAGATACTCACGTAAGAACTCAAAAAGTTTTAAAACCAAGGGATAGTAAGAGAAATTCAGCAGAAGGGTTATGAGAAGAGAGAAGGGGATGAATCGAGATTTCATTCATTGTGTTGTCAAATTTTAACTTTAGAAAATAGGTTTTATCCTCACTACGACCATTCTAACTATGGTTGAGCCTATAGTCAACCTGGCTCTGATACCACCTCTGTCGAGACCCGAATTCGTAAATCGGACCCTCTGTGTATTCAGCACTAGTCAAGGATCACGCTAGTGCACACAGTCTCAACCTCGGTAAATATCACAGTCATACTCAATGGAATAATAAGTACTTTAATTAATTAACCAAACTGGTTGCTCGACCTTATGGTCAAGTTACAAAGGTACACCTCTGTAACATCCTGGAATTTGTAATTAAGATTAATTAGGATTAACTAAGCTTAATTAAGCTAATTGTGTGCTTGTTTGCGTGTTGAGTGCTATTGGATCTCAATTTGGCCCTTAGTTGGTTTTGGTTGCATCGGTGTTTCGTCGTTCGAGTAGTTTCGATTGATTTTGTTTCGAAACTTTGAGTTCGAAGCTGGTCGAAATCTTCTGAAATCCTTAGGAGGCTAAGTCCTAAAACCTTCCTTTGAGGTCCCGAAATTCTTCCCTTAAGTTTCCCGAGGTTAAACCCGAAGATTGGAGAAAAGTTTACGAAGAAAGTTGGAGTTTTTGCTGCAGGAGCGGCAGTACGGCCGACGAGGGCTGGTACTGCCGGTCGGGTGGCACTACCGCTCGGCAGGAGCGGTACTGCCAGCCGAGTCATGCGGGCAGGGGTTGGAGCAGCCGTTGCTGCCCGTTGCCCGGCCACCTCAGCTCTCTTCTCGATCCTTCCTCTCTTCTAAAGCCCAGCCGGTTCCCTCTCACCTCACTCACTCACCACTCACTCTCCCTCACACTTCCTCACTCTCTCCCACTCTCCCGTGCTTTCTCTCCCTCTCCCTGCCATTCTCTCCCTCTCCCTCCACTGATCCCTCTCTCGCTCTCACTTCTTGATGGTTGTGGAGCTCAAGGAGTAGCAAGAGGTCAAGCCGCGAGACGTGGAGGATCTTCCTCAAGTCTTGGAGCAGCCTCAAGACTGGAGGAATCGAGTTCCAGTTCGATCCCCGAGGTTTTGAGCTAAACCCTAAGTCCCCCTCTCTTCTCTATTAGTTTCTCTTTTGGTTTAGCCTTGAAACCCTAACTCATGAGGTCATATGCCATCCAATTGGTTCCAATTTGAGCTTCCCGCAACCATGTGATAATCACTAGTCCCTGGATCAGTAGGCTAGTGTCACATGTTGAGATAGGTAGTATCACATCCATGCAAACAAAGATTAAGAGTAGAAGTAATATATTACAACGATAGATATTGATATTACAACTTGATCCTGTTTATAAAAGGCCAATTGGCTTAAAGTAAACTGAAGAGGAAAACAAAAGAGAAACAAAAGTAAAGCGACCATAGTGTGCCTCCATTCCCACAGGAAACCGACGAGCATATCACTCCGCTAGCCGTCAAACGCACCACCCGCGTCTGGGTCACTGAACTCATGGTCA
Source organism: Rhipidocladum racemiflorum (assembly GCA_036346355.1). Lineage (NCBI taxonomy): Eukaryota > Viridiplantae > Streptophyta > Magnoliopsida > Poales > Poaceae > Rhipidocladum > Rhipidocladum racemiflorum. Next base: position 9,691,118 of record CM070592.1, on the reverse strand, counting down.
CCTTCATCTTCACCTGCATCTTCTGCTCCTCACGTAAATTTTTAGAGCAAACGGTGAGTACACGTATGTACTCGCAAAACTTTATTGTTTGCAAGTATATTAATAATGCAGGCTAATAAAAGAAAATGGTTGCTATTCTAGCTCAAATTTGTATGAAGCTGAAGTTATTTGTAATAGGCTAATAGATTTGGAATACTGCACAGTTTATAATGTAAATGTACATTTCATTCAATACCCAATTTCCTCCAACATATCCAACACCACCATCACATGGCATCAGGAATCATTTCCTTCAACATAACCAACATAACCAACATACCATCACATGGCATCAAGAATCACCACCAGCTTGATCAATTCACCAGTCCAACAAATCTCTGAGTCCAACGACTCAACATTTAGCTCAATGCAGCCCATCTTTTAAAAGATCTACCAATTTCAAATCCTTTTCAGAAAACAAAAACCAAAATACTATACTTGACATCAGGTACCCAAGATGCTCGTGACCATGAGCACGGCTAATCGATTAGTTTAATTAATCTCTGCAAAGAATGCACACTTTACCCACACGACACGCTCTAGCAATCAAGTCAACCATGCCACGCGATACATACTGTATCCGTTTTGCTAGATTGTGACGAAACTCTTCCAATTGTTGGCATTTAGTCTTGCGTCAGTCCCGGTGATGTGCGCTCTTTGCTTTGGGTGGGGGCTCCACACACCCACACAGAGTACCCTGTGCCAAAGTAGAGTACCCCCCGATTAAGGTGTTTGGGTACCTTAAACTCCAAACCTGATTCACCCACACGGATCCAACGATGGCTAACGTCCCATCGTGCCTTTTACCCTCAGCAAATCATCCACCGTTGTTTCACGAAAGTCTCCAACACCCGTGCGAGGTGAGGGAGTATTCTAAGCAACACCAGCACGTCGGTATTGCCCAACTACTTCGACCTACCATGGCGCAAGACCAAATTCCAACTCCTGTACTGCGTTTAGGCTATCCCATACTAGAACATGTGGTTGTACGAAAAGACTCAGTTATAAGTGTCAAGTTTGTTCCTTAGAATTGCACAGACGAGACCTCCCATCGTCCGTCCGGCATAAACCACTGTACACCTTTTCCTTTTTCATCTTTTGCCAACATAGCCTTTATTTTCCAAAATCATCATTTCAGAGATCCTAATAACGTGTTGAGAGATTTGATTGGCTGAGTCCACCGATCGATATTCAATCAGTCTAAGGCTGGGCTAAGCATATGCAACTATTAGACTTATATTCCCTTGTGACACTTAATATAGCATCTATACTTAATCTAGGGTTACTCAAGGATTTCAGGGTAACAATGAGATTAAGATAAGCCATCCAACCATTAGGATAACTACCATTTCCCACCATTCAAATACTTGTAATAATCTTATGCATGCGTAGTAATTTTGCGAATCATCAAATACTTTTGCAATTATAGGAGCAATATGTTCAAAGGAAGTGCTTGCCTGTTTGCTCTTGGTTTTGCGTGTCCTTTGGGTCGTAGTCTGGATCCTCGCCAACTGTTCCCAAGGTGACAACATCTAAACGAAAGCGCAACAAAACGAACAACGAGAAAACGAGTAAGATCCAACGAGAACAAGGCATAAAGCTCAAATAATCCGACATCAACCAATAAACGAACATGAGAGAGAAAAACCTAAACGAAAAGCAAATTTGAACTGGATCCCTACAATACCGGCATTCAAATCCCGGTAGTGCCGCTCTACAGTCGGCAGTACCGGCCACATGGGTCGGTAGTACTGGAGGCTACGAACCCAAAAGGGGACCTCTCTGGAAAATAACTACTGGCGTTGCGGGGGCGGTAGTGCCGGCCTATAGCCTAGCAGTACCAGCCTCATGGGTCGGTAGTGCTGGCCTGAGCAGCAGTACCGGCTTCACCACGTCGGTAGTGCCGGCCACAGGTCGAGTAGGATTTCCAGAAAAAGGGTTTTCGCACAAACGACTTCGGAGCTTCGCGGTGATTGCATGGATGGGTTCTAGGAGATGGTAAGGACACATTTACGCAAACCACTCGAGGTTCCGACCTCGTTTGACCTAATTTCTAGTCCAAGAAACTCTAGAGTCCTAAATCACGATAAATTCCGACTTTCTCCCCGAATGGAATTCAAACTCGATTCCTTTCGCGAAACTCGAACTTTAACAGTGTCGAATATATTCTAGTGTCCTTTTCCTAGTTTTTGGAACTAGGGTTTCAAGGTTTACTTCCAAAAGTTACAAAAATGACATTTAACCAAATATATCCGATAAAAACGTATTTAGGATTTCTGATCTTGGTTCCCGCGACATCTACAAATCTACCATCTAACCTAGGTTTAGAAACCCCAACTAACAAGAGGTTGAGCACTACAACTAGGTTTTCTAGGGTTCCAATTAAAACAACAAGGAGTAAAGGAAGCAAGAACTAGAGAAGAGAACTCAGATCGCAGCAGAGTTGATTAAAACTCGACTCACTTACCACGAATCGTCGTTAGGGTTTGAGAAAGCTGATCTCCACCTTGCGTAGCTTCTCCACAAGTTCAAGATCACTGAGGAGAAGGGTTTATATGGAGGGGATGCTTGAGAGAGAGGGGGAGAGCTCCATGGGAGAGAGAGCTAGGGAGGGAGAGTAAGGGAGTGAAGTGAAGGGGAGGGAGAGGGAGTCGGCTGGGGGGGAGACTTAGAGAGGAAAACACCAGAAGGTGCTGACGTGGCTGGGCAACAGGTAGCAGGGAGGGCTCTGCCCCCTGCCCGGTCGTCACGGCCGGTAGTACCGGCCTGGGCCGGCGGTACTGCCGCCCATGGTAGAAAAACCCCAAAAACCCCAGAAAAACTCCGAAACTTGGGAATCCTTCCCATAAACTTTTAGGATGGATTCTAGGATAGCTAAAGAAGGTTTAGAAGCTACGATTTCTACACGAGTCTAAACGGAGATCGAAATCAAATTTTTAAACCAAATTCTTCAAAACCAAACAAGATTAACTCCAAATAAAGATCTGAACAACACTTAAGGCTTTGATTACCATTTCAAAAGATGATTAGAAACTCAGGATGTCACAGTTAGTTAGCGCGGACGATTCGATCTGAAAACCCTAATCGGCTCTATGTTGGATTTATTCGCCCAAAAGTTGTTTTCCCGAATTTTTGGAGTTCCTTTGAACCCTAACTTCGAAAAGTCGAGAAATTGACCTTCGAATATATCTGACGTTGTCTGAGTTCGATTTCTGTGAAATGATTTGAGTTTGAACTCAATCCGGATCTGGAATCGAATTTAGTTCCAATTGAGGGTTTTGAGTTCGAATGGTTCGATCGTCGTGCGAAGTGTTTTTGAGTGCGAGTTAGACCCTGTGGAACCCTTACGTGCAAAAAGAATTAATACGTTAGTCGCAAATCCTTCATTTCAATTCAATTTGTGAAAAGTGCATTATCGAGCTTTTTGGAGCGTCTTCGAGTTTCGAAGCTCCAAAAATCCCGAGAGTGACTCGTATTGTTTCTTGGTGCTCTATCGGTTCTAGTTCTGGAAAAAGGTCGATTCGAAAACCCTGATTCGGAGTTTATTGGATTTGTTCGCAAGTGGAGTCGAATTCTAGAGTTTTGGAGTTTTCCTTAGACCTTAGCTCCAAAAGCCAAGGATATGACTCTAGAATATATCCAATGTCGTAAGAAGTTGACTCTCGCGGAAAGAATCAAGTTTGAACTTGATTTGGATCGAAAGTCGAATTCTAACGGTAATTAGGGTTATCGAGTTCGAAAAAGTGAAAATTAGGTTAAACGAACTCGAAACTTGGTGTGACCTGCATGGATGGGTCTCTGGCATCACTAGAAACCTAACTATGCGAACGTCACAAAGTTTTGAATCCGTTTGCGCGAAATCCCATTTTGCGAAACCCTAATTTCTCTCTAAGGCCGGCACTACCGACGTTATGGGGCCGGTACTGCCGCCCAAGCGGCACTACCGTAACCACAACGCTGGTAGTTTTTTTTTCTGGTGAGCTCCTCCTTTCGAGCTCTGGAAATCTGGCACTACCACCCTCCCTGGCCGGTACTACCGGGTAGCCGGTACTACCACGTGTTTAACGCCAGTACCTTTCTTCCAGAGAGCGCCCTTTTGGGTTGTCGGCCGCTGGCACTACCGAACCCCGTGGCCAGTACTGCCGGGCTTGAGGGCGGCACTACCAGGGTTATACCGCCGGTACTGCCGGACTCACTAACCGATTTAGGTCTCTTTTAGTCCCCTTTTCTCCGTTGTTTCTATGATTGGTTTAGTTGTTATTTTTGCTTCTTAATTGTCTTAATTGATTCTTGTTTGCCCTGTTTGTTCTGAGTTTGATCTTTTTGTTGTCGTTTTGTTGTCGTTCGTTCGCGTAGACGTTGACGCGGTGGTGGGCGCCTGCGCGATTCTCGATCTCTTTCCCGGAAGTGTAATCAGTACAAAGCAAACAGGCAAGCACCTCCTTTGACCATATTGATCCCATAATTGTAAATTTATTTTGAATTGCCAAAACTATTATGCATGCTTAAGAATTGGTACAAACGATAAATTGTGGGCATTGGTAGTTAAACCTGGAATGAATGGTTTTCCACGATTATCAGTTACACTGTGATCCTTGTTAATCCCTAGGATAATGGTACACACCGTATTAAGTGTCAACTTGGGTTATATGTCTAATAAATGCATACGCTTTGCCCAACGTTAGTATAATTGATTGTTAATCGGTGGACTCAGTCAATCAAAATCTTCTGGAAAATCAAGTAGGATTTGAAATGGTAGTTTTGGTGGAAAAAGCTATGTTGATAAAAAGAGAAAAAAGAAAAAGGTGAAAGGTGGTTTTATGCCGGACGGACGGGTGGAGGTCTCGTCTGTGCAACCCTAAGGACCGAACTTGATGGTGTTAACTGAGTCAAATCGTACAACCACATGTGTTAGTATGGTATGACCTGAACATAGTACAGGAGTGAGTGACTGGTCTTGCGCCGTGGTAGGTCGAAGTAGTTGGATAGTCACCGACATGCTGGTGCTGTCTAAGGGTCTCCCTCACCTTTCACAGGTGTTGGAGTATACCGTCCCAATACGGTACCGTTACAACGGTGAAGGCCTTGCTATGGGTTGTGAGGCGATGGACGGTAATCGTAAACCATCGCGAAAGTTGTATTTGTTTTTGTGTGTCGGACTGATCACCCGCCATAGCAAGGGGTGCACTTCACCGGGGCTGACGCAAGACTAGAAACTCGCAAGTGGAACAGTTCCATCACAGTCATGGTAGACATGATTGCTAGAGTGTGTCATGTGGGTAAAGTGTACAATCTATGCAGAGAATAAATCTAATCGATTAGCCGTGCTCATGGTCACAAGAAGCTCGGGTAATTATTGTCAAGTATAGTATTTTAGATTTGCTTTTGAAAATGGTTTTGAGACCAGAAATCCTTTTGGGCTGAGTTGGATGAAATTTTGGTGGTGAATTGGTTTGAATCAATGTCACTTGAGGAATTGATGGATGGTGATTTGAATAATTTCAGTGTGATGTTTCTCGGATTGATTGGTGGTTAGAATTGGAAGGTGATGAATGTGGATACTAAATGAATTATACAAATATGTACTGAATTACATTCTTTATCAAATGCATTTGTAACTTGTGTAGTGTTTTGAATCTATTAGTCTATTGCAAATAAGTTCAGCTTTATGCAACTCTAAACTAGATTAGTAACCTTTTATTGTTTAACCTACATCCTTATTATACATGCAAACACTAAAGTCTGGCGAGTACATACGTGTACTCACCGTTTGCTTTAAAACAGATTATCAAGCTCAGAAGGCAGAGTCAGGAGAGAAGAAGGCGAGCTACGCGAGGATCGCTCCGATTCAGAATTCGTCGGGTTTTGCAGCTGTAGTTTAGGTTTTCTCTTGGTCGCAACTCAGCTTCTGCCTTTGGGTTTGGGAAGCACCCTGCTGCCGTTGCTGTACTCTAAGCTTCTATCCTTAGCTTTTGTAGCCATTTGGCAGAATTTTCTTTCATGTATTACTATCTCGATGTAATCAAACCTATACTACTGTACCCATTTTGTTAATGTAAGTGCTTTGATGCAACATATTGTGGAAATATGTGGGTGCTAGGCTACTGATCCAGGGAACTAGCACTAGGCACATATCTCGGGGAAGCTCGGGTTGGAATCAATCATTCGGCATATGACCACGTGCCGGGTGTGTCGTGCCGATTGATTAGCCTCAATCCGGGTACGGTTTGTAATTGGGGTTCAGTTTACTAACGGGTTGCGTTAATTCCAGTCCAACGCAACAGTGAGTACCCGAATCTCTATTACAAAGACCGGAGCCCCCACAACCTCGCAGAGCGAAGACTTATTAAAAGAGAATTAACTACAGCGAAATAAAATAGATTTCATGGTGCCATCCATTATACCACAGGTAACTGACTGAGCACACTCCCTAGATAGATGGTTCCTCCTGAAGTTCTTCCTCCAAAGCTGGTGTCTCTTCTTCTTCAACTGGTGCTGTATTGTTGCAAGGGGTGAGTACTTGGTACTCAGCAAGTCATGCACAGAATGCAAACTAACATTCTACATGCATGGCTTAGTTCAAAGGGTAGGCTAACAGGTACATTTGCAGTAAAACAACATTTAACAAGTAACGTAAGTACATTCGAAAGCAGTAAAGGTAAAGCTAATATGAATAACTTTTCCAGGGGTTAAGTAAGTACTCTCTGTGACACTACGGGATGTCGAGACACCGTAAAAAGGTGAAATTAGAGAATGTTGTCACACGGAGTGTCGTAACCATATAAAATGTGAATGTTGAGCTCAAAAACATTATGAAATATGGAATTGGAGGATGGAACCATACGGTATGAGGTTTATTTGCATTTCCAGGCTGTTTCCGGGAGTTTGGGCCATTCGGGGGGAGTTTGGGCCTAAGAGAAGGGGTTGTCGGCTTCGGTGTGTTGGAGTATGAGTCTATTTATTACTAGGATTCCTATTTGGGCTGGTTAAAAGGGGTCCCCCTGCCCTAGCTTGTGCCCCCACTAGCCCTTGTGCGCCCCCACCACCCCCCTTGTGCCCTAGCCGCCCCACCTCCTTCTCCCCTTGGCCGTGCGCCCCCTCCCCCATTGCCCCCATTGCTCCCCACCTCTCCACCACCAATCCTCCACCCCTTGATGCCCTAGGGTAGCCTCTCCACCCCTGCACCTCGAAGATCTGTCCATTGGGGCGAGGAGCGATCCGGGAGGAGATTTATTGGGTTTTCGTGCGTCGGGCGAAGGTATGGACATGGGACTCCTTGGGGTTGGGCTAGGTACTGTTCTAAGGATCATTAACATGTTTTTAGATCAATTGGTGGTGCTGGAATTGAGTAGATTAGATGAAATCTAGAAGTCGTCACGTTCTCTGTTTCGGATAGCATGAGCAGTCGACCTAGGGTTTGATTTTTCGCCAATTTCAAATCCGAATTTAGAAGGCCGCCTGTTGAAGAAGTTGTAAGTAATTTCAATATCTTTCCGTGGGTATAAATAACGTCCAATTCCGATCAGCCGTTTGAAAGTTATGGCTGTTTTACCGAGCATGTTAAAATCTGTGACCTGATTGGAACAGATCACGGTATTCTGTAGATTAAACCACTTTAGAGTCCGAATCAGTCTTTCCATATACTTATAAAAACTTAGGAAATTTCCTAAGCTACGCGAGGATGTACTCGATTAATTGATTCGGAGTCCCAGAACCCAAGTTATGCCTTTTGGAAGGCTGCTGTCCCGACGGGATAGAACCTCTGTTTTTGGGTTTTGCGAGTTGTTGGCAATGTCGGGGTAGATGAGGGTTTGTGTAGTGTTTTGTGGACATGATTGTGTGTGTGTGGTACCTATGTGCAGGTGGTGTGACCCCGGGAGTGCTTTCTACTTCTCGCCAATCCGTTGCCCGCGGTTGAGGCAAGTGTATTGTAATGGATATCGGTTTGTAGGTTGATTGTTGAGACTAGATGAAATTGATTATATGATATGATCAATTGCCATGCTTTAATGATTGCCAATGATATGATGAGCATTCTTATTATGTTATGATGCCATGTGTTAATGTACAAGTTAATTATGATGATGGCATATTTGCATACATGGCATGTTACATGGCCCGGGCGGTGAGAAAGTCATAACTAGTCCGGGGAAGCTCGGTGAGAAAGTTATGACTATTCCGGAGAGCCAATGAGTATGTCCTACATCGTGATTCCATTCACCGCGGTAAACGTAAGTGAGGAGTAGGCACCCTCCATCTTCGGGATGGAAGGGGGGAGAGGGTGCACACCGACCGGTGTGTAATCAACTATACCAGTTTGAGTTTCCAAGGAGACATGAGCAACGCATTGCATACATAATGATGATGATAATGATATGTGATCATGAATGAGATGGTTTACATGATGTGAGATATTATTGCCATGTAATTGTTCTTGTTATACCATTGCAATGTGCTTGCTGAGTTTTGAACTCACGCTTGTGTTTTCTTGTTGTTTTAGGTACCATGAGACCGGCATGAGGGGAAGGGAAATAGTCACACTTCCGCACGTTGCTTCACTCATTTGATTCCACAAGTCATTCAATTAGTTTTTGATAATAAACTGCGTGTGATGATTATTGCTTTAAGGTTTAGCTTTGCTATATGAGAGTCTTATTTTCCGTTTGACTCTTGGAGACATTAAATGCTTGAAACTAGACTTATATTGTTGTTAAGTCTTTAATTATTGCTGCTTTAGTTGTCTATCATATTGCCTTATATTGCTATGCTGTTGTTGCTCCTTCAAATCATGTTAAAACAAAGGAGATGCTGCCGAAATCTCGGGTTTTAGCATTTACTCCTTTGCTGTAATTTACCTTAATTCATGGTATTTAGATGTTGTTTAGCTTGTGTTTGGTAGCATTCAGGCATATTAAATGCCGGGGTGTTACAGTTGGTATCAGAGCGGGCTGTAGGTCCTTGGAATGTGTATTTTTAGTGTCATGCTATAGGGTACGACTAAAATGTGATGTGGAATAACTTAGAAACATGGCTTAGGTTTTAACTAAAATTTTGTCATAGGATAGCAACATTAAAACTTGCAAAAGTGGTGTAACTAATCTAAAATTTGACACACAATGGATGCACAGTAGGAAGGGTATGGGTATCGTTGTTTACACTTAAATGTTGTATTTTAGACTTGTTGTTAAATGCTATATTTGATAGAGTATGCTGCTATGTGTATGAGAGAATTGAATTGAATTGTTCGTGTTATTGTGTTAAAATGGGGTTGTGGTGCCGAAGGGTTTCGGCCACCTCTCTTTGTTCATAGTAAGGGTGAGGTTTGACGGTGTGGCCGGTTAGCGCCATCACCGAAGAACAATTAACCCTTGTAGGAGAAGAGTGCTTACCCTTTCTGTCGTAGATCGGGTAGTTGACTGGAGTCAAATAGAAGAGGTTGGTGGTGGATTCCTTCGTATGCTCTTTACCGTTCTAACGGTCAGTTTCGGTTGGCTTTCTTGGTTTTAGTTGATTGAAACCAAAAGAAAAAGTGTTTGGTATTGGATTTTCGCGAATTGTTCCGTATGCGGTGTGTGGTTTTGTCTTCCTTGGTTGAAGACGAAGAAGAAGAGTCTAGTGTCACGCTTCTTTTGGTCGCCTTTCCAGCTTTGATGCTCAGTTTGTTGATTGCTTTATGGGGAGAAGCATTCAATTTATTCCCGTGTTTGTCTTTCTCCAAGGTCAAAAGAGTTATTGCGGTGTTATGCCAGACCTGGCTGTTAGGGCTGAAGTTATGTGGCCTTATAGGAGTAAGTGGTGTTCGATTTCGTCATTTTACTGGTTTAAGAAATCATCTTTGAAAAACCCTTCTTGTTTTGTGAAAGTTTGGGGTTTGGTGTTAAGGTTATTTGCAAAGGATTACTTGATCGCTTGGTTCCCCCTTAAGAAAATTGTCTTTCAACCATTTTCCTCCATGGGAGTCTTGAGATTGAAAAGTATTTTGAAGAATTTCCTTTTGCATGACCAAGTTTGGGTTTGTCTCATTTCAACTTTGAGAGTCAAGTTTTCTTTGTGAATTTTTGGTTGAGTGATAAATAGAAAATGCTGCAAATAAAGTAAGTAGTTATTTGACTGAAAGTAGTTGTCAAAAGTGAATACTGTTGTTTAGCATATCGTGAAGTATGTAACAATGTGGTTTATGGAAATGTTGTATTCCTAAGCTAATTTGCGAGTTGAATCAATGTAATTCTTATCTGTAGCTTAAGATTAAATGAACTTCTAGTGCCGTAGATTTATTTCTATAGCGAGTAATGATCAAATGTGTTAATGAACATGCTTAGAATCTGTTGCTTTGTTATAAAAGTGCTTATGACCCCCGATAATGTTTAAAGTTTAAACCCTGATGCATAGTTAGAACATTAAGATGATGTAAATTACTGATATTGTTAAAGAAACTTTGTTGGTTGTTAAAGATGCACTAATTTTACATGTTAATAGAGAAATTTAATCGTGTTGACTAGTGACCTTAACTTGGAAGTTGATTAGAGTTGCCATTTATGTTGTTGCAAATTACTAGTATATTTGGAAGTATGCAGTTGTATCTATACAATGCTAGTATGGATATCAATTGAGAAAACATAAGACTTATTGTTAATGATGTAGTTAAGGGCAGTGTTAATGCTAGTATTCAATCTATTTTTTTTAAATAGTTGGAGTATGTTGTGTGGTGTTAATTTTGTTATAACCGATGTATAGGGTAGCTAAAGGTAATGTTGTTGATTGATGATTATGCAAATTATTGATGTTGACGACTTAGTAGTGGTGGTAATTGCTTAGATTAATTGTTGAAAATCCTTGTTAAAAATGGAGGTTATTGTAACATGTTGTGACGGAGTGGACCATGGATAATTAACATGATGTAGGACTTTATTCTTGAAGAATATATATCCTAGAAACATACTCACGAAGTTTGTCTTGTAGAGATACCATTTATGTGTTGAAGTCATTTATTGATTGAGTAAGTTTTGTTGTCGAGAAATTTACGTATGAATTGTATAAAATTGGTTGGTTGATCATGCTCAAGTATCTGTTGAAGTATTATGTTTGAAATAGAGAATTCGTTGTTATATGATGTGTTGGTCTGTGGGGATCTTTATGAGGTAGTATTGGTTAGTTGCCTTTTTGATAAGCATCGTAAACTTTATTTATAAGTGTTGGGAATGGTAACTAGAGAAAGAAATTGTTATGTAAATTTTGTTAAGTCCGGTTGGACTTCCTTAATGAGTAAGTAGTGAATTTTGAAGTCTTTAATGGGTTGTGTTGGAGATTCTTGAGCTTCAATTTGTAACTCCATTTGGCTAGAGTTGGAGTTATTTGAAAAGGTGTGCGGTGTTTGGAAATGCTTAACAAGGTGGATTTTATGAATGGTTCATAAGTGATTTTGTTAGTGAAGTGTTCCCTTTTGAAATGAATTTCTCTTTCTCTTTGAAAAAAAAGAGAGAATTTGCGGTGGTTGTGTGTGCAGATGTTTGACTTTGGAGTTGATGTTCTGTTCCAAAAGGTTGAGTTTGATTTTGCGAGGTTTTGCAAGGTTAGTTTTAAATGGATGATGGGTTTTCACACGACGTGGTGTTTTACTGTCAACTATGCTGCCGCCATAGTCTATATGAATTTCCGCAACCTTCGAGGTTAATTGTGTCTCCATTATTTGATACCGAGGAACAAGTCATTTGGTGAATGACTATTCGGTACCGTTGTTACATTATGAATGAATGGTGAAAAAAAAACGAGACATTGTTTACGCATAATTAATCATAAAGGAGTCGATGAGCCAGGTTGGTGAGAAAGTCATATATGGATATATGACTAATCCGGAGTGCTCTTGAAAAGTGTGCATGCATGTCATGAATCGAGATGTCCATTTCTTTCTAGTATGAAAAGAAAGAATGAAGAAATTCTGGTATTTTGGTTGTGTTGTAGGGGATTTATGCTTCCTTTGTGATTTGGCTTGGATGTTGCCGAATTCTTTCCAAAATGGTTGTTAACGCTTTGGGTTTGAGTTGTCGTGTGTGGTCCACTTGGGGTTAAAAAGAATTGTACTCCTCTTGCTCTATAGATGGGAGTGAGGATATAAATGTTCTTGGTTTATGGTTGAATATGCCAAACATGTGTACACTTGGGCTTGATAACTAAGTGTTTTTGTGTGAGGGCGAGACCCTCTTAAGAAAGGAACCAATTGTGGTTTGGTAAGGTTTTACAATCCTAGCTTGGGGCTAGGTGTCGAACCTTAGTGGTATAAGGGTGGTTGGTGATGGAGGTCGATGATGTATGGGTTTAACCTTTATTAAGAGTAACGATGGGTGGAAGTGAAGTTGACGGTAGTTCGTTGATAATTGTCCTGCCATGAGCAATTGTCTTATCTAGTTGTCTCTGGGTTTGAGACTTTCCTGGGAGAGGATGGAATGAAATGTTAGCATGATCGTGTATCGGGAGGGCAAATGTGCCTTGATGAGTTATTCCTCTCGATGGAAATTCTCGGGAATGTAGAGAGGTCGTTAAATGAATTGTGACTCGCTTTGATTGTGTCATGTTGAGTTTAATGGAGTGTGGTAGTCAGGTTGGTTGTGATAGTAGTGTGAAATGTTTGTCGTGAGGGTTCGGGCATTTTGGGTTGATGGAGCCCTTTGTGGTTGAAACGCAGATTCTGTTTGGGAATTGAAGTGAAGGCGGAACCGTGAGAGGTTGCACTCTGTTGAGCTAAATCAACATTTTCTCGTCAAGTGTTGGTTTTGAGAACTCGCTTGTCGTTTGTTCCGGTTTGAGTCTTCGTGCGAATGTCCTGTGCTGCAGAGAAGTCTTTTGTCCCTTGGGGACTTTGTTGTTGATTGGCGTTCTTCGGATTCTAGGTCGAATCTTGTTTAAGGGGGGAGAATGTGACACTACGGGATGTCGAGACACCGTAAAAAGGTGAAATTAGAGAATGTTGTCACACAGAGTGTCGTAACCTTATAAAATGTGAATGTTGAGCTCAAAAACATAATGAAATATGGAATTGGAGGATGGGACCATACGGTATGAGGTTTATTTGCGTTTCTGGGCCGTTTCCGGGAGTTTGGGCCTTTCAGGGGGAGTTTGGGCCTAAGAGAAGGGGTTGTGGGCTTTGGTGGGTTAGACTATGAGTCCATTTAGGACTGGGATTCCTGTTTGGGCAGGTTAATAGGGGTTACCCTTGCCCTAGCTTGCACCCCCACTAGCCCTTGTGCGCCCCCACCACCTCCTTCAACCCTTGGCCGTGCGCCCCCTCCCCCATTGCCCCCATTGCTCCCCACCTGTCCACCACCTCTCCTCCACCCCTTGCTGCCCTAGGGTAGCCTCTCCACCCCTGCACCTCGAAGATCCATCCATTGGAGCGAGGAGCGAGGAGCGATTCGGGAGGAGATCTATTGGGTTTTCGTGCGTCGGGAGAGGGTATGGCCATGGGACTCCTTGGGGTTGGGCTAGGTACTATTCTAAGGATCATTAACATGTTTTTAGATCAATTGGTGGTGCTGGAATTGAGTAGATTAGATGAAATCTAGAAGTTGTCACGTTCTCTGTTTCGGACAGCATGAACAGTCGACCTAGGGTTTTGTTTTTCATCAATTTAGATTCCGAATTTGCACGGCCGCCTGTTGAAGAAGTTGTAGGTAATTTCAATATATTTCCGTGGGTATAAAGAACGTCCAATTCCAATCATCCGTTTGAACGTTATGGCTGTTTTACCGAGCGTGTTAAAATCTGTGACGTGATTGGAACAGATCACGGTATTCTGTAGATTAAACCACTTTAGATTCCGAATCAGTCTTTCCATATACTTAGAAAAAGTTAGGAAATTTCCTAAGCTACGCGAGGATGTACTCGTTTAATTGATTCGGAGTCCCAGAACCCAAGATATGCCTTTTGGAAGGCTGCTGTCCCGACTGGACAGAACCTCTGTTTTCGGGTTTTGCGAGTAGTTGGCAATGTCGGGGTATATGAGGGTTTGCGTACTTTTTTGTGGACATGATTGTGAGTGTGTGGTACCCATGTGCAGGTGTTGTGACCCCGGGAGTGCCTTCTACTTCCCGCCAATCCGTTGCCCACGGTTGAGGCAAGTGTATTGTAATGGATATCGGTTTGTAGGTTGCTTGTTGAGACTAGATGAAATTGATTATATGATATGATCAATTGCCATGCTTTAATGATTGCCAATGATATGATGAGCATGCTTATTATGTTATGATGCAATGTGTTAATGTACAAGTTAATTATGATGATGGCATATTTGCATACATGGCATGTTACATAGCCCCGGCGGTGAGAAAGTCATAACTAGTCCGGGGAAGGTCGGTGAGAAAGTTATGACTATTCCGGAGAGCCAATGAGTAAGTCCTACATCGTGATTCCATTCACCGCGGTGAACGGAAGCAAGGAGTAGGCACCCTCCATCTTCGGGATGGAAGGGGGGAGAGGGTGCACACCGACGGGTGTGTAATCAACCATACCGGTATGAGTTTCCAAGGAGACATGAGCATCGCATTGCATGGCATACATAATGATGATGATATTGATATGTGATCATGAATGAGATGGTTTACATGATGTGAGATATTATTGCCATGTAATTGTTCTTGTTATACCATTGCAATATGCTTGCTGAGTTTTGAACTCACGCTTGTGTTTTCTTGTTGTTTTAGGTACCATGAGACCGGCATGCGGGGAAGGGAAATAGTCACACTTCCGCACGTAGCTTCACTCATTTGATTCCACAAGTCATTCAATTAGTTTTTGATAATAAACTGCGTGTGATGATTATTGCTTTAAGGTTTAGCTTTGCTATATGAGAGTCTTATTGTCCATTTGACTCTTGGAGACATTAAATGCTTGAAACTAGACTTATATTGTTGTTAAGTCTTTAATTATTGCTGTTTTAGTTGTCTCTCGTATGGCCTTATATTGCTATGCGGTTGTTGCTCCTTCAAATCATGTTAAAACAAAGGAGATGCTGCCGAAATCTCGGGTTTTAGCATTTACTCCTTTGCTGTAATTTACCTTAATTCATGGTATTTAGATGTTGTTTAGCTTGTGTTTGGTAGCATTCAGGCATATTAAATGCCGGGTTCTTACACTCTCCCTTTCCTAATCCACAGTTCCATCAACGTCATCAATAAACCCAACAAAACTTTTCAAGTCCAAGTTGTTTTCATGAAAGTCTAACCCTTGACTGTAATCCCCGAGCAGTGTCCAATACCGTGGACTCGGCTATTCGAATAGGTTGTACACTCTACAGAGTTCTGCACTTTACCCACAAGATATATAGTGAAACACCACAAAGGCGAGTGATCGTAACAAAGCCTTTCGGAGACCGCAAACTGTACAAGTGAACGTCTCTGGCTTTTGTCAAGCACCATCCCTTCCCTTAATAGAGACGAAGTATGGGACCGACATACCGTTGGATGAGTACCATGCCATAGCCCTGGTACGCTCCCCTTTCAAGCTACACAAAAGGTGTAGTTGACACCCCGAGGTACCACATGTAAGTTATTAGTAACTTACTCAACTAGGTCTGTCCCATTACAGACATGTGGTTGCATGTTTGACTCAGATGAAAGGCTTGCAAGGTTAAGTCCTTATGGCAGCCAGGGCAAGACTACCCAAAGAACCAAATCGACATCCCCGGTGCCACTCATGGCCCACCATATCATTCTTGCCACTTGCCCCGGTCTAAATCTATTTATCAAACCCAGTTGATTACCATGCACCACGTGCCATCAACATCATCATTAATAACACATGACACTTTTCCAAAACGGATTCCATATCTCATTAAGTCAATATTAACATTTGATTGTCGAAAAATCATGTCATGCACGTAGCAGGCCTAAGCAATATACTACAACGATCTAAATAACCAATGTTGGTAATTTAATAATGTCCAACTACATATTCCACAGCTAGGGTGACAAGGGTTCATGACACATAATTAAATAGTCAAGGTGTCATGCTGTAATTTGGCATTGATCTAATTCCTAGAAATAATTTAAACAATTTCTAATTAAATTAGCATGCAATAATTTAAATTAAATTAATTTCAAAAATGGGATCAATATGATCAAAGCATAACTTGCCTTGAAAAAGTACTTGTTCTTGTTCCTGAGCTGGCTCTTGGGTCAAAACTTCACCTTTGAAGCCTTCGGGTACTTCAACGTCTACTCGTAACGCGTGCAAATAGCAATAACATAAATAAACAGTAGGCAAAACTGTACAAAAATTCAAATAAAATTCATAAACAGAGATTGCATATTTTTATAAATTTTTACAAATTCGAATCATCCAAATCGGAGTTAAAACGCAAAAGTTATACTCGTTTAAAGTTTGAAAAATCATTTAAATAAATATAAACAGAGAAAAATCATGTCCAAAAATTAAATAAAATTCACCATTATGTACAACTCAATTTTATAAAAATTTAGAAATTGGAATAACCCAAATCAGAGTTAAAATGCAAAAGTTATAAGCGTTTGAAGTTTGAAAAATCGAATTATGACGTCAGCATGACGTCAGCGGGTCCACGGACTCGGTCCATGGCTCAGGTCCGGTCCACCGTGGACCCGGTCCATGGGTACATGTCTCACTGACATGTGGGACCCCTCGGATGATGCCAGTGCTGACGTCATCGCGCTCGGCCACACGATTCTGACATGCGGGCCCCACCGTCACGTCAGCGTGACGTCACCGCACGGTGGGCAGAGCCACTGACATGTGGGCCCCTTGTTGACGTCACGCGTGACGTCAGCGACGACCGGGCGACGTCCGCGCTGATCGCACTGGTTCGGCTATCAGACACGTGGCGCAATCTGGGCCATTGGTTTGAAATCCAACGGTCCAGATCATATCTAATCCCGCACGTTGCGGTGCAACGCGGTTGATCTAGACCGTACGATTTAGATCGGACGGTCGAGATCCGATCGGGTTTAACCGCGTCGTTGGGGGTGACGTGGCATGACCCGGCGCTCGACGCGTGGCGCAATCTACACCGTCTGATTTAGATCGAACGGCCGAGATCCATTCTAGTGCGACAACATGTGTGAACCCTAACCGTACGATCTAAATCTGATGGTTGAGATCTACCCCTAGCGCGGTGCGGTTCAAGGCAATGTGGCTCAGCCCCGTGCATTGGATCTAGATCCAACGGTTGAGATTAGATCTAAAAGCCGCAACGTGGATTTCATTACGGTGACGTGGACGAACCTAGGCGGTCGGATCTTGATCGGACGGCTGGTAGGGCTCGCGGGTTCTAGTGATGTCACGGCGGAGCTGGCTTGCTGGAGGCGGGGACGACGACCTGGCCAACGGCGTTTCCATGCGTCTCTGATGAGGTGAGTGGTACCCCTCGACGCGCCTCAACACGAGGAGTCCAGATCTGGGTAGCACGACGGCGGAGGACGGCTGTCGGCGTATTCTACACCAGGGTGCCCACTACACATCAGTAAGAGCCGCCAACGGACACGTGGTGTCCAGACCACGTCGTTGGCGGTCAGTGAGGTGGCCGTCCAGCGGACAGGTGGTGGCCAGGCCACGCCGCTGGACGATCAGCCATGTAACCGCCTAGCGGGCAGGTGGTGACCAGGCCACGACGCTGGCGATCAGTTGTGTGATCGCCCAGCGGTCAGGTGGCGACCAGGCCACGACGCTGGCGGTCAGCTGTGTGATCGTCTAGCGGTCAGGTGGCGACCAGGCCACGCCGCTGGCAGTCAGCTGTGTGATCGCCCAGTGGACAGGTGGCGACCAGACCACGCCGCTGGCGGTCAGCTAGGTGGTCGCCTGGCGGATGTACGGCGCCCAGCCCACACCACGGGTGCTCAATTCTCAAGGCCACCTAGTAACCTGTGCGGCCGCACAGGAGGTCAAGGACATTTATTGCGTATCGTGTGCATTACATGGGAGTAATAAAGGCTGAAGTATGGTCGCGTGTGTTTCCAACGTGCGCCATTATTATAAATGATGTCATGGTGCAAGTTCCCACTCCGGCAGAGCAGGCGGAGCTAGGACATTAAGTGTGCTACAAGAACAGTGACAAGCGCATTAAATGCAACATGTCAAGTATATTCAATGTACTACACTCTTGTAAGCCCCGCACGCCCCAGCCAAGCCGAGTATAAAAGGGGGCTGGCGTGCATGGGAGAAGGGGTTCGTCCAGTTCTTCTTCCTCTTCTCTACTAGTCCATTTCTTTAGACCGGTTCATTCTCTTTTGGGGTGAGGATCTTTGAGTCCCAAATCCATTGTTCTTGTGATTTTCTCCAAGAACACAATCAAGAGTAACACAAGCAGGACTAGGGCTATTACTCGTGAGGAGGGCCCGAACCTGGATAAACCAAGTGTCTTGTTCTTGTGAGCTTCGTCCGTTTTCTTTCCACCGTGTCTCGAGCGATCCTCCACGAAGGCCCCCCGTTCAGACTTCTTACAGCCCATTTCGGAAGGGGTCTGTTGTCTCATACGCTAACAACGGCATAGACGGCGGGAAACGGAGAAAAACCGTGGCGGTGCGCACTTCCAACTTCGGTGAGCGATTGCGAGCGATCGGCGGCGGTTGGAGCTAAGAGATTTAGTCGCGGATATGACTAATTCAGCTACGAATTATCATTTCATTACAATCTGGAGGTTCCCAGAGGTCCTACCGTGTCCGCGTGTCGCTCTGTCGAAAGGCTCCCGAGAAAATCCAAAATCGTTCATCCACGCGGCCGGCGGCCGCTCGCTCGCTCCACTCCGCTTCGGTAGACCCCCCCACTTTCTTTTTGATTCTTCCTTTTTGGGGAAGCCCGCGCGGCTCCATTCCCTGGTATCACGCTCTCTGCCTCTACCTCGCTCAGCCACAGCATCAGTGTTTCCCTTGGCTCCACTGTCGCTTGGCGCTTGCAGTGCACTCCGCTCGCCCGCTCCGTCTACTGATGTCGTCCCCTTGGTCCAGGCGTCCGCATCGCTCATGACCACCGCTCCTTGGTCCCTCGCCCGCCGGATCATCGGAGCGGTGTCAGGGCTGTGGATGGCGGTAAGACGCTAACGAGGGAAAAGGAAGGTGCTTGAAGCATAATACATCTTCAGTTGAGGAACACAAACAAGCTGCGCCTGGAGATGGGTCTAGCTGTCAGAGAACTACATATATATAGCACTTCTGTAATAGCAAGGAAACAAGTTGAAAAATGGTTTGATCCTTCTTTCTTCTTCTTCAAGTTCTAAATATCCTTCCCCCTTATTCTTCTCCTAAATCCTTGCTCTGTACCTTTATTCTGAAACTTCTGTGTTTGAATACTGAGTTTGTGACGATTGAAGTTGTCAGTTACTGTTCATTTTGTCGATTTTGCATTTGCTGTGTCTGGGACATTACAATTGGTATTAGAGCCGACTTGAAATTTTTTTTCCGATTCTCTGTAAAATCCCAGATTGATTGCATGTATTGGGGGATTTTCTTCCTGATATTGCATCAAGTACTCTGGTTGGTTGAATCGATCGGCATCACGGCACCACAAAAGCCTTCGATCCAAACCAAGCTGTTGTTGGAGGTGATGGGAAAAATGGCGGATGAGTCAGAGATGCGTTGGACGCAAATGGATGCCCGATGGGAGTCTCTGCAGGCAAGCCTTCATTTTATGGTAGAGAAAATCAAACCAGTGGAGGCCATTCCAACACTTCAATCACAAGTGGAGGCGCATCGTTTTGTGATTACTAGTCTGATGGAGAAGATGCAACAGATGACGCAGATGATGAAGGGAGGGCATGGGCCGCCTGCTGTAGGACTATCGGAGGAAGAACTTGGGGGTGAGTTCATCACCATCTGTGGCAGGAGCACCGACGATGCGTATGGGGGCGATGATAACTCCTTCAGCGGGATTATTGGGCAAGTGCACATTACCACCCTTGTCACTTAGTACTCCTGCTCATAGGTCTAAACGTACATCGGCGACATAGATCACTGAGATAGTTCACAATGAAAGAAAGGCACCTTTACCCAAATTGCCGTTCCCTAAATTCGAAGGAGAGGGCCCTCGTATCTTGGAAAATCATTGTCTGCATTATTTTAAGATGTATAATATTGATGAATTACTTTGGGTACCTGCAACTGCTATGCATATGGATGGAAATGCAGACATGTGGTTCCAGGTTTATTAGGAAGAGAATCCAGTTTGCACTTGGGAGCACTTTATGTTGGCAGTACAATCAGAGTTTGGGGGATATGATTCGCGTCGATATATGCGAGAATTGATTCACACTAAACAGATGGGCACTGTTTTAGAGTATAAGACTCAGTTTGAGACAGCCATGTATAAAGTAAGGGCTTACAACAAGTCATGCACAGAGGAATTTTTTGTTAATCATTTTGTCATGGGACTCAAGGATGAATTACGGTATGAGGTAGAATTGCAGCTACCGGAGTCTGTGCGTAAGGCCTGTTTGTTAGCACAAATTCAGGAAGAGAAGTGGGAAAGGTTCAAATCAAAGCCAGCTAAGTCCTTTGTGCCAACAAAAATGACTGGAATGTACAATCATGAAGTTCCTCAAGGAAAGAACAAGTCATCAGTGGAGGATTTGGGCAGAGCGCGTCAATTGAGGGAGTACCAGCGTGCTCGAGGTCTTTGCTTTAAATGTGGTGAGAAATTTGATCGGGATCACCATTGTAAATTGATGCCGGGAGCTCATCTTCATGCTATAGAGATGGAGGGTCAAATGGAATTCCTTAGTGAGGAAACATTGCTTCAGTTGGACGAAGTAGATCGGGAGTTTGAGCAAGAGCAGTGCAAACTCTCTTTACACATGCTAGCTGGTACTGATGAAGTTAAAACACTGCGCATTAGGGAAATGGTTGGAAATCTAGTTATGTTGACGTTAATTGATTCCGGAAGTTCGCATAGCTTCGTCAATGCAACTTTCTTGGAGAAGACTACATACCAAACAAAGGAGATTCCATCAGTTCAGGTTTATGTGGCAAATGGTGATACATTGTTGTGTGATAAATATGTGCATCAGATGGAATGGTGGGTGCAAGGGCATACATTTCGGACGGACATGCGTGTTCTAGAACTTGGAGCATATGATGCAATATTAGGTATGAACTGGTTGCAGCACCATAGACCGATGGTGTGTGATTGGAATGATAAAACATTAGAGTTTATGTACAAGGGTCAACCTTGTCAGCGTATGAGCTAACAGACCCCTTCCAAGATGGGGTGTATGAAGTCCGAACGGGGGGCTTTCGTGGAGATTGCTCGATATACGGTGGAAAGGAAACAGACGAAGCTCGCAAGGAGACACTCAGGTTTATCCAGGTTCGGGCCCTCCTCACGAGTAATAGCCCTACTCCTGCTTGTGTTATTCTTGCTGGTGTTCTTGGAGAAATCGAAAGAACCAGGAACAAGGAACTCCCGGTCTCTAACCCTAAAGGAGGATGAACCAATCTCAAAGAGCGAACCCTTTCCTACATGCACCCCAGCTACCTTTTGTACTCGGGCTGGCTGGGCGCATGGAGCTTACAAAAGTACCGCACACTGAGTACACTGCCATGTCGCATTTAATGCACCTGTCACTGTTCTTGCAGCACACTTAATGCGCTGGCAAAGCCGTCCTCTCCCCCACCTCGGGCCCAGCGCCTGCCGGCTCCGTCCGCTCTGCAGGGGTGGAAAATTGCATCGTGACGTTATTCATAATTATGGCGCGCGCTGGGAACACACGACACCATACTGTGGCCTTCATTGCCCCCATTTAATGTGCACGATACGCATTAAATGCCTTTGACCTTCCACGTGGTGGCACAGGATACTAGGTGGCCTCAGGAGCTGGGTGCCAGCGGTGTGGCCTGGGCGCCACGCGTCCGCCTGGCGATCACTCTTGCTGACCGCCAGTGGCATGGCCTGATCGCTACCTATCCACTAGTCAATCGCCTCTTGTAACACCCTACAAATCTAAACTGTCGTACAAGAAAATTTCGACAGCATCTCTCCTAAAATTAGGACAAAACGGAAGCGACAACAAGATTCATAATAACCATTATAAACAGGAATAACATAAAAGCATCAATACTAGAGATAACATGTCTAAATCAACCAGAAAACAAACATAAACGTAAAACAACTCCAAAGAGGACATCAACAGGTCTATGATTAATAAAATTTCAGCAAGCTAATGAATTATTAAATGCACTAGTCCATGTGATTCGTGATGACCCCGGAGGGTTGATTGTGCTACTAAGCCCACCCTTCAAGCTTACGACTCGCGAGAACTACCTGAAAACAACAAAATAACAAGGGGTGAGATTGGGTAATCTCAGCAAGCGAAACAACTTCTAACGAATAACACAACCACAGTAAAACTAGCATACCAAATTCCTCATGTCCAATACCACATTATAGAGTCCACACAACCTCAGTAAAATGCATATGATTGTGCACATGCTTATGCCATGATCCTCCTCACCGTGCCCTTTCTCAGGAACACACGGTGTTGTACCGGTACGGTCGCGCACGCTGGCGTTGACAAACTTCCAATGCATGATTATGCAGTTAATGCTTCATACATAAATACATGCATAACTTCCCTCTCTGAATTCACATGCTTGCATACCATCAAATAACATGGATAGAATGCGAACATCATTGAGATAGAATATCTCCACAATTCATCTTGCAAACAACATCTTTCTTCATTCTTACTCATGATTCAAAAGCCAAACAACCACATCACAATGCAGGATAGGATATTGTAATCTCATAAACAAGTAGTTAAACCATGTAGGTGTGCTGCAATTAAGGTTTATATTGAAGACGAAACAAATAGCGAGTTATAGTTTAGCAAGACCGCTACTTCCACTTGCCTTTACCAACGTGGATGACGAACCTAGTTGCGTCCAGAAGGGGCACCACCTATAAAAGTATTATTTCAGTACATAGTGACATCACAAATGATCACACAACTCGAACACACGCTTCCTAATCCCCGCTCCCTTCTTAAGCGCCAAAAACCCCAATCTGTCCGGGTCAAACAGCAGCACCCTCTCTTCACAATTTCGTATATTTTTTTATACAGATCATAAAAATACAAAAAAATTACAGTAGCTAGATATTGACGAGATCTACAACTTTCATGAAGATCACAAATTTCAATTCCACTGTTAAATAAGCCTAAACAAACGTCCAACACAGTGGACAAAATCTGTTTCCAGATTCTGTCCGTCATCTTGCAACAGCGATAACTCTCAGACCGACGCCCCAAAAATTCTAAAAAATTACAGAAGCTAGATCTCGACGTTATCTACAACTTTCTAGTTATAGGTTTTTGCAAGAAAAATCGTCTATGCCACGTAAAACGCGAAATAATCCGCGATGCACAATCTCCACTTCCAAAAACAGCACCACGTGAACATCTACCCTTTTCCCCCATCAAGATCCATCTAAAACACTCACCACCAGATCTAATACACTCCTAATCCCTAGGTAGAACAGGGGTAAAAGATTGGGAATTTTACCTTGAGTTCTCCCTTGAGAACCCACGAAAAACGCGTGACGATTCCCGAAACGGAAATCTGCTCGTCCTCCACGCCTCCACGGATCCTCTTCTCGCTTGCTCCTTCGCGTTTCGCGGTGGATCTTAAGCCACCACGCAAGGGGAGGAAGAGGAGGGGTGGTGTGGCTTCTAGGGGAGGAAGGGGGTGCCCTAGGGCTTTTGGGGGGGGGGGTGACACCCCTTTTATATGGTGGGCCGGCCCACTAGGGGAAAAGAGAGAGAGGTGGGGAGGGGATTCGCAGCCCAGGCCCAGGTTTTCCTCGGCCCACTGTTTCTAGCCCGACAACTCCAAATTTAATATTAATACGCCAGATAAACTTCAATTATTTCATCCCCCGACAAATCCTTCATTCCTCTCCCGAAACAAAACCAGGAAAAGGAACCTTAGAATCGCTCTAACGCTCTAAGGCATCACATTCTCCCCTCCTTAAATGGATTCGTCCCCGAATCTACTCCTCTTTGCTACGAAACCTTAAAAAAAGGAAGGCAAAATGGTAATCAACACTTTACCTTCAGCATCCTCAAAAAGTGTAGGATACTTCTTCCGCATCTGGTCCTCAAGTTCCCAAGTTGCATCCCGCTCAGACTAATTGGTCCACAAATCTTTCATTGGACACTAACACGAACTATTCCCCTATTAAAAAAGGACACATATTAGGTGAATCTGGTATCGATCTGGAATCTCAACTCCCACTTCTCTCTTCAACCCGATCGCGAAACTCCGCATTCCAATCTCAACTCCTCTACCACGCTCGTCAGATTCGACGACGCGAACCATGTGAGACACAACGCTCTAGGTAAGTCTCTAAATCAACCCAAACACAAACTCCTATCTCCTACAAGTGATTGATCTTTTACAAAAAGAACCAATATCCACCCTTACCAACGACAGAGATAGCCTACTTTACAACCAGGGTCCGTAAATCCATGAAACAATAACAACCGAACACAATCACTACGGTTGACACAAACTCGCTCGAACCCAGCGACAAAAGTTCCAAAAATTAATGTAATTACCTGCAACTTCCAAGTTGTCCACTACTAAATTAAGCAACCCCACCGAGGAACACATCAATGAAAACAATTCTCCAAAAAAGGTTTGAATTGAGTCATACACAACCTTCCTTTACTCTTCACTTTTAAACTACTTACGATCAGCGACCCACACTAGTTTTCCCTTGTAAGAAGGTTTCGCCTTCACATTCTTCCACCCAAGGACCAAGGCAAGGAGTACGATCCTTGAATATACTCAACCATAACATAAACATTCATTTTCTTACCCCCAAGCTTGAACGTAAAAGAAATCTTAATTCTCACTAACACAACGAACGACAATCACCACCTTTAAACCAAAGGGCTGAAATTCACATACACGGGAACTCAACTTGGAAGAGGAACTCCATAGAACCAAAACCACCAAAAAAAATTTCTTCGGGGAGAAGCTCTATTCAAAAGAGAAACACCGCGAAAGTCTTATGCAAATGCATTTCACTTTTACCAAAACAAATCATCTCACTTTTATCCAAGGCCAAGCCATTCAGAAAAAAAAAAAAAACCGATCAAGGAATTAAATGCTTCCACACAACCACCATCTCTTTTTCCTTAAAAAGGAACCAAACTCACTTCCCAACAGAAAAATTGTTTCAACCACGAATATCATTCATGTCACAACCAGAAGAATCGTCTCTTAAACAAAAACTGTCAAACACCTCACACCACAACACAACTCTAGCCCAAAATAGAAATACAAATATTTCCAGATCATGAAGTTCCAAATCTTACATTGGATTAGCTACTTCTTTTGATCAACAATGCAACCGATAACTCGACCTTGAAAACTACGGACACAGTCAAAGCATACATCCTTGAGCATAAATGTCGCATTCATAACTTAAGCTAGTTTTCTTATCAAAGATGAATGAATGACGATATTTAATAGAATAACATTCCAAAATCTCCACAAATTACTTCAAGGTTAATCATTCTTTTATCCTTGTTTTAAGCCTCGAAATTAACCCACATTTGGCAGAATCATTCCAAGTTTAGGGAAACTCTGAAACACAGCACAAAGAATACTTTGACCGAAAGTATTCAACCCAAATATCAAACAAACAAACCAATCCATATGAATTTTTAAACATAAGTTCAGCATAACTCCCGCCATCTGTAGCATTCTAATACCCTTACCATTTAGATTTCAATATTCCCTATTTACTCATTGAGAAGGCCCATCAGGATTTAACAACAACTACACAACAAATTCTTACTCTTATTACCTTTTCCACAATTATAAATAAAGTTCACAGTGCTTATCAAAAACACATCCAACCAACACTACCTCATCAAGATCCCCACGGAGCAGCCTAACCTATATCATCATATTCTAAATTTGAAAGGCAGTGCTTCAACAAGTCTTTCAGCATGATGAACCTATAAATTCCATACCACATACGCGTCAACATCTCGACAATGGAAATTTATTCACCTAAAAGATGACTCAACAAGTAAATATTATCTCAACAAGGCACCAATCGTAAATAGAAGTTTAAAACATACATTTATTAAGGACAAAATCACGCGTCATGCTAACTATCCCTGGTTCACTCCATCACAACATGTTACAATTTCCACCATTTTAACAAAGGTTTTCAACAATTAATCTAATCAGTTACCACCACTACTAAGTCATCAATATCAATAATTGGCATAATTGTAAAACAACAACATTGCTTTTAGTTACCCTATCCATAGGCTATGACAAACTGTCACTACACAACATACTCCAACTATGTAAAATAGATTGAATAATTTAAGCCATCCAAAGCTCTTATAACAACAACGCTAAATTAAATTTAAATTTTTTTTTTAATTTTTTTAGCTACCCTATACACGGGTTATAGCAAAATTGCCACTCCAAGACATACTCCAGCCTTTTTTTTAAAGTGAACTGAATAGGTGAAATCATCACAAAGCTCTTACGGCAATGGCAAAAACTTATGTCTTCCCAATTGATATCGATACTAGCATTATTGGAACGCATATCGCATACTTCGAATCTACTAATAGTTTGCAACGTCATAAATATCAACTCTAATCAATTTCCAAGTTAAAGTCACTAGCTAACACGATTAAATTAGAACATCTTTAAACAACCAAAGATGGTTTCTTTAACAATATCGGTAGTCCACCATTACAATTAAATTGTTCTACCGACCTTATATTAAAATGTCTCTAAATAACCCACTAATTTTCTATTACCTTCACAGTAGTTTACATCATCGTAATGTTCTAACTACGCATCAAGATTTAAAGCTTTAAACATTGTCCATGGTCAAGGGCACATTAAAATAATGCAATAAATCCTAAGCATGCACATTAACACATTCAATCATTATCGCTATAGAGCAATCTACAATACTAGAAGTTTATTTAATCTCAAGCTAAAGATAACAATTACATTTTAATTGATTCAACTCACAAATTAACTTAGAAGTACATCATTCCATAAGCCACATTGTTACATACTACGTAACACAGACATAAAATTTCTAAACACCGTCATGGGTCACCTACCCTTGACAAACAGGAGGCAATCCAAAACATTAAAAACAAACACAGTTCTAGATCAAGAACAAACACCGATAAAAATTCTTCTTTTCGTGCAAGGAAGAAAAGCAAAATCCAAACATAAATGCAAGAGAGCTCGACCCTCAAATGTCCAATCATAGTAGCCAAAACTCTTCAAGAAATCCAAAACCTACACTTTCCACAAAGGAAGACGGATGCAAAAGGGAAGACCAAATGTCCAACTAAAATTTTCCGATAAAGATTCAAACTTAGCTCCATCCAGCTTGATCTGCAACAGGAGAAACTCCAACCCCTTTTTTTTAAAAAAATCGGGAAACAACAACCACGTAAATTTCCTCCCAACGACAGTCCATCACAAGAAATCAGTGCCAAAGCAAAATTGTGACCAAAAGGCCGCATAACGTAGAACTCTTCTTCTGTGTCTTCACTCAAAGGAGACAAAACCACAAACCGCCAAAAGGACAAATCAGCGAGTGCTCAAAACTAAGCATTTTCCTCGGTTTCGAACCAACCACATACCCAGAAAACCAACCAAAACCGACCGTCAGCACGGTAAAGAACATCCGAAGGAATCCATCACCAACCTCTTCTATTTGACTCCAGTCACTACCCGATCTACGACAGACACGGATAAGTACTCTTTCCC
The DNA here is from genome assembly GCA_036346355.1 of Rhipidocladum racemiflorum. Lineage (NCBI taxonomy): Eukaryota > Viridiplantae > Streptophyta > Magnoliopsida > Poales > Poaceae > Rhipidocladum > Rhipidocladum racemiflorum. The sequence goes on along the minus strand of CM070592.1, from coordinate 9,663,297 downwards.
TACAGGGGTATAATAGTTCTTCGGTGGTGACTCTACCCGGCGACACCGTCAAACCATAGCCTCACTACAAACAAAAGGTGACCGAAACCCTTCGGCACCACAACCACACTTTATCACAAATGAAGCAACTCAATCAAATCTATCATAAATATAGCATTATACATCATCAAAAGTAGCATTCAACAACAAAGCTTAAATTCAACCTTTAAGCATAAGGCAACGATACCCATACCCTTTCCTCAGTGCATCCATGTGTGTCAAATTTTAAATTAGTGATTCCACTTACACAAGTTTTAATGTTGCTATCCTATGACAAAATTTTAGTTAAAACCTAGGCCATGTTTCTAAGTTATTCCACATCACATTTTAGTTGTATCCTATAGTATGACACTAAAAATAGACATTCCAAGGACCTACAGCCCGCTCTGATACCAACTATAACACCCTACAAATCTAAACTGTCGTACAAGAAAATTTCGACAACATCTCTCCTAAAATTAGGACAAAACGGAAGCGACAACAAGATTCATAATAACCATTAGAAACAGGAATAACATAAAAGCATCAATACTAGAGATAACAAGTCTAAATCAACCAGAAAACAAACATAAACGTAAAACAGCTCCAAAGAGGACATCAACAGGTCTATGATTAATAAAATTTCAGCAAGCTAATGAATTATTAAATGCACTAGTCCATGTGATTCGTGATGACCCCGGAGGGTTGATTGTGCTACTAAGCCCACCCTTCAAGCTTACGACTCGCGAGAACTACCTGAAAACAACAAAATAACAAGGGGTGAGATTGGGTAATCTCAGCAAGCGGAACAACTTCTAACGAATAACACAGCCACAGTAAAACTAGCATACCAAATTCCTCATGTTCAATACCACATTATAGAGTCCACACAACCTCAGTAAAATGCATATGATTGTGCACATGCTTATGCCATGATCCTCCTCACCGTGCCCTTTCTCAGGAACACACGGTGTTGTACCGGTACGATCGCACACGCTGGCGTCGACAAACTTCCAATGCATGATTATGCAGTTAATGTTTCATGCATAAATACATTCATAACTTCCCACTCTGAATTCACATGCTTGCATACCATCGAATAACATGGATAGAATGCGAACATCATTGAGATAGAATATCTCCACAATTCATCTTGCAAACAACATCTTTCTTCATTCTTACTCATGATTCAAAAGCCAAACAACCACATCACAATGCAGGATAGGATATTGTAATCTCATAAACAAGTAGTTAAACCATGTAGGTGTGCTGCAATTAAGGTTTATATTGAAGACGAAACAAATAGCGAGTTATAGTTTAGCAAGACCGCTACTTCCACTTGCCTTTACCAACGTGGATGACGAACCTAGTTGCGTCCAAAAGGGGCACCACCTGTAAAAGTATTATTTCAGTACATAGCGACATCACAAATGATCACACAACTCGAACACACGCTTCCTAATCCCCGCTCCCTTCTTAAGCGCCAAAAACCCCAATCTGTCCGGGTCAAACAGCAGCACCCTCTCTTCACAATTTTGTATATTTTTTTATACAGATCATAAAAATACAAAAAAATTACAGTAGCTAGATATTGACGAGATCTACAACTTTCATGAAGATCACAAATTTCAATTCCACTGTTAAATAAGCCTAAACAAACGTCCAACACAGTGGACAAAATCTGTTTCCAGATTCTGTCCGTCATCTTGCAACAGCGATAACTCTCAGACCGACGCCCCAAAAATTCTAAAAAATTACAGAAGCTAGATCTCGACGTTATCTACAACTTTCTAGTTATAGGTTTTTGCAGGAAAAATCGTCTATGCCACGTAAAACGCGAAATAATCCGCGATGCACAATCTCCACTTCCAAAAACAGCACCACGTGAACATCTACCCTTTCCCCCATCAAGATCCATCTAAAACACTCACCACCAGATCTAATACACTCCTAATCCCTAGGTAGAACAGGGGTAAAAGATTGGGAATTTTACCTTGAGTTCTCCCTTGAGAACCCACGAAAAACGCGCGACGATTCCCGAAACGGAAATCTGCTCTTCCTCCACGCCTCCACGGATCCTCTTCTCGCTTGCTCCTTCGCGTTTCGCGGTGGATCTTGAGCCACCACGCAAGGGGAGGAAGAGGAGGGGTGGTGTGGCTTCTAGGGGAGGAAGGGGGGTGCCCTAGGGCTTTTGGGGGGGTGACACCCCTTTTATATGGTGGGCCGGCCCACTAGGGGAAAAGAGAGAGAGGTGGGGAGGGGATTCGCAGCCCAGGCCCAGGTTTTCCTCGGCCCACTATTTCTAGCCCGACAACTCCAAATTTAATATTAATACGCCAGATAAACTTAATTATTTCATCCACCGACAAATCCTTCATTCCTCTCCCGAAATAAAACCAGGAAAAGGAACCCTAGAATCGCTCTGACGCTCTAAGGCATCACACCTCTGCTGACCGCTAGCGTCGTGGCACGAGTCGCCACACTGCTGCTGGCGATCACTTCGCTGACCGCCGGCGTGGCTCTGGCGCCACGCCTCTTGGCGATCACTTCACGACCGCCCGGCGTGGTCTAATCGCCACCTGTCCGCTGGGCGATCACTTCCGCTTACCACCAGCGGTGTGGCCTAATCGCCACCTGTCCGCTGGGCGATCACTTCTGCTGACCGCCAACGGCGTGGCCTGATCACCACCTGTCAGCTGGGCGATCACTTCTGCTGACCGCCAGTGGCGTGGCCTGGACGCCACGTGTCCGCTGGGCGGCTCTTACTAAGGTGAAGTGGGCACCCTGGTGTAGAATACACCGATAGTAGCCCTAGACCCACCCTGGAGCGTCAACATACTTTTTTTGAAAAAGCGGCTCAGTCTCCAGGGTGGGTCCATCATAAATTCCCACGTAAGGCTGCGGCTTTAAATGCCGACTCCGTTTCTGGGCATCGAGGTGGAACGTGCAACCGCCCCCGCCTCGTAACTGGCGCGGGCCTTTGGAACGTGGAAACACATTGTTAGTTTTTTGGGCTTCCCGCCATCGAATCATTGCGCCCCTTCGGGTCTCCCGCCGAAGCATTCCTCCATGCGCCTATATATATAGAAGTGGCCACTTGGGGAGCGGTTCGTTCTTTCCTTTCAGCCTCGCACCTCTCCTAAGCCTTAGCCTTTGCTTCTTGCGAACTGCCTCTTGGCTGTGCATCACCTCCCTCTTGCACCTTCGCTCCTTTGCTCACATGGTGCCGCCAGCACCTCTGCTTCCTCCATCGACCGTCGAAGAGGTTGACGACGCACGGTTCTCCAGGTACATTTCCGATGGCACCGTCCGGACTCGCGCCGGGACCGCCGCACCCGGCTGCCGCCCGGCAGAAGTAATCTTCTTTGGCTGGGGAATGCTGGTGGGTCTCCTTCCGTCGATCTCCGACTTCTATCTCGCCGTCCTCAACTTCTACTCCATCAACAACATTCACCTTCCTCCTAACTCCGTCATCCTTCTTGCAGTCTTTGCCCACTTCTGCGAGATGTTCGTGGGAGCGGCCCCCAACCTTCCTCTCTTCCAGTTCTTCTACTCCTTGTGCATGGCCAAGGAAACCACCACCCCGTCAGGCTGCTGCCACCTCCGCCTTCGGGACGGCGCGGCTTCACGCTACATTCCGCCGGACCTCCGTTCCAACTAGAGGACTTGGTGCAATGAGTGGCTCTACGTCGAGGACGACAGCGGCGTAGTAGTCCTGGAGTTGCAGACTGGGCCAGCGGTCAGCACCCCTACCTGGGGAGCTCACGTCGAGGAGACGCCTGAGCTCCGGGCGATGCTGGGCCGCGTGGACCAACAGTGGACAGCGGGCCTGACGGGAGGCATGATTCTCCGGGACTAGATCTCTCGGAGAATCAGCTCCCTATGTCACCGTGCTCGCCCTACCTGGCAGTACACGGGCCCCGACGACATGACCAAGACAGCTCCCAGAGGTAGGTTACTTGTATTTTCTCTCTTTCTGGTGCTTTTCGCAACCGCCGCTGAACTAACGATAGCTTCACTCCTCTCTCTTTTTTTCAGCCGCAGGGGACTTGTCCCCCGCAAAGCTCGAATCCTGGATGAGCTTGCTGGGAGCCTCTAGCAACCTTCCGCCTTTCCCGGTGGGCGCGCTCCCACTCTGCCAAGTGGAGCCCCGGGAACGCGTGGCGATCACCCGTGCCATGCCCACCATGGAGGCCATGGGACTGGTGAACACAGCCCGCCAAGGGGTGTTGACGATCCGGGACCCTCCTCCAGCTGGAGACCAGAGGGGCAAGCGCCCTGCTGACGACGATGCCCCTGGTGCCAGCCCCATGAGGGTTCGTGTCCCGCCAGGGGGCGCGGCGACCATGACCAGGGCGGGGAGCTCTACGGCGGCCGCAGCTACCACTTCGACTACTCCCGTCGAGGTAGCTGAAGTTGGCGCCACTCCAACCATAGCTCCGCCGGCACCGGTCCTTCCTCCTCCGCCGCCGCCGGCGCAGGTCGATCCGACTCCGCCACCGGTGCCTGCGCCAGTCCTTCCTCCGCCGTAGCAGGCGCAGGTCGATCCGCCTCCGCCGCCGCCACCGGCACCGGTCCTTCCCCAGCCGCCGTTGGCACCGGTCAATCCGCCAGTACCAGCGCCGCGAGGGGGACTGACTCTCACCCCGACTGCGCCTCGCTTCAGGAGGCCTTCTGCCGGGTATGCAAACTAACACACATCATGCTGTTAGGTTATTTTAATCTGAGAGGATTACCTCCTTTTTACCTTCTTTAGGTCGACCACTTCAAGTGCCCCAGCTGGAGGCGACCAAGGCACCGCAGCGGCCGCGGCAGCGCCAGCTGCGGTGGTCGAGCACCGAGGCAACCTAGTTGACCGCCAGTTGACGGAGGCGACCGAGGCACCGCAGGGCGGCCGTCTTACCGCCTGAAGGCGGGATGGGCCGCCCACTCTGGAGGCCCCTAATGCCTCAGTCCCCTCGGCGGATGCGGACGCTCTGCTGGCCACCCTCAGCGAGTTGCACTACAGCGTGAGCGGTCGCCTCGCGACGAGCAAGGAGAGGCTAAGGGAGGCCACCGTGGAGAACAACTGCCTCCGCAAGGAGGCGCAGGACTGGCGCGGCCGGGAGGAGCGGTTGGAGCGGGTCGTGCTGCAGGAGAGGGAGCGAGGAGCCTTTCGCGTCAAGGCGATTACCCGGGAGCGCGACGAGGACAAGGGTGAGCGGCTCCACGTGGAAGCCGAGATCACCTCCATGCTGCACCCCGCCTTCGACCGGATGGTGGCCAACTTGGAGCCATTGGGGCTGGAGCAGCCGGCCCCCCTGGAGCAGACGGCCCGGCGCTATGCCTTTTGCATGAGCTGGATCGCCGACTTCCTCACACAACTGCCCGGTGCCTTAGCCGCCCGGTCCAGCCAAGAGGGGCTGGCAGTCGCGGCCGCCACGGCGAAGTACGTGCTCACCTGCTGCGCCAGCCGATACGCCAACTTCGATCCCCTGGCCGCCATCCAGCGGGTGGAAGGGGACTGGGCCCGCGCAGAGGCATAGGTCAGCAACGTCGCCGAGCAGGTCGCCGACCAGCTTGAGATGTTCAATCCGGCGCTGGAAGTAGTGGCCGAGGACGTGGCGCTCTGGCTGGACGCCGACCCGACAGAGGACCAGGCAGCAGCGGAAGCCGCGGTGGACGAGGAGTGAAGACTCCAGATGTAACCTTGCCTGCCTTATTTTTTTGTTTTGCTGTCCTCTGTAAAAGACTCCTGCAAGTCAGCTTCTCGTTTATGAATGTACATACTTCCCTTCGAATGTCTTATGTTTGAATGCTTGTCCGCGCCTCCAATATGCTTGTTCTGGACGAACAAAAAGGCAGCCACACGCTTTAAGGATTAGTTGGGGTGCAGGGTCTGGATCCCTCGTGCCGGAATGTCACTATCTCAGGACCTTAGGACCTTGTGAAATTAGCTACTCTCGCGGTCTCTTAGGGCCAAGCACTTGGTGAGGTGTGGCAGGGTAGTAAGCTCTCAGTAGTTGTGTTTGAGTCACCGGTTCTCACGGGGACACCCTGAGCGTCATGATCGTGCTGAAAACCATGCCAAACTAGCCATCTGATCGCCCATCCCTGCACGCCACGCTCACCTAGTGGTTCCATATTTACTGTCGAGAGTTCAGAGAGCCGTAAGGAACTGAGGGCAACTACGCGGAAACGGCCCATCGTGGCGCAAACCAGAAAAAAGAGAACAAAGGCCACAACTGCTTTGAACAAAGATGAAATTGAACACTTAATTAAAACAGAGGCTTCCCCCGACCAGCCCAGGAGAGGAAAACACAGACCGGCTGGCCGGGGTACACAGCTTTGTACTTACAACCAATTCAAGGATAGAACATGTGCAGAAGCTCTATATTACGGGACTTTGCCAGCTCTTCCCCGTCTTCAGTGGCCAACCTGACCGCCCCGGGACGAGAGACTGAGACCACCTTAAAGGGGCCCTCCCACTGGGAGACAGCTTGTGCAACCCGGCATGCGTCTGAATTCTGCGCAGGACCAGGTCGCCCACTGCCAGTGCTCTCTCGCTGACCCGGGTGGCGTGGTACCGCCTGAGACTTTGCTGGTACCGGGCAGCGCGTAAGGCTGCGTAATCTCGTAATTCTTCCAGGAGATTGGCGTCCTCTCGACGTAGATCTTCCTGGGCTTCCTCAGTGAACGCCGCCATGCGCGGTGACCCTAAGGCCAGCTCTGAAGGCAGGATAGCTTCTGCGCCGTAAACCAGGTAAAAAAGGAGTTTCCCCGGTGGCTCGGCTGTGGGTGGTATGAAGCAACCACAGCACCGCCGGGAGCTCTTCGGTCCACCGAACTCCACGCTTGTGGAGTCAATTATACACCCTGGTTTTGAGGCCCTTCATCACCATCGCATTGGCCCGCTCAACTTGGCCATTGCTCCTGGGGTGGGCCACCGAGGCAAAACAAACCTTGGTGTCCATTTCTTCACAGAAACCCAAGAAGGCAGCACTGGTGAACTAGGCACCATTATCGGTGATGATGCGGTTGGCGACCCCAAAGCGAGCAAGATATCTTGCATGAACTTGATTGCAGCGGCAGCGGTAATGGCTCTGACAGCCTCGGCTTCCACCCATTTGGTAAACTTGTCGATGGCGACGAACAGATGGGTGTAGCCCCCTGTGGCCCGCGGGAACAGGCCCAGGATATCCAGCCCCCAGAATGCAAAGGGCCATGAGAGCAGGATGGTTTGTAGAGCCTAGGCTGGTCGGTGGATTTGCTTGGCGTGGTACTGGCATGCCTCGCACTTCCTCACCAGCTCACAAGCATCCTGGAGGGCGGTTGGCCAATAGAACCCTTGGCGAAAAGCTTTCCCCACCATCGTTCGACTGGACATATGGCTCCTGCACACGCCTCCATGGATATCAGAGAGCAAACTGCTCCCCTCTTCCCGAGTGATGCACTTCAGAAGAACTCTGTTTCTACCCCAGCGATAAAGATCCCCGCCCACCAGGGTATATCACTTGGCCTTTCGTGCTATCTTCTCTGCTGACGCATCATCGTCGGGGCACACTTGATCCTGCAGGTAGGCCAAGATCGGATCCATCCATGTGCCTTCCCGGTCAAGTGTGGCGACCACAGGGTGATCGCCTGGGTACTCCGCCTGGCCGGGCGTTTCCACCGGTACTACTCTCCCTTCCGGAATGAGGGCTGGAGCAGCGTCACCATCGTCCCCACTAGAAACGGGAGCTGCGATGGACGGTCGCGGAAGCCTTTCTTCAAAGACTCCGACCGAAACAGGAGATCTTGTCGAGGCGAGCTGCACGAGCTCGTCTGCCAAGTAGTTGTCGCGCCGGGGGATATGAGTATACCCTAGCCCGTCGAAGTGTCGCTCCATCTTTCTTATCTCTGCCAAGTACTTTGCCATGACAGGATCAGAGCAGGAGAACTCGTTTCTCACTTGGTTGACGACTAGCAGCAAGTCACCCTTGACTTGTAGATGCCAAACATTGATGGCCGCGGCGGCGCAAAGCCCCGCCAGCAAGCCTTCGTACTCGGCAACGTTGTTGGTGGCCTTGAAGTCCAGGACGACCATGTACTTGAGGAGGTCCCCGGTTGGGGAAACGAGGAGGACCCCAGCCCTCGCTCCTTTGAGCCTGAAGGAGCCGTCGAAGTAGAGTGCCTAGGGGAACGGCGCGGGGGTTTCCTCAGTCTCAGACTCGACAGGAGTCCACTCGACGACGAACTCCGCTAGCCTTTGACTGTTGATTGTAGTGTGGGGGGCGAATTTGAGACCAAACTCCCCCAGCTCCACAGACCACTTGGCAATGTGGCCCTCAGCTTCGCGGTTGTGAAGGATCTCGCGCAGGGGGTAGGCCGAAACTACTTTGATCTCCCTCCCTTGGAAATAATGCCGCAACTTCCTGGATGCCAGCAGCACGGCGTACACCATCTTCTGGGCTTGCGGATACCTTGTCTCTACATCATGCAACACCTTGCTGACATAGTAAACTGGCTGTTGGACGCCTTCACGCTCCGCCACCAGTGCCGCACTCACAACCGCATGACTGGCCGCCACATATAACAGTAGCGGCTCGCCTGGCTCGGGAGCAACCAACACCGGAGGGGAGGAGAGGTACTTCTTTAACTCTTCGAGTCTGTGTTGTGCATCTGTAGTCCACTCGAAGGAGTTAGTCTTCTTCAACAGCTTGAAAAAGGGGAGACTCTTCTCTCCAAGCCGGGCTATGAACCGGCCAAGAGAGGCCAGGCGACCAGCCAGGCACTGGACTTGCTTGAGTCATGCGGGAGGTTGCATGCACTCGATGGCTGCGATCTTTTCCGGGTTGACCTCGATTCCACGACTGGAAACGAGGAACCCAAGCAGCTTTCCAGACAACACACCAAACACACACTTCTCAGGATTTAGCTTCAAACAATACTGCCGAAGGTGGGAGAAAGTCTCCTCTAGATCATCAACAAGCCTTGCAGTCTTTTTGGTCTTCACTACCAAGTCATCAACATATACTTCAAGGTTTCTTTCAATTTGCGACCGAAATACAGTGTGCATAGCTCGTTGGTAGGTTGAACCAGCATTTTTGAACCCAAATGGCGTTCGGACGTAACAGTACATGCCTAGAGGGGTCACAAAAGCAGTCTTCTCCTCGCCTTCCCGCGCCATGCTGATCTGGTGGTAACCGGAGTAAGCGTCTAGGAAGCACAAGACCTCACACCCTGCTGTGGAATCGACGACAATGTCTATACGCGGCAGGGGGTACGGGTCCTTAGGGTAGGCTTTGTTGAGGACGGTGAAGTCGATGCACATCCGCCACTTCCCGTTCGACTTCTTGACAAGCACAGGGTTGGCCAGCCACTCGGGGTAGGCGGCCTCCCGTACAATCCTTGCCTGCAGCAGTTTCTCTACGTCATCCCGAATGGCATCCTGCCGCTCTGGTGCCTGCCTCCAGACTTTCTGCCGGATTGGGTGCACTCTAGGGAGCGTTGCCAATCGGTGCTCAACCACCTCCCAAGGGACCCCGGTCATTTCAGATGGTTCCCAGGCGAACACATCTAAGTTAGACCGGAGGAAGGTGATGAGCGCGTCTTCCTATTTGGTGCTGAGGTTGGCACCGATCTTCACGACCTTCCCCGAACCGTCTTCACCCACGGGGACCACCTTTACCTCACCAGAGGGACCAGGTGAGGCACGGGCCTTGACCGGGGGGAGCTCTAGGCAGTCGTCCTCGCCTCGTGCCTAGCAGGTGGTGCCGGCTAGGTCCTGCACCTGCTTGCTGTGGCGCGGGGCTTCCAGCCGATCCACCTTCACAGTAATCGGGCCCCCAGGCCCAGGGATCTTCATCATCATGTAGGCGTAGTGTGTGGCCGCCATAAACTTGACCAGAGCTGGTCGGCCAAGCAAAGCATTGTAGGAGAGATCGAAGTCTACGATCTCGAAGTTGATTTCCTCTGTCCGGAAGTTCTCCACACTTCCGAAGGTGACGGGCAGCCGGACTTGTCCTAGGGGCGTCAAGCCTACCCCAGGGGCAACTGCGTAGAAGGGAGGGGCCGGGCGCAACTCCTCATAAGGAATTTGGAGTGCCTTGAACGCCCCTACAAACATATGGTTGATGGAGCTCCCTCCATCGACAAGCACTCGCCCGAGTCTCGCATTCCCTCCATTGAAACCACGATCGGGAGATGGCCCAGGCCTGAGGTGCTCTCCAGGTGGTCGGCTCGACTGAAGGTGATCGTCTCCTCCGACCACTTCAGTAGCCTGCTCGCCCAGAGAGTTGGTACGGTGGCGCACACTTCCCTCAATTCTCGCTTGTACTGCGAGTTTGAAGAGTAGGTGGCGAAGCCACCATGAATGAACGCCACCGTGTGCTCCGCTTGCTGAAAGGCCAGCGGAGCAGGGTCTTCATCCGCGTCATCGCGGTCGTCTTTGCGGCGTTCCTTAAGCTGCTGCTCTACCAGCTTGGACAAGACCTGACAATCCGTTAGATCATGCCCGTTGGTCCTGTGGATGGGGCAGTAAGGCCTGCCCCCAACGTCTTCTCGGCAGGGTGAACGACGGTCCCCGCGGTCGCCGCGCGGGTCTCGGCGATCACCCCTCCTGTCCCAGTGGTCGTGCTTCTGGGCTTGGTCTCCGGCTCAGCGATTAGGACCTCTCCGGCGTCGACCTATTTGCGCTTCTTCTTTTTCTTGTGATCAGAAACTTTTGAGGTTCCTGCCTCGCTGTGGCCGGATGGCCCCGCCGTGCGCTCCCGGGCCTCCACCGCCCTGGCGCACTTATGCGCCAGGGAGAACAGCTCGGAGGTGGTCGAAATGGTGCGGGTATGTAACATCCCAAAATTTGCCTCTGATATATTTAGTGTGTTTCTGAGATTATTTAGAATTTTTTGGAATTTATTTGGATTCAAGCTTATTGAACTATTCGCATTAAATAAATATCATGCATTTTTGCATAAGCATAAAATCTAAAAATTCGTTTATAATTAAGATAATTGGTAGACGAGGGTGTTCGCTTCAAATATTTTTGAAAAACATGCTATGTAACGTAAATCGTTGATTTGACAAAAATCTGTACAAGGGTCTGATTCACTAAAAGAATTTTTGCGGAAAATCTAAGCGTCGAAAAATCACGAAACCAACTTCGTTAGGTTCCAAATAGTTCCTAGTATTTTAAAGGAATTTTCCAGATTTTTATAACCTCTCTGTGATTTTTTCTAAACACGTTTTAAGAACATATATACGTATATGTGCTATATGTGTTCACATATATTCATGCATACACGACGTGTGGTTTTCTAGCAGCCGTTTCCCAATTTGCATTCACTCCACACCCCTTCACTCCACATGCATGAACGCATTGAAGATTTATTCCAAGCCGTTCTCACCTTTTCGTATACCTAGCCGTTCCTGACTTAATTAGAAGTGCAGCCGCTCCATTCATTGTCCAGCCGTTTGTGGTGCTTCACGCCTCCACTCTTTTTCCTACGTAGGGTTACTCGAGTTCATTCAGGGGGACAGTAAGTCCATTTCCTACGTTTGATTGATCCTTCTACCAGTCAATTCCATTCACCAGCAACGCCAGTTGTTGGGTCATTCTCACCGCAGTCGTTGTTGCCGTCGACATCGCGCCGCCGTTGGAGTCACCGTCGCCATCGCTGTTGTCTCGTCGCTGTCGCCGTTGGTCGTCGCCGCCGATACCATCTCGTCGCCGCCGCTACCGTCTCGTTGCCGTCGCCGCCGCCGCTGCCGTCTCGTTGTCGACGGTCTGCGCTACTACCTGCACCGAATGGTATACTTTTTCTCTTCTTTCCTTTGCGCGTGCTCTATCTTTACTGGTCGGTGGATCTCGTCGTATAGTTACGCATGTATATGTATATCTATTAGTTTAGTTGAACGCCAAAATATATGTAAGCTTGTTAGACGCGTGTGTGTGTTTATATATATATATATATATATATATATATATATATATATATATATATGCTAGTGTGTATATACGTATATATTAGACAGCGACCTGCAGGTATACAAAGATATACTCGGCTGTACGCTTGAATACATGAATACATATTTGTAGCTAGATATATATGTATATTGTATGTATGCGCATGCAAATCACTCAAACGCAACACAGTGCGCATGCTTGCTCTCGGCGAACAGTGCCATGCATATATTTCAGCTGAACATTTGAACGTGAGTTTGTAATCAAATTGCTAATTTTGTCTTTTTCGCTACAAATTCGTTATAAGTCCATATCACATGCGACCAATTTTATTAATTAGTAAATATTAATACCTAGCAACGCTAGTTTTACTAAAATTTTCTAATCCAATCTATACTTTTAAATTATTCGCAGAAAGTACAAATTTACGAATTTTGCATTTCCTAAACTATACATCCAAAAATTTCCAAATAAATTTTATAAATCGTATAAAATGCTACACTATAGATCTGGAAGTTTTCATGTGATTACAATTAATTTATTTCCTTGTATTTTCCGAATGTATGTTTGTTCGCTGTTTTTCGTTTAATAGAAACGCTAGACGTCGACTCTGTCGCAGAACCACAGAAAGACAACCCTCTCCTCACCGACCAAGGCAAGTTTCCGCAAGTTCCCGCAAGTTTCTGCAAGTCCCCGCAAGTTTTCGATTAGTTCCCTTGAAGCATGTTCATCCATGTTTTGAAATGTTTTATAGATTTATTAACTTGCATGCTATGGTTGGTTACATAAAATGATATGTTATGATAGAGTGTAGTTATATACCTTGTTAATATGTATGTTTGCTACATATTAATCTAGCTATCCTTTGGTATGGGACGGACCTAGCAGAGTAGCTAGTGAAAACTCAATTAAGGCATGCCAGACGGTGGAGTAGGGCGTGGCTGTAGCCACAGTAGTCTTACAGGCGCAAGAGGGGGCTTCCAATATGGTTGTAGCCATTTGGTGGTGAAACCTCAGCGGGCATGACTTATTTAAGATGTAGCTAGGGAAATGGCCTTGTGATTTTCACTTGGGGTTATATGCCAAGGAAGCTTATGACCAAAAAGAGTGAAATATCTCTCGTGGGTTTTACTAATGCAAACTCTGCAGAGTAAAACTATTCGAATAGCCGTACCCACGGTCAAGGGTAGACAAAGTGTGTGGTCACCAGGTAGTTTTTCTCTATTTGATTTCAAACTCGATTCTACAAAAGGAAAGCACGGTTGTAGCTGTGAGTGTTTTGATTTGATAAAAGCCATGGTTGGAGCCACGAGAAAAAGGATTTCCAAAGTATTCTTAAAATAAAACTATGGTCGATGCCATGCATTGTTTTGTTTTCCATGGTGTGAGTCATGTTCCGAAAAGTTTAAACTATGATTTCATAAAGGAAAATGCTTTCGAAAACTTCTCTTAAAAACTCTAGGACCAAATCTTCAAAGTTGGCATTTCGCAAATTAACCAATACCTTCCCTTGAATCAAATTGCATACTGCATTTCTTACCGGACTTGTTGAGTATGTTGCATACTCACCCTCGCTTATTATTGCGGGGCTGCTTATTCCATGAAGCAGATCAGGAAGACAAAGATAGCTACCCAAGAGCCTGCGTCCCACCCTTCGACATCTGCCAGGAAGACTTTGAAGTGGAAGAATATCAAGATGACTAGGAACACGTTTGCTTCAGTCTTTGCCTATGGTGTTTCTGGACTTCATTTTATCATGTTAACTTGAAAGTTTAATATTTCCGCTGCTATATGACCTATGGGTCCAACTTTTGTAATAATGGGCCTTGTTGGCTAGTACTCCGTATTAAACTTTATTTATCGCATGGTGATGATCCATACTGTTATGATCTGTGTATACTAGCTATTGATCCAGGGACTAGCACAGGTAAACACAGGTGGGCCCGTGTCCTATTGCGGGTTCCGACAGAAGTGGTATCAGAGCCCAGACTGTAGGACGTGACCCTAGTTAGCGTGGTCTTCTTAGATAGAACTTCAAAATTATTTTCTGAACCAAACCAACGAATTAGCATTAAATAGATTATCTTCCCTTATCTTATTCTTATGTTCTTATCCCTCTCCTTTGCTGAAATATTAATTTGAAAGTTTAATTTGCTCTCACCTCATGAAACTTCTTTACCTTTGAGTCTTCCGCGAAGATGAAGATCAAGAAGAGGAGTTCCATATAGGATAGGTTATTAGTGCTCATTTACGATAGGAGTATGTTCACCCTTTTTAATTAGTACGCATAGTTTCGTTTATTTAGTTTTGTTGCTTGTGTGTTTGGTGTGTTGTACACTTGCCTAAGGCATAGTGCTACAGTCACATCAAGAGTTCAGTTGGATTTTATTTGTTTGCTTTGCCTTAGAATGGCTACCTCCCTAGTTTTCTTATCTTGTTCCCTCTTGTCTATTGCTAACTCTCCCTGGTTGTCGCTTCAGATGGAGAATCAAGGAGGAGGTCATGGAGCTGGTCGTAGAGGAGGTCGTGGTCATCGTCGTGGACGTGGCCGGGCAATGCCACTAGGACAGAATGTTCATGAACCACAAGAGCAGCTAGAGCAGCCAGTGCCACCACCGCTGCCACCCGCCCAACCGCAGATGGTAGACATTCAACAAATGATGGCAATGCAACTTCAGTTGTTGCAAGCCCTGGCTCAGAACATGATGAACAATCAACAGCCAACACCAGTGATGCAGCCACAATCCAAGTTTGGGGAGTTTATGCGCACACGACCTTCTACCTTTGCGGGGTCCACTAATCCACTAGTCGCAAATGATTGGATCTAGGAAATGGACCGGAAGTTGACATTAGCTCAATGTGATGGCTACGAGAGCGTCAACTTCGCTGGACATCAACTGCATGGAAGTGCTGCCACCTGGTGGGAGAACTACTGTGCCTCCCATCAAAACGTGCCTGCCATTACTTGGGAAGAGTTTGTTCAGGCTTTTAGGGATGCCCATATTCCCAAAGAAGTTATGGAAATAAAGAGGCGAGAGTTCCATAGGCTTCAACAGGGTAATATGACCATGACCGACTACTTGCATAAGTTCAACCAGTTGGCTTGATATGCTCCCACTGAAGTGGCCAATGAGGCCGACAAGATTTGGAAATTCAAGGAAGGGATGGACCCAGAGATCAAGGTTTTATTGGCTTCCAATGATTATGCTACTTTCCAATAGCTAGTGAACAAAGCTCTGACACAAGAGGATACACAGCGGCAGCGGAATGAGAATCATAAGAGAAAGTTAGCGATTCAGCGTCAGCATGTAGCCAGTGGGTCCAGGCAAAAGTTTGGATAATTTCAAGCCAGCAGACCGCCGGTTCAGCAAGTGCAAAGGTCTATGATGACTACACCTCGCTCGATACAGCAGACACCACGTCAAAACCCTGTTACACAGCCAGCGAGAACTAACAATACAGCAGATGTGCAGTGCTACAATTGCCATGAAATGGGACAATATACAACCAAGTGTCCCTAGAGGTGTTCAAACATAACTCCAGTTCCATTCAACCTGGGATCAGCGTCAGTGTGATGCCTTAGAGCGTCAGAGCGATTCTAGGGTTCCTTTTTCCTGGTTTTGTTTCGGGAGGAATGAGGGAAATTGTTGGGGAATTAAATAATTGAAGTTTATGCGGCGTATTAATATTAAATTTGGAGTATTCGGGCTAGAAACAATGGGCCAAGGAAAACTTGGGCCTGGGCCGGGAATTCTTCTCCCACCTCCCCCTCCCCACGCCCTAAGTGGGCCAGCCCACCTCTCCCTAAATGGGTGGCGCCTCCCCATGTGGCCGGCCACCCCACCCCAAACCCTAGGGCGCCTCCCCCTCTCCCCCTAGCAGTAGCCCCACTCCACCTCTTCCTCCCCTTGCCTGGTGTCTCAAGATCCAACGCGAAACGCGAAGGAGAAAACGAGAAGAGGATCCGTGGAGGCGAGGAGGACGAACAGATTTCCGCTCCGGGGATCGTCGCGTGTTCTTCGTGGGTTCGCAAGGGGGAACTCAAGGTAAAATTCCCAATCTTTTAGCCCTGTTCTACCTAGGGATTAGGAGTGTATTAGATCTGGTGGTGAGTGGTTTGGATGGATCTTGATGGGGGAGAAGGGTAGATGTTCACGTGGTGCTGTTTTTGGAAGGGGAGATTGTGCAGCACGGATTGTTTCACGTTTTACGTGACCTAGACGATTTTTCCTGCCAAAACATATAAATAGAAAGTTGTAGATAACGTCTAGATCTAGCTTCTGTAATTTTTTCAGAATTTTTGGGACGACGGTCTGAGAGTTAAAGCTGTTGGAATTTGACGAAGAGAATCTGGAAACAGATTTCGTCTACTGTGTTGGACGTCTGTTTAGGCATAATTAACAATGGAATTGAAATTTATGATCTTCATGAAAGTTGTAGATCCCGTCAATATCTAGCTCCTGTAATTTTTTTATATTTTTATGATCTGTATAAAAAAAGATACGAAATTGTGAAGAGAGGGTGCTGCTGTTTGATCCGGACAGATCGGGGTTTCGGTGTTTTAAAAGGGGAACGGGTTGTAGGAAACGCGTGTTTGAATTGTGTGATGAATTGTGATGTTATTATATACTGAAAGAATGCTTGTTCAGGTGGTGCCCCTTCTGGACGCAACTAGGTTTGTCATCCACGTTGGTAAAGGCAAGTGGAAGTAGCGGTCTTGCTAAACTATAACTCGCTATTTGTTTCGTCTTCAATATAAACCTTAATTGCAGCACACCTACATGGTTTTACTACTTGTTTATGAGATTGCAATATCCTATCCTGCATTGTGATGTGGTTGTTTGGCTTTTGAATCATGAGTAAGAATGAAGAAAGATGTTGTCTGCAAGATGAATTGTTGAGATATTCTATCTCAATGATGTTCGCATTTTATCCATGTTACTTGATGGTATGCAAGCATGTGAATTTAGAGTGGGAAGTTATGAATGTATTTATGCATGAAGCATTAACTGCATAATCATGCATTGGAAGTTTGTTGACGCCAGCGTGCGCGACCGTACCGGTACAATACCGTGTGTTCCTGAGAAAGGGCACGGTGAGGAGGATCATGGCATAAGCATGTGCACAATCATATGCATTCCACTGAGGTTGTGTGGACTCTGTAATGTGGTATTGGACATGAGGAATTTGGTATGCTAGTTTTATTGTGGCTGTGTTATTTGTTAGAAGTCGTTCCGCTTGCTGAGATTACCCAATCTCACCCCTTGTTATTTTGTTATTTTTAGGTAGTTCTCATGAGTCGTAAGCTTGAAGGGTGGGCTTAGTAGCACAATCAACCCTCCGGGGTCATCACGAATCACATGGACTAGTGCATTTAATAATTCATTAGCTTGTTGAAATTTTATTAATCATAGACGTGTTGATGTCCTCTTTGGAGCTGTTTTACGTTTATGTTTGTTTTCTGGTTGATTTAGACTTGTTATCTCTAGTATTGATGCTTTTATGTTATTCCTGTTTGTAATGTTTATTATGAATCTTGTTGTCGCTTCCGTTTTGTCCTAATTTTAGGGGAGATGCTGTCGAAATTTTCTTGTACGACAGTTTAGATTTGTAGGGTGTTACAGTTGGTATCAGAGCGAGCTTCAGGTCCGTGGTGTATGAACTTAGTGTAATACCATTGGTTCAACTAAAATGTGATTTGGGATAACTTAGAAACATGGCTTAGGTTATACTTCAAAAAATTTGCCATAGGATATCAACATTAAAATTTGTGTTAGTGGAATAACTAATTTAAAATTTGACACACATGGATGCACAGTAGGAAAGGGTATGGGTATCGTTGCCTCATGCTTAAAGGTTGAATTTAAGCTTTGTTGTTGAATGCTACGTTTGATAATGTATGTTACTATGATTTTGAGATGATTGATTGAGTTGTTCTTATTATCGTGATAAGGGAGGTTGTGGTGCCGAAGGGTTTCGGTCACCTTTTGTTTGTAGTGAGGCTGTGGTTTGACGGTGTGGCCGGGTAGAGTCACCACCGAAGAACTATTAAACCCCTGTAGGGAAAGAGTACTTATCCGTGTCTGTCGTAGATCGGGTAGTGACTGGAGTCAAATAGAAGAGGTTGGTGATGGATTCCTTCGGATGTTCTTTACCGTGTTGACGGTCGGTTTTGGTTGGTTTTCTGGGTATGTGGTTGGTTCGAAACCGAGGAAAATGCTTAGTTTTGAGCACTCGCTGATTGTCCTTTTGGCGGTTTGTGGTTTTGTCTCCTTTGAGTGAAGACACAGAAGAAGAGTTCTACGTTGCGCGTCTTTTGGTCACAATTTTGCTTTGGCACCTGATTTATTGTTATGGACTGTCGTTGGGAGGAAATTTCTGTCGTTGGAGTTTCTCCTGTTGCAGATCAAGCTGGATGGAGATAAGTTTGAATCTTTATCGGAAAATTTTGGTTGGACATTTGGTCTTCCCTTATGCATCCGTCTTCCTTTGTGGAAAGTGTAGGTTTTGGATTTCTTGAAGAGTTTTGGCTACTAGGATTGAACATTTGAGGGTCGAACTCTCTTGCATTTATGTTTGGATTTTGCTTTTCTTCCTTGCCTGAAAAGAAGAAATTTTTTTATCGGTGTTTGTTCTTGATCTAGAACTGTGTTTATTTTTTTTAATGTTTGGGATTGCCTCCTGTTTGTCAAGGGTAGGTGACCCATGACGGTGTTTAGAAATTTTATGTCTGTGCTACGTAGTATGTAACAATGTGGTTTATGGAATGATGTACTTCTAAGTTAATTTGTGAGTTGAATCAATTAAGATGTAATTGTTATCTTTAGCTTGAGATTAAATAAACTTCTAGTATTATAGATTTCTCTATAGCGATAATGATTGAATATGTTAATGTGCATGCTTAGGATTTATTGCATTATTTTAATGTGCCCTTGACCATGGACAATGTTTAAAGCTTTAAATCTTGATGCGTAGTTAGAACATTAAGATGATGTAAACTACTGTGAAGGTAATAGAAAATTGGTGGGTTATTTAGAGACATTTTAATATAAGGTCGGTAGAACAATTTAATTGTAATGGTGGACTACCGATATTGTTAAAGAAACCATGCTGGTTGTTTAAAGATGTTCTAATTTAACGTGTTAGTAGAGAAATTTAATCGTGTTGGCTAGTGACTTTAACTTGGAAATTGATTAGAGTTGATATTTATGACGTTGCAAACTATTAGTAGATTCGGAAGTATGCAGTTGTGTTCCAATAATGCTAGTATCGATATTAATTGGGAAGACATAAGTTTTTTCCATTGCCGTAAGAGCTTTGTGATGATTTAACCTATTTAGTTCACTTTAAAAAAAAGGCTGGAGTATGTCTTGGAGTGGCAATTTTGCTATAACTCGTGTATAGGGTAGCTAAAAAAAAATTTAAATTTAATTTAACGTTGTTGTTTTAAGAGCCTTTCATGGCTTAAATTATTCAATCTATTTTACATAGTTGGAGTATGTTGTGTAGTGACAGTTTGTCATAGCCTATGGATAGGATAACTAAAAGCAATGTTGTTGTTTTACAATTATGCCAATTATTGATATTGATGACTTAGTAGTGGTGGTAACTGTTTAGATTAATTGTTGAAAACCTTTGTTAAAATGGGGGAAATTGTAACATGTTGTGATGGAGTGAACCATGGATAGTTAGCATGACGCGTGATTTTGTCCTTAATAAATGTATGTTTTAAAGTTCTATTTACAATTCGTGCCTTGTTGAGATAATATTTACTTGTTGAGTCATCTTTTAGGTGAATAAATTTCCATTGTCGAGATGTTGACGCGTATGTGGTATGGAATTTATAGGTTCATCATGCTGAAAGACTTGTTGAAGCACTGCCTTTCAAATTTAGAATATGATGTTATAGGTTGGGCTGCTCCGTGGGGATCTTGATGAGGTAGTGTTGGTTGGATGTGTTTTTGATAAGCACTGTGAACTTTATTTATAATTGTGGAAAAGGTAATAAGAGTAAGAATTTGTTGTGTAGTTGTTGTTAAATCCTGATGGGCCTTCTCAATGAGTAAATAGGGAATATTGAAATCTAAATGGTAAGGGTAGTGGAATACTATAGATGGCGGGAGTTATGCTGAACTTATGATTAAAAATTCATATGGATTGGTTTGTCTGTTTGATATTTGGGTTGAATACTTTCGGTCAAAGTATTCTTTGTGCTGTGTTTCAGAGTTTCCCTAAACTTAGAATGATTCTGACAAATGTGGGTTAATTTCGAGGCTTAAAACAAGGACAAAAGAATGATTAACCTTGAAGTAATTTGTGAAGATTTTGGAATGTTATTCTATTAAATATCGTCATTATTCGTCTTTGATAAGAAAACTAGCTTAAGTTATGAATGCAAAATTTATGCTCAAGGATGTATGCTTTGACTGTGTCCGTAGTTTTCAAGGTCGAGTTATCGGTTGCATTGTTGATTAAAAGAAGTAGCTAATCCAATGTATGTTTTGGAACATCATGATCTGGAAATATTTGTATTTCTATTTTGGGCTAGAGTTGTGTTGTGGTGTGAGGTGTTTGACAGTTTTCGTTTAAGAGACGATTCTTCTGGTTGTGACATGAATGATATTCGTGGTTGAAACAATTTTTCTGTTGGGAAGTGAGTTTGGTTCCTTTTAAGGGAAAAGAGATGGTGGTTGTGTGGAAGCATTTAATTCCTTGATCGGTTTCTTATTTCTGAATTGCTTGGCCTTGGATAAAAGTGAGATGATTTGTTTTGGTAAAAGTAAAATGCATTTGCAGAAGACTTTCGCGGTGTTTCTCTTTTGAATAGAGTTACAAATGTACGCCTCGCAGGGCGAAACTTATTAAGAGAGAAATAGTAGCAGCGGAAAAATAAGATAACTTCGTGGCGCCATCCAGTATACCACAGGCAACTGACTGGGCTCGCTCCCTAAGTAGACGGTTCCTCGTGGAGCTCCTCCTCCAAAGCTGGTGTTGTCTCCTCTTCAACTGGTGTTGTATTGTGGCAAGGGTGAGTACTTGGTACTCAGCAAGTCATGCACAGAATGCAAGCTAATATACTATATGCATGGCTTGGTACAAAGGAGTGGCTCAAGGTATTTTTGCAGTAAACAGCATTTAACAAGTATCATAAGTAGATTCGAAGCAAAGAGAAACAAGTAAAGCATAAATAACTTTTCAAGGAGTTTAATAAACATCTTTCCCATCCTAATCCACATTTCCATCAACATCATTATTAATTCAACACAACCTTTCAAATCCAAGTTATTTTTTTGAGAAAATCTAACCCTTGACTGTAATTCCCGAGCGATGTCCAATACCGCGGACACGGCTATTCGAATAGATTGTACACTCTGCAGAGATTATGCACTTTACCCACAAGATACAGTCAAACACCACAAAGGCGAGTTCCCGTAACAAAGTCTTTCGGAAACTTCTAACAATACAAGTGGTCCTCCCCGGTTATTGCACACTAACCCTTCCCTTAGCTAAGGCGAAGTTTAGGCCAATCAACCGTTAGATGGGTACCTGGCCTCAGCCCCGGTACGCTCCCCCGTACAACTTACACAAAGGGTGTAGTTGACCTCCTGAGGTCCCACAGGTACGTTATTAGCAACTTAATCAACTAGGTCCGTCCCATTACAGACATGTGGTGTGACACTACGTTTTGGTGTGACATTACAAATTGCGAAATTAGAGAAGAAAATCTTACGGCTTGAGGTTTACTCGCGTTTTTGGGCCTTTTGAAGCGTTGTGACACCACGGAGTGTCGTAACCTTATTTAACGTGCATGATAAGGTTAATAACATTAAGAGATGTGGAATTAAGGTTAAAACTATAGGATATGGAGGTTAATAGCTTTTCCGGGCCGTTTCCGAGGTTTTGGGCCTTCCCGGGGGAGTTTGGGCCTTGGTGGGCTTTGGTGGGATGGAGTAGGTCTCCGTAACGGACTAGGTTTGGGTGTGGGGGCTGGTAAAAGGGCTCCCCACCAGCCCTTGGGACGTCCACCCCTGCCCCATGCGCCCCTAACCCTAGCCGCCACCCTTCCTCCTCCCTCCACCTCCTAGCCGCCCCATCTCTTGCCCCCATGGCGCCCCCATTGCTCCCCATTGCACACCACCTCTCCTCCACCCCCCTTGCTGCCCTAGGGTGACCTCCCCACCCCTGCATCCTCATGGATCCATCCGAGGAGCGAGGAGCGAGGAGCGAGGAGCGAGGAGCGAGGAGCGAGGAGCGAGGAGCGAGGAGATCGATTGGAGTTTTCGTGCGTCGGGCAAAGGTATGATCATGGGGCTCCTCGGGGATGGTCTAGGTACTGTTCTTAGGGTGTTTATGAAGTTTTTAGATCAATTGGTGGTGCTGGGTTGGAGTTCTTTGGGTTAGATCTAGACGTTGCCACGTTTCTGTTTTCGGGCAGATTGAGCAGTCGGGCTAGGGTTCAAGTTTTCGTCACTTTAGAATCCGAATCTGTCCGTACGGACTTAAAAGAAGTTGTAGATAATTTAATTATCTTTCCGTGGACATAAAGCACGTTAAAATCCGATCAGCCTTTTGAAAGTTATGGCCGTTTTACCGAGCGTGTTAAAATCTGTGACGCGATTGGAACAGATCGTAGTAATCTGTAGATTAAACAATTTTAGAGTCCGAATCAGTCTTTCCGTATAACTAGAAAAAGGTAGGAAATTTCCTAAGCTTCGCGAGGATGTACTCGTTTAATTGATTCGGAGTCCCAGAACTCAAGTTATGCTTTTTGCAAGGCTGCTGTCCCGTCGGGACAGAACCTCTGTTTTTAGGTTTTGCGAGTAGTGGGCAATGTCGGGTTAGATGGGGTTTTGCGTACTGTTTTGTGGGCTTGATTGTGAGTGTGTGATGCATATGTGCAGGTGGTGTGACACCGGGAGTGCCCTCGACTTCCCACAAATCCGTCGCCCGCGGTTGAGGCAAGTGTGTTGTAATGTATAGCGGATTGTAGGTTGCTTGTTGATATTGGATGAAAGATTGAATACTTGCTATGATCACTTTCCTTGCTTGCTGTTTTCCAATGATATATTGAGTATGATTATCATGATATGATGCTATGTGTCTATACTTATCATGATTCGATGCCATGTGTAATATTTGTCATGATGAGATGCCATATGTTTATGTACATGTGAAATATGATAATTGGCATAGTTGCATGCATGACATGAGATGGGGCGAGGGTGGTGAGAAAGTCATTAACTAATCCGGGAAAGGCCGGTGAGAAAGTTATGACTAGTCCGGAACGCCATTGAGTAAGACCTACATCGTGATTCCATTCACGTGGTGAATGGAAGCGAGGAGTAGGCACCCTCCATCTTCGGGATGGAAGGGGGGAGAGGGTGCACACCGACGGGTGTGTACTCAACCATACCGGTATGAGTTTCCATGGAGATATGAGCATAACATTGCATTGCATTGCATTGCAATACATTTTTTTTTAATGATGATGATGTTGTTATGTGCTCAAGTATGAGATGTTATATGTGATGTGAGGTATTATTGTCTTGTAAATGATCTTGTTGTCCATTACAATATGCTTGCTGAGTTTTCGAACTCACGCTTGTGTTTTATGTTGTTTTTAGGTACTTTGAGATCGGCATGCGGGAAAAAAAGGGATCTAGCTACACTTCTACACGTAGCTCCACCATCATAGTCCATAATTAATCACTTGGAGACATGATATTAAGAGTTGTGCCATAAACTTAATGTAGGGTTTAATTTAGCATGCTTGTGATTCCTTATTTGCTTGGTTATAGCTTATGAAGTGGTTGAGCATGCTTTTATTGGCGTAATTTGATGATATATCCATTTATGTTGTTGTTTTATTTGTCGTGTGCTATGACATATCTTGCCATGATATTGATATTGTGTTAATTCAAGTTAAAACAAAGGAGATGCTGCCGAAATCTCGGTTTTTAGCATGTGCGCCTTTGCTGGAATTTATGTTTAATTGTGGTATTTAGATGTTGTTTAGCTTATGTTTGGTAGCATTCAGGCATATTAAATGCCGGGGTGTTACATGTGGTTGCACGTTAGACCTAGTTCAAAGGCTTGCAAGGTGAAGTCCTTAGGGTGACCAGGGCAAGACTACCCGAAGAACCAAATCAACATCCCCAGTGCCACAACTGGCCCACCTGATCATTCTTGCCACATGCCCCGGTCGAAAAACTATTTATCAAACCCCAATTGATTACCATGCACCACGTGCCATCAACATCACATGATACCTTTCCAAAACAGGTTCAATATATCATTAAGTCAATATTAACATTTGATTGTCCAAAATCATGTCATGAGCACGTAGCAGGTCTAAGCAGTATACTACAACGGTCTAAAACCCATGTTGGCAATTTAGTAATGTCCAACTAGTAATCCACAACTAGGGTGACAAGGGTCATGGCACATATTTAAATAATCAAGGTGTCATACAGCAAATTGGTATTTATCTAATCCCCATATTTAAATAAAGTATTTTCTAATTGAACTAGCATGCAATAGGTTAAATCAAAATAAGTTTCAAAATAGGATCAACATGGTCAAAGCACAACTTGCCTTCAAAAAGTACTTGTTCTTGGTCTTGAGTTGGATCCTGAGTCAATACTTCTCCTTCGAATCCTTCCGGCACTTCAACGTCTACTCGTAAAGCGTGCAAATAGCAAATACACGAATAAACAATAGGCAAAATTATCCAAACATCCAAATAAAATCCATAAACAGAGAGAACATAATTTTATGAATTTTTAGAAACTGGAATCGTCAAATTTGGAGTTAAAACGCAAAAGTTATGATTATTTAAAGTTTAAATAATCAATTAAATAATTTTACAGAGAAAAACTTTAGTCCAAAAATTAAATAAAATTCATATTTAGGTAGGTCTCAATTTTATACAAATTTAGAAATTTGAATCACTCAAATCGGAGTTGAAACGCAAAAGTTATAAGCGTTTGAAGTTTGAAACAAAATCTGAAATCATTATTTCGAATTAATAAATCATTTTCTTTTTCGGAAAATCAATTATTGCGTCAGCCTGGACACGTGGCAGCCTCTGATTGGTCTGCTGACGTCAGCCGGTTCATGGGCTCAGTCCACGGCTTGGCTCGGGTCTACCGTGGACTCGGTCCTCGGCTCCTCGTGAGAATGACATGTGGGTCCGCCTCGGATGACGTCACTGCGGCGTCGGCCGCTCGGCCCATGGTGGCGGCAGTGGGACCCACCGTGACGCGTCATTGCCGACGTCGGCGCTTTGGGACGGCCGACATCTTGAGCCCGCCATGACGTCGGCGTGGCGTCATGGTGCGATTTGCCGGCGGCGACATGCGGGCCCAGCGTGTCGGCGTCACACGCACGCTGCTGCGTGGGCCAGCGGCGGTCAGCCTTCCCGGACGCGTGGCGCAATCTCGGCCGTTGATTTGAAATTCAACGGCCCAGATTAGATCTGAGTCTCACGCGTTTGGGTTAACGCGTTTGATCTGGACCGTTGGATCTAGATCAAACGGTCGAGATTGGACCTGAGATTTTTGGACGGGATCTCACCGTCGGGTGACGTGGCGTGATCTTGGACCGTGCGATGGAGATCCAACGGCTCACAGCGCTCGCGGATGACGATGGCGACGCGGCGGAGCAGGGCCACCGGAGACGAAAACGACGACGAGCCCGACGACGCTTCGGGGTCTCTCCGGCAGAGTGAGAGGTACCCACAGGTGCGCCTTGGTTTGGGGGTCTCGGAACTGGGCTCAGCCGCGACGGAAGACGGTGAACGGCGGCGGAATGAAGCAACAACAGCGGCGGGGAGAGAGAGAACTCCGGCGAGCAATTGCGAGGTGACGGCGGCGGATAAGGCTCCGGGAGTTGGGGAAGATGATGCGCACGGGTCAGGCGATCCTCGAGCAACGATCCACGCCTTAAATACCGGCGCGGACGTCGAGATTCGCTCGGTTTCCGCGGCGGAGCCGGTACGGGCGGCGGAGTCCGTTCCGAACACGGTGAGATGACGTGGACGCACGATGGCCGTCCACGTGGCGCGATCGACGGCCGAGATCGGCTCGGGCGCGGCCGTGACTAGCGCGGATTGATCCTGACCGTTGGATCTTGATCCAACGGTTCGGATCTGATCTGAGTTGGAGTTGGTTCGGTCGAGTCAGCTGGCTCGGGTCGGACTCGAGTCCGACTCGGGTTCCGACTCGGTCGGATGAACAGTACTCGACCCGATTGATTTTCCAGCGATTTAATATTTAAAACAATTTCCAGTAATTCATTTAATTCATTAAAAATAGCAAAATACTCAGAAAAATTCCAGAAAAATTCTGGAAAATATTTTAGGGTATTTGGGACCCAAGTAAAATATTTCCAACAAAACTTTATTTGCAAAATTAAATTCTTTAATTATTTTAAAATGGAATAAATTCAAATAAATTCCAAATAAATCCCAGAAAATTCCAAAAATTCACCAAAGTGCCAAATCACACATAGATTTAAGAAAACAAAATTTTGGGGTGTTACACTTTTACGTTCAAGCTTGGGGGTAAGAAAATGAATGTTTATGTTATGGTTGAGTATATTCAATGATTGTACTCCTTGCCCTGGTCCTTGTGTGGAAGAATGTGAAGGCGAAACCTTCTTACAAGGGAAAACTAGTGTGGGTCGCTGATCGTAAGTAGTTTAAAAGTGAAGAGTAAAGGAAGGTTGTGTATGACTCAATTCAAACCTTTTTGGAGAATTGTTTTCATTGATGTGTTCCTCGGTGGGGTTGCTTAATTTAGTAGTGGACAACTTGGAAGTTGCAGGTAATTACATTAATTTTTGGAACTTTTTGTCGCTTGGTTCAAGCGAGTTTGTGTCAACCGTAGTGATTGTGTTCGGTTGTTATTATTTCTCATGGATTCTACGGACCACTGGTTGTAAAGTAGGCTATCTCTGTCGTTGGTAAGGGTGGATATTGGTTCTTTTTGTAAAAGATCAATCACTTGTAGGAGATAGGAGTTTGTGTTTGGGTTGATTTAGAGACTTACCTAGAGCGTTGTGTCTCACATGGTTCGCGTCGTCCAGAATGCGACGAACTGTGGTAGAGGAGTTGAGATTGGAATGCGGAGTTTCGCGATCGGGTTGAAGAGAGAAGTGGGAGTTGAGATTCCAGATCGATACCAAATTCACCTAATAGGTGTCCTTTATTTAATAGGGGAATAGTTCGTGTTAGTGTCCAATGAAATATTTGTGGACCAATTAGTCTGAGCGGGATGCAACTTGGGAACTTGAGGACCAGATGCGGAAGAAGTATCCTACACTCTTTGAGGATGCTGAAGGTAAAGTGTTGATTACCAGTTTGCCTTTTTTTTAAGGTTCCGTAGCAAAGAGGAGTAGATTCGGGGACGAATCCTTTTAAGGAGGGGAGAATGTGATGCCTTAGAGCGTCAGAGCGATTCTAGGGTTCCTTTTTCCTAGTTTTGTTTCGGGAGGAATGAGGGAAATTGTTGGGGAATTAAATAATTGAAGTTTATGCGGCGTATTAATATTAAATTTGGAGTATTCGGGCTAGAAACAGTGGGTCGAGGAAAACATGGGCCTGGGCCGGTAATTCTTCTCCCACCTCCCCCTCCCCACACCCTAAGTGGGCCGGCCCACCTCCCCCTAAATGGGTGGCGCCTCCCCATGTGGCCGGCCACCCCACCCCAAACCCTAGAGCGCCTCCCCCTCTCCCCCTAGCAGCCGCCTGTAAGACCCCATAAATCTAAACTGTTGTACAAGAACAGATCGACAGCATTTCCCCTAAAACAGGATAGTACGGAAGCAATTCGAATAGGAATAATATCCCGACATCAAAACTAGAGACAACGAGTCTAATTCAACCATGTATTAACCATAAATAAAACACATCTATAAAGGGACAACCATAAACGAGAACAAGTTTAAAGGGAACAACAATAGGTCTAAATGAAATAAAATTGCATCCAACTAATGAATTATTTAAAACACTAGATCATGTGAGTCGTGATGACAACAGAAAATTTATTGTGTTGCTAGCCCACCCTTCATGCTTACGACTCACGTGCGCTACCTGAAAACATCAAAACAGCAAGTAGTGAGATTGGGTAATCTCAGCAAGCGGAACAACTAATACAAATAAAACATCCACCATATATCTATCATTCCACATTCCTCATATACTCCACATCAAAGAGTCCACATTCCTCATATACAATACCACATCAAAGAGTCCACACCACTTGATAAAATGCATATGATTGATGCACATGCTTATGCCATGTTCATTCCACATTCCTCATATACAATACCACATCAAAGAGTCCACACCACTTCAAAAATGCATATGATTGATGCACATGCTTATGCCATGTTCCTCCTCACCGTGCCCTTTCTCAGAACACACGGTGTTGTACTGCGTCTGATCGCGCCAGCGTCGACAAACTTCCAATGCATGATTATGCGATTAATGCTTCATACATGAATTCATTCATAACTCCTCCCATCGAGTCCACATGTTTGCATATCATCATATAGCATGGATAGAAAACAAATATCATAGAGATGAAATGTTTAGACAATTCATCCGGTAAACAACATCCTTCTTCACCTTACCTCAAAGCAAGTGATTAAACCATGTATGATTGCTGTAATTGGACTTTATAATGAAGGCGAAGCAAACAACAATGTATAGCTTAACAATACAACTACTTCCACTTGCCTTTACCGACGTGGACGATGAACCTAGTTATGCCCAGCAGTGGCACCACCTTGAGTTCCCCCTTGCGAACCCACGAAAAACGCGCGACGATCCCCGTAACGGAAATCTGTTCGTCCTCCTCGCCTCCACGGATCCTCTTCTCATTTTCTCCTTCGTGTTTCGCGGTGGATCTTGAGCCACCACGCAGGGGAGGAAGAGGAGGGGGTGCGGCTGCTAGGGGGGAGGAAGGGAGGCGCCTTAGGGTTTGGGGAGGGGCGCCACTTAAAGGGGAGGTGGGCCGGCCACCAAGGCATGGGGAGGAGAGGGGAAAAGGAATTCCCGGCCCAGGCCAGGTTGCCTCAAATTTCAGCGGAAACTAGCCCAAAACTCCAATTTTTAATATTAAATTGCCGCATAATCTTCAATTATTTCATTCCCCGGCAAAACCCTCTTTCGTTCCGGAACAACCAAGAAAGAAAACCCTAGGATCGCTCTCAAATTCTAGGGCATCACAATCTCCCCACCTTAAAAGGATTCGTCCCCGAATCTAAGACACACCAAAATCAACAACAAAGTCCCCAAGGGATAAAAGACTTCTTTGCAACACAAAACATTCACACAAAGACTCAAACCGGAATAAACGACAAGCGAGTTCTCAAAACCAACACTAGCGAGAAAATGTTGATTTAGCTCAACAGAGTGCAACCTCTCACGGTTCCACCTTCACTTCAATTCCCAAATAGATCATGAAAGAAAACGGTCTCGCACTCCTTATTCCAACCACTCTCGGAAGAAAGCAGTGCAGTCTCTAGAACCCTCTTCATCTCCCACGCACAAACGTGTTTTCACACCACAACCCCTCTACTGTGGTTCGCCGTATTCAAGACGACGACAAACCAGGTGAGACATACACTCCAAGACCACCAGCTATTTGAACAAACGAGGTTAGAACCTTGCAAAAAAATTGATCTTCAACAAAAAAACCAATACCCAACACTACCACCAAAAGGAAAGGCCTACTTTACAACTAGGGTCCTTAAACCCGCAAGAGACAGTAACAACCGAACAAAATCGCTATGGTTGACACAACCTCGCTCAACCTCAGCGACAGAAAGGTCCAATACACTCTGAAAAGGAAAAACAATTACTAGCAACCACCAAGTGTTACACTAATAATTTAAACAGCCCCACCTAGGTACACATCAATGACCCAATTCTCCAAGAAGGTTTGGATTGAGTCATACACAACCTTCCTTTACTCTTCACTTCTAAACTGTTCACGATCATCTACTAGCAACATCTAATATCTTATGTCATTACCAACCCACACTAAATTCCTCTTTCTTAGAAGGTTTCGCCCTCGCATTCTTCCTTTCAAAGAATCAGAACCAAGGGTAGAATCATTGAGGAAGCTCAACCAAGACCCATGATCCCCAAATGATTCACATCCAACA
Source organism: Rhipidocladum racemiflorum (assembly GCA_036346355.1). Lineage (NCBI taxonomy): Eukaryota > Viridiplantae > Streptophyta > Magnoliopsida > Poales > Poaceae > Rhipidocladum > Rhipidocladum racemiflorum. The sequence continues at coordinate 9,633,185 of CM070592.1, read as the reverse complement.
ACTCGAACTCCAAAGCGCTAAAAGCCACTTTGGAAAAAAAATTCGGCAACAACCCAAGAGTACTCATTTTATTTTATTTTTCCTAAGCCAAATGCAAAGAAAGCTCAGATCTCTTACACTACAACCAACATATCAGAAGATATTCGTTCTTACTTCCCGTACTAGAAGGCAATTGAAATCTCGATTCAGGACATGCATGCAGCTTTCCAAGAGCACTCCGGATTAGTCATATATCCATATATGACTTTCTCACCGACCTAGCTCAACGACTCTTTTATCATTTAACATCTATAGACAATGTCATGTTTACTTTTCACCATTCATTCATCATGTAACAACACTATCGAAAAGTCATTTACAAGACGACTTTTTCCTCTGTAACACATGAATAAAACTCGAATAACACCGAGGATTGCGCTAATTCATATAAACTATGTCGGCAGCATAGTTAACAGTAAGGCACCACATCATATCAAAACCCACCAATGATAGAAAGCTAAACTTGCAAAACATCGCATTTTAACTAAAATCAATATTTTGGAAAAGAACATCGACTCCAAAGTCAAACATCTGCACAAACAACATACAATTTTTTTCTCGAAAGAAAGGGAAATTCATTCCCAAAAGAGAACTCTTCACTAACCAAATTCACTTATGAAACACTCATATAATCCACCTTTTGAAGCACTATAAACATCACACACATCATGCAAATAAATCCAACTCTAGTCTAAAAGAGTTACAAATTAAATCTCAAGAATTTCCAACACAACCCACTATGTCCATCTGCTTCCTTTAAAATTAATTCCAAAGATAATTCGGTCTGAACGCCGAAGGGGCGCGATCCACTCAAAGACTTTTGGGTGTAAATCCATACTCATAGTGCAAACTAAACAAGTTAGCCAAATCCAAAGGTTGGCATTAATCACTCTGAGTTTTAGGAAACTCTGAAACACAACAGAAGAAACACTTCGACAAAAGTATTCAACCAAAATAGCAACCAACCAAACCAGTCCAAAAGGTTTTAGACACAGGCTCGTGATGAAAGCCACCATATCTAGTATTCCACTATACTTACCATTTAAGCATTCAATATACACTATTTACTCATCGAGAAGCCTCAATATAATTCAACCAAAAGCTACATAACCAATTCTTTCTCTAGTTACCTTTCCCAACATTTATAAATACAGTTTATGATGATTAACAAAACATCTTCCATTCTATACTACCTCATCATGATCCCCACAGACAATACATCATATATCAATGTATTCTATATTTCAAACATAGTACTTCAACATATACTTAAGCATGATCAACGTATCAATTTTATACCATCCATACATCAACATCTTGACAATTAAAACTTGTTCAATCAATAAAATGACTTCAACCAATAAGTATTATCTCTACAAGATAAAATTCGTAAACAGGATTCTAAGACATGCATTCATTAAGGTTAAAATCTTGCATCATGATTGTTATCCAATGTTCATCCCATCACAACATGAACTCGACATAATTCCACAGTTTTATACTTTTCTCTATTGGATCAATGGTTTCCAACAATTAGCAACCCTACCAAGTCATCAATAACAACAAATGGGCATAAACATCAACCATCAACATTACTTTTGGCTACCCTATACATAGGTGATAACAAAATTACCACCACACAACATACTAGTAGGTTGCAACAACGTAAATAGCAATTCTAATCAACTTCCAAATTAAAGTCGCTAGTCAACACGATTAAATTTTCTATATTAATCCGTTAGATTAGAACATCTTTAAACAACCAGCAAAGTTTCTTTAACAATAACCATGATCTACCTCATCTTAATGTTCTAACCATGCATCAGGGTTTAAAACCTTAAACATTATCGGGGGTCATAAGCACTTTTAAAGCAAAGCAACAGATTATAAGCATGTACATTAACACATTTAATCATCCCCACTACGGGGTACTCTACATCACTAGAGGTTCATTTAATCTTAAGCTAAAGGTAACAATTACACTTAATTGATTCAACTCGCATATTAACTAAGGAGTACATCATTTCTATAAACCACATTGTTACATACTACATAACATGCTAAACAACAATTTCCACTTTTAACAAGTAATTTCAGTCAAACGAATACTTACTTTATTTGCATCATTTTTTTTTAATACTCAACCAAAACTCACAAAGAAGCTTGACTCTCAAATTTGCAATAGGACATGACTCCAAAACACATTTCAATCTTAAAGACTCACCAGGAGAACCAAGCGATCAAGTAAACCTTTACGAACAAAGGCACAAAACATAAATCAACACAACTTAACTTTTTACACACGCTTCAATAACTTCTTTTAAACTCAGAGCAATACACACAAGAACCAAAAGCTATACCTTTCTTTGCAAGGCAACCAACTAAACAGTGTCAAAGTCAAAAGGCGACCAAAGACGCACAACACAAAACTCCTTCTTTGTCTTCACCCAAAGAAGACAAAACCAAGAAACACCGAAGGCACACTCATGAAAAAATCCAAATTCCAAACACTTTTCTTCTGATTTCAATCAACTAAAACCAAGAAAACCAACCAAGACCGACCTTGAGCGATAAAGAACATCCGAAGGAATCTACCACCAATCTCTTCTATTTGACTCCAGTCAACTACTCGATCCACGACAGAAAGGGTAAGCACTCCTCCTACAGGGGTTAATAATTCTTCGGTGATGGCGTTAACCAGCCACACCATCAAACCACACCCTTACTATGAACAAAAAGAGGTGACCGAAACACTTCGGCAACACAACCCCACTTCCTCACAAATGAAGCAACTCAATCAAATCCATCATAAATATAGCATTATACAACATCAAAAGTAGCATTCAACATCAAAGCTTAGATACAATATTTAAACGGAAAGCAACGGTACCCATACCCTTTCCTACTGTGCATCCATGTGTGTCAGATTTTTAAATTAGTGATTCCACTTACACAAGTTTTAATGTTGCTATCCTATGACAAAATTTTAGTTAAAACCTAGGCCATGTTTCTAAGTTATTCCACATCACATTTTAGTTGTATACTATAGTATGACACTAAAAATACACATTCCAAGGACCTACAGCCCGCTCTGATACCAACTGTAACACCCCATAAATCTAAACTGTTGTACAAGAACAGATCGACAGCATTTCCCCTAAAACAGGATAGTACGGAAGCAATTCGAATAGGAATAATATCCCGACATCAAAACTAGAGACAACGAGTCTAATTCAACCATGTATTAACCATAAATAAAACACATCTATAAAGGGACAACCATAAACGAGAACAAGTTTAAAGGGAACAACAATAGGTCTAAATGAAATAAAATTGCATCCAACTAATGAATTATTTAAAACACTAGATCATGTGAGTCGTGATGACAACAGAAAATTTATTGTGTTGCTAGCCCACCCTTCATGCTTACGACTCACGTGCGCTACCTGAAAACATCAAAACAGCAAGTAGTGAGATTGGGTAATCTCAGCAAGCGGAACAACTAATACAAATAAAACATCCACCATATATCTATCATTCCACATTCCTCATATACTCCACATCAAAGAGTCCACATTCCTCATATACAATACCACATCAAAGAGTCCACACCACTTCAAGAAATGCATATGATTGATGCACATGCTTATGCCATGTTCATTCCACATTCCTCATATACAATACCACATCAAAGAGTCCACACCACTTCAGTAAAATGCATATGATTGATGCACATGCTTATGCCATGTTCATTCCACATTCCTCATATACAATACCACATCAAAGAGTCCACACCACTTCAGTAAAATGCATATGATTGATGCACATGCTTATGCCATGTTCCTCCTCACCGTGCCCTTTCTCAGGAACACATGGTGTTGTACCGTGCGATCGCGCCAAGGCGTCGACAAACTTCCAATGCATGATTATGCAGTTAATGCTTCATGCATGAATTCATTCATAACTCCTCCCACTGAGTCCACATGTTTGCATATCATCATATAGCATGGATAGAAAACAAATATCATAGAGATGAAATGTTTAGACAATTCATCCGGTAAACAACATCCTTCTTCACCTTACCTCAAAGCAAGTGATTAAACCATGTATGATTGCTGTAATTGGACTTTATAATGAAGGCGAAGCAAACAACAATGTATAGCTTAACAATACAACTACTTCCACTTGCCTTTACCGACGTGGACGATGAACCTAGTTACGCCCAGCAGTGGCACCACCTTGAGTTCCCCCTTGCGAACCCACGAAAAACGCGCGACGATCCCCGTAACGGAAATCTGTTCGTCCTCCTCGCCTCCACGGATCCTCTTCTCATTTTCTCCTTCGTGTTTCGCGGTGGATCTTGAGCCATCACGCAGGGGAGGAAGAGGAGGGGGTGCGGCTTCTAGGGGGGAGGAAGGGAGGCGCCTTAGGGTTTGGGGGGAGGGGGCGCCACTTAAAGGGGGAGGTGGGCAGGCCCACCAAGGCATGGGGAGGAGAGGGGGAAAAAGGAATTCCCGGCCCAGGCCCAGGTTGCCTCAGCCCAGCGGAAACTAGCCCAAAACTCCAATTTTTAATATTAAATTGCCGCATAATCTTCAATTATTTCATTCCCCGGCAAAACCCTCTTTCTTTCCGGAACAACCAAGAAAGAAAACCCTAGGATCGCTCTCAAATTCTAGGGCATCACACCGCCCCACTCCACCTCTTCCTCCCCTTGCGTGGTGGCTCAAGATCCACCGCGAAACGCGAAGGAGAAAACGAGAAGAGGATCCGTGGAGGCGAGGAGGACGAACAGATTTCCGCTCCGGGGATCGTCGCGTGTTCTTCGTGGGTTCGCAAGGGGGAACTCAAGGTAAAATTCCCAATCTTTTACCCCTGTTCTACCTAAGGATTAGGAGTGTATTAGATCTGATGGTGAGTGGTTTGGATGGATCTTGATGGGGGAGAAGGGTAGATGTTCACGTGGTGCTGTTTTTGGAAGGGGAGATTGTGCAGCGCGGATTGTTTCACGTTTTACGTGACCTAGACTATTTTTCCTACCAAAACCTATAACTAGAAAGTTGTAGAAAAAATCTAGATCTAGCTTCTGTAATTTTTTCAGAATTTTTGGGACGACGGTCTGAGAGTTAAAGCTGTTGGAAGTTGAGAAAACAGAATCTGGAAATAGATTTCGTCTACTGTGTTGGACGTCTGTTTAGGCATAATTAACAATGGAATTGAAATTTATGATCTTCATGAAAGTTGTAGATCCCGTCAATATCTAGCTCTTGTAATTTTTTTATATTTTTATGATCTGTATAAAAAAAGATACGAAATTGTGAAGAGAGGGTGCTGCTGTTTGATCCGGACAGATCGGGGTTTTGGTGTTTTAAAAGGGGAACGGGTTGTAGGAAACGCGTGTTTGAATTGTGTGATCAATTGTGATGTTATTATATACTGAAAGAATGCTTGTTCAGGTGGTGCCCCTTCTGGACGCAACTAGGTTCGTCATCCACGTTGGTAAAGGCAAGTGGAAGTAGCGGTCTTGCTAAACTATAACTCGCTATTTGTTTCGTCTTCAATATAAACCTTAATTACAGCACACCTACATGGTTTAACTACTTGTTTATGAGATTGCAATATCCTATTGTGATGCCCTAGAATTTGAGAGCGATCCTAGTGTTTTCTTTCTTGGTTGTTCCGGAAAGAAAGAGGGTTTTGTCGGGGAATGAAATAATTGAAGATTATGCGGCAATTTAATATTAAAAATTGGAGTTTTGGGCTAGTTTCCGCTGGGCTGAGGCAACCTGGGCCTGGGCCGGGAATTCCTTTTTCCCCCTCTCCTCCCCATGCCTTGGTGGGCCGGCCCACCTCCCCCTTTAAGTGGCGCCCCCTCCCCCCAAACCCTAAGGCGCCTCCCTTCCTCCCCCCTAGCAGCCGCACCCCCTCCTCTTCCTCCCCTGCGTGGTGGCTCAAGATCCACCGCGAAACGCGAAGGAGAAAACGAGAAGAGGATCCGTGGAGGCGAGGAGGATGAACCGATTTCCGTTACGGGATCGTCGCGCGTTCTTCGTGGGTTCGCAAGGGAGAACTCAGGGTAAAATTCCCAATCTTTTACTCCTGTTCTACCTAGGGATTAGGAGTGTATTAGATCTAGTGGTGAGTGGTTTGGATGGATCTTGATGGGGGAGAAGGGTAGATGTTCACGTGGTGCTGTTTTTGGAAGGGAAGATTGTGCAGCGCGGATTGTTTCGCGTTTTACGTGGCATAGATGATTTTTCCTGCAAAAACCTATAACTAGAAAGTTGTAGATAACGTCGAGACCTAGCTTCTGTAATTTTTTCAGAATTTTTGGGGCGTCGGTCTGAGAGTTATCTCTGTTGGAAGATGACGAACAGAATCTGGAAACAGATTTCGTCCACTGTGTTGGACGGTTGTTTAGGCATATTTAACAGTGGAATTGAAATTTGTCACCTTCATAAAAGTTGTAGATCTCGTCAATATATAGCTACTGTAATTTTTTTGTATTTTTATGAACAGTAGAAAAAAGATACGAAATTGGGAAGAGAGGGTGCTGCTGTTCGATTCGGACAGATCGGGGTTTTTGGCGTTTAAATGGGAACGGGGAGTAGGAAGCGTGTGTTTGAATTGTGTGATAAATTGTGATGTCGCTATGTACTGAAATAATGTTTGTTCAGGTGGTGCCACTGCTGGGCGTAACTAGGTTCATCGTCCACGTCGGTAAAGGCAAGTGGAAGTAGTTGTATTGTTAAGCTATACATTGTTGTTTGCTTCGCTTTCATTATAAACTCCAATTACAGCAATCATACATGGTTTAATCACTTGCTTTGAGGTAAGGTGAAGAAGGATGTTGTTTACCGGATGAATTGTCTAAACATTTCATCTCTATGATATTTGTTTTCTATCCATGCTATATGATGATATGCAAACATGTGGACTCAGTGGGAGGAGTTATGAATGAATTCATGCATGAAGCATTAACTGCATAATCATGCATTGGAAGTTTGTCGACGCCAGCGTGCGCGACCGTACCGGTACAACACCGTGTGTTCCTGAGAAAGGGCACGGTGAGGAGGAACATGGCATAAGCATGTGCATCAATCATATGCATTTTACTGAAGTGGTGTGGACTCTTTGATGTGGTATTGTATATGAGGAATGTGGACTCTTTGATGTGGTATTGTATATGAGGAATGTGGAATGATAGATATATGGTGGATGTTTTATTTGTATTAGTTGTTCCGCTTGCTGAGATTACCCAATCTCACTACTTGCTGTTTTGATGTTTTCAGGTAGCGCATGTGAGTCGTAAGCATGAAGGGTGGGCTAGCAACACAATAAATTTTCTGTTGTCATCACGACACACATGATCTAGTGTTTTAAATAATTCATTAGTTGGATGCAATTTTATTTCATTTAGACCTTTTGTTGTCCCTTCATAGATGTGTTTTATTTATGGTTAATACCTGGTTGAATTAGACTCGTTGTCTCTAGTTTTGATGTCGTGATATTATTCCTATTCGAATTGCTTCCGTACTATCCTGTTTTAGGGGAAATCTTTGTCGATCTGTTCTTGTACAATGATTTAGATTTATGGGGTGTTACAGTTGGTATCGAGCGGTCAGTAGGTCCTTGGAATGTGTATTTTTAGTGTCATACTATAGGATACAACTAAAATGTGATGTGGAATAACTTAGAAACATGGCCTAGGTTTTAACTAAAATTTTGTCATATGATAGCAACATTAAAACTTGTGTAAGTGGAATCACTAATTTAAAATCTGACACACATGGATGCACAGTAGGAAAGGGTATGGGTACCGTTGCTTTCCGTTTAAATATTGTATCTAAGCTTTGATGTTGAATGCTACTTTTGATGTTGTATAATGCTATATTTATGATGGATTTGATTGAGTTGCTTCATTTGTGAGGAAGTGGGGTTGTGTTGCCGAAGTGTTTCGGTCACCTCTTTTTGTTCATAGTAAGGGTGTGGTTTGATGGTGTGGCCGGTTAACGCCATCACCGAAGAATTATTAACTCCTGTAGGAGGAGTGCTTACCCTTTCTGTCGTGGATCGGGTAGTTGCCTGGGGTCAAATAGAAGAGATTGGTGGTAGATTCCTTCGGATGTTCTTTATCGTTCTGAAGGTCGGTCTTGATTGGTTTTCTTGGTTTTAGTTGATTGAAATCAGAAGAAAAGTGTTTGGAATTTGGATTTTCGCGGAGTGTGTCTTCGGTGTTTCTTGGTTTTGTCTTCTTTGGGTGAAGACAAAGAAGGGGAGTTTTGTGTTGTGCGTCTTTGGTCGCCTTTTTGACTTTGACACCTGTTTAGTTGGTTGCCTTGCAAAGAAAGGTATAGCTTTTGGTTCTTGTGTGTATTGCTCTGAGTTTAAAAGAAGTTATTGAAGCGTGTGTAAAAGTTAAGTTGTGTCGATTTATGTTTTGTGCCTTTGTTCGTAAAGGTTTACTTGATCGCTTGGTTCCCTCTGGTGGGAGTCTTTAAGATTGAAATGTGTTTTAGAGTCATGTCCTATTGCAAATTTGAGAGTCAAGCTTCTTTGTGAGTTTTGGTTGAGTATTAAAAGAAAAAAAATGCTGCAAATAAAGTAAGTATTCGTTTGACTGAAATTACTTGTTAAAAGTGGAAATTGTTGTTTAGCATGTTATGTAGTATGTAACAATGTGGTTTATAGAAATGATGTACTCCTTAGTTAATTTGCGAGTTGAATCAATTAAGTGTAATTGTTACCTTTAGCTTAAGATTAAATGAACCTCTAGTGATGTAGAGTACCCCGTAGTGGGGATGATTAAATGTGTTAATGTACATGCTTATAATCTGTTGCTTTGCTTTAAAAGTGCTTATGACCCCTGATAATGTTTAAGGTTTTAAACCCTGATGTATGGTTAGAACATTAAGATGAGGTAGACTGCGGTTATTGTTAAAGAAACTTTGCTGGTTGTTTAAAGATGTTCTAATCTAACGGATTAATAGAGAAAATTTAATCGTGTTGACTAGCGACTTTAATTTGGAAGTTGATTAGAATTGCTATTTACGTTGTTGCAACCTACTAGTATGTTGTGTGGTGGTAATTTTGTTATCACCAATGTATAGGGTAGCCAAAAGTAATGTTGATGGTTGATGTTTATGCCCATTTGTTGTTATTGATGACTTGGTAGGGTTGCTAATTGTTGGAAACCATTATTCCAATAGAGAAAAGTGTAAAACTGTGGAATTATGTCGAGTTCATGTTGTGATGGGATGAACATTGGATAACAATCATGATGCAAGATTTTAACCTTAATGAATGCATGTCTTAGAATCCTGTTTACTTAATTTTATCTTGTAGAGATAATACTTATTGGTTGAAGTCATTTTATTGATTGAACAAGTTTTAATTGTCAAGATGTTGATGTATGGATGGTATAAAATTGATACGTTGATCATGCTTAAGTATATGTTGAAGTACTATGTTTGAAATATAGAATACATTGATATATGATGTGGTGTTCTGTGGGGATCATGATGAGGTAGTATAGAATGGAAGACGTTTTGTTAATCATCATAAACTGTATTTATAAATGTTGGGAAAGGTAACTAGAGAAAGAATTGGTTATGTAGCTTTTGGTTGAATTATATTGAGGCTTCTCGATGAGTAAATAGTGTATATTGAATGCTTAAATGGTAAGTATAGTGGAATACTAGATATGGTGGCTTTCATCCTAAGCCTGTGTCTAAAACCTTTTGGACTGGTTTGGTTGGTTGCTATTTTGGTTGAATACTTTTTGTCGAAGTGTTTCTTCCGTTGTGTTTGAGTTTCCTAAAACTCAGAGTGATTAATGCCAACCTTTGGATTTGGCTAACTTGTTTAGTTTGCACTATGAGTATGGATTTACACCCAAAAGTCTTTGAGTGGATCGCGCCCCTTCGCGTTAGACTGAATTATCTTTGGAATTAATTTTAAAGGAAGCAGATGGACATAGTGGGTTGTGTTGGAAATTCTTGAGATTTAATTTGTAAATCTTTTTGACTAGAGTTGGATTTATTTGCATGATGTGTGTGACGTTTGAGAGTGCTTCAAAAGGTGGATTATATGAGTGTTTCATAAGTGAATTTGGTTAGTGAAGAGTTCTCTTTTGGGAATGAATTTCCCTTTCTTTCGAGAAAAAAAATTGTGGCGGTTGTTTGTGCAGATGTTTGACTTTGGAGTCGATGTTCTTTTCCAAAATATTGATTTTGGTTAAAATGCGATGTTTTGCAAGTTTAGCTTTCTATCATTGGTGGGTTTTGATATGATGTGGTGCCTTACTGTTAACTATGTTGCCGACATAGTTTATATGAATTAGCGCAATCCTCGGTGTTATTCGAGTTTTATTCATGTGTTACAGAGGAAAAAGTCGTCTTGTAAATGATTATTCGATAGTGTTGTTACATGATGAATGAATGGTGAAAAGTAAACATGACATTGTCTATAGATGTTAAATGATAAAAGAGTCGTTGAGCCAGGTCGGTGAGAAAGTCATATATGGATATATGACTAATCCGGAGTGCTCTTGGAAAGCTGCATGCATGTCCTGAATCGAGATTTCAATTGCCTTCTAGTACGGGAAGTAAGAACGAATATCTTCTGATATGTTGGTTGTGGTGTAAGAGATCTGAGCTTTCTTTGCATTTGGCTTGGGAAAAAATAAAATAAAATGAGTACTCTTGGGTTGTTGCCGAATTTTTTTCCAAAGTGGCTTTTAGCGCTTTGGAGTTCGAGTTGTTGGATGTGAATCATTTGGGGATCATGGGTCTTGGTTGAGCTTCCTCAATGATTCTACCCTTGGTTCTGATTCTTTGAAAGGAAGAATGCGAGGGCGAAACCTTCTAAGAAAGAGGAATTTAGTGTGGGTTGGTAATGACATAAGATATTAGATGTTGCTAGTAGATGATCGTAAACAGTTTAAAAGTGAAGAGTAAAGGAAGGTTGTGTATGACTCAATCCAAACCTTCTTGGAGAATTGGGTCATTGATGTGTACCTAGGTGGGGCTGTTTAAATTATTAGTGGACCACTTGGTGGTTGCTAGTAATTGTTTTTCCTTTTCAGAGTGTATTGGACCTTTCTGTCGCTGAGGTTGAGCGAGGTTGTGTCAACCATAGCGATTTTGTTCGGTTGTTACTATCTCTTGCGGGTTAAAGGACCCTGATTGTAAAGTAGGCCTTTCCTTTTGGTGGTAGTGTTGGGTATTGGTTTTTTGTTGAAGATCAATTTTTTTGCAAGGTTCTAACCTCGTTTGTTCAAATAGCTGGTGGTCTTGGAGTGTATGTCTCACCTGGTTTGTCGTCGTCTTGAATACGGCGAACCACAGAGAGGGTTGTGGTGTGAAAACACGTTTGTGCGTGGGAGATGAAGAGGGTTCTAGAGACTGTACTGCTTTTCTTACGGAGAGTGGTTGGAATAAGGAGTGCGAGACCGTTTTCTTTCATGGTCTATTTGGGAATTGAAGTGAAGGTGGAACCGTGAGAGGTTGCACTCTGTTGAGCTAAATCAACATTTTCTCGCTAGTGTTGGTTTTGAGAACTCGCTTGTCGTTTATTCCGATTTGAGTCTTTGTGTGAATGTTTTGTGTTGCAAAGAAGTCTTTTGTCCCTTAGGGACTTTGTTGTTGATTTTGGTGTGTCTTAGATTCGGGGACGAATCCTTTTAAGGTGGGGAGATTGTGATGCCCTAGAATTTGAGAGCGATCCTAGTGTTTTCTTTCTTGGTTGTTCCGGAAAGAAAGAGGGTTTTGTCGGGGAATGAAATAATTGAAGATTATGCGGCAATTTAATATTAAAAATTGGAGTTTTGGGCTAGTTTCCGCTGGGCTGAGGCAACCTGGGCCTGGGCCGGGAATTCCTTTTTCCCCCTCTCCTCCCCATGCCTTGGTGGGCCGGCCCACCTCCCCCTTTAAGTGGCGCCTCCCCAAACCCTAAGGCGCCTCCCTTCCTCCCCCCTCGCAGCCGCACCCCCTCCTCTTCCTCCCCTGCGTGGTGGCTCAAGATCCACCGCGAAACGCGAAGGAGAAAACGAGAAGAGGATCCGTGGAGGCGAGGAGGATGAACCGATTTCCGTTACGGGATCGTCGCGCGTTCTTCGTGGGTTCGCAAGGGAGAACTCAGGGTAAAATTCCCAATCTTTTACTCCTGTTCTACCTAGGGATTAGGAGTGTATTAGATCTAGTGGTGAGTGGTTTGGATGGATCTTGATGGGGGAGAAGGGTAGATGTTCACGTGGTGCTGTTTTTGGAAGGGAAGATTGTGCAGCGCGGATTGTTTCGCGTTTTACGTGGCATAGATGATTTTTCCTGCAAAAACCTATAACTAGAAAGTTGTAGATAACGTCGAGACCTAGCTTCTGTAATTTTTTCAGAATTTTTGGGGCGTCGGTCTGAGAGTTATCTCTGTTGGAAGATGACGAACAGAATCTGGAAACAGATTTCGTCCACTGTGTTGGACGGTTGTTTAGGCATATTTAACAGTGGAATTGAAATTTGTCACCTTCATAAAAGTTGTAGATCTCGTCAATATATAGCTACTGTAATTTTTTTGTATTTTTATGAACAGTAGAAAAAAAGATACGAAATTGGGAAGAGAGGGTGCTGCTGTTCGATTCGGACAGATCGGGGTTTTTGGCGTTTAAATGGGAACGGGGAGTAGGAAGCGTGTGTTTGAATTGTGTGATAAATTGTGATGTCGCTATGTACTGAAATAATGTTTGTTCAGGTGGTGCCACTGCTGGGCGTAACTAGGTTCATCGTCCACGTCGGTAAAGGCAAGTGGAAGTAGTTGTATTGTTAAGCTATACATTGTTGTTTGCTTCGCTTTCATTATAAACTCCAATTACAGCAATCATACATGGTTTAATCACTTGCTTTGAGGTAAGGTGAAGAAGGATGTTGTTTACCGGATGAATTGTCTAAACATTTCATCTCTATGATATTTGTTTTCTATCCATGCTATATGATGATATGCAAACATGTGGACTCGATGGGAGGAGTTATGAATGAATTCATGCATGAAGCATTAACTGCATAATCATGCATTGGAAGTTTGTCGACGCCTTGGCGTGTGGCGACCGTGCAGTACAACACCGTGTGTTCCTGAGAAAGGGCACGGTGAGGAGGAACATGGCATAAGCATGTGCATCAATCATATGCATTTTACTGAAGTGGTGTGGACTCTTTGATGTGGTATTGTATATGAGGAATGTGGACTCTTTGATGTGGTATTGTATATGAGGAATGTGGAATGATAGATATATGGTGGATGTTTTATTTGTATTAGTTGTTCCGCTTGCTGAGATTACCCAATCTCACTACTTGCTGTTTTGATGTTTTCAGGTAGCGCATGTGAGTCGTAAGCATGAAGGGTGGGCTAGCAACACAATAAATTTTCTGTTGTCATCACGACACACATGATCTAGTGTTTTAAATAATTCATTAGTTGGATGCAATTTTATTTCATTTAGACCTTTTGTTGTCCCTTCATAGATGTGTTTTATTTATGGTTAATACCTGGTTGAATTAGACTCGTTGTCTCTAGTTTTGATGTCGTGATATTATTCCTATTCGAATTGCTTCCGTACTATCCTGTTTTAGGGGAAATGCTGTCGATCTGTTCTTGTACAACAGTTTAGATTTATGGGGTGTTACACCTATCCTGCATTGTGATGTGGTTGTTTGGCTTTTGAATCATGAGTAAGAATGAAGAAAGATGTTGTTTGCAAGATGAATTGTTGAGATATTCTATCTCAATGATGTTCGCATTTTATCCATGTTACTTGATGGTATGCAAGCATGTGAATTCAGAGTGGGAAGTTATGAATGTATTTATGCATAAAGCATTAACTGCATAATCATGCATTGGAAGTTTGTCGACGCCTTGGCGTCTTGCGATCAGTGCAGTACAACACCGTGTGTTCCTGAGAAAGGGCACGGTGAGGAGGATCATGGCATAAGCATGTGCACAATCATATGCATTCTACTGAGGTTGTGTGGACTCTGTAATGTGGTATTGGACATGAGGAATTTGGTATGCTAGTTTTACTGTGGCTGTGTTATTTGTTAGAAGTCGTTCCGCTTGCTGAGATTACCCAATCTCACCCCTTGTTATTTTGTTGTTTTCAGGTAGTTCTCGCGAGTCGTAAGCTTGAAGGGTGGGCTTAGTAGCACAATCAACCCTCCGGGGTCATCACGAATCACATGGACTAGTGCATTTAATAATTCATTAGCTTGCTGAAATTTTATTAATCATAGACCTGTTGATGTCCTCTTTAGAGCTGTTTTACGTTTATGTTTGTTTTCTGGTTGATTTAGACTTGTTATCTCTAGTATTGATGCTTTTATGTTATTCCTGTTTGTAATGTTTATTATGAATCTTGTTGTCGCTTCCGTTTTGTCCTAATTTTAGGGGAGATGCTGTCGAAATTTTCTTGTACGACAGTTTAGATTTGTAGGGTGTTACAGTCAGCTCGTGCACCAAGTCAGGGTCGTGGTAACCCTCAGGCTCCGAAAACCCCAGCTCAAATTGGAAGAGGTCGGGTGAATCATATCTCAGCTCAAGAAGCACAAGAAGCTCAGAATGTGGTGATGGGTACGTTTCTCGTAAATTCTGTACCCGCTACAATTTTGTTTGATTCTGCTGCATCTCATTCATTCGTATCCAAGGATTTTGTGGAAAATAACCAATGGGATACGATGAATCTAAAGAACCCTATGATAGTGAAATCCCCGGGAAAAGAAATGAGGACTACAGAGGTATGTCCCAAGCTAGTAATAGAAATTAATGGGGTGAAGTTTCTAGCAAACCTTATTCTATTAGATTCCAAGGGAATAGATGTAATACTTGGTATGGATTGGTTAACCAAACATGAAGGACAAATTAATTGTGCCAACTGTACCATATCTCTTGTCAATGGAGATGGAGACCAGGTATGCTTCTTATCTGACCTTGCCTCAAGTCCGACCAATCTGTTGAATCAGCTGAAGGAAATAACGTTGGAATCAGTACCCGTAGCAAAAGAATATCCAGATGTCTTTCCTGATGACTTGCCAGGCATGCCACCAGATCGAGATGTAGAGTTTGTTATTAACCTAGTTCCTGGCACAACCCCAATCAATTAGAGACCCTATCGGTTATCTGCTAACTTATTAGTCGAGTTAAAGAAGCAAGTTGAAGAATTACAGAAGAAGGGTTTCGTTCGCCCTAGTTTGTCAACTTAGGGAGCTCCCGTCATCTTTGTGAAAAAGCAGGATAACACACTAAGGATGTGTATAGATTATAGATCCTTGAATGAAGTGACAATAAAAAACAAGTACCCATTGCCAAGGATTGATGATCTATTTAACCAACTCAAGGGAGCTTGTGTTTTCTCAAAAATAGATTTAAGATCAGGTTACTATCAGATTAAAATCAAGAAGGAGGATATTCCTAAGACTGCCTTCACCACTCGGTATGAACTTTACGAGTTCACCGTGATGTCCATCGGATTAACCAACACCCCAGCCTATTTTATGCATTTAATGAACAAAGTGTTCATGGAATTCTTGG
Source organism: Rhipidocladum racemiflorum (assembly GCA_036346355.1). Taxonomy (NCBI): domain Eukaryota; kingdom Viridiplantae; phylum Streptophyta; class Magnoliopsida; order Poales; family Poaceae; genus Rhipidocladum; species Rhipidocladum racemiflorum. The sequence continues at coordinate 9,617,576 of CM070592.1, read as the reverse complement.
ATAGATTCGTAGTTATCTTCATTGATGATATTCTGATATACTCCAAAGATGAACGAGAACATGTGAAGCATTTGCGTTTAGTTTTGGAAAAACTCAGGGAACATAAGCTTTACGCCAAGTTCAGCAAAAGTGATTTTTGGATAAAATAAGTCTCTTTCTTGGGCCATGTCATTTCAGCTGGAGGAGTTATTGTGGACCCAAGTAAAGTAAAGGATGCACTTGATTAGAAGCAACCCAAATCAGTAACTCAAGTTAGAAGTTTTCTTGGTTTGGCTGGATATTATAGTAGATTCATAGAAAATTTCTCCAAAGTCGCGAGACCACTTACACAACTATTAAAGAAAGAAAAGAAGTTTTCATGGACAACGTCATGCGAAGAGAGTTTCCAAGAGCTCAAGAAGAAACTAACCTCTGCTCCAGTATTGACATTACCAGATATACAAAAGGACTTTGTGGTTTTAATGTGATGCCTCGAAGCAAGGTTTAGGTTGTGTGTTGATGAAAGAAGGTAAAGTGGTGGCCTATGCATCCAGGCAATTACGCCCTCATGAGGAAAATTACCCTACTCATGATTTGGAATTAGCAGCTGTGGTACATGCCCTTAAAATTTGGAGGCATTACCTCATCGGGAACCGAACTGATATATATACTGACCATAAGAGCTTAAAGTATATATTCACTGAACCATATTTAAATATGAGGCAAAGAAGATGGCTAGAGCTTATAAAGGATTATGATGTTGGAATCCACTATCACCCTGGAAAAGCTAATGTAGTGGCTGATGCTCTGAGTAGGAAGAGTTATTGTAATAGTATATTAATTAAGGAAAGCCAGCCAACTTGCATGAGGAATTCAAGAAAATGAATTTGAACATAGTAGAGCAAGGATACATCAATATGATAGAACTGCGACCAACCTTAGAGGACCAAATTCGGGAAGCTCAGAAAGAAGATGCAGAGGTCCCAGAAATTATTGAGAAGATGACGAAAGGAAAGGCCCTAGGATTGCAATAGATGAAAAAGGTACCCTATGGTTTTGGAAAAGAATTTTTGTACCCAATAAGAAGGAAATCAAAGAGATGATCTTGAAAGAAGCCCATGAGACCGCATATTCCATTCACCCAGGTAGTACCAAGATGTACTTGGATTTAAGAGAATCTTATTGGTGGACCAGTATGAAGAAAGAGATTGCAGAGTTTGTTGCTTTGTGTGATATCTGCCAGCGGGTAAAAGCTAAACATCAGAAACCTGCGGGGTTACTACAACAGTTAAAAGTGCCCGAATGGAAATGGGAAGAGATCGGAATGGATTTCATTACTCGATTACCAAGGACTCAGTCTGGATATGATTCAATCTGGGTTATAGTTGATCGTCTAACCAAATCTGGCCATTTTATTCCTGTTAAAACAACCTACAGTGGAGACAAGTTGGTAGAGTTGTACAAGTCAAAGGTAGTGTGACACCACGGAGTGTCGTAACCTGATTTAATGTGCATGATTTGGTCAAAAATAGTATGAGATGTGGAAATAAGGTTAAAACCATAGGATTTGGAGGTTTATAACGTTTCCGGGCCGTTTCCGGGATTTTGGGCCTTAAAGGGGGGGCGGGGTTGTGGGCTTTGGTGGGATGGATTAGGACTCCTTGTAGGACTAGGATTCAGAGTGGGGGCTGGTAAAAGGGCTCCCTCCCTGCCCCCTTGCGCCCCATAGCCCCATTGGTGCGCCCCCACCAATCCCCCTAGCCCTAGCCTCCTCCCCCCCCCCTCACCCCTCTAGCCGTGCGCCCCCTTGCCCTTGCCCTTGCCCTCTCCACCTCTCCACCTCCCCACCACCTCTCCTCCACCCCCTTGCTGCCCTAGGATGGCCTCCCCACCCCTGCATCGTCGTGGATCCATCCAAGGAGCGAGGAGAGAGGAGCGAGGAGATCGATTGGAGAGGAGATCGATTGGAGTTTTCGTTCGTCGGGCAAAGGTATGATCATGGTGTTCCCTGGGGTTGATCTAGGTACTGTTCTTAAGGTGATTATCAAGTTTTTAGATCAATTGGTGGTGCTGGATTGGAGTAATTTGGGTTAGATCTAGACGTTGCCACGTTTCTGTTTTGGGACAGCATGAGCAGTCGACTTAGGGTTCCTGTTTTCGCCAATTTAGATTTCGAATCTGACCGTACGGACTTTTAAGAAGTTGTAGATAATTTCATTATCTTTATGTTCATATAAAGAACATTAAATTCAGCCCAGCCGTTTAAAAGTTATGACTGTTTTACCGAGCGTATTAAAATCTGTGACGCGATTGGAATAGATCTCAGTAATCTGTAGATTAAACAACTTTAGAGGCCGAATCAGTCTTTCCTTATACCTAGAGAAAGTTGGGAAATTTCCTAAGCTACGCGAGGATGTACTCATTTAATTGATTCGGAGTCCCAGAGCCCAAGTTATGCCTTTTGCAAGGCTGCTGTCCCGCCGGGACAGAACCTCTGTTTTTAGGTTTTGTGAGTCGTTGGCAATGTCGGGGTAGATGAGGGTTTGCGTACTATTCTGTGGTTATGATTGTGAGTGTGTGATACCTATGTGCAGGTGGTGCGACCCCGGGAGTGCCTTCTACTTCCCACCAATCCGTTGCACGTGGTTGAGGCAAGTGTGTTGTGATGGATAGCGATTTGTAGGTTGCTTGTTGAGAATAGATGGAATTGACTACATGATATATGATCACTTGCCATGCTTTTATGATTGCCAATGATATGATGAGCATGTTTATTGTGTTATGATGCCATGTGTTAATATGTGAGTTAAACATGATGTTGGCATAATTGCATACATGACATGTTACATGGCCCGAGCGGTGAGGAAGTCATATCTAATCCGGGAAGGTCGGTGAGAAAGATATGACTAATCCGGAGAGCCAATGAGTAAGTCCTACATCGTGATTCCATTCACCGCGGTGAACGGAAGCGAGGAGTAGGCACCCTCCATCTTCGGGATGGAAGGGGGGAGAGGTTGCACACCGACGGGTGTGTACTCAACCATACCGGTATGAGTTTCCAAGGAGACATGAGCATTGCATTGCATTGCATACGTAATGATGATGATAATGTTATGTGTTCATGAATGAGATGATATACATGATGTGAGACATTATTGCCATGTTATTGTTCTTGTTGTCCATTGCAATATGCTTGCTGAGTGTTGAACTCACGCTTGTGTTTATGTTGTTTTCTTTTAGGTACCAGGAATCCGGCATGCGGGGAAGGGAAATAGTCACACTTCCACACGTAGCTTCACTCTTTTGATTTCACAAGTCATTCAATTAGTGTTGATAATAAATTGCGTGTGATGATCATTGCTTTAAGGCTTAGCTTTGCTAAATGAGAATCTTTTCGTTCGTTTGACTCTTGGAGACATTATATGTTTGGAACTAGACTTACATTGTTGCTAAGTCATTAATTATTGCTGTTTTAGATGCTTTCCATATGATATAACTTGTGTTACTGTTGTTGCTCCTTCAATTCATGTTAAAACAAAGGAGATGCTGCCGAAATCTCGGTTTTTAGCATGTGTGCCTTTGCTGGAATTTATGTTTAATTGTGGTATTTAGATGTTGTTTGGCATATGTTTGGTAGCATTCAGGCATATTAAATGTCGGGGTGTTACAGTTGGTATCAGAGCGGGCTGTAGGTCCTTGGAATATGTATTTTTAGTGTCATACCTTAAGTTGCAACTAAAATATGATGTGGAATAACGTAGAAACATGGCTTAGGTTCTAACTAAAACTTTGTTATAGGATAGCAACATTAAAACTTGCAAAAGTGGTATAACTAATCTAAAATTTGACACACTTGGTTGCACAGTAGGATGGGGTTTTGGTTCATCATTGCATCGCGCTTGATTATGTGATAAAGAATATGTCTATGATGATGTTTGATCTATGTTCTTGGTTGTGTGATGTTGTGTTTATGTTTTTGTGTTTGGATGGTTGTCTGTCTGAAGCAGCCATGCCGAGGGGTAGAGGCCGTGGACGCCGTGGCCGTGGAGGCCAGGGGCGAGGCTCCCAGGGAGTTGAGGAGTCTGTTGCTGAGGGTAGCGTTTCGCTCAATGCTCGCGGGCCAGCTCAGGAGGAGCTTCCAGCTGCACAGTCAGGGGCGGGGGTACCCGCCGCCAATGAAGATTTAGTTCAGGCTCTGCAGAGGGAGATTCAGGAGCTGCGCCAGCAGTTGCGGGCAGCCCCTGCTGTTGTGCCTCCCCCAGCAGTGGCCCCAGTTGTTGCCCCCGCTGCGCCGGAACCGAGGATGAGTCTCCGGGAGTGGATGTCCCTCCGTCTTGACACTTTTGATGGAGCGGGCACGCCGATCCAGTCCGCAGATTGCCTGCGGTACATGGAGAGGCAGTTTGGGGTCCTAGAGTTGACCTCAGCCCAGAGGGCTCGCTTTGTGGCCTTTCAACTGAAAGGCCAAGCTAATATCTGGTGGGAGGGGGTTCTAGCTGCTAGAGCCCCCGATCTTGGTCCAGTCACCTAGGAGGACTTTGTGGCTCGCTTCAGAGCCAAGTTCTACCCGGAGTCTTTTCTTGAGAGGATGGTGCATACTCTGACGACTCTTTCCGAGGGAAAGAGGTCGGTGGCAGAGTATGAGGTGGAATTCAACAGCGTGGTGCGCTTCGTGCCGGCCGTGGCAGCCGACGACAGGGAGAAGGCGAGGAGGTTCCGTAGGGGCCTCAACCAGGAGTTCAGAGTTGTCATGGGGGCGACTGTCCCTCGTGACTTCTGCTCTGTGGTGGAGCAGGCGAAGGGCATGGAGCTCGAGTTGGAGCTCTCCCGGGATAAGCAAAACCCGGGTGGTTCAGGGTTTCCTGCGGCCCCAGGCGGGGGCCAGAAGAGGACCTTTGGTGGAGGAGGTGGGTCTTCTCAGCGACCCACCATCAAGAAGTTCAAGGGAGGACATGGCTCCTCCTCAGGGGCCAAGATGGGGCCGCCCCAGTCGTCTTCTTCACGAGCGGCTGTTCGTCCTGTGCCCGGGCAGGGCATGAAGTGTTTCAAGTGCGGTGGTGAGCACCGTGCTTTAGAGTGTGGTTGAACCGGGAGTTGCAACCACTGTGGCAAGCCCGGCCACATGGGACGAGTCTGCCGGATGAATCCCGGTAGCATCATCAAGTGGAAGACGGTGCCTTCTCCTCCCACTCCAGCGGCGTCTTCCAGAGGATCGGTGCACATGATGGCTGCTCCTGTTTCTCAGCCGCCCTTTCCGTGGGCGCCACCAGTGGCGTACTGGTGCCCGCAGCCGTCTGCTCCTCCTCAGTTGCCTCCTCTGCCCCCAGCCTTGATGGGGCATTAGCCTGGAGTCGAGGCTCCTTCTGTCCAGGCGCCACCAGGAATGTACGCTTTGCCGACCGCCGAGTCAGCCGGGCATCCAGGGGTGGTTTCAGGTACTCTGCTCGTGGATTCCGTTGATGCCTTTATTCTGTTTGATTCTGGAGCATCCTATTCCATTGTGTCATCGGAGTTTGCTAGTAGAGCTAAGTTGGAAGTTCAGCGGATTTCTGAGTCCGTGTTAGTCAGTTCTCCTTGGGGTTTGATTGCTAGCTCTTTGGTTTGCCCGGGTTGCACCATTGCCATTGATGATGAGGTTGTCTTTGCCAATCTTATGGTGATCCAGTTGGCTCCTTTTGATGTCATTTTGGGCATGGACTGGCTGCATCAGTACCGTGCCAAGATTTGTTGTTTCTGGAAGACAGTTGCCTTGCAGGCCCCGTCAGGGGTAGAGTTGACCTTTCAGGGTGGTATACCTTCCAGCTCCGTCTTTGCTTTGACTAGTCTGTTTTCGGGGCGCCGTTTGAGGCATTTGGGTTTCCTCATGGCTTTGTCAGAAAAGCCATCTTCTTCAGTTTCCATTGAGGAAATTCCTGTAGTGAAGGAGTTTGTTGATGTGTTCCCTAACGAGTTGCCTGGTTTACCTCCTGTGAGGAATGTGGAGTTTCGTATTGATCTTGTACCTGGCACTCGACCTATTTCTATCTCTCCATACCGCTTGGCTCGTCCTTTTCAAGACGAGTTGAAGAAGCAGTTGGAGGATCTGTTGGCCAAGGGCTTTATTCGGCGTAGCGTTTCGCCATGGGGAGCACCCGTCCTCTTCGTCTCGAAGAAGGATGGAAGTTGGCGTATGTGCATTGATTATCGTGCTCTTAATCAAGTGATAGTCAAGAACATGTATCCTTTGCCTCGCATCGAGGATCTGTTTGACCAACTGAAGGGAGCAAAGGTGTTCTCCAAGATTGATCTTCAGTCGGGGTATAATCAGATCCGTGTGAGGGAGCAGGACATTGAGAAGACTGCTTTCTCCACTAGGTATGGGCATTATGAATTTAAAGTTATGTCTTTTTGACTAACTAATGCTCCTGCTGTCTTTATGGAGGCGATGAACAGTATGCTACACAAGTATCTTGATGAGTTTGTGGTAGTGTTCATCGATGACATTCTGGTTTACTCAAAATCAGAAGAGGAGCACGAGCGACATTTGAGGCTTGTGCTGAGCACCTTGAGGGAGAACCAGTTCTTTGCTAAGCTGAAAAAGTGCGAGTTCGATTTTAAGTGGGTTTTCTTGGCCACATCATCAATCCAGAGGGCATATCTGTAGATCCTAGCAAAGTCTCAGCGGTTTTGGATTGGAAGAGGCCTTCCAATGTCAAAGAGGTGCGTAGTTTCCTTGGGTTGGCTGGCTATTATTGGCGTTTCGTGCAGGATTTCTCTTTCATTGCCAAGCCACTTTCGCAGCTGACTCAGAAGGGGATGAAATTCCAGTGGACTGCAGAGTGTGAGCACAGTTTCTGCACCTTGAAGGAGAAGTTAGTGACTGCTCCTGTTCTTACCCTTCCCGAGCCGGGGAAGCGCTTCACTGTTTATTTTGATGCTTCTCGTTTGGGACTTGGTTGTGTGCTCATGCAAGAGGGCAAGGTGATTGCTTATGCATCAAGGCAGTTGAAAAAGCATGAGCAGAACTATCCCACGCATGATCTTGAGCTAGCCGCCGTGGTGTTTTCATTGAAGATATGGAGGCATTACCTATACGGCCAGTCTTGTGACATTTTCACTGATCACAAGAGCCTCAAGTACATCTTTACCCAGAAAGATTTGAACTTGAGGCAGAGGAGGTGGCTAGAATTGATAAAGGATTATGACCTCACAATCCAGTATCATCCGGGGAAGGCAAATGTGGTGGCCGACGCTCTCAGTCGCAAGACAATGCCCCCTGTTGTTGATTGTCTTGTTGCTGATTTTGAGCGTTTGGGGTCTCCCTCTTGCTGCGGGGACCGTGCAAGCTGAAACTTGATTGATTCTTGAGTCAAGAATTCCCGAGCGTGTCAGCGGGAGGCACAAAGAAGATGACCGTTTGCTCCAAAGAAAGTAGGAAACGCCTTGAGGATGGTAATTCTAGAGACTTTACCGTTGATGATGCGGGAGCTTTGAGGTTTCAGGGCCGTTAGTGCGTGCCTCAGAAATCTCAAGTGAAAGAAGACATTCTGAAAGAAGCTCATCGCACCCCGTACACGGTCCATCCTGGGGAGACCAAGATGTACAGGGACTTGAAGAAGAATTTCTGGTGGAAAAGGATGAGAGTGGATATTGCCAAGTATGTGGCGTCTTGTGGGATCTGTTAGAAGATCAAAGCTAAGCATAAGCGTCCCGCCGGTCTGTTGCAGCCATTGGAGATTCCTGTGTGGCCATGGGATGACATCTCCATGGATTTTGTGGTTGGTTTACCTCGTTCTCCACGAGGGAAGGATGCTGTTTGCGTTGTGGTGGATTGTCTCAGCAAGTCTACGCATTTCATTCCTATCCGCACTACCAATTCAGCGAGCGAGTTGGCTTCCATATATGTGCGGGAGATTGTGAGACTGCACGGTGTGCCCAAGACCATTATTTCTGATCGGGATGCGAAGTTCGTCTCCAAGTTCTGGGAGAGTTTGTAGAGTGCTTTGGGTACGCAGCTTCGCCTTACTACCGCCTTTCACCCTCAGACGGATGGGCAGTCTGAGCGTACCATCTAGACTTTGGAAGACATGCTCAGGGCCTGTGTGATGGCTTGGAAAGGTAGCTGGGAGGATCATTTGCCTCTTGCGGAGTTTGCTTACAATAACAGTTATCATTCCAGCATCTGGGTTGCTCCTTATGAGGTACTATATGGCCGGAAGTGCAGATCGCCACTTTGTTGGGATGCAGTGGGCGAGAGGGCAGTTCTTGGACCGGACTGGGTTCAGCAGACTGTTGATCGTGTGGCGGAGGTACGGCGGAACCTTCTCGCAGCGCAGAGCAGACAGAAAAGCTATGCTGATGTGATGCGGCGAGACTTGGAGTTTTAGGTGGGTGATAGCGTACTCTTGCGAGTATCTCCCACCAAGGGTGTGGTGCGTTTTGGCACCAAAGGAAAGCTTAGTCCGAGGTATGTTGGGCCTTTTCCTATCATCGCCCGAGTTGGTAGGCTGGCCTATCGTCTGGAGCTACCGGAATCCATGCAAGGTGTGCATAATGTGTTCCATGTCTCGATGTTGAGGAAATACTTGCATGATCCAGAGTTGGTGGTTCCGTTGGAACCATTGGTGCTTGAGCAGGACCTCACCTTCGAGTCCCGTCCTATGGAAATTCTGGGGACTTCGGAGCGAGTGATGAAGAACCGGACGCTCAAGTTTGTTAAAGTATTGTGGTCACATCAGACCGAGAGAGAAGCGACTTGGGAGCTGGAGTCTCGCATACGCGAGAAGTATCCCGAGCTTTTCGCCTCAGGTATATGATGTGAAAACCTAGCTATCTCCGGTTTTGCTGGGTTTGCGTGTTGGTGCGTTTAGATTCGAGGTCGAATCCTGTTGAAGGGGGGAAGAATGTGACACCACGGAGTGTTGTAACCTGATTTAATGTGCATGATTTGGTCAAAAACAGTATGAGATGTGGAAATAAGGTTAAAACCATAGGATTTGGAGGTTTATAATGTTTTTGGGCCGTTTCCGGGATTTTGGGCCTTCCCGGGGGATTTTGGGCCTTAAAGGGGGGGGTTGTGGGCTTTGGTGGGATGGATTAGGACTCCTTGTAGGACTAGGATTCAGAGTGGGGTCTGGTAAAAGGGCTCCCTCCCTGCCCCCTTGCGCCCCATAGCCCCATTGGTGCGCCCCCACCAATCCCCCTAGCCCTAGCCTCCTCCCCCCCTCACCCTTCTAGCCGTGCGCCCCCTTGCCCTTGCCCTCTCCACCTCTCCACCTCCCCACCACCTCTCCTCCACCCCCTTGCTGCCCTAGGGTGGCCTGCCCACCCCTGCATCCTCGTGGATCCATCCAAGGAGTGAGGAGCGAGGAGCGAGGAGATCGATTGGAGAGGAGATCGATTGGAGTTTTCGTTCGTCGGGCAAAGGTACGATCATGGGGTTCCCTGGGGTTGATCTAGGTACTGTTCTTAAGGTGATTATAAAGTTTTTAGATCAATTGGTGGTGCTGGATTGGAGTAATTTTGGTTAGATCTAGACGTTGCCACGTTTCTGTTTTGGGACAGCATGAGCAGTCGATTTAGGGTTCCTGTTTTCGCCAATTTAGCGTTAGAATCTGACCGTACGGACTTTTAAGAAGTTGTATATAATTTCATTATCTTTCTGTGCATATAAAGAACGTTAAATTCAACCCAGCCGTTTGAAAATTATGACTGTTTTACCGAGCGTATTAAAATCTGTGACGCGATTGGAATAGATCTCGGTAATCTGTAGATTAAACAATTTTAGAGGCCGAATCAGTCTTTCCTTATACCTAGATAAAGTTGGGAGATTTCCTAAGCTACGCGATGATGTACTCGTTTAATTGATTCGGAGTCCCAGAGCCCAAGTTATGCCTTTTGCAAAGCTGCTGTCCCGCCGGGACAGAACCTCTACTTTTAGGTTTTGTGAGTCGTTGGCAATGTCGGGGTAGATGAGGGTTTGCGTAATGTTCTGTGGTTATGATTGTGAGTGTGTGATACCTATGTGCAGGTGGTGCGACCCCGGGAGTGCCTTCTACTTCCCGCCAATCCGTTGCACGTGGTTGAGGCAAGTGTGTTGTGATGGATAGCGATTTGTAGGTTGCTTGTTGAGAATAGATGGAATTGAGTACATGATATTTGATCACTTGCCATGCTTTTATGATTGCCAATGATATGATGAGCATGTTTATTATGTTATGATGACATGTGTTAATATGTGAGTTAAACATGATGTTGGCATAATTGCATACATGACATGTTACATGGCCCGAGCCGTGAGGAAGTCATATCTAATTCGGGAAGGTCGGTGAGAAAGATATGACTAATCCGGAGAGCCAATGAGTAAGTCCTACATCGTGATTCCATTCACCGCGGTGAACGGAAGCGAGGAGTAGGCACCCTCCATCTTCGGGATGGAAACGGGGAGAGGGTGCACACCGACGGGTGTGTACTCAACCATACCGGTATGAGTTTCCAAGGAGGCATGAGCATTGCATTGCATTGCATACGTAATGATGATGATAATGTTATGTGTTCATGAATGAGATGATATACATGATGTGAGACATTATTGCCATGTTATTGTTCTTGTTGTCCATTGCAATATGCTTGCTGAGTGATGAACTCACGCTTGTGTTTATGTTGTTTTCTTTTAGGTACCATGAATCCGGCATGCGGGGAAGGGAAATAGTCACACTTCCACACGTAGCTTCACTCTTTTGATTTCACAAGTCATTCAATTAGTGTTGATAATAAATTGCGTGTGATGATCATTGCTTTAAGGCTTAGCTTTGCTAAATGAGAATCTTTTCGTTCGTTTGACTCTTGGAGACATTATATGTTTGGAACTAGACTTACATTGTTACTAAGTCGTTAATTATTGCTGTTTTAGATGCTTTCCATTATGATATAACTTGTGTTACTGTTGTTGCTCCTTCAATTCATGTGTGACAGCCCAAATTTATTTTGGTTATTAAGTTGTGCATGGCATGTTCATATCATACATGTAGTGGTATCAATTATACTCATTTAGAACTCCATTAGTGCTAATGTGGTTTTATGCATGCATGAGTAGGAATTTATAATGTTCATGACAACTTAAAACTGCTACTTATTTATACCCATGTTCTACTCACCATTGTCAATGACTTGTGGACCCTACTTGTAAGTGAGAGAGTGGACTGCACATACCTACTTGTCATTTCTCACTTTACCCACCTCTACCCACTCTTCTTACCTCACTATGACATGTGGGATCAAGCCCCACATGTAAGGGGTGGAGTGGACCACTATATAAACCCCTCACCTTGGTTTCTCCTCCCCCACACTCTCATTTTCTGCTCACCCCATTTCTGAAAATAGCAAGGAGGGCAAGCAAGAACACTCCTCCCTCAATTCCCCATTTCACCCCACACAATCCATCCAAAAACTGAGATTGAGCTTGTGCATGCAACACCATTGTGATCCTTAGATCAAGGGCTTCAAATCCATCCAAGTGGATTTTGAATGTGCCAAGTTTTGGGTGAGTTCTAATCCTTCCTTTACTCTCCCTTTTTCTGAAATTTTGTTATGTGGAGCTCATTCATCTTCCTTTCCATGAAAATCATCTCCCCGTCGATGATCGGGTCGTGCTTGTTGTGTTGCAAGCTTGAGGAGGAGGAGTTGATGCTACTACAAGCTCAAGAGGAGGAGGCATTGCTTCTACAAGCAAGGAGGAGTTGATACCGGGAAGAACACCGAAGATCACTTTCACGGCGTCATTCTTGATCTCTTCATCAAACCACCCTGCCGTCAAGTGCAAGAACATCCTTGTGGGGAGGTAAGATTCTACCCTACTCCATTTTCTTGAAGTATTGGAGCACAATGTGCAATGGCCATTCAGAGACTTGAACAAAAATCTTGTTGGACTGTACATTTCGACACACATCGGAACTTCCGACCCCAAATCGGAACATCCGATGTGGCTAAAACTCAAGAAAACCCGTCAATCCTAACCCTGTCTACGCTGGAAATTTACACATATCAGAACATCTGATGTTCACATCGGAACTTCCGAAGTTTTCAGAGAAGCATCTTTCGTGTATTCCAACGAGAAAATTTTTCTAAGTCTGGATCGGAACTTCCGATGTTTGATCGGAACTTCCGATGTGTCCAGAGAAGCACCTTGTGAATTCCTGCTGAAAATTTTCTAAGTCTGGATCGGAACATCCGATGTCACATCGGAACTTCCGACTGAACCAACTTCAAATGACCATAACTTGTGCATCGTAAGTCCAAATTAGGTGAAACCAATTCCTATGCTTTCATAGGGTCGTCCTCTATCATTTGCAATAGAAAAACAAGACTTGGGTTGCATATATCAAGATCTATTATAGGATCTTTAACAAATGGTAGTATTGTTGACCCTCACCCAAACGATATTCTTTTAGTGATAACTTTTGACACACAAGTCCAAACTTCCCAAAGTCAAGTCGTATGTTCATATTATGACTATTACTCTAAAATCATGAGCATTTCATGCATGGTTGTGCATATTTTAATTATGATTTATTGTTTCGTTTGTGTTCTTGATTGGAGTTATTTCAATTGAATCCTCTCGATAGGTGTTGACGCTTCGGAGGACACTCCCGAGTACGACTACGCTTACGATATCAAGAACGAGCAGCAAGGCACTACCTTACTCCTTGAACATACTTGATCCTATTAATTGCAAATTATGTTGAAGTTATTTTATCAATTGCATGCTTACTTTCAATTACAAGTATATTGGGGTAGAATGCTTAGTTACTACCTTGTTGACATGCTATCCTCTTACCATGTTCATTTTGTATATCATTGTCGCCCTAGGTGGTTGGTTTATTATTATGTATGGGTTCGTACGATTTGCTTAGCCATGCTTAGACATCGTTAGGAACCACGACAGATGGACTTAGTTCATCAGTCGCGATGATCAAAGATGATTATGATAATGATGGTTCAATTGTGGTTATTGTGTAGCAATGTTGGTTAAGGATCTTAAGGACCAAATCCTGGTGACGTCTCTTTAAGTAACTATCGTGCGAACCACACGTCGTTTATGGGGCCGGCTTAGCCAAGTACTTGTGTATGACTAGGGGTGTTTAAACCACGTGCACCCGGAATTCCTTGAGCTTTGAAGAGTGTCAAGGAATGTCCACCGGAGTTCCGTGAGCCCGTTAGAGTGTTAAGGAACGTCCTCAGAATCCCTCGAACTTTGTGAGAGTTGGGGATGTCTAACAACGGGTGTACTCCTTGGTCCACACACACGGAGCACTGAGCACGCAGGATCAAGGGCCACAGTCACCCGGGTGGTTTAAATACACTACCATGCATACTGGAAAATGGATTTGTCACGTTCACCTCGGCCGGCACATCAAAGGAATTATGCTCATAGCTTGGCTTACGAGTGTGGCGTGTCGTGTGGGTAAACTCGTACCTCTGCAGAGAATAAACTATTCGAATAGCCGCGTCCATGGTCAAGGACGATCACTTAAGTTGTCAGTCACTGGGCGAGTGTTAAGGATCGGGTAAGAATGGATGGTTTGGGAAACCAAGTCTCATGAGTATTGGAGTATTCATGAGGAGGAACTTCGCGGGTATTGGAGTACTCGTGGAAGGAACTTCACGGATATTGGAGTATCCGTGGGTGTAAGCGAACATGAGCGTTGGACTCATGGTTCGGAAAATGCTTGGAGGCGTGAGATAAAGATTTTTATGATAATGTTATAATATGTATTAGACTTTGTAAATGTTTATCAAACAGCAGTTTCAATCTATACGTGTCTGTGTTTTTATCCCAAATGTTGCTTTACGCTAAAATTAACCTTGTGCCTTTCTTATGATGAAGCAACCACATGTAGCTAGAACTCAGCATGCAACTTATAATATTGTGCGAGTACACTCTTTCTACTCAAACGGATTGTCCACTTGCTGCAGGTGAGGATGAGGCACTGCCCGGAGACATTTCTCGGGCAGATTTCGATAATGCTAACGCTTAGGGGCACGTTCTTACTTCCAGTCGGTTGCTTGCGGGCTATGGCACACTACGCTGGACTCTTTTGTTGTCTATATTATGTTTTCGCTGCTAGTTCTGTAATAACTTTAAATATGTCATTTTGGACAGCAGTCCTGCTTTTGTATGTAATTATGCTTATGCTTTCGTTAATTGTGTATGTGTTGTGATACAAACTGTTATGCATTGTCGCGCGTGTTGGTGAACTTTCCTGGGACCAACATGGGCATATATGCGGGACGCCCAAGGCTCCCTTGATTTACTTGGATGATGCGAAGCTACTGAGTGAATCAATGGAATCTCGGGGACGGGTCCCCACAGTCTTGGTATCAGAGCTCTATACTGACTGCAGGTTAGGACATAGCATGGTCGACTGGCTTAGAACTTGTTTTGAGTCAAAACTATTTTACTTCTCAAATAATTTTGAACTGATAGCATTGTGCCATTCTTTTGTTCCTCATCCATCTTAGTTCTATGCCTCATCTTTATGTTCATTTGATTTAGCAAAATTGTTTTCTGACTCATCTTCTCTTTTCCAAAATGCTAGATGAACCACGGTCCTTTGGTCATGGTTACCCGCGCTGAGGATGTGGATGGTTTTCCTTCCCTCCTCAGGGACATGCTCTGGAGGGCCAGCTTCACCTATGCACCCGAGTACGCGGTGTATGGGCAGGCTTTGGGACCTGGTTTGAAGACCTACACTGCCACGGTCCACATCATCGCCCGAATGATGCCAGGGAGCATTCGCCATCACTTCCAAGCACAAGGGACATCCATTGGGATGGCAATCCAAGAGGTGGCATATGTTGCCATGTGTCATCTTCGTCATGATCTGCGGGAGTTGCTTGAGCCTCCGTTCCTTTACTTCCCACAGCGAGGACCAGCAGGCACCTATAACTACATTGCGAAGGTTGAACTGGGAGAAGACCGCTCTATCCGCCAGTTGGCGAGCTTGGTCGATACTTTGGACCGAGCTCATCGTTGTGTGGTTCACGAGTTGTGGGAGAATCGTGCCCGTCTTCGCGCCGCCCAGGGGCATCTTCATCAATTTTTACATACTGGTCTCGTGCCACGGAATGTGGTGTACGGATCCAATTCTACTACGCCCCACGATGCAGCTCCAGGCCCTTTTCAATTCCCACGTGTGACGGGGGTGGAGGCCCAACATTGCAACCCCAGTCGTGCACGCATCAACTCAGCAAGTGCAATGCGTCTTCGTGGGCAAGGATTACCAGGAGAACCTACATCCTACTTGGGATCCCCTCAACGTCTCGCTAGCTCTTTGGATCCTGAAGATACGGGATCGCCGGAATACCATCTTTTGGATGAATTTCCCCCAGGCTTCCTTAGAGATATTTGAGTTGCCTTCGTCAAATTAGTCGTAACCCCTATGTAGGGGAGAACTATCTTAATTCGAAGTTATATAATAGACTCTGTCGTGTAACTTAGACTATGTCCTTTTGTTATCGTCTCGGAACTTTGTTGTTGCTCATGGATGTTGTTGAAGTTTATGAACTTCCTTCATTTGATGCTTTGTGCTTGTGTTGTGTGTTTTCCTTGTTGCATTCATGTAGATTGCTATAAGTGTATCTTGCTGTTCGGAATTGCAATTTCCATGTTGTTGTTGCTCTCTTGTTTCTTGTTGCTAACTTGGGGTTGGCAACAGGATGGCAGGAGCTACCACTCGATCGCAAACTCAGCAAGGGGCGAGGCCACACACCTCGGGCTCCCAAGCAGCTGAGGAGCATGCTCAAGGGGTTGCTCATAACAACCCGGAGTCATCTCACCATCAAAATCAGCACCATCCTCGTGCGGAGGCGGAACTTCCACCACCTCCTACCATGGCTCAAGTGCTTGCCATGATTGAGTAGAATCGGCAAGATCAGACTTTGATCTTGCAGCAGATTGCTCGCAATACCGCCGTTGCCCCGGGCCCTGTCCGAGGTGCTGGTGGGGGAGGACATCATGCCGCAGGAGGACTCGGTGAGTTCCTTCGCACGCAACCACCGTTATTCTCCCGTGCCGAGGATCCACTCGAAGCGGATGACTGGCTTCGGACCATTGAGCGCAAGCTTACCATTGCTCAGTGTCCAGATCATGAGAAGGTCCTTTATGCTTCCCATCAGCTTGATGGAGCAGCGTGCGCATGGTGGGACAGCTTCACCACCATGCAACCTGCTGATCATGTTATCACGTGGGCGAAGTTTCGCGCTGCCTTCCGCGAGGCTCATGTCCCCACAGGTGTTATGGCCATCAAGAAGCGCGAATTCCTCGCGTTGAAGCAAAGTGGAAAATCCATCATGGAGTATCTTCACAAGTTCAATTACTTGGTTCGTTATGCTCCTGATGACACCTCTACCGACGAGCGCAAACAAGAGCACTTCATGGAGGGACTTTCCGAGGAATTGCAGCTGGAGCTCGCTGCATATGAATTCCGTAATTTCCAACACTTGGTCAACAAGGCCATAGTGGTGAACGAGAAGCGAGGAAAGCTGGAAGAGTCACGCAAGTGCCAGCGAGCGGCTCAAATTTTGGCTAGCAACATCTCGCAACCGCCGCGCGCCACTCGTCCCCCGCCTTCCAATTATCAAGCTCCGACACCCCCAAGACCTTCGGTACCTGTTGCGCGTCCACCGCAGCAGAATTTTCCGCCGAATGCCGGTGGGAGTCAGCGAGGAGGTAACACTCAAGGCCGCCCAGTTCTAGTGTGCTACCAGTGCAAGAAGCCGGGACACTTTGCGCGCCAATGTCCGCAAAGGAACCCAGCGACGGCAAGGACTCGAATGCCGAATGTAGCTGGAGCCGCACCACCGCACCGCCACGGCCAGCTCCACCGAGAGTCGCGCCGGCACAACCACACGGTCGCATCAACCACGTCACCGCCGAAGAAGCTCAGGATGCGCCAGATGTGGTGTTGGGTACGCTTTTTGTCAACTCCTAACCAGCTACTTCATTATTTGATTCCGAAGCATCGCACTCATTTATCCGAGAGGGGCTTGCTACTCATAATGGTTTTTCTATCCAGCCATTACATCCGCCTCTTCTCATTAGAACGCCAGGATCGGAGTTGAGAACCGATCAAATTTGTCAGGGAATTAGAATTGAAATCAATGGGGTAGAATTTCTGGCTGACTTGATCGTGATCGAGACGAAGGGAATTGAAGTTTTTCTTGGGATGGATTGGTTGTCCAAGCATCAGGGATACATCGACTGTGCACAAAAATCCATCTCCCTCACAAGTGCAAGCGGCGAGCAAGTTGTCCTTACATCTAGTTTTGATTCTACTCATCTCTATGCCTTGAGGGATGAGCCACTTCTCGGGATTAGTGATGTACCAGTGGTATGTGACTACCCGGATATCTTTCCAGAAGAATTACCGAGGATGCCGCCAGACCGGGAGGTTGAATTCGTCATTGAATTGCTGCCCGGAACAGCCCCGATATCCAAGCGTCCATACCGGATGCCTCCAAATGAGTTGATTGAATTGAAGAAACAACTCGTGGAGCAGCAAGAGAAGGGCTTCATTTGGCCGAGCTCCTCACCCTGGGGATGCCCGGTACTGTTTGTGAAGAAGAAGGAAAACAGTTTGCGGATGTGTGTTGATTACCGTCCGTTGAATGAAGTAACGGTCAAGAACAAGTATCCGCTTCCACGGATTGATGATTTGTTCGATCAAATGACCGGAGCCCGTGTATTCTCCAAAATTGATTTGAGGTCGGGCTATCATCAAATCAAAATCAGGGTGGGAGACATTCCAAAGACGGCATTCTCCACTCGTTATGGCCTATACGTGTATACCGTCATGTATTCTCCACTTCATGAGTCTAATGAATTCAATTTTCATGGATTACCTTGACAAATTCGTTGTCATATTCATTGACGACATTCTCATCTACTCCATGTCTGAAGAAGAACATGAAGTACACCTTCAGGCTGTTCTGGAAAAACTGCGAGAACATCGACTTTATGCAAAATTAAGTAAATGTGAATTTTGGCTAAAAGAGGTTACCTTCTTAGGCCATGTGCTATCAGAAGGCGGTGTTGCAGTTGATCCAAGCAAAGTGCAATCAGTACTTAATTGGGGACAACCCAAGATTGTCACAGAAATTCAGAGTTTTCTCGGACTTGCGGGTTACTACCGTCGGTTCGTGGAGAACTTCTCCAAGATTGCAAAACCACTGACCGAACTTTTGAAGAAGGAGAAGAAATTTTCGTGGTCAGCAGAGTGTGAAGCGAGCTTCCAATTGCTGAAGGTTCGCTTAACTACTGCACCAGTCTTAGTACTGCCGGATATTCACAAGGCCTTCGACATATATTGCGATGCATCACGCCTCGGACTCGGTTGTGTACTTATGCAAAGAGGCCGAGTGGTGGCATATGCATCCAGGCAATTGAGGCCACATGAGATGAATTATCCAACCCATGACTTAGAGCTTGTAGCTGTGGTGCATGCTATAAAAATTTGGCGACATTACCTCATCGGTAATCGTTGCGAAATCTACACCGATCACAAGAGCCTGAAATACATCTTCACTCAAGCCGATCTGAACTTGCGACAAAGAAGGTGGCTCGAATTGATCAAAGACTATGATATGGGACTCCATTATCATCCTGGAAAAGCCAATGTTGTTGCCGATGCCTTGAGCCGAAAATCACAATGCAATTGTATTTCGGCGGAACCAGAATCGGAAGCGATTTGCGCTGAATTCCGAAGACTCGGATTAGAAGTGGTCAATCAGGGATTCCTTGCTGCCATTGAGATTAAATCTGACCTCTTGGATCAGATCAAAGCAGCCCAAAAGAAGGACAAGGGCATAACACTTATCCGAGCCAACATCGAGCAAGGCAAAGCTAATTGCTTTAATGAAGACCCCCAAGGTGTCTTGTGGTTTGGCACCCGTTTGGTAGTGCCGAATTGTAAGGAGTTGAAGAAATCCATTCTTAATGAAGCTCATAACTCCTCATTATCTATTCATCCCGGGAGTACAAAGATGTATCAAGATCTTAAGCCGAGACTTTGGTGGACCCGGATGAAGCGAGAAATTGCACGGTATGTTGCCGAGTGCGACATATGCCGAAGGCTGAAAGCTGACCATTTACGTTCAGCAGACACACTCCAGCCACTACCGATTCCCTTGTAGAAATGGGAGGAGATCTGTAACACCCCAAAATTTTGCTTTTCTTAAATTCATGTGTGATTTGGCACTTTGGTGAATTTTTGGAATTTTCTGGAATTTATTTGGATTTATTTGGAATTTATTTGAATTTATTCCAATTTGAAATAATTAAAGAATTAAACTTTGCAAATAAAATTTTGTTGGAAATATTTTATTTGAGTCCCAAATACCCTAAAATATTTTCCAGAATTTTTTTGGAATTTTTCTGAGTCTTTTGCTATTTTTAATGATTTAATTGAATTTCTGAGAATTTAATCGAATTAATTAAATTGACTGGGTTTTATTGTTCCTCCGACCGGACCCGAGTCCGAGTCAGACTCGAGTCCGACTCGCGCCAGTTGGTCCAGACGAACCCGCTCGGCCGAACCCAAGCCCGTGTGACCGTTGGATCAAGATCCAACGGCCACGATTGAGCCACGTCACCGAGCCCGAGTCCGACCGAGCCAGCCAGCTCGTCCGAGTCCGACCCAAACCCAAACTCACGCACCGTTGGATCCCGATCCAACGGCTGTGCGCGTGCCACGTCAACCAATCCGAGACGTCGCCGGACTCCGCCGCCGCAACGGAGAGGACCTCGCTTCGTGGCGTTTACCGACGCCGAGGGCCCTATTTAATGCACCGCCACCCGTGCCGCGGACGCCGACTTCCGCGGCGCACCGTAGCCCTAGACAACGCCGCTCGAGCCGCCGCCGTCTAGCCGCAATCGCCACCGGTTGCCGTAGCGTTCGCCGTAGTTTTTCGCCGATTGCCGCTGCCTCCGCTGCCCTCCGCCGCCGTTGAGGTCAGATCCAGAACCGGGAGGTCAAGCCGCGTCGAAGGAGACCTCTCACCTCGCCGGAGCGCGCCCGAAACGCCGTCGGCTAGGTCGTCGTTCCCCGCGCCGGTGATCCAGCACCGCCGCTCGCCATCGCCGGACCTCGAGTTCCCTCAGCCGTCGGATCTTCATCCAAGGGCCCAGATTGCGCCACGTCATCCCACGGTGAGATCCCGTCCAAAATCCCAGATCCAATCTCGACCGTTGGATCTAGATCCAACGGTCCAGATCAAACGCGTTAACCCAAACGCGTGAGAGCCGATCTACCGGGCCGTTGATTTTCAAATCAACGGCCGAGATTGCGCCACGCGTCGGGAAGATCGACCGCCGCGGGCCGCTGGCCCACGCCAAGACGCGCGCAGGACGCCGACACGCTGGGCCCGCATGTCGCCGCCCACCACTGTACCATGACGCCACATCGACGTCATGGCGGCCCGCATGTCGGGCCGGGTCGTCCCAAAGAAGGCGCCGACGATAGCAATGACGCCACTGGGTCCCACCTGCCAAGATCGTGGCCGAGCCCCCGACGCCGCCAGTGGCGCTACCCGAGGGGACCCACCGCCGACACGTGGAGTCGTGGACCGAGTCCACGGTAGACCCGAGCCGAGCATGGACCGAGTCCATAGACCGGCTGACGTTAGTAGACCAATCAGAGGCTGCCACGTGTCCTCGCTGACGCAATAATTAATTTCCGAAAAAGAAAATGATTTATTAATTCGAAATAATGATTTCAGATTTTGTTTCAAACTTCAAACGCTTATAACTTTTGCGTTTCAACTCCGATTTGAGTGATTCAAATTTCTAAATTTGTATAAAATTGAGATCTACCTAAATATGAATTTTATTTAAGTTTTGGACTAAAGTTTTTCTCTGTAAAATTATTTAATTGATTATTTAAACTTCAAAATGCTATAACTTTTGCATTTTAACTCCGAATTTGACGATTCCAGTTTCTAAAAATTCATAAAATTATGCTCTCTCTGTTTATGGACTTTATTTGGATGTTTGGATGTTTTTGTCTACTGTTTTATTCATTGGTTGCTATTTGCACGCTTTACGAGTAGACGTTGAAGTCTTGGGAAGGATTCGAAGGAGAAGTATTGACTCAGGATCCAACTCAAGACCAAGAACAAGTACTTTTTGAAGGCAAGTTGTGCTTTGACCATGTTGATCCTATTTTGAAACCTATTTTGGTTCAAATTATTGCATGCTAGTTCAATTAGAAAATACTTTATTTAAATATGGGAAATTAGATAAATGCCAAATTGCTGTATGACACCTTGATTAATTAAATATGTGCCATGACCCTTGTCACCCTAGTTGTGGATTACTAGTTGGACATTATTAAATTGCCAACATGGGTTTTAGACCGTTGTAGTATACTGCTTAGACCTGCTACGTGCTCATGATATGATTTTGGACAATCAAATGTTAATATTGACTTAATGATATATTGAACCTGTTTTGGAAAGGTATCATGTGATGTTGATGGCACGTGGTGCATGGTAATCAACTGGGGTTTGAAAAATAGTTTTTCGACCGGGGCATGTGGCAAGAATAATCAGGTGGGCCAGTTGTGGCATTGGGAATGTTGGTTTGGTTCTTCGGGTAGTCTTGCCCTGGTCACCCTAAGGACTTAACCTTGCAAGCCTTTGAACTGGGTCTAACGTGCAACCACATGTCTGTAATGGGACGGACCTAGTTGACTAAGTTGCTAATAACGTACCTGTGGGACCTCAGGAGGTCAACTACACACTTTGTGTAAGTTGTACGGGGGAGCGTACCGGAGCTGAGGCCAGGTACCCATCTAACGGTTGGATAGCCTAAACTTCGCCTTAGCTAAGGGAAGGGTTAGTGTGCAACAACCGGGGAGGACCACTTGTATTGTTAGAATCTACTTATGCTACTTGTCAAATGCTGTTTACTGCAAATATACCTTGAGCCACTCCTTTGTATTAAGCCATGCATGTAGTATATTAGCTGCATTCTGTGCATGACTTGCTGAGTACCAAGTACTCACCCTTGCCACAATACAACACCAGTTGAAGAGGAGACTACACCAGCTTTGGAGGAGGAGCTCCAAGAGGAACCGTCTACTTAGGGAGCGAGCCCAGTCAGTTGCCTGTGGTATACTGGATGGCGCCACGAAGTTATCTTATTTTTCCGCTGCTATTATTTCTCTCTTAATAAGTTTCGCCCTGCGTGGCGTATATTTGTAACTTGGCCATAAGGTCGAGCAACCAGTTTGACTAATTAATTAAAGTACTTTATTAGTACCGAGTGGTATGATTGTGATATTTACCGATGTTAAGACTGTGTGCACTAGCGCGTTCCTGGACTAGTGCTGAATACACAGAGGGTCCGGATTTGCAAATTCGAGTCCCGACAGAGGTGGTATCAGAGCCATATTGATCGTAGGCTCAACCCTAGCTAGAAAGGTCGTAGAGAGGATAAAACCTATTTTCTAAAGCTAAAAGTTTGTCAAGACAAGAAATGACATCTCAACTTATCCCATTCTTTCTTTTCTTGTCTCTTGCTGAATTTTTCCTTACCTTGTCACGATTTAAAAATTCCGAGTTCTTACGTGAGCACTCTTGTGACAGATGGAGGGAGAGTTCAACTATGTCGATCTGGAGGTTGGTCACGCCGCAGAACTTTGGCGTATGCTACAGACTCTCGAAGATTTTGAGAAGACGCAATACCAAGTGGAAGTGATCAGACAAGCAGGATTGATCAAGGCTTGTGACGTGAAGATTGTGGTACCTGCTAGGAAGAAGGGCCCAGGCAATCGCCCGATACACTGCACTGCCAGGAAGTCTACAATGCAGATGGGTATCCAAGAAGTGTCACGACGATCAATGCGGCACATTACCCGTATCTACGCCAGAGAGTTGGAGAGCATGCTGTTCCGTTATCACCCGCGCAGCAATAACCTTCTTGACCCGAAGGCGATTCAGGATGAGGATGCCATGGTTACACAGTTGGCACGACTTGTTGTCGTCCAAGAGGATGTACTCGATGATACAAGCAAGGAGCTACAGAAGGCCCGCAAGGAGATCACGACAGAGAGGAACAGATGGCGGGAAGCTCAAGAGTATGTGTCTCACCTTCTGCAAAGGATTGGAGAGTTAGAGACGGCATTGTACGCACCAGAGCCGGAGCCAATGCTCGAGCTGCACGAGCTGCACTGAGGAGCCAGAGCTTGAGGAGGACATCGCTTCTTCGACTACCACAGATGACACAGCTTGCCGGACATGGCAATCGCTTTGCGCCTATGCCGCAAAGATCCGTACCAGTGCCGTGGAGGTTTTCTCGATGAGTGAGCGTAGGTTCTATAGTGAGACTCCTTCGCTGAGTCGCTTCATAGAATAAAGAGTCACCCTTTAGGCGTTAGACTTCAGTGTTAGTTCAATTTGGATTTTCATTGCTTGTTGAGTGTGCAGATGTGTTGCAGGCCTATAGGCATTGTAAGCAACCATACCAAGTTATTGATATCATTAGTTAATAAAGTTGGACCTTAAAGCTACACCTTTCGCCCCGCATAAGTTCC
The DNA here is from genome assembly GCA_036346355.1 of Rhipidocladum racemiflorum. NCBI lineage: Eukaryota > Viridiplantae > Streptophyta > Magnoliopsida > Poales > Poaceae > Rhipidocladum > Rhipidocladum racemiflorum. The sequence continues at coordinate 9,594,027 of CM070592.1, read as the reverse complement.
ATATTACTTGTCTATTCTTGTTTCCCTCTCATCTCTAAAACCTAGAGCAAATCGACAGATGGTGAACACCATGAAACTTTGGAGGCAATGGGAGTGGTTCTCGCCAATGTAAAACCCCAATGATGGAGCACCAGCACCGCCACTGGATATGCAGAATTTCGGAGCTTTCCTCGCTGCTCAGACTCAGTTGATGCATGCTATGATGCAACAGATGCAACACGTCACTGCTCAGGCCACTGCTAATCAAGTCAATCAGGGACAACGCCAGAATACAAGACTGTCAGAATTCATGAGGACTCATCCACCCACTTTTTCTGGAAATGCCAATCCGTTGGAGGCTGATGATTGGTTAAGGTCAATAGAGAGGAAGCTACACATAGCTCAATGCATAGGAAATGAGAAGGTACTCTACGCTTCTCATCAGTTGGAAGGAACAGCCGCCGAATGGTGGGAGAACTTCTGTGCCACGCAAGAGAACCCTCAGGACATCACTTGGGAGGAGTTCACCGCTGCATTCCGTCAGTATCACGTGCCTGAAGGAATCATGGATCTCAAGAAGGAGGAGTTCAGAGCACTGAAGCAAGGTAATCAGCCTGTGGCCGAATACCTGAACAGGTTCACACAGCTGGCACGCTACGCACCTGAGGATGTAGCGACAGATAAAGCCAGACAGTCTCGTTTCATGAAGGGACTTAACTCAGGATTGCAGGTGGGATTGATCACCCACACCTTTCCAGATTTCCAGGAACTGGTGAATAAGGCGCTTATTCTTGAGGACAAGCGCAAGGAACTGGATGAGAACAGGAAGCGCAGGATGCAACATCAGGGATCGCGTCAGGGAGCGCAGCAACGTCTCAGAGTTGCACCAAATCAATTTTTTAGATTCCAGCCACAGAATGCAACCAGGACACCATCACCAGCACCAAGACCCGTCAATCAGAACTATCAGACCCCAGCCCCAACCAGAAACGCCGCTTCAGGCAGTCAACAAGGGACAGTGAGACGCTGCTGCAACTGCAACGAGCCGTGGCACTTTGCCAACAGTTGTCCTAAGAAGACAGCAGGAGTGACCCCAGTTCGCTTCAATCTGGGATCCACACCAGTTAGGACGCCAGCACCAGGAACCACACCCCAGACTGTGGTGAGAGGCCGAGTCAACCATGTCACCGCAGATGCACTGCAGAATGCTACGGACGTCGTACTGGGTAAGTTACTTGTTAACTCGATTACTGCAATGATTTGTTTGATTCTGGAGCTTCGCATTCGTTTGTTTCGCAAGGCTTTGCTGCTAAAAATGATTTGGGGATTGCAAGACTTAAATGCATGCTTTTAGTTCAAACCCCTGGTTCCGAACTCCGAACGAAAGTAGGATGTTCCGGGGTGAGAATACTAATAGATGGGATAGAGTTCCTAGCGAACCTTATTATTTTGGAGACCCAGACCTTATATGTCATTTTGGGAATGGATTGGTTATCCAAGCACAAGGCCGTATTAGATTGTAGACGAAGGACTATCTCAGTTGAGAGCCCGTGTGGAAAGAAAGTGGAATTTCAAGCTACTGCCGTTAGAGATGGACAGTTGATGGTTAACAGTACCAAGACAATCAGCATAGAGGATGTCTCAGTAGTGAATGAGTACCCAGATGTTTTTCCTGAAGATCTACCTGGTATGCCGCCAGACAGGGACATAGAGTTTGTGATAGAGCTTGTACCCGGTACAGCGCCTATAGCAAAGAGACCTTATCGGATGTCCACCGAGGAATTGGTAGAGATGAAGAAACAGCTTGAAGAGCTGATGGAGAAAGGATTTATCAGACCGAGTTCGTCGCCGTGGGGAGCGCCAGTGTTGTTTGTCAAGAAAAAGGACGGAAGTTTCAGGATGTGCATTGACTACCGTGCACTCAATGAAGTCACCGTGAAGAATAAGTATCCGTTACCCAGGATTGATGATTTTTTTGACCAGCTAAGAGGAGCCGGAGTTTTCTCCAAGATTGACCTAAGATCGGGATACCATCAGTTGAAGATCCGATCAGAGGATATTCCGAAGACCGCATTCTCGTCAAGATATGGACATTACGAGTTTACTGTTATGTCCTTTGGTCTGACGAATGCGCCAGCATATTTCATGAATATGATTAATAAGGTGTTCATGGAATATTTGGACAAGTTTGTTGTTGTGTTCATAGATGATATCCTAATCTACTCCAAGACAGAGGATGAACATGCAGAGCACTTGAGGCGAGTTTTGGAAAAGCTGAGGGAACAACAACTCTTCGCCAAGTTCAGTAAGTGTGATTTTTGGAAGGACAAGGTGGAATTCCTCGGACATGTAATGACCGCAGAAGGAGTCGCTGTAGACCCAAGCAAGGTAGAAGCTGTGTTACATTGGGAGCAGCCGAAGACTATGACCCAGATCCGGAGTTTCCTTGGAATGGCAGGTTACTATCGCCGTTTCATTGAAGGCTTTTCGACAATTGCAAAACCTCTCACGCAATTGCTGAAAAAGGAGAAGAAGTTTGCATGGACGCCAGAGTGCGAGAAAGGATTTCAGGAGCTGAAGAAGCGATTGACATCAGTGCCGGTGTTAGTTCTACCGGATGTTAATCAAAGCTTTGATATCTATTGTGATGCATCGCGTCAAGGACTTGGATGTGTGCTGATGCAGAACAGAAAGGTTGTTGCTTATGCATCAAGGCAGTTGAGGCCGCATGAGGAGAATTATCCGACGCATGACCTAGAGCTAGCTGCCGTAGTGCATGCCTTGAAGATATGGCGTCACTATCTAATTGGAAACAGATGTGAAGTATACACGGACCATAAGAGTCTTAAGTACATCTTCACCCAATCAGACCTGAACATGAGGCAGAGGAGATGGTTAGAGTTCATTAAGGACTACAATGTTGGAATCCATTACCATCCCGGGAAGGCCAACGTAGTTGCCGATGCCTTGAGTCGGAAAAGCCATACCGTGAGTATGTTGCTGGCCACAAGTAAGGATGAGTTATGTGTGGATTTCCAGAGAATGAAGATTGAGGTGGTACCTAGCGGATTCTTGGCCGCATTAGAAGTAAAGCCTACCCTAGAGGATCAGATCCGAGAAGGACAGAAGGATGATGACAAGATCCGTAGGATCAGGTCCATCAAGGAGGAAGGCAAGGCAGAGGACTTCAAGTTGGATGAGCAAGGCACGTTATGGATGAAGGATCGCATTTGTGTACCGAACAAAAAGGAGCTGAAGCAGTTGATTCTAGAAGAAGCCCATGACTCCAAGTATTCAATTCACCCAGGAAGTGCCAAGATGTATCAGGATGTTGCATTGTGCGACGTATGCCAGAGAGTCAAGGCAATGCATCAGAGACCAGCAGGACTGTTGCAGCCGCTGAAAATACCTGAGTGGAAGTGGGAGGAAATCGGAATGGATTTCATTACCGGTTTGCCTAAGACTCAAGGAGGTTATGACTCCATATGGGTTATAGTGGATCGCTTGACCAAGGTCGCCCATTTTATCCCCGTGAAGACCACTTACTCGGGAGATAAGTTAGCAGAGTTGTATATGATCAGGATCGTCTGTTTGCACGGAGTGCCAAAGAGGATTGTATCGGACAGAGGTACCCAATTTACCTCAAGGTTCTGGAATAAGTTGCATGAAGCCATGGGAACCCGTTTGAACTTCAGTACAGCCTATCATCCACAGACGGATGGACAGACCGAAAGAGTCAATCAGATTCTGGAGGATATGCTAAGAGCGTGTGCATTGGCTTATGCTACCTCTTGGGATAAGAGTTTGCCGTATGCCGAGTTCAGTTACAATAATAGTTACCAGGCTAGTTTACAGATGTCACCATTTGAGGCACTGTATGGTCGACCCTGTCGGACGCCATTAAACTGGAATGAGACCGGCGAGCGCCGTGTCTTCGGGCCTGAAATTTTTCAAGAAGCTGAAGAACAGATTGCCATGATCAGGGAGAGGTTGAAGATAGCCCAATCGCGACAGAAGAGTTATGCTGACAACCGTCGCCGAGACCTGAATTTTGAACCAGAAGATTTCGTGTATCTCAGAGTCACACCGCTCAGAGGAGTTAAGAGGTTCCATGCCAAAGGGAAACTCGCACCCCGTTATGTTGGACCATTTAAGATTTTGAGCCGCAGAGGCGAAGTTGCTTACCAGCTGGAGTTACCGCAGTCATTAGCAGGAGTGCATGACGTGTTCCACGTGTCCCAGTTGAAGAAGTGTCTCCGAGTTCCTGAGGAACAGACACCGCTAGAATCAATTGAGTTGCAAGAAGATTTGACTTACAAGGAGCATCCCGTGAAGATTTTGGACACTATGGATCGAGAGACCAGAAATAAGTCAACCCGCTTCTGTATAGTTCAGTGGAGCAACCACGCGGAGAGTGAAGCAACTTGGGAGCGCGAAGAGGATTTGAATAAAGAGTTTCCGAACCTATTCCTTTAGTAAGCCCTGAATCTCGGGGACGAGATTCTGTTAAGGGGGGAGGTTTGTAACACCCCAAAATTTTGCTTTTCTTAAATTCATGTGTGATTTGGCACTTTGGTGAATTTTTGGAATTTTCTGAAATTTATTTGGATTTATTTGGAATTTATTCCATTTTGAAATAATTAAAGAATTAAACTTTGCAAACAAAATTTTGTTGGAAATATTTTATTTGAGTCCCAAATACCCTAAAATATTTTCCAGAATTTTTCTGGAATTTTTCTGAGTCTTTTGCTATTTTTAATGATTTAATTAAATTTCTCAGAATTTAATCGGATTAATTAAATTGAGTGGGTTTTACTGTTCCTCCGACCGGACCCGAGTCCGAGTCAGACTCGAGTCCGACTCGCGCCAGTTGGTCCAGCCGAACCCGCTCGGCCGAACCCAAGCCCGTGTGACCGTTGGATCAAGATCCAATGGCCACGATTGAGCCACGTCACCGAGCCCGAGTCCGACCGAGCCAGCCAGCTCGTCCGAGTCCGACCCGAACCCAAACTCACGCACCGTTGGATCGGGATCCAACGGCTGTGCGCGTGCCACGTCACCCAATCCGAGACGCCGCCGGACTCCGCCGCCGCAACGGAGAGGACCTCGGTTTCCGTGCGTTTCACGGACGCCGAGGGCCCTATTTAATGCGCCGCCACCCATGCCGTGACGCCTACTTCCGTGCGCACCCGTAGCCCTAGACAACGTCGCCTGAGCCGCCGCCGTCTAGCCGCAATCGCTCGCCGAAGTTGCCGTAGCGTTCCGCCGTAGTTTTTCGCCGATTGCCGCCGTCTCCGCTGCCCTCCGCCGTTGAGGTCAGATCCAGAACCGGGAGGTCAAGCCGCGTCGAAGGAGACCTCTCACCTCGCCGGAGCGCGCCCGAAACGCCGTCGGCTAGGTCGTTCCCCGCAGGGATCCAAAGACCGCCGCTCACCATCGCCGGACCTCGAGTTCCCTCAGCCGTCGGATCTTCATCCAAGGGCCCAGATTGCGCCACGTCATCCCACGGTGAGATCCCGTCCAAAATCCCAGATCCAATCTCGACCGTTGGATCTAGATCCAACGGTCCAGATCAAACGCGTTAACCCAAACGCGTGAGAGCCAGATCTAATCTGGGCCGTTGATTTTCAAATCAACGGCCGAGATTGCGCCACGCGTCCAGGAAGGCTGACCGCCGCGGTCAGCGCCATCCACGCGCGCGTGCGTGTGACGCTGACACGCGGGGCCCGCATGTCAGCGGCCCAGCCACCCTGCACCATGACGTCACACTGATGTCATGGCGGGCCCGCATGTCAGCGGCTGTCCCAGCATTGCGCTGACGACAGCAATGACGCTGATGGGTCCCACCTGCCAAGACTGTGGTCGAGCCTCGCCGACGCCGCAGTGACGTCACCCGAGGGGACCCACCTGTCAGCGACACGTGGAGTCGTGGACCGAGTCCACGGTAGACCCGAGCCGAGCATGGACCGAGTCCATAGACCGGCTGACGTCAGTAGACCAATCAGAGGCTGCCACGTGTCCTCGCTGACGCAATAATTAATTTCCGAAAAAGAAAATGATTTATTAATTCGAAATAATGATTTCAGATTTTGTTTCAAACTTCAAACGCTTATAACTTTTGTGTTTCAACTCCGATTTGAGTGATTCAAATTTCTAAATTTGTATAAAATTGAGATCTACCTAAATATGAATTTTATTTAATTTTTGGACTAAAGTTTTTCTCTGTAAAATTATTTAATTGGTTATTTAAACTTCAAAATGCTATAACTTTTGCATTTTAACTCCGAATTTGACGATTCCAGTTTCTAAAAATTCATAAAATTATGCTCTCTCTGTTTATGGACTTTATTTGGATGTTTGGATGTTTTTGTCTACTGTTTTATTCATTGGTTGCTATTTGCACGCTTTACGAGTAGACGTTGAAGTGCCGGAAGGATTCGAAGGAGAAGTATTGACTCAGGATCCAACTCAAGACCAAGAACAAGTACTTTTTGAAGGCAAGTTGTGCTTTGACCATGTTGATCCTATTTTGAAACCTATTTTGGTTCAAATTATTGCATGCTAGTTCAATTAGAAAATACTTTATTTAAATATGGGAAATTAGATAAATGCCAAATTGCTGTATGACACCTTGATTAATTAAATATGTGCCATGACCCTTGTCACCCTAGTTGTGGATTACAAGTTGGACATTATTAAATTGCCAACATGGGTTTTAGACCGTTGTAGTATACTGCTTAGACCTGCTACGTGCTCATGACATGATTTTGGACAATCAAATGTTAATATTGACTTAATGATATATTGAACCTGTTTTGGAAAGGTATCATGTGATGTTGATGGCACGTGGTGCATGGTAATCAACTGGGGTTTGAAAAATAGTTTTTCGACCGGGGCATGTGGCAAGAATAATCAGGTGGGCCAGTTGTGGCATTGGGAATGTTGGTTTGGTTCTTCGGGTAGTCTTGCCCTGGTCACCCTAAGGACTTAACCTTGCAAGTCTTTGAACTGGGTCTAACGTGCAACCACATGTTTGTAATGGGACGGACCTAGTTGACTAAGTTGCTAATAACGTACCTGTGGGACCTCAGGAGGTCAACTACACACTTTGTGTAAGTTGTACGGGGGAGCATACCGGAGCTGAGGCCAGGTACCCATCTAACGGTTGGATAGCCTAAACTTCGCCTTAGCTAAGGGAAGGGTTAGTGTGCAACAACCGGGGAGGACCACTTGTATTGTTAGAAGTTTCCGAAAGACTTTGTTACGGGAACTCGCCTTTGTGGTGTTTGACTCTATCTTGTGGGTAAAGTGCATAACCTCTGCATAGTATAAAATCTATTCGAATAGCCGTGTCCGTGGTATTGGACATCGCTCGGGAATTACAGTCAAGGGTTAGATTGGGTTTGGTTTAATAATGATGATTGATGGAAATGTGGATTAGGATGGGAAAGATGTTTATTAAACTCCTTGAAAAGTTAGTTATGCTTTACTTGTTTCTACTGCTTTCGAATCTACTTATGCTACTTGTCAAATGATGTTTACTGCAAATATACCTTGAGCCACTCCTTTGTATTAAGCCATGCATGTAGTATATTAGCTGCATTCTGTGCATGACTTGCTGAGTACCAAGTACTCACCCTTGCCACAATACAACACCAGTTGAAGAGGAGACTACACCAGCTTTGGAGGAGGAGCTCCAAGAGGAACCGTCTACTTAGGGAGCGAGCCCACTGGTTGCCTGTGGTATCTTTGGATGGCGCCACGAAGTTATCTTATTTTTCCGCTGCTATTATTTCTCTCTTAATAAGTTTCGCCCTGCGTGGTGTATATTTGTAACTTGGCCATAAGGTCGAGCAACCAGTTTCACTAATTAATTAAAGTACTTTATTAGTACCGAGTGGTATGATTGTGATATTTACCGATGTTAAGACTGTGTGCACTAGCGCGTTCCTGGACTAGTGCTGAATACACAGAGGGTCCGGATTTGCAAATTCGGGTCCCGACAAGATCGGCCTGGATTTCATCACCGGATTGCCCAGGACGCAAAGGGGTTTCGACTCTATTTGGGTAATCGTTGACCGGTTGACAAAAACTGCTCATTTTCTTCCCGTCAAGGTTACCGATACGGTAAGCAAGTTGGCAGAGCTATACCTCTCTCGAATTGTATCTCTGCATGGTGTTCCCAAAAGAATTGTATCAGATAGAGGTACCCAGTTTACCTCGCATTTCTGGCAATGTCTTCACAAAGCCATGGGAACTCAACTTTCCTTCAGCACCGCCTATCATCCCCAAACTGATGGACAAGCGGAGATAGTGAACCAAATCCTCGAGGATATGCTGAGGGCTTGTGCTCTTACATACGGCAAGGATTGGGAGAAGTGCTTGCCATTCGCCGAGTTTTCCTACAACAATAGCTATCAAACTAGTCTTCAAATGTCGCCATTTGAAGCTCTTTATGGAAGGTCTTGTAGGACTCCACTCAATTGGTCTGAATCTGGAGAAAGACCCATCTTTGGCCCGGACTTGGTCACCGAAGCAGAAGTGCGAGTCCAGATAATCCGAGAATGATTGCGGACAGCGTAGTCTTGTCAAAAGTGCTATGCTGATCGTCGTCGTCGTGCATTAACCTTTGAAGTGGATGATCACGTCTACCTCAAGGTTTCTCCAATGAAAGGTATTCGTCGTTTCCATGTTAAAGGAAAGCTAGCACCTCGCTACATCGGACCCTTCCGAATCGTAGCAAAGCGAGGAGCAGTGGAATATCAATTGGAACTTCCACCTTCCCTCTTCGAGGTACATGATGTCTTTCATGTCTGTCAATTGAAGAAATGCCTTCGTGTTCCAACCGAGGCTACGGAGTTGGACACTCTCGAATTGCAACCCGATTTGTCATACAAAGAATACCCAGTTTGCATTATTGACGAACGAGAACGTGTCACTCGGAATCACACCATCAAATTCTTCAAAGTTTAGTGGAGTAACCATACTCCTGACGAGGCTACATGGGAGCGTGAAGATCACCTTCGAGCTGAATATCCTCATCTTTTCATCGAGACGATTCAATCTCAAGGTCAAGATTCTCTTTAAGGGGGGTAGGTTTTGTGACAGCCCAAATTTATTTTGGTTATTAAGTTGTGCATGGCATGTTCATATCATACATGTAGTGGTATCAATTATACTCATTTAGAACTCCATTACTGCTAATGTGGTTTTATGCATGCATGAGTAGGAATTTATAATGTTCATGACAACTTAAAACTGCTACTTATTTATACCCATGTTCTACTCACCATTGTCAATGACTTGTGGACCCTACTTGTAAGTGAGAGAGTGGACTGCACATACCTACTTGTCATTTCTCACTTTACCCACCTCTACCCACTCTTCTTACCTCACTATGACATGTGGGACCAAGCCCCACATGTAAGGGGTGGAGTTGACCACTATATAAACCCCCTCACCTTGGTTTCTCCTCCCCCACACTCTCATTTTCTGCTCACCCCATTTCTGAAAATAGCAAGGAGGGCAAGCAAGAACACTCCTCCCTCACTTCCCCATTTCACCCCACACAATCCATCCAAAAACTGAGATTGAGCTTGTGCATGCAACACCATTGTGATCCTTAGATCATGGGCTTCAAATCCATCCAAGTGGATTTTGAATGTGCCAAGTTTTGGGTGAGTTCTAATCCTTCCTTTACTCTCCCTTTTTCTGAAATTTTGTTATGTGGAGCTCATCCATCTTCCTTTCCATGAAAATCATCTCCCCGTCGATGATCGGGTCGTGCTTGTTGTGTTGCAAGCTTGAGGAGGAGGAGTTGATGCTACTACAAGCTCAAGAGGAGGAGGCATTGCTTCTATAAGCAAGGAGGAGTTGATACCGGGAAGAACACCGAAGATCACTTTCACGGCGTCATTCTTGATCTCTTCATCAAACCACCCTTCCGTCAAGTGCAAGAACATCCTTGTGGGGGGTAAGATTCTACCCTACACCATTTTCTTGAAGTATAGGAGCACAATGTGCAATGGCCATTCAAAGACTTGAACAAAAATCTTGTTGGACTGTACATTTTGACACACATCGGAACTTTCGACCCCAATTATTTCTGGCCTCGTCCCCTTACGAACAACCGGTAGAACCTGCCGGAAGTCTCCACCAAACACGATCGTTTTCCCACCGAACGGCAGGTCACGTCGGCCCATGATGTCCCGCATGCTACTGTCCAGGGCCTCCATCGCCTGTCGCCTCGTCATGGAGGCTTCATCCCATATTATAAATGACGCCTGCTGAAGAAGCTTAGCGGTCCCACTTTGCTTTGTGAAGCTACATACCGCCCCATTTGTAACGTTGAGTGGGATCTTAAACCTCGAGTGCGCTGTCCTACCTCCAAGCATGATGGATGCGGCTACGCCCGACATCGCGGTTGCCACTGCTATCTTGCCATCACCTCGGATCTTCGCGAGCAAAGCTTTATATAGGAATGTCTTTCCGGTGCCTCCCGGGCCATCTACAAAGAAGACTCCTCCATTGCCACTGTCAACCGCAGATAATATTTCGACGTACGCTGCCATTTGCTCAGGGTTGAGGGAGGACGATAGGGATATATGATCATCGTCGACCTGGATGTTGGACTCCTTGTATATCTCTCTGACATCTATATCGGCGTTGTCGTGAGACTCATCTATAACAGGAAGAGGAAATGATGTTATGTCCTTCCCCATCGATCGCAGCATATTTCTGATGTCCAATAGCACCATCTGCTCAACTGTCTGTTGGCATGCATAGGAACGGTGGTAGTCATCTGACATTCCCTCGAGATGCCTTTCCCATAACCCACACACGTCGTTTGGCTCGCAGAACACCAGTATAGTTGCAAATAGCCTCCTGAGCGATGATGGCATCTGGAATAGCTCAGCCTCACTAAGGCACTCCTCTAGGGTGTTGTTAGCCTCGATTAGTCCCCTATTCTCAGCGGCTTCACGGAAGAATGGGTAGACTACACCATTCACCGTCCTAAGTTCTTCAAATGAGGTGGCACCAGGTACGTGGTTTAGGAGAACCCTTAGATAGTAACGCTCCCCCTCGTTCGGACGAGCCGACACGATTCTGCCAACTTGTGTTCGTTCTACCCTCTTCTTCCACTGCTTGATCCCGCTGCCAAATAAATGCCACTGGAAAATACCTGTACAAGATCCCTCGAGCCTCCTCGCATGTTCGGTTCATGTTGAAATACTCTGTCAACATCGTCCCCTCGACGCCATGCTGGGCAACAACATCATGAAGATCTTGACCCGCGGCGAACGAGACCATGTGCATGTTCGGTAGATGTAGCTGCATTTGCAACACGGGTGGGGAGATCTTGCTAAGGTCGAAGCTGTAGATCCTCCATAGAGCTTCTGGTGGGGTAACCCACCTAGCGTCCCTAAACTGATTGATCTCGTCAATATTTCCGTTGCTATCGGGTTCATTGAGAGCTACAGAAGCACGGTCGTGACCTTTGTAAATATACTTGAATAGGTATTTTACAGCTTTTATGCTTGAGCAAACCTCCACATTTATATGGCAGTTGTACTTCCTCAGAAGGTAAGGGTTGTATGGCACTACCCACCTATTGTCAAGCGTTCGCCCTCGAACCTTTGCATGGCGGCCATTATCCCTTCTCCTGTATAAGGGATACGCATCATTGCCTTGTGTTGTAGATGCATTGAAATGACGTGGGTAGTAGTTCTTGCATCTACCCTCCCGCATGCACACATTCTTCGGATTTAGGACTCCGCATGGGCCATGCATCATATGCTTAATGACCATCTCGTACAACTCTGGATACTTGTTCCTGTCTGGGAGCTCAGCGGAGATGAGACAATCAAACTGCTCCGGACAAGTGAGCTTGTACCCTCCCTTCATGATAAGAAGGAAGTGAACATGCGGAAGACCCCTCTTCTGGAACTCGATGACGTACACATAAGCAACTATTGTGCCAAGGATATGCCTCTTGAATAGTTGTTCCTTGATGCTCTCAAGCTTGGCTCTGAATACCCGAACGATGAGATCAGGTCGATCCTGTGGGGTCTGTCCAGGCTCTAGCTCTCGTATTATCTCTTCCCAATTAGGGTTGCAAGTCATAGTTAAGAAGATGTCCGGCTTCCCGTAATTCTGCACCAAGGCCATAGCATCCAGGTACCTTCATTGCATATCTCTATCACCCCCAATGAATGAAGCTGGGAGCACGATCCTTTTGCCCACAGCTTGCGCACGACTCTCTCCAGACTCTATGCTATCAACCAAGCCCTGATACAGATCGGCTCGTATCTCCTTTTGGTGGTGCTTGATGTAGTCCAGCCTTGTACCCTCCACCTTGATGTACATGTCAACCGCGTACTGCTGGAATAGGCGCTTGCCGTATAACAAGGCATTGAATATCCCACGACGCATCTGGAATTTGTAGCAATAGTAGTCCCTTACAGTAACGCAAAGCCGGTTATTCGAATCTATGCAAAAGAGGGACATATAGTCAGATGATGTGTAAATAATATGGACATCAATAATGATGAGATTCAAGGTTAATAGCAATACTCACCTTGATCCTCGTAGTGACTATTGTTATTGTTATTTTCTGATGCCCGGATTACAGCTTCAACGGGCACACCATGCTTGGGGATTTGTGGATGCCATCCTAGTTCTCCTCTTGGGAAGAAGAGTGGATACGACAGGGGGTCGTAGCATCTATAGTGCGACTTTATACTGAACTTATCATTGTTGTTGCCATATAGGATTACACTGCGATTGAATTCTCTGCGTCGCTCATTGCCCTCAACCCACACAGCGGCCACTTCTGACATTACTGGCCTGTTGTACACTCGTTGATCCATCTGTAAGTCGGTGTTAAGTGATACACGATATTCCTGGAGGTTTTTGGCTTGGCCTAGGCTCCTAAAAGTTTGAGAGTAGGGGTTGTCCCGAAGGATGTTGACCTACCTCCTAACGACTTCCTGGTCGAGGCTAGGTGAGTAACGAAACCGGTGATTCAGACTGGGGTCGTCGTCATAGAAATAGAGTTCCAAATGATTTGGATCAGATTCGCTCGGGCCAAAGGAATGGACATTGTGGTAAATTTGTCCGTGGGCTCGAAATTTGTACACTCCAGATCTCATGTTAGTATAGTTCTCATCAAGACTCACGCCTAGGCTGGTGAAGGAGAAGTGATCGTTGAAGAATCTTATATTTTCTCGAAAATGCCTAGCATCAGCATCTGCACTCGACCAAAGCCTGAGGAGTTCGGGAATTGGCTCTGGATCTGATAGCCTGATTTTACCGTTGCGACAACAAAACCCATTCGTCTCATACTGAAACCTCTTTGCACCGCAATGCTAGCAGATCGCTCGCCTTTCAAGATATGTGTGCTATCGGGAATGTTGCTATACACATGATCGTAGGGATCTTGGACATCCGAGGCAGCTGAAGAGTCCCTATCCTCCATTTCGTCATCATCTGGATGGATTTAAGTTGAGGGGATTATGATAGTTGTTGAATTCCATATAAAGAAGAGAGAAATGTCATCTAAACTACCTCCACCGGCGAACATGTAGTACTCATCATCCATATCCTCCTCTACGATTGTTTCTATATCACCTGTCATTTTCCATGAGTACATGTTAATAACGGTTACATAGTTAGAAAGGTAAATCTAGTTATAGATATTACCATTGTCTGTAATGAATGACTGCGTTGAGGGACCTGCAATAGCGAAGCCATGCGATGATGGATTGGCCGCCAATGAAGCATCTGACTGTGGGCATTTCATTGCAATTGACTCAGAGCATGGGGTGTCTCTCCTACCCGCATAGATTGCATTACGTTCATGTAACAATGCTTGTCTATCATGTAATGTAATTATTTGCCTGGCTGATCTTCTACGGGCGTTAATGTCATCCCTCTCCTCTCTTCTACACACTCTTCGATGAGCATTTGACTCATGCCTTTCTTTAGGAGCCAAACTTTGCCTGCGCGCTCTTCGACGGGCATTAATCTCTTCCCTTTGTTCAGGTGTTAAACTTTGACGACGTGCTCTCTCACGTTCTCGTCTCGCTAGCCTTTGATCTGGTGTAAGAGCTGCATTCTAGGCATTTTGTCGTTGACGCCTTGATTGTATTTGCTCCTCTCTGAGGTTTGCATTTCTTACAAACTGTCCACTATAACTTGGTACACTTTGTTGAGGTGTAATGTGAGCCACTACTTGATCAAAATTCAGTTGTGTTTGGACCTCTGTCATGGCAGCGGAACTTTCAGCAACATCACGGTAATTCATCCTACCTGAAGTGTACAACGCATATAATATAATGAGCTATTTTGAGTAGGAATGTTTGTGATTAGAACACACATAATAGGAAAAAAGCAACTTGTACCATTTGAGCAATCATCTTGTAACGATACACCCATTGTGAGGGTACTTTGAGATGTAATTGTGTATAGCATAGGTGTTTGATTGTGATCATCTTCTTCGTCCGAAGACGAAAATATTTGACTTTGAATATTGTCTCCATCACGTATAAATAAGCTAGCAGATGCTTGCGGCAAAAGAGCAGTGTGAACTCTCTTTGGAGCATGAGGTGCATCCATCACTGCCAAAATGATATTTCAAGAAATAATATCACACGTATAATTGAATTGCAGTCAATCAATGATACTCAGGTTAACATTTGCAAATTGAGTTCCATTTCTCCTATTTAATAGTGCAAAAAATAATAAGCATCACAATGAAACAGTGCAAGATACGAGCTATTCAAAAGTGTACACTCCATTTCTTGAATAAAGGCAAGAAACGGTTGCTAAAGATAGATGTTTGATATTGTGAAATAATTTTTTTTATTTTTTAATCTTTATTTTTTCTTATCAATTTTGTTTTTCGTAGCAACGCACGGGCATGTAGCTAGTATACATATATGTTTTTTCTGTTCAAATGATTTTGGTAGTTAATATTTCTACTAATTTGTATACACCTTGCACCAACATGATTTTATTTATTTATTTGTTCAATTGACAACCCAGGCCATTTTCTGGCCCAGCTTACCCTCAGCCCACCTGGACCGACCACTTCCCCCAAAACCTAACCCTAACCAAACCCTTGCCCCTCCCCTCATTCGGCCGACAGGCCGCCGCCCTCTCCCTCGTCTCTTCCCCCCCCCCCTCTCTCTCTCTCTCTCTCTTTCTCTGATGTGTTTCCCCTCCTGCGCCGACCGCATCGCCTCCCCCTCTGAGCTCTAGCGCCGGCGCCCTCTCCCTCGTCTCTTCCCCCCTCTTTCTCTCTCTCTCTTTCTCTGATGTGTTTCCCCTCCTGCGCCGACCGCATCGCCTCCCCCTCTGAGCTCTAGCGCCGGCGCCCTCTCCGGCTCCCCTATCTCTCTCACCTCCGGTGTCGCCCTCTCTTTCCAGAGCCAAGCCGTCGCCATCCCACTCCCCCCCGCTCTCCCTCTTCTCCAGCACCGACGCCCCTCCTCGTCCTCACAGCGCCGGTTTCTTGTACCCTAATACGTTCCTCTCGCCCCTTCGGCTCCGGCCTCCGCCCATGAAAAAACCCAAGTCGAACCCTCTTCTGTGCCCCACCCCCTCCCGCCGTCGCCACCGAGGAGAACCGAACCGACAGCTGCACCCTGTGGAGGCTCGTCTCGCGGCGGCGGCTGCGGTCACCACCTGTGCACGCGTCGCGTCCCTTATCCTCGCCCTCGCACGCTTCGGCGAACGCTAGGGTTTAGCACCCCCTAGTTTGGCTCGCGCAGGCGATCCGGATTCGAGGAATAAGCTGCCCGCGGCGATGGGATGCCCGAGCGGCCGTCGTCTTTGTTCGCGTAGACCATCCTCCACTCCCACCGACGAGTACATCGACGAGGTGCGCTTTCCAACTCCTTTTTGTTGGTTTGGTTTGAAATTTGTGACCAAATCTTGCTACCGCTTGGTGAGTAGACGTTCGATTAGTCAAGTTCGACGGCTTGTCCTGCTCCAACTCCTGCTGATCTTTCAAAAAAACTTGCACATAAGACTGGAGAGTGAGGATCAGGGCTAAATGTTGCAGATTATTTTTTTTCACGAGTTTCGAAGAATCTTTTTCAGTATGTGAAATGTGGTTCCATTAGATAAATATTTGTCATACTCTTGCTAGAATTTTAGTAAATAAATTCACGCTTCATAAACCAGAGCTAGCAGGCAATGTGCTAGAAGTGAGGTATAATGTCTGATTCTTAGTTTCTAGTTTCTCCAGTATTTCAAGTCTAGTTAGAACCAACTGGATTCACCTTTACATAAAAAAATTGTATTTTCGCCACATCATTACACACTGGATCTCACAAACTGTTTCCCTTTTCATTTTTTGCTTGACATTCACGTGTATTTGTGGAGTTCCCATCCTGATTTGAGCTTCTAGATTCTAAGATTCTTCTAACTGTTTTCTTGCTTTTGGTGCGAAAATGTGATGTTTGCTCCAAATGTTTGATAATGTTTGACAGGTCTTTGGACCGGCTTAACCTACTATGTGATTGGCTACGCACCTTCCCTTATCAGGTACTCTCTTCTTGGCCTTCTATACCTAAGGTATAAGGATCTTTGTTACTTGAATAGACTTAAGTACCAGAAAGAAGTTCCCTTGCATCTGGCAGGTTCATCCAGCACTTCGTGGTACTTTTTGCCATGCATCAAATGTCAATGGGATCAGACGCTTCTTAGCAACCATAGGAAGGACGCAAGTGGTGGCCAACATCCTAGGGACTGCAGCTCTTATAGCAATCTACATACTTGGAGGCTTCGTCATATCAAAGGTTAGATGATTTAGCTCAGAATATATGGGGAAGTATGGCAACTCTGTAATGCAGGACAAGCTTTAAGGCTTATGAGCAACTAAGATGCTCACGAATTTTATACACTGAACAGATGATCTCCAACCATGGTTGCGCTGGGGATATTGGACATCCCCATTCACCTATGCACAAAATGCAGTCGCTCTGAATGAGTTCCTTGATAAAAGATGGGCTACAATAAGCACTCATTTCAACACTTGGAACTATAGTGAACAGTTTTCTTGCTTTTGGTGCGAAAATGTGATGTTTGAGTAATATATAATCTCCGTGGAAACGAAGAGAAAAGGATAAATCGATAAACACAATAAAGAACATCTATCGGCAATATTGACATACAGTTTTCTTACGCTGATTATGAAAATTCATGCACGTCGGTGTTCTATGGAACTCTTGACAGTATTGGCAAGGCTGAGCAGCTGATCAAGAATGTTATAGCTGAGGTAGCTAAATGTGTTGTGTTTCCCCGTGTTAGTTTGTCATTTGTGTCGTATTTCCATCCATGCAACTTACATGTAAAGCTTTCTCTAATACTTTTGAGTTAGATGCGCAGTACATGGCACTAATTGCAATATTTATTACAGCCCCCTCGTTTTTCTTGTTGGATAACTCCACTGATTGTACTTGAACAAGTCAAAATCAATTTGGAATGTTTGCATTACATCATATTTTATTTTCTATTATGTAATATCAAGATACAATTGTTTTTCGAAGTTAAAATGACAGTAACATTAAGAAACTGGGCTCTAGAAAATTTGTTTTGGATGAAGCTGGAATTTACATGTCTTTTAATGGAGAGTCCTCATTCAGCATCCTCATAATTTTAGGAACTTTTAATTTTAGAAGATCATAACATCACCTAATTATAGGACACTTCAGTCGTATCCATATAAATTGTTGCAGCTGTTATAGAGAAATACCATATTTTAATACCAGAGTTTACATTACTTCCATTTTAGCGAGCATAAACAGGTATCATGATTTCCTTAAAAAACACAGGTATCATGTTTATATTTCTACTCTAAATGAGCGGCCGAGCCTTGGTGTGGGGTTTGTTGTGATGTATTTGCATAGATCCAGAATGTTTGTGGTGGTTTTGTTCTAGTTCGGCCATGCTCATTAAACTTGCTCTTATTGCCCTTCTCCAGTTTAGTAGACTCTAATTTTTGCATCCACATTTTAAAGTTCTGACAAATTTGCCCTTGATTGTGGATGAATCTTTTAGCTGCGGCCGAACTTTTGTGATGCTTGGTCAAATATTGCAAGTGGATATACACGGAAGGGGAGATTGAATGAGGCAGCTCAATGCTGTAGACAAGCACTTGCACTCAACCCTCGATTGGTATGTATATCTGAAGTTGTTGGTAGATCTGTTTTTTCCCTTTTTTGAACTGATGGCAATGTGTCCTGATTTAGGTTGATGCGAACAGTAATCTTGGAAATCTGATAAAGGCCCAAGGTTTCATTCAAGATGTAAGCAACCTTTAATTTCAGGCTTGTATCCTCTTATCTGCTATGTCTGTTCTACATTTTATTGTTGTTGATTGGCCGTTTACATTTTAATTGTCATTTAAAGATCATGTTTTATACACTACTAGAATTAAGAATATTAACGACCAATAAATAACAACCGTGAAAAAATTTTGGTCGTTAATTGATTTGTGGAGTGACTCTTCCAAAAAAAATAGGTACTAACTACCACAATTTTCCCCGTCGTTAGGATGGCGTAGAAAAATCCCAGGACACCAATTTTATTTTGCGCAAACTCCCGGCGGTTTGACACAAACTCCTGGCTCATCAGAGTTATTCGCACAGCTGCGCTAACCCTAGCCGCCTTCTAGCGCGCGAGACCTCCCAGCTCTCACTCCCTGCCGACGCCGCCTGCCCCCACTCCCGGCGGCCTCCTGCCCCCGCCCCACGCTCGACGCCCGCCCCTGCGTTCGATGCCCAGCGCCAGCCCCTGCGTTCGATGCCCAGCGCCAGCCGCTTCGGCACCAGGCGCCGCCGGCGCCGGCGGCCGCCTGCGCTCGATGCCAACCCTCACTCCTACGCCGGCGCCCGCCCTCGCCGGCACCAGCCCCCGCCCCCGGCGCCTGGCGGCCGCCGCCCCTCCTGGCGCCCGACGCCCCTCCAGATTGCAAATGTGAGGAAGGTTAATCCTTGTTGCTCATGAGAGAGATCTTAGGGTGTGTGCATATATCTCTTCTTGTCACGGGCTCACGGCAAATGTTTACATCACGAGTAGTGTCTGCTTGGTTTTTTCAAATTACTCTAAGATCAGTCAGGGAAGCTGCGACTGACAAAGAAAAACTGTGAGCGGTGTGAATTTTGCATGTCAAATCTCCATTGAAAATGACCACCGAGACCTCCTGATTGCATCAGGCCAGAGTTAGCTGTTCTACTTCTTTGATATGTTTGACGTGTAACCAGTTCCTACCCAAATTACTTGGACAAGAATGATACTTGTTCGAAGTTATTTGTAAGTAAACTTTTGAACTCGCTGGATCTCATCGGATTGTTGTCAAATGAGATTGATGGGTTACGTTGTGTGGACTTAGGGATGTACTCATGTATGAAGTGTTGTATGGAGTATGAACTACAGAGTGTCTATGTGATACTCTGCTGATTATATATTGTTGCTTGGGCTTATGTTTGTGTTTGCTGAACACTTGTATTTCTAAAGATCAATTTAGAAATATTACTAAATCACACAATGGGGTCACCAGCAGCCTTTGCCCAATGGATACCATTTGCCCTTGCTAGATCCTTAGAAAATGTTGTTTTGCATGCTTGTCCTTCAGAATGTGCATTTGCTGAGCTAGTTTAAAGTCATATGTTAGCTTAAATCAGATCACTTGTCTTCTGATGCATTTATCTCCTTAGAAAATGTTGTTTTGCCTCATCATTTTTTGTCTTTATGCTATTAACTTTTGAATCCAATCTTTTGTAGTGTACTTTTTGTAGTGTAATCTTCTTCAGAGTCACTTTCTATTGCAATATATCTTCTCTTTCTTTCTTTGTCACGGTGGGGTTTGCTTGATGAAGTTTCATCTATTTTTTTTCAGGTGAATCATCGCCGATCTGTTTCTGCAAAAAAATTTTCTTAAAGCGCTTCTTAAACTGATTGCAGTAACTTTGATAATAAGTTATTTGACAAAATGCATGTTCTGCTTTGCTCTTTGCATGCTCAATTTTTGGGCTTCCATATACAAGTTAAAATGGCCTAACTTTGATTGGTGTTTTTCTCTCTATATTTGGTGTCAGGTCTGGCGAATGAGTTCCCTGTAAGATTGGTATTGTCTTTAACTTGAGAACTCTGTTATGATTACAAGGCTGTTGATTATTGAATCAAAACATGTATTACTATTTAATTGGAGCAATGTCTCAAATACCTGGTTAGTCTAACATAGAATGTTGGAATAAACATTTGTGTGTGTTTTGGGATTCTATTGCAGCCTTGTAGCGCAACAATTGTGTAACGAGTTGAGAACATCTTGGAGAACGACAGCCTCACCACCGTCGGCGCGCAAATGAGGTGTGCGTACATTTATTTACATGTGCAAAAGCTCCGCTAAAAGATGGCCGTATCTTTGGTTAGTGTTTCTCATGCATGGCCATTGCAAATTTCTTGCTACAGTTTCAGGGATGTGAATATGGGAGGAACTGCTCCGTCGACCATGCTGGGAGGAGGCTTACTCCCCTCCAGCATGCGGTTGGTGACTACGTCGTGCCAAGCTACATGGACCCTCAATGTTTCATCACTGGCCATGGTGACCATGCATGCATGATATACATCCTAGAATCTCAACCAGTCCAGTTCTGTAACCATTCTCAGATATTGGAGGATTGTTAGTCCAGTTCTGTTAGTAGATCGTTACTGTTTTTGAGGCAAACCATGTCTAGATCTATCTGAGAGCTATCAATTGATATGAACGTGTGTACTCTGATTGTACTTTTGGATTGCAATAAAAAGGATTTTTGTTCATGGTTGTGGATCATCGATGTTTCGACATAAAAAATGTTGTCTTAAACATATAGAAGTGTTTGATATTTCTGAATGATCAAGACTAAATATATATAGCTAGGACTATTCTTATACACTAAAAATGTGGTCGTTAATACTGTAGAGTGGTCGTTAATGTTACAGCAGTGGTAGTCTGAACTGAACATTAGCTATCCACGACCAAAGAGTGGTCGTTAATACTAGAAATGTGGTTGTTGATAGTACATAATTAACGATGACACACCATCTCGTTGTTAAAAAAGTTAACGACGGAAAATTGTATGTGGTCGTTAATACTATTAACGACGGAGCCTTTAACGACGGCTAACGACCACAATTTTGTGGTCGTTAATGACTTTTAGCAACCACATGTGGATTTTTAACGACCGTATCTCCCGTTGTTGATAATCGTAATTCTAGTAGTGATACTGTCATGAGGGCTGTGGTGAATATTTTGTTGTGCATAATTTTTTTGTTACTGTATGCTCTTATCTGCTACGTATGTTCTACATTTTCTTGTTGATTGGCCAATTACATTTTAATTGTCCTTTTATGATCATGTTTTATACTGTCATGATCCATGAGGGTCACACTGAATATTACTATTGCACTTGAGCTTGTAATTTGTTTGATTGAGAACTTATCTCCTAGTACGAATTTGTCCTCCATATTACTATGATTTGAAATATTAATTGCACTTTCAGGCATACAGTTGTATATACTAATTATAAACTCGCTGCGTGTGCTTTATACTAAGCATGACTAAAGGCAGCTAGTGAGTATATACATACACGTTGCTTTCAGAAAAGAGTATATATGTATGCAGCTAGGGTACGCTGGTTAATTAGATTGGCGTGCATATTTTGAAAGAGGTATGCGTACATATATATGTATGTATATACTAATTATTTAGCTACACGTCTGCAGTAGGAATTTGTCAAACACACATAAACGTGTCCATAAAGATGGAGATATACTGATTGAGCTGATCCAAGAGGTAAATTTGTCAAACACACATAAACGTGTCCATAGAGACAAATATACAGGTGATCATAGTAATAAAACCTATCTAGCATCCAGTTACATCACCTATCATATTAGCCTAATCTCTAACGATCCAAATGGCGTCGATTGGTAGTCCAAGTAACCACACGAGCAAGATATGCCCACCTCCTTTCAATAAACTTTTTTAAGAATGTCAGATCAAATGCTCCTGCTACCAGAGGGTGCCGAAAGTCGACAATAATAATTTAAGACGTGTTAGAGAAAATAAGTTAAAAGTTTATTTTGTATATAGTTTGTTTCTTATCTAAACTAAATACACATACTTTGAAGTGCTTGTGTTGTGGGAAGATCTGGGGCGAATGCTAGTTTTGTGTACCATGTAGTCTCCACACATCCTGTTTTAAAGATCAACATACATATTAATACAAGTTTATTTAAATCAACATTAACTATAGCCTTTGTTATTTTATTTTATAGGTTAATGAATTAGTGACCGTATCTGTTATCTTTTTTCAACATTGTTGCAAGAAGAACGTGGTGATTGACCTTAGCCTCCGACCAACTGAGAACATGTTGGGTTAAATGCTCATCCCATACTTGAACAACTAATAAGTTAAACCTACAATTAAACATAAGAAGAATATTATAAATATTGTGCACAAATTAGTTTGAGTTAATATGTACTTTGTGAAAATAATTATAGCTTTACCTTGTGTCTAGCAATATCACCTCTCTATGGACTATACGGCGTGGAAAGGTTTCGTAGTACTCAAGATCACCACAATGGACCACCACTCCAACTATATCTGGATGACATGTTGTATGTTTATTTTTTTAGCTTCAAAATCTCATTTAATATCAGATTTGCTAAAAAGAAATTTTGAACCATACCTACAAAAGTTTTGTTCGGACGTCCATACACATCCTCAAATGACATAAAATGCTTTGGGTAGAGAGGAAAATCAACTAAGACCGCAGAAGGGTCGGCCAGTTGTCTTTGTCGATTAGCGTGCACTCATAAGAGTTTCGAATGTTCAAACTGGACTTCCTCATAGTTAGGCTGAATCGACACGATGAATGTTGTACTTACGGCCTTCATTGAGTGCTAAGTTACATCTATGAACATTTCTGCCCCTGACAATAGCTTCCATTTTTGATCCCTTTAAATTTGGAATAAACCATGTTAGCTGGCAATAAAAATAATTTCATTAGGGGTTGAATTGAATTTTGTTTGGACTTACAGTCTCATCCACAAAGATAAATCGAAGCATATCACCGTTATCTTGAACAGGGAATTTGACATCTACTAAAACACAGATGCTCCAAAACATATCCACATCCCCAAATTCAATATTGTCGAACAGCTTGAAACTGATAAAAAGAGCATATTTATTATTTTGGTATATGTGTAATTAGATGGATGAGACAGTGCAGTAAACTCACCTAGGCACCACGGGGCTTTCAGAAAATAGCGCGTACGTTCTCTTTCTTGTTGGATTAATTGGTGCCATAGAAATGTCCTAATAGTAGAGATTACAAAAAATGAGTTTATAGAAGGCATTAGCAATTGTTATTTGCACAACTATTGAAATATTAACGTCATACAATACCTAAAGTTGTTGTTAGATCTGTTTTTTCCATGCATAAGCACATAGTACGCACAAACAATACTAATACAACAGAAATCAGTATTGTGTTTCTTTGGTGTTGAATAAGAAACTTTAGGTCTGCATAACAACGGTGCTCATGGATTCATTTAAGCATGAGAAAAATGCTTGGAAGGTAGTTTAGTGACAAAAATTCAGTGACAACAATATGTTGCCAAATGAGTAACTTATTTTGAAAACCGTGCTGTCAAAATGCATGATCGATCTGTTCTCTATTTCCATGCAGGAAAAAGGCGATGTTGATCTCGCAATTCGTTACTATCTTACTGCCATCCAGGTTTGCTTCTGATTTTATTTTCTTTTTGTTACATATCTGTTTTTTTATTTCATTTGTTTCCAAAATTTCCTTCTCTGAGTTTGGGTCAAGTGAATTGTATGAATTGCTTTTGGGCTCCTCCAATGCTTGGTATAGGACTATGAAATTGCAGGGCATGGTATTTAAGATGTCATACATGGTGGAAAGATGATAGTTTTGACAATTTCATATAATATGGTTCTAGCATCTTCATTACAACCATAGAACTCATGTGGTCGAAATAATCTGTATCAGTTTTGGTTTGATCAACTCCTTTGAACTCTATTTATCTGCTAATACAATTTTAGAACTGGGGATTTCTTATTCTTTTTTTGTAAATGTTTCCATTTGCTAAGGCAGTTTTCATATTCTTATGTGATACATAGGACTGCCTAGTCTAGCCTTGGGTATACATCTCTGCTCTATTGAGCCAAATTATTCAAATGTGATATCTAGGACTGCCTAGTCTAGAACCTGAATCTTCTAGCCATCTTCATGTCACAAGGTTCTGTGTTAATATCAAATTATAGAAACTTAACAAATAAGAACTTTCAGAGACACTATTTAACTTGCATAAATCAGTTTAACATAGAGCAAACAAAAGATGATGCAACTATTTGCACCCAGTAATGATTGAATTCACGTGGCAGAAGGTTCTTTAGGAGAATATATGTGTTTCAGAGTAAAAGCCCTATAAATATGCATTCATAAAGCACTACTTTTTGATGTATCTAAATAGGATAAGTTGAGCGATCTGCTTGGGGATTTCTTATTCTTTTTTTGTAAATGTTTCCATTTGCTAAGGCAGTTTTCATATTCTTATGTGATATCTAGGACTGCCTAGTCTAGCCTTGGGTATACATCTCTGCTCTATCGAGCCAAATTATTCAAATGTGATATCTAGGACTGCCTAGTCTAGAACCTGAATCTTCTAGCCATCTTCATGTCACAAGGTTCTGTGTTAATATCAAATTATAGAAACTTAACAAATAAGAACTTTCAGAGACACTATTTAACTTGCATAAATCAGTTTAACATAGAGCAAACAAAAGATGATGCAACTATTTGCACCCAGTAATGATTGAATTCACGTGGCATTCATAAAGCACTACTTTCAGTCCATCTTTATATCTGTTTCATGTGTATGACAGCTGTATGATTAACCATAGTAATTTCAAGCAAGTGAAAGATTGCATGATAAGATGACCCATTTTGTCTCGATAAGATCATATCATGATAAGATTGCATGAATAATTTCAGGCTAGTGAATAATTTCAGGCAAGTGAAAGTTCCATTCTGATTGCCAAATATTTCAAATAGAGCTACTCTTGTGGTGGCTAGCAACTACTTTCGCATAGCTATACAGTGTAAACAGTACTCACGAACTATTCATGGATAATGAGTATAAAATTGTAAAAAGAAAAAACTCAAGTGGTCATTTCCCGCTTTTGAGCATCACAGTTATGAATTGTTCTTTATGATTATGCTCTTTGTTTCCAACCATAAGCATCCGTTTGTATGTACTATGATTAAATTCATTCACTGATGCAAGGATCAATTTGAGATTATAAACATAAACTATGTTAACCTCATTTTTGTTTTTGTTCGAACCACTATCTGTTATAGTGACAAATAATACCACAATCTGTTCTAGTGACAAATAATACCACATAAGTGATCTCAATCTTGTCTGAGCATTTTGTCATTATTAAATTCTGTTTATTGCAGGTTGATAAATCCATTTGTCGTCTCACCAACGATTGCAGTTGTTGGACTTTCGTCATATGTTTATGTTATACTTTATAGCATACTGAGACTTGTAATGTTTTTTATATGACTTGTAATTGTCATATGTTATACTTTATAGCATGCTGATAAATGTTTGCTGAGGTGCAGACAAGCAAAGGATGCACTCAAGCTCCTAAAGAAACGCCTTGGAAACAAGAATTCAAAAGTGCAAATTCTGACACTTTACGTGAGTATTGCAGGACCTCTTCTATATTTAATTATTGCAATTCAGTGTGTCATATTCTGAGTTCTGTTAGCAATGCTTGGGTGTTGGAGTTCTCAGCTGTCTACTTAGCTATTTCCGGTTTCCCTTAACTTATATCTGTTCTACTTGATGTTTTCAATTGAACTAAGATCTGCAATAATTTTCTGAGTTAGCTGAACCAGTTGCTTTCGTCCAAACCATTACCATGATAGCTTGCTGCCCTTGTTTGCAGACTGCTGGTATTGATTTTCCACCTCATGAGGAAAATACAGTTCCAATGTTTACACCACCTCAAACTCAACCATTAAGGCATCCACATCTATATCCCCCGCCAGGTCAAAGCTATGAAGATGCGGCTATACAAGATTCTCTTCAATCTAGTGCCCCTTCTGCACCTGCCTTGATGTATTCTTTTGTTTGCTTTTTAATTTGATTTCTGATTTGCTACCTTTAACCTGTTCAGTTCTTGTTTATTTTTCCTGTCAGTGTATTGCAAGCATTACTTGTATCATTCATCTTCTCTTAATGCCATTTATTGTTGCATTTTGTTTGTGTCTTGTATTGTTGCCTTTTTTCCCTTATATTTGTTACAATCCCTCCTTTCTAAAGTCTGAAAAGTAGTTTTGATTGGCTTATCGCCTTATTCACATTTATATTTTTCATTTATGTAACTTTGTATCGAGAAGATAAAAATACCAGATAGGCCCCTATTTTGTTTGAAACAAGCATGACCTAGGTTTTGCAAAACTTTAGTCCCAGAAAACATCGACCTCACAGCATCTATCAAATACGCCACACCTCTCACAACCATGTTATAGTTTTAGACATTTTTTAACAGTGGAAGCCTATTCACAATCTGTTCTAGGTAGATGTGTAGATGAAGAGTGTCATCTCCAACTCCAAGGAATCAAATATTAAAGCTTCCACTTCTACTGAAAATTATCTCGTACTTTTTGGGTGAGTATCTATTATATGATCTGTAGTCACTGTCAACTAATTAACAGATGCCATCCTTATGTTTTATTTCTTATTGAGCAGGCGTAAAGATTTTGGTGTGGTTATTGCTGTTGAGAAAGATGGTTTTAAGGTAACATTCTTTCAATGCACACTTCATTTTCATATTCTTGTTTTGGCCTAAGAAGAAGTGATTTTCTCAATAAGCAGTGTACCTGACAGCAGAGTGGACTTCATTTCCACACTGTCAACTAATAAGGTAACATGACGTTGAAGGATGGAAGACGGGCACTAACCTGACAGCAGAGTGGAAGGATGGAAGACGAAGACGTTGCAATTGCACTAACCTGTGTACCTGACAGAGTAGTATGTAAATGAGTAGAAACTGTCAGAGTGGAAGGATGGAAGACGTTGAAGGATGGAAGACGGGCACTAACCTGAAACTGTCAGAGTGGAAGGATGGAAGACAGGCACTAACCTGACAGCAGAGTGGAAGGATGGAAGACGAAGACGTTGCAATTGCACTAACCTGTGGAAGGAAGGAAGGATAGAAACTGTCAGAGTAGTATGTATCTCTATTAGTATGTAAATGAGTAGAATAGTAGAGATTATATAGCCGGCCAGATTTTCGATTTGAAAATGACTATAACTGGCGCCTGGCGGGAAGTGGCTAATGAAAATTGCCAACGCTTCGTTTCTTCCGTGTAATTAAGTAGGCCATTTACCACTGTGATTCTTTCATTTGAAAATGACTGGCTTCTGGCTTGCGTTGGTTTTAGTGTGAAGGCAATTAAGCTCAAGGCAATTAAGCTGAATAGGTACACGATACCAGGGCTAATTACTGTGTTTTTTACATTTCAAAATAACTGGAAGCGGGAAACAGTAGAACGGACCGCTGCCACCAACTCGTGCTTAAGAATAGTAGAGATGATTTATTGTTTCGTTTGTGTTCTTGATTGGAGTTATTTGAATTGAATCCTCTCGATAGGTGTTGACGCTTTGGAGGACACTCCCGAGTACGACTACGCTTACGATATCAAGAACGAGCAGCAAGGCACTACCTTACTCCTTGAACATACTTGATCCTATTAATTGCAAATTATGTTGAAGTTATTTTATCAATTGCATGCTTACTTTCAATTACAAGTATATTGGGGTAGAATGCTTAGTTACTACCTTGTTGACATGCTATCCTCTTACCATGTTCATTTTGAATACCATTGTCGCCCTAGGTGGTTGGTTTATTATTATGTATGGGTTCGTACGATTTGCTTAGCCATGCTTAGACATCGTTAGGAACCGCGACAGATGGACTTAGTTCATCAGTCGTGATGATCAAAGATGATTATGATAATGATGGTTCAATTGTGGTTATTGTGTTGCAATGTTGGTTAAGGATCTTAAGGACCAAATCCTGGTGACATCTCTTTAAGTAACTATCGTGCGAACCACACGCCGTTTATGGGGCCGGCTTAGCCAAGTACTTGTGTATGACTAGGGGTGTTTAAACCACATGCACCCGGAATTCCTTGAGCTTTGAAGAGTGTCAAGGAATGTCCACCGGAGTTCCTTGAGCCCGTTAGAGTGTCAAGGAACGTCCTCAAAATCCCTCGAACTTTGTGAGAGTTGGGGATGTCTAACAACGGGTGTACTCCTTGGTCCACACACACGGAGCACTGAGCACGCGGGATCAAGGGCCACAGTCACCCGGGTGGTTTAAATACACTACCATGCATACTGGAAAATGGATTTGTCACGTTCACCTCGGCCGGCACATCAAAGGAATTGTGCTCATAGCTTGGCTTACGAGTGTGGCGTGTCGTGTGGGTAAAGTCGTACCTCTGTAGAGAATAAATTGTTCGAATAGCCGCGTCCACGGTCAAGGACGATCACTTAAGTTGTCAGTCACTAGGCGAGTGTTAAGGATCGGGTAAGAATGGATGGTTTGGGAAACCAAGTCTCATGAGTATTGGAGTATTCATGAGGAGGAACTTCGCGGGTATTGGAGTACTCGTGGAAGGAACTTCACGGATATTGGAGTATCCGTGGGTGTAAGCGAACATGAGCGTTGGACTCATGGTTCGGAAAATGCTTGGAGGCATGAGATAAAGATGTTTATGATAATGTTATACTATGTATTAGATTTTGTAAATGTTTATCAAACAGCAATTTCAATCTATATGTGTCTGTGTTTTTATCCCAAATGTTGCTTTACGCTAAAATTAACCTTGTGCCTTTCTTATGATGAAGCAACCACATGTAGCTAGAACTCAGCATGCAACTTATAATATTGTTCGAGTACACTCTTTGTACTCAAATGGATTGTCCACTTGCTGCAGGTGAGGATGAGGCACTGCCCGGAGACCTTTCTCGGGCAGATTTCGATAATGCTAACGGTTAGGGGCACGTTCTTACTTCTAGTCGGTTGCCTGCGGGCTATGGCACACTACGCTGGACTCTTTTGTTGTCTATATTATGTTTTCGCTGCTAGTTCTGTAATAACTTTAAATATGTCGTTTTGGACAGCAGTCCTGCTTTTGTATGTAATTATGCTTATGCTTTCGTTAATTGTGCATGTGTTGTGATACAAACTGTTATGCATTGTCGCGCGTGTTGGTGAACTTTCCTGGGACCAACACGGGCATATAAGCGGGACGCCCGAGGCTCCCTTGATTTACTTGGATGATGCGAAGCTACTGAGTGAATCAATGGAATCTCGGGGACGGGTCCCCACATCATGTTAAAACAAAGGAGATGCTGCCGAAATCTCGGTTTTTAGCATGTGCGCCTTTGCTGGAATTTATGTTTAATTGTGGTATTTAGATGTTGTTTAGCTTATGTTTGGTAGCATTCAGGCATATTAAATGTCGGGGTGTTACAGGTAGTGTGTTTGCATGGTGTACCAAGGAAAATTCTGTCAGATAGAGGTACCCAATTCACCTCAAAGTTTTGGCAAAAGTTACATAGTTTGTTGGGTACGAACCTTAAATTCAGCAGAGCATATCGTCCACAAACAGACGGCCAGACAGAAAGGGTAAATCAGATTTTAGAAGATATGCCCTATGCTTTGACAAATAATACAAGTTGGGATAAGAGTTTGCCCTATGCAGAGTTTTCATACAACAATGGATATCAATCAAGTATTCAGATGTCACCCTTCGAAGCTTTATATGGACGCAAGTGTCAAACACCACTTTATTGGAAGGAAACTGGAGAAGGAAAAGTGTTGGGACAAGATGTACTTAAGGAGGCAGAAGAACAAGTGAGGTGCATACAACAAAAATTAAAAACTGCTCAAAGACGACAGAAAAGCTACGCTGATAACCGACATCGAGACCTGAAGTTTGCCAAGGGTGACTTCATGTACCTGAAAGTTTCACAAATGAAAGGAATCAAGAGGTTTCGGGTTAGCGGAAAGCTTGCACCCAGATATATTGGACCATTTAAAGTTTTAGCAAGAAGAGGCGAGGTGGCGTATCAGTTAGAATTACCACCGCAACTAACTGACGTGCATGATGTATTCCATGTGTCTCAGCTAAGAAAATGTCTTCGAGTACCAGAGGAACACATGTCTGTAGAACAGTTGGATTTACAGCAGGATCTTTCTTATTAGGAATATCCAATACAAATTCTGGATGAGGCAGTTTGAAAAACTCACAGTAAAAGTATCAAATTCTGTAAGGTGCAGTGGAGTAACCATACCGAGAGGGAAGCTACCTGGGAGCGTGAAGAGGACCTACGGGCAGAATTTCCGAATCTTTTTCCCAGCTCTATCGAATCTCGGGGTCGAGATTCCGTTTAAGGGGGGTAGGTTTGTAACATCCTAAAATGATATATTTAGTGTGTTTCTGAGATTATTTAGAATTTTCTGGAATTTATTTGGATTCAAGCTTATTGAACTATTCGCATTAAATAAAGATCATGCATTTTTGCATAAGCATAAAATCTAAAAATTCGTTTATAATTAAGATAATTGGTAGACGAGAGTGTTCGCTTCAAATATTTTCGAAAAACATGCTATGTAACGTAAATCGTTGATTTGACAAAAATCTGTACAAGGGTCTGATTCACTAAAAGAATTTTTGCGGAAAATATAAGCATCGAAAAATCGTGAAACCAACTTCTTTAGGTTCCAAATAGTTCCTAGTATTTTAGAGGAATTTTCTAGATTTTTAGAACCTCTCTGTTATTTTTTCTAAACACGTTTTAAGAACATATATACGTATATGTGCTATATGTGTTCACATATATGCATGCATACACGATGT
Source organism: Rhipidocladum racemiflorum (assembly GCA_036346355.1). Classification (NCBI taxonomy): domain Eukaryota; kingdom Viridiplantae; phylum Streptophyta; class Magnoliopsida; order Poales; family Poaceae; genus Rhipidocladum; species Rhipidocladum racemiflorum. The sequence goes on along the minus strand of CM070592.1, from coordinate 9,563,022 downwards.
GTGATTTTCCAGCAGCCGTTTCCCAATTTGCATTCACTCCACACCCCTTCACTCCACATGCATGAACGTATTGGAGATTTATTCCATGCCGTTCTCACCTTTTCATATACCCAGCCGTTAGTAGTGCAGCCGCTCCATTCATTGTCCAGCCGTATGTGGTGCTTCACGCCTCCACTCTTTTTCCTACGTAGGGTTACTCGAGTTCGTTCAGGGGGACAGTAAGTCCATTTCCTGCGCTTGATTGATCCTTCTACCAGTCAATTCCATTCACCAGCAACGCCAGTTGTTGTGTCGTTCTCGCCGCCGTCGTTGTTGCCGTCAACATCGCGCCGCTATTGGAGTCGCCGTCGCCGTCGCTGCTGTCTCGTCGCTGTCGCCGTTGGTCGTCGCCGCCGCTGCCATTTCGTCGCCGCCGCTACCGTCTCGTTGTCGTCGCCGCCGCCGCTGCCGTCTCATTGTCGACGATCTGCGCTACTGCCTGCGCCGAATGGTATACTTTTTCTCTTCTTTCCTTCACGCATGCTCTATCCTTACTGGTCGGTGGATCTCGTCGTATGGTTACGCATGTATATGTATATCTATTAGTTTAGTTGTACGCTTGAATACATGAATACATATTTGTAGCTAGATATATATGTATATTGTATGTACGCGCATGCAAATCACTCAAACCCAACACAGTGCGCAGGCTTGCTCTCGGCGAACAGTGCCATGCATATATTTCAGCTGAACTTTTTAATGTGAGTTTGTAATCAAATTGCGAATTTTGTCTTTTTCGCTACAAATTCGTTATATGGCCAAATCACATGCGACCAATTTTATTAATTAGCAAATATTAATACCTAGCTACGCTAGTTTTACTGAAATTTTATAATCAAATCTATACTTTTAAATTATTCGCAGAAAGTACAAATTTACGAATTTTGCATTTCCTAAACTATACGTCCAAAAATTTCCAAATAAATTTTATAAATCTTATAAAATGCTACACTATAGATCTGGAAGTTTTCATGTGATTATGAATTAATTTGTTTCTTTGTATTTTCCGAATGTCTGTTTATTCGCTATTTTTTTCGTTTAATAGAAACGCTAGACGTCGACTCCGTCGCAGAACCGCAGGAAGACAACCCTCTCCTCACCGACCAAGGAAAGTTTCCGCAAGTGCCCGCAAGTTTCTGCAAGTCCCCGCAAGTTTCCGATAAGTTCCCTTGAAGCATGTTGATCCATGTTTTGAAATGTTTTATAGATTTACTAACTTGCATGCTATGATTGGTTACATATAATGATATGTTACGATAGAATGTAGTTATATACCTTGTTAATATGTATGTTTGCTACATATTAATCTAGCTATCCTTTGGTTGCCCTAGAATGATTAATTTTATGGCTTAACACCCTTGTTTAGTCTACTAGTAGTGCCTAGTTATGCTAAATACTATTCGTATGTTTTATTGAAAGCTTGTTGTTTGAAATTCCAAAGGATTGAGAAAAAACATTATTTTAAAAAGGGCAGTTGGTGCTACCAGTTTGGTAAAACAAAGGAAAAGAGAAACTTGGAATTTCAAAACATGAATAGGGTGGAAGGTTGCAAGGCGGGTGCAGAATGCACGAGACTTGGGTTTGAGTATGTGCCACCCTAGTCACCCTAAGGACCGATCCCTTGTGATTGTCAAACAATGTACAACAGTGCAACCGCGGGTTCTGGTATGGGACGGACCTGGGTGAGTAGCTAGTGAAAACTCAATTAAGGCATGCCAGACGGTGGAGTAGGGCGTGGTTGTAGCCACAGTAGTCCTACAGGCGCAAGAGGGGGCTTCCAATATGGTTGTAGCCATTTTGGCGGTGAAACCTCAGCGGGCATGACTTATTTAAGATGTAGCTAGGGAAATGGCCTTGTGATTTTCACTTGGGGTTATATGCCAAAGGAAGCGTATGACCAAAAAAAGTGAAATATCTCTCGTGGGTAAAGCGCGCAAACTCTGCAGAGTAAAACTATTCGAATAGCCGTACCCACGGTCAAGGGTAGACAAAGTTATGGTTGTAGCCGTTGTAGCTGTGAGTGTTTTGATTTTCTCTATTTGATTTCAAACTCAATTCTACAAACGGAAAGCACGGTTGTAGCCGTGAGTGTTTTGATTCGATAAAAGCCTTGGTTGGAGCCACGAGAAAAAGGATTTCCAAAGTATTCTTAAAATAAAACTATGGTCGATGCCATGTATTGTTTTGTTTTCCATGGTGGGAGTCGTGTTCCTAAAAGTTTAAACTATGATTTCATAAAGGAAAATGCTTTCGAAAACTGCTCTTAAAAACTCTAGGACCAAATCTTCAAAGTTGGCGTTTCGCAAATTAACCAATACCTTCCCTTGAATCAAGTTGCATACTGCATTTCTTACCGGACTTGTTGAGTATGTTGCATACTCACCCTCGCTTTTTATTGCGGGCCTGCTTATTCCATGAAGCAGATCAAGAAGACAAAGATAGCTACCCAAGAGCCTGCGTCCCACCCTTCGACATCTGCCAGGAAGACTTTGAAGAGGAAGAATATCAGGATGACTAGGAACACATTTGCTTCAGTCTTTGCCTGTGATGTTTCTGGACTTCATTTTATCTTGTTAACTTGACAGTTTTATATTTCCGCTGCTGGGTCCAACTTTTGTAATAATGGGCCTTGTTGGCTAGTACTCTGTATTAAACTTTATTTATCGCATGGTGATGATCCATGCTGTTATGATCTGTGTATACTAGCTATTGATCCAGGGACTAGTACAGGTAAACACAGGTGGGCCCGTGTCCTATTGCGGGTTCCGACAGAAGTGGTATCAGAGCCCAGACTGTAGGACGTGACCCTAGTTAGCGTGGTCTTCTTAGATAGAACTTCAAAATTATTTTCTGAACCAAACCAACGAATTGGCATTAAATAGACTATCTTCCCTTATCTTATTCTTACGTTCTTATCCCTCTCCTTTGCTGAAATATTGATTTGAAAGTTTAATTTGCTCTCACCTCATGAAACTTCTTTACCTTCGAGTCTTCCGCGAAGATGAAGATCAAGAATAGGAGTTCCATATAGGATAGGTTATTAGTGCTCATTTACGATAGGAGTATGTTCTCCCTTTTTAATTAGTACGCATAGTTGCGTTTATTTGTTTATTTGGTTTTGTTGCTTGTGTTTGGTGTGTTGTACACTTGCCTAAGGCATAGTGCTACAGTCACATCAAGAGTTCAGTTGGATTTTATTTGCATGCTTTGCCTTAGAATGGCTACCTCCCTAGTTTTCTTATCTTGTTCCCTCTTGTCTAGGCGATCACTTCCGCTGACCACCAGCAGCATGGCCTGATCGCCACCTGTCCGCTGGGCGATCACTTCTGCTCACCGCCAGCGGCATGGCCTGATCGCCACCTGTCCGTTGGGCAATCACTTCTGCTGACCGCCAGCGGCGTGGCCTGGACGCCACGTGTCCGTGGGCGGCTCTTACTAAGGTGAAGTGGGCACCCTAGTGTAGAATACACCGACAAACCTGTTAAATTGCAAGGTTGAGAGGAGTCGCCCAGACCGTTCCCGGGTTATTTGAAGACTCGGTCAACCCCATCGGATATGGAGGCTAAGAATGGACTGCCGATGGCGTTCGTAGTGTTAGCACCCAAGACCAATTCTGACAACGGTGAGACCCTTCGAATAACTCGACAATAATCCCGGTATTCCCCCGGTACGCAACCAGAACTCGCCCAGGATCGCCCCGCGTACCAGCTTACAAGCCAAGTATGCTACATGTCGGGACCCGAATTTGCAAATCCGGACCCTCTGTGTATTCAGCACTAGTCCAGGATCACGCTAGTGCACACAGTCTCAACATTGGTAAATATCACAATCATACTCAACGAAATAGAATGTACCATAATTATAGTAATCAAACTGGTTGCTTAACCTTTAAGGTCAAGTTACAAAAGTACGCCTCGAAGGGCGAAAGTTTAATAAAAGAGAAATAATAGCAGTGGAAAATAAGATAACTTCGTGGCGCCATCCAGTATACCACAGGCAACTGACTGGGCTCGCTCCCTAGATAGACGGTTCCTCTTGGAGCTCCTCCTACAAAGCTGGTGTAGACTCCTCTTCAACTGATGTTGTATTGTGGCAAGGGTGAGTACTTGGTACTCAGCAAGTCATGCACAGAATGCTAGCTAATATTCTACATGCATGGCTTAATAGAAAGGAAAAGCTCATGGTTCATTTGTAGTAACATCATTTAACAAATAACATAAATAGATTCGAAAGCGATAGAAACCGTGTAATATCAATAACTTTTCTAGGAGTTAAATAAACATCTTTCCCATTCCTAATCCACATTTCCATCAACATCATCATTTAACCAAACCAAACCCCTCAAGTTCAAGGTATTTTCAAGAAAGTCTAACCCTTGACTGTAATCCCCGAGCAATGTCCAATACCGCGGACACGGCTATTCGAATAGATTTTACACTCTGCAGAGGTTATGCACTTTACCCACAAGATACAACCAAACACCACAAAGGTGAGTGATCGTAACAAAGCCTTTCGGAAATGGCTAACTACACAAGTGAACCTTTCCAGTTTTTGCCATACACCATCCCTTCCCTTAACAAAAGTGAAGTATGAGACCGACATACCGTTGGACGGGTACCATGCCATCACATTGGTACGCTCCCCTTTCAAGCTACACAAAGGGTGTAGTTGACACCCGAGGTATCCCATGCATGTTATTAGTAACTTACTCAACTAGGTCCGTCCCATTACGGACATGTGGTTGCATGATTAACTCAGTTCAAAGGCTTGCAAGGCGCATGTGGGCTACGTGGCTCAATGTGGGCCGTTGGATCTTGATCCAACGGTCCACAGTTTAGGGCTCGGCGGACCGGGTCCGGATTGGACGTGGCGCGGTTTGGGTTCGAGTCGGACTCGGACTCGAGTCCGACTCGGGCTCGGTCGTATGAACAGTGCAAACCAACTCGATTTTCCAGCAATTAAATAATTAAAATTAATTCCTAGAAATTCATTTAATTCATTAAAAATAGCAAAACACTCAGAAAAATTCTAGAAAATATTTTGGAGCATTTTGGACTCAAATAAAATATCTCCAACAAAATTTTATTTGCAAAATTAAATTCTTTAATTATTTGAAAAGGGAATAAATTCCAAATAAATCCAAATAAATCCCAGAAAATTAACAAAAGTGCCAAATCTTATTTAAATTCATGAAAAGCAAAAATTGGGGTGTTACAAACCTCCCCCCTTAACAGAATCTTGTCCCCGAGATTCAGGGCTTACTGAAGAATAAGTTTGGAAATTCGTTCTTCAAATCCTCCTCGCGCTCCCAAGTTGCTTCACTCTCTGCATGGTTGCTCCATTGAACTCTACAGAAACGGGTTGACTTGTTTCTCGTCTCTCGATCCATGGTGTCCAAAATCTTGATGGGGTGTTCCATGTAATTTAGATCCTCTCGCAGTTCTATCGACTCTAGCGGTGTCTGCTCGTTTGTTACTCGAAGACACTTCTTCAGCTGGGACAAGTGGAACACGTCATGTACCCCTGCCAACGACCGCGGCAACTCTAGCTGATATGCAACTTCACCTCTACGGCTGACAACCTTGAATGGCCCAACATATCTCGGCGCGAGTTTTCCTTTAGCATGGAATCTCTTGACTCCCTTGAGTGGCGTAACTCTGAGATATACAAAATCTTCTGGTTCGAAACTCAAGTCTCGGTGACGGTTATCATCGTAACTCTTCTGTTTTGATTGAGCTATCTTTAACCTTTCTCGGATCATGGCAATCTGTTCTTCGGCTTCTTGAAGAATGTCCAGCCCAAAGACACGGCGTTCACCTATCTCATTCCAGTTCAACGGTGTTCGACAAGGTCGACGGTATAGTGCCTCAAATGGTGATATTTGTAAACTTGCTTGATAACTATTGTTGTAGCTGAACTCAGCATATGACAGACTTTTATCCCAAGAGGTTGCATAAGTTAACACACAAGCTCTTAACATGTCCTCTAGAATCTGGTTAACTCTTTCGGTCTATCCATTCGTCTGAGGGTGATAAGCTGTACTGAAATTCAAACGGGTCCCCATGGCTTCATGCAGCTTATTCCAGAATCTCGAGGTAAACTGGGTACCTCGGTCCGATACAATCTTCTTCGGCACTCCATGCAAACAAACGATCCTAGTCATGAACAATTCTGCTAACTTATCTCCCGAGTAAGTGTTCTTTACCGGGATAAAATGGGCGACCTTAGTCAAGCGGTCTACTATAACCCATATGGAGTCATATCCACCCTAAGTTTTCGGCAAACCAGTAATGAAGTTCATTCCGATTTCTTCCCACTCCACTTGGGTATCTTTAACGGCTGCAGTAGTCCCGCTGGCCTCTGATGCATTGCCTTGACTCTCTGGCATATGTCGCACAGCGCAACATGCTCGGCAACTTCACGCTTCATGCTCGGCCACCAGAATCTTTCCTTTAAATCCTGGTACATCTTAGCACTTCCTACATGGATTGATTACTTGGAGTCATGGGCCTCCTCTAGTATCAACTGTTTCAGCTCCTTCTTGTTTGGCACACAAATTCGATCCTCCATCCACAACGTGCCTTGCTCATCCAACTTGAAGTCTTTTGCCTTGCCTTCATCCATCTTGGACTTAATCCTGCGGATCTTGTCATCATCCTTCTGTCCTTCTCGGATCTGATCCTCTAGGGTAGGCTTCACTTCTAATGCGGCCAAGAATCCTTCTGGTACCACTTCAATCTGCATTCTCTGGAAATCTTTGCATAGCTCTTCCTGACTCGCGGCTATCAACATGTTTATGGTATGGCTTTTTCGACTTAGAGCATCGGCCACCACGTTGGCCTTTCCGGGATGGTAATGGATTCCAACATTGTAATCCTTGATCAGCTCTAGCCATCTCCTCTGCCTCATGTTCAGGTCAGATTGGGTGAAAATGTACTTAAGGCTCTTATGGTCCGTATAAACTTCACATCTGTTCCCAATCAAATAATGACACCACAACTTCAAAGCATGCACTACGGCAGCTAGCTCTAGGTCATGCATTGGATAATTCTCCTCATGCAGCCTCAACTGCCTCGATGCATAAGCGACGACCTTTCCGTTCTGCATCAGCACACATCCGAGCCCTTGGCGCGATGCGTCACTATAGATGTCAAAGCTTTGATTAACATCCGGTAGAACTAACACCGGTGCTGATGTTAATCGCCTCTTCAGCTCTTGAAAGCCTTTCTCGCACTCCGGTGTCCATGCAAACTTCTTCTCCTTTTTCAACAATTGCGTAAGAGGTCTCGCAATCGTCGAGAAGCCTTCAATGAAGCGGCGGTAGTAACCTGCCATTCCAAGGAAACTATGAATCTAGGTCATGATCTTCGGCTGCTCCCAATGTAACACGGTTTCTACCTTGCTTGGATCTACAACAACTCCTTCTACGGTCATTACATGTCCAAGGAATTCTACCTTGTCTTTCCAAAAATCGCACTTGCTGAACTTGGCGAAGAGTTGCTGTTCCCTCAACTTCTCCAAAACTCGCCTTAGGTGCTCTGCATGTTCTTCCTTTGTCTTGGAGTAGATAAGAATGTCATCTATGAACACGATGACAAACTTATCCAAGTACTCCATGAAAACCTTGTTCATCATATTCATGAAGTAAGCTGGCGCATTTGTCAGACCGAAAGACATAACAGTAAACTCGTAATGTTGATATCTTGACGAGAATGCGGTCTTCGGAATATCTTCCGATCGGATCTTCAGCTGGTGGTATCCCGATCTCAGATCAATCTTGGAGAAAACTCCGGCTCCTCTTAGCTGGTTAAACAGGTCATCGATCCTGGGTAGCGGGTACTTATTCTTCACAGTGACTTCATTGAGTGCACGGTAGTCAATGCACATCGTGAAACTCCCGTCCTTCTTCTTGACGAACAGAACTGACGTTCCCCATGGCGACGAACTCGGTCTAATGAATCCCTTCTCCATCAACTCTTCAAGCTGTTTCTTCATCTCCACCAATTCTTCCGTGGACATCCGATATGGTCTCTTCGCTATCGGCGCTGTAGCAGGTACAAGCTCTATCACAAACTCTATGTCTCTGTCGGGCGGCATACCTGGTAGATCTTCGGGAAAAACATCTGGATACTCATTCACCACTGAGACATCCTCTATGCTGATTGCCTTTGCGCTGTTAACCATCAGCTATTCATCTCTAACGGCAGTGGCATGAAATTCCACTTTTCTTCCACACGGACACTCAACTGATATGACTCTTCGTCCAGAGTCTAACACAGCCTTGTGCTTGGATAACCAGTCCATTCCCAAAATAACATCTAGGGTCTGGGTTCCCAATATAATAAGGTTCGCTAAGAACTCTACCCCATCTATTAGTATTCTCACCCTATAACATCCTACTTGAGATCGGAGTTCTGACCCAGGGGTTTGAACTATAAGCATGCACCTAAGATCCACAATCTCCAAATCATTCTTAGAAACAAAATCTGGGGAAACAAATGAATGCGAAGCTCCAGAGTCAAACAAAACTGTTGCAGGTACTGAGTTGACAAGTATCTTACCCAGTATGACGTCTGTGGCATTCTGGAGAGCTTCTGCGGTTACTTGATTGACTCTGCCTCTCACCACGATCTGGGGTGCGGCTCTTGGCTGTGCTGCTCCGCGGTTTGCTCCTAGGGCTGGGGTCCTGGCTGGTGTGGAGCCCAAGTTGAAGCGAACTGGGGTTACTCCGGCTGTCTTCTTGGGGCAATTGTTGGAGAAATGCCCTGGCTTATTGCATGTATAGCAACGCCTCACTATGCCCTACTGGTTGCTTGTAGCGGCGTTCCTGGCTGGGGCTGGAGTCTGGAAATTCTGATTAACAGGCCTTGGTGCTGGCGATGGTGTCCTTGCTGCGTTCTGCGGTTGGAATCTGAAAAACTGATTTGGCACCACCCGCAGACGCTGCAGCGCTCCCTGGCGTGATCCTTGCTGCTGCATTCTGCGCTTCCTGTTCTCATCCAGTTCCTTGCGCTTGTCCTCAAGAATAAGCGCTTTGTTCACAAGCTCCTGGAAATCTGGAAAGGTGTGGGTGATCAGTCCCACCTGCAGTCCTGAGTTGAGTCCTTCATGAAGCGGGACTGTCTGGCCTTATCTGTCGCTACGTCTTCAGGTGCGTAGCGTGCAAGCTATGTGAACTTGTTCAGATATTCTGACACCGGTTGATTACCTTGCTTCAATGCCCTCAACTCTTCCTTCTTAAGGTCCATTATTCCTTCAGGCACGTGATACTGACGAAACGCAGCCGTAAACTCCTCCCACGTGATGTCCTGTGGGTTCTCCCGCGTGGCGCAGAAGTTTTCCCACCATTCAGCGGCGGTCCCTTCCAACTGATGAGATGCGTAAAGCACCTTCTCATTTCCCATGCATTGGGCAATGTGTAACTTCCTTTCTATTGACCTTAGCCAATCATCCGCCTCAAGTGGATTGGCATTCCTAGAGAATGTGGGTGGATGAGTCCTCATGAACTCCGACAACTTTGCTCCTCGTTGTTGCCCCTGATTTGCTTGGTTAGCGGTGGCTTGAGCAGTGACCTGCTACATCTGTTGCATCATGGCATGCATCAACTGGGTTTGTGCAGTAATAAAAGCTCCAAAGTTCTTCATGTCAACTTTTGGTGCTGGGTGGGGTGCAGGTGCTCTCTCATTAGGGTTCCTAGCTAGGTGAGAACCACTCCCATTGCCTCCAAGGTTTCCGCGGGTGTTCACCATCTGTCGATTGCTCCAGGGTTTAAAGACAAGAGGGAAGCAAGCATAGACAAGTAGTAGAGTAACTTATGTAGGGAGGAAAGTGTAACTCAAAATTCAACTTTATTAACTAAACAATAATAACTCGGTATGGTTGCTTACAACGTTTAAGGGCCTGCAACACATACTGCACACTCAGCAAGCAATGAAAATCCAACGCCTCTAAGGGTGACTCTTTATTCTATAACGCAACTCGACGAAGGAGTCCCAACTACAAGACCTAAGGTCACTCATTAAGAAAACCTCCACTGCCTGGGTGCGGGTGCAGTGGCATCGGCGCGAAACAATCACCATGCCCTGCAACTGTGGTAGTTGAAGAAGCGGTGTCCTCCTTGAGAGCTGGCTCCTCCGGATCCGGCTCATGCAACTCAAGTACTGGCTCTGGTCCTGGTCCGTACAATGCCATCTCCAACTCGTCAATTCTTCGCAGAAGGTGGGACACATGCTCTTGAGCCTCCCACCATCGGTTCTTCTCTACCGTGACCTCCTCGCGAGCCTTCTGTAGCTCCCGGTTCGTATCATCGAGCACATCCTCCTGAGCGATGACAAGTCGTGCCAGCTGTGTGACCGTGGCATTCTCATCCTGAATCAGCCTCGAGTCGAGAAGGTTGTTGTTGTGTGGATGGTAACAGTACACCGCGCCCTCCAGCTCGCTGGTGTAGATGCGGGCGATGTGTCGCATCGCTTGTTGTGATATCTCCTGAATTCTCATCTGCATTGTCGACCTCATGGCGGTGCAGTATATCGGATGGTTGCCCTTGCCCTTCTTCCTGGCATGCACCGTGATCTTCACATCACAAGCCTTAATCAGTCCCGCTTGTCTGATGACGTTCACTTGGTATTGCGACTTCTCAAAACCTTCAAGAAACAACAGCATACACCAAAGTTTTGCGGCGTGGCCAACCTCAAGATCGACATAGTTGATCTCTCCCTCCATCTGTCACAAAACACTCGCGAAACAACGCAGCATTTTTAAATCGAAGTGGGAGACAAAAGAATTCAGCAAAAGGGGTAAGGGAAGAGAGAAGGGGTAAGTCGAGAATTCATTCATTATCTTGGCAAACTTTTAGCTTTAGAAAATAGGTTTTATCCTTACTACGACCATCCTAACTAAAGGTTGAGCCTACAGTCAGTATGGCTCTAATACCACCTATGTCGGGACCCGAATTTGCAAATCCGGACACTCTGTGTATTTAGCACTAGTCCAGGATCACACTAGTGCACACAGTATCAACATTGGTAAATATCACAAGCATACTCAATGAAATAGAAAGTACCTTAATTATAGTAACCAAACAGGTTGCTTAACCTTTAAGGTCAAGTTACAAAAGTACGCCTCGCAGGGCGAAAGTTTAATAAAAGAGAAATAATAGCAGCGGAAAATAAGATAACTTCGTGGTGCCATCCAGTATACCACAGGCAACTGACTGGGCTCGATCCCTAGATAGACGGTTCCTCTTGGAGCTCCTCCTCCAAAGCCGGTCTAGACTCCTCTTCAACTGATGTTGTATTGTGGCAAGGGTGAGTACTTGGTACTCAGCAAGTCATGCACATAATTCAAGCTAATATTCTACATGCATGGCTTAATACAAAGGAATAGCTCATGGATCATTTGCAGTAACAGCATTTAACAAATAACATAAACAGATTCGAAAGCGATAGAAACCGTGTAATATCAATAACTTTTCCAGGAGTTAAAAAAACATTTTCCCATTCCTAATCCTCATTTCCATCAACATAATCATTTAACCAAACCAAACCCCTCAAGTTCAAGGTATTTTCAAGAAAGTCTAACCCTTGACTGTAATCCCCGAGCAATGTCCAATACCGCGGACACGGCTATTCGAATAGATTTTATACTCTGCAAAGGTTATGCACTTTACCCACAAGATACAACCAAACACCACAAAGTATGGGACCGACATACCGTTGGACGGGTACCATGCCATCGCATTGGTACGCTCCCCTTTCAAGCTACACAAAGGGTGTAGTTGACACCCGAGTTATCGCATGCAAGTTATTAGTAACTTATTCAATTAGGTCCGTCCCATTACGGACATGTGGTTGCACGATTAACTCAGTTCAAAGGCTTGCAAGGTTAAGTCCTTATGTTGACCAGGGCAAGATTACCCGAAGAACCAAACCAACGCTCCCGATGCCACAACTGGCCCACCCGATCATTCTTGCCACATGCCCCGGTCGAAAACTATTTATCAAACCCCCAGCTGATTACCATACATCACGTGCCATCAACATCATCATCGACAACACATGACTCTTCTCAAAAACACGTTCCATATCTCATTAAGTCAATGTTACCATATAATTTGTCCAAAATCATGTCACGTATACGTGGCAGGTCTAAGCATTATACTACAACGGTCTAAATACCCCTATTAGCATTTTAATAATGTCCAACTATTTAATCCTCGACTAGGGTGACAAGGGGTTCATGGCATTCAATTATCTATGTCAAGGTGGCATACAGCAACTAGGCAATTAACTAATCTCCCAAAATCAATTAAAGCATTTTATAATTGAACTAGCATGCAATAATATAAATCAAATTAATTTCAAAATGGGATCAACATGGTCAAAGCACAACTTGCCTTCGAAGAATACTTGATTCGTGTCCTGAGGTGGCTCCTGGGTCAACACTTCACCTTCGAAGCCTTCGGGCACTTCAATGTCTACTCGTAACGCGTGCAAATAGCAATAAATGAATCAAACAGTAGACAAAATTGTCCAAACATCCAAATGAAGTCCATAAATAGAGAGAGCATAATTTTATGAATTTTTAGGAATTTGAATCGGCGATATCGGAGTTAAAACACAAAAGTTACAAGCGTTTAAAGTTTAAATAATAAATCAAATAATATTACAGAGAAATACTTTAGTCCAAAAATTAAATAAAATTCACCATTAGGTAGATCTCAATTTTATAAAAATTTTGAAATTTTAATCACTCAAATCGGAGTTAAAACGCAAAAGTTATAAGCGTTTGAAGTTTGAATCTATATTTGAAATCAATAAACCAAATTAATAAATCATTTTTCTTTTTCGGAAAATAATTATTGCGTCATGGGTGACTCGTGTCAGCACCTCATTGGTCCACGTGGACCCGCTGACGTCAGCGCCGGCCGAACCCCACGATGACGTCACCATGACGTCATCATGCCACGTGGCACCACCCGGGTGCTGCCACGTGTCCCGGTCAATGGACCCGGTGGGTCTACGGAGCGCTCGGCGCACGCCACAGTCGCTGACATGCGGGCCCCGCATGTCAGTGGTGCGCTCACACGCGCACGATGCGGCGGCTGGGCTACGTGGCACGATCTCGTGTGTTGGATCTAAATCTAACTGCTGAGATTGGATCTAGACGCCGCAACGTGGATTTCGTTGCAGTTACATGGGCTAACGTGGGCCGTAGGATCTTGATCCAACGGTCCAGATCTAATCTAGTTCGTTACTGCTACGGCTACATGGTGAGATATAAACCATTAGATCTAGATCTAACGGCGGAGATTAGATCTAAGAAATCAAACGTGAGAAAATACCTCCGAGCGACGTGGACGAATCTGGACCACACGATGCGGATCGGACGGCTGACGGTGCTCGCGGGGGCTCGGTGGTGCGCGGCGGCGCTGGCTCACCGGAGAGGAAGAAGACGACACGGGGAACGGCGGTTGCGGGCTTCTCCGACGAGGTGAAAGGTCTCCACGGGGGCGCCTCGGCCTGACGGTCTCGGACCTGGGCTCAAACGCGGCGGCGAACGGCGGATGACGGCAGGGCGAAGCAAAAACCGTGGCGGAGGAGAGGGCAACTACGGTGAGCAATTGCAGGCGCGTCGGGGCACTACGGGCGGCGGCGGCTAGGGCAACGGCTGCGCGGGGTCAAGGCGGCCCTCGAGGTATGTCCCGGGCATTAAATAACCTCAGCGTTTGCGCAAAAGGCGGAACCCTAGGCCCACATGGCGGCGAAGTCCGGCGGCAATTCAGACGAGGAAGATGCAATCTGGGCCGTACACGTGGCGCAACCAATGACCACGATCGCGCGAGCGGAACCGGATCCGGACTGGATACGGCTCGAACCGGTACGAGTTGATCTTGACCGTTGGATCTAAATCCAACGGTCCAGATCGGCTGATCTCTTGGTTAGTGTGGTGTGGTGCACGTGAGCTACGTGGCTCAATGTGGGCCGTTGGATCTTGATACAACGGTCCACGATTTAGGGCTCGGCGGAACGGGTCCGGCTCGGACGCGGCGCGGTTTGGGTTCGAGTCGGACTCGGACTCGAGTCTGACTTGGGCTCGGTCGTATGAACAGTGCAAACCAACTCGATTTTTAAGCGATTAAATAATGAAAATTAATTCCCAGAAATTCATTTAATTCATTAAAAATAGCAAAACACTCAGAAAAATTCTAAAAAATATTTTGGAGCATTTTGGACACAAATAAAATATCTCCAACAAAATTTTATTTGCAAAATTAAATTCTTTAATTATTTGAATAGGGAATAAATTCAAATAAATTCCAAATAAATCCAAAAAATTCCAAAAATTCACAAAAGTGCCAAATCTTATTTAATTTCATGAAATGCAAAAATTGGGGTGTTACACTACACAAGCACAAATTAAAATTTCTACCGCAAACCAGAAAAGCTACTCGCTAAAAGGGGATCGTAGATCTATTACCACTTGACGCGCAGTTGCGGAATCCTTCGCACGTCGTTGTAGTGGATAGTTCTCAGCGTGGATCGTCCTCGCCGTGGATCGTCCTCTCCACACCGCAGTAGCAGCAGCGTCACCACAGCAGTCCACACGTCCGGGGATGGAACGCCGTGCGTCGGTGTGCAAGCACCGGGTCGCTCGGCAGGTGCAACGAGAGGAGGTGGCTAGGGTTTCTGGCAAAACACCTCTAAACCGCACGAAAAATGTATTCTGCGTCTAGCCTCCTCCCCTCCTTATATAGCCATGAGGTGAAACCCTAGGCAGTCATGGCCCATCTACGCGCTAAGCCCACGAGGTCCATTAATTACGGATCCAATCCGAATTAATGCGTCCCAGGCCGTTAAGTGTGTGACCCTGTAGGTTCATGCGCATTTGGACATGGATTCGGAAAACCCTTTTTCTAATCCAATAGTCGGTAGCGGCTCCTTGCAGAGCATGCCCACTCCTAAATGCATATGATTAAAGTACTGATGTAATAATCCCTTTGCCAAACTATATGAAGATCGAACTCAAGGCGAGAAGCATGTCATCCTTTGACAGTTCAATCCATCTCTCGTATCCGTGATACATTGATAAGTTGTGATTGACTTCTCAATCACGGCATGGCCATGCACTTCCTTAATCATATCACACGAGTGGCCTAGACATATATCTCCGTTACATTGGAGTGGCAAATTCCATCTTGACTGCTCACTTCCCTCTCCATGTTTCATAGTAAACATGAAAGCTACCTTTATAACTATCCGGTTAGGAAATAGTGTTTAGTAACCCCAAGGTAAACTATTACACATGTAGGGAATATGACAATCTCAGGTCTAAGGATCATACATATACTATGTATGAGATACACTGATGACACATAAGAATGTAACATTCTCGCACTGTCCCATTGTGGGTCTATCTAACACATGTTCTTCAACATACGTCCACAATGTATTGATGATATCTCCATATCCCATGATCT
Organism: Rhipidocladum racemiflorum; assembly: GCA_036346355.1. Classification (NCBI taxonomy): domain Eukaryota; kingdom Viridiplantae; phylum Streptophyta; class Magnoliopsida; order Poales; family Poaceae; genus Rhipidocladum; species Rhipidocladum racemiflorum. The sequence goes on along the minus strand of CM070592.1, from coordinate 9,547,505 downwards.
ATGAAACATGATCATCGAACAATACATGTGCTGATCTATTCATCGTTGTCCTATACGATGATATCCGATCAGAGATATTTATCGAATTATATCAATACGTAAAGAACTTCATAAACTAGTCACACACTTGTTGATCAAAACAATGATATACTTTCATTGGACCAATAATCATATTATTATTCATAAACATAGTCATGTTACAATCATCCATATGATTGCCTCAAGGGCATAACACTAACAATCTCCCACTTGACCTTGAGTCAATCAATTAAGTATCCAATACCAATAGACCTCGTGTGCGCCTCGTGCTTAGGCTGTGGTAGTGGATTTGTAACACCCCGGCATTTAATATGCCCGAATGCTACCAAACATAGACTAAGCAACCTCTAAATACCACAACTACAAGTAAATTACAGCAAAGGAACAATACTAATACCGAAAATTTCGGCAGCATCTCTTTTGTTTTTCCATGATTCGGAGCAACAACAAAGTATCACAAGTTATATCATAAAGGAAAGCATCTAAAACAGCAATAACATGTGACATAGCAACAATATAAGTCCAGGATAAATCATTCGACCACTTCATGAGCTAAACGAATCAAATAGTAAGTCCGAGCACACAGTTAAGCAATTCTCCAAGTTTCATGGCAATACTTTCATTATCATGACTCCAAATGATAACACTGTCTAATTTGTGTGGAGCTACGTGTAGATGTGTAGCTAAACCCTTTTTCCCGCATGCCGGTTTCATGGTACCTAAGAAAAACAACATAAACACAAGCGTGAGTTCATCACTCAGCAAGTATATTGCAATGGAACAAGAAAACACTTTCCAATACCTTCATCACCACTTTTCACATACAACATCATACACATCTCATATTCATAGTGTAAGCATATCATTGACATCATCATAAATCATCCTCATATAACCTCCTCATATAATGCAATGCCAAGTAATGCAATGCGATGCACATATCTCCTGGAAACTCATACCGGTATGGTTGAGTACACACCCGTCGGTGTGCACCCTCTCCCCCCTTCCATCCCGAAGATGGAGGGTGCCTACTCCTCGCTTCCGTTCACCGCGGTGAATGGAATCACGATGTAGGACTTACTCATTGGCTCTCCGGATTAGTCATAACTTTCTCACCAACCTTCCCCGGACTAGTTATGACTTTCTCACCGCCCGGGCCATGTATCATGCCATGTATGCAAATATGCCAACATCATGATTAACTTGTACATTAACACATGGCATCATCATAGATAACTTGTGCATTAACACATGGCATCATTCATATAATAAACATATTCATCATATCAATGGCACACATTAAAGCATGGCATGTGAACATATCATATATTCAAATCTCAATCTCAATCAATCAAACAAATCACAACCCGCTACCATTCCAATACACTTGCCTCAACCACGGGCGACAGATTGGCGAGATGTAGAAGGCACTCCCGGGGTCACACCACCTGCACATAGGTACCACACACTCACAATCATGTCCAAAAAACATTACGCAAACCCTCATCTACCCAGACATAGCCAACTACTCGCAATACCCAAAAACAGAGTTTCTGTCCCGCCGGGACAGCAGCCTTCCAATAGGCATAACTTGAGTTCTGGGACTCCGAATCAATTAAACGAGTACATCCTCGCATAGCTTAGGAAATTTCCCAACTTTTTCTAGTTATAGGGAAAGACTGATTCGGAATCTAAAGTTGTTTAATCTACAAAATACCGTGATCTGTTCCAATCACGTCACAGATTTTAGCACGCTCGGTAAAACAGTCATAACAATCAAACGGCTGATCGGAATTTAACGTTCCTTATGTCCACTGAAATATAATTAAATTACCTACAACTTCTTCAACAGGCGGCCGACCAAATTCCAAATCTAAATTTGCGAAAAATTGAACCCTATGTCGACTGCTCATGCTGTCCCAAAACAGAAACGTGGCAACATCTAGATCTACTCCAATCTACTCAATTCCAGCACCACCAATTGATCTAAAATCATGATAAACACCCTTAGAAAAGTACCTATCCCAACCCCAAGGAGTCCCATAGCCATACCTTCGCCCGACGACCGAAATCCCAACAAAACTCCTCCCGGATCACTCCACGCTCCTCGCTTCCAATGGATGGATCCTCGAGGTACAGGGGTGGGGAGGCTACCCTAGGGCAGCAAGGGGGTGGAGGAGAGGTGGTGGAGAGGAGAGGAGAGGAGAGGAGGTGGAGGAGAGATGGGGCGGCTAGGAGGTGGACGGAGGAGGAGGAAGGGTGGCGGCTAGGGTTAGGGGTGCATGGGGGCAGGGTGGAGGCACACAAGGCAATATAGTCTGCCTCTCCCTCCCTCATGGGCCCAAAACACCTCCCACCAAGGCCCACGGCTCATCCCCCTTGGGCCCGAACTCCCCCGGAGAGGCCCAAACTCCCGAAAACAGCCCGGTAACGGCCCGGAAACGCTAATAACCTCCATACCCTATGGTTTTAACCTTAATTCCGCATCTCATAATGTTTTTGACGTCATCATGCTCAAAAAATAAGGATCCGACACTCCTTGGTGTCGCAGGATTTGTCAACGGATCAGCCACATTGGCGTCCGTATGTACTTTGCATATCTTCACGTCACCTCTATCCACAATTTCGCGAATAAGGTTAAAGCTTCGGTGTAACATCCTGAGTTTGTACTTGCCTTTTTAATGTTAATTATCCTTTGAGAGTTATTTGGAATTTAATTTGGAGTTAATTGTTTTTGGATTTGTTTGCTCGATCTGTTTCGTTTTAGTTTTTGCTCCAAAATCTCGTTTCGTGTTGCGATTAGAATTTCTGAGCAACCGTAGTTTCCAAACCTTCTTTAGCTATCCTAGAGTCTATCCTAAAAGTTTCCGGGAAGGATTCGTTAGTTTCGGAGTTTTTTGGGGTTTTTCTGCCCTGGGCGGCAGTACCGCCGGCCCTGGCCGGTACTGCCGGCCGAGGCGACCGGGCAGGGGGCAGAGCCCTCTCTGCTGCCCGTTGCCCAGCCACCTCAGCTCTTGGAGTCTTCCTATCTAAGCCTCCTCTCCCAGCCGTATTACTCCCTCTCCCTCACTTCACTCCATTTCACTCTCACCCTCACCCTCTAGCTCTCCCTCTCTAGCTCTCTCTCCCGTGGAGCTCTCTCCCTCTCTCTCAAGTTGATCCTCCCCCTGAAACTCTCTCTCTGGTGTTCTTGAGCTCGAGGTGAAGCAAGCCACGAAGGAGATCGTCGCTTCCCAAAACACTAGCAGCAATCTGTGGTGAGTGGAGCAAGTTTCAGCCAGATCTGTGATGACTTGAGCTTGATCTTGTACTTTTCTCCATTTCTATCAACTTTTCTTTTAGCTAAAACCCTAGAAAACCTAGTTGTAGTGCTCAACTTTTGGTTAGCTGAGTTTTAAACCTAGGTTAGGTGCTAGAGTTCTCGTTAGTGCGAAAACTGAGATCGGAAACCCTAAATACGTTTTTATCGGATATATTTGGTTAAATGTCGTTTTCGTAGCTTTTGGAATTAAACCTTGGAACCCTAGTTCCAAAAGCTAGGAAAAGGACACTAGAATGTATTCGACATCGTTAAAGTCCGAGTTTCGCGAAAAGAATCGAGTTAGAATTCGATTCGGGGAGAAAGTCGGAATTTAGCATGGATTAGGACTTTAGAGTTTCTCGGATTAGGAATTAGGCCAAACGAGGTCGGAACCACGTGTGGTTTGCATAAATAGGTCCTTGTCATCCGAGAACCCTTCCATGCAATCGCCGCGAAATTCCGAAGTCGTTTGTGCGAAAATCCTTTTTCTGGAAAATTCAATCGACCTGTAGCCGGCACTACCGATGTGGTAAGTCCGGTACTGCCGCTCAGGCCGGCACTACCGACCCTTGTGACCGGTACTGCCGGGCTTAGGCCGGCACTACCGCTCCCGCAACGCCGGTAGTTATTTTCCAGAGAGGTCCTCGTTTAGGTTTCGCAGCCGCCGGTACTACCGACCCTCAAGGCCGGTACTACGGACTGTAGAGCAGCACTACCAGGGTTTGTACACCGGTACTGCCGGTCTCCAGTTCTAGTTTTGGTTTTCGTTTTCGTTTTCTCTCTCGTGTTCGCTTATTGGTTGTTGTCCGCTTCTTTGAGCTTTTTGCTTTGTTCTCGTTGGATCTTAATCGTTTCCTCGTTATTTCTTTTGTTGCGCTTTCGTTTAGACATTGACGCCTCAGGAGCAGTAGGCGAGGATCCGGACTTTGACCCAAAGGACACGCAAAACCCAGAGCAAGCAGGCAAGCACCCCCTTTGAACATATTGCTCCTATAATTGCAAAAGTATTTGATGTTTTGCAAAATGATTACGCATGCATATGATTATTACAAGTATTTAAATGGTGGGAATAGATAGATACCCTAATGGTTGGATGGCTTATCTTAATCTTGTTGCTACCCTAAAATCCTTGAGTAACCCTCGTTTAAGGATAGACGCTATCATAAGTGTCGTCAGGGGTTATAAGTCTAATAGTTGCATACACTTAGCCCAGCTTTCGATTGATTAAATAATGATCGGTGGACTCAGTCAATCAATGATTTTCGATACGTTATTAGGATTTCGGAAATGGTGATTTCGGAAAAACAAAGGCTATGTTGGTAAAAGATGAAAAAGGAAAAGGTGTACGGTGATTTATGTCGTACGGATGATGGGAGGTCTCGTCTGTGCAATCCTAAGGACTGAACTTGACGTTTTTAACCAAGTCCTTTCGTACAACCACATGCGCTAGTATGGGATAGCCTAAACCCAGTACAGGAGTTGGAATTTGATCTTGCGCCGTGGTAGGTCGAAGTAGTTGTGCAATACCAACGTGCTGGTGTTGCTTAGAATACTCCCTCACCACGCGCAGGTGTTGGAGACTTTCGTGAAACAATGATGGATGCTTTGCTGAGGGTAAAAGGCACGATGGGCTATTAGCCATCGTTGGATCTGTATGGGTGAATCAGGTTTGGAGTTTAAGGTACCCAAACACCTTAAATGGGGGGTACTCTCGCCTGGCCCGGGGGTACTCTGTGTGGGTATGTATCACGTGGCATGGTTGACATGATTGCTAGAATGTGTCATGTGGGTAAAGTGTGCATTCTCTGCAGAGATTAATCAAACTAATCGATTAGTTGTGCTCACGGTCACGAGCATCTTGGGTATTTGCTGTCAAGTATAGTATTTTGGTTTTGATTTCTGAAAAGGATTTGAAATCGGTAGATCTTTTAAAGGTTGGGCTGTTTCATGCAAATGTGGAGTCATTGAACTCAAAAATCGGTTGGTTTGGTGATTTGATCAGGCTGGTGGTGATTCTTGATGCCATGTGATGGTGGTGTTGGTTATGTTGAAGGAAATGATTCCTGTTGCCATGTGATGGTGGTGTTGGATATGTTGGAGGAAATTTGATGTTGAATGAAATGTACAATTACATTATGTATTGATTTACTCTCATTTACTAAATGTTTTATAAACAGTGCAGTATTCCAATCTATTAGGCTATTGCAAATAACTTCAGCTTCATGCAAATCTGAACTAGAATAGCAACCATCTTCATTGTTTAGCCTGCATTATTATTATACTTGCAAACAATAAAGTCTTGCGAGTACATACGTGTACTCACCGTTTGCTCTGAAAATTTGCGTGAGGAGCAGAAGATGCAGGTGAGGAAGAAGGTGACCAGGAGTTCAGTGACCCAAACGCGGGTGGTGCGTTTGATGGCTAGCGGAGTTAGTTGCTCGCCGGTTGCCTGAGGGAATGGAGGCACACCGTGGCCGCTTTACTTTTGTTTCTCTGATGTTTTTCTCTTCAGTTTACTTTAAGCCAATCGACATTTTGTAAACGGAAACAAGTTGTAATATTATTATCTATCGCTGTAATATAATACCTCTGCCCTTATATTGCGTTCGCTTGGATGAGACTCTACCTTCTCAACATGTGACACTAGCCTACTGATCCAGGGACCAGTGGTTATCACATGGTTGCGGGAAGCTCAAATTGGATCCAATTGGCTGGCATATGACCTCATTAGTCGAGTATCGTGCTGACCAAGTGGTTTCAATCTGAGTCTGTCGTGATGTCGTGATCGTTACGTTACTGGTTGCGTGATTAACCAGGCCCGCGCAACAGTAATGGAGTATCACTGTACCAGGACAGGAGCCCCCACGACAGGTGGTATCAGAGCAAAAGTTATTTTGATTATGCACTCCTTAATTGTGAAAAAATAGAATCCTGATCTTTTCTTTTCTGTAGCATCTCTTCTGGTTTTGAGCTTCAAACGAAATTTTCCTCTTACCTCGGCTTTCAAAGTCAGATTTCCAGGGCAAAAGCAAATGGGGTATTCGGTTTGATCTAGTTTCCCGATCCTATTCGAAATTTAAGTTAGAAGTATTTGGGAAGCTTATCCACTTGAAAAGATAGTTAAGAATTGAGAAATGATAAGGATAAGGCTTAAAATCGTGAGTTTCTTTTATTGGTCCGCTGTTGGTTTATTTTCCTTTCGTTTATTTAATTTCTGTTTATTTTGAATTTTCGTTTGTTGAGGATGTCACTAATCTGTTTCCCTTCTTAATCTTAGATGTCTGGATGTTGGGAACCCTGCTACTTCACGTCTGCGATTCTAGAGGGCTCAGTTCAGGCTACCTTCTCGGAGATGATGCAGCATGCTGGCTTTCCTGAGCCGCCAGGGTATTTAATCTCATGTGCTGGACTTAGTCCCGCTTCCTCCCTGTATGTGGCTGAAGTTTCTATTCGCGGACGCCACGCGGGAGAGCAAACACGTCAGTATCATGGTACAGCACCAAGTCCTCTTGCAGCTCTACTCGATGGAGCATATATTGCAATTCTGAGGCTTCGCTTTGATGTACCGGAAATGGCTCAGTTGTTTCCTGTTTGTCCCTCTCGTGAGCCGGACAGCCAAGAGAACCTGTATGTGCCAGATTATCCACTGTCGGATCCTGTGTAGATTTGGCAGACTGGGCTAGTGATGTCCCTTGATCGATATCTGCTTCGTCTCCGTGAACAACTATTGCTTGCTCGACGCCATATCTCTGAGTTAGAGAGTAACATGGCGCCCTTGGTTAGCTATGGTTTCTTTACTATTGGGATGATCTATGAGGAGAATGATGATCTCGAGCCTACTGAGGAGTTACCCCGTCCTTATGGATCTTATCGTCGGGTCTCTCGCAGTGCCAGGATGTCTGTTCGTGGAAGCAGCCGTCGCCGTGTTTCGGCTGTGCGCCCTAGTGCTTCTGCGACTGCCATGCCAGGGCGTAACCTGCTGTTTGGTGGACGCGAGTATGAGTTGATGTTTCCCGCAGAGTCAACTGCTTCTTCTGTAGCCCCAGGCACCTTAGATGTCCCTACTATGAATGGTGGTCGTGTTTAGGATTAGATCCCTATCCTAATAGGTAGTTGGATCTACAGCTCGCTTTTGTTGTAATTACGAGCTGGTGGAAGAAACCTTTTGTTGTAATTATTCCCGTGGAACGGGTGGTAGTTGATGTTGGTGGTGTTGTAAATAACCCCCTGTAGCGCGAAGAGACGTGCTAAGTTATCATCTGTAAATCTATCGCCTTGCAATCCTTTCACTGTGATGTTTACTTTAAAATTTGTATTGCTATGTGATGGATTGTGTTTGAGTTTCGCGATTGTTGTTCAAAATCCCCGCGTTCTTCGATGGGCTCTTGTGGTACTTGTCTCTAATTCTTTGTGTTAACAGGATGCCGCCGAAGAGATGTGTTGATCGTTCGGTGATGACCCGGGGTGTTGCTCAGAATAGCCAAAAACCAGTTGTAGCAATGCTGAATCCGGAGCGTCAAGATCCACCTTTGGCCAGATCCCGTAGCCAAGGATCTCATCATTCTAATGAGCCAGTAGGTAATCGGGAGGCGTCGCTTAGTCATCACGATGCCCAAAGTGAAGAGTTACCTCCACCTCCGTCAATGGCCCAAGTTCTTGTTATGCAGACCCGCTTGTTGGAACAGTTGGTGCAGAATTCCGAGAACCTTGGTGCCGCTGCTTATGGTGGTTTGGTAGCAATGCAACCCCAATCGAGGTTGGCCGAGTTCCAGCGAACTCGCCCGCCAAACTTCTCATCTGCAACCGATCCTCTGGACGCAGTCGATTGGCTTAGCGATGTTGAAGATAAACTTGACCTCGTGAGGTGTACTGATGAGGAGAAGGTTTAGTATGCTGCTTACTATCTCCAAGGTGCAGCAGCAGCCTGGTGGGGTAGTGCTAAGCCAATTCGTCCACCTGGTCAAGTCATGACTTGGGAGGAATTTAAAGGAGCCTTTCGTGCAGTGCACATTCCTACTAGTCTGGTGGAGATAAAGAAACGAGAGTTCTATGATCTTCGTCAGGGGTCTATGTCAGTGATGGACTATCTGCATAAGTTCAATTATCTGGTTCGATATGTAGCAGATGAGGTCTCGAGTGAAGTCCGAAAAGTCTCATTGTTTCGTCAACATCTCAACGAGGAGATTCGTCATTCGCTCGCACCACTTGACATCCCCAATATGCAAGTGCTTGTGGACAAGGCGATTCGTCATCCGAGAACCCTTCCATGCAACCGCCGCGAAATTCCGAAGTCGTTTGTGCGAAAATCCTTTTTCTGGAAAATTCAGTCGACCTGCGGCCGGCACTACCGACGTGGTAAGTCCGGTACTGCCACTCAGGCCGGCACTACCGACCCTTGTGGCCGGTACTGCTGGGCTTAGGCCGGCATTACCGCTCCCGCAACGCTGGTAGTTATTTTCTAAAGAGGTCCTCGTTTAGGTTTCGCAGCCGTCGGTACTACCGACCCTCAAGGCCGGTACTGCCGACTGTAGAGCGGCACTACCGGGGTTTGTACACCGGTACTGCCGGTCTCCAATTCTAGTTTATGTTTTCGTTTTCGTTTTCTCTCTCGTGTTCGCTTATTGGTTGTTGTCCGCTTCTTTGAGCTTTTTGCTTTGTTCTCGTTGGATCTTAATCGTTTCCTCGTTATTTCTTTTGTTGCGCTTTCATTTAGACGTCGACGCCTCACCACGCGCAGGTGTTGGAGACTTTCGTGAAACAACGGTGGATGCTTTGCTGAGGGTAAAAGGCACGATGGGCTGTTAGCCATCGTTGGATCTGTGTGGGTGAATCAGGTTTGGAGTTTAAGGTACCCAAACACCTTAAATGGGGGGTACTCTCGCCTGGCCCGGGGGTACTCTGTGTGGTTGTGTGGAGCCCCCACCCAAAGCAAAGAGCGCACATCGCCGGGGCTGACGCAAGATTAGATGCCGACAATTGGAAGAGTTTCGTCATAATCTAGCAAAACGGATACGGTATGTATCGCGTGGCATGGTTGACATGATTGCTACAATGTGTCGTGTGGGTAAAGTGTGCATTCTCTGCAGAGATTAATCAAACTAATCGATTAGCCGTGCTCATAATCACGAGCATCTTGGGTATTTGCTGTCAAGTATAGTATTTTGGTTTTGATTTCTGAAAAGGATTTGAAATCGGTAGATCTTTTAAAGGTTGGGCTATTTCATGCAAATGTTGAGTCGTTGAACTCAAAGATCGGTTGGTTTGGTGATTTGATCAAGCTGGTGGTGATTCTTGATGCCATGTGATGGTGGTGTTGGTTATGTTGAAGGAAATGATTCCTGTTGCCATGTGATGGTGGTGTTTGATATGTTGGAGGAAATTTGATGTTGAATGAAATGTACAATTACATTATGTATTGATTTACTCTCATTTACTAAATGTTTTATAAACAGTGCAGTATTCCAATCTATTAGTGTAACATCCCAAAATTTTGCTTTTCTTAAATTCATGTGTGATTTGGCACTTTGGTGAATTTTTGGAATTTTCTTGAATTTATTTGGATTTATTTGGGATTTATTTGAATTTATTCCATTTTGAAATAATTAAAGAATTTAACTTTGCAAATAAAATTTTGTTGGAAATATTTTATTTGAGTCCAAAATGTTCCAAAATATTTTCCAGAATTTTTTTGGAATTTTTCTGAGTCTTTTGCTATTTTAATGAATTAAATGAATTTCTAGGAATTAATTGAATTATTTAATCGCTGGAAATTAGCGAGTGGGTTTTTCTGTTCATCCGACCGAGTCGGAACCCGAGTCAGACTCGAGTCCGACCCGAGTCAGACTCGAGTCCGACCCGAGCCAGCCGACTCGACCGAACCCAATCCTAACCCTAATCGATCCCGACGGTTGGATCGGGATCCAACAGTCCGGATTCGACCGCACTGGTTTGAGCCGAGACCGGGCCGGATCCGGTCCCGCCGGGCGATCGTGGCCGTCGATCACGCCACGTGGACGGCCACCCATCATCGTCTCCGCCGATTCCGAAACGGACTCGGCCGCCGCGCCCGCCGCCGTGTGGGCCTAGGGTTCCGTTTTCCGCGCGGATGCCGAGGGCATTTAAAGCCCGGGACATGCCCCGGGGTTCGCCCCCACCCCGCACGCATTTTGCCCTAGCCGCCGCCCGTAGCGCACCGTGGCGCCCGCGATTGCTCGCCGTAGTTGGAAAAGCTCTCCGCCGCGGTTTTTGCTTCGCCCCGCCGCCGTCCTCCGTCCTCCGCCGCCGACTACCCCAGATTCGAACTCCCCGCGACGAGGCGCACCCGAAGGGAGAACTCACCTCGTCGAAGGAGCCCGCAAACGCCGTTGCCCGTGTCGCCGTCCCCAGCTCCGACCAGCCAGCACCGTCGCACGCCATCGCACGGCTAGGATTGCGCCACGTCACCCGCCGGTGAGATCCCGTTCCAAACCCCAGATCTACTCCCAACCGTTGGATCTAGATCCAACAGTCCAGATTGGCCACGTTCACCCCAAACGTGCGTCACCAGATCCAATCTGGGCCGTTGATTTTCGAATCAACGGCCGAGATCGCGCCACGTGGCTAGAAGTCTGACCGTCGCGGTCAGCACCGCACGTGAAAGCGTGTCTCTGACACGCGGGGCCCGCGTGTCAGAGGGCCCACTTGTCAATCACGCCATGCGCGCGTGAACCCCAGCCGCTGACAAGGCGGACCCACATGTCAGTGACCGCACCGTGACGTCACCCATGACGTCACCAGTGGGTCCCACTCCAATCGTGGTCGACTCCGCCGACGCCAAGAATGACGCTACCCCGTGGGTCCCACCTACAAGTCACACGTGAGCCGTGGACTGGGTCCACGGTGGACCCGAGCCGAGCCGTGGGCTGAGCCCGTGGTCCGGTTGACGTCAGCCGCCCAATCAGAGGCTGCCACGTGTCATGCTGACGCAATAAATGAATTTCCGAAAAAGAAAATGATTTATTAATTCGAATTATTGATTTCAGATTTTGATTCAAACTTCAAACGCTTATAGCTTTTGCATTTTAACTCCGATTTGAGTGATTCAAATTTCTAAAATTGTATAAAATTGAGATCTACCTAATTATGAATTTTATATAATTTTTGGGCCAAAGTTTTTCTCTGTAATATTATTTAATTGATTATTTAAACTTCAAAATGCTATAACTTTTGCATTTAAACTCCGAATTTGACGATTCCAGTTTCTAAAAATTCATAAAATTTTGCTCTCTGTTTATGAACTTTATATGGATGTTTGGACACTTTTTGTCTACTGTTTGTGTATTTATTGCTATTTGCACGCTTTACGAGTAGACGTTGAAGTGCCCGAAGGCTTCGAAGGAGAGGTGTTGACCCAGGAGCCAGCTCAGGACCAAGAGCAAGTACTTTTTGAAGGCAAGTTGTGCTTTGACCATGTTGATCCCATTTTGAAAATAATTTGATTTAAATTATTGCATGCTAGTTCAATTATAAATGCTTTAATTAATTTTGAGAGATTAGTTAATTACCTAGTTGCTATATGCCACCTTGACATAGATAATTGAATGCCATGAGCCCCTTGTCAACCTAGTTGAGAATTAAATAGTTGGACATTATTAAATTGCCAACATGGGAATTTAGATCGTTGTAACATATTGCTTAGACCTGCTACGTGCTCATGACATGATTTTGGACAATCAAACGTTAATATTGACTTAAGGATATATTGAACCTGTTTTGGAAAGGTATCATGTCATGTTGATGGCACGTGGTGCATGGTAATCAACTGGGGTTTGATAAATAGTTTTTGGCCAGGGCATGTGGCAAGAATGATCGGGTGGGTCAGTTGTGGCACCGGGAACGTTGTGTTGGTTCTTCGGGTAGTCTTGCCCTGGTCATCCTAAGGACTTAACCTTGCAAGCCTTTCAACTGGGTCAAACGAGCAACCACATATCTGTAATGGGACGGACCTAGTTGATTAAGTTGCTAATAACGTACCTGTGGGACCTCAGGTTGTCAACTACACCCTTTGTGTAGTTGTACGGGGGAGCGTACCGGGGCTGCGGCGAGGTACCCATCTAACGGTTAATTGGCCTAAACTTCGCCTTCGCTAAGGGAAGGGTTAGTGTGCAATAACCGGGGAGGCTCACTTGTGCTGTTAGAAGTTTCTGAAGGACTTTGTTATGGACACTCGCCTTTGTGGTGTTTGGCTGTATCTTGTGGGTAAAGTGCATAACCTCTGCAGAGTGTAAAATCTATTCGAATAGCGTGTCCGCGGTATTGGACATCGCTCGGGAATTACAGTCAAGGGTTAGACTTTCTCAAAAATAACTTGGACTTGAAAGGTTGGGTTGGATTAATAATGATGTTGATGGAAATGTGGATTAGGTTTGGGAACAATGTTTACTAAACTCCTTGAAAAGTTATTGATCTTATACTTGTTTCTATTGCTTTCGAATCTACTTATGCTACTTGTCAAATGCTGTTTACTGAAAATATACCTTGAGCTATTCCTTTGTATCAAGCCATGCATATAGTATATTAGCTTGCATTCTGTGCACGACTTGCTGAGTACCAAGTACTCACCCTTGCCGCAATACAACACCAGTTGAAGAGGAGACCACACCAGCTTTGGAGGAGGAGCTCCAAGAGGAACCGTCTACTTAGGGAGCGAGCCCACTGCCTGCCTGTGGTATACTGGATGGCGCCACGATGTTATCTTATTTTCCGTTGCTATTATTTCTCTTTTAATAAGTTTCGTCCTGCGAGGCGTATATTTGTAACTTGACCATAAGGTCGAGCAACCAGTTTGATTATTTGATTAAAGTACTTTATTAGTATCGAGTGGTATGATTGTGATATTTACCGATGTTAAGACTGTGTGCACTAGCGCGTTCCTGGACTAGTGCTGAATACACAGAGGGTCCGGATTTGTAGATTCGGTTCCCGACAGAGGTGGTATCAGAGCCATACTGACCGTAGGCTCACCCATAGTTAGAATGGTCGTAGTGAGGATAAAACCTATTTTCTAAAGTTAAAAGTGGTCAAGATAATGAATGAATTCTCGACTTACCCCTTTCTTCCTTGTTCATACCCCTTGCTGAGTTCTTTTCGTCTTCCACATTGATTTTAAAATGCTGCGTTTTTACGCGAGCGTCTTTTGGCAGATGATGATGAAGAACAACTACGCCGAGCATGAAGGTGGCTATGCCGCCGAGTTGTGGCGTATGCTTCAGTTTCTTGGAGGTTTTGAGAGGCCGCTCTACCGAGGGACTACACTTGTGCAAGCAGGACTGGTCACAGGATGGGACGTCCGGATCACGGTGTATGCCCGAGAGAAGACGAAGTTCAGCCGCCCTTTCCACTTCACCGCCAGGAGGTCTACCTTTGAGATTGGAATCCAAGAGGTGTTGCGTCCAGCAATGCAGCAGATCGCTCGCACCTACTCCAGGGAGCTGGAAGGCACAGAGTTCCATCACCACCCACGCCGAGACAGCAAAACTCAACGGAACCGAAAGAAGATGAGGATGCCACCGTCACTCACTTAGCCAGATTCATCGCCACTTAGGAGGAGCTAATCGAAGACACAGTTCAGGAATTGAAGAAGGCTCGCGAACAGGTCGAGGAGGAGAAGAAGCACTTAGAGAATGCCCATGAGTATGTCGCTTATGCTGCGGAAAGGATCGCAGAGTTGGAGACTGCACTGTATGGCCAGGGTCCCGATCTAGTGTTGGAGTTGGACGCTCCAGACCCAAAGGAGGAACCAGAAGATGCGCCACCTGCACTCGCGCACAGCCACAGCAACAGCCAGATCCAGAACCAAAGGAGGACGCCGCGTCGTCAACCACAGCTGTAGTTGTGGGGCATGGCGATTGTTTCGCGCCGATGCCGCCGCACCCGCCGCTAGGAGGCAGTGGAGGTTTTCTCGACGAGTGAGCGTAGGCGTTGAGGTTGAGACTCCTTCGTCGAGTCGCGTTATAGAATAAGAGTCACCTTTAGAGGCGTTGGATTTTCATTGTTTGCTGAGTGTGCAGTATGTGTTGCATGGCCCTTAGGCATTGTAAGCGACCATACCAAGTTATTACTATTATTAATAATAAAGTTGGATTTTGAGTTACACTTTGCCCCGCATAAGTTTCCCTGTTACTTGTCTATTCTTCTTCCCTCTCATCTCTAAACCTTGGAGCAATCAACAGATGGTGAACACCCGCGGAAACCTTGGAGGCAATGGAAGTGGTTCTCGCCCAGCTGGAAACCCCAATGATGAAGCACCTGCACCCCACCTAGCATCGCCAGTTGACATGCAGAATTTTGGAGCTTTTCTTGCTGCTCAGACTCAGTTGATGCATGCTATGATGCAACAGATGCAGCACATCACTGCTCAGGCCACTGCTAATCAAGTCAATCAGGGACAACACCAGAATACAAGACAGTCAGAGTTCATGAGGACTCATCCACCCACTTTCTCCGGGAATGCTAACCCGTTGGAGGCCGATGATTGGTTAAGGTCAATTGAGAGGAAGCTACACATTGCTCAATGCATGGTAAATGAGAAGGTACTCTACGCTTCTCATCAGTTAGAAGGGACCGCCGCCGAATGGTGGGTGAACTTTTGTGCCACACAAGAGAACCCTCAAGATATCACTTGGGAGGAGTTTACAGCTGCGTTTCGTCAGTATCACGTGCCGGAAGGAATCATGGACCTCAAGAAAGAGGAGTTCGGAGCACTGAAGCAAGGCAGCCAGCCAGTGGCTGAATACCTGAATAGGTTCACACAGCTTGCTCGCTACGCACCTGAGGATGCAGCGACAGATAAAGCCAGACAGTCTCGCTTCATGAAGGGACTTAACTCAGGACTACAGGTCGGACTGATCACCCACACCTTTCAAGATTTCCAGGAGTTGGTGAATAAGGCGCTTATTCTTGAGGTCAAGCGCAAGGAGCTGGACGACAATAGGAAGCGAAGGATGCAATAGAAGGGATCGCGTCAGGGAGCACAGCAACGTTTGAGAGTTGCGCCAAATCAGTTTTTCAGATTCCAGCCGCAGAATGCAACAAGGACACCATCACTAGCACCAAGACCCGTCAATCAGAACTATCAGACCCACCCACCCGGAACGCCGCTCAGGCAAATAACATGGGATGTTGAGACGCTGTTACAACTGCAACGAGCCAGGACACTTTGCCAACAATTGCCCAACGAAGACAGCAGGAGTGACCCCAGTCCACTTCAATCTGGGATCCACACCAGCCAGGACGCCTGCACCAGGAGCAAACCGACGGACAGCACAGTCAGGAGCAGCACCCCAGACCGTGGTGAGAGGCCGAGTCAACCATGTCACCGCAGATGCACTGCAGAATGCCACGGACGTCGTATTGGGTAAGTTACTTGTTAACTCAGTACCTGCAACAGTTTTGTTTGATTCTGGAGCTTCGTATTCGTTTGTTTCTCAAGGCTTTGCTGCTAAAAATGATTTGGAGATGGCAAGACTTAAATGCATGCTTTTAGTTCAAACCCCTGGTTTCGAACTCCGAACGAAAGTAGGATGTTCCGGGGTAAGAATACTAATAGATGGGATAGAGTTCCTAGCGAACCTTATTAATTTGGAGACCCAGACCTTAGATGTTATTTTGGGAATGGATTGGTTATCCAAGCACAAGGCCGTATTGGATTGTGGACGAAGGACTATCTCAGTTGAGAGCCCGTGTGGAAAGAAAGTAGAATTTCAAGCTACCGCCGTTAGAGATGGACAGTTGATGGTTAACAGTACCAAGGCAATCAGCATAGAAGATGTCTCAATAGTGAATGAGTATCCGGATGTTTTTCCGGAAGATCTACCTGGTATGCCGCCAGACAGGGACATAGAATTTGTGATAGAGCTTGTACCTGGTACAGCGCCGATAGCAAAGAGACCTTATCGGATGTCCACCGAAGAATTGGTAGAGATGAAGAATCAACTTGAAGAGTTAATGGAGAAAGGATTTATCAGACCGAGTTCGTCGCCGTGGGGAGCGCCAGTTTTGTTTGTCAAGAAGAAGGACGGGAGTTTCAGGATGTGCATTGACTACCGTGCACTCAATGAAGTCACTGTGAAGAATAAGTATCCGCTACCTAGGATCGATGATTTGTTTGATCAGCTGAGAGGAGCCGGAGTTTTCTCCAAGATTGATCTGAGATCGGGATACCACCAGTTGAAGATCCCGAACACCGCATTCTCGTCAAGATATGGACATTACGAGTTTACTGTTATGTCCTTTGGTCTGACGAATGCACCAGCATATTTCATGAATATGGTGAATAAGGTGTTCATGGAATATTTGGACAAGTTTGTTGTTGTGTTCATAGATGATATCTTAGTTTACTCCAAGACAGAGGATGAACATGCAGAGCACTTAAGGCGAGTTTTGGAAAAGCTGAGGGAACAGCAGCTCTTCGCGAAGTTTAGTAAGTGTGATTTTTGGAAGGACAAGGTGGAGTTCCTTGGACATGTAATGACCGCAGAAGGAGTTGCCGTAGATCCAAGCAAGGTAGAAGCTGTGTTACATTGGGAGCAGCCGAAGACCGTGACCCAGATCCGGAGTTTCCTTGGTATGGCAGGTTACTATCGCCGTTTCATTGAAGGCTTTTCGACCATTGCGAAACCTCTTACGCAATTGTTGAAAAAGGAGAAGAAGTTTGCATGGACGCTAGAGTGTGAAAAAGGTTTTCAAGAACTGAAGAAACGATTGACATCAGCGCCGGTGTTAGTTCTACCGGATGTTAATCAAAGCTTTGACATTTATTGTGACGCATCGCGCCAAGGACTTGGATGTGTGCTGATGCAGAATGGGAAGGTCGTCGCTTATGCATCAAGGCAGTTGAGGCCACATGAGGAGAATTATCCGACACATGACCTAGAGCTAGCTACCGTAGTGCATGCCTTGAAATTATGGCGTCACTATTTAATTGGAAACAGATGTGAAGTATACACATACCATAAGAGTCTTAAGTACATCTTCACCCAATCAGACCTGAATATGAGGCAGAGGAGATGGTTAGAGTTGATCAAGGACTACAATGTTGGAATCAATTACCATCCCGGGAAGGCCAACGTAGTTGCCGATGCTCTGAGTCGGAAGAGCCATACTGTGAACATGTTGATTGCCACAAGTCAGGAGGAGCTATGTGAGGATTTCTAGAGAATGCAAATTGAAGTCGTACCAGAAGGATTCTTGGCAGCATTGGAAGTGAAGCCTACCCTGGAGGATCAGATCTGAGAAGGACAAGAGGATGATGACAAGATCCGCAAGATTAAGACCAACATGGATGAAGGCAAGGTAGAGGACTTCAAGTTGGATGAGCAAGGCCCGTTATGGATGAAGGGTGCATTTGTGTGCCGAACAAGAAGGAGCTGAAGCAGTTGATTTTAGAAGAAGCCCATGACTCAAAGTATTCCATTCATCCTGGAAGTGCCAAGATGTATCAAGATTTAAAGGAAAGATTCTGGTGGCCGAGCATGAAGCGTGAAGTTGCCGAGCATGTTGCGTTGTGCAACATATGCCAGAGAGTCAAGGCAATGCATCAGAGACCAGCAGGATTGATACAGCCGTTGAAGATACCTGAGTGGAAGTGGGAAGAAATCGGAATGGACTTCATTACCGGTTTACCCAAGACTCAAGGAGGTTATGACTCCATATGGGTTATAGTGGATCGCTTGACTAAAGTCGCCCATTTTATTCCAGTGAAGACCACTTATTCGAAGAATAAGTTAGCTGATTTGTACATGACCAGGATCGTCTGTTTGCACAGAGTACCGAAGAAGAATGTATCGGACAGAGGTACCCAGTTTACCTCAAGATTCTGGAATAAACTGCATGAAGCCATGGGGACCCGTTTGAACTTCAGTACAGCCTATCATCCGCAGATAGATGGGCAAACCGAAAGAGTTAATAAGATTTTGGAGGATATGTTAAGAGCTTGTGGATTGGCTTATGCTACCTCTTGGGATAAAAGTCTGCCGTACGCTGAGTTCCGCTACAATAATAGTTACCAAGCCAGTTTGCAAATGTCGCCATTTGAAGCACTATACGGTCGACCCTGTCGGACACCGTTGAATTGGAACGAGACAGGTGAACGCCGTGTCTTTGGGCCAGATATTCTCCAAGAAGCCGAAGAACAGATTGCCATGATCAGGGAGAGGTTGAAGATAGCCCAGTCACGACAGAAGAGTTATGCTGACAACCGTCGCCGAGACCTAAGTTTTGAACCAGAAGATTTCGTGTATCTCAGGGTCACGCCACTAAGAGGGGTCAAGAGATTCCATGCCAAAGGAAAACTCGCGCCGAGATATGTTAGACCATTCAAGGTTCTCAGCCGCAGAGGTGAAGTTGCTTACCAGCTAGAGTTACCGCAATCATTAGCAGGAGTGCATGACGTGTTCCACGTGTCCCAGCTGAAAAAGTGTCTTCGAGTGCCAGATGAGCAAACGCCCTTGGAGTCGATTGAGCTACAAGAGGATCTGACTTACATGGAGCATCCTGTGAAGATTTTTGACACTATGGATCGAGAGACGAGAAACAAGTCAACCCGTTTCTGCAGAGTTCAATGGAGCAACCACACGGAGAGTGAAGCAACTTGGGAGCGCGAAGAGGATTTGAAGAAAGAGTTTCCGAACCTATTTCTTTAGAAAGCCCTGAATCTCGGGGACGAGATTCTGTTAATGGGGGGGGGGAGGTTTGTAACATTCCAAAATTTTGCTTTTCTTAAATTCATGTGTGATTTGGCACTTTGGTGAATTTTTGGAATTTTCTTGAATTTATTTGGATTTATTTGGGATTTATTTTAATTTATTCCGTTTTGAAATAATTAAAGAATTTAACTTTGCAAATAAAATTTTGTTGGAAATATTTTATTTGAGTCCAAAATGTTCCAAAATATTTTCCAGAATTTTTCAGGAATTTTTCTGAGTCTTTTGCTATTTTTAATGAATTAAATGAATTTCTGGGAATTAATTGAATTATTTAATCGCTGGAAATTCGCGAGTGGGTTTTACTGTTCATCCGACCAAGTTGGAACCCGAGTTAGACTCGAGTCCGACCCGAGCCAGCCGACCGTTGGATCCCGACCGAATCCAATCCTAACCCTAATCGATCCCGACCGTTGGATCGGGATCCAACGGTGCGGATTGGACCGCACCGGTTCGAGCCGAGACCGGGCCGGATCCGGTCCCGCCGGGCGATCGTGGCCGTCGATCACGCCACGTGGACGGCCACCTGTCATCGTCTCCACCGAGTCCAAAACGAACTCTGCCGCCGCGCCCGCCGCCGTGTGGGCCTAGGGTTCCGTTTTCCGCGCGGACGCCGAGGGCATTTAAAGCCCGGGACTTGCCCCGAGGTTCGCCCCCACTCCGCACGCATTTTGCCCTAGCTGCCGCCCGTAGCGTACCGTAGCGCCCGCGATTGCTCACCGTAGATGGAAAAGCTCTCCGCCGCGATTTTTGCTTCGCCCCGCAGCCGTCCGCCGTCCTCCGCCGCCGACAACCCTAGATTCGAACTCCTCGCGACGAGGCGCACCGGAAGGGAGAACTCACCTCACCGAAGGAGCCCGCAAACGCCGTTGCCCGTGTCGCCGTCCCCAGCTCCGGCCAGCTAGCACCGTCGCACGCCATCGCCGGGACTCGAGCTCCCTTAGCCGTCGGATCGCAATCGCACGGCTAGGATTGCGCCACGTCACCCGCCGATGAGATCTTGTTCCAAACCCCAGATCTACTCCCAACCGTTGGATCTAGATCCAACGATCCAGATTGGCCACGTTCACCCCAAACGTGCGTCACCAGATCCAATCTGGGACGTTGATTTTCGAATCAACGGCCGAGATCGCGCCACGTGGCTTGAAGTCTGACCGTCGCGATCAGCACCGCGCGTGAGAGCGTGTCTCTGACACGCGGGGCCCGCGTGTCAGAGGGCCCACTTGTCAGCCACGCCATGCGCGCCTGAACCCTAGCCGCTGACAAGGCGGGCCCACATGTCAGTGACCACACCGTGACGTCACCCATGACGTCACCAGTGGGTCCCACCTGTCAGCTGTGGGCTGAGTCCCCGCTGACGTCAGCAATGACGTCACCCCCGTGGGTCCCACCTGTCAGTCACACGTGAGCCGTGGACCGGGTCCACGGTGGACCCAAGCCGAGCCGTGGGCTGAGCCCGTGGTCCGGCTGACATCAGCCGCCCAATCAGAGGCTGCCACGTGTCACGCTAACGCAATAAATGAATTTCCGAAAAAAAAATGATTTATTAATTCGAATTATTGATTTCAGATTTTGATTCAAACTTCAAACGCTTATAACTTTTCATTTTAACTCCGATTTGAGTGATTCAAATTTCTAAATTTGTATAAAATTGAGATCTACCTAATTATGAATTTTATTTAATTTTTGGGCCAAAGTTTTTCTCTGTAATATTATTTAATTGATTATTTAAACTTCAAAATGCAATAACTTTTGCATTTAAACTCCGAATTTGACGATTCCAGTTTCTAAAAATTCATAAAATTATGCTCTCTCTGTTTATGAACTTTATTTGGATGTTTGGACACTTTTTGTCTTCTGTTTGTGTATTTATTGCTATTTGCACGCTTTACGAGTAGACGTTGAAGTTGTAACACCCCGGCATTTAATATGCCTGAATGCTACCAAACATAAGCTAAACAACATCTAAATACCATAATTAAACATAAATTCCAGCAAAGGCGCACATGCTAAAAACCGAGATTTCGGCAGCATCTCCTTTGTTTTAACATGAATTAACACAATATCAATATCATGGCAAGATATGTCATAGCACACGACAAATAAAACATCAACATAAATGGATATATCATCAAATTACGCCAATAAAAGCATGCTCAACCACTTCATAAGCTATAACCAAGCAAATAAGGAATCACAAGCATGCTAAATTAAACCCTACATTAAGTTTATGGCACAACTTATAACACCCTACAAATCTAAACTGTCGTACAAGAAAATTTCGACAGCATCTCTCCTAAAATTAGGACAAAACAGAAGCGACAACAAGATTCATAATAACCATTATAAACAGGAATAACATAAAAGCATCAATACTAGAGATAACAAGTCTAAATCAACCAGAAAACAAACATAAACGTAAAACAGCTCCAAAGAGGACATCAACAGGTCTATGATTAATAAAATTTCAGCAAGCTAATGAATTATTAAATGCACTAGTCCATGTGATTCGTGATGACCCCGGAGGGTTGATTGTGCTACTAAGCCCACCCTTCAAGCTTACGACTCGCGAGAACTACCTGAAAACAACAAAATAACAAGGGGTGAGATTGGGTAATCTCGGCCAAGCGGAACAACTTCTAACGAATAACACAGCCACAAAGAAACTAGCATACCAAATTCCTCATGTCCAATACCACATTATAGAGTCCACACAACCTCAGTAAAATGCATATGATTGTGCACATGCTTATGCCATGATCCTCCTCACCGTGCCCTTTCTCAGAACACACGGTGTTGTACGGCACTGATCGCGCCTGTTGGCGTCGACAAACTTCCAATGCATGATTATGCAGTTAATGCTTCATGCATAAATACATTCATAACTTCCCACTCTGAATTCACATGCTTGCATACCATCAAATAACATGGATAGAATGCGAACATCATTGAGATAGAATATCTCCACAATTCATCTTGCAAACAACATCTTTCTTCATTCTTACTCATGATTCAAAAGCCAAACAACCACATCACAATGCAGGATAGGATATTGTAATCTCATAAACAAGTAGTTAAACCATGTAGGTGTGCTGCAATTAAGGTTTATATTGAAGACGAAACAAATAGTGAGTTATAGTTTAGCAAGACCGCTACTTCCACTTGCCTTTACCAACGTGGATGACGAACCTAGTTGCGTCCAGAAGGGGCACCACCTGTACAAGTATTATTTCAGTACATAGCGACATCACAAATGATCACACAACTCGAACACACGCTTCCTAATCCCCGTTCCCTTCTTAAGCGCCAAAAACCCCAATCTGTCCAGGTCAAACAGCAGCACCCTCTCTTCACAATTTCGTATCTTTTTTTATACAGATCATAAAAATACAAAAAAATTACAGTAGCTAGATATTGACGAGATATACAACTTTCATGAAGATCACAAATTTCAATTCCACTGTTAAATATGCCTAAACAAACGTCCAACACAGTGGACAAAATCTGTTTCCAGATTCTGTCCGTCATCTTGAAACAGCAATAACTCTCAGACCGACGCCCCAAAAATTCTGAAAACATTACAGAAGCTAGATCTCGACGTTATCTACAACTTTCTAGTTATAGGTTTTTGCAGGAAAAATCGTATATTCCATGTAAAACGCGAAACAATCCGCACTGCACAATCTCCCCTTCCAAAAACAGCACCACGTGAACATCTACCCTTCTCCCCCATCAAGATCCATCTAAATCACTCACCACCAGATCTAATACAATCCTAATCCCTAGGTAGAACAGGGGTAAAAGATTGGGAATTTTACCTTGAGTTCTCCCTTGAGAACCCATGAAAAACGCAACGATTCCCGAAACGGAAATCTGCTCGTCCTCCACGCCTCCACGGATCCTATTCTCGCTTGCTCCTTCGCGTTTTGCGGTGGATCTTGAGCCACCACGCAAGGGGAGGAAGAGGAGGGGTGGTGTGGCTGCTAGGGGAGGAAGGGGGGACGCCCTAGGGCTTTTGGGGGGGGGGGGGTGACACCCCTTTTATATGGTGGGCCGGCCCACTAGGGGAAAAGAGAGAGAGGTGGGGAGGGGATTCGCAGCCCAGGCCCAGGTTTTCCTCGGCCCACTATTTCTAGCCCGACAACTCCAAATTTAATATTAATACGCCGGATAAACTTCAATTATTTCATCCCCCGACAAATCCTTCATTCCTCTCCCGAAACAAAACCAGGAAAAGGAACCCTAGAATAGCTCTGACGCTCTAAGGCATCACACAACTCTTAATATCATGTCTCCAAGTGATTAATTATGGACTATGAAGGTGGAGCTACGTGTAGAAGTGTAGCTAGACCCCTTTTTCCCGCATGCCGATCTCAAAGTACCTAAAAACAACATAAAACACAAGCGTGAGTTCGAAAACTCAGCAAGCATATTGTAATGGACAACAAGATCATTTACAAGACAATAATACCTTACATCACATATAACATCTCATACTTGAGCACATAACAACATCATCATCATTAAATATGTATTGCAATGCAATGCAATTCAATGTTATGCTCATATCTCCTTGGAAACTCAAACCGGTATGGTTGAGTACACACCCGTCGGTGTGCACCCTTTTCCCCCCTTCCATCCCGAAGATGGAGGGTGCCTACTCCTCGCTTCCATTCACCACGTGGATGGAATTACGATGTAGGTCTTACTCAATGGCGTTCCGGACTAGTCATAACTTTCTCACCGACCTTGCCGGACTAGTTATGACTTTCTCACCGCCCTCGCCCTATCTCATGTCATGCATGCAACTATGCCAATTATCATATTTCACATGTACATAAACATATGGCATCTCATCATGACAAATATTACACATGGCATCGAATCATGATAAGTATAGACACATAGCATCATATCATGATAATCATACTCAATATATCATTGGAAAACAGCAAGCAAGGCAAGTGATCATAGCAAGTATTCAATCTTTCATCCAATATCAACAAGCAACCTACAATCCGCTATACATTACAACACACTTGCCTCAACCACGGGCGGCGGATTGGCGGGAAGTAGAGGGCACTCCCGGTGTCACACCACCTGCACATAGGCATCACACACTCACAATCATGCCCACAAAACAGTACACAAACCCCCATCTAACCCGACATTGCCACTACTCGCAAAACCTAAAAACAGAGGTTCTGTCCCGTCGGGACAGCAGCCTTGCAAAAGGCATAACTTGAGTTCTGGGACTCCAAATCGATTAAACGAGTACATCCTCGCGTAGCTTAGGAAATTTCCCCACTTTCTCTAGGTATAAGGAAAGACTGATTCGGCCTCTAAAGTTGTTTAATCTACAGATTACCGAGATCTGTTCCAATCGCGTCACAGATTTTAATACGCTCGGTAAAACAGTCATAACTTTCAAACAGCTGGGCGGAATTTAACGTTCTTTATATGCACGGAAAGATAATGAAATTATCTACAACTTCTTAAAAGTCCGTACACTCAGATTCGAACTCTAAATTGGCGAAAACAGGAACCCTAGCTCGACTGCTCAATCTGCCCGAAAACAGAAACGTGGCAACATCTAGATCTAACCCAAATTACTCAAATCCAGCGCCTCAAATTGATCAAAAAACTTGATAAACTCCCTAATAAAAGTACCTAGCTCCTCCCCGAGGAGCCCCATGATCATACCTTTGCCCGACGCACGAAAACTCCAGTCGATCTCCTCGCTCCTCGCACCTCGCTCCTCGTTCCTCGGATGGATCCATGAGGATGCAGGGGTGGGGAGGTCACCCTAGGGCAGCAAGGGGGGGTGGAGGAGAGGTGGTGTGCAATGGGGAGCAATGGGGGCGCCATGGGGGCAAGAGATGGGGCGGCTAGGAGGTGGAGGGAGGAAGAAGGGTGGCGGCTAGGTTTAGGGGTGCATGGGGCAGGGGTGGATGTCCCAAGGGCTGGTGGGGAGCCCTTTTACCAGCCCCCACACCCAAACCTAGTCCGTTACGGAGACCTACTCCATCCCACCAAAGCCCACCAAGGCCCAAACTCCACTGGGAAGGCCCAAAACCCCGGAAACGGCCCGGAAAAGCTATTAACCTCCATATCCTATAGTTTTAACCTTAATTCCACATCTCATAATGTTATTAACCTTATCATGCACGTTAAATAAGGTTACGACACTCCGTGGTGTCACAACACTTCAAAAGGCCCAAAAACACGAGTAAACCTCTAGCCGTAAGATTTTTCTTCTCTAATTTCACAATCTGTAATGTCACACCAAAACGTAGTGTCACATTCTTCCCCCCTTCAACAGGATTCGACCTCGAATCCGAAGGATACCAAAAACAACTACCAAGTCCCCAAGGGACAAAAGGCTTCTCAGCCGCACAAAACAATCGCACAACGACTAAAAAAAATCAGAACAAACGACAAACGCTTCGCACTTCTATCACAACCAACCTGACTACCACTCTCCATCAAACTCAATCATGACACATAATCCCATCTCTTCCAATTATTTGACCCTTTTCACAAAGAATCAAAATTAACTAATGTCATCTACGTACATAGCCTTCATCGACAAAACTTTTCTTTTCTTCCACAAACCACGCTACACTTTCATTCTACCCCTCCTGCATAACACACACCCAGGGACAACTAGCTACGACAAAGTTCACGACAGATCACTATATTTCAAATTATCATCACTTTTTAACAATCCAACCATATTCTCAACAAGGTTTGGACCGACATCACCAACTTCCAACATGACCACCCTTCGAACCACAACCAAAGTTCTACGCCTAGCCCAAGGTAAAGCTGTAAATTATTACCAAACCTCAACTGGTTCTTTTCCTATGAGGGTCTCGCCCTCACACTTTCTCACTCAAAAACTACCAAACCCATGAGTATAATCCTCCATTATGCTCAACAATTCCATAGACATTTCTATTCACATCTCAAACGAGAATGCCAACAAAGAGCAACTCCCTTAGTCGGATGAACCACATTCATCAACTCGAACCCAAAACACAACAAATCACTTGGAACAAAAGTTTGACAACCTCGAAAGATCACTCGATCTTTTTTTTTCCTAAGTCAAGTCGCAAAGGAAAAACTCCAATCTCAAATCAATGCGATACATCTCGCATCGGGGACCACTCAAGCAAAAAGAGAGACTCCACACAATTCTTTGTCAGGAATTCTCAACAATCAATGAAACTCGACTCACTTTCACCACAGCCAAGCATCTCATAAAAACAACATTGTGGAAGAGAAAACCGATTCTCAAACCAATCGAAAGAATCCACAACCGCCATAATAACTCTCAAGGAAACAAGG
Organism: Rhipidocladum racemiflorum; assembly: GCA_036346355.1. Classification (NCBI taxonomy): domain Eukaryota; kingdom Viridiplantae; phylum Streptophyta; class Magnoliopsida; order Poales; family Poaceae; genus Rhipidocladum; species Rhipidocladum racemiflorum. The sequence continues at coordinate 9,521,075 of CM070592.1, read as the reverse complement.
AAACCCAATCCTCTTACAACAAAGCCAAATGCCAGGAACTCTTCACTCTTTCTTTTCATGCTAAAGAGCAAATGGAAATCTAGATTCATGACATGAATCCAAGCTTTTCGAGAGCACACCGGATTAGTCATATTTCCCTATATGACTTACTCACCGACCTGGCTCAACGACTCTTTTATCAATAGACATCTATAAATGATGTCATGTTTCCTTTTCACCATTCATTCATCATGTACAACGCTACCAAATAGTCATTCACAAGACAACTTCTTCCTCTGCATCACATGATTAAAACTTGGAGAGCATCGATGATTGCGCCCAATCATAAAACTATGAGGGGAACACCATTAACAGGAAAACACCACGTCATACATAACCCGTCGACAATTGAAAGCCAAATTTGTAAAGCATCGCGTTTTAACCAGAATCAAGAGTTTGAAAGAGAACATCAATTCTCAAAGAGAAATGGGAGACTCATTTTCCCAAAATGAGAACACTTCACCAACCCGAATCACTTATAAACATTCATAAAATCCACCCTTTTGAAACACTCGCAAACACCACATGACCTTTTCCAAATAAATCCAGTTCCAATCAAATAGAATTACAAATTAAATCTCAAGAATTTTCAACACAGCCCACTATGTCCATCGGCTTCCTTTTTAAGATTTACTCCAAGTATGCTTCAGTCTGACGCCGAAGGAGCGCGATCCACTCAAAGGCTTTTGGGTGCAAAATCAAACTCATAGCATAAACTGAACAACTTAGCCAAAACCAAAGATGGGCACCAACCTCTACGAGTTTTAGGGAAACTCGAAAATGCAACATAAAGAACACCTTGACCAAAAAAAACATTTAACAAAAAAGCAAACCAACAACCCAGACCAAAAGGTTTTATACACAAGCTCGGCATGAGACTCACCATAACCAGTGTCCCACTATCCTTAACATTTAAGCATTCCATAATCACTATTTACTTATCGAGAAAACCCATCTTAAATCAATCCATACTACCTCCTCAAGAACCCCACAAACCAACACATCATGAAACAACGTATTCTATATTTCAAACGTAGTACTTCAACAGATACTTAAGCATGATCATCCTATCAATTTTTATACCATAAATACGTCAACATCTTGACAATCAAAACTTATTCCATTAACAAATGACTTCAACATACAAATAGTATCTCCATAAGACAAAGTCGAAAATTATGATCCTAAGATACACATTCTTTAAGATACAATTCTATATCATGCTAAAATATCCATGGTTCACTTCATCGCCACATGTTATAATAATCTCTATTTTACAATGGCTTCCAAAAAGTAATCCAAACAATTACCACCACTACTAAATCATCAATATCCATAAATAGGCATAATCATAAAAACAACTACATTGTTTTTAGTTACACTATCCATATACCATAACAAATTGTCACTACACAACATACTCCAACTATAAAAACAAATTTAATAGGTTAGACCATCCCAATGCTTTAGCAATAACATAAACAGCAAAGCCTATGACTTCACATTTGACATCGATACTAGCATCGTAGGAACACAACTGCATACTTCCAATTATACTAATGGTTTGCGACAATATAAAAAGCAACTCTAATCAACTTCCAAATTAAAGTCACTAGTCAACACGATTAAATCTCTCTATTAATCCATTAGATTAGAACATCTTTAGACAACCAGCAAAGTTTCTTTAACAATATCAGCAGTCTACATCATCTTAATGTTTTAACTATGCATTAGGGTTTAAAACTTTAAACATATTCGAGGGTCATAAGCACTTTCAAAGGAAGGCAACAGATTATAAGCATGTACATTAACATATTTATTCATTCTCATTATAGGGTAATCTGCAACACTAGAAGTTCATTTAATCTTAAGCTAAGCACAAATATTACTTTTAACTGATTCAACTCACCAATTAACTTAAGAACAAATCATTTCCAATAACCACATTGTTACATACTACATGACATGCTAAACAACCATTTTCACTTTTGACAAACAAGATGCAACTCTACTTTTAAGGACAACCACAACTCATGAACCAGAACGAACACCGTTAGACAATTTCTCCTTTTCCAAGCAAGGAAGAAAACAAAACTCTAACAGAAATGCAGGAGAGTTCCACTCTCAAGTTCCCAAATTTTCCCACAAAACTCTTCAAGAAATCTCAAGATCCATACTTCCAAGAAGGAAGAAGGATGCACTAGGGAAAACAAAATGTTCAACCAAACCTTTTCCGATGAAGTTACAAAACTTAGCTCCACCCAACCTAAGGTCGGCACTAGGATAACTTCAACTCTTTTCTCAGATAGGGAGGACAACAACCACATATGTTTCCTCCCTAAGACAATCCACAATAACCAGCAAAACCGGGTGTCAAAGCAAAGGCGACTAAAAAGGCGCAACTCTAAACTCTTCTTCTTCGTTTCCAACCAAGGAAGACCAAAAACCACAAATCGCATACGGAATGATCCGCGAAAAATCCAATACCAAACATTTTTCTTTTAGTTTCCATCAACTAAAACCAAGAAAACCAACCAAAACCAACCGTCAGAACGGTGAAGAACATACGAAGGAACCCACCACCAAACTCTTCTATTTGACTCCCGTCAACTACCCAATCTACGACAGAAAGGGTAAGCACTCTTCTCCTACAGGGGTTAATAGTTCTTCGGTGATGGCGCTAACCGGCCACACCGTCACACTTCACCCTTACAATGAATAAAGAGAGGTGGCCGAAACCCTTCGGCACCACAACCCCACTTTAACATAATAACATGAACAATTCCATTCAATTCTTTCATAAACATAGCAACATACATAAACAAATGTAGCATTCAACATCAAGGCTCAAATACAACATTTAAGCGTAAAGCAATGATTCCCATACCCTTTCCTACTGTGCATCCATGTGTGTCAAATTTTAAATTAGTTATACCACTTTTGCAAGTTTTAATGTTGCTATCCTATAACAAAGTTTTAGTTAAGACCTAAGCCATTTTTCTAAGTTATTCCACATCACATTTTAGTTGTACCCTATAGCATGATACTAAAAATTCACATTTCAAGGACCTACAAACTCTCGATACCAATCAGTAACACCCCGGCATTTAATATGCCTGAATGCTACCAAACATAAGCTAAACAACATCTAAATACCACAATTAAACATAAATTCCAGCAAAGGCGCACATGCTAAAAACCGAGATTTCGGCAGCATCTCCTTTGTTTTAACATGAATTAACACAATATCAATATCATGGCAAGATATGTCATAGCACACGACAAATAAAACATCAACATAAATGGATATATCATCAAATTACGCCAATAAAAGCATGCTCAACCACTTCATAAGCTATAACCAAGCAAATAAGGAATCACAAGCACGCTAAATTAAACCCTACATTAAGTTTATGGCACAACTCTTAATATCATGTATCCAAGTGATTAATTATGGACTATGATGGTGGAGCTACGTGCAGAAGTGTAGCTAGACCCCTTTTTCCCGCATGCCGATCTCAAAGTACCTAAAAACAACATAAAACACAAGCGTGAGTTCGAAAACTCAGCAAGCATATTGTAATGGACAACAAGATCATTTACAAGACAATAATACCTTACATCACATATAACATCTCATACTTGAGCACATAACAACATCATCATCATTAAATATGTATTGCAATGCAATGCAATGCAATGTTATGCTCATATCTCCTTGGAAACTCATACCGGTATGGTTGAGTGCACACCCGTCAGTGTGCACCCTTTTCCCCCCTTCCATCCCGAAGATGGAGGGTGCCTACTCCTCGCTTCCATTCACCACGTGGATGGAATCACGATGTAGGTCTTACTCAATGGCGTTCCGGACTAGTCATAACTTTCTCACCGACCTTGCCGGACTAGTTATGACTTTCTCACCGCCCTCGCCCTATCTCATGTCATGCATGCAACTATGCCAATTATCATATTTCACATGTACATAAACATATGGCATCTCATCATGACAAATATTACACATGGCATCGAATCATGATAAGTATAGACACATAGCATCATATCATGATAATCATACTCAATATATCATTGGAAAACAGCAAGCAAGGCAAGTGATCATAGCAAATATTCAATCTTTCATCCAATATCAACAAGCAACCTACAATCCGCTATACATTACAACACACTTGCCTCAACCACGGGCGACGGATTGGCGGGAAGTAGAGGTGTAACACCCCAAAATTTTGCTTTTCTTAAATTCATGTGTGATTTGGCACTTTGGTGAATTTTTGGAATTTTCTGGAATTTATTTGGATTTATTTGGAATTTATTTGAATTTATTCCATTTTGAAATAATTAAAGAATTTAATTTTGCAAATAAAATTTTGTTGGAAATATTTTATTTGAGTCGAAAATGATCCAAAATATTATCCAGAATTTTTCTGGAATTTTTCTGAGTCTTTTGCTATTTTTAATGAATTAAATGAATTACTGGGAATTATTTTAAATATTAAATCGCTGGAAAATCCAACTCGGGTCAAGTACTGTTCATCCGACCGAGCCCGAGTCGACTCGAAGTTCGAGTCCGACCGAGCCACGCGACTCGACCAAACCCACTCCTAAACCTAATCAATCCCAACCGTTGGATCAAGATCCAACGGTGAGATCCGCCGTCTTAGACGGTTCGAGCCAGTATCCGCCCGGATCCGATCGCGCCCGTGCGATCGTGGCCGTTGATCGTGCCACGTGGACGGCTGAGCTTCATCGTCTCCGCCGAGTCCGAGCCGGACTCCGCCGCCGCGCCCGCCGCCGTAAAGAACTAGGTTTCCGTCTAGGGCACGAACGCCGAGGCTATTTAAAGCGTGAGACGTCCCCCGAGGTTGCCCACATCCTTGCGCACCCGTTCCCCCGAGCCATCTCGCCTGAGCCGCCGCCGTTTGCCCGTGCGAGCTCGCCGTAGTTGGAGGATGTAACCGCCGCGGTTTTTGCCTCGCCTCGCCACCGTCTGCCGTCCTCCGCCGCCATTGATCCCAGATTCGGAACCCCCGAAGCCAGGCGCACCCGTGGACACCATCCATCTCGCCGGAGCACGCCCCAACCGCCGTTTGGGTGGTCGTCGTCCTCAGCGCCGGCAGCCGCTACTCCGCCGTGAAGCCATCGCCGACCCCGAGCTCCACCAACCGTCCGATCAAGATCCAAAGGCCCAGATCGTGCCACGTCACCTCGGTGAGTTTCTCCGTTGAAAATCCTAGATCTAATCCCAACCGTTGGATCTAGATCCAACGGCTTAGGTTCTTGCGCGTATCAAGAACTGCACCAGGTTAGATTGGATCTGGACCGTTGGATCAAGATCCAACGGCCCACGATCGGTCACGTGCGCCCCAAGCACATGAGGCCAAACTCAATCCTAGCCGTCGGATTTCAAACCAACGGCCACGATTGTGCCACGCCGCCCAGAAGCCGAGCCGCCGCTTGGCCACGCAGGTGGTCACTGACACGCGGGCCCCGCATGTCAGAGGGCCCACACGTCAGCCGCGTTTGCGTGAGATCCCGCACTGACAGGTGGGTCCCACCTGTCAGTCTCACGTGGAGCCGTGGACCGGGTCCACCGTGGACCAAACCGCGCCGTGAGCTGAGCCCATGAGCCGGCTGACGTCAGCCAGCCAATCAGAGGCTGCCACGTGTCCATGCTGACGCAATAATTAATTTCCGAAAAAGAAAATGATTTATTAATTCGAATTAATGATTTCAGATTTTGTTTCAAACTTCAAACGCTTATAACTTTTGCGTTTCAACTCCGATTTGAGTGATTCAAATTTCTAAATTTGTATAAAATTGAGATCTACCTAAATATGAATTTTATTTAATTTTTGGACTAAAGTTTTTCTCTGTAAAATTATTTAATTGATTATTTAAACTTTAAATAATCATAACTTTTGCGTTTTAACTCCAAATTTGACGATTCCAGTTTCTAAAAATCCACAAAATTATGTTCTTTCTGTTTATGGATTTTATTTGGGTGTTTGGACACTTTTTGCCTATTGTTTATTTGTGTATTTGCTATTTGCACGCTTTACGAGTAGACGTTGAAGTGCCGGAAGGATTCGAGGGAGAAGTATTGACTCAGGATCCAACTCAAGACCAAGAGCAAGTACTTTTTGAAGGCAAGTTGTGCTTTGACCATGTTGATCCTATTTCGAAATCTATTTTGATTTAAACTATTGCATGCTAGTTCAATTAGAAAGATACTTGGTTTAAACATGGGGGTTAGATAAGTACCAATTTGCAGTATGACACCTTGATTACTTAAGTATGTACCATGACCCTTTGTCACCCTAGTTGTGGATTACTAGTTGGACATTATTAGATTGCCAACATGGGTTTTAGACCGTTGTAGTATCTTTGCTTAGACACCTTTCGTGCTCATGACATGATTTTGGATAATCAAATGTTAATATTGACTTAATGATATATTGAACCTGTTTTGGAAAAGTATCATGTGATGTTGATGGCACGTGGTGCATGGTAATCAACTGGGGTTTGATAAACGATTTCGGCCAGGGCATGTGGCAAGAGTAATCAGGTGGGCCATTGTGGCATTGGGAATGTTGATTTGGTTTTTCGGGTAGTCTTGCCCTGGTCACCCTAAGGACTTAACCTTGCAAGCCTTTGAATCGGGTCTAACGTGCAACCACATGTCCTAATGGGACGGACCTAGTTGACTAAGTTGCTAATAACGCACTGTGGGACCTCGGGAGGTCAACTACACCCTTTGTGTATGTTGTATGGGGGGCGTCTGGGCCGAGGCCAGTACCCATCTAACGGTTGATTGGCCTAGACTTCGCCTTAGCGAAGGGAAGGGTTAGTCTTGTAATAACCGGGAGGACCACTTGTATTGTTAGAGGTTTCGAAAGACTTTGTTACGAACTCGCCTTTGTGGTGTTTGACTGTATCTTGTGGGTAAAGTGCATAACCTCTGCAGAGTTTAGAATCTATTCGAATAGCCGTGTCCACGGTATTGGACATCGCTCGGGAATTACAGTCAAGGGTTAGATTTTCTCAAAATAACTTTGGTTTGAAAGGTTGGGTTGGTTTAAAGATGATGGAAATATGGTTTAGGATGGGGAAAAATGTTTATTAAACTTCTTGAAAAGTTATTTATGCTTTACTTGTTTCTACTGCTTTCGAATCCACTATAATACTTTTCAAATGCTGTTTACTGCAAATATACCTTGAGCTATTCCTTTGTACCAAGCCATGCATATAGTATATTAGCTTGCATTACAGGCATGACTTGCTGAGTACCAAGTACTCACCCTTGCCTCAACACAACACCAGTTGAAGAGGAGACTACGCCAGCTATGGAGGAGGAACTCCAAGAGGATCCGTCTACTTAGGGATGTGAGCCCAGTCAGTTGCCTGTGGTATACTGGATGGCGCCACGAAGTTCTTTGAATTTCCGCTGCTAATATTTCTCTCTGAATAAGTTTCGCCTTGCGAGGCATATATTTGTAACTTGACCATAAGGTCGAGTAACCAGTTTGGTTATTTAAATAAAGTACTTTTATGTTATCGATTGGTATGATTGTGATATTTACCGATGTTAAGACTGTGTGCACTAGCGCGTTCCTGGACTAGTGCTGAATACACAGAGGGTCCGGATTTGCAAATTCGGGGTCCCGACAGAGGTGGTATCAGAGCCATACTTGACTGTAGGCTCAACCCTAGCTAGAATGGTCGTAGTGAGGATAAACCTATTTTCTAAAGCTAAAAATTTGTGAAGACAAGAAATGACATCTCGACTTATCCCCTTCACTCTTTTCTTGTCTCTTGCTGAAATTTTCCCTTACCTTGTCACAATTTTTAAAAAAAAAATTTCGAGTTCTTACGAAGAGCACTCTTGTGACAGATGGAGGAAGAGTTCAACTACGTTGATCTGGGAGTTGGTCACGCCGCGGAACTTTGGCATATGCTACAGACTCTCGGAGATTTTGAGAAGCCCCAATACCAAGTGGAAGTGATCAGGCAAGCAGGATTGATCAAGGCTTGTGACGTGAGGATTGAGGTACCTGCTAGGAAGAAGGGCCCAGGCAATCGCCCGATACACTGCACTGCCAGGAGATCTACAATGCAGATGGGTATCCAAGAAGTATCACGACGAGCAATGCGGCACATTACCAGTATCTACGCCAGAGAGTTGGAGAGCACGGTGTTCCGTTATCATCCGCGCAGCGATAACCTTCTTGACCCGAAGACGATTCAGGATGAGAATGCCACGGTTACACAGTTGGCACGATTTGTCGTCGCCCAGGAGGATGTACTAGATAATACAAGCAAGGAGCTACAGAAGGCCCGCAAGGAGATCACGACAGAGAAGAACAGATGGCGGGAAGCTCAAGAGTATGTGGCACACCTTCTACGAAGGATTGACGAGTTGGAGATGACCTTGTACGGACCAGACCCAGAGCCAGTACTCGAGCTACACGAGCCAGATCCGGAGGAGTCAGACCTCGATGAGGACACTGCTTCTTCGACTACCACAGAGGACATAGTCGCTGGACATGGCGATCGTTTCGCGCCTATGCCACAGCACCCGTACCCAGGCCGTGGAGGTTTTCTCGATGAGTGAGCATAGGTTCTATAGTGAGACTCCTTCGCCGAGTCGCGTCATAGAGTAAAGAGTCACCTTTAGGCGTTAGACTCTAGAGTTAGTTTGATTTGGATTTGCTTTGTTTGCTGAGTGTGCAGTATGTGTTGCAAGGCCTTTAGGCATTGTAAGCAGCCATACCAAGTTATTAATAATAAAGTTGGACCTTAAAGTTACCCCTTTCGCCCCGCATAAGTTCCATGTTACTTGTCTATTCTTGTTTCCCTCTCATCTCTAAACCTAGAGCAAATCGACAGATGGTGAACACCCGTGGAAACTTTGGAAACAATGGGAGTGGCTCTCGCCCAGTAGAAAACCCCAATGATGGAGCACCAGCACCGCCAGTTGATATGCAGAATTTCGGAGCTTTTCTCGCTGCCCAGACTCAGTTGATGCATGCCATGATGCAACAAATGCAACACGTCACCGCTCAGGCCACTGCTAATCAAGTTAATCAGGGACCACGCCAGAATACAAGACTATCAGAGTTCATGAGAACTCACCCACCCACTTTCTCTGGGAATGCCAATCCATTGGAGGCCGATGATTGGTTAAGATCAATCGAGAGGAAGCTACACATAGCCCAATGCATAGGAAATGAGAAGGTACTCTACGCTTCTCATCACCGGAAGGAACAATGCCGAATGGTGGGAGAACTTCGTGCCACACAAGAGGACCCTCAAGATATCACTTTGTAAGAGTTCAAATCTGCATTCCGACAGTATCACGTGCCTGAAGGAATCATGGACCTTAAGAAGGAGGAGTTCAGAGCACTGAAGCAAGGTAATCAGCCAGTGGCCGACTACCTGAACAAGTTCACACAGTTAGCACGCTACGCACCTGAGGATGTAGCGACAGATAAATCCAGATAGTCTCGGTTTATGAAGGGACTTAACTCAGGATTGCAAGTAGGATTGATCACCCACACCTTTCCAGATTTCCAAGAATTGGTGAATAAGGCGCTTATTCTTGAGGACAAGCGCAAGGAACTGGATGAGAACAGGAAGCGCAGGATGCAACAAAGAAGGATCACGCCAGTGGAACGCAATACCGAGAGTTGCACCAAATCAGTTCTTGATTCCAACCACGTAATGCAACAAGGACGCCACCCCGGCACCAAGACCTGCCAATCGAACTACCAAACCCCAGCCCCGCTAGAAACGCTACTCGAGCAGCAAGAAGGAACAAGAGACGCCGCTACAATCAGCAACGAGCCAGACACTTTGCCAACAGCTTGTCCGAAGAAGACAGCAGGAGTGACCCCGATTCGCTTCAATCTAGGAACCACCCAGCTAGGACGCCCGACCAGGAGCCACACCCAGGCCGTGGTGAGAGGCCGAGTCAACCATGTCACCGCAGATGCACTGCGAGAATGCTACGGACGTCGTCTTGGGTAAGTTACTTGTTAACTCAAGACACCTGCAGCTTTGTTTGACTCTGGAGCTTCGCATTCGTTTGTTTCGCAAGGCTTTGCAACTAGAAATGATTTGAGAATTGCAAGACTTAAGTGCATGCTTTTAGTTCAAACCCCTGGTTCCGAACTCCGAACGAAAGTAGGATGTTCCGGGGTGAGAATACTAATAGATGGAATAGAGTTCCTAGCGAACCTTATTATTTTGGAGACCCAGACCTTAGACGTCATATTGGGAATGGATTGGTTATCCAAGCACAAGGCCGTATTGGATTGTGGACGAAGGACTATCTCAGTTGAGAGCCCGTGTGGGAAGAAAGTGGAATTTCAAGCCACCGCAGTTAGAGATGGACAGTTGATGGTTGTGAAATCATGTGCTGAAAAATTGGCTTTGAACTGAAAAATTAACTTAGATTTGAATTTGCAAAATGTGTTTGTTCATGTGTTTTGACAATTTGACAAGAAACAGTAAGTTACGCATTAGCGCCGGACAAAGTTCTCAAGAAACAGTAAGTTTCCCATCTGCGACGGGCAGTGTTTTTGGGTCTGTTGTGAACATGTTTTTGAGCCCATGACCGAAGTCATTTTCACATGTACAACGGACAGTTTTTCTTGGTCCGTTGTGAACAAGCTTTTTCGGTTTGGATAATTTCTTGGAACCAAGATTTTCACATGTACAACGGACTAATTCTTTTTGTCCGTCGTGAATGGACTTTTTCTAGGGTTTTACTTTTGTGAAACCGAGCGTGGCACGTTTGCGCCGGACAAGCTTCTGGGGTCCGTTGTGAACTTGTTTTGAGCTCATGACCGAAGCCATTTTTGCATGTACAACGGACCAACTTTGTTTGTCCGTTGTGAACGTGTTTTTCAGCGTTTGGTTGGCTTCTTGGAACAGAAACTTTTCCTTATACAACGGACCAACTTTGTTTGTCCGTCGTGAATGCGTTTTCGCTCAATTAGGGTTTTGAGCGATTTGGATTTGAATTTTGAATGTGAATTTGAAATTTGTAATGATTTCATGATGCTTCTTTTGAAGTGGACTTTATGCAATACTCATGTGAGTAGTTGCATGGATTGACATTGAGTCAAGTCGTGGACTTGTGCTCGGATTTGTTTTGTGGTTTGTTCATGTGCATGTATTGCTCGAAGACGAATGTGGTCGATGACGGGACCGGAACTAGGTTCATGGAGGAACTGAGGTTCGGGACTAGGTTCAGGAGGAACCGAGGTCTTGGTGGTCAAGGATGTCATGCGGGACGTTCGGGCTAAGAGAATGGTGCACATGAAGAATGGTTAGTCACGTGAGAATGGCAGGAGGTCATTCGCGTGCAAAGTGTTAGTCACGTGAGTATGGCAGGTGGCCATACGCGTGCAAAGTGTTAGTCACGTGAGTATGGTAGGGTTGCCATACGCGTGCAAGAGTTGTACTCGGCCTGGTTGGGCCAAGTAGAGTTGAGTTGGATACGGATTCCTTCTAGGGAATAGGAATCGTATTCAAAACTCCTTGTGGGTTTGTGGTTTTATTAGGTTTGGGGTATCCTGTTGAAAGGCACCAAGCAGAGCTAAGCGCATCAAGCCTTGAGCTTGGTTTTAGGGTTTGTACTCTTTTGATGAGAGTATTTTAGACAAGAAATAAAGATCAATTCTTCCAAGATTTTTGCGTGCTACAGTAACCACGTCGCTACAGTATTTTCTGTTTTGGGTCTTGTTTGCATGCTTGTTCTAGTTCTAGATTGGTTTTTGTTCTTCAAGTTTTATCTTGATTTGATCCATCAAAAACCTCTCTAGGGTATTGATCTAGTGTTTCTCAAAGTCTAGTTGATCAATCTTTTGTCGTTCTTGTTTAATCTTGAAGTTTTGATTAGATTGATTCTCGTCAAGTTCTGGATCAGCAAGCTTGCGAAGCTTATAACTTTTGATCCGTAAGTCCGATCGAGCTGATTCTTTTTGGGTTGGATTCGTATTGGAATCTAGTTTCTTGTGTCCAAATTTCAGATCGTTCCGACGGTTGGATCTCCAGGAATTCGCGTTTTACCGAACCTCTATCATTCTGTTTTTGTCGAAAACGAGGCAATTATTTGGTTCTGTTTTGGGGTGAACTTTTAATAGATCAAGAATTTGGTTTTAGCTTCCGCACAATCATTCACCCCCCCTCTGATTGCTATATTCGTATCTTTCGATCCTACAAGTGGTATCAGAGCAAGGTTTTTCTAATCTATCTTAATCGGTGATTAGATCAATGGATCAATATTCGACAAAACCTTGTGTGTTCAATGGTGTTGATTTTCAGTTTTGGAAGGCCAAGATGGAGGCGTTCATCCAAGCTCAGGGATTCGCAATTTGGGAGAAGGTCTACAAGCCATATGAAGTCCCTGCAAACGACAACGTCAACGACACCAATCGCACACATGTTGAAGCAAACAGCAAGGCGCGCAACTTGATCATCCAAGGCTTGGGACGTAGCGACTTCGATCGTGTGATTCATCTTCGATCCGCATATGAGGTATGGAAATCTCTTTGTGATTACCATGAGGGTTCTAACACTATTAAAGAGGTTCGTCAAGATCTTTACAAAAAAGAATACATGCGATTTGAGATGAAACCCGGTGAGTCGCTAGATGACTTCTTTGCACGTTTCAATAAAATTCTTAGTAATCTTCGTCTTTGTTGGAGTTAGCTTTGATGATCTTTGCTAATGCTAGACAATTGCTTGGTGCATTAGACATGTCTATTTGGGAGATGAAAGTTACATCCATTAGAGAATCTACTATCATGAGTTCACTTACATTAGATGTTACGTATTCTAAGTTGAAAACTCATGAATTAGATGTTCTTGCTAGAAAGAATGATCATAAATCAATTGCTCGACATCTCAATCTAGCATATCTCATAATGGTGCTGCTTCAAGTTTTGCTCTATCCTTCTTGTCTTCACTAACCGATGAACAGTTGAGCAATTCCCGAGAAGAAGACTTATCACTACTCTCTTCTCGCTTTAACAAAGCCTTGCAAAATGTGATAAAGAGAAAGAGAGGTGGTGGTGATCCTCCAAGATGCTATGAGTGTGGTGATCTCGACCATATTCGTCCAAACTGTCCAAAACTTGCAAGTAAAGCATCAAGGGAGGAGAAGGACAACGAGAAGAAAAGAGAAGAAGAAGTTCTCTCCAAGTGATAGAAAGAAGAAGAACTTCATCAACCGCAAAGTTGTCCATCGAGTTCTTTCCGCTCTTGAACAAGTCAATTTGAGCGATGTGGATTCGGAGAGCAGCGAGGATGATGCAACTCCAAGCAAGCATGAGTTGACGGGGTTGTGTCTCGTGGCCAAAAACAGCGACAGCTTCACCGAGGGCGATCATGACAAATGACTTCAATGAGGTAGATCCTTCTTACGATGAATTAGCTATTGCTGTTGCTCGTCTTGGTAAATTGCTTGATAAACGTGATAAGAAAATTAAGAAACATGATTTTGTTGTGGAGTCATTGAATGCTGAAATTGCTAGACTTAAAACCTTGATTCCTGATGATGATGCTTGCAAATCATGTGACTTAATTTACAATGAGCTTACTTTGCTTAGGAAAGAACATGCTCTTCTGTTGCATCTAAATGAGAAAAATGATAAACATGTTAAACATGCTAGCTGTTCCAATCGATGATTTGCATGGTTTAACTTCTTGTTCTAAATGCTTAACTCTTGAATTAAAATTGAAAGATGCAAATGCTAGGATTTCTCAATTGACTGATAATCACTTACACATGAGGTTCTTTCATGCTCTACTTGTCGTAAATGTAAAGAGAAGGTTGATAATCTTTGCAATAATTGTTTAACTCTTGCCAAGAAAGTTGATTATTTGCAAAGTTCTTTGGAACGATTCACTAATGGCAAGAAAAGATTAAACATGATTTTGGATCAATCTAAGGTTAGCTCAAACAAGAAAGGTTTAGGTTTTGATCTTCATGCTTCATATGAAACTAAACCTCGCTCTGTTATTTATGCTCCTTGCAATGACAAACTTGAGATTTCAAATGAGCCTAAGAAAATTGTCTTCAAATCTCTTTGGCCTTTTATCTTCTACTATGATGAATGCAAATGTTGCTTCTCTTGTTAAAGCAAAACATAATGTTAAGTACACTTGCACTCATTGTGGTAGAGATGGACATTTAGTAGATTTTTGCTTTAGACTAGCCAAACAACAAAAGAAAGAAAAAACTAAGGCTAGGTCTAATTTCGAAAGACACGCTTTGTTTCTCATTATGTGCCTAGGGTGATGCAAACACCTTTTGTTGGTAAGAACACGGAAAAGACAAATCTATCTTTGTGCATAAGAATGCTCGTGTTATGCCTCTTGTTGTGCGTCGTGTGTCTCGATCTTTGGATTCCTAAACATCTTATTTCTAACCCCGCATCTGAGACCTCGACACTTTCTCGCTTCTATGTAGGCTTCTCACGAGGAGGGAGAACATGTGGCTAGTGAATTTTGATGCTCACTTCATATGTTCGATGATAAGATTTGGTTCTCCTTCACTCGTGCATCTCATGTTGAAAGTGTTGCCTTTAGAGATGCTTCTTCCACTTCTGTTTTCGCAAAGGCACTAGTTCAAATGATGCAGTACACGTGCATATGTTCAGGGGAGAGTGTCTTTGTTCATAAAGATGATGATAATCTTTGTTGAGGACGAGATAATTAGAGGTTTACATGAGAGACTCTTCCCACGTGCTTCACATCAACAAACGGTCAAGTGAATTTTCAGGTATCTCCATGGTACTCAAGATTTTGGCATTTGGCTTTTTGCTTCCTTATGCATTAGTTTAAGAGCTTATTCTGATGTTGACTTTGGAAGATGTTGAATTGATTTGGTTCGTGCCACCTCTTGAGTAATCCTCTTTCTTGAGCATTTGATATTGGATTTCACTTTCTTAGAGATCATGTTGAAAAAGAAAATATTGTGCTTCACCATGTGGATACTGAACATCAATTGGCAGACATTTTCAAAACCTTTGTCTTCTTCTCGTTTTGCTTTTATTCAGGGAGAACTTGGAATTGTTCATTCAATGGGATTGTTTTGAGGGGGAGTTTCTTTGCCAAGTTCTTTCACTTGATGAGCTCACTTTATCATATTTCTTTATATGTTATGTAATTGAGCTAATATATGATAATCTAATTGTTTCACTTGAACTAAAAATGACATTGCAGAATTCCCTGGACTAATTGCCTATAGCTAAATACTCTGTGATATCTTACTCTTCTAGGCTTGATATTGAATCTTCTTGACAAATTTGGGCTATGAAGCAAGTGTGGTTTCAACTTTACTCTTTCATAAGACCTTTTAATCACTTTTGCATGTTTATAATCAAAGAAAAATGAAAAGAAAAGGGAATCAATAAAAAAGGGTTGTTAAAAGCAAAAGCCTCAAGTTATGAGCTTCAGGATGCTTTCCCTAAAAGATAAGATGTATGCTTCAAGCATGCCATTCCCTCAAAAGACAAGATGTATGCTTCAAGCATGCCACTCCAAGGAAATAAAAGAAGTATGCTTCAAGCATGCCACATGCGATTCTTGTTTAAAGATTAAATTGGTCCACTAGATTGGAGTTGAAACTACTTGCTCGCCCTGATTTGTTATTTGCTTCAACTTTGAGCCTTTGTTTTTCTTCTAAAGGTTTTGCTTAGTACTTGGCTATAGTTGACTGAATTGAGGTTGAGATGCATGTCATTCCCTAACTTGTTAAAATCACATCAAGATCATGTATTTTGCATATTATGTGATATATAAGGTTATATGATCGAATGAGCTCATCTTTTCCTATCTTGGCACTCCCTTGTTTCTCTTGGTGAAATCATTGTTTCAGGAAAAATTTTGAACCTGTTCTCTCTTTTACTCTTGATGAATCCATTGTCAAAGGGGGAGAAATTTGGAAATCTTTCTTTGAAAAGTTTAAAGAAAAAGGGAGAGTTGTATTTGGAAATTTTGGGAGAAGTTTGGAGAATTTTTGAAATTTTTGGCGCATTGCACATTCACACACATTTTCATTCTCAGGGGGAGATTTTGTTTTGCATTTTGGTCAAAGAGGGATTTCTGTGTTTTCTTACTTTGGTCTTTGATCCTTTGGATTTCAAAATCTTTGGTAAAGTGAATGCCAAATGATCAATTCTAAGTGGTGTTGCCAATGTTTTCATCAAGGGGGAGATTGTGAAATCATGTGCTGAAAAATTGGCTTTGAACTGAAAAATTAACTTAGATTTGAATTTGCAAAATGTGTTTGTTCATGTGTTTTGACAATTTGACAAGAAAGCAATGAGTTACGCATTAGCGCGGACAAAGTTCTCAAGAAACAAGAAGTTTCCCATCTGCGACAGGCGGTGTTTTTGGGTCTGTTGTGAACATGTTTTGAGCCCATGACCGAAGTCATTTTCACATGTACAACGGACAGCTTTTCTTGGTCCGTTGTGAACAAGCTTTTTCGGTTTGGATAATTTCTTGGAACCACGATTTTCACCTGTACAACGGACTAAGTCGTTTTGTCCGTCGTGCATGGACTTTTTCTCGGGTTTTAGTTTTGTGAAACCGAGCGTGGCACGTTTGCGCCGGACAAGCTTCGGGGTCCGTTGTGAACTTGTTTTGAGCTCATGACCGAAGCCATTTTGCATGTACAACGGACCAACTTTGTTTGTCCGTTGTGAACGTGTTTTTCCGCGTTTGGTTGGCTTCTTGGAACAGAAACTTTTCCTTATACAACGGACCAACTTTGTTTGTCCGTCGTGAATTCGTTTTCGCTCAATTAGGGTTTTGAGCGATTTGGATTTGAATTTTGAATGTGAATTTGAAATTTGTAATGATTTCATGATGCTTCTTTTGAAGTGGACTTTATGCAATACTCATGTGAGTAGTTGCATGGATTGACATTGAGTCAAGTCGTGGACTTGTGCTCGGATTTGTTTTGTGGTTTGTTCATGTGCAGGTATTGCTCGAAGACGAATGTGGTCGATGACGGGACCGGAACTAGGTTCATGGAGGAACTGAGGTTCGGGACTAGGTTCAGGAGGAACTGAGGTCTTGGTGGTCAAGGATGTCATGCGGGACGTTCGGGCTAAGAGAATGGTGCACATGAAGAATGGTTAGTCACGTGAGAATGGCAGGAGGTCATTCGCGTGCAAAGTGTTAGTCACGTGAGTATGGCAGGTGGCCATACGCGTGCAAAGTGTTAGTCACGTGAGTATGGTAGGGTTGCCATACGCGTGCAAGAGTTGTACTCGGCCTGGTTGGGCCAAGTAGAGTTGAGTTGGATACGGATTCCTTCTAGGGAATAGGAATCGTATTCAGAACTCCTTGTGGGTTGGTGCTTTAAATAGGTGGGGGGTCTCCTGTTGAAAGGCACCAAGCAGAGCTAAGCGCATCAAGCCTTGAGCTTGGTTTTAGGGTTTGTACTCTTTTGATGAGAGTATTTTAGACAAGAAATAAAGATCAATTCTTCCAAGATTTTTGCGTGCTACAGTAACCACGTCGCTACAGTATTTTCTGTTTTGGTTCTTGTTTGCATGCTTGTTCTAGTTCTAGATTGGTTTTTGTTCTTCAAGTTTTATCTTGATTTGATCCATCAAAAACCTCTCTAGGGTATTGATCTAGTGTTTCTCAAAGTCTAGTTGATCAATCTTTTGTCGTTCTTGTTTAATCTTGAAGTTTTGATTAGATTGATTCTCGTCAAGTTCTGGATCAGCAAGCTTGCGAAGCTTATAACTTTTGATCCGTAAGTCCGATCGAGCTGATTCTTTTTGGGTTGGATTCGTATTGGAATCTAGTTTCTTGTGTCCAAATTTCAGATCGTTCCGACGGTTGGATCTCCAGGAATTCGCGTTTTACCGAACCTCTATCATTCTGTTTTTGTCGAAAACGAGGCAATTATTTGGTTCTGTTTTGGGGTGAACTTTTAATAGATCAAGAATTTGGTTTTAGCTTCCGCACAATCATTCACCCCCCCTCTGATTGCTATATTCGTATCTTTCGATCCTACAATGGTTAACAGTACCAAGGCAATCAGCATAGAGGATGTCCCAGTAGTGAATGAGTACCCCGATGTTTTTCCCGAGGATCTACCTGGTATGCCGCCAGACAGGGACATAGAGTTTGTGATAGAGCTTGTACCTGGTACAGCACCGATAGCAAAGAGACCCTATCGGATGTCCACCGAGGAATTGGTAGAGATGAAGAAACAGCTAGAAGAGTTAATGGAGAAAGGATTTATCAGACCGAGTTCGTCGCCATGGGGAGCAGCCGAAGACTGTGACCCAGATTCAGAGTTTCCTTGGAATGGCAGGATACTACCGCCGTTTCATCGAAGGCTTCTCGACAATTGCGAAACCTCTTACGCAATTACTGAAGAAGGAAAAGAAGTTTGCATGGACGCCAGAATGTGAGGAAGGATTTCAGGAGCTGAAGAAGCGATTGACATCAGCACCGGTGTTAGTTCTACCGGATGTTGCTCAAAGCTTCGATATTTATTGTGACGCATCGCGCCAAGGACTTGGATGTGTGCTGATGCAGAATGGAAAGGTCGTCGCTTATGCATCAAGGCAGTTGAGGCCGCATGAGGAAAGTTATCCGACACATGACCTAGAGTTAGCTGCCGTAGTGCATGCCTTGAAGATATGGCGTCACTATCTGATCGGAAACCGATGTGAAGTGTATACGGATCATAAGAGCCTTAAGTACATATTCACCCAGTCGGATCTGAATATGAGGCAAAGGAGATGGCTAGAGTTGATCAAGGACTACAATGTTGGAATCCATTACCATCCTGGGAAGGCCAACGTAGTAGCCGATGCCCTGAGTCGGAAAAGCCATACCGTGAGTATGTTGCTAGCCACAAATCAAGATGAGTTATGTGAGGACTTTCAGAAAATGAAGATTGAGGTTGTACCTAGCGGATTCTTGGCCGCATTAGAAGTAAAACCTACCCTAAAGGATCAGATTCGAGAAGGACAAAAAGATGATGACAAGATCCGCAGGATTAAGTCCATCAAGGAAGAAGGCAAGGCAGAAGACTTTAAGTTGGATGAGCAAGGCACGTTGTGGATGAAGGATCGGATTTGTGTGCCTAACAAAAAGGAGTTAAAGCAACTGATTTTGGAGGAAGCCCATGACTCCAAGTACTCAATTCACCCTGGAAGCGCCAAGATGTATCAGGATCTGAAGGGGAGATTCTGGTGGCCGAGTATGAAACGTGAAGTTGCCGAGCATGTTGCATTGTGCGACATATGCCAGAGAGTCAAGGCAATGCATCAGAGACCAGCAGGATTGCTACAGCCGCTGAAAATACCTGAGTGGAAGTGGGAGGAAATCGGAATGGATTTCATTACCGGTTTACCGAAGACTCAAGGAGGTTATGACTCCATATGGGTTATAGTGGATCGCTTGACTAAAGTAGCCCATTTTATCCCCGTGAAGACCACTTACTCGGGAGATAAATTAGCAGAATTATACATGATCAGGATCGTCTGTTTGCACGGAGTGCCAAAGAGGATTGTATCGGACAGAGGTACCCAATTTACCTCAAGGTTCTGGAATAAGTTGCATGAAGCCATGGGAACCCGTTTGAACTTCAAGATCTGACTTATCATCCACAGACGGATGGACAGACCGAAAGAGTCAACCAGATTCTGGAGGATATGTTGAGAGCTTGTGCATTGGCTTATGCTACCTCTTGGGATAAGAGTTTGCCGTATGCTGAGTTCAGTTACAACAATAGTTATCAGGCGAGTTTACAGATGTCACCTTTTGAGGCACTGTAGGGACGACCATGTCGGACGCCATTGAATTGGAATGAGACCGGCGAGCGCCGTGTCTTTGGGCCTGATATTCTTCAAGAGGCTGAAGAACAGATCGCCATAATTAGGGAAAGATTGAAGATCGCCCAATCTCGACAGAAGAGTTATGCTGACAATCGTCGCCGAGACTTGAGCTTTGAACCAGAAGACTTTGTTTACCTCAGAGTTACGCCTCTCAGGGGAGTTAAGAGGTTCCATGCCAAAGGGAAACTCGCACCCCGTTATGTTGGACCATTTAAGATTTTGAGTCGCAGAGGCGAAGTTGCTTACCAGCTGGAGTTGCCACAGTCGTTGGCAGGAGTGCATGATGTATTCCATGTATCCCAGTTGAAGAAGTGTCTCCGAGTTCCTGAGGAACAGACACCGCTGGAGTCAATTGAGTTGCAAGAGGATTTGACTTATAAGGAGCATCCCGTGAGGATTCTAGACACAATGGATCGAGAAACTAGAAACAAGTCAACCCGTTTCTGTAGAGTTCAGTGGAGCAACCATGCAGAGAGCGAAGCGACTTGGGAGCCGAAGAGAGGATTTGAAGAAAGAGTTTCCAAACCTATTCTCAGAGTGAGCCTGAATCTCGGGGACGAGATTCTATTAAGGGGGGGAGGTTTGTAACACCCCAAAATTTTGCTTTTCTTAAATTCATGTGTGATTTGGCACTTTGGTGAATTTTTGGAATTTTCTGGAATTTATTTGGATTTATTTGGAATTTATTTGAATTTATTCCATTTTGAAATAATTAAAGAATTTAATTTTGCAAATAAAATTTTGTTGGAAATATTTTATTTGAGTCGAAAATGATCCAAAATATTATCCAGAATTTTTCTGGAATTTTTCTGAGTCTTTTGCTATTTTTAATGAATTAAATGAATTACTGGGAATTATTTTAAATATTAAATCGCTGGAAAATCCAACTCGGGTCAAGTACTGTTCATCCGACCGAGCCCGAGTCAGACTCGAGTTCGAGTCCGACCCGAGCCACGCGACTCGACCAAACCCACTCCTAAACCTAATCAATCCCAACCGTTGGATCAAGATCCAACGGAGATCCGCCTGCACGGCTCGGAGCCGTATCCGGCCCGGATCCGATCGCGCCCGTGTGATCGTGGCGTTGATCGTGCCACGTGGACGGCTGAGCTTCATCGTCTCCGCCGAGTCCGAGCCGGACTCCGCCGCCGCGCCGCCGTAAAGAACTAGGTTTCCGTCTAGGGCACGAACGCCGAGGCTATTTAAAGCGTGAGACGTCCCCCGAGGTTGCCCTCATCCTTGCGCACCCGTTCCCCCGAGCCATCTCGCCTGAGCCGCCGCCGTTTGCCCGTGCGAGCTCGCCGTAGTTGGAGGATGTAACCGCCGCGGTTTTTGCCTCGCCTCGCCACCGTCCGCCGTCCTCCGCCGCCATTGATCCCAGATTCGAACCCCGGCCAGCGCACTGTGGACACCATCCATCTCGCCGGAGCACGCCCCAACCGCCGTTTGGGTGGTCGTCATCCTCAGCGCCGGCAGCCGCTACTCCGCCGTGAAGCCATCGCCGACCCCGAGCTCCACCAACCGTCCGATCAAGATCCAAAGGCCCAGATCGTGCCACGTCACCTCGGTGAGTTTCCCCGTTGAAAATCCTAGATCTAATCCCAACCGTTGGATCTAGATCCAACGGCTTAGGTTGCGCCGCGTATCAAGAACTGCACCAGGTTAGATTGGATCTGGACCGTTGGATCAAGATCCAACGGCCCACGATCAGTCACGTGCGCCCCAAGCACATGAGGCCAAACTCAATCCCAGCCGTCGGATTTCAAACCAACGGCCACGATTGTGCCACGCGTCCAGGAAGCCGAGCCGCCGCGCCCACGCGCGCGTGTGTGGTCACTGACACGCGGGCCCCGCATGTCAGAGGGCCCACACGTCAGCCGCGTTTGCGTGAGATCCCGCACTGACAGGTGGGTCCCACCTGTCAGTCTCACGTGGAGCCGTGGACCGGGTCCACCGTGGACCAAACCGCGCCGTGAGCTGAGCCCATGAGCCGGCTGACGTCAGCCAGCCAATCAGAGGCTGCCACGTGTCCATGCTGACGCAATAATTAATTTCCGAAAAAGAAAATGATTTATTAATTCGAATTAATGATTTCAGATTTTGTTTCAAACTTCAAACGCTTATAACTTTTGCGTTTCAACTCCGATTTGAGTGATTCAAATTTCTAAATTTGTATAAAATTGAGATCTACCTAAATATGAATTTTATTTAATTTTTGGACTAAAGTTTTTCTCTGTAAAATTATTTAATTGATTATTTAAACTTTAAATAATCATAACTTTTGCGTTTTAACTCCAAATTTGACGATTCCAGTTTCTAAAAATCCACAAAATTATGTTCTTTCTGTTTATGGATTTTATTTGGGTGTTTGGACACTTTTTGCCTATTGTTTATTTGTGTATTTGCTATTTGCACGCTTTACGAGTAGACGTTGAAGTGCCGGAAGGATTCGAGGGAGAAGTATTGACTCAGGATCCAACTCAAGACCAAGAGCAAGTACTTTTTGAAGGCAAGTTGTGCTTTGACCATGTTGATCCTATTTCGAAATCTATTTTGATTTAAACTATTGCATGCTAGTTCAATTAGAAAGATACTTGGTTTAAACATGGGGGTTAGATAAGTACCAATTTGCAGTATGACACCTTGATTACTTAAGTATGTACCATGACCCTTTGTCACCCTAGTTGTGGATTACTAGTTGGACATTATTAGATTGCCAACATGGGTTTTAGACCGTTGTAGTATCTTTGCTTAGACACCTTTCGTGCTCATGACATGATTTTGGATAATCAAATGTTAATATTGACTTAATGATATATTGAACCTGTTTTGGAAAAGTATCATGTGATGTTGATGGCACGTGGTGCATGGTAATCAAGCGGGGTTTGATAAACGATTTTCGACCAGGGCATGTGGCAAGAGTAATCAGTGGGCCAGTTGTGGCATTGGGAATGTTGATTTGGTTTTTCGTAGTCTTGCCCTGGTCACCCTAAGGACTTAACCTTGCAAGCCTTTGAACTGGTCTAACGTGCAACCACATGTCCGGAATGGGACGGACCTAGTTGACTAAGTTGCTAATAACGCACTGTGGGACCTCGGGAGGTCAACTACACCCTTTGTGTATGTTGTATGGGGAGCGCATCTGGCCGAGGCCAGTACCCATCTAACGGTTGATTGGCCTAGACTTCGCCTTAGCGAAGGGAAGGGTTAGTGCGCAATAACCTGGGAGGACCACTTGTATTGTTAGAGGTTTCCAAAGACTTTGTTACTGAACTCGCCTTTGTGGTGTTTGACTGTATCTTGTGGGTAAAGTGCATAACCTCTGCAGAGTTTAGAATCTATTCGAATAGCCGTGTCCACGGTATTGGACATCGCTCGGGAATTACAGTCAAGGGTTAGATTTTCTCAAAATAACTTTGGTTTGAAAGGTTGGGTTGGTTTAAAGATGATGGAAATATGGTTTAGGATGGGGAAAAATGTTTATTAAACTTCTTGAAAAGTTATTTATGCTTTACTTGTTTCTACTGCTTTCGAATCCACTATAATACTTTTCAAATGCTGTTTACTGCAAATATACCTTGAGCTATTCCTTTGTACCAAGCCATGCATATAGTATATTAGCTTGCATTCTGTGCATGACTTGCTGAGTACCAAGTACTCACCCTTGCCTCAACACAACACCAGTTGAAGAGGAGACTACGCCAGCTATGGAGGAGGAACTCCAAGAGGATCCGTCTACTTAGGGATGCGAGCCCAGTCAGTTGCCTGTGGTATACTGGATGGCGCCACGAAGTTCTTTGAATTTCCGCTGCTAATATTTCTCTCTGAATAAGTTTCGCCTTGCGAGGCATATATTTGTAACTTGACCATAAGGTCGAGTAACCAGTTTGGTTATTTAAATAAAGTACTTTTATGTTATCGATTGGTATGATTGTGATATTTACCGATGTTAAGACTGTGTGCACTAGCGCGTTCCTGGACTAGTGCTGAATACACAGAGGGCCCGGATTTGCAAATTCGGGGTCCCGACAAGAGGGCACTCCCGGTGTCACACCACCTGCACATAGGCATCACACACTCACAATCATGCCCACAAAACAGTACACAAACCCCCATCTAACCCGACATTGCCACTACTCGCAAAACCTAAAAACAGAGGTTCTGTCCCGTCGGGACAGCAGCCTTGCAAAAGGCATAACTTGAGTTCTGGGACTCCAAATCGATTAAACGAGTACATCCTCGCGTAGCTTAGGAAATTTCCCAACTTTCTCTAGGTATAAGGAAAGACTGATTCGGCCTCTAAAGTTGTTTAATCTACAGATTACCGAGATCTGTTCCAATCGCGTCACAGATTTTAATACGCTCGGTAAAACAGTCATAACTTTCAAACAGCTGGGCGGAATTTAACGTTCTTTATATGCACGAAAAGATAATGAAATTATCTACAATTTCTTAAAAGTCCGTACAGTCAGATTCGAATTCTAAATTGGCGAAAACAGGAACCCTAGCTCGACTGCTCAATCTGCCCGAAAACAGAAACGTGGCAACATCTAGATCTAACCCAAATTACTCAAATCCAGCACCTCAAATTGATCAAAAAACTTGATAAACTCCCTAATAACAGTACCTAGCTCATCCCCGAGGAGCCCCATGATCATACCTTTGCCCGACGCACGAAATCTCCAGTCGATCTCCTCACTCCTCGCACCTCGCTCCTCGCTCCTCGGATGGATCTATGAGGATGCAGGGGTGGGGAGGTCACCCTAGGGAAGCAAGGGGGGTGGAGGAGAGGTGGTGTGCAATGGGGAGCAATGGGGGCGCCATGGGGGCAAGAGATGGGGCGGCTAGGAGGTGGATGGAGGAAGAAGGGTGGCGGCTAGGTTTAGGGGCACATGGGGCAGGGGTGGACGTCCCAAGGGCTGGTGGGGAACCCTTTTACCAGCCCCCACATCCAAACCTAGTCCGTTACGGAGACCTACTCCATCCCACCAAAGCCCACCAAGGCCCAAACTCCCCCGGAAACGGCCCGGAAAAGCTATTAACCTCCATATCCTATAGTTTTAACCTTAATTCCACATCTCATAATGTTATTAACCTTATCATGCACGTTAAAGAAGGTTACGACACTCCGTGGTGTCACAACACTTCAAAAGGCCCAAAAACGCGAGTAAACCTCTAGCCGTAAGATTTTTCTTCTCTAATTTCACAATCTGTAATGTCACACCAAAACATAGTGTCACAGAAGTGCCCGAAGGCTTCGAAGGAGTGGTGTTGACCCAGGAGCCAGCTCAGGACAAAGAGCAAGTACTTTTTGAAGGCAAGTTGTGCTTTGACCATGTTGATCCCATTTTGAAATTAATTTGATTAAAATTATTGCATGCTCGTTCAATTATAAAATGTTTTAATTAATTTTGGGAGATTAGTTAATTACCTAGTTGCTATATGCCACCTTGACATAGATAATTGAATGCCATGAACCCCTTGTCAACCTAGTTGAGAATTAAATAGTTGGACATTATTAAATTGCCAACATGGGAATTTAGATCGTTGTAGCATATTGCTTAGACCTGCTACGTGCTCATGACATGATTTTGGACAATCAAACGTTAATATTGACTTAATGATATATTGAACCTGTTTTGGAAAGGTATCATGTGATGTTGATGGCACGTGGTGCATGGTAATCAACAGGGGTTTGATAAATAGTTTTCGGCCGGGGCATGTGGCAAGAATGATCGGGTGGGCCAGTTGTGGCACCGGGAACGTTGTGTTGGTTCTTCGGGTAGTCTTGCCCTGGTCATCCTAAGGACTTAACCTTGCAAGCCTTTGAAATGGGTCAAACGAGCAACCACATGTCTGTAATGGGACGGACCTAGTTGATTAAGTTGCTAATAACGTACCTGTGGGACCTCAGGATGTCAACTACACCCTTTGTGTAGTTGTACGGTGGAGCGTACCGGGGCTGCGGCTAGGTACCCATCTAACGGTTGATTGGCCAAAACTTCGCCTTCGCTAAGGGAAGGGTTAGTGTGCAATAACCGGGGAGGCTCACTTGTGCTGTTAGAAGTTTCCAAAAGACTTTGTTATGGACACTCGCCTTTGTGGTGTTTGGCTGTATCTTGTGGGTAAAGTGCATAACCTCTGCAGATTGTAAAATTTATTCGAATAGCCGTGTCCGCGGTATTGGACATCGCTCGGGAATTACAGTCAAGGGTTAGACTTTCTCAAAAATAACATGGACTTGAAAGGTTGGGTTGGATTAATAATGATGTTGATGGAAATGTGGATTAGGTTTGGGAACAATGTTTACTAAACTCCTGGAAAAATTATTGATCTTATACTTATTTCTATTGCTTTCGAATCTACTTATGCTACTTGTCAAATGCTGTTTACTGCAAATATACCTTGAGCTATTCCATTGTATCAAGCCATGCATATAGTATATTAGCTTGCATTCTGTGCATGACTTGCTGAGTACCAAGTACTCACCCTTGTCGCAATACAACACCAGTTGAAGAGGAGACCACACCAGCTTTGGAGGAGGAGCTCCAAGAGGAACCGTCTACTTAGGGAGCGAGCCCAGTCAGTTTCCTGTGGTATACTGGATGGCGCCACGATGTTATCTTATTTTCCGTTGCTATTATTTCTCTTTTAATAAGTTTCGTCCTGCGAGGCGTATATTTGTAACTTGACCATAAGGTCAAGCAACCAGTTTGATTATTTGATTAAAGTACTTTATTAGTATCGAGTGGTATGATTGTGATATTTACCGATGTTAAGACTGTGTGCACTAGCGCGTTCCTGGACTAGTGCTGAATACACAGAGGGTCCGAATTTGCAGATTCGGGTCCCGACAATTAGTCTATTGCAAATAACTTCAGCTTCATGCAAATCTGAACTAGAATAGCAACCATCTTCATTGTTTAACCTGCATTATTATTATACTTGCAAACAATAAAGTCTTGCGAGTACATACGTGTACTCACCGTTTGCTCTGAAAATTTGCGTGAGGAGCAGAAGATGCAGGTGAGGAAGAAGGTGACCAGGAGTTCAGTGACCCAGACGCGGGTGGTGCGTTTGATGGCTAGCGGAGTTAGTTGCTCGCCGGTTGCCTAAGGGAATGGAGGCACATCGCGGTCGCTTTACTTTTGTTTCTCTGATGTTTTTCTTTTCAGTTTACTTTAAGCCAATCGGCATTTTGTAAACGGAAACAAGTTCTAATATTATTATCTATCGTTGTAATATAATACCTCTGCCCTTATATTGCGTTCGCTTGGATGAGACTCTACCTTCTCAACATGTGACACTAGCCTACTGATCCAGGGACTAGTGGTTATCACATGGTTGCGGGAAGCTCAAATTGGATCCAATTGGCTAGCATGTGACCTCATTACTCGAGTATCGTGCTGACCAAGTGGTTTCAATCTGAGTCTGTCGTGATGTCGTGATCGTTAAGTTACTGGTTGCGTGATTAACCAGGCCCGCGCAACAGTAATGGAGTATCACTGTACCAGGACAGGAGCCCCCACGACAGGTGGTATTAGAGCAAAGGTTAGTAATTGATAGGATTAAGGAAGAGTCTTTTCCCTTAAAAGTTATTTTGATTATGCACTCCTTAATTGTGAAAACATAGAATGCTGATCTTTTCTTTTCTGTAGCATCTCTTCTGGTTTGGAGCTTCAAACGAAATTTTCCTCTTACCTCGGCTTTCAAAGTCAGATTTCCAGGGCAAAAGCAAATGGGGAATTCGGTTTGATCTAGTTTCCCGATCCTATTCGAAATTTAAGTTAGAAGTATTTGGGAAGCTTATCCACTTCAAAAGATAGTTAAGAATTGAGTAATGATAAGGATAAGGATTAAAATTGTGAGTTTCTTTTATTGGTCTGCTGTTGGTTTATTTTCTTTTCGTTTGTTTAATTTCTGTTTATTTCGAATTTCCTTTTGTTGAGGATGTCACTAATCTGTTTCCCTTCTTAATCTTAGATGTCTGGACATTGGGAACCCTGCTACTTCACGTCTGCAATTCTAGAGGGCTCAGTTCAGGCTACCCTCTCGGAGATGATGTAGCGTGCTGGCTTTCCTAAGCCGCCAGGGTATTTAATCTCACGTGCTGGACTTAGTCCCGCTTCCTCCCTGTATGTGGATGAAGTTTCTATTCGCGGACGCCACGCGGGAGAGCAAACCCGTCAGTATCATGGTACAGCGCCAAGTCCTCTTGCAGCTCTACTCGATGGAGCATATGTTGCAATTCTGAGGCTTCGCTTTGATGTACCGGAAATGGCTCAGTTGTTTCCTGTTTGTCCCTCTCGTGAGCCGGATAGCCAAGAGAACCTGTATGTGCCAGATTATCCACTGTCGGATCCTGTGCAGATTTGGCAGACTGGGCTAGTGAGGTCCCTTGATCGATATCTGCTTCGTCTCCGTGAAGAACTGTTGCTTGCTCGACGCCGTATCTCTGAGTTAGAGAGTAACATGGCGCCCTTGGTTAGCTATGGTTTCTTTACTACTGGGATGATCTATGGGGAGAATGATGATCTCAAGCCTGCTTAGGAGTTACCCCGTCCTTATGGATCTTATCGTCGGGTCTCTCGCAGTGCCAGGATGTCTGTTCGTGGTAGCAGCCGTCGCCGTGTTTCGGCTGTGCGCCCTAGTGCTTCTGCGACTGCCATGTCCGGGCGTAACCTGCTGTTTGGTGGACGCGAGTACGAGTTGATGTTTCCCGCAGAGTCAACTGCTTCTTATGTAGCCCCAGGCACCTCAGATGTCCCTGCTGTGAACGGTGGTCGTGTTTAGGATTAGATCCCTATCCTAATAGGTAGTTGGATCTACAGCTCGCTTTTGTTGTAATTACGAGCTGGTGGAAGAAACCTTTTGTTGTAATTATTCCCGTGGAACGGGTGGTAGTTGATGTTGGTGGTGTTGTAAGTAACCCCCTGTAGTGCGAAGAGACGTGCTAAGTTATCATCTGTAAATCTATCGCCTTGCAATCCTTTCACTGTGATGTTTACTTTGCAATTTGTATTGCTATGAGATGGATTGTGTTTGAGTTTCACGATTGTTGTTCAAAATCCCCGCGTTCTTCGATGGGCTCTTGTGGTACTTGTCTCTAAGTCTTTGTGTCAACAGGATGCCACCGAAGAGACGTGTTGATCGTTCGGTGATGACCCGGGGTGTTGCTCAGAATAGCCAAGAACCAGTTGTAGCAATGCCGAATCTGGAGCGTCAAGATCCACCTTTGGCCAGATCCCGTAGCCAAGGATCTCATCACTCTAATGAGCCAGTAGGTAATCGGGAGGCGTCGCTTAGTCATCACGATGCCCAAAGTGAAGAGTTACCTCCACCTCCGTCAATGGCCTAAGTTCTTGTTATGCAGACCCGCTTGTTGGAACGGTTGGTGCAGAATTCCGAGAACCTTGGTGCCGCTGCTTATGGTGGTTTGGCAGCAATGCAACCCCAATCGAGGTTGGCCGAGTTCCAGCGAACTCGCCCGCCAAACTTCTCATCTGCAACCGATCCTCTGGACGCAGATGATTGGCTTCACGATGTTGAAGATAAACTTGACCTCGTGAGGTGTACTGATGAGGAGAAGGTTCAGTATGCTGCTTACTATCTCCAAGGCGCAGCAGCATCCTGGTGGGGTAGTGCTAAGGCAATTCGTCCACCTAGTCAGGTCATGATTTGGGAGGAATTTAAAGGAGCCTTTCGTGTAGTGCACATTCCTACTAGTCTGATGGAGATAAAGAAACGAGAGTTCTATGATCTTCGTCAGGGGTCTATGTTAGTGATGGACTATATGCATAAGTTCAATTATCTGGTTCGATATGTAGCAGATGAGGTCCCGAGTGAAGCCCGAAAAGTCTCATTGTTTCGTCAACATCTCAACGAGGAGATTCATCATTCGCTCGCACCACTTGACATCCCCAATATGCAAGTGCTTGTGGACAAGGCGATTTGTGTTGAGGACAGCGGCAAGGCAGTTTTGGAGAGCCGGAATTGTAAGTGGATGGCTCGGAAATCTGTCGGTGCTGGTACTTCGAGACCGCGTTCTGGGCAAACCGTCAGTGCTCAATCCGTGGCATCGCTGCCTCCATGATCTCAGAGGAGCTTTCCCCAACCTGTTCTGTCTATGGCTCAACCTTCTGGCCGCGGAGGATAGATTCGTGGAGGGCAGGATAGGATGGCTGCACTCACCTGCTATGCTTGCGGTGAGAAGGGACATATCTCTACTGTTTGTCCGAGAAAACATCCTGTTGCTGCTCAACCTCAAGTTCCAAGCGGTCTGATTCGCCCGCAAGGTTCTGTAACCGGGCGTGGTGGACACCTAGGAGGGCATTCTAGCCAAAAAGTTCCATTCGTTTTCTGTGCCAGAATTAAGTCAAGTACCAGTGGTCTGTGAGTATCCTGATGTATTTCCTGAAGAATTACCGGGATTGCCCCCAGATCGGGATATGGAGTTTGTTATTGACTTGCTACCAGGAACACCATTATCCAAACGTCCGTATCGGATGCCCTCTGATGAGTTGTTGGAGTTGAAGAAGCAACTCACGGAGCATTTAGCTAAGGGTTTTGTTCGCCCTAGTTCGTCTCCATGGGGTAGTCCAGTGCTCTTCGTCAAGAAGAAAGATGGTAGTTTACGCATGTGCGTGGACTATCGATCCTTAAACGAAGTCACTATAAAAAATAAGTATCCTCTTCCTTGGATTGATGATTTGTTTGATCAATTAAGTGGAGCTCGAGTCTTTTCTAAGATTGACTTGAGGCTGGGGTACTTTCAACTCAAAATTCGACCGGAAGATATCTAGAAGACTGTGTTTACTACTCGATATGGTTTGTACGAGTATACAGTAGTTTCTTTTGGACTCACCAATGCACCAGCCACATTCATGAATCTCATGAACAAGGTATTCATGGAATACCTAGATAAATTTGTGGTAGTGTTCATTGATGACATTCTTATCTATTCTCGGAGTGAGCAGGAGCATGAACTCCATCTGCATTTAGTGCTTGATAAATTGTGTGAACATCAGCTGTATGCCAAGTTCAGCAAATGTGAGTTCTGGCTCAAAGAAGTTGCCTTCTTAGGCCACGTTCTCTCAGAAGGAGGTGTTGATGTTGATCCCAGCAAGGTGAACGATGTACTTGCCTGGGAACAGCCACGGACAGTTCCCGAAGTCTGAAGTTTTCTTGGGTTAGCCGGGTACTATCGGCGATTCATTGAAAACTTTTCCAAAATTTCCAAGCCGATGACTGAGTTACTCAAGAAGGAGAAGAAGTTTGAGTGGACGTTAGCTTGTGAAGTTAGTTTCCTAGAGCTGAAGCGAAGGCTTACAACAGCTCCAATTCTTGTCTTGCCTGATGTGCACAAAAACTTTGACGTATTCTGTGATGCTTCACGCCAAGGTCTTGGTTGTGTGCTGATGCAGGAAGGAAAAGTCATGGCGTATGCTTCACGCCAACGGAAACCTCATGAAGCCAATTATCTGACTCATGATCTAGAATTGGCTGCCATAATTCATGCTCTTAAGTTATGGCGACATTATCTCATCGGAAACCGAGTTGAGATATTTACTGATCATAAGAGTCTGAAATACTTTTTCACCCAACCAGATCTAAACTTGAGACAGCGCCAGTGGTTGGAGCTAATCAAGGACTACGATTTGGGAATCCATTATCATCCGGGAAAAGCTAATGTGGTAGCTGATGCCCTCAGTCGCAAGCTACACACTAGTAATACCTTGTCGGGTGTTTATCAACCCCAGTTGCTGGATGAGTTTCGTAAACTCAACTTGGAGATGGTAGGGGAAAGATTTGTGGCTACATTAACCCTACAACTTACCCTTGAATCCCAAATTCAAGCTGCTCAGTTGAAAGATGAAGGAGTAGCTGAAATCAAGCGCAATTTGAAAGAAATCGCATCATCTGAGTTTTCAGAACGAGTTGATGGTCTGATCATGCGTGGATATCAAATTTATGTCCCGAATGATCAGATCAAATAATTGATCTTGAAGGAAGCTCATGAGACTCCGTTGTCAATCCACCCCGGAAGCACTAAAATGTACCAAGATATTCGAAAGAAGTTTTGGTGGCCTGGTATGAAAAGAAATATTGCCGCGTACTTCGCCATTTGTGACGTGTGTCAGCGAGTTAAAGCAGAGCACCAACGACCAGCTGGAATGCTTCAACCTTTGAAGGTTTCGGAGTGGAAATGGGATGAGGTCGGAATGGACTTCATCACTGGCCTGCCAAAATCAGCTAATGGCCATGACTCTATTTGGGTAATCATCGACCGGTTAACCAAAGTTGCTCATTTCATACCGGTACGCGTTACCTACAATGGAGCTAAACTTGCAGAACTCTACCTGAACCATATTGTCCGACTACATGGAATTCCTAAAACCATTGTGTCTGACCGTGGACCCCAGTTCACTTCGCGGTTCTGGAAGAATTTGCATGAACTTCTAGGGACCAAGCTGCTCTTCAGCACAGCTTAGCATCCTCAGACCGATGGATAGACTGAAAGAACAAATCAAGTCCTTGAAGACATGCTCAGAGCTTGTATTCTTTCGTATAACTCGAAGTGGGAAAAGTGTTTAGCATTTGCTGAGTTTTCCTACAATAATAGTTATCAAGCAAGCCTTCAAATGTCTCCGTTTGAAGCACTGTATGGAAGAAAATGCCAAACTCCTCTCTTCTGGTCCGAAGTCGGTGAAAGAAAGTTCTTTGGGCCCACAATGATTCAGGAAGTTGAGACGCATGTCAGGCTAATTCGCGATCAGTTAAAAGAAGCTAAGTCTAGACAAAAGAGCTATGCTGATAATCGCCGCCGTGATCTGAGCTTCAATGTAGACGATTTTGTCTATCTTAAGGTGTCACCGTTACGTGGCACGAAGCAATTCCAAGTTCGCGGAAAGTTAGCGCCGAGATACGTCGGTCCATATCGCATTCTTGCAAGGAAGGGTGAAGTAGCTTATCAGTTGGAGCTTCCACCTCAACTTGCGGATGTGCATGACGTGTTTCATGTCTCTCAGTTGAAGAAGTGTCTTCGAGTTCCTACAGAACTCACTCCTCTGGACGCAATTGAACTTCAACCAGATCTTACATACCGTGAATATCCAATTCGCGTTCTGGACGAAGCTGAACGACTTACTCTTAATCATGTAATCAAGATG
The DNA here is from genome assembly GCA_036346355.1 of Rhipidocladum racemiflorum. NCBI lineage: Eukaryota > Viridiplantae > Streptophyta > Magnoliopsida > Poales > Poaceae > Rhipidocladum > Rhipidocladum racemiflorum. Next base: position 9,487,966 of record CM070592.1, on the reverse strand, counting down.
CTTCGAGTTCAGTGGAGTAATCATACTGAAGAAGAAGCAACCTGGGAACGTGAAGATCGCCTTCGATCCGAGTTTCCATCTTTCTTTTCTGAATCCTTGTAATCTCGAGGACGAGATTATTGTAAGGGGGGTAGAGCTGTAACATCCTGAGTTTGTACTTGCCTTTTTAATGTTAATTATCCTTTCAAAGTTATTTGGAATTTAATTTGGAGTTAATTGTTTTTGGATTTGTTTGCTTGATCTGTTTCGTTTTAGTTTTTGCTCCAAAATCTCATTTCGTGTTGCGATTAGAATTTCTGAGCAACCGTAGTTTCCAAACCTTCTTTAGCTATCCTAGAGTCTATCCTAAAAGTTTCCGGGAAGGATTCGTGAGTTTTGGAGTTTTTTGGGGGTTTTGGGGCTTTTCTGCCCTGGGCGGCAGTACCACCGGCCCTGGCCGGTACTGCCGGCCGAGGCGACCGGGCAGGGGGCAGAGACCTCTCTGCTGCCCGTTGCCCAGCCACCTCAGCTCTTGGAGTCTTCCTATCTAAGCCTCCTCTCCCAGTCGTATTACTCCCTCTCCCTCACTTCACTCCCTTTCACTCTCACCCTCAGCCTCTAGCCCTCCCTCTCTAGCTCTCTCTCCCATGGAGCTCTCTCCCTCTCTCACAAGTTGATCCTCCCCCTAAAACTCTCTCTCTGGTGTTCTTGAGCTCGAGGTGAAGCAAGCCACGGAGGAGATCGTCGCTTCCCAAAACCCTAGTAGCAATCTGTGGTGAGTGGAGCAAGTTTCAGCCAGATCTGTGATGACTTGAGCTTGATCTTGTACTTTTCTCCATTTCTATCAACTTTTCTTTTAGCTAAAACCCTAGAAAACCTAGTTGTAGTGCTCAACTTTTGGTTAGCTGAGTTTTAAACCTAGGTTAGGTGCTAGAGTTCTCCTTAGTGCGAAAACTGAGTTCGGAAACCCTAAATACGTTTTTATCGGATATATTTGGTTAAATGTCGTTTTCGTAGCTTTTGGAATTAAACCTTGGAACCCTAGTTCCAAAAGCTAGGAAAAGGACACTAGAATGTATTCGACGTCGTTAAAGTCCGAGTTTCGCGAAAAGAATCGAGTTAGAATTCGATTCGGGGAGAAAGTCAGAATTTAGCATGGATTAGGACTTTAGAGTTTCTCGGATTAGGAATTAGGCCAAACGAGGTCGGAACCACGTGTGGTTTGCATAAATGGGTCCTTGTCATCCGAGAACCCATCCATGCAATCGCCGCGAAATTTCGAAGTCGTTTGTGCGAAAATCCTTTTTCTGGAAAATTCAGTCGACCTGCGGCCGGCACTACCGACGTGGTAAGTCCGGTACTGCCGCTCAGGCCGGCAATACCGACCCTTGTGGCCGGTACTGCCGGGCTTAGGCTGGCACTACCGCTCCCGCAACGCCGGTAGTTATTTTCTAGAGAGGTCCTCGTTTAGGTTTCGTAGCCGCCGGTTGTAACACCCCAATTTTTGCTTTTCATGAAATTAAAATATTATTTTGCACATTTGTGAATTTTTGGAATTTTCTGGGATTTATTTGGAATTTATTTGAATTTATTCCATTTTGAAATAATTAAAGAATTAAACTTTGCAAATAAAGTTTTGATGGAAATATTTTATTTGAGTCCCAAATGTCCTAAGATATTTTCCAGAATTTTTCTGGAATTTTTCTGAGTCTTTTGCTATTTTTAATGAACTAAATGAATTACTGGAAATTATTTTAGATATTATATCGCTGGAAAATCAAACCGAGTCGGTTACTGTTCATCCGACCGAGTCGGAACCCGAGTCGGACTCGAGTCCGACCCGAGCCACGTGACTCGACCAAACCCGCTCCTAACCCAATCGATCCCGACCGTTGGATCGAGATCCAACGGTCAGGATTGGGCCGCACCGGTTCGAGCCCGAGTCCGGTCGGACCGTTCACAAGAAGCAATCGTCGCCGCTCATCGCGACACGTGGACGGCCGCTAGCCTTCGCCTCTCGAGTCCGGATCGGATCAGCCGCTGGCGTCCTCCGCCGCATCCGTTAGGGTTACGGATTGAGCACGGAAGCCGAGGTTATTTAAAGCCCGGGTCCTACCCCGAGGACCGCCTTGACCCCGCGCTGCTTTTGCCCTAGCTCGCTAAACCCTAGTCGCCGCCGCTTGCCCGGGATTGCTCGCCGTAGTTGCTTAGGGCCTTGCTTTGGTTTTTCTCACCTTCCGCCGCCGTCTGCCGTCGCCCGAGAAGGAGGCCAGATCCGGGATCCCCGAGCCAGGACGATTCGAACGTGACCACGCACGTCGCCGGAGGAGCCCTGTACCGCCGCGCCCTTGGTCGTCGTCCCCGTCTCCGGTGCACTCCGCTCCACCGCGCGCCATCGCCGCCCCGCAAGCTCCGTGAACCGTCCGATCAAGATCCGACGTCCCGGATTGCGCCACGTCATCCCACGGTGAGAACCACGTGTGATTTCCAGATCCAATCTCAACCGTTGGATCTAGATCCAACGGCCCGGATTGACCACGTTCACCCCAAACGTGCGTCATTAGGTCCGATCAGGACCGTTGATTTCCAAATCAACGGCCCGGATCATGCCACGTAGCTCTAGCCGCCGCACCGTGCGCGTGGGAGCACGCCACTGACATGTGGGGCCCCCGTGTCAGCCGCGCCGCGCCAAGTGAGCCCGAGCCATCGACAGTATGCCCGCTGTCGGCGATCAGTGAGCCGTGGACCGGGTCCACGGTGAACCCGAGCCGAGCATGGACCGAGTCCGTGAACCGGCTGACGTCGGCGAACCAATCAGAGGCTGACACGTGTCCAGGCTGACGCAATAATTAATTTCCGAAAAAGAAAATGATTTATTAATTCGAAATAATGATTTCAGATTTTGATTCAAACTTCAAACGCTTATAACTTTTGCGTTTCAACTCTGATTTGAGTGATTCAAATTTCTAAATTCGTATAAAATTGAGATCTACCTAATTATGAATTTTATTTAATTTTTGTACTAAAGTTTTCCTCTGTAATATTATTTAATTGATTATTTAAACTTCGAAATGTTATAACTTTTGCATTTAAACTCCAAATTTGACGACTCCAGTTTCTAAAAATTTATAAAATTATGTTCTCTCTGTTTATGGATTTTATTTGGATGTTTGGACACTTTTTTCCTATTGTTTATTTGTGTATTGCTATTTGCACACCTTACGAGTAGATGTTGAAGTGCCGGAAGGATTCGAAGGAGAGGTGTTGACTCAGGATCCAACTCAAGACCAAGAACAAGTACTTTTTGAAGGCAAGTTGTGCTTTGACCATGTTGATCCTATTTTGAAACCTATTTTGGTTCAAATTATTGCATGCTAGTTCAATTAGAAAATACTTTATTTAAATATGGGAAATTAGATAAATGCCAAATTGCTGTATGACACCTTGATTAATTAAATATGTGCCATGACCCTTGTCACCCTAGTTGTGGTTTACTAGTTGGACATTATTAAATTGCCAACATGGGAAATTAGATCGTTGTAGTATGTTGCTTAGACCTGCTACGTGCTCATGACATGATTTTGGACAATCAAATGTTAATATTGACTTAATGATACATTGAACCTGTTTTGGAAAGGTATCATGTGATGTTAATGGCACGTGGTGCATGGTAATCAACTGGGGTTTGATAAATAGATTTCGGCCGGGGCATGTGGCAAGAATGATCAGGTGGGCCAGTTGTGGCACTGGGTGTAACACCCCCGGCATTTAATATGACCGAATGCTACCAAACATAAGCTAAACAACGACTAAATATCACATTTAAACATAAATTCCAGCAAAGGTACATATGCTAAAAACCGATATTTCGGCAGCATCTCCTTTGTTTTTCCATGAATTAACACAATATCAATATCATGGCAAGATATCATAGCACACGACATCTAAAACATCAACATAAATGGATGTATCATCAAACTATGCCAATAATACCACGCTCAACCACTTCATAAACTATAACGAAGCAAATAAGGGATCACAAGCATGCTAGATTAAACCATACATTAACTTTATGGCACAACTCTTAAAATCATGTCTCCAAGTGATTAATCATAGACTATGATGGTGGAGCTACGTGTAGAAGTGTAGCTAAACCCCTTTTTCCCGCATGCCGATCTCAAAGTACCTAAAAACAACATAAAACACAAGCGTGAGTTCGAAACTCAGCAAGCATATTGTAATGGACAACAATAACAGTATCATAGAAAATAACATCTCACATCATGTATATCATCTCAATCATGACCACTTTAACAAAATCATCATCATTGTGTATGCAATGCAATGCAATGCTCATATCTCCTTGGAAACTCATACCGGTATGGTTGAGTACACACCCGTCGGTGTGCACCCTCTCCCCCCTTCCATCCCGAAGATGGAGGGTGCCTACTCCTCGCTTCCACAACCCACGGTAGATGGAATCACGATGTAGGACTTACTCTATTGGCTCTCCGGATTAGTCATAACTGTCTCATTGACCTTCCCGGATTAGTTAATGACTTTCTCACCGCCCGGGCCATGTAACATGTCATGTATGCAAGCATGCCAACATCATATAAAACTCATATTTTAACACATGGCGTCATAACATCTTAAACATGCTCATCATATCATAGCAATCATTAACACATGGCAAGTGGACATATATCATGTAAACAATTCCATCTAATCTCAACATGCAACCTACAACTCGCTATCCATCACAACACACTTGCCTCAACCACGTGCAACGGATTGGCGGGAAGTAGAAGGCACTCCCGGGGTCACACCTCCTGCATAGGGGTATCACACAATCACAATTATAACCACAAAACAGTACGCAAACCCCCATCTAACCCGACATTGCTCCCTACTCGCAAAACCTAAAACAGAGGTTCTGTTCCGTCGGGACAGCAGCCTTACAAAAGGCATAACTTGAGTTCTGGGACTCCGAATGAATTAAACGAGTACACCCTCGCGTAGCTTAGGAAATTTCCCAACTTTCTCTAGGTATATGGAAAGACTGATTCGGAATCTAAAGTCGTCTAATCTACAGATTACCGAGATCTGTTCCAATCGCATCACAGATTTTAATACGCTCGGTAAAACAGTCATAACTTTCAAACGGCTGGGCGGAATTTAACGTTCTTTAAACGCACGGAAAGATAATAAAATTATCTACAACTTCTTAAAAGTCTGTACATTCAAATTCGAAATCTAAATTGGCGAAAACAGGAACCCTAGGTCGACTGCTCATGCTGTCCCAAAACAGAAACGTGGCAACGTCTAGATCTAACCCAAATTACTCCAATCCAGCACCACCAATTGATCTAAAAACTTTATAATCACCCTAAGAACAGTACCTAGATCAATTCCAAGGATTCCCATGATCATACCTTTGCCCGACGAACGAAAACTCCAATCGATCTCCTCGCTCCTCGCTCCTCGTTCCTCGTTCCTCGCTCCTCGCTCCTCGGATGGATCCATGAGGATGCAGGGGTGGGGAGGCCACCCTAGGGCAGCAAGGGGGTGGAGGAGAGGTGGTGTGCAATAGGGAGCAATGGGGGAGGTGGAGGCGCAAGGAAGGGAGAGGGGAAGGTGGGGGTGGCGGCTAGGGCTTGGAGGGAGAGGTGGGGGCGCCCAAGGGCAGGGGGAGCACGCCCAAAAGTCTGGTGGGGAGCCCTTTTACCAGCCCCCACACCCAATCCTAGTCCGTTACGGAGACCTACTCCATCCCACCAAAGCCCACCAAGGCCCAAACTCCCCCGGGAAGGCCCAAAACCCCGGAAACGGCCCGGAAACGCCCCGGAAAAGCTATTAACCTCCATATCCTATAGTTTTAACCTTAATTCCACATCTCATAATGTTATTAACCTTATCATACACGTTAAATAAGGTTACGACACTCCGTGGTGTCACAACGCTTCAAAAGGCCCAAAAACGCGAGTAAACGTCAAGCCGAAAGGTTTTATTCTCTAATTCCACCCATCGCTACTCTTAGTAAAGGTTAAACCCATACATCATCAACCTCCATCACAAACCACCCTTATACCACTAAGGTTCGACACCTAGCCCAAGCTAGGATCGAAAACCTTACCAAACCACAATTGGTTCCTTTCTTAAGAGGGTCTCGCCCTCACACAAAAACACTTAGCTATCAAGCCCAAGTGTACACACAACAACTCAAACCCAAAGCGTTGACAACCATTTTGGAAAGAATTCGGCAACATCCAAGCCAAAACACAAAGGAAGCATAAATCCCCTACATCACAACCAACATACCAGAAATTGTTCATTGCTTCTTTTCATACTAGAAAGCAAGGGAAATCTCGTTTCATGACATAAATGCACACTCTTCAGGAGCACTCCGGATTAGTCATATCTCCATATATGACTTTCTCACCAACCTGGCTCAACGACTCTTTTATCATTTAACATGTAAAAACGATGTCATGTTTACTTTTCACCATTCCCTCATCATGTAACCACACTACCGAATAGTCATTCACATGATGACTTCTGCCTCGGTATCATATGAATAAATCTCGAATAACATCGAGAGTTGCGCTAATTCATATAAACTATGACGGCAACATCGTTAATCAACAAAACACCACATCGTGTGAAAACCCATCTTCGATTTAACACTAGCTTTGCAACACCTCGCAAAATCAAACTCAACCCTTTGGAACAGAACATCAACTCCAAAATCAAACATCTGCAGACACAAGCGCCATAAATTTTTATCAAAAGAGAGGGAAACTCAATCCAAAAAGAAAACTCTTCACTAACCAAATTCAGTTATGAAACATTCATAAAAATCCAGACTTGTAAAACACCCGCACACCAGACACATTTTCCAAATGACTCCAACTCTAGTCAAATAGAGTTACACATCAAGGGCTTAACTCAAAAGTTTCCAACACAACCCTTTATGACCATCTGCTTCCTTTTAAAATTAATTCCAAAGATAAATCAGTGCGAACGCGAAAGGGCGCGATCCACTCAAAAACTTTTGGATGTAAACTCAAACTCACAACACGGACTAAACAAATTCGCCAAAACCAAAAGGTCGACACCAACCACTACGAGTTTTGGGGAAACTCTGAAACTCAACATAAGGAACACCTCAACCGAAAGCATTCAACCGAGATGGCAAACAACCAAACCAGTTTCAAAGGTTTTTAGACAACAGCTCAGCATGAAAGGAACCATCTCTAGTACTCCACTACGCTTTCCATTAAAGACTTCAATAATCACTATTTACTATCTGAGGAGCCCCAACACAATTCAACCTAAAGTTTCACAACAAATTCTTCCTCTAGTTACCATTCCCAACAATTTTTAATAAGGGTTTATGATGCTTATCAAAAAGGCACCCAACCAAGACTATAATGACATGATCCCCACGGCTCACCGAATCATAATACATCTTATTCTTAATTTGAAACATAGTACTTCCACAAATCTTTCAGCAAGATCAACATATAAATTTCATACCACCTATATATTCACATCTCGACAACCCAACCTTATTCAGTTAAACAACGACTTCAACATGTAAATATTATCTCTACAAGACAAAGTTCATAACTAGGATTCCAAGGCATACATTCATTAAGGATGAAATTGTACATCATGTTAATTATCCAAAGCTCACTCCATCGCAACATGTTAAAATTTTCCTCTATTTTAACCATGGTTTTCCAACGAATAATCTAAACAGTTACCACAACTACTTAGTCATCAATAACAACAAATGGGCATAATCATCAACCAACAACATTACTTTTAGCTACCCTATACATAGGTGATAACAAAATTACCACCACACAACATACCCCCACTATTTAAAATAGACTGAATACTAGCATTAACACTACCATTAACAACATCATTAACAATAAGTCTTATGTCTTCTCCATTGATATCAATACTAGCATTGTAGCGACACAACTGCATACTTCCAAAGATACTAGTAGTTTGCAACAACATAAATAGCAACTCTAATCAACATCCAAATTTAAGTCACTAGTCAACACGATTAAATTTCTCTATTAATCCATTAGATTAGAACATCTTTAACAACCAGCAAAGTTTCTTTTACAATAACAGTAGTCTACATCATCTTAATGTTTTAACTATGCATCAAAGTTTAAACTTTTAACATTAACAAGGATCATAAGCACTTTTAAAGCAAGGCAACAGATTCTAAGCATGTACATTAACACATTTAATCATTCTCGCTAAGAGTAAACTGCAACACTAGTAGTCTATTTATTCTCAAGCTAGAGATATTAATCACATTGAATTGATTCAACTCAAAATTTAACTTAGCAACACATCAATCCATAAACCACATTGTTACCTACTACATAACATGCTTAAACATCAATTCTTACTAGGGATAAACGACTTTAGTCAAAAGACTACTTACTTTGTTTGCAGCATTTAGTTTTAAAACTCATCCCAAATTCATAAGGAAACTTGACTCAAAATTGCAATGAGACAAACCCAAACTTGGTCATGCAAAGGAATTCTCCAAAACACTTTTAAATCTCAAGGACTCCCACTGGAGGGAACCAATCGATCAAATATACCTTTGCAAATAAACCCTAACTCCAAACTTTCACAAAATAGGAAGGGTTCTTCAAAGATGATTTTCTTAAACCAGCAAAATAACGAATCAAACACCACTTACTTCTACAAAGACACAGAACTTCAGCCCTGACAGCCAGTGCGGCATAACTCATAATAACTCCGTTAACCTCGGAGAAAGACAAACACAGGGATAAATTTGAATGCTTCTTACCCATAAAGCCATCAACAAACTAATCATTAAAACTGGAAAGGCGCCCAAAAGAAGCGCAACACTAGACTCCTCTTCTTCGTCTTCAACCAAGGAAGACAAAACCACACACCGCATACGGAACGATCCGCAAAAACCCAACATTTTTCATTTGATTCAAATCAACTAAAGCCAAGAAAAGCAATGAAAATCGACCGTCAGAACGGCAAAGAACGTACGAAGGAATCCTCCACCAAACTCTTCTATTTGACTCCAGTCAACTACCCGATCTACAACAGAGAGGGTAAGCACTCTTCTCCAACAGGGGTTAATAGTTCTTTCGTGATGGCGCTAACCGGCCATACCGTCAAACCTCGCCCTTACTATGAACAAAAAGAGGTGACCGAAACCCTTCGGTACCACAATTCCACTCTATCACAACAACAAGAGCAATTCAGTCATTTCTCTCATAGACATAGCAACATGCTTTATCAAAGGAAGCATTCAACATCATAGCTTAAATACAACATTTAAGCATAAAGAAACGATACCCATACCCTTTCCTACTGTGCATCCATTGTGTGTCAAATTTTAGATTAGTTATACCACTTTTGCAAGTTTTAATGTTGCTATCCTATAACAAAATTTTAGTTAAGACCTAAGCCATGTTTCTAAGTTATTCCACATCATATTTTAGTTTTTCCCTATAGCATGACACTAAAAATTCACATTCCAAGGACCTACAGCCCGCTCTGATACCAACTGTAACACCCCGGTATTTAATATGCCCGAATGCTACCAAACATAAGCTAAACAACAACTAAATATCACATTTAAACATAAATTCCAGTAAAGGTACATATGCTAAAAACCGATATTTCGGCAGCATCTCCTTTGTTTTTCCATGAATTAACACAATATCAATATCACGGCAAGATATCATAGCACACGACATCTAAAACATCAACATAAATGGATGTATCATCAAACTACGCCAATAATACCACGCTCAACCACTTCATAAACTATAACGAAGCAAATAAGGGATCACAAGCATGCTAGATTAAACCATACATTAACTTTATGGCACAACTCTTAAAATCATGTCTCCAAGTGATTAATCATAGACTATGATGGTGGAACTACGTGTAGAAGTGTAGCTAAACCCCTTTTTCCCGCATGCCGATCTCAAAGTACCTAAAAACAACATAAAACACAAGCGTGAGTTCGAAACTCAGCAAGCATATTGTAATGGACAACAATAACAATATCATAGAAAATAACATCTCACATCATGTATATCATCTCAATCATGAACACTTTAACAAAATCATCATCATTGTGTATGCAATGCAATGCAATGCTCATATCTCCTAGGAAACTCATACCGGTATGGTTGAGTACACACCCGTCGGTGTGCACCCTCTCCCCCCTTCCATCCCGAAGATGGAGGGTGCCTACTCCTCGCTTCCACAACCCACGGTAGATGGAATCACGATGTAGGACTTACTCTATTGGCTCTCCGGATTAGTCATAACTTTCTCACCGACCTTCCCGGATTAGTTAATGACTTTCTCACCGCCCGGGCCATGTAACATGTCATGTATGCAAGCATGCCAACATCATATAAAACTCATATTTTAACACATGGCGTCATAACATCTTAAACATGCTCATCATATCATAGCAATCATTAACACATGGCAAGTGGACATATATCATGTAAACAATTCCTTCTAATCTCAACATGCAACCTACAACTCGCTATCCATCACAACACACTTGCCTCAACCACGTGCAACGGATTGGCGGGAAGTAGAAGGCACTCCCGGGGTCACACCTCCTGCACAGGGGTATCACACAATCACAATCATAACCACAAAACAGTACGCAAACCCCCATCTAACCCAACATTGCTCCCTACTCGCAAAACCTAAAACAGAGGTTCTGTCCTGTCGGGACAGCAGCCTTGCAAAAGGCATAACTTGAGTTCTGGGACTCCGAATGAATTAAACGAGTACACCCTCGTGTAGCTTAGGAAATTTCCCAACTTTCTCTAGGTATATGGAAAGACTGATTCGGAATCTAAACTCGTCTAATCTACAGATTACCGAGATCTGTTCCAATCGCGTCACAGATTTTAATACGCTCGGTAAAACAGTCATAACTTTCAAACGGCTGGGCGGAATTTAACGTTCTTTAAATGCACGGAAAATAATAAAATTATCTACAACTTCTTAAAAGTCCGTACAGTCAGATTCGAAATCTAAATTGGCGAAAACAGGAACCCTAGGTCGACTGCTCATGCTGTCCCAAAACAGAAACGTGGCAACGTCTAGATCTAACCCAAATTACTCCAATCCACCACCACCAATTGATCTAAAAACTTTATAATCACCCTAAGAACAGTACCTAGATCAATTCCAAGGATCCCCATGATCATACCTTTGCCCGACGAACGAAAACTCCAATCGATCTCCTCGCTCCTCGCTCCTCGCTCCTCGATCCTCGGATGGATCCATGAGGATGCAGGGGTGGGGAGGCCACCCTAGGGCAGCAAGGGGGTGGAGGAGAGGTGGTGTGCAATAGGGAGCAATGGGGGAGGTGGAGGCGCAAGGAAGGGAGAGGGGAAGGTGGGGGTGGCGGCTAGGGCTTGGAGGGAGAGGTGGGGGCGCCCAAGGGCAGGGGGAGCACGCCCAAAAGGCTGGTGGGGAGCCCTTTTACCAGCCCCCACACCCAATCCTAGTCCGTTACGGAGACCTACTCCATCCCACCAAAGCCCACCAAGGCCCAAACTCCCCCGGGAAGGCCCAAAACCCCTAAACGCCTTAAAAGCTATTAACCTCCATATCCTATAGTTTTAACCTTAATTCCACATCTCATAATGTTATTAACCTTATCATGCACGTTAAATAAGGTTACGACACTCCGTGGTGTCACAACGCTTCAAAAGGCCCAAAAACACGAGTAAACCTCAAGCCGAAAGGTTTTATTCTCTAATTTCACCTTCTATAACGTCACACCAAACCGTAGTGTCACACTGGGGATGTTGATTTGGTTCTTCGGGTAGTCTTGCCCTGGTCACCCTAAGGACTTAACCTTGCAAGTCTTTGAACTGAGTCAATCTTGCAACCACATGTCTGTAATGGGACGGACCTAGTTGATTAAGTTGCTAATAACGTACCTGTGGGACCTCAGGAGGTCAACTACACCCTTTGTGTAAGTTGTACGGGGGAGCGTACCGGGGCTGAGGCCAGGTACCCATCTAACGGTTGATTGGCCTAAACTTCGCCTTAGCTAAGGGAAAGGTTAGTGTGCAATAACCGGGGAGGCTCACATGTATTGTTAGAAGTTTCCAAAAGACTTTGTTACGGGAACTCGCCTTTGTGGTGTTTGACTGTATCTTGTGGGTAAAGTGCATAACCTCTGCAGAGTGTACAATCTATTCGAATAGCCGTGTCCGCGGTATTGGACATCGCTCGGGAATTACAGTCAAGGGTTAGATTTTCTTGAAAATAACTTGGACTTGAAAGGTTGGGTTTGGTTTACGAATGACGTTAATGGAAATGTGGATTAGGATGGGAAAGATGTTTACTAAACTCCTTGAAAAGTTATCTATGCTTTACTTGTTACTACTGCTTTCGAATCTACTTATGATACTTGTTAAATGCTGTTTTCTGCAAAAATACCTTGAGCCACTCCCTTGTATTAAGCCATGCATGTAGTATATTAGCTGCATTCTGTGCATTACTTGCTGAGTACCAAGTACTCACCCTTGCCACAATACAACACCAGTTGAAGAGGAGACTACACCAGCTTTGGAGGAGGAGCTCCAAGAGGAACCGTCTACTTAGGGAGCGAGCCCACCGGCTGCCTGTGGTATACTGGATGGCGCCACGAAGTTATCTTATTTTCCGCTGCTACTATTTCTCTCTTAATAAGTTTCGCCCTGCGAGGCGTATATTTGTAACTTGACCATAAGGTCGAGTAACCAGTTTGACTATTTAATTAAAGTACTTTATTAGTATCGAGTGGTATGATTGTGATATTTACCGATGTTAAGACTGTGTGCACTAGCGCGTTCCTGGACTAGTGCTGAATACACAGAGGGTCCGGATTTGCAGATTCGGGTCCCGACACCGGTACTACCGACCCTCAAGGCCGGTACTGCCGACTGTAGAGCGGCACTACCGGGGTTTGTACACCGGTACTGCCGGTCTCCAATTCTAGTTTTGGTTTTCGTTTTCGTTTTCTCTCTCGTGTTCGCTTATTGGTTGTTGTCCGCTTCTTTGAGCTTTTTGCTTTGTTCTCGTTGGATCTTAATCGTTTCCTCGTTATTTCTTTTGTTGCGCTTTTATTTAGACGTTGACGCCTCAGGAGCAGTAGGCGAGGATCCCGACTTCGACCCAGAGGACACGCAAAACCCAGAGCAAGCAGGCAAGCACCCCCTTTGAACATATTGCTCCTATAATTGCAAAAGTATTTGATGTTTTGCAAAATGATTACGCATGCATATGATTATTACAAGTATTTAAATGGTGGGAATAGATAGATACCCTAATGGTTGGATGGCTTAGCTTAATCTTGTTGCTACCCTAAAATCCTTAAGTAACCCTAGTTTAAGGATAGACGCTATAATAAGTGTCGTCAGGGGTTATAAGCCTAATAGTTGCATAAGCTTAGCCCAGCTTTAGATTGATTGAATAATGATCGGTGTACTCAGTCAATCAAAGATTTTCGATACGTTATTAGGATTTCGGAAATGGTGATTTCGGAAAAACAAAGGCTATGTTAGTAAAAAATGAAAAAGGAAAAGGTGTACGGTGATTTATGCCGGACGAATGATGGGAGGTCTCGTCTGTGCAATCCTAAGGACTGAACTTGACGTTTTTAACAAAGTCCTTTCGTACAACCACATGTGCCAGTATGGGATAGCCTAAACCCAGTACAGGAGTTGGAATTTGATCTTGCGCCGTGGTAGGTCGAAGTAGTTGGGCAATACCAACGTGCTGGTGTTGCTTAGAATACTCCCTCACCACGCGCAGGTGTTGGAGACTTTCGTGAAACAACGGTGGATGCTTTGCTGAGGGTAAAAGGCACGATGGGCTGTTAGCCATCGTTGGATCTGTGTGGGTGAATCAGGTTTGGAGTTTAAGGTACCCAAACACCTTAAATGGGGGGTACTCTCGCCTAGCCCGGGGGTACTCTGTGTGGTTGTGTGGAGCCCCCACCCAAAGCAAAGAGCGCACATCGCCGGGGCTGACGCAAGATTAGATGCCGACAATTGGAAGAGTTTCGTCATAATCTAGCAAAACGGATACGGTATGTATCGCGTGGCATGGTTGACATGATTGCTAGAATGTGTCGTGTGGGTAAAGTGTGCATTCTCTGCAGAGATTAATCAAACTAATCGATTAGCCGTGCTCATGGTCACGAGCATCTTTGGTGTTTGCTGTCAAGTATAGTATTTTGGTTTTGATTTCTGAAAAGGATTTGAAATCGGTAGATCTTTTAAAGATTGGGCTGTTTCATGCAAATGTTGAGTCGTTGAACTCAAAGATCGGTTGGTTTGGTGATTTGATCAAGCTGGTGGTGATTCTTGATGCCATGTGATGGTGGTGTTGGTTATGTTGAAGGAAATGATTCCTGTTGCCATGTGATGGTGGTGTTGGATGTTGGAGGAAATTTGATGTTGAATGAAATGTACAATTACATTATGTATTGATTTACTCTCATTTACTAAATGTTTTATAAACAGTGCAGTATTCCAATCTATTAGTCTATTGCAAATAACTTCAGCTTCATGCAAATCTGAACTAGAATAGCAACCATCTTCATTGTTTAGCCTGCATTATTATTATACTTGCAAACAATAAAGTCTTGTGAGTACATACGTGTACTCACTGTTTGCTCTGAAAATTTGCATGAGGAGCAGAAGATGCAGGTGAGGAAGAAGGTGACTAGGAGTTCAGTGACCCAGACGCGGGTGGTGCGTTTGATGGCTAGCGGAGTTAGTTGCTCGCCGGTTGCCTGAGGGAATGGAGGCACACCGCGGCCGCTTTACTTTTGTTTCTCTGATGTTTTTCTCTTCAGTTTACTTTAAGCCAATCGGCATTTTGTAAACAGAAACAAGTTGTAATATTATTATCTATCGCTGTAATATAATACCTCTGCCCTTATATTGCGTTCGCTTGGATGAGACTCTACCTTCTCAACATGTGACACTAGCCTACTGATCCAGGGACTAGTGGTTATCACATGGTTGCGGGAAGCTCAAATTGGATCCAATTGGCTGGCATGTGACCTCATTACTCGAGTATCGTGCTGACCAAGTGGTTTCAATCTGAGTCTGTCGTGATGTCATTATCGTTATGTTACTGGTTGCGTGATTAACCAGGCCCGCGCAACAATAATGGAGTATCACTGTACCAGGACAGGAGCCCCCACGACTGTCGGAGTATATGTTTGGACTTCTGATGTGATATAGGCTCTTTTGCTTGTGCAATGGCACCACTATTATCGTAATAGATGTCCATTGGACTAGAGGCACTAGCGACCACATCAAGCTCTGAGGTGAACTTCTTTATCCATACAGCTTCTTTTGCGGCATCCGAAGCCGCAATGTACTCCGCTTCTGTCGTAGAGTCAGCCACCGTGCTTTGCTTGGAACTCTTCCCCAGCTTACTGCTCCTCCATTTAGTGTAAACACAAAACCGGTTTGTGATCGAAAATCATCTTTCATAGTTTGGAAGCTTGCATCGGTGTAACCTTTTACAACCAGTTCTTCCTCACCTCCAAAGACTAGGAACATACCCTTAGTTCTTCTCAAGTACTTTAGGATGTTTTTCACGGCTATCCAATGACCATCACCGGGATCCGCTTGGTATCAACTTGTGACACTTAGAGCACATGAGACATCTGGGCGCGTACAGATCATGGCATACATGATAGATCCAATAGCCGAAGCATATGGAATCTTGCTCATCCTGTCTCGCTCATCAGTTGTCGAAAGACACTGATTCTTGCTTAGACTGATGCCATGTGACATTGGCATGAAACCTCTCTTAGATTCATGCATATTGAACATTTTTAATACTTTGTCAATGTACGTTTCCTGGCTTAATCCAATCAACCTTTTTTATCTATCTCTATAGATCTTTATGCCCAAGATATAACATCCTTCTCCCAAGTCCTTCATTGAGAAACTCCTTTTCAACGAAGTCTTAACGTCTTCAAGCATAGGAATATCATTCCTGATCAATAATATGTCATCCACATACAAGATCAGAAACACAAGTGCGTTGTGACACTACAGAAGGTCAAAACATTATAAAATATGAAATCAGAAGTTAAAACTTTACGCGGTGAGGTTTATTCGCATTTCCGGGCTGTTTTCGGGAGTTTGGGCCTCTCCGGGGAGTTCGGGCCCAAGGGGGATGAGTTGTGGGCCTTGGTGGGAGGAGATTTGGGCCCATGAGGGAGGGGGAGGCAGGATATCCTGCATTGGGCGCCTCCACCCTGCACTTGTGCGCCCCTCCCCATTGCCCTAGCCGCCCCCACAACTCCCTCTCCTAGCCGCCCCTCCATCCTCCCTTGCGCCTCCACCCTCCTCCTCCCTTCCCAAGCCACTCACCCCTCTCCTAGCAGCCCCACGACGTCCCCCATCGTGGTGCCCCTCGCTGCCCCGCTCAGAGGATCGCCGGAATTTGGGAATCTCCGGCGAACCGTTGCGGATCAGGAGGAAGGAGCGGCCAGCGGGAAGGAAGGCTGTCGGGACCCAAAATTGCAAATCTGGACCCTCTATGTATTCAGCACTAGTCCAGGAACGCGCTAGTGCACACAGTCGTAACATCGGTAAATATCACAATCATACCATTCGATACTAATAAAGTACTTTAATTAAATAGTCAAACTGGTTACTCGACCTTATGGTCAAGTTACAAATATACGCCACGCAGGGCGAAACTTATTAAGAGAGAAATAATAGCAGCGGAAAATAAGATAACTTCGTGGCGCCATCCAGTATACCACAGGCAACTGACTGGGCTCGCTCCCTAAGTAGACGGTTCCTCTTGGAGCTCCTCCTCCAAAGCTGGTGTAGTCTCCTCTTCAACTGGTGTTGTATTGTGGCAAGGGTGAGTACTTGGTACTCAGTAAGTCATGCACAGAATGCAGCTAATATACTACATGCATGGCTTAATACGAAGGAGTGGCTCAAGGTATTTTTGCAGTAAACAACATTTGACAAGTATCATAAGTAGATTCGAAAGCAGTAGTAACAAGTAAAGTATAATTAACTTTTCAAGGAGTTTAGTAAACATCTTTTCCCATCCTAATCCACGTTTCTATCAACATCATTATTAATCCAACCCAACCTTTCAAGTCCAAGTTATTTTTGAGAAAGTCTAACCCTTGACTGTAATTCCCGAGCGATGTCCAATACCGCGGACACGGCTATTCGAATAGATTTTTGCACTCTGCAGAGGTTATGCACTTTACCCGCAAGATACAGTCAAACACCACAAAGGCGAGTTCAGTAACAAAGTCTTTCTAAACTTCTAACAATACAAGTGGCCCTCCCCGGTTGTTGCACACTAACCCTTCCCTTAGCTAAGGCGAAGTTTAGGCTAACCAACCGTTAGATGGGTACCTGGCCTCAGCCCTGGTACGCTCCGCCGTACAACTTACACAAAGGGTGTAGTTGACCTCCTGAGGTCCCACAGGTACGTTATTAGCAACTTAATCAACTAGGTCCGTCCCATTACAGACATGTGGTTGCTAGATTGACTCAGTTCAAAGGCTTGCAAGGTGAAGTCCTTAGGGTGACCAGGGCAAGACTACCCGAAGAACCAAAACATCATTCCCAATGCCACAACTGGCCCACCTGATCATTCTTGCCACATGCCCCGGTCGAAAACTATTTATCAAACCCCAGTTGATTACCATGCACCACGTGCCATCAACATCACATGATACCTTTCAAAACAGGTTCAATATGTCGTTAAGTCAATATTAACGTTTGAGTGTCCAAAATCATGTCATGAGCACGTAGCAGGTCTAAGCCATATACTACAACGATCTACAAACCCATGTTGGCAATCTAGTAATGTCCAACTAATAATCTACAACTAGGGTGACAAGGGGTCATGGCACATATTTAAGTAATCAAGGTGTCATACAGCAATTAGGCATTTATCTAATTTCCCGTATTTAAATAAAGTATTTTCTAATTGAACTAGCATGTAATAATTTGAACCAAAATAGATTTCAAAATGGCATCAACATGGTCAAAGCATAACTTGCCTTCAAAAAGTACTTGTTCTTGGTCTTGAGCTGGCTCCTGGGTCAACACTTCTCCTTCGAAGCCTTCGGGCACTTCAACGTCTACTCGTAATACGTGCAAATAGCAATACACAAATAAACAATAGGCAAAAGCATCCCAAAACTCCAAATAAAATCCACAAACAGAGAAACATAATTTTATGAATTTTTAGGAACTGGAATTGTTCAAATCGGAGTTAAAATGCAAAAGTTATAATTATTTAAAGTTTAAATAATCAATTAAATAATATTATAGAGAAAAAATTTAGTCCAAAAATTAAATAAAATTCATAATTAGGTAGATCTCAATTTTATACAAATTTAGAAATTTGAATCACTCAAATCGGAGTTGAAACGCAAAAGTTATGAGCGTTTGAAGTTTGAAACAAAATCTGAAATCATTATTTCGAATTAATAAATCATTTTCTTTTTCGGAAATTAATTATTGCATCAGCAAAGACACGTGGCAGCCTCTGATTGGGCGGCTGACGTCAGCCAGTCCATGGACGTGGCCCATGGTTTGGCTCGGTCCACCGTGGACTCGGTCCACGGCTCCATGTGTCGCTGACAGGTGGGTCCCCTCGGGTGACGTCATTCTTGGCGTCGGCGAGGCTCGGCCGCAGTCGGCAGGTGGGACCCACTGGTGACGTCACCGCACGGCTGGGGCAGCCACTGACATGCGGGCCCGCCATGACGTCAGCGTGACGTCATGGTGCAGTGTGGCTGGGCCGCTAACATGCGGGCCCCGCGTGTCAGCGTCACACGCGCGCCAGCGTGGGCGGCGGCCCGGCCGCGGCGGTCGACCTCCGCTGCGTGGCTAGATCTCGGCCGTTGATTTGAAAATCAACGGCCCAGATTGGATCTGGACTCACGCGTTTGGGGTGAACGCGTTTGATCTGGACCGTTGGATCTAGATCCAACGGTCGAGATTGGATCTGAGATTTTGGACGGGATCTCACCGTGAGATGACATGGCGTGATCTGGGACGTTGGATCTGGATCGGACGGCTGAGGGAGCTCGAAGTCCGGCGATGGCGAGCGGCGGCGCTGGGTCACCGGCGTAGGGGACAATGACCTAGCCGACGGCATTTCGGACGCGCTCCGGCGACGTTGGTGGTGCTCACCGACGCGGCTTGCTCTCACGGTTCCGGATCTGGGGTCAACGGCGACGGAGGACGACGGAGACGGCGGCTATCGGCGAAAAACCGCGGCGGCACCTTCTCCTAACTCCGGCGAGCTCTAGTGGTATAACTAATCTAAAATTTGACACACATGGATGCACAGTAGGAAAAGGGTATGGGTATCGTTGCTTACGCTTAAATGTTGTATTTAAGCTTTGATGTTGAATGCTAAAGTTGGTAATGTATGTTGCCATGTTATTGAGAGAATTGATTGTATTGTTCTTGGTATTGTGATAAAGTGGGGTTGTGGTGCCGAAGGGTTTCGGTCACTTCTTTTTGTTCATAGTTACGGTGTGGTTTGACGGTGTGGCCGGTTAGTGCCATCACCGAAGAACTATTAACCCCTGTGGGAGAAGAGTGCTTATCCTTTCTGTCGTAGACCGGGTTGTTGGTTGGAGTCGAATAGAGGAGTTCGTGTTGGACTCTTTCAGTTACCCTTTACCGTTCTAACGGTCGGTTTCGGTTGGTTTTCTTGGCTCTGGTTGATTGAAATCAAAACAAAAGTGTTTGGAATTGGATTTTCGCGGAGTGTCCCTTCGGTGTTTCTTGGTTTTGTCTTCTTTGGGTGAAGACAAAGAAGAAGAGTTTTGTGTTGCGCGTCTTTTGGTCGCCTTTTTGCTTTGACACCGGTTCTGTTGGTTGCCTTGCAAAGAAAAGTATAGTTTTGGTTTTTGTGTGTCTTACTCTGAGTTTAAAAGAAGTTATTGAAGCGTGTGCAAAAAAAAAGTTAAGTTATGTTGATTTATGTTTTGTGCCTTTGTCCGTAAAGGTTTACTTGGTCGCTTGGTTCCCTCCTGTGGGAGTCTTTAAGATTTAAATGTGTTTTGGAGTCATGTCCCATTGCAACTTTCAGAGTCAAGCTTCTTTGTGAGCTTTGGTTGAGTATTAAAAGAAAAATGCTGCAAATAAAGTAAGTATTCGTTTGACTGAAATTACTTGTTAAAAGTGAAAATTGTTGTTTAGCATGTTATGTAGTAAGTAACAATGTGGTTTATGGAAATGATGTACACCTTAGTTAATTTGCGAGTTGAATCAATTAAATGTAATTGTTACCTTTAGCTTAATATTAAGTGAACCTCTAGTGATGTAGAGTACCCCATACTGAGAATGATTAAATGTGTTAATGTACATGCTTAGAATCTGTTGCTTTGCTATAAAAGTACTTATGACCCCCGATTATGTTTAAAGTTTTAAACCCTGATGCATAGTTAAAACATTAAGATGATGTAGACTACTTTTATTGTTAAAGAAACTTTGCTGGTTGTTTAAAGATGTTCTAATCTAACGGATTAATAGAGAAATTTAATTGTGTTGACTAATGACTTTAATTTGGAAGTTGATTAGAGTTGCTATTTACGTTGTTGCAAACTACTAGTATATTTCGAAGTATGCAGTTGTGTCTCTACAATGCTAGTATTGATATCAATTGAGAAGACATAAGACTTATTGTTAATGATGTTGTTAAGGGCAGTGTTAATGCCAGTATTCAATCTATTTTTAATAGTTGGAGTATGTTGTGTGGTGGTAATTTTGTTATCACCTATGTATAGGGTAGCTAAAAGTAATGTTGTTGGTTGATGATTATGCATATTTGTTGTTATTGATGACTAAGTAGTGGTGGTAACTGTTTAGATTACTCGTTGGAAAACCATGGTTAAAATAGAGGAAAAATTTTAACATGTTGCGATGGAGTGAGCTTTGGATAATTAACATGATCAATGATTTTATCCTTAATGAAAGTATAACTTAGAGTCACTTACGAATTCTTCCCTTTGGAGATAATATTTGCATGTTGAAGTCGCTTGTTAACTGAATAAGTTTCGATTATCGAGACGTTTACATATAGGTGGTAAAAAATTTATTGGTTGATCATGCTGAAAGATTTGTTGGAGCACTTGTTTCAAATCTAGAATATGATGTTATATGATATGTTGGTCTGTGGGGGTCTTGTTGACGTAGTCTTCGTTGGATGTCTTTTGGTAAGCATCATAAACTTTATTTATAAGTATTGGGAAAGATAATAAGAGAAATAATTTGTTTTGTAGCTCTTGTTGTAACCTGAGGGGTTTCTCGATGAGTAAATAGTGAATATTGAATGTTTAAAAGGTAAGTATAGGGTTTCATGTTGAGCTTGTGTTTAAAACCTTTTGGACTGGTTTGCTTGTTTGCTATCTTGGTCAAATGCTTTCGATCAAGGTGTTCTTTTTGTTGTGTGTCAGAGTTTCCCTAAACTCGTAGTGATTGGTGTTGATCTTTGGGTTTGGCCCATTTGTTTAGTTGTGCTATGAGTATGGATTTTCACCCAAAAGTTTTTGAGTGGATCGCGCTCCTCCACGTTCGCCCTGAAATTTATTTGGAATAAATTTTAAAGCAGTTGGACATAGTGGGTTGTGTTGGAGTTTCTTGAGATTTAATTTGTCTCTTTTTGGCTAGAATTGGAGTTATTTGGAAAATGTGTGTGGCGTTTGCAAGTGCTTCAAAAGGTGGATTTTATGAATGTTTCTTCAGTGATTTTGTTAGTGAAGCGTTCCTTTTTTTTGGAAATGAGTTTCCCTTTCTCGTTGAGAAAATTTGTGGCAGTTGTGTGTGCTGATGTTTGACCTTGTAGTCGATGTTCTTTTCCAAAATGATGATTTTTTTTAAAAATGCTAGGTTTTGCAAGTTTAGCTTTCGAGAAATGGTGGGTTCTGACATGACGTGGTGTGTTCCTACTAACGGTGTTGTAGTCATAGTCTATATGATTTAGCGCAACCGTCAATGTTATGTGTATTTCAATCATGTGATACAGAGGAAGAAGTCTTTTGGTGAATGACTTTTCGGTATTGTTGTTACATGATGAGCGCATGGTGAAAACGAAGCATGGCATCATTTATAAATGTTCAATGATAAATGAGTCGGTGAGCCAGGTCGGTGAGAAAGTCATATATGGATAAATGACTAATCTGGAGTGCTCTTGAAAAGTGTGCATTCTTGTCATGTATAGAGATTTCCATTTCTTCCTAGTATGAAAAGAAAGAATGAATAAATTATGGTATTTTGGCTGTGGTGTTAGAGGTTTGAGTTTTCTTTGCGATTTGGCTTAGAAAAAAATAAAATGTGTGCTCTTTGGATGTTGCCGGATCCTTTCCAAAGTGGTTTTTAGCGCTTTGGGGTTTGAGTTGTTGTATGTGGACCAATTGGGTTCTTGTTTTACGGTTGAGCTTACTCAATAATGGTACTCTTTGTCTTGGTCCTTTCAGTGGAAGGATGTGAGGGCAAGACTTTCTTAGTAAGAGAAACCTGGTGTGGCTAGTAGTTGATCGTAAATGGTGCAGAAGTGTACAGCAAAGGAAGGTTGTCTATGTCTCAATTCAAACCTTCTTGGAGAATTATGTCATCGATGTGTTCCTCGGTGGGGCTGATTAAATCTTGAGTGGACCACTTTGTGGTTGCTAGTAATTGCTTTTCCTTTTGGAAGTGTATTGGATCTTTTGTCACCGATCTTTGAGCGTGTTGTGCCAACCGAAGTGGAATGTTCGGTTGTTGTTGATTTTGCGGGTTTTCAGAACCCTTGTCATAAAGTAGGCTTCTCCTTTCAGTGGTAGTGGGGTGGGTGTTTGTCTTGTTGTAAAAGATCAGAATGTAACCCCGATGGTTCAAGTAGTTAGTAATCTTAGAGTGTTGTGTCTCACTTGGTTTGCGTCGTCTCGAATATGACGAACCACAGTTGAGAGGTTGAGACATGAATCACTTTTGTGCGTGGGAGCAGAAGATGGATCTAGAAGTTGGTACCATGTCCATCTGGAGAGTGGCTTGGTTAAAGGTATCGGGCACTTTACTGCCAAGGAATGTATGGAATGAAGAGTGTGAGACCGTTTTATTTCGTGGTCTGTTTGGGATTTTATCCTATCGCTTGGGTCATGCCGATGCCTTGTATGAGTGCTTTGTATTTCAATGTTGAGTAAAGTTCTTGCAAGAGGTTGATCATGGGTTATCGTTAGAACTGTGGGTCTTCGAGCCTAAGCATCTTACCATCGAGTCTCGATTAGTGTAGTTCCAGTGGCTTTAGTTAGAGAGAGAAGCGGTTTGGGAGTTGGAGTCTCACATGCGTGAGCAGTATCTAGAGCTGTTCTCATCAGTTGTGAAAAATAGAACTTAGTTTCTTTTGTTGGATTGCGAAGTGGTTTGTCTTGGATTCGAGGTCGAGTCCTGTTGAAGGGGGTGGGGGAGAATGTGACACTACGGAAGGTCAAAACATTATAAAATATGAAATCGGAGGTTAAAACTTTACGCGGTGAGGTTTATTTGCGTTTTCAGGCTGTTTTCGGTCGTTTGGGCCTCTCTGGGGAGTTCGGGCCCAAGCGGGATGAGTTGTGGGCCTTGGTGGGAGGCGATTTGGGCCCATGAGAGAGGGGGAGGCAAGATATACTGCCTTGGGCGCCTCCACCCTACCCTTGTGCGCCCCTCCCCATTGCCCTAGCCGCCCCCACACCTTCCTCTCCTAGCCGCCCCTCCATCCTCCCTTGCGCCTCCACCCTCCTCCTCCCTTTCCAAGCTACTCACCCCTCTCCTAGCAGCCCCACGATGTCCCCTCTCGTGGTGCCCCTCGCTGCCCCTCTCGGAGGATCGCCGGAATTCGGGAATCTCCGGCGAACCGTTGCGGATCGGAAGGAGCGGCCGGCGGGAAGGAAGGCTTCCTCGGTTTCGGATCTTCTTGGAGAGGTATGGCATGGGAGATCTGTGGGTTGGGTCTAGGTGATGTTCTAGGCATCGATTTCATGTTTTTAGATCAAGTGGTGGTGCTACCATTCGGTGGATTTGGGAGAAAACTAGAGTTGCCACGTTCTCTGTTTCGGGCAGATTGTGCAGTCGACCTAGGGTTTGAGTTTTCGACAATTTAGAATCGGAATTTGGTCGTCCGCCTGTTGAAGAAGTTGTATGTAATTGAAGTACCTTTAAGTGGACGTAAATAATGCTTAATTCTGATCAGCCATTTGAAAGTTATGCTCGTTTTACCGAACGTGTCCAAAACTGTGACGAGATTGGCACAAATCACGGCATTCTGTAGATTAAACCACTTTAGATTCCGAATTAGTTTTTCCATATACTTAGAAAAAGTTAGGAAATTTCCTAAGCTACGCGAGCATATACTCGTTTAATCCATTTGGAGTCTTAGGTCTCAAGTTATGCTCGTTGGAAGTCTGCGGTCCCAACGGGACAGAACATCTGTTTTTGGGTTTTGCGAGTAGTTTGCGAAATCAGGGTAGAAGAGTGTTTGCATACTGTTTTGGGGGCACGTTTTGAGTGTGTGGTATGTACACTACAACAAAAATCGGTTTTTGTAGTGAAATTTTTTATCACAAATGACCTATTTTTCGTCACAAATTAGTGGTAGTGGCGATTTTCTTGTTTGTCACTGGTGGTCACTAATACTCAAGTCACAATTAACATAGTGATGATTTTTTGTTCCCCACAAATAACCAGGTTGAATAGTGATGGTTAAAATTGCCACTAATAACTTGGATGCACTTCACTTCTATTAAATCATTGTCTCAATATAATATATAATCTTCATGAAATTTCGATGCACTTCACTTGGATTATACGTTGTTTTTTAACGAAAATTGATCTAGTGGTTAATGTTGTTGTCATATTGTTTTGTTTCAGGTAAAATTTGGGAAATCTGACAAGAAAAGAAAACGCTCCAGCACACTCCATGGAATTTGGAAGAAAAAGAGTATCTTTTTCGAACTCCCTTATTGGAGGAAATTGACTATAAGACATAACTTGGATGTCATGCACATTGAAAAAAACATTTGTGACAGTATCGTGGGTACCTTGTTAAATCTAGACGGAAAGACAAAGGACACCATTAAATCTCGATTTGATCTGGAACTCATGGGAATACGCCCCGAACTTCATGCAACTCCAGCTGGTGAAGGCAAGTATCTATTCCGCCCTGCATGCTACACCATGTCTTTACCCGAGAGAAAAGCATTTTGTGAGTTCCTCAAACAAATCAAGGTCCCAGATGGGTATTCTGCAAAGGTATGTCACTATGTAGATGCACCAAATGGTAAAATTTCAGGGATGAAGTGCCACGACTGTCATGTATTTCTACATAGATACCTTCCGCTGTCAATTCGTGGCGTGCTACCAGCACATGTTTGCGAGGCAATAATTGAGCTCTGCAACTTTTTTAGAGAAATTTGCTCAAAGAAGTTAGATACAGACTTCCTTCAGAAGCTAGATTCTTCGATAGCTGTTACTCTATGTAAATTTGAGAAGATATTTCCCCCATCCATATTTGATATAATGATGCACCTACCGATTCATTTAGCTCAGGAAGCTATGGTTGGTGGACCTGTGCAATATCGATGGATGTATCCAATCGAACGATTCCTACGTAGGTTAAAGTCATTTGTAAAAAATAAAGCATGCCCTGAAGGATCAATTGCGGAAGCATATATTTTGCAAGAATCTGTAACATTTTGTTCGATGTACTTGCATAGAGTTGAAACAAGAATTAATCGACCAAGGCGTAATGATGATGATGAAAATGATAACACCAGTGTACAATTACAAATATTTGCGAAAGTTGGTAGGCCACTTCTTGGAAATAGATATTGTGAAATGGAAATGAATGAGTTGGAGAAAGCTGGAATATATGTGCTACAGAATTGTGAGGAGGTTTCACACTATGAAAAGTAAGCATATTTCTAATTCTTTCCTTCAAAAATGAACATCCTTTTTTTATTAATATTGAAGTGGTAGCTTTAACATTTTTAACATCTAGTTTCCCATGGTACAGCATTCACAAGGAATATGAAAGCAGCTCGCGTAACACAAGTGGTAAAATGCGGAGTGGCAGAAAGTTTTTTCTATGGTTCAAGGATTATGTATGTGTTCTCTTATTTAACTATAAAATCTATAATTAATTCCAATGTACAAAATTATTAAACTAATTCATTTCATGTAGATATCAGAGTTGTACTCCAATGGAAATTCTTCTATTACAGATGAGTTATTTGATCTAGCAAGAGGTCCTGACTCGAGAGTGACGCATTACTGTAGTTATATGATCAACGGATGGAGATTCAACACCAAGGAGAGAGACATGGTAGTTCAATCACAAAACAGTGGGGTGTTTGTTAAGGGTGATGAAGACACCGGAAATAAAGATTACTTTGGTATCTTGACAGATGTTGTCAATCTATCATACGGTAATCACAGTGTTGTTTTGTTCAAATGCGAATGGTGGGATGTGCATACTAAACAGGGACTAAAAGAAGACAAGTACGGGTTTACAATGATAAATACTAGTCGCAAGTTGCCAGTTGATGATCCATATATTTTGGCTTCGCAAGCAGAGCAAGTATATTATGTGAAAGACACTAGAGATCCTAAATGGTACGTTGTGGTTAAGACTAAACCTCGTGATTTGTATGACCTAACTCCAATTGAAGAAGAAAGTGATATTACCGAATCAAGTAAACCTAGTCTTGAAGCATGCCAAGAAAATGAAGATATTACGGTTGCATTGGATACAAACATAATAGAAGATGGTGACAATACGACACTGAACAAACCTGAATCTGACGCTAAAGCTGTTGAGGCAAATCCAATAAATTTATCCGAAGATGACATCTACGGAGAAGATGAAGATGAGGAGTCCCAAAGTGATGGTGGTGAGTACAGTTCTTCAGAAAATGATGATGACATTGACTGCGAAGAAGATATAGATGATAGTTAACTTATCTACTGTAATCAAGAACAAAGATTGAAGATATCTTTATGTTACCCTCATAGAAGATGCTGAGTACTAGTATTTTTTATCCTCTAATTTCACATGAGATGGCTTTGAGGAAAAATATTCGAATGTCATGGAAAATAGTGTGTCCCTCTCAAATGCCAAGGAGGAGGCTTCCTCGCCATATTAGTGCCAAGGTTAGCACCCAATGCTACTTGATTTGGGGGGACAAATTAATCTTTACCAATTAATCACCCGTTCTGATGTTTTGTATAATCTATCACTAATTTACCTTATGTTTCTGGGCATTATATTTGAATACATAAGCTTGTACAAGTGATGATATATAAAACAAACCCAGAGATTCCTATCTAGAACAGAGTCAATAGACAATATAGGTTATCTATAAATAATTACATGACTTCAATATTTGTCTGAATTTCTTATCATTGTCGTCTTGGGATTATAAGAGTTTGCAGCAATTCCAGCATAAGTGATAATACGTGAGCAACTTCCACGACTTCAAAATCGGATAATTTTAGAAGTCTTTCTTTTCTACGTGATTTATCTAAGCATGCTTTCTGTGCCTGAACTTACCGACGAGCACACAAATCATCATAAACAAAAAACATGTATCCGTTTCCCTTCAGTGACGCACACCGTCTTCCTTTCACCCACCGACATCGCCAATTACTACCAATTTCGACAAAGAGACTGATGATTCATTCACTCACCAGAATACAAGCACTGCACGCGGTTCCTTGCTCTAGTGGCTTTTGCAGAAATTAATTCTAGAATTGAAGTTTCCAATCTCATACCGTCAGTGGATTTTGATGCGGCGCCGCAGCAAAAACCTCCTCCACCACCTCCGTCGCCACTGCAAACGCTGGTAGGAGAAAGACGCGCGACCTTGTCAGTCGTCGCGCCCTCAGACTCCGCGGTTGTCGTCGTTGGTGCTACCATCGCGTGTCCCATCTGGGGCACGAGCTAGATGTGTATATATTACTCGCTTGGTGGCAAGTAGATGCAGAGCTGTGGATGGAGATGTGGAGCAGCGGCGGAGCAACCGAGGCAGAGCAGCAGAGGATGCGACGCCACAGTGGTGGAGGCGGCGGGAATGGGGTAGGGTTGTGGGCTCGGGGAGATGGGAATGGGGAATCCCGAATTGGAATTGGCTGTGGAGGCCATGTCCAGCAAGATGAGGGGATCGAGACCTAAGAGCTTGGGAGTGGGGAATTGGGGAAACATGACTGGCGTACACGGCGTGATAGTTCTTGTGGTCGCTTCAGGACTCGTGGGTAGTTTGATTGGTCATTTGTGCAATCCTTTTAGGTACATTTCGGTCGGTAACATCTGGAACGTTAATTAATGAGAAGACTCTATAGATCAACGCCCCTATGTTGCAGGATGGAATTCTAGCCTTTCTTGTAATAGATTGTCTGTTAAGTTGTCCAAAAAAAAAGTAATGGAGAGGGGAGGGAGAGTGTGTGCGTGTAGGAGCCACAACGAGGAAGAGGAAAGTGCACAGCATGTATGTAGACGTTCTTGACACGAGTGGCAAGAATTAGATCTAATGGCTTGGAGCTAATGTTCTCTTAAAAAAAGCAATAGAATTTCTCTTAAAAATAATAGAGTGATAAGTGGTAAATTATCGCTACTAGGACATATTGCGATGATATAATATTGTACGACCTATCAAATTGTCACTATCAATATATCTTGCAACAAGACAATAATTTGCCACTAATTATAAATAAAACAGTGACAACATTTCCCTTTCTCACTATAAAGTCATCACTACTAAGGTTTCTTGTGGCATCACAATAATCTACCACTAATTATATATGAAGGTGTGACAATTTGATAGGTCATCACCATAAAGTTGTTACTACTTTTGTGTTGACCTAGTAGTTTGCCACTAATTATAAATGAAACTGTTACAATGCGACATGTCGTCACTAGTAAGTCATCACTAATAGGGGTGCATTGTGAGGACATAATATTTTGTCACTATTTGTTAATGAAGTAGTGACAACATTTTGGTTTACCACAGTAACATTGTCACTGCTAAAGTGTCTTGTGACGACATAACATTTTTATCACTATTTCTCATGAAGTAGTGACTACATGACAGCTCGTCATAATAGAATCCTCACTAGTACAATATCTTGTGACGATTTACTATTTGGTCACTAAAAATAGATAAAACAGTGAAGAATTTTTTGTTGGTCACTATAAATCTAAAAAATAGTGACAAAATAGGCTTTCATCACTATGTTTAGTCACTAATATATGTGCAGGTGGTGTGACCCCGCGAGTGCCCTCA
This sequence comes from Rhipidocladum racemiflorum, assembly GCA_036346355.1. Lineage (NCBI taxonomy): Eukaryota > Viridiplantae > Streptophyta > Magnoliopsida > Poales > Poaceae > Rhipidocladum > Rhipidocladum racemiflorum. Next base: position 9,458,604 of record CM070592.1, on the reverse strand, counting down.
TCCTCTCGCCAATCCGTCGCCCGAGGTTAAGGCAAGTGTATTGGAATGGGTATCGTTTAGATTGTTGCTAGACTTGATTGGATACAACTTGCTTTATGATATGATGCTAAGAATGATGTTTGCCTATGACATGATGAACATGATTTCATATTGATTATGATTGTGTGGTATTTAAAGTTTATGCCAATATTTACATGTTTATGTCATATGTGCATTCATAATGGAAGAGGTGTCCCATGCTGATGCGGGCCTCTGTGTTCACACGTAATGAACACGAAGGACCTACCTCGTAGTCCCATCCATGTGTGTGCATGGGAGCGAGTCAGTAAGAATAGGCACCCTCCATCTACGGGATGGAAGGGGAAGGGGGTGCATGCCGAGGGGTGTGCACTCGGCAGTACCGGTATGTGCTTCGAGGAGATATGAGCATTTGTATTGCATTGCATACATGATGATGATGATGATGATGAAATGAGTACAATGATATTGAGACATGAGAATGATGTGGTATATGAAATTATTGCTTGTACATGATGTTGAACATGGTAGTGATGTTAACGTTGAATTGTTCTTTATGGTCCATTGCAATATACATGCTGAGTGATGAACTCACGCTTGTGTTTTATGTTGTTTTAAGTACCATGACACCGGCATGTGGGAAGGGGCATTAGCTACACATCTTCACGTAGCTCCACACCTTTAGGCAGATTTATCAGCTTGAGTCATGATAATAAGAATAGTGTCATGAAACTTGGTGCATGGTTAAATTGTGTGCTTGTTTCCCTCATTTGCTTCATTTAGCTCGTGAGATGGTTGAATTCGTTATTCTAGACTTATACTGTTGCTAGAATCCTCGTTATTGATGATTTAGATGTCATTCTTTATGCTATATCCTGTGATCATATTGTTGTTGCTTCAATTCATGGAAAAACAAAGGAGATGCTGCCGAAATTTTCGGTTTTAGCATTTGCTCCGTTGTTGTAATTTATCTTTATTTGTGGTATTTAGATGCTGTTTAGTCTATGTTTGGTAACATTCAGGCGTACTAGATGCCGGGGTGTTACATGCGCTCCCACTAGCCTTCTTGTAAACACAAGACTCTTCTTCGTTTTTGATAAAGCCAAATCCTTTGACCACTTCATCAAAACGAATGTTCCAACTCCGAGATGCTTGCTTTAACCCATAAATGGATCTCTAAAGCTTGCATATCTTTTTAGCATTTTTAGGATCAACAAAACCCTCAGGTTGTATCATGTATACATCCTCAGATAGATTACCATTAAGGAAAGCTGTCTTGACGTCCATCTGCCATATTTCATAATTGAAATATGCAGCAATTGCTAAAATGATCCGGAAAGACTTGAGCATGACTACTGGTGAAAAAGTTTCGTCATTGTCAATTCCTTGAACTTGTTTGAAACCCTTTGCCACCAACCGTGCCTTATAGATCTGAACATTTCCATCTACGTCGGTCTTCTTCTTGAAAATCCATTTGCATTCTATGGTTTTTACACCATCAGGAGGATCGACCAAGTTCCAAACTTGATTGTCATGCATGGATTGAATTTTGGATCTCATGGCCATAATCAACAACAAAGTCCCCAATGGACAAAAGGCTTCTCTGCAGCTCAAAACATTCACACAACGACTAAAACCGGAACAAACAACAAACGAGTTCCCAAAACCAACACATAGAGAAAAAGTGTTGATCTAGCTCAACTAAGGGCAACCCCTCACAAATCGACCTTCACTTCAATTCCCCAACAGAATCTGCGTTTCAACCACAAAGGGCTCCATCAACCCAAAACGCTCGAATCCTCACGGCAAACACTTCATACTTCTATCACAACCACCCTAACTACCATACTCCATTAAACTCAACATGACATAATCAAAGGAAGTCACAATTCGTTTAACGACCTTTCTACATTCCTGAAAATTTTCATCGAGGGGAAAACTCATTAAGGCACACTTGCCCTTCCGATACACCATCATACTAACATTTTATTCCATCCTTTTCCAGACAAGACTCAAATCCAAGAACAACTAGTGACGACAAATGCTCACGGCAGGACAAATATCACCGAACTACCGTCAACTTCACTTCCACCCATCGCTACACTTAATAATGGTTAAACCCATACATCATCAACCTCCATCACAAACCACCCTTATACCACTAGGGTTCAACACCTAGCCCCAAGCTAGGATCGAAAAACCTTACCAAACCACAATTGGTTTCTTTCTTAAGAGGGTCTCGCCCTCACACAAAAACACTTAGCTATCAAGCCCAAGTGTACTCACGACAACTCAAACCCAAAGCGTTAACAACCATTTTGGAAAGAATTCGGCAACATCCAAAGAGCACACAAAGGAAGCATAAATCCCCTACACCACAACCAAGATACCATAATTTCTTCATTCTTTCTTTTCATACTAGAAAGAAAGAGAAATCTTGTTTCATGACATAAATGTACATTCTTCAGGAGCACTCCGGATTAATCATATCTCCATATATGACTTTCTCACCGACTTGGCTCAACGACTCTTTTATCATTTAACATGTAAAAACGATGTCATGTTTACTTCCCATAAAGAAATCAACAAACTAAGCATTAAAACTTGGAAAGGCGCCCAAAAGAAGCGCAACACTAGACTCCTCTTCTTCGTCTTCACCCAAGGAAGACAAAACCACACACCGCATACGGAACGATCCGCGAAAGCCCATCACCTTTTCATTTGGTTCAAAATAGCTAAAGCCAAGAAAAGCAACAAACACCGACCGTCAGAACGACAAAGAACATCCGAAGGAAACCACCATTAACTCTTCCTTTTCGTCTCCAATCAACTACCCGATTTACGACAGGAAGGGTAAGCGCTTTTCTCCTACAGGGGTTAACAGTTCTTCGGTGAAGGCGCTAACCGGCCACACCGTCAAACCTCACCCTAACTATAAACAACAAGAGGTGACCGAAACCCTTTGGTACCACAACCCCACTCTTATCACCACAACATATATCATTGACATAGCAACATGCATTGTCAAAAGAAGCATTCAACATCAAAGCTTAAATACAACATTTAAGCGTAAAGAAACGATACCCATACCCTTTCCTACTGTGAATCCAGTGTGTGTCAAATTTTAGATTAGTTATACCATTTTTTGCAAGTTTTAATGTTGCTATCCTATGACAAAGTTTTAGTTGAAACCTAAGCCATGTTTCTAGGTTATTCCACATCATATTTTAGTTGTACCCTATGGCATGACACTAAAATTCACATTCCAAGGACCTACAGCCCGCTCTGATACCAACTGTAACACCCCGTCATTTAATATGCCTGAATGCTACCAAACATAAGCTAAACAACATCTAAATACCACAATTAACATAAAATTCCAACAAAGGCGCATAGGCTAAAAACCGAGATTTCGGCAAAGACTCTCCTTTGTTTTAACATGAATTTAAGGAGTAACAACAGTATAGCATTATAAGGCAATATGAGAGACATCTAAAACAGCAAGAAATAGAGTCTTAACGACAAAATAAGACTATCATCAAGTACTTAATGTCTACAAGTGTCAAACGAACAATAAAACTCTCATTAAGCAAGCTAAGCCTTAAATCAATGATCATCACACGCAATTTATTATCAAACTAATAGAATGACTTGGGGAATCAATATGGTGAAGCTATGTGTGGGCGTGTGACTATTCCCCTTTCCCGCATGCCGTTCTCATGGTACCTAAAACAACAAGAAAACACAAGCGTGAGTTCGAAACTCAGCAAGCATATTGCAATGGACAACAAGAACATCAATCATGGCAATAACATCTCCCATCATGTAAATCATCTTATTTGTAAACACTTAACATTGTCATCATCAATATGTATGCGATGTAATGCAATGCTCATGTCTCCTTGGAAACTCATACCGGTATGGTTGAGTACACACCCGTCGGTGTGCACCCTCTCCCCCCTTCCATCCCGAAGATGGAGGGTGCCTACTCCTCGCTTCCGTTCACCGCGGTGAATGGAATCACGATGTAGGACTTACTCATTGGCTTTCCGGATTAGTCATAACTTTCTCACCGACCTTCCCGGACTAGTTATGACTTTCTCACCGCCCGAGCCATGTAACATGCCATGTATGCATTTATGCCAACATCATATTTAACTCACATATTAACACATGGCACCATAACATATTAAACATGCTCATCATATCATTGGCAAATCATAAAAGCATGGCAAGTGATCATATATCATGTAGTCAATTCCATCTATTCTCAACAAGCAACCTACAAATCGCTATCCATCACAACACACTTGCCTCAACCACGGGCAACGGATTTGCGGGAAGTAGAGGGCACTCCCGGGGTTGCACCACCTGCACATAGGTACCACACGCTCACAATCATGTCCACAAAACAGTACGCAAACCCTCATCTACCCCGACATTGCCAACTACTCGCAAAACCTAAAAACAGAGGTTCTGTCCTGGCGGGACAGCAGCCTTGCAAAAGGCATAACTTGAGTTCTGGGACTCCGAATCAATTAAACGAGTACATCCCCGCATATCTTAGGAAATTTCCCAACTTTCTCTAGGTATAAGTAAAGATTGATTCGGCCTCTAAAGTTGTTAAATCTACAGATTACCGAGATCTGTTCCAATCGCGTCACAGATTTTAATACGCTCGGTAAAACAGTCATAACTTTCAAACGGCTGGGCGGAATTTAACGTTCTTTATATGCACGGAAAGACAATAAAATTATCTACAAGTTCTTAAAAGTCCATACAGTCAGATTTGAAATCTAAATTGGCGAAAACAGGAACCCTAGGTCGACTGCTCATGCTGTCCCAAAACAGAAACGTGGCAACGTCTAGATCTAACCCAAATTAATCCAATCCAGCACCACAAATTGATCTAAAAACTTGATAATCACCTTAATAATAGTACCTAGATCAATCCCAGGGAACCCCATGATCATACCTTTGCCCGACGCCCGAAAACTCCAATCAATCTCCTCGCGGATCGCTCCTCGCTCCACGCTCCTCACTCCTCGCTCCACGCTCCTCGCTCCACGGGATGATTCCACGAGGTGCAGGGGTGGGGTGGCCACCCTAGGGAAGCAAGGGGTGGAGGAGAGGTGGTGGAGAGGTGGGGAGCAAAGGGGCAAGGGAGGGGGAGGCGCACGGCCAAGGGAGGAGGGAGGCGGCTAGGGCAAGGGCAAGTGGGGGGAAGGGCGCACAAGAGGCAGGGGTGAACACCCAAGAGCTGGTGGGGAGCCCTTTTACCAGCCCCCACACCCAATCCTAGTCCGTTACGGAGACCTACTCCATCCCACCAAACCCCACTTAAGGCCCAAACTCCCCTGGGAAGGCCCAAAACCCCGAAAACGGCCCGGAAACGTTATTAACCTCCATACCTTATGGTTTTAACCTGCCATACCATATTTCATAAAGTTTTTAACCTTAACATGCACCATTTAAAAGGTTACGACACTCCGTGGTGACACATCACTTCAAACGGCCCAAAAACGCGAGTAAACCTCAAGCCGAAAGGTTTTATTCTCTAATTTCACATTCTATAATGTCACACCATACCGTAGTGTCACAAAACTCTTTCTCCAGAAAGACACCATTTCGAGCAACAAAAACTTTGTTCTCATTTCTTTTATAAAAGTAATATCCTTTTGTATCTTTAGGATACCCCACAAAGAAGCATTTTTCTAATTTAGGTGCGAGTTTACATGATTGCAAACGTTTTACATAAGCCTCGCATCCCCATATCTTGAGAAATGACAATATGGGACTTCTCCCGGTCCATATCTCATATGGTGTCTTCTCAATGGATTTTGATGGGACCCTATTTAATGTGAATGCAGCTATCTCTAGAGCGAACCCCCAGAAGGATAATGGCAGATCTGTTTGGCTCATCATTGACCGAACCATATACAATAAAGTTCGATTCCGTTGTTCAGATACGCTATTCCATTGAGGCGTTCCTGGCGGAGTAAGTTGGTGAACGATTCCACATTGCTTTAGATGATCACCAAACTCTTGGCTCAAGTATTCGCCACCACGATCTGATCGCAAGTGTTTTATTGATTTGCCAAGTTGATTTTGTACTTCATTCTGAAACTCTTTGAACCTTTCAAAAGTTTTAGACTTAGGCCTCATTAAATAGATATATCCATATCTACTAAAGTCATCAGTAAAAGTTACAAAGTACTGAAACCTACCTCTAGCAGTTGAGCTCATTGGTCCACATACATCTGTATGTACTAGGGCTGACAATTCACTCGCCCTCTCACTAAAACTTGTGAAAGGGGTTTTTATCATCTTGCCAAGTAAACGAGACTCACATGTTTCAAATGATTCAAAATCAAATGAGGTGAGAAGTCCATCACCATGGAGCTTCTTCATGCGCTTCTCAATTATGTGACCCAAGCGACAATGCCATAAAAAGGTAGGGTTCAAATCATTTGGTTGAGGCCTTTTGACATTAATGTTATAGACATGTTTTTCTTTGAGTTCAAGGACGTATAACCCATCCACCATGGGACAAAAACCATAATACATATCATTCAAAAATATTGAACAAACAAAGTTCTTTATTCTGAATTCATAACCTTCATGTTCCAAACAGGAAGATGAAATAATGTTTCTACTCATAGATTGAACAAAATTACAATTATTAAGTTCTAAAACTAATCCTGAAGGCAAATGCAATGGGTAGGTGCCAACGGCAAGACCAACAACTCTTGCTTTATTCCCCACGCGAATATCCACTTCTCCCTTTGCCAAGTTGTGACACCACGGAGTGTCGTATCTTATAAAATGTGAATGTTAAGGTCAAAAACTTTATAAAATATGAAAATGGAGGTTAAAACTTTACGTTATGCCGTTTATAGCGTGTTTTTGGGCCGTTTTCGGGTGTTTGGGCCTCTCCGGGGGACTTTGGGCCTTGGGGGTTGAGTTCGGCCTCCGGTGGAGGGGTTTGGGCCCAAGAGGGGGGACTTTTGGGCAGCCAAATCTGGCCCCCACCCCTTGGTGCGCCCCAAACTCCCTCTCCCAACCCTAGCCGCCACCCCCTAGCCCCCCCCATGCGCCTCCACCCTTCCCCTTCCTCTCCATCTTCCCCCATGGCGCCACCACCCCTCTCCTCCCCTCTCCACCTCCCTTGCTGCCCCTAGGGGAGTTCTCCACCTCAACACCTCAAAGATCCGTCCATTGGAGCGCTCCGCGATGAGGAGATCTGGTGGATTTGGAGCGAGGAAGGAGATCGCGCGAACCGGGAGGAGATTCGTTAGGTTTTCGGTCGTCGGGCGAAGGTATGGCCATGGGAATTCTTGGGGTTGGGCTAGGTACTGTTCTAAGGTTGATTATCAAGTTTTTAGATCAATTGGTGGTGCTGGATTTGATTAGAGTAGATGGATTCTTGAATTTGTCTCGTCCAATGTTTCAGCCAGCATGAGCAGTCGACCTAGGGCTTAGGTTTTTGCCAATTTAGATTCGGAATCTGGTCGTACAGATGTTGAAGAAGTTGTAGATAATTTCATTGTCTTTCAGTGGATATAAAGAAGGTCCAATTCCGCCCAGCCGTTTGAAAGTTATGGCTGTTTTACCGAGTGTATTAAAATCTGTGACGTGATTGGAACAGATCACGGTATTTTGTAGATTAAACAACTTTAGAGTCCGAATCAGTCTTTCCCTATAACTAGGAAAAGTTGGGAAATTTCCTAAGCTATGCGAGTATGTACTCGTTTAATTGATTCGGAGTCCTAGAACTCAAGTTATTCCTTTTGGAAGGCTGCTGTCCCGGCGGGACAGAAACTCTGTTTTTGGGTATTGTGAGTAGTTGGCTATGTCGGGGTAGATGAGGGTTTGCGTACTGTTTTGTGGACATAATTGTGAGTGTGTGGTACCTATGTGCAGGTGGTGCAACCCCGGGAGTGCCCTCTACTTCCCGCCAATCCGTCGCCCGTGGTTGAGGCAAGTGTATTGGAATGGTAGCGGGTTGTGGTTTGTTTGATTGATTGAGATTGATATTTGAATATATGATATGTTCACATGCCATGCTTTAATGTGTGCCATTGATATGATGAATATGTTTATTATATGAATGATGCCATGTGTTAATGCACAAGTTATCTATGATGATGCCATGTGTTAATGTACAAGTTAATCATGATGTTGGCATATTTGCATACATGGCATGATACATGGCCCGGGCGGTGAGAAAGTCATAATTAGTCCGGTGAAGGTCGGTGAGAAAGTTATGACTAATCCGGAGAGCCAATGAGTAAGTCCTACATCGTGATTCCATTCACCGTGGTGAACGGAAGCGAGGAGTAGGCACCCTCCATCTTCGGGATGGAAGGGGGGAGAGGGTGCACACCGACGGGTCTGTACTCAACCATACCGGTATGAGTTTCGAAGGAGACATGAGCATCGCATTGCATTGCATACATAATGATGATGATAATGTTATGTGTTCATGAATGAGATGATATACATGATGTGAGATATTATTGCCATGTAATTGTTCTTGTTGTCCATTGCAATATGCTTGCTGAGTTTCGAACTCACGCTTGTGTTTATGTTGTTTTTCTTAGGTACCATGAAACCGGCAAGCGGGTAAAAGGGTTTAGCTACACATCTACACGTAGCTCCACACAAATTAGACAGTGTTATCATTTGGAGACATGATAATGAAAGTATTGCCATGAAACTTGGAGAATTGCTTAACTGTGTGCTCGGTCTTACTATTTGATTCGTTTAGCTCATGAAGTGGTTGAATGCCTTACCCTGGACTTATTTTGTTGCTATGACACATGTTATTGCTGTTTTAGATGCTTTGCGTTATGATATAACTTGTGATACTTTGTTGTTGCTCCGAATCATGGAAAAACAAAGGAGATGCTGCCGAAATTTTCGATATTAGCATTTGTTCCTTTGCTGTAATTTACTTGTAATTGTGGTATTTAGAGGTTGCTTAGTCTATGTTTGGTAGCATTTCGGCATATTAAATGCCGGGGTGTTACAGTTGGTATCAGAGCGGGCTGTAGGTCCTTGGAATGTGTATTTTTAGTGTCATGCTATAGGGTACAACTAAAATGTGATGTGGAATAACTTAGAAACATGGCTTAGGTTTTAACTAAAATTTTGTCATAGGATAGCAACATTAAAACTTGCAAAAGTGGTATAACTAATCTAAAATTTGACACACATGGATGCACAGTAGGAAAAGGGTATAGGTATCGTTGCTTACGCTTAAATGTTGTACTTAAGCTTTGATGTTGAATGCTAAAGTTGGTAATGTACGTTGCCGTGTTATTGAGAGATTTAATTGTATTGTTCTTGGTATTGTGATAAAGTGGGGTTGTGGTGCCGAAGGGTTTCGGTCACCTTTTTGTTTATAGTAAAGTTGTGGTTTGACGGTATGGCCAATTAAAGCCATCACCGAAGAACTATTAACCCCTGTAGGAGAAGAAGTGCTTACCCTTTCTGTCGTAAATCGGGTAGTTGACTGGAGTCAAATAGAAGAGTTTGGTGGTGGATTCCTTCGTATGCTCTTTACCGTTCTAAGGGTCGATTTCGATTGGTTTTCTTGGTTTTAATTGATTGAAATCAAAAGAAAAGTGTTTGGTCTTGGATTCTCGCGGATCGTTCCGTATGCGGTGTGTGGTTTTGTCTTCCTTGGTTGAAGAACCCTTCTTGTTTCGTGAAAGTTTGGGGTTTGGTGTTAAGGTTTTAATTGCAAAGGTTTATTTGATCGCTTGGTTCCCTCCTATGGGAGTCTTTGAGATTTAAAAGTGCTTATGATCCCCGATTATGTCTAAAGTTTTAAACGCTGATGCATAGTTAAAACATTAAGATGATGTAGACTGCTTTTTTGAGTCGATCGCGCCTTTCCAAGTTTTTTTGAGTCGATCGCGCCCTTTCGCGTTCGCACTGAATTATCTTTGGAATTAATTGTGACACTACGTTTTGGTTTGACATTACAGATTGTGAAATTAGAGAAGAAAATCTTACGACTAGAGGTTTACTCGCGTTTTTGGGCCTTTTGAAGTGTCGTGACACCACGGAGTGTCGTAACCTTATTTAACGTGCATGATAAGGTTAATAACATTATGAGATGTGGAATTAAGGTTAAAACTATAGGATATGGAGGTTAATAGCTTTTCCGGGCCGTTTCCGGGGTTTTGGGCCTTCCCGGGGGAGTTTGGGCCTTGGTGGGCTTTGGTGGGATGGAGTAGGTCTCCGTAACGGACTAGGTTTGGGTGTGGGGGCTGGTAAAAGGGCTCCCCACCAGCCCTTGGGGCGTTCACCCCTGCCCCATGCGCCCCTAACCCTAGCCGCCACCCTTCCTCCTCCCTCCACCTCCTAGCCGCCCCATCTCTTGCCCCCATGGCGCCCCCATTGCTCCCCATTGCACACCACCTCTCCTCCACCCCCTTGCTGCCCTAGGGTGGTCTCCACACCTCTGCACCTTGTGGATCCATCCGTTGGAGCGAGGAGCGAGGAGCGAGGAGCGAGGAGCGAGGAGCGAGGAGCGTGGAGCGAGGAGCGATCCGCGAGGAGATCTATTGGAGATTCGTTCGTTGGGCAAAGGTATGATCATGGGGATCCTTGGGTTTGATCTAGGTACTGTTCTTAGGGTGTTTATGAAGTTTTTAGATCAATCGGTGGTGCTGGGTTGGAGTTCTTTGGGTTAGATCTAGACGTTGCCACGTTTCTGTTTTCGGGCAGATTGAGCAGTCGGGCTATAGCTCGAGTTTTCGTCGATTTAGAATCCGAATCTGTCCATACGGACTTAAAAGAAGTTGTAGATAATTTAATTATCTTTCGGTGGACATAAAGCATGTTAAAATCCGATCAGCCGTTTGAAAGTTATGGCCGTTTTACCGAGCGTGTTAAAATCTGTGACGCGATTGGAACAGATCGTAGTAATCTGTAGATTAAACAATTTTAGATTCCGAATCAGTCTTTCGGTATAACTAGAAAAAGGTAGGAAATTTCCTAAGCTTCGCGATGGTGTACTCGTTTAATCGATTTGGAGTACCAGAACTCAAGTTATGGCCTTTGCAAGGCTGCTGTCCCGCCGGGATAGAACCTCTGTTTTTAGGTTTGCAGGTAGTGGTCAATGTCGGGTTAGATGGGGATTTGTGTACTGTTTTGCGGGCATTATTGTGAGTGTGTGATGCCTATGTGCAGGTGGTGTGACACCGGGAGTGCCCTCTACGTCCCACAAATCCGTCGCCCGCGGTTGAGGCAAGTGTGTTGTAATGTATAGCGGATTGTAGGTTGTTTGTTGATATTGGGTGAAAGATTGAACACTTCCTATGCTCACTTGCCATGCTTGCTGTTTTCCAATGAAATATTGAGTATGATTATCATGGTTCGATGCCATGTGTTTATATTTGTCATGATGAGTTGCCATATGTTTATGTACATGTGAAATATGATAATTGGCATAGTTGCATGCATGACATGTTACATGGCCTGGGCGGTGAGAAAGTCATTAACTAATCCGGGAAGGTCGGTGAGAAAGTTATGACTAATCCGGAGAGCCATTAGAGTGAGTCCTACATCGTGATTCCATCTACCGTGGGTTGTGGAAGCGAGGAGTAGGCACCCTCCATCTTCGGGATGGAAGGGGGGAGAGGGTGCACACCGACGGGTGTGTACTCAACCATACCGGTATGAGTTTCCAAGGAGATATGAGCATAACATTGCATTGCATTGCATTGCAATACATATTTAATAATGATGATGTTGTTATGTGCTCAAGTATGAGATGTTATATGTGATGTAAGGTATTATTGTCTTGTAAATGATCTTGTTGTCCATTACAATATGCTTGCTGAGTTTTCGAACTCACGCTTGTGTTTTATGTTGTTTTTAGGTACTTTGAGATCGGCATGCGGGAAAAAGGGGTCTAGCTACACTTCTACACGTAGCTCCACCATCATAGTCCATAATTAATCACTTGGAGACATGATATTAAGAGTTGTACCATAAACTTAATGTAGGGTTTAATTTAGCATGCTTGTGATTCCCTATTTGCTTGGTTATAGCTTATGAAGTGGTTGAGCATGCTTTTATTGGCGTAATTTGATGATATATCCATTTATGTTGATGTTTTATTTGTCGTGTGCTATGACATATCTTGCCATGATATTGATATTGTGTTAATTCATGTTAAAACAAAGGAGATGCTGCCAAAATCTCGGCTTTTAGCCTGTGCGCCTTTGCTGGAATTTATGTTTAATTGTGGTATTTAGATGTTGTTTAGCTTATGTTTGGTAGCATTCAGGCATATTAAATGCCGGGGTGTTACATTAATTTTAAAAGGAAGCAGATGGTCATAAAGGGTTGTGTTGGAAACTTTGGAGTTAAGCCCTTGATGTGTAACTCTGTTTGGCTAGAGTTGGAGTCATTTGGAAAATGTGTCTAGTGTGCGGTTGTTTCACAAGTCAGGATTTTTATGAATGTTTCATAAGTGAATTTGGTTAGTGAAGAGTTTTCTTTTGGGATTGAGTTTCCCTCTCTTTGGATAAAATTTATGGCGGTTGTGTGTGCAGATGTTTGACTTTGGAGTCGATGTTCTGTTCCAAAGGGGTTGAGTTTGATTTTTCGAGGTGTTGCAAGGTTAGTTTTAAATGGATGATGGGTTTTCACACGATGTGGTGTTTTGCTGTTAACTATGCTGTCGTCATAGTTTATATGAATTAGCGCAATCCTTGATGTTATTCGAGTTTTATTCATGTGATACAGAGGAAGAAGTCATCTTGTGAATGACTATTCGGTAGTGTTGTTACATGATGAATGAATGGTGAAAAGTAATCATGACATCGTTTATAGATGTTAAATGATAATATATGGATATATGACTAATCCGGAGTGCTCTTGGTAAGCTGCATGCATGTCCTGAATCGGGATTTCAATTGCCTTCTGGTACGAGAAGTAAGAATGAATATCTTCTGGTATGTTGGTTGTGGTGTAAGAGATCTGAGCTTTGTTTGCATCTTGGCTTAGGAAAAATAAAATGAGTACTCTTTGGTTGTTGCCGCACTCTTTCCAATGTGGCTTTTAGCGCTTTGGAGTTCGAGTTGTTGTATATGGACCAATTGGGTTCATGTTACGGTTGGGCTGACACATCAATGGTACTGTTGTCCTGGTCCTTCAAGTGGAAGGATGTGAGGGCGAGACTTTCTTAGTAAGAGAAATCTGGTGTGGCTAGTAGTTGATCGTAAATGGTATAGAAGTGAAGAGTAAAGGAAGGTTGCCTATGTCCCAATTCAAACCTTCTTGGAGAATTGTTTCCGTTTATGTGTCCCTCGGTAGGGTTGATCAAATTATTAGTGGACCACTTGGTGGTTGCTAGTAATTGCTTTCGGTTTTCGAAGAGTATTAGATCTTTTTGTCGCCGAGCTATTGAGCGTATTGTGCCAACCAAAGTGGAATGTTTGGCTGTTATTGATTTTGGCGGGTGTTCAGAACCCTGGCCATAAAGTAGGCTTCTCCTTTCGGTGGTAATGGGGTGGGTGTTGGTCTTGTTGTAAAAGATCAGAATGTAAACCCGATGGTTCAAGCAGTTAGTAATCTTAAGAGTGTTGTGTCTCACTTGGTTTGCGTCATCGCGAATACGACGAACCACAGTTGAGAGGTTGAGATGTGAATCACTGTTGTGCTTGGGAGCGGAAGATGGATCTAGAAGTTGGTACCATGTCCTTCTGGAGAGTGGCTTTGGTTAAAGGGATCGGGCACTTTAGTGCCAAGGGATGTATCGAAGGAGTGTGAGACCGTATCCTTTCGTGGTCTGTTTGGGATTTTATCCTATCGCTTGGGTCTTGCCGAGGCCTTGTATGGGTGCTTTGGGTTTCAATGTTGAGTAAAGTTCTTGCAAGAGGTTGATCGTGGGTTATCGTTAGAACTGTGGGTCTTCGAGCCTAAGCATCTTATCATCGGGTCTCGATCAGTGTAGTTCTAGTGGCTTTAGTCATAGAGAGAAGCAGTTTGGGAACTGGAGTCTCGCATGCGCGAGAAGTACCACGAGTTTTTCACCTCAGGTATGAGATGTGAAACCTAGCTATCTTTTGCTTTGCTGGGTTGCGTATTGGTGTGTCTTGGATTCGAGGTCGAATCCTGTTGAAGGGGGGGAGAATGAGACACCACGGAGTGTCGTATCTTATAAAATGTGAATGTTGAGGTCAAAAACTTTATAAAATATGAAAATGGAGGTTAAAACTTTACGTTATGCCGTTTATAGCGTGTTTTTGGGCCGTTTTCGGGTGTTTGGGCCTCTCCGGGGGACTTTGGGCCTTGGGGGTTGAGTTGGGCCTCCGGTGGAGGGGTTTGGGCCCAGGGGTGGACTTTTGGGCAGCCAAATCTAGCCCTCACCTCTTGGTGCGCCCCAAACTCCCTCTCCCAACCCTAGCCGCCACCCCCTAGCCCCCCTATGCGCCTCCACCCTTCCCCTTCCTCTCCATCTTCCCCCATGGCGCGACCACCCCTCTCCTCCCCTCTCCACCTCCCTTGCTGCCCCTAGGGGAGTTCTCCACCTCAACACCTCGAAGATCCGTCCATTGGAGCGCTCCGCGACGAGGAGATCTGGTGGATTTGGAGCGAGGAAGGAGATCGCGCGAACTGGGAGGAGATCCGTTGGGTTTTCGGTCGTCGGGCGAAGGTATGGCCATGGGAATCCTTGGGGTTGGGCTAGGTACTGTTCTAAGGATGATTATCAAGTTTTTAGATCAATTGGTGGTGCTGGATTTGATTAGAGTAGATGGATTCTTGAGTTGGTCAAGTCCTCTCTTTCGGGCAGCATGAGCAGTCGACCTAGGGCTTAGGTTTTCGCTAATTTAGAGTCGGAATCTGGTCGTACGGATGTTGAAGAAGTTGTAGATAATTTCATTATCTTCAAGAGGAAATAAAGAACGTCCACTTCCGCCCAGCTGTTTGAAAGTTATGACTGTTTTACCGAGCGTGTTAAAATCTGTGATGTGATTGGAACATATCACGGTATTTTGTAGATTAAACAACTTTAGTGTCCGAATTAGTCTTTCCCTATAGCTAGAAAAAGTTGGAAAATTTCCTAAGCTACGCGAGTCCCAGAACTCAAGTTATGCCTTTTGGAAGGCTGCTGTCCCGGCGGGACAGAAACTCTGTTTTGGGTATTGCGAGTAGTTGGCTATGTCGGGGTAGATGAGGGTTTGCGTACTGTTTTGTGGACATTATTGTGAGTTTGTGGTACCTATGTGCAGGTGGTGTGACCCCGGGAGTGCCTTCTACATCTCGCCAATCTGTCGCCCGTGGTTGAGGCAAGTGTATTGGAATGGTAGTGGGTTGTGGTTTGTTTGATTGATTGAGATTGAGATTTGAATATATGATATGTTCACATGCCATGCTTTAATGTTTGCCATTGATATGATGAATATGTTTATTATATGAATGATGCCATGTGTTAATGCACAAATTATCTATGATGATGCCATGTGTTAATGTACAAGTTAATCATGATGTTGGCATATTTGCATACATGGCATGATACATGGCCCGGGCGGTGAGAAAGTCATAACTAGTCCGGGGAAGGTCGGTGAGAAAGTTATGACTAATCCGGAGAGCCAATGAGTAAGACCTATATCGTGATTCCATTCACCGCGGTGAACGGAAGCGAGGAGTAGGCACCCTCCATCTTCGGGATGGAAGGGGGGAGTAGGTAATTGTCTTCTGAACCATCATCACATGATTGGGTTTCTTCTTAATGCTTTCCTTAGCAGCCTTCAGCATCCCGTGTAGCTCAGTCAGGCTCTTCTCCATGCTATTCATATGAAAATTCATAATGAATGGCTCAAAGCTCTGAGGCAGAGACTGGAGAATTACGTCTGTAGCCAGACCAATGATAAGGGGAAACTCAAGCATTTCCAATCTCCCAATGTAGCCAATCATCTTGATTAAATGTGGGCTGACCGGAATGCCTTCAGCCAGCTTACAAGCAAATAGAAGCTTTGAGATACCAAACCTCTCAGCGCTTGCTTGATTCCCAAACATGCCATTCAAGCCCACAATCAAATTGTAAGCATCTTGGTCCTCATATTGCTTTTGCAGCTCAGAGTCCATGGTGACAAGTATGAGAAAGCTGACCTCTACAGAGGCATTAACATGTTTTTCGTAGTCAGCCTTCAAATTTCGAGAAGCATTTTTGGCTGGTTCATCAGGAATCGGACTCTCTAGAACATATTCTTTCTTTTCATGTTTGAGAACAATTCTCAAGTTGCGATACCAATCCACAAAATTTGTTCCATTTAGTTTTTTTCTTTCCAAAACCGATCTCAAAGCAAAACCAAGTGCAGTAGTAGGAGCAGCAGGAAGTGCCATTGAACTACAACAAAAACATGCAAAGTTTCTAAGCACTATGTTTCTGTAATACTTTTATTAAACATTTTAACAAAAGAAACTCCTATCTTGTGCCCCCTTTATGGACACATGGTGAGTATTCAAGATCCATATTCATCAAACACTAGTGAGCTTTCGCATCACTGCTAGAAATATAATGACATAGGTAAGCAACATCTTTGCTAATTACATCTTATCAAACTCTTGTTGGATGAGCATGAAAACAAGTAATGAATGCCTCCGTCAACTTGAGTCATGGCCAGGTCAACTCGCCCCTAGGGCTCACATGAGGGATGGAGCACTTCCCGTTTCCGGGTGCCAATTAAGAAACCTAGCCTCATGTGTGTTTTCCAAGACACCAACCATCTTGTGTCCGTTCCATCATTACTGAAATCATATTCCAACCACTTATGTCCTTAAGCCCAAAACCGTTTTGATAGCTTTGTTAAATCAACCATTGTTATGCGCGATGTGTCCAACACATCCCTATCATCTATTAAGATAGTCATTTATATACTACTTTGGCAGTCATATCAATAATGATCTAAATTCTGGATAGGTGCAACAATTGGATGTACATGTGTGATTTAAAATTTTAACTATAGGGATGAATAATATCTACTATGAACATGGCATCACATGCAATGAGCACAAAGAAAATAGCAAGGATTAAACACACATCCACACATAATCAAATTAAGATGTGAAATAGTATGGCCCTTAGCATTAGGATCTCCATCATCATGCTTGATTGTTCACCTTGCCATCATGCTTAATGCCACCATCTTCATCATTGTAGATGCAACTCCTTACAACTTTGATAATGAACATTACATGAAGGTTTGAAACATCACAAGTCGACACGCAGGTTGTTATACATTTTAGATTGAAATATCCTTATGGCTTGACACGGCATGCAGGCCAAGTAAATATTACATGCATCACATACACATAGGCCATACTATTTCACACAACATCCTGCAAAAACAAGTTAAACAAAATAGATTCTACGACAGCGGGGTTCCAAGGGGCAGCGCCCCTCGCGGGGTCCAGGGGCATCGCCCAAGGCGGGGTTCAAGGGGCAGCGCTCCTCGCGGGGTCAAAGGGGCAGCGCCCCTCGCGGCCAAGAAAATCTCCACGTATCAATCAGATTGACCCAATCCGATTCAATCTAATTGGCTTGGTCCCACATGGTTGCGATTCATTAACCCTGATGGTGGTAACCAGACCGGTAAGGGCAACGTTGTACCATGAACGGACACACCCAAATCAAGATTGATTCGGTTTGCACTTTCCTCAAACCCTAAACCGATTGATCTCATCGACGGCTGCATCCACCAATTCATCACATGAATCAGTTGAACATGTAATAGATCCAATCTACTATCCTCACATACCATATGTGCAACATCCAGATCACAAATCTACGCGAGATGGTTCTGATACCACTGTTGGGGAACGCCGTATGCTACACTAGCACAAATTAAAATTTCTACCGCAAACCAGAAAAGCTACTCGCAAGAAGGGGATCATAGATCTATTACCACTTGACGCGTAGTTGCGGAATCCTTCGCACGTCATTGTAGTGGATCGTTCTTGGCGTGGATCGTCCTCGCCAGCCGCAGTAGCAGCAGCGTCACCACAGCAGTCCACACGTCCGGGGATGGAACGCCGTGCGTCGGTGTGCAAGCACCGGGTCACTCGGCAGGGGCAACGAGAGGAGGTGGCTAGGGTTTCTAGCGAAACACCTCTAAACCGCACAGAAAATGTATTCTACGTCTAGCCTCCTCCCTTCCTTATATAGCCACGAGGTGAAACCCTAGGCAGTCATGGCCCTTCTACGCGCTAAGCCCACGAGGTCCATTAATTACGGATCCAATCCGAATTAATGCATCCCAGCCCGTTAAGTGTGTTACCGTGTAGGTTCATGCGCATTTGGACATGGATTCGGAAAACCCTTTTTCTAATCCAATTGTCGGTAGCGGCTCCTAGCAGAGTTTGCCAACTCCCAACTGCATATCATTAAAGTACTGATGTAACAATCCCTTTGCCAAACTATATGAAGATCGAACTCAAGGCGAGAAGCATGTCATCCTTTGACAGTTCAATCCATCTCTCGTATCTGTGATATATTAATAAGTTGTGATTGACTTCTCAATCACGGCATGGCCATGCACTTCCTTAGTCATATCACATGAGTGGCCTAGACATATATCTCTGTTACATTGGAGTGGCAAATTCCATCTTGACTGCTCACTTCCCTCTCCATGTTTCATAGTAAAAATGAAAGCTACCTTTATAACTATCCAGTTAGGAAATAGTGTTTGGTAACCCCAAGGTAAACTATTACACATGTAGGGAATATGACAATCTCAGGTATAAGGATCATACATCTAGTGTGTATGAGATACACTGATGACACATAAGAATGTAACATTCTCGCAGTGTCCCATTATGGGTCTATCTAACACTTGTTCTTCAACATGCGTCCACAATGTATTGATGATATCTCCATATCCCATGATTTATGAAACATGATCATCGAACAATACATGTGCTGATCTATTCATCCTTGTCCTATACGATGATATCCGATTAGAGATATTTATTGAATTATATCAATAAGTAAAGAGCTTCATAAACAAGTCACATACTTGTTGATCAAAACAATGATATACATTCATTGGACCAATAATCATATTATTATTCATAAACATATTCATGTTACAATCATCCATATGATTGCCTCAAGGGCATAACACTAACAATCTCCCACTTGCACTTGAGTCAATCAATTAAGTATCTAATACCAATAGAGCTCGTGTGAGCCTCATGCTTAGGCTGTGGTAGTGGCTTTGTCAACGGGTCAGCCACATTGGCTTCCGTATGTACTTTGCATATCTTCACATCACCCCTAACCACAATTTCACGAATAAGGTGAAAGCGTCGGAGTATATGTTTGGACTTCTGATGTGATGTATGCTCTTTCGCTTGTGCAATGGCACCACTATTATCGCAATAGATGCCCGTTGGACTAGAGGCACTAGCGACCACACCAAGCTCTAAGATAAACTTCTTTATCCATACAGCTTCTTTTGCGGCATCCGAAGCCGCAATGTACTCCGCTTCTATCGTAGAGTCAGCCACCGTGATTTGCTTGGAACTCTTCCAGCTTACTGCTCCTCCATTTAGTGTAAACACAAAAACGGATTGTGATCGAAAATCATCTTTGTCAGTTTGGAAGCTTGCATCGGTGTAACCTTTTACAAGCAGTTCTTCCTCACCACCAAAGACTAGGAACATACCCTTAGTTCTTCTCAAGTACTTTAGGATATTTTTTCACAGCTATCCAATGACCATCACCAGGATCCGCTTGGTATCTACTTGTGACACTTAGAGCATATGAGACATCTGGGCGCGTACAGATCATGGCATACATGATAGATCCAATAGCCGAAGCATATGGAATCTTGCTCATCCTGTCTCGCTCATCAGTTGTCGAAGGATACTGATTCTTGCTTAGACTGATGCCATGTGACATTGGCATCAAAACCCCTCTTAGATTCATGCATATTGAACCTTTTTAATACTTTGTCAATGCACATTTACTGGCTTAATCCAATCAACATTTTTTATCTATCCCTATAGATCTTTATGCCCAAGATATAACATGATTCTCCCAAGTCCTTGATTGAGAAACTCCTTTTCAACGAAGTCTTAACATCTTCAAGCATAGGAATATCATTCCTGATCAATAATATGTCATCCACATACAAGATCAGAAACACAAGTGCGCTCCCACTAGCCTTCTTGTAAACACAAGGCTCTTTTTCGTTTTTGATAAAGCCAAATCCTTTGACCACTTCATCAAAACGAATGTTCCAACTCCGAGATGCTTGCTTTAACCCATAAATGGATCTATGAAGCTTGCATATCTTTTTAGCATTTTTAGGATCAGCAAAACCCTCAGGTTGTATCATGTACACATCCTCAGATAGATTCCCATTAAGGAAAGCTGTCTTGACGTCCATCTGCCATATTTCATAATCGAAATATGCAGCAATTGCTAAAATGATCCGGACAGACTTGAGCATGGCTACCGGTGAAAAAGTTTCATCATAGTCAATTCCTTGAACTTGTTTGAAACTCTTTGCCACCAACCGTGCCTTATAGATCTGAACATTTCCATCTACGTCTATCTTCTTCTTGAAAATCCATTTGCATTCTATGGTTTTTACACCATTAGGAGGATCGACCAAGTTCCAAACTTGATTGTCATGCATGGATTGAATTTCGGATCTCATGGCTCCAAGCCATTTTTCGGAGTTCGGGTCCATCATCGCTTCTTTGTATGTCGTGGGCTCATCTTTGTCCAATAATAATATGTCATGTCCATATCTTATGGGTTCATGATGCGGCCTCCCCGACCTACGTAGGGCTGGTGTCTCTTCCACAGGTTGTACAACACTTTGTACATCTTATTGTAACACCCCGGCATTTAATATGCCCGAATGCTACCAAACATAGACTAAGCAACCTCTAAATACCACAATTACAAGTAAATTACAGCAAAGGGGCAAATGCTAATACCGAAAATTTTGGCAGCATCTCCTTTGTTTTTCCATGGTACGGAGCATCAACAATAATATCACAAGTTATATCATAATGGGAAGCATCTAAAGCAGCAATAATAGGCGATATAGCAACTATTTAAGTCTAGCATAAAGAATTTAACCACTCCATGATCTAAAACGAAGTAAATAATATGACCAAGCACACAAATAGGTCATACTCCAAGCTCTCAACGCATTAACTTATAATTACAACTACGAATGGCAAAATAGCATATATCTTAATGAGTGAAACTTTGTGAAGATGTGCCACTAAGCCCTTTTCCCGCATGTCGGTTTCATGGTACCTAAAAAACAACATAAAACTCAAGCGTGAGTTCATCACTCAGCAAGTATATTGCAATGGGTCATACAGAGCAATTCAAATATTATCATCACTACATAACAAACTCAACATCATGATCAAGTCATACTTCATATGCAACATCATATTCATGTCTCAACCTCATCGAGATCATTTCATCATCATCATCATGAGTGCAATGCAATGCACATGTCTCCTCGACGCAAATACCGGTATTGCCGAGAGCACACCCGTCGGCGTGCACCCACGTCCCCCTTCCATCCCGTAGATGGAGGGTGCCTACTCCTCGCTTCCACTCACCACGTGGGTGGAATCACGAGGTAGGTCTTTGTAACACCCCAAAATTTTGCTTTTCTTAAATTCATGTGTGATTTGGCACTTTGGTGAATTTTTGGAATTTTCTGGAATTTATTTGGATTTATTTGGAATTTATTTGAATTTATTCCATTTTGAAATAATTAAAGAATTTAATTTTGCAAATAAAATTTTGTTGGAAATATTTTATTTGAGTCCAAAATGATCCAAAATATTTTCCAGAATTTTTCTGGAATTTTTCTGAGTCATTTGCTATTTTTAATGAATTAAATGAATTACTGGGAATTATTTTAAATATTAAATCGCTGGAAAATCCAACTCGGGTCAAGTACTGTTCATCCGACCGAGCCCGAGTCAGACTCGAGTTCGAGTCCGACCCGAGCCACGTGACTCGACCGAACCCACTCCTAAACCTAATCAATCCCAACCGTTGGATCAAGATCCAACGGCTGAGATCCGCCCGTACCGGTTGAGCCGTGTCCGACCCGAACCCATTCGCGCCGGTCCGATCGGGGCCGTTGATCGCGCCACGTGGACGGTTCTCGTGCCGTCTTCCCCGCCGGGTCCGAGCCGGACTCCGCCGGTGAGAACGCCGCCGTGACCGACTAGGGTTCCGCCCTGAGCACGCCTCCCGGGGCTATTTAATGCCCGGATCGCACCCCGAGGACCGCCGTGACCCCGCGCACTTCTTGCTCTAACCCGCCGAGCTCTAGCCGCCGTAGGTTCGCCGGAATCGCTCGCCGTAGTTGTGTGAAGCGCCGCCACAGTCCTTGCCTCGCCTCGCCACCATCCGCCGTCCTCCGCCGCCATTGACCCCGGATTCGGAACCCCCGAAGCCAGGCGCACCCGTGGACACCATCCATCTCGCCGGAGCACGTGGTCGCCGTCCTCAGCGCCGGCAGCCGCTACTCCGCCGTGAAGCCATCGCCGACCCCGAGCTCCACCAACCGTCCGATCAAGATCCAAAGGCCCAGATCGTGCCACGTCACCTCGGTGAGTTTCCCCGTTGAAAATCCTAGATCTAATCTCAACCGTTGGATCTAGATCCAACGGCTTAGGTTGCGCCGCGTATCAAGAACTGCACCAGGTTAGATTGGATCTGGACCGTTGGATCAAGATCCAACGGCCCACGATCAGTCACGTGCGCCCCAAGCACATGAGGCCAAACTCAATCCCAGCCGTCGGATTTCAAACCAACGGCCACGATTGTGCCACGCGTCCAGGAAGCCGAGCCGCCGCGCCCACGCGCGCGTGTGTGGTCACTGACACGCGGGCCCCGCATGTCAGAGGGCCCACACGTCAGCCGCGTTTGCGTGAGATCCCGCACTGACAGGTGGGTCCCACCTGCAGTCTCACGTGGAGCCGTGGGACCGGTCCACCGTGGACCAAACCGCCGTGAGTGAGCCCATGAGCCGGCTGGCGTCGACCAGCCAATCAGAGGCTGCCACGTGTCCATGCTGACGCAATAATTAATTTCCGAAAAAGAAAATGATTTATTAATTCGAATTAATGATTTCAGATTTTGTTTCAAACTTCAAACGCTTATAACTTTTGCGTTTCAACTCCGATTTGAGTGATTCAAATTTCTAAATTTGTATAAAATTGAGATCTACCTAAATATGAATTTTATTTAATTTTTGGACTAAAGTTTTTCTCTGTAAAATTATTTAATTGATTATTTAAACTTTAAATAATCATAACTTTTGCGTTTTAACTCCAAATTTGACGATTCCAGTTTCTAAAAATCCACAAAATTATGTTCTCTCTGTTTATGGATTTTATTTGGATGTTTGGACACTTTTTGCCTATTGTTTATTCGTGTATTTGCTATTTGCACGCTTTACGAGTAGACGTTGAAGTGCCGGAAGGATTTGAGGGAGAAGTATTGACTCAGGATCCAACTCAAGACCAAGAACAAGTACTTTTTGAAGGCAAGTTGTGCTTTGACCATGTTGATCCTATTTCGAAATCTATTTTGATTTAAACTACTGCATGCTAGTTCAATTAGAAAGATACTTTGTTTAAACATGGGGGTTAGATAAATACCAATTTGCAGTATGACACCTTGATTACTTAAGTATGTGCCATGACCCTTTGTCACCCTAGTTGTGGATTACTAGTTGGACATTATTAAATTGCCAACATGGGTTTAGATCGTTGTAGTATCTTTGCTTAGACACACTTTCGTGCTCATGACATGATTTTGGATAATCAAATGTTAATATTGACTTAATGATATATTGAACCTGTTTTGGAAAAGTATCATGTGATGTTGATGGCACGTGGTGCATGGTAATCAACTGGGGTTTGATAAACGATTTTCGGCCAGGGCATGTGGCAAGAGTAATCAGGTGGGCCAGTTGTGGCATTGGGAATGTTGATTTGGTTTTTCGGGTAGTCTTGCCCTGGTCACCCTAAGGACTTAACCTTGCAAGCCTTTGAACTGGGTCTAACGTGCAACCACATGTCCGGAATGGGACGGACCTAGTTGACTAAGTTGCTAATAACGTACCTGTGGGACCTCAGGAGGTCAACTACACCCTTTGTGTATGTTGTATGGGGGAGCGTCTGGCCGAGGCCAGTACCCATCTAACGGTTGATTGGCCTAGACTTCGCCTTAGCGAAGGGAAGGGTTAGTGCGCAATAACCGGGGAGGACCACTTGTATTGTTAGAGGTTTCCGAAAGACTTTGTTACGGGAACTCGCCTTTGTGGTGTTTGACTGTATCTTGTGGGTAAAGTGCATAACCTCTGCAGAGTTTAGAATCTATTCGAATAGCCGTGTCCGCGGTATTGGACATCGCTCGGGAATTACAGTCAAGGGTTAGATTTTCTCAAAAATAACTTTGGTTTGAAAAGTTGGGTTGGTTTAAAAATGGAGATGATGTAAATGTGGTTTAGGATGGGGAAAATGTTTGTTAAACTTCTTGAAAAGTTATTTATGCTTTACTTATTTCTACTGCTTTCGAATCTACTTATATTACTTGTCAAAAGCTGTTTCTTTGCAATTATACCTTGAGCTATTCCTTTGTACCAAGCCATGCATATAGTATATTAGCTTGCATTCTCAGGCATGACTTGCGAGTACCAAGTACTCACCCTTGCCTCAACACAACACCAGTTGAAGAGGAGACTACGCCCGACTTTGGAGGAGGAACTCCAAGAGGACCCGTCTACTTAGGGATGCGAGCCCGATCGATTGCACGTGGTATCTTTGGATGGCGCCACGAAGTTCTTTGATTTTCCGCTGCTATTGTTTCTCTTTTAATAAGTTTCGCTTTGCAAGGCATATATTTGTAACTTGACCATAAGGTCGAGTAACCAGTTTGGTTATTTAAATAAAGTACTTTTATGTTATCGATTGGTATGATTGTGATATTTACCGATGTTAAGACTGTGTGCACTAGCGCGTTCCTGGACTAGTGCTGAATACACAGAGGGTCCGGATTTGCAAATTCGGGGTCCCGACAGAGGTGGTATCAGAGCCAGGTTGACTGTAGGCTCAACCCTAGCTAGAATGGTCGTAGTGAGGATAAAACCTATTTTCTAAAAGCTAAAAATTTGTGAAGACAAGAAATGACATCTCGACTTATCCCCTTCTCTCTTTTCTTGTCTCTTGCTGAAATTTTCCCTTACCTTGTCACAATTTTAAAAAAAAAAATTCCGAGTTCTTACGTAGAGCACTCTTGTGACAGATGGAGGAAGAGTTCAACTACGTTGATCTGGGAGTTGGTCACGCCGCAGAACTTTGGCATATGCTACAGACTCTCGGAGATTTTGAGAAGCCCCAATACCAAGTGGAAGTGATCAGGCAAGCAGGATTGATCAAAGCTTGTGACGTAAGGATTGAGGTACCTGCCAGGAAGAGGGGCCCAGGCAATCGCCCGATACACTGCACTGCCAGGAGATCTACAATGCAGATGGGTATTCAAGAAGTATCCCGACGAGCAATGCGGCACATTACCAGTATCTACGCCAGAGAGTTGGAGAGTACGGTATTCCGTTATCATCCGCGCAGCAATAACCTTCTTGACCCGAAGGCAATTCAGGATGAGGATGCCACGGTTACACAGTTGGCACGATTTGTCATCGCCCAGGAGGATGTACTAGATAATACAAGCAAGGAGCTACAGAAGGCCCGCAAGGAGATCACGACAGAGAAGAATAGATGGCGGGAAGCTCAAGAGTATGTGGCGCACCTTCTACGAAGGATTGACGAGTTGGAGATGACCTTGTACGGACCTGCACTCCGAGCCAAGATTTGAGCTACACGAGCCAGATCCGGAGGAGTCGGACCTCGATGAGGACACCGCTTCTTCGACTACCACAGAGGACATAGTCGGACATGGCGATCGTTCGGCGCCTATGCCACAAAGACCGTACCCAGGCCGTGGAGGTTTTCTCGATGAGTGAGCATAGGTTCTACAGTGAGACTCCTTCGCCGAGTCGCGTCATAGAGTAAAGAGTCACCTTTAGGCGTTAGACTCCAGAGTTAGTTTGATTTGGATTTGCTTTGTTTGCTGAGTGTGCAGTATGTGTTGCAAGGCCTTTAGGCATTGTAAGCAGCCATACCAAGTTATTAATAATAAAGTTGGACCTTAAAGTTACCCCTTTCGCCCCACATAAGTTCCATGTTACTTGTCTATTCTTGTTTCCCTCTCATCTCTAAACCTAGAGCAAACCGACAGATGGTGAACACCCGTGGAAACTTTGGAAACAATGGGAGTGGCTCTCGCCCAGTAGAAAACCCCAATGATGGAGCACCAGCACCGCCAGTTGATATGCAGAATTTCGGAGCTTTTCTCGCTGCCCAGACTCAGTTGATGCATGCCATGATGCAACAAATGCAACACGTCACCGCTCAGGCCACTGCTAATCAAGTTAATCAGGGACCACGCCAGAATACAAGACTATCAGAGTTCATGAGAACTCACCCACCCACTTTCTCTGGGAATGCCAATCCATTGGAGGCCGATGATTGGTTAAGATCAATCGAGAGGAAGCTACACATAGCCCAATGCATAGGAAATGAGAAGGTACTCTACGCTTCTCATCAGCTGGAAGGAACAGCCGCCGAATGGTGGGAGAACTTCTGTGCCACACAAGAGAACCCTCAAGATATCACTTGGGAAGAGTTCACAAATTGCATTCGACAAGCGATATCACGTGCCTGAAGGAATCATGGACCTTAAGAAGGAGGAGTTCAGAGCATCAAGCAAGGTAATCAGCCGGTGGCCGACTACCTGAACAAGTTCACACAGCTTAGCACGCTACGCTTTGAGGATGTAGCGACAGATAAATCCAGATAGTCTCGGTTTATGAAGGGACTTAACTCAGGATTGCAAGTAGGATTGATCACCCACACCTTTCCAGATTTCCAAGAATTGGTGAATAAGGCGCTTATTCTTGAGGACAAGCGCAAGGAACTGGATGAGAACAGGAAGCGCAGGATGCAACAAAGAAGGATCACGCCAGTGGAACGCAATAAATACCGAGAGTTGCACCAAATCAGTTCTTGATTCCAACCACGTAATGCAACAAGGACGCCACCCCAGACCAAGACCTGCCAATCGAACTACCAAACCCCAGCCCCGCTAGAAACGCTACTCGAGCGATCGGAAGGAACAGTGAGACGCTGCTACAATCGCAACGAGCCAGGACACTTTGCCAACAGCTTGTCCGAAGAAGACAGCGAGAGTGACCCGGTTCGCTTCAATCTAGGAACCACCCAGCTAGGGCAGCGGCACCAGAGCCACACCCCAGGCCGTGGTGAGAGGCCGAGTCAACCATGTCACCGCAGATGCACTGCAATGCTACGGACGTCGTCTTGGGTAAGTTACTTGTTAACTCAAGACTGCAAATCGCTTTGTTTGACTCTGGAGCTTCGCATTCGTTTGTTTCGCAAGGCTTTGCAACTAGAAATGATTTGAGAATTGCAAGACTTAAGTGCATGCTTTTAGTTCAAACCCCTGGTTCCGAACTCCGAACGAAAGTAGGATGTTCCGGGGTGAGAATACTAATAGATGGAATAGAGTTCCTAGCGAACCTTATTATTTTGGAGACCCAGACCTTAGACGTCATATTGGGAATGGATTGGTTATCCAAGCACAAGGCCGTATTGGATTGTGGACG
Organism: Rhipidocladum racemiflorum; assembly: GCA_036346355.1. NCBI lineage: Eukaryota > Viridiplantae > Streptophyta > Magnoliopsida > Poales > Poaceae > Rhipidocladum > Rhipidocladum racemiflorum. Next base: position 9,430,816 of record CM070592.1, on the reverse strand, counting down.
AAGGACTATCTCAGTTGAGAGCCCGTGTGGGAAGAAAGTGGAATTTCAAGCCACCGCAGTTAGAGATGGACAGTTGACGGTTAACAGCACCAAGGCGATCAGCATAGAGGATGTCTCAGTAGTGAATGAGTACCCAGATGTTTTTCCCGAAGATCTACCTGGTATGCCGCCAGACAGGGACATAGAGTTTGTGATAGAGCTTGTACCTGGTACAGCACCGATAGCAAAGAGACCCTATCGGATGTCCACCGAGGAGTTGGTAGAAATGAAGAAACAGCTAGAAGAGTTAATGGAGAAAGGATTTATCAGACCAAGTTCGTCGCCGTGGGGAGCACCAGTTTTGTTTGTCAAGAAGAAGGACGGGAGTTTCAGGATGTGCATTGACTACCGTGCACTCAATGAAGTCACCGTGAAGAATAAGTATCCGCTACCCAGGATTGATGATTTGTTCGATCAGCTGAGAGGAGCCGGAGTTTTCTCCAAGATCGATCTGAGATCGGGATACCATCAGTTGAAGATCCGATCAGAAGATATTCCGAAGACTGCATTCTCGTCAAGATATGGACATTACGAGTTTACAGTTATGTCCTTTGGGCTGACGAATGCGCCAGCTTATTTCATGAATATGATGAATAAGGTGTTCATGGAATATTTGGACAAGTTTGTCGTCGTGTTCATAGACGATATCCTAATCTACTCCAAGACAGAGGATGAACATGCCGAACACTTGAGGCGAGTTTTGGAAAAGGCGAGGAACAAGCAACTTTTCGCCAAGTTCAGCAAGTGTGATTTTTGGAAGGACAAAGTGGAGTTCCTTGGACATGTAATGACCGCAGAAGGAGTCGCCAGTAGATCCAAGCAAAGTAGAAGGCGTGTTACATTGGGAGCAGTAGAAGGCGTGACCCGGTCGGAGTTTCCTTGGAATGGCAGGGTACTACCGCCGTTTCATCGAAGGCTTCTCGACAATTGCGAAACCTCTTACGCAACTGCTGAAGAAGGAAAAGAAGTTTACATGGACACCAGAATGTGAGAAAGGATTTCAGGAGCTGAAGAAACGATTGACATCAGCACCGGTGTTAGTTCTACCGGATGTTGCTCAAAGCTTTGATATTTATTGTGACGCATCGCGCCAAGGACTTGGATGTGTGCTGATGCAGAATGGAAAGGTCGTCGCTTATGCGTCAAGGCAGTTGAGGCCGCATGAGGAAAATTATCCGACACATGACCTAGAGTTAGCTGCCGTAGTGCATGCTTTGAAGATATGGCGTCACTATCTGATCGGGAACAGATGTGAAGTGTATACGGATCATAAGAGCCTTAAATACATATTCACCCAGTCGGATCTGAATATGAGGCAGAGGAGATGGTTAGAGTTGATCAAAGACTATAATGTTGGAATCCATTATCATCCCGGGAAGGCCAACGTAGTTGCCGATGCTCTGAGTCGGAAGAGCCATACCGTGAGTATGTTGCTAGCCACAAGTCAGGATGAGTTATGTGAGGATTTTCAGAAAATGAAGATTGAGGTAGTACCTAGCGGATTCTTGGCCGCATTAGAAGTAAAACCTACCCTAGAGGATCAGATTCGAGAAGGACAAAAGGATGATGACAAGATCCGCAGGATTAAGTCCATCAAGGAAGAAGGCAAGGCAGAAGACTTCAAGTCGGATGAGCAAGGCACGTTATGGATGAGGGATCGGATTTGTGTGCCTAACAAAAAGGAGTTAAAGCAACTGATTTTGGAAGAAGCCCATGACTCCAAGTACTCAATTCATCCTGGAAGCGCCAAGATGTATCAGGATCTGAAGGAGAGATTCTGGTGGCCGAGTATGAAACGTGAAGTTGCCGAGCATGTTGCATTGTGCGACGTATGCCAGAGAGTCAAGGCAATGCATCAGAGACCAGCAGGATTGCTACAGCCGCTGAAAATACCTGAGTGGAAGTGGGAGGAAATCGGAATGGATTTCATTACCGGTTTGCCTAAGACTCAAGGAGGTTATGACTCCATATGGGTTATAGTGGATCGCTTGACTAAAGTAGCCCATTTTATCCCCGTGAAGACCACTTACTCGGGAGATAAATTAGCAGAATTGTACATGACCAGGATTGTCTGTTTGCACGGAGTGCCGAAAAGGATTGTATCGGACAGAGGTACCCAATTTACCTCAAGGTTCTGGAATAAGTTGCATGAAGCCATGGGAACCCGTTTGAACTTCAAGATCTGACTTATCATCCATGCACGGATGGACAGACCGAAAGAGTCAACCAGATTCTGGAGGATATGTTGAGAGCTTGTGCATTGGCTTATGCTACCTCTTGGGATAAGAGTTTGCCGTATGCCGAGTTCGATTACAACAATAGTTATCAGGCTAGTTCTGAGATGTCACCTTTTGAGGCACTTTGTATGGTCGACCTGTCGGACGCCATTGAATTGGAATGAGACCGTGGCCAGCGTGTCTTTGGGCCTGATATTCTTCAAGAGGTGAAGAGCGGATCGCCATGATTAGGGAAAGGTTGAAGATAGCCCAATCACGACAAAAGAGTTATGCCGACAATCGTCGCAGGATTTGAGTTTTGAACCTAAGACTTTGTTTACCTCGAGTTACATCTCTCGAGGAGTTAAGAGGTTCCATGCCAAAGGGAAACTTCGCACCCGTTATGTTGGACCATTTAAGATTTTGAGCGCAGAGGTGAAGTTGCTTATCAACTGGAGTTGCCACGATCGTTAGCGAGAGTACATGATGTATTCCATGTGTCCCGATTAAAGAAGTGTCTCCGAGTTCTGAGAGCAGACACCGCTAGAGTCAATTGAGTTGCAAGAGGATTTGACTTATAAGGAGCATCCCGTGAGGATTCTAGACACAATGGATCGAGAAACTAGAAACAAGTCAACTCGTTTCTGTAGGATTCAGTGGAGCAACCATGCAGAGAGCGAAGCGACTTGGGAGCGCGAAGAGGATTTGAAGAAAGAGTTTCCAAACCTATTCTGTAGTGAGCCACGAATCTCGGGACGAGATTCTATTAAGGGGGGGAGGTTTGTAACACCCCAAAATTTTGCTTTTCTTAAATTCATGTGTGATTTGGCACTTTGGTGAATTTTTGGAATTTTCTGGAATTTATTTGGATTTATTTGGAATTTATTTGAATTTATTCCATTTTGAAATAATTAAAGAATTTAATTTTGCAAATAAAATTTTGTTGGAAATATTTTATTTGAGTCCAAAATGATCCAAAATATTTTCCAGAATTTTTCTGGAATTTTTTTGAGTCATTTGCTATTTTTAATGAATTAAATGAATTACTGGGAATTATTTTAAATATTAAATCGCTGGAAATTCAACTCGGGTCAAATCTTGTTCATCCGATCGAGCCCGAGTCACTCGAGTTCGAGTCCGACCGAGCCACGTGACTCGACCGAACCCACTCCTAAACCTAATCAATCCCAACCGTTGGATCAAGATCCAACGGTGAGATCCGCCGTCTGGGTTGAGCCGTGTCCGACCCGAACCCGTTCGCGCCGGTCCGATCGGGGCCGTTGATCGCGCCACATGGACGGTTCTCGTGCCGTCTTCCCCGCCGGGTCCGAGCCGGACTCCGCCGGTGAGAACGCCGCCGTGACCGACTAGGGTTCCGCCCTGAGCACGCCTCCCGGGGCTATTTAATGCCCGGATCGCACCCCGAGGACCGCCGTGACCCCGCGCACTTCTTGCTCTAACCCGCCGAGCTCTAGCCGCCGTAGGTTCGCCGGAATCGCTCGCCGTAGTTGTGTGAAGCGCCGCCACAGTCCTTGCCTCGCCTCGCCACCATCCGCCGTCCTCCGCCGCCATTGACCCCGGATTCGGAACCCCCGAAGCCAGGCGCACCCGTGGACACCATCCATCTCGCCGGAGCACGCCCCAACCGCCGTTTGGGTGGTCGCCGTCCTCAGCGCCGGCAGCCGCTACTCCGCCGTGAAGCCATCGCCGACCCCGAGCTCCACCAACCGTCCGATCAAGATCCAAAGGCCCAGATCGTGCCACGTCACCTCGGTGAGTTTCCCCGTTGAAAATCCTAGATCTAATCTCAACCGTTGGATCTAGATCCAACGGCTTAGGTTGCGCCGCGTATCAAGAACTGCACCAGGTTAGATTGGATCTGGACCGTTGGATCAAGATCCAACGGCCCACGATCAGTCACGTGCGCCCCAAGCACATGAGGCCAAACTCAATCCCAGCCGTCGGATTTCAAACCAACGGCCACGATTGTGCCACGCGTCCAGGAAGCCGAGCCGTCGCTTCACGCCGCTGGCAGGTGGTCATCGACACGCGGGCCCCGCATGTCAGAGGGCCCACACGTCAGCCGCGTTTGCGTGAGATCCCGCACTGACAGGTGGGTCCCACCTGTCAGTCTCACGTGGAGCCGTGGACCGGGTCCACCGTGGACCAAACGCGCCGTGAGCCGAGCCCATGAGCCGGTGGCGTCAGCCAGCCAATCAGAGGCTGCCACGTGTCCATGCTGACGCAATAATTAATTTCCGAAAAAGAAAATGATTTATTAATTCGAATTAATGATTTCAGATTTTGTTTCAAACTTCAAACGCTTATAACTTTTGCGTTTCAACTCCGATTTGAGTGATTCAAATTTCTAAATTTGTATAAAATTGAGATCTACCTAAATATGAATTTTATTTAATTTTTGGACTAAAGTTTTTCTCTGTAAAATTATTTAATTGATTATTTAAACTTTAAATAATCATAACTTTTATGCTTTAACTCCAAATTTGATTTATTCCAGTTTCTAAAAATCCACAAAATTATGTTCTCTCTGTTTATGGATTTTATTTGGATGTTTGGACACTTTTTGCCTATTGTTTATTTGTGTATTTGCTATTTGCACGCTTTACGAGTAGACGTTGAAGTGCCGGAAGGATTTGAGGGAGAAGTATTGACTCAGGATCCAACTCAAGACCAAGAACAAGTACTTTTTGAAGGCAAGTTGTGCTTTGACCATGTTGATCCTATTTGAAATCTATTTTGATTTAAACTCTTTGCATGCTAGTTCAATTAGAAAGATACTTTGTTTAAACATGGGGGTTAGATAAATACCAATTTGCGATGACACCTTGATTACTTAAGTATGTGCCATGACCCTTTGTCACCCTAGTTGTGGATTACTAGTTGGACATTATTAAATTGCCAACATGGGTTTAGATCGTTGTAGTATCTTGCTTAGACACTGCTCGTGCTCATGACATGATTTTGGATAATCAAATGTTAATATTGACTTAATGATATATTGAACCTGTTTTGGAAAAGTATCATGTGATGTTGATGGCACGTGGTGCATGGTAATCAAGCGGGGTTTGATAAACAGCGATTTCGACCGGGGCATGTGGCAAGAGTAATCAGGTGGGCCAGTTGTGGCATTGGGAATGTTGATTTGGTTTTTCGGGTAGTCTTGCCCTGGTCACCCTAAGGACTTAACCTTGCAAACCTTTGAACTGGGTCTAACGTGCAACCACATGTCCGGAATGGGACGGACCTAGTTGACTAAGTTGCTAATAACGTACCTGTGGGACCTCAGGAGGTCAACTACACCCTTTGTGTATGTTGTATGGGGAGCGTCTGGGCTGAGGCCAGGTACCCATCTAACGGTTGATTGGCCTAGACTTCGCCTTAGCGAAGGGAAGGGTTAGTGCGCAATAACCGGGGAGGACCACTTGTATTGTTAGAGGTTTCCGAAAGACTTTGTTACGGGAACTCGCCTTTGTGGTGTTTGACTGTATCTTGTGGGTAAAGTGCATAACCTCTGCAGAGTTTAGAATCTATTCGAATAGCCGTGTCCGTGGTATTGGACATCGCTCGGGAATTACAGTCAAGGGTTAGATTTTCTCAAAAATAACTTTGGTTTGAAAAGTTGGGTTGGTTTAAAAATGGAGATGATGGAAATGTGGTTTAGGATGGGGAAAATGTTTGTTAAACTTCTTGAAAAGTTATTTATGCTTTACTTATTTCTACTGCTTTCGAATCTACTTATATTACTTGTCAAAAGCTGTTTACTGCAATTATACCTTGAGCTATTCCTTTGTACCAAGCCATGCATATAGTATATTAGCTTGCATTCTGTGCATGACTTGCTGAGTACCAAGTACTCACCCTTGCCTCAACACAACACCAGTTGAAGAGGAGACTACGCCAGCTTTGGAGGAGGAACTCCAAGAGGACCCGTCTACTTAGGGATGCGAGCCCGATCGGTTACTGTGGTATACTGGATGGCGCCACGAAGTTCTTTGATTTTCCGCTGCTATTGTTTCTCTTTTAATAAGTTTCGCTTTGCGAGGCATATATTTGTAACTTGACCATAAGGTCGAGTAACCAGTTTGGTTATTTAAATAAAGTACTTTTATGTTATCGATTGGTATGATTGTGATATTTACCGATGTTAAGACTGTGTGCACTAGCGCGTTCCTGGACTAGTGCTGAATACACAGAGGGTCCGGATTTGCAAATTCGGGGTCCCGACAGTCTTACATCCATGGCGCTCCGGATTAGTCATAACTTTCTCACCGACCTTACCGGAATAGTTATGACGTTCTCACCGCCCAGGCCAAGTTTCATGCCATGTATGCAACATATGCCATAATCATAGATAACTTGTACATTAACACATGGCATCACAACATAATAAACCATATTCATCATATCAATGGCAAACATTATAGCATGGCATGTGAACATATCATATATTCAATTTCAACTAAACAAAACTAGCAATCTACAACCCGCTACCCATTCCAATACACTTGCCTCAACCACGGGCGACGGATTGGCGAGAAGTAGAGGGCACCCCCGGGGTCACACCACCTGCACATAGGCACCACACACTCAAAATCTTGCCCACAAAACAATACGCAAACACTCTTCTACCCTGACTTCGCAAACTACTCGCGCAACCCAAAACAAACGTTATGTCCCGTCGGAACAGCAGACTTGTAACGAGCATAACTCAGGTTCTAACACTCCGAATAGGTTAAACGAGTACATCCACGCGTAGCTTAGGAAATTTCCTAGCTTTTTCTAAGTATATGGAAAAACAGATTCGGAATCTAAAGTGGTTTAATCTACAGAATACCTTGATCTGTTCCAATCACGTCAGAGTTTTTAACATGTTTGGTAAAATGAGCATAACTTTTAAACAGCTGGGCGGAATTGGACGTTCTTTATGTCCACTGAAAGATATTGAAATTACCTACAACTTCCTCAACAGGTGGCTGACCAATTTCCGAATCTAAATTGGCGAAAACACAAACCCTGTGACAGTGGTTTTGTCCCGTCGGGACAGCAGCCTTCCAAAAGGCATAACTTGAGTTCTAAGGCTCCGAATCAATTAAACGAGTACATCCTCGCGTAGCTTAGGAAATTTCCCAACATACCGTGATCTGTTCTAAAGTTGTTTAATCTACAAAATACCGTGATCTGTTCCAATCATGTCACAGATTTTAACACGCTCGGTAAAACAGCCATAACTTTGAAACGGCTGATAAGAATTTAACGTTCTTTATATCCACCGAAAGATAATGAAATTATCTACAACTTCTTCAACATCTGTATGACCAGATTCCGAACCTAAATTGGCGAAAAACTGAACCCTATGTCAACTGCTCATGCTGTCCCAAAACAGAAACGTGGCAACATCTAGATCTAATCCAATCTACTCAATTCCAGCACCACCAATTGATCTAAAAACTTGATAAACACCCTTAGAACAGTACTTAGACCAATCCCAAGGAGTCCCATGGCCATACCTTCGCCCGACGCACGAAAACCCAATAGATTTCCTCCTGATTCGCGTGATCCTTTTCCTCGCTCCAAATCCACCGGATCTCCGCGTCGCGGAGCGCTCCAATGGATGGATCTTCGAGGTGCTGAGGTGAGGATCTCCCCTAGGGGCAGCAAGGGAGGTGGATAGGGGAGGAGAGGGGTGGTGGCGCCATGGGGGAAATGTAGAGGAAGGGGAAGGGTGGAGGCGCATGGGGGGGCTAGGGGGTGGCGGCTAGGGTTGGGAGAGGGAGTTTGGGGTGCACCAAGGGGTGGGGGCTAGATTTGGCTGCCAAAAAGTCCCCCCCCCTTGGGCCCAAACCCTTCCACCGAAGGCCCAACACAACCCCCAAGGCCCAAAGTCCCCTGGATAGGCCCAAAACACCCAAAAACGACCCAAAAACATGCTATAAACGGCATAACGTAAAGTTTTAACCTCCATTTACATATTTTATAATGTTTGACCTCAACATCCACATTTTATAAGATTACGACACTCCGTGGTGACACATCACTTCATAAGGCGTAAGGTTTTATTCTCTAATTTCACATTTTATAATGTCACACCATACCGTAGTGTCACATTCTTGCCCCCTTCAACAGGATTCGACCTCGAATCCGAAGGACGCCAAAATCAACTACAAAGTCCACAAGGGACAAAAAAGCTTCTCTGCAGCACAAAACATTCGCACAACGACTAAAACCGGAACAAACGACAAACGAGTTCCCAAAACCAACACTTAGCGAAAAAGTGTAGGTCTAGCTCAACTAAGGGCAACCGCTCACAGATCGACCTTCACTTCAATTCTCAAACAGAATCTGCGTTTCAACCACAAAGGGCTCCATCTACCCAAAACGCTCGAATCCTCATGACAAACACTTCACACTTCTATCACAACCAACCTGACTAGCACACTCTATTAAACTTCAACATGACATAATCAAAGCAAGTCACAATTCCTTTAACGACCTCTCTACATTCCCGAAAATTTTCATCGAGGGGAATAACTCATTAAGGCACACTTGCCCTTCCGATACACGATCATACTAACATTTCATTCCATCCTCTCCCAGGCAAGACTCAAATCCAAAAACAACTAGTGACGACAATTGCTCACGGTAGGACAAATATCACCGAACTCCCGTCAACTTCACTTCCACCCATCGCTAGTCTTAATAAAGGTTAAACGCATGCATCATCGACCTCCATCACAAACCACCCATATACCACTAAGGTTCGACACCTAGCCCCAAGCTAGGGTCGTAAAACTTTATCAAACCACATTTGGTTCCTTTCTTAAGAGGGTCTCGCCCTCACACAAAAACACTTAGCTATCAAGCCCAAGTGTACACACAACAACTCAAACCCAAAGCGTTAACAACCATTTTGGAAAGAATTCGGCAAAATCCAAGCCAGATCACAAAGGAAGCATAAATCCCCTACACCACAACCAAAATACCATAATTTCTTCATTCTTTCTTTTCATACTAGAAAGAAATAGACATCTCGATTCATGACGTGCATGCACACTTTTCAAGAGCACTCCGGATTAGTCATATATCCTTATATGACTTTCTCACCGACCTGGCTCGTCGACTCCTTTATGATTAATTATGCATAAACAATGTGTCGTTTTCCTTTTTCACCCTTCATTCATCACGTAACAACGGTACAGAATAATCATTCACCAAATGACTTCTTCCTCGGTATCAAATGATGGAAACACAATTAACATCGAAGGTTGCGGAAATTCATATAGACTGTGACGCAGCATAGTTGATAGTAAAACACCACGTCGTAACAGAACCCACATCAATTGAAAACTGAACTTGCAAAACATTGCATTTTATACAAATTCAACATTTTGAAAGAGAACATCAAAATTTCAAGTCGAGCATCTGCTCCCACAACCATCACAAACTTCCTCAAGGAGAGGGAAACTCATTCCCAAAAGGGAAACACCTTACTAACAAAATCACTTTGTAAAACATTCATAAAATCCACCTTTTTGAAGCACTCGCAAACATCACACACAATTTCGAAACAACTCCAACTCTAGCCAAAAAGAGTTACAAATTAAATCTCAAGAGTTTCCAACACAACCCACTATGTCCATCTGTTTCCTTTAAAATTTATTCCAAAGATAATTCAGTGTGGACGCGAAGCGATCCACTCAAACACTTTTGGATGTGAACTCAAACTCACAACACGAAGTAAACAATTTCACCAAAACCAAAGGTCGACAACAAACACTACGAGTTTTGGGGAAACTCTGAAACTCAACATAAGGAACACCTCAACCGAAAGCATTCAACCAAGATGGCAAACATCCAAACCAGTCCAGAAGGTTTTAAACACAAGCTCAGCATGAAACCCTATACTTATCCTTTTAAACATTCAATATTCACTTTTTTTTTCTCATCGAGAAACCCCTCAGGTTACAACAAGAGCTTCAAAACAAATTCTTTCTCTTATTATCTTCCCCAATACTTATAAATAAAGTTTATGATGCTTATGAAAAGACATCCCACGAAGACTAAGTCAACAAGATCCCCACTGACCACCATAACAAATAACATCATATTCTAGATTTGAAACAAGTGCTCCAACAAAACTTTCAGCGTGACCAACCAATAAATTTCATACCACCTATATGTAAACGTCTAGACAATCGAAACTTATTCAGTTAGCAAGCGACTTCAACATGTAAATATTATCTCCATAAGACAAGGTTCGTAAATATGATTCTACGACATACATTCATTAAGGATGAAATTGTACATCATGTTAATTATCCAAAGCTCACTACATCGCAACATGTTAAAATTTTCCTCTATTTTAACCATGGTTTTTAACAAGTAATCTAAACAATTACCACCACTACTAGATTATTAATAACAACCAACGAGCATAATCATCAAACGACAACATTACTTTTAGCTACCCTATAGATAGGTTACAACAAAATTGTCACTACACAACATACTCCAACTATTAAATTAAATTTAATAACTTAGACCAGCACAAAGTTCTTGCAATATCATCAAACTACAAAACCCATATCTTTCCAATTGGCCTCGACACTAGCATTTAAGGAACACGTCTGCATACTTCCAACCATGCTAATATTTTGCAACAACATAAATAGCAACTCTAATCAACTTCCAAATTAAAGCCACTAGTCAACCTGATTAAGTTTCTCTATTAACCCGTTAGATTAGAACATCTTTAAACAACCGGCAAGGTTTATTTAATAGTATCATTAATTTACATCATCTTAATGTTCTAATTATGCATCAAGGTTTAAACTTTTAACATTAACGAGGATCATAAGCAATTTTAAAGCAAGGCAACAGATTCTAAGCTTGTACATTAACCCATTTAATCATTCTCGCTACAGAGTAAACTACAACACTAGTAGTCTATTTATTCTCAATTTAGAGATATTAATCACATTGAATTGATTCAACTAATAATTTAACTTACCAACACATCAATCCATAAACCACATTGTTACCAACTACATAACATGCTAAACATCAATTCTTACTAGGGACAAATGATTTCAGTCAAAAGACTACTTACTTTGTTTGCAGCATTTTAGTTTTTAAACTCATCCCAAATTCATAAGGAAACTTGACTCTCAAAATTGCAATGAGAAAAACCCAAACTTGGTCATGCAAAGGAATTCTCCAAAACACTTTTCAATCTCAAAGACTCCCACAGGAGGGAACCAACCGATCAAATAAACCTTTGCAAATAAAACCTTAGCACCAAACCCCAATCTTTCACGAAACAAGAAGGGTTTTTCAAAGATGATTTCTTAAACCAGTAAAATAACGAAATCAAACACCACGTACTACTACAAAGCCATAGAACTTCAGCCCTGACAGCCAGGTCTGTCACAACTCTGCAATACTGTCGGGACCCGAATTTGCAAATCCGGACCCTCTGTGTATTCAGCACTAGTCCAGGAACGCGCTAGTGCACACAGTCTTAACATCGGTAAATATCACAATCATACCACTCGATACTAATAAAGTACTTTAATTAAATAGTCAAACTGGTTACTCGACCTTATGGTCAAGTTACAAATATACGCCTCGCAGGGCGAAACTTATTAAGAGAGAAATAATAGCAGCGGAAAAATAAGATAACTTCGTGGCGCCATCCAGTATACCACAGGCAACTGACTGGGCTCGCTCCCTATGTAGACGGTTCCTCTTGGAGCTCCTCCTCCAAAGCTGGTGTAGTCTCCTCTTCAACTGGTGTTGTATTGTGGCAAGGGTGAGTACTTGGTACTCAGCAAGTCATGCACAGAATGCAGCTAATATACTACATGCATGGCTTAATACAAAGGAGTGGCTCAAGGTATTTTTGCGGTAAACAGCATTTAACAAGTATCATAAGTAGATTCGAAAGCAGTAGTAACAAGTAAAGCATAACTAATTTTTCAAGGAGTTTAATAAACATCTTTCCCATCCTAATCCTCATTTCCATCAACATCATTATTTAACCAAACCCAATCCTTTCAAGTCCAAGTTATTTCATGAAAATCTAACCCTTGACTGTAATTCCCGAGCGATGTCCATTACCGCGGACACGGCTATTCGAATAGATTCTACACTCTGTAGAGGTTATGCACTTTACCCACAAGATACAGTCAAACACCACAAAGGCGAGTTCCCGTAACAAAGTCTTTCGGAAACTTTTAACAATACAAGTGGTCCTCCCCGGTTATTGCACACTAACCCTTCCCTTAGCTAAGGCGAAGTTTAGGCCAATCAACCGTTAGATGGGTACCTGGCCTCAGCCCCGGTACGCTCCCCCGTACAACTTGCACAAAGGGTGTAGTTGACCTCCTGAGGTCCCACAGGTACGTTATTAGCAACTTAGTCAACTAGGTCCGTCCCATTACAGACATGTCGTTGCACGTTAGACCCAGTTCAAAGGCTTGCAAGGTGAAGTCCTTAGGGTGACCAGGGCAAGATTACCCGAAGAACCAAACCAACATTCCCAATGCCACAACTGGCCCACCTGATTATTCTTGCCACATGCCCCGGTCGAAAAACTATTTATCAAACCCTAGTTGATTACCATGCACCACGTGCCATCAACATCACATGATACCTTTCCAAAACAGGTTCAATATATCATTAAGTCAATATTAACATTTGATTGTCCAAAATCATGTCATGAGCACGTAGCAGGTCTAAGCAGTATACTACAACGATCTATAACCCATGTTGGCAATTTAATAGTGTCCAACTAGCAATCCACAACTAGGGTGACAAGGGTCATGGCACATATTTAAATAAAGTATTTTCAAAATAGGATCAACATGGTCAAAGCACAACTTGCCTTCAAAAAGTACTTGTTCTTGGTCTTGAGTTGGATCCTGAGTCAACACTTCTCCTTCGAATCCCTCCGGCACTTCAACGTCTACTCGTAACGCGTGCAAATAGCAACAAATGAATAAAACAGAAGACCAAAAGTGTCCAAACATCCAAATAAAATCCATAAACAAAGAGAACATAATTTTATGAATTTTTAGGAACTGGAATCGTCAAATTCGGAGTTAAAATGCAAAAGTTATAATTATTTAAAGTTTAAATAATCAATTAAATAATATTACAGAGAAAAACTTTAGTCCAAAAATTAAATAAAATTCATAATTAGGTAGATCTCAATTTTATACAAATTTAGAAATTTGAATCACTCAAATCGGAGTTGAAACGCAAAAGTTATAAGCATTTGAAGTTTGAAACAAAATCTGAAATCATTATTTCGAATTAATAAATCATTTTCTTTTTCGGAAATTAATTATTGTGTCAGTCAGTGACACGCGTCGGTTCCTGATTGGCTGGCTGACGTTAGCCGGTCCATGGACGAGGCCCATGGTTTGGCTCGGGTCTACCGTGTACTCGGTCCACGGCTCCACGTGTCGCTGAGGTGGGACCACTCGGGTGACGTCATTGCTGACGTCAGCGGGGCTCAGCCCACGGTGCTGACAGGTGGGACCCCCTGGTGACGTCATGGGTGACGTCACCGCACGGCTGGGACAGCCGCTGACATGCGGGCCCGTGCTGACGTCATGGTGCGGTTCAGCCGCGTCACTGACACGCGGGCCCGGCGTGTCAGCGACACGCGCGCGGGTGCGCTGGCTGCGCTGACCGCGGCGGTCAGCCTTCCCGGACGCGTGGCGCAATCTCGGCCGTTGGTTTGAAAATCAACGGCCCAGATTAGATCTGGCTCTCACGCGTTTGGGTTAACGCGTTTGATCTGGATCGTTGGATCTAGATCCAACGGTCGAGATCGGATCTGGGGTTTTGGATTGGGATCTCACCGTGAGATGACGTGGCGTGATCTGGGCCCTTGGATGAAGATCCGACGGCTGAGGGAGCTCGAGGTCCGGCGATGGCGAGCGGCGGTGCTGGATCACCGGCGCGGGGGACGACGACCTAGCCGACGGCGTTTCGGGCGCGCTCCGGCGAGGTGAGAGGTCTCCTTCGACGCGGCTTGACCTCCCGGTTCTGGATCTGACCTCAACGGCGGCGGAGGACGACGGAGACGGCGGCAATCGGCGAAAAACTACGGCGGAACGCTACGGCAACTTCGGCGAGCGATTGCGGCTAGACGGCGGCGGCTCAGGCGACGTTGTCTAGGGCTACGGGTGCGCACGGAAGTCGGCGTCACGGCACGGGTGGCGGCGCATTAAATAGGGCCCTCGGCGTCCGTGAAACGCACGGAAACCGAGGTCCTCTCCGTTGCGGCGGCGGAGTCCGGCGGCGTCTCGGATTGGGTGACGTGGCATGCGCACAGCCGTTGGATCGGGATCCAACGGTGCGTGAAGTTAGGTTGGTCGGACTTCCGGATGAAATTTGGCTGGCTCGGTCGGACTCGGGCTCGGTGACGTGGCTCAATCGTGGCCGTTGGATCTGAATCCAACGGTCACGCGGCTAGGGCTCGGCCGAGCGTGTTCGGTCGAGTCACGTGGCTCGGGTCGGACTCGGGTCCGGTCGGATGAACAGTACTCGACCCGACTTGATTTAATTAATCTAATTAAATTCTCAGAAATTCAATTAAATCATTAAAAATAGCAAAAGACTTTATTTGCAAAGTTTAATTCTTTAATTATTTCAAAATGGAATAAATTCAAATAAATTCCAAATAAATTCCAAATAAATTCCAGAAAATTCCAAAAATTCACCAAAGTGCCAAATCACACATGAATTTAAGAAAAGCAAAATTTTGGGGTGTTACAAACCTCCCCCCCTTAATAGAATCTCGTCCCCGAGATTCAGGGCTTACTACATAATAGGTTTGGAAACTCTTTCTTCAAATCCTCTTCGCGCTCCCAAGTTGCTTCGCTCTCTGCATGGTTGCTCCACTGAACTCTACAGAAGCGAGTTGACTTATTTCTGGTCTCTCGATCCATAGTGTCCAAAATCTTCACGGGATGCTCCTTGTAAGTCAAATCTTCTTGCAACTCAATTGATTCTAGCGGTGTCTGTTCCTCAGGAACTCGGAGGCACTTCTTCAACTGGGACACGTGGAACACGTCATGCACTCCTGCTAATGACTGCGGTAACTCCAGCTGGTAAGCAACTTCGCCTCTGCGGCTCAAAATCTTAAATGGTCCAACATAACGGGTGGCAAGTTTTCCTTTGGCATGGAACCTTTTAACTCCCCTGAGAGGCGTAACTCTGAGGTATACATAGTCTTCTGGTTCAAAACTCAAATCCCGGCGATGGTTGTCAGTATAACTCTTCTATCGTGATTGGGCTATCTTCAACCTTTCCCTAATCTTGGCAATCTGCTCTTCAGCTTCTTGAAGAATATCAGGCCCGAAGACACGGCGCTCGCCGGTCTCATTCCAGTTTAATGGCGTTCGACAGGGTCGACCATACAGTGCCTCAAATGGTGACATCTGTAAACTAGCCTGGTAACTATTATTGTAACTGAACACGGCATACGGCAAACTCTTATCCCAAGAGGTAGCATAAGCCAATGCACACGCTCTTAGCATATCCTCCAGACTCTGATTGACTCTTTCGGTCTGTCCATCCGTCTGTGGATGATAGGCTGTACTGAAGTTCAAACGGGTTCCCATGGCTTCATGCAACTTATTCCAGAATCTTAAGGTAAATTGGGTACCTCTGTCCGATACAATCCTCTTTGGCACTCCGTGCAAACAGACGATCCTGATCATGTACAACTCTGCTAATTTATCTCCCAAGTAGGTGGTCTTCACGGGGATAAAATGGGCTACTTTGGTCAAGCGATCCACTATAACCCATATGGAGTCATAACCTCCTTGAGTCTTAGGCAAACCGGTAATGAAATCCATTCCGATTTCCTCCCACTTCCACTCAGGTATTCTCAACGGCTGTAGTAATCCTGCTGGTCTCTGATGCATTTCCTTGACTCTCTGGCATACGTCGCACAATGCAACATGCTCGGCGACTTCACGCTTCATGCTCGGCCACCAGAATCTTTCCTTCAAATCCTGATACATCTTGGCACTTCCTGGGTGAATTGAATACTTGGAGTCATGGGCTTCTTCTAGAATCAACTGCTTCAGCTCCTTTTTGTTCGGCACACAAATGCGATCCTTCATCCATAACGTGCCTTGCTCATCCAACTTGAAGTCCTCTGCCTTGCCTTCCTCCTTGATTGACCTGATCATGCGGATCTTGTCATCATCCTTCTGTCCTTCTCGGATCTGATCCTCTAGGGTAGGCTTTACTTCCAATGCGGCCAAGAATCCGCTAGGTACCACCTCAATCTTCATTCTCTGGAAATCCTCACATAACTCATCCTGACTTGTGGCTAGCAACATGCTCACGGTATGGCTTTTCCGACTCAGAGCATCGGCTACTACGTTGGCCTTTCCAGGATGGTAATGGATTGCAACATTATAGTCCTTGATCAACTCTAACCATCTCCTCTGCCTCATATTCAGATCCGACTGGGTGAATATGTATTTAAGGCTCTTATGATCCGTATACACTTCACAAATGTTCCCGATCAGATAGTGACGCCATATCTTCAAGGCATGCACTACGGCAGCTAGCTCTAGGTCATGCGTCGGATAATTCTCCTCATGCGGCCTCAACTGCCTTGATGCATAGGCAACAACCTTTCTGTTCTGCATCAGCACACATCCAAGTCCTTGACGCGATGCATCACAATAGATATCAAAGCTTTGATTAACATCCGGTAGAACTAACACCAGCGCTGATGTCAATCGCTTCTTCAGCTCCTGAAAACCTTTCTCACATTCTGGCGTCCATGCAAACTTCTTCTCCTTTTTCAGCAATTGCGTAAGAGGTTTCGCAATTGTCGAAAAGCCTACAATGAAACGGCGATAGTATCCTGCCATTCCAAGGAAACTCCGGATCTAGGTCACGATCTTGGTGCTCCCAATGTAACACGACTTGTACTTTACTTGGATCAACGGCGACTCCTTCATGCGGTCATTACATGTCCGAGGAATTCCACCTTGTCCTTCCAAAAATCACACTTACCGAACTTGGCGAAGAGTTGCCGTTCCTCGGCTTTTCCAAAACTCGCCTCAAGTGTTCGGCATGTTCATCCTCTGTCTTGGAGTAGATTAGGATATCATCTATGAACACGACGACAAACTTGTCCAAATATTCCATGAACACCTTATTCATCATATTCATGAAATATGCTGGCGCATTCGTCAGACCAAAGGACATAACTGTGAACTCGTAATGTCCATATCTTGACGAGAATGCGGTCTTCGGAATATCCTCTGATCGGATCTTCAACTGATGGTATCCCGATCTTAGGTCAATCTTGGAGAAAACTCCGGCTCCTCTCAGCTGATCAAACAAATCATCGATCCTGGGTAGCGGGTACTTATTCTTTACGGTGACTTCATTGAGTGCACGGTAGTCAATGCACATCCCGAAACTCCCGTCCTTCTTCTTGACAAACAACACTGACGCTCCCCACGGTGACGAACTCGGTCTGATAAATCCTTTCTCCATTAGCTCTTCAAGCTGTTTCTTCATCTCTACCAATTCCTCGGTGGACATCCGATAAGGTCTCTTTGCTATAGGCGCTGTACCAGGTACAAGCTCTATCACAAACTCTATGTCCCTGTCTGGCGGCATACCCGGTAGATCTTCAGGAAAAACATCTGGGTACTCATTCACTACTGAGACATCCTCTATGCTGATTGCCTTGGTACTGTTAACCATCAACTGTCCATCTCTAACGGCAGTAGCTTGAAATTCCACTTTCTTTCCACACGGGCTCTCAACTGAGATAGTCCTTCGTCCACAATCCAATACGGCCTTGTGCTTGGATAACCAATCCATTCCCAAAATGACGTCTAAGGTCTGGGTCTCCAAAATAATAAGGTTCGCTAAGAACTCTATCCCATCTATTAGTATTCTCACTCCGGAACATCCTACTTTCGTTCGGAGTTCGGAACCAGGGGTTTGTACTAAAAGCATGCATTTAAGTCTTGCAATCCCCAAATCATTTCTAGCAGCAAAGCCTTGTGAAACTGTAGGATCGAAGTATACGAATATAGCAATCAGAGGGGGGTGAATGATTGTGCGGAAGCTAAAACCAAATTCTTGATCTATTAAAAGTTCACCCCAAAACAGAACCAAATAATTGCCTCGTTTTCGACAAAAACAGAATAACAGAGGTTCGGTAAAACGCAAATTCCCGGAGATCCAACCGTCGGATCGATCTGAAATTTGGACACAAGAAACTAGATTCCAGTACGAATCGAACCCAAAAAGAATCAGCTCGATCAGATTTACGGATCAAAAGTTATGAGCTTCGCAAGCTTGCTGTAACAGAAGATGACGAGAATAGATCTAACTAGAATTGTAGCTCGCCGAAAGATTTGAAGAACTTGATCTTTATTTCTCCTTTCTTTTGTCTAAAGTACTCCAAAAAAAAGAGTACAACCCTAAAGCTTGCTCAAAGCTTGATGCCCTTCAACAGGAGACAACCCCTCCTATTTAAAGGACCAACCCACAAGGAGTTCTGAATACAATTCCTATTCCCTAGAAGGAATCTGTATCCAACACAACTCTACTTGGCCCAACTTGGCCGAGTACAACTCTTGCACGCGTATGGAAACCCTACCATACTCACGTGACTAACACTTTGCACGCGTATGGCCACCTGCCATACTCACGTGACTAACACTTTGCACGCGAATGACCTCCTGCCATTCTTACGTGACTAACCATTCTTCATGTGCACCATTCTCTTAGCCCGAACGTCCTGCATGACATCCTTGACCACCAAGACCTCAGTTCCTCCTGAACCTAGTCCCAAACCTCAGCTCCTCCATGAACCTAGTTCCGGTCCCGTCATCGACCACGTTCGTCTTCGAGCAATACCTGCACATGAACAAACCACAAAACAAATCCGAGCACAAGTCCACGACTTGACTCAATGTCAATCCATGCAACTACTCACATGAGCATTGCATAAAGTCCACTTCAAAAGAATGTAATACCCCTAGGGCCCACATGTAAGAGAGAGAAAGAGAGAGACTATTAAAGAGGAGATCGCTGGAGGTATCGAGGAGAACAGAAAAATGAATTGAATCAGCCTTTGTCCCTTTCCAGCTTCTTCTTGCTCAAGCCTCCTTCCACCTCTGAATATCATCTCACGTCACGGTGAATCTCGCCGGCGGCCACGAGATATTTACCTAATCCAGAGTTGAGTTGGTGATCTCACGTCGGAGCAATCCGGCCAGGGGACACGGTTTGTGACATTTGGTATCAGAGCAAGGATCGATCTCCTCGGTTGGGAACGCTTCACGCCGCTTTGGTGAGGAAGTTCGTTCCTGTAAAATCCCGATCCACCGTCTCCGGCCCAGCGACGCGACGCCAACATCGATACCATCGCTCCGGCTGCTCCACCGTCTTCGGATCCATCGCGTCCACCTCCAGTACGCACGCCAGCCGCCACAAGATTGCCGCACAACTCCGTCGCGTCCTCCGCCGCCGTATCCGTCGACCGCAACACCGCCCGCGTTCGTCGTCCCCGCCGCCAGCGCCGATTACTGGCGTCATCGCCGCCGCGCGGGACCTCCTCGCCTTGCCGGCGAGAGGCACGGGATTCGTTCCCCCGCATCCTCCTCCTTCCCTCCGCTCCGACCCGCGCCGCTCGCGCTCGCTGACGCCGTCTACCGCCGCGGGAATCCCCGCGAGATCGTGCAGCTCCAGCCCGACTCGCAAGTTCCCGCGACTCCGCGTCGTCGCCGGTTCACGCGTGCCGCCGCCAGTTCGCCT
This sequence comes from Rhipidocladum racemiflorum, assembly GCA_036346355.1. Lineage (NCBI taxonomy): Eukaryota > Viridiplantae > Streptophyta > Magnoliopsida > Poales > Poaceae > Rhipidocladum > Rhipidocladum racemiflorum. The sequence continues at coordinate 9,410,720 of CM070592.1, read as the reverse complement.
GTGCCTGCGCCCTCCGTTCCGCTGATTTCCACGACCTTCTCTGTCGTCAAGCAGGCCGCTCCGCCGCTGCCGCACCGAATCTGCTACGACGAAGTGCAGACGAGGCTTGTTTTGGAGGCGATGGAAGAGCTAGGCGCTCGGACAGAGGAGAGGTTGGCCTTCATCAAAGAAAGGCTCGATCTCCTTCTCGCTCGGGTGGAATCGATCGATACCACTCAGCGACATCTGATGGCAAGAACTGAGATCACGGCTAAAGCGATGGAGCAAAGTTCAAAGGATCAGCTCTTACTGGCCAAGCAGTTAGAGGTTACAGCGCAGGCAGTGGCACGATTGACAACAGATCAGGTCCTGGAGAAGAATCGAAATGGAGAAGGGATGGCGTCGGCGATGGTAAGGACGCTGCTTACTCCAGCACCACCAGGTATGTGGGAACGACCTGAGAAGGAAGGTCAATCATTTGCCAACCGGGTGCCCATCAGGTGGTCGAGTGGAGCTCTTCAAGACGTATCCAGATTGAGTAGCCGTGGATCAGAGAACCAGGGGATCAGGTCAAGACACCATTGCCCAAGTTAGTTTTTCCAAAGTTTGAAGGTGAGAGTCCCAGGCTCTGGAAAGACAAATGCGAAGACTACTTCCAGTTGTACAATATACCTGAAGCATTATGGGTGATTGCCTCAACTATGCACATGGAAGGAAAAGCATCGCGTTGGTTGCAAGTTTATAAATCTCGGAATGAGCTGGGCAGTTGGGAACAATTCATGATTGCAGTGGAGAAACAATTTGGTGCTTATGAATTCTCAGACCCAACTGATTTGGAAGAGAATCCAATAGCTGATGCTGCTTTCAAGGTTGAGCTAAAAAGTTCAGAACACCCAGTTTCTGCACCATTTCCTTTTGCCTGTCCATCACCATTTGTCGCTGATTATTCAATGAAGAATAATGAGTCAAGTCCCTCACCTACATCTACTACTGTGAAGTTAACGGAGCCAGAAATTTTCACAAGGGAAATTGGTGAAGTGAACCCACCTCCAACACCTCCTGCTGACATACCGCTTCATCGCCCAAAGCTAACTGTTGAGGCAGTAGAACGAACTGTTGCAAACCTTGCACAATTGCGTATTGCAGAGCTGAAGAATACCAAGGTTTATGAGAGCTATAATGATGGTGTACAAAAGGGAAGCCATCATCAATCTGAGTTGATGCAGAAACCACTATTTGATCATCAGGGCTCCTTTTCCAATGAAACACAAGGGTATGTACCTTCTCCTGTGGGAAATGCTGCTGAAAATGCGTCCATGAGAAAGAATACATCAACTTCTAGAGTTGTGTTGAACCACTTTACTTCCACGTCTGCAACTCATTCAAGCCATTCTGTTAATATTGCTGATGTCAAAAACAACGGTATAGAAGCTTACCCTTTTACACAGTTGCACTCATTGAAGACTGTAGGTGGATTGCAGTTAATGAATCTACCAGGAGTTGAGGTGCTACAAAGGCCAGGAGATTCTGATGGTCAGACACTTATTGTTAGAGAAGGGGGCAATGGGGTTGTTTATTCATGGAATTCAAAAGAGCTAAAATGGGACAAAATTGGTGAAGTAGTGGATGGACCTGGGAATGCTGCACAAGGTCAGGTTCTTGATGGTGTCGAAGCTATATTTGCCATACATGTTGACTACCGGATGCCAACAGAGGTAATGGCAGGTCATCCAGGACCCACACAAGTAGCTGTATGTGTCTATGAAGCGAAGATAGAAGGTAGAACCGGGAAGGCTGGAAACCCACACTCAAATGCGGATCCTATTGTTGCTGCATCGTTTGCCATCCTGTCCCTGCAACAACTCATTTCTAGAGAAGATGATTCCCTTCACAGCCAAGTTGACTCGGTTACGTATAAAAAGTTGCATTACCAGGTCGAGAGTGTTGGCAGATTCCTGTATGGTCCAGACAAGGTGAAGCCTGGAGAGAAGATCATGGATTTATATCGTATGATGAGATGGATGGACCGAGCACAGCAAGGTGGATGCCCGTTTGCGCTGCAGACCCCTGTTCCATTAGAGATTCTGGTGAATGGGTTCCCAGTGGGTGATGAGATCGATGTTGCGGTTGATTTTGTGGCACCTGCAAGGACTAGAAGGCAATGGGACCCCGGAATTAGGTGAACTCCCTGTCAGACTGTGCTTTTGCTTGGGGACAAGCAAAATTTCAAGGGGGCGGTAATGTAATACCCCTAGGGCCCACATGTAAGAGAGAGAAAGAGAGAGACTATTAAAGAGGAGATCGCTGGAGGTATCGAGGAGAACAGAAAAATGAATTGAATCAGCCTTTGTCCCTTTCCAGCTTCTTCTTCCTCAAGCCTCCTTCCACCTCTGAATATCATCTCACGTCACGGTGAATCTCGCCGGCGGCCACGAGATATTTACCTAATCCAGAGTTGAGTTGGTGATCTCACGTCGGAGCAATCCGGCCAGGGGACACGGTTTGTGACAAAGAAGCATCATGAAATTCTCACAAATTTCATAATCCCAAAAATGAATCAAACACAATTCCAATTTTGCTCAAAACCCTAATTCAGCAAAAACGCATTCACGACGGACAAACAAATATGGTCCGGCGTACACATGAAAAACCACTCAAAAAACCATTCACAACGGACAGACAAAATCAGTCTGGTGTACACATGAAAGTCTCGGTTTCAAGAAGAAATCAAAACCGAGCAAAACACGTTCACAACGGACCAACAAAATCAGTCTGTTGTACAAGTGAAAATATCGGTTCCTTTGGAAAAGAGTTTGGCACATAAGCTCAAAAGCATGTCCACGACAGACCCAAAAACTTGGTCCGTCGTACATGCAAAACTTACTGGCTTCTTGGAGAATTGAGTTCGACTCATGAGCTAAAAAACACGTTCACGACAGACAAACAAAATCGGTCCGTCGTACATGGGAAAGTGAGGTTGCCAAAACATGTTTTCGACAGACCAACAAAATTTGTCCGTCGTAGATGGGAAACTTACTGTTTTCTTTAAGCTTGGTCCGGCGCCAAAGCGAAACTTACTGTTTCTTGTCAAATTGATAAAACACATGAACAAACACATTTTGCAAATTCAATTCTAAGCCAATTTTTCAACACATGATTTCACAATCTCCCCCTTGATGAAAACATTGGCAACACCACTTTAGAATTGAACATTTGGCATTCACTTTACAAAAGATTTTGAAATCCAAAGGATCAAAGACCAAAGTAAGAAAACATAGAATTCCTCCTTTCACCAAAAAGCAAAACAAAATCTCCCCCTGAGAAGGAACATGTGTGTGAATGTGCAATGTGCCCAAAAATTCCAAAATTCTCCAAACTTCTCCCAAAATTCTCAAATTTCCAAACACAACTCCCCCTTTTTCTTCTCCCCCTTTTTCCTTAAACTTTTCAATGATTCCCAAATTTCTCCCCCTTTGACAATGGATTCATCAAGAGTACAAAAGAGAGAATTTGTTCAAAATTTTTCTTGTAGCAATGATTTCACAAGAAGAAACAAGGGAGTGCCAAGATAGAAAAAGATGAGCTCATTCGATCATATAACCTTATATATCATATATTATGCAAAATACATGATCTTGATGTGATTTTAACAAGTTAGGGAATGACATGCATCTCAACCTCAATTCAGTCAACTATAGCCAAGTACTAAGCAAAACCTTTAGTAGAAAAAGGCTCAAAGTTGAAGCAACTAACAAATCAGGGTGAGCAAGTAGTTTCAACTCCAATCTAATAGACCAATTTAATCTTTAAACAGTAAACGGCATGTGGCATGCTTGAAGCATACTTCTTTTATTTCTTTGGAGTGGCATGCTTGAAGCATACATCTTGTCTTTTGAGGGAATGGCATGCTTGAAGCATACATCTTATCTTTTAGGGAAAGCATCCTAAAGCACATAACTTGAGGTTTTTGCTTTTAAGAACCCTTTTTTAAGCGATTCCCTTTTCCTTTATTTTTTGATTGTAAACATGCAAGGAGATTAAAAGGTCTTTTGAAAGAGTAAAGCTGAAAACACACTTGCTTCATAGCCCAAATTTGTCAAGAAGATTCAATAACAAGCCTAGAAGAGTAAGATATCACAGAGTATTTAGCTATAGGCAATCAGTCCAGGGAATTCCACAATGTCATTTTTAGTTCAAGTGAGACAATTAGATTATCATATATTAGCTCAATTACATAACATATAAAGAAATATGATAAAGTGAGCTCATCAAGTGAAAGAACTTGGCAAGGAAACTCCCCCTGAAAACAAACCCATTGGATGAACAATCCCAAGTTCTCCCCGAATAAAAGCAAAACGAGAAGAAGACAAAGGTTTTGTGAAAATGTCTGCCAATTGATGTTCAGTATCCACATGATGAAGCACAATATTTCCTTTTTCAACATGATCTCTAAGAAAGTGAAATCCAATATCAATATGCTCAAGAAAAGGGATTACTCAAGAGGTGGCACGAACCAAATCAATTCAACATCCTCCAAAGACAACATCAGAATAAGCTCTTAAACTAATGCATAAGGAAACAGAAAGCCAAATGCCAAAATCTTGAGTACCATAGAGATACCTGAAAGTTCACTTGAACGCTTGTCGATGTGAAGCACGTGGGAAGCTTGAAAACAAGCACACAAGCACACACAAGCACGTGGGAAGAGTCTCTCATGTAAACCTCTAATTATCTCGTCCTCAACAGCATTATCATCATCTTTATGAACAAAGACACTCTCCCCCTGAACATATGCACCTGTACCTGCATCATTTGGACTAGTGCCTTTTGCGAAAACAGAGGTGGAAGAAGCATCTTCAAAAGATAACACTTTTAGCATGAGATGCATGAGTAAAGGAGAACCAAATCTTATCACTAAACATATGAAGTGAGCATCCGAAATTCACTAGCCACATGTTCTCCCTCCTCGCGTGAGAAGCCTACATAGAAGCAGAAAGTGTCGAGGTCTCGGTACTGGGGTTAGAAATAAGATGTTTAGGAATCCAGTACTGAGACACCCGACGCACAACAGTAGGCACAACACGAGTATTCTTATGCACAAAATCAGATTTGCCTTTTCCCGTGTTTTTAGCATCAAAAGGTGTTTGTTTCACCCTAGGCACATAATGAGAAGTGGAGTGTGCCTTTCTGAAATTAGACCTAGCATTAAACCTTTCTATCTTTTGTTGTTCAGCTAGTCTAAAGCAAAAGTCTACTAAATGTCCATCTCTACCACAATGAGTGCAAGTGTACTTAACATTATGTTTAGCTTTGGAAGTAGAAGCAACATTTGCATTTATCATAGTAGAAGATAAAAGGCCAGCAGATTTAAAAGCAATCTTTTTAGGCTCATTAAGAATCTCAATTTTGTCATTGCAAGGAGCATGAACAACAGTGCGAGGTTTAGTTTCATATGAAGCATGAAGATCAAAACCTAAACCTTTCTTGTTTGAGCTAACCTTAGATTGATCCAAAATCATATTCAACTTTCTCTTGCCATTAGTGAATCGTTCCAAAGAACTTTGCAAGTAATCAACTTTCTTAGCAAGAGTTAAACAATTGTTGCAAGGAAGATCAACCTTCCCTTTCTGTTTACGACAAGTAGAGCATGAAAGAACCTCATGTGTAAGCAAATCTTCTGTCATTTGAGAAACCCTAGCATTTGCATCATGCAACTTCAATTCTAGTATGGAGCATTTAGAACATGGAGGTGTATCATGCAAATCAATGGTAGAACAACTAGCATGTTTAACAAGTTTCTCATTTTTCTCATTTTCAGCATTGATTTGCTCTAACAAGGAAACATGTTCTTTCCTAAGCAACGTAAGCTCATTGTAAATTAAGTCACATGATTTGCAAGCATCGTCATCAGGAATCAAGGTTTTAAGTCTAGAAATTTCAGCATTCAATGACTCCACAACAAAATCATGTTTCTTAATTTTCTTGTCACGTTTATCAAGCAATTTACCAAGACGAGCAACAGCAATAGCTAATTCATCGTAAGAAGGATCTACCTCATTGAAGTCATTTGTCATGATCGCCCGTCGGTGAAGCTGTCGCTGCTTTTGGCCATGAGACACAACCCCGTCAACTCATGCTTGCTTGGAGTTGCATCATCCTCGCTGCTCTCCGAATCCACATCGCTCAAATTGACTTGTTCAAGAGCGGAAAGAACTCGATGTACAACTTTGCGGTTGATGAAGTTCTTCTTCTTTCTATCACTTGGAGAGAACTTCTTCTTCTCTTTTCTTCTGTTGTTGTCCTTCTCCTCCCTTGATGCTTTACCTGCAAGTTTAGGACAATTTGGACGAATATGGTCGAGATCACCACACTCATAGCATCTTGGAAGATTAGCACCACCTCTCTTTCTCTTAATCACATTTTGCAAAGCTTTGTTAAAGCGAGAAGAGAGTAGTGACAAGTCTTCTTCTGGGAATTGCTCAATCTGTTCATCGGTTAGTGAAGACAAGAAAGATAGAGCAAAACTTGAAGCAACACTATTATGAGATATGCTAGATTGAGATGTCAAAGCAATTGATTTATGATCATTCTTTCTAGCAAAAACATCTAATTCATGAGTTTTCAACTTGGAATACAAAACATCTAATGTAAGTGTACACATGACAGTAGATTCTCTAATGGATGTAACTTTCATCTCCCAAATAGACATGTCTAAAGCACCAAGCAATTGTCTAGCATTAGCAGCATCATCAAAGCTAACTCCAACAGCACGAAGATTACTAAGAATTTTATTGAAACGTGCAAAGAAGTCATCTAGCGACTCACCGGGTTTCATCTCAAATCGCATGTATTCTTTTTTGTAAAGATCTTGACGAAACTCTTTAATAGTGTTAGAACCCTCATGGTAATCACAAAGAGATTTCCATACCTCATATGCGGATCGAAGATGAATCACACGATCGAAGTCGCTACGTCCCAAGCCTTGGATGATCAAGTTGCGGCGCCTTCTTTGTTTGCTTCAACATGTGTGCGATTGGTGTCGTTGACGTTGTCGCTTGTGGACTTCATATGGCTTGTAGACCTTCTCCCAAATTGTGAAGCCTTGTGCTTGGATGAACGCCTCCATCTTGGCCTTCCAAAACTGAAAATCAACACCATCGAACACACATGGTTTTGTCGAATAACGATCCATTAATCTAATCACCGGTTAAGATAGATTAGAAAAACCTTGCTCTGATACCACTTGTAGGATCGAAGTATACGAATATAGCAATCAGAGGGGGGTGAATGATTGTGCGGAAGCTAAAACCAAATTCTTGATCTATTAAAAGTTCACCCCAAAACAGAACCAAATAATTGCCTCGTTTTCGACAAAAACAGAATAACAGAGGTTCGGTAAAACGCAAATTCCCGGAGATCCAACCGTCGGATCGATCTGAAATTTGGACACAAGAAACTAGATTCCAGTACGAATCGAACCCAAAAAGAGTCAGCTCGATCGGACTTACGGATCAAAAGTTATGAGCTTCGCAAGCTTGCTGTGACAGAAGATGACGAGAATAGATCTAACTAGAATTGTAGCTCGCCGAAAGATTTGAAGAACTTGATCTTTATTTCTCCTTTCTTTTGTCTAAAGTACTCCAAACAAAAGAGTACAACCCTAAAGCTTGCTCAAAGCTTGATGCCCTTCAACAGGAGACAACCCCTCCTATTTAAAGGACCAACCCACAAGTAGTTCTGAATACAATTCCTATTCCCTAGAAGGAATCTGTATCCAACACAACTCTACTTGGCCCAACTTGGCCGAGTACAACTCTTGCACACGTATGGCAACCCTACCATACTCACGTGACTAACACTTTGCACGCGTATGGCCACCTGCCATACTCACGTGACTAACACTTTGCACGCGAATGACTTCCTGCCATTCTTACGTGACTAACCATTCTTCATGTGCACCATTCTCTTAGCCCGAACGTCCCGCATGACATCCTTCACCACCAAGACCTCAGTTCCTCCTGAACCTAGTCCCGAACCTCAGCTCCTCCATGAACCTAGTTCCGGTCCCGTCATCGACCACGTTCGTCTTCGAGCAATACCTGCACATGAACAAACCAAAAAACAAATCCGAGCACAAGTCCACGACTTGACTCAATGTCAATCATGCAACTACTCACATGAGCATTGCATAAAGTCCACTTCAAAAGAAGCATCATGAAATTCTCACAAATTTCATAATCCCAAAAATGAATCAAACACAATTCCAATTTTGCTCAAAACCCTAATTCAGCAAAAACGCATTCACGACGGACAAACAAATATAGTCCGGCGTACACATGAAAAACCACTCAAAAAACCATTCACAACGGACAGACAAAATCAGTCCGGTGTACACATGAAAGTCTCGGTTTCAAGAAGAAATCAAAACCGAGCAAAACACGTTCACAACGGACCAACAAAATCAGTCTGTTGTACAAGTGAAAATATCGGTTCCTTTGGAAAAGAGTTTGGCACATAAGCTCAAAAGCATGTCCACGACAGACCCAAAAACTTGGTCCGTCGTACATGCAAAACTTACTGGCTTCTTGGAGAATTGAGTTCGACTCATGAGCTAAAAAACACGTTCACGACAGACAAACAAAATCGGTCCGTCGTACATAGGAAAGTGAGGTTGCCAAAACATGTTTTCGACAGACCAACAAAATTTGTCCGTCGTAGATGGGAAACTTACTGTTTTCTTTAAGCTTGGTCCGGCGCCAAAGCGAAACTTACTGTTTCTTGTCAAATTGATAAAACACATGGACAAACACATTTTGCAAATTCAATTCTAAGCCAATTTTTCAACACATGATTTCACATAAACAAACGAATGCGAAGCTCCGGAATCAAACAAAACTGTTGCAGGTACTGAGTTAACAAGTATCTTACCCAGTACGACGTCCGTAGCATTCTGCAGTGCATCTGCGGTGACATGGTTGACTTGGCCTCTCACCACGATGCAGGGTGTGGCTCTGGTCTTTGGCGTCCTAGCTGGGGTGGATCCTAGATTGAAGCGAACTGGGGTCACTCCTGCTGTCTTCTTTGGGCAACTGTTGGCAAAGTGCCCTGGCTCGTTGCAGTTGTAGCAGCGTCTCACTGTTCCTTGTTGGCTGCCTGAAGCGGCGTTTCTGGCTGGGGCTGGGGTCTGATAGTTCTGATTGACGGGTCTTGGTGCTGGTGACGGTGTCCTTGTTGCATTCTGTGGCTGGAATCTGAAAAATTGATTTGGTGCAACTCTCAGGCGCTGTTGCGTTCCCTGGCGTGATCCCTGCTGTTGCATCCTGCGCTTCCTGTTCTCATCCAGTTCCTTGCGCTTGTCCTCAAGAATAAGCACCTTATTCACCAACTCTTGGAAATCTGGAAAGGTGTGGGTGATCAATCCCATCTGTAGTCCTGAGTTAAGTCCCTTCATGAAACGAGACTGTCTGGCTTTATCTGTCGCTACATCCTCAGGTGCGTAGCGTGCAAGCTGTGTGAACTTGTTCAGGTATTCGGCCACTGGCTGATTACCTTGCTTCAGTGCCCTGAGCTCCTCCTTCTTGAGATCCATGATTCCTTCAGGCACGTGATACTGACGGAATGCAGCTATGAACTCCTCCCAGGTGATGTCCTGATGGTTCACTTGCGTTGCACTGAAGTTCTCCCACCATTCGGCGGCTGTTCCTTCCAACTGATGGGAAGCGTATAGTACCTTCTCATTTCCTATGCATTGAGCAATGTGTAGCTTTCTCTCAATTGACCTTAACCAGTCATCGGCCTCCAACGGATTAGCATTCCCAGAAAAAGTGGGTGGATGAGTCCTCATGAGCTCGGCGATCTTGTATTACGGCGTTGTCCCTGATTAACTTGATTAGCTGGCCTGGCAAAGGACGTTTTGCATCTGTTGCATCATAGCATGCATCAACTGAGTCTGAGCAGCAAGAAATGCTCCAAAATTCTGCATGTCCAGTGGCGGTGCTAGTGCTCCATCATTGGGGTTTTCTGCTGGGCGAGAACCACTCCCATTGCCTCCAAGGTTTCCACGGGTGTTCACCATCTGTGGTTTGCTCTAGGTTTTAGAGATGAGAGGGAAACAAGAATAGACAAGTAATATGGAACTTATGCGGGGCGAAAGGTGTAACTTTAAGGTCCGACTTTATTAACTAATGATATCAATAACTTGGTATGGTTGCTTACAATGCCTAAAGGCCTGCAACACATACTGCACACTCAGCAAGCAATGAAAATCCAAATTGAACTAACACTGGAGTCTAACACCTAAAGGGTGACTCTTTATTCTATGATGCGACTCGGCGAAGGAGTCTCACTATAGAACCTACGCTCACTCATCGAGAAAACCTCCACGGCCTGGGTACGGATGCTGCAGCATAGGCGCGAAACGATTGCCATGTCCAGCAACTGTGTCATCTGTGGTAGTCGAAGAAGCAGTGTCCTCCTCAAGCTCTGGCTCCTCCGGGTCTGGCTCGTGCAGCTCGAGCATTGGCTCCGGCTCTGGTGCGTACAATGCCGTCTCTAACTCTCCAATCCTTTGCAGAAGGTGTGACACATACTCTTGAGCTTCCCGCCACTTGTTCTTCTCTGTCGTGATCTCCTTGCGGGCCTTCTGTAGCTCCTTGCTTGTATCATCGAGTACATCCTCCTGGGCGACAACAAGTCATGCCAACTGTGTGACCATGGCATCCTCATCCTGAATCGCCTTCGGGTCAAGAAGGTTATTGCTGCGCGGATGATAACGGAACACCGTGCTCTCCAACTCTCTGGCGTAGATACGGGTGATGTGCCGCATTGCTCGTCGTGATACTTCTTAGATACCCATCTGCATTGTAGATCTCCTGGCAGTGCAGTGTATCGGGCGATTCCCTGGGCCCTTCTTCCTAGCAGGTACCACAATCTTCACGTCACAAGCCTTGATCAATCCTGCTTATCTGATCACTTCCACTTGGTATTGCGGCTTCTCAAAATCTCCGAGAGTCTGTAGCATACGCCAAAGTTCTGCGGCGTGACCAACTTCCAGATCGACGTAGTTGAACTCTCCCTCCATCTGTCACAAGAGTGCTCACGTAAGAACTCGAAATTTTTAAATCGTGATAAGGTAAGGAAAAATTCAGCAAGAGACAAGAAAAGAAAGAATGGGATAAGTCGAGATGCCATTTCTTGTCTTGACAAACTTTTAGCTTTAGAAAATAGGTTTTACCCTCTCTACGTCCTTTCTAGCTAAGGGTGGGCCTACAGTCAACCTGGCTCTGATACCACCTCTGTCGGGACCCGAATTTGCAAATCCGGACCCTCTATGTATTCAGCACTAGTCCAGGAACGCGCTAGTGCACACAGTCTTAACATCGGTAAATATCACAATCATACCACTCGATACTAATAAAGTACTTTAATTAAATAGTCAAACTGGTTACTCGACCTTATGGTCAAGTTACAAATATACGCCTCGCAGGGCGAAACTTATTAAGAGAGAAATAATAGCAGCGGAAAAATAAGATAACTTCGTGGCGCCATCCAGTATACCACAGGCAACTGACTGGGCTCGCTCCCTAAGTAGACGGTTCCTCTTGGAGCTCCTCCTCCAAAGCTGGTGTAGTCTCCTCTTCAACTGGTGTTGTATTGTGGCAAGGGTGAGTACTTGGTACTCAGCAAGTCATGCACAGAATGCAGCTAATATACTACATGCATGGCTTAATACAAAGGAGTGGCTCAAGGTATTTTTGCAGTAAACAGCATTTAACAAGTATCATAAGTAGATTCGAAAGCAGTAGTAACAAGTAAAGCATAACTAATTTTTCAAGGAGTTTAATAAACATCTTTCCCATCCTAATCCTCATTTCCATCAACATCATTATTTAACCAAACCCAATCTTTTCAAGTCCAAGTTATTTCATGAAAATCTAACCCTTGACTGTAATTCCTGAGCGATGTCCATTACCGCGGACACGGCTATTCGAATAGATTCTACACTCTGCAGAGGTTATGCACTTTACCCACAAGATACAGTCAAACACCACAAAGGCGAGTTCCCGTAACAAAGTCTTTCGGAAACTTTTAACAATACAAGTGGTCCTCCCCGGTTATTGCAAACTAACCCTTCCCTTAGCTAAGGCGAAGTTTAGGCCAATCAACCGTTAGATGGGTACCTGGCCTCAGCCCCGGTACGCTCCCCCGTACAACTTACACAAAGGGTGTAGTTGACCTCCTGAGGTCCCACAGGTACGTTATTAGCAACTTAGTCAACTAGGTCCGTCCCATTACAGACATGTCGTTGCACGTTAGACCCAGTTCAAAGGCTTGCAAGGTGAAGTCCTTAGGGTGACCAGGGCAAGACTACCCGAAGAACCAAACCAACATTCCCAATGCCACAACTGGCCCACCTGATTATTCTTGCCACATGCCCCGGTCGAAAAACTATTTATCAAACCCCAGTTGATTACCATGCACCACGTGCCATCAACATCACATGATACCTTTCCAAAACATGTTCAATATATCATTAAGTCAATATTAACATTTGATTGTCCAAAATCATGTCATGAGCACGTAGCAGGTCTAAGCAGTATACTACAACGGTCTAAAACCCATGTTGGCAATTTAATAGTGTCTAACTAGCAATCCACAACTAGGGTGACAAGGGTCATGGCACATATTTAAATAATCAAGGTGTCATACAGCAAATTGGTATTTATCTAATCCCCCATATTTAAATAAAGTATTTTCTAATTGAACTAGCATGCAATAATTTGAACCAAAATAGGTTTCAAAATAGGATCAACATGGTCAAAGCACAACTTGCCTTCAAAAAGTACTTGTTCTTGGTCTTGAGTTGGATCCTGAGTCAACACTTCTCCTTCGAATCCCTCCGGCACTTCAACGTCTACTCGTAACGCGCGCAAATAGCAACAAATGAATAAAATTGAAGACCAAAAGTGTCCAAACATCCAAATAAAATCCATAAACAAAGAGAACATAATTTTATGAATTTTTAGGAACTGGAATCGTCAAATTCGGAGTTAAAATGCAAAAGTTATAATTATTTAAAGTTTAAATAATCAATTAAATAATATTACAGAGAAAAACTTTAGTCCAAAAATTAAATAAAATTCATAATTAGGTAGATCTCAATTTTATACAAATTTAGAAATTTGAATCACTCAAATCGGAGTTGAAACGCAAAAGTTATAAGCGTTTGAAATTTGAAACAAAATCTGAAATCATTATTTCGAATTAATAAATCATTTTCTTTTTCGGAAATTAATTATCGCGTCAGTCAGTGACACGCGTCGGTTCCTGATTGGCTGGTGGCGTCGGTAAGTCCATGGACGTGGCCCATGGTTTGGCTCGGGTCTACCGTGAACTCGGTCCACGGCTCCACGTGTCGCTGACAGGTGAGACCACTCGGGTGACGTCATTGCTGACGTCAGCGGGGCTCTGCCCACGATGCTGACAGGTGGGACCCCCTGGTGACGTCACCGCACGGCTGGGACAGCCGCTGACATGCGGGCCCGTGCTGATGTCATGGTGCGGTTCAGCCGCGTCAGCGACCGCGGGCGGCGTGTCGGCGTTTCTGTACCAGCAGTCTTATTTGGCCTACGCGGCCGGTCGGCTTTCCAGGCAGCGTGGCGCAATCTCGGCCGTTGGTTTGAAAATCAACGGCCCAGATTAGATCTGGCTCTCACGCGTTTGGGTTAACGCGTTTGATCTGGATCGTTGGATCTAGATCCAACGGTCGAGATCGGATCTGGGGTTTTGGATTGGGATCTCACCGTGAGATGACGTGGCGTGATCTGGGCCCTTGGATGAATATCCGACGGTTGAGGGAGCTCGAGGTCCGGCGATGGCGAGCGGCGGTGCTGGATCACCGGCGCGGGGGACGACGACCTAGCCGACGGCGTTTCGGGCGCGCTCCGGCGAGGTGAGAGGTCTCCTTCGACGCGGCTTGACCTCCCGGTTCTGGATCTGACCTCAACGGCGGCGGAGGACGACGGAGACGGCGGCAATCGGCGAAAAACTACGGTGGAATGCTACGGCAACTTCGGCGAGCGATTGCGGCTAGACGGCGGCGGCTCAGGCGACATTGTCTAGGGCTACGGGTGCGCACGGAAGTCGGCGTCACGGCACGGGTGGCGGCGCATTAAATAGGGCCCTCGACGTCCGTGAAACGCACGGAAACCGAGGTCCTCTTCGTTGCGGCGGCGGAGTCCGGCGGCGTCTCGGATTGGGTGACGTGGCACGCGCACAGCCGTTGGATTCGGGATCCAACGGTGCGTGAGTTTGGGTTCGGGTCGGACTCGGACGAGCTGGCTGGCTCGGTCGGACTCGGGCTCGGTGACGTGGCTCAATCGTGGCCGTTGGATCTGAATCCAACGGTCACGCGGTTAGGGCTCGGCCGAGCGGGTTCGGTCGAGTCACGTGGCTCGGGTCGGACTCGAGTCTGACTCGAACTCGGGTCCGGTCGGATGAACAGTACTCGACCCGACTTGATTTAATTAATCTAATTAAATTCTCAGAAATTCAATTAAATCATTAAAAATAGCAAAAGACTCAGAAAAATTCCAGAAAAATTCTGGAAAATATTTTGGAACATTTTGGACTCAAATAAAATATTTCCAATAAAACTTTATTTGCAAAGTTTAATTCTTTAATTATTTCAAAATGGAATAAATTCAAATAAATTCCAAATAAATCCAAATAAATTCCAGAAAATTCCAAAAATTCACCAAAGTGCCAAATCACACATGAATTTAAGAAAAGCAAAATTTTGGGGTGTTACAAATACTCCTTTAACCTCGGAGAAAGACAAACACAGGAATAAATTGAATGCTTCTTTCCCATAAAGCAACCAACAAACTAGGTATCAAAACTGGAAAGGCAACCAAAGGAAGCTCAACACTAGACTCTTCTTTTTCGTCTTCACCCAAGGAAGACAAAACCACAAACCGCCTGTGGATCAATCCGCGAAAATCCAAGACCAAACACTTTTCTTTTGATTTCAATCGACTAAAAACAAAGAAGACCAACCAAAACCGACCGTCAGAACGGTGAAAAATCATCCAAAGGAAACCACCATCAACTCTTCTATTTGACTCCAGTCAACTACCTGATCTACGGCAGAAAGGATAAGCACTCTTCTCCTACAGGGGTTAATAGTTCTTCGGTGATGGCACTAACCGGCCACACCGTCAAACCTCACTCTTACTATGAAATAAGAGAGGTGGCCGAAACCCTTCGGCACCAGAACCCCACTTTATTCACCACAACAGGAATAATTCAATCATTTATCTCATAGACATAGCAACATGCATTATCAAATGAAGCATTCAACGTCATAGCTTAAATACAATATTTAAGCGTAAAGAAACGATACCCATACCCTTTCCTACTGTGCATCCATGTGTGTCAAATTTTAGATTAGTTATACCACTTTTGCAAGTTTTAATGTTGCTATCCTATAACAAAATTTTAGTTAAGACCTAAGCCATGTTTCTAAGTTATTCCACATCATATTTTAGTTGTAACCTAAGGTATGATACTAAAAATACATATTCCAAGGACCTACAGCCATACTGATACCAATCAGAATAACACCCAAGATCTAGTATGCCCGAATGCTACCAAACATAGACTAAACATCAACTAAATACCATACATGAAGACAAATTTCAGCAAAGGCACAAATGCTAAACACCAAAATTTCAGCAGCATCTCCTTTGTTTTATCATGATTTGAACAATAGCAATATAATAGCAAAATATTTCATAACATAAGACATCTAAAGCAGCAATATATAATGGATAAAACATCATCATAAACAATTAAACCAAAACCAACCACACAAACATCTGTAGCTAAGCAAAGAGGATCAACAGCACATTAAAATTAATCCATACACCTAGTTCAGGGCACTATTATTATGATCATGACTCAAGGTTGGTAAATGTGACTGGAACTACGTGAAGATGTGTAGCTAATGCCCTTTCCCACATGCTGGTGTCATGGTACCTAAAAAAAAGCAACATAAACACAAGCGTGAGTTCATCACTCAACAAGTATATTGCAATGGAACAAGAAAACACATTCCAATACCTTCATCACCACTTTTCACACACAACATCATACACATCTCATAATCATAGTGTAAGCATATCATTGACATCTTCATAAATCATCCTCATATAACATCCTCATATAATGCAATGCGATGCACATATCTCCTGGAAACTCATACCGGTATGGTTGAGTACACACCCGTCGGTGTGCACCCTCTCCCCCCTTCCATCCCGAAGATGGAGAGTGCCTACTCCTCGCTTCCGTTCACCGCGGTGAATGGAATCACGATGTAGGACTTACTCATTGGCTCTCTGGATTAGTCATAACTTTCTCACCGACCTTCCTGTACTAGTTATGACTTTCTCACCGCCCGGGCCATGTAACATGCCATGTATGCATTTATGCCAACATCATATTTAACTTGTACATTAACACATGGCATCATCACATAATAAACATACTCATCATATCAATGGCAACCATTAAAGCATGGCATGTAAACATATCATATATTCAAACTTCAATCTCAATCAATTAAACAACCTACAATCGCTATCCATTACAATACACTTGCCTCAACCACGGGCGACGGATTGGCGAGAAGTAGAAGGCCCTCCCGGGGTCACACCACCTGCACATAGGGACCACACACTCACAATCATGCCCACAAAATAGTACGCAAACCATCATCTACCCCGACATTGCCAACTACTCGCAAAACCCAAAAACAGCGGTTCTGTCCCGTCGGGACAGCAGCCTTCCAAAATGCATAACTTGAGTTCTAAGACTCCGAATCAATTAAATGAGTATATCCTCGTGTAGCTTAGGAAATTTCCCAACTTTTTCTAGGTATAGGGAAAGACTGATTCGGATTCTAAAGTTGTTTAATCTACAAAATACCGTGATCTGTTCCAATCACGTCACAGATTTTAACACGCTCGGTAAAACAGCCATAACTTTCAAACGGCTGATCGGAATTTAATGTTCTTCATATCCACCGAAAGATAATGAAATTATCCACAACTTCTTCAACATCCGTATGACCATATTCTGAATCTAAATTGGCGAAAAACTGAATCCTAAGTCGACTCCTCATGCTGTCCCAAAACAGAAACGTGGCAACATCTAGATCTAATCCAATCTACTCAATTCCAGGACCACCAATTGATCTAAAAACATGATAAACACCCTTAGAACAGTACCTAGACCAATCCCAAGGAGTCCCATGGCCATACCTTCGCCCGACGCACGAAAACCCAAAAGATCTCCTCCAGGTTCGCGTGATCCTTTTCCTCGCTCCAAATCCACCGGATTTCTGCGTCGCGGAGCACTCCAATGGATGGATCTTCGAGATGCTGAGGTGAGGATCTCCCCTAGGGGCAGCAAGGGAGGTGGAGAGGGGAGGAGAGGGGTGGTGGCGCCATGGGGGAAGATGGAGAGGAAGGGGAAGGGTGGAGGCGCATGGGGGGGCTAGGGGGTGGCGGCTAGGGTTGGGAGAGGGAATTTGGGGTGCACCAAGGGGTGGGGGCCAGATTTGGCTGCCCAAAAATCCCCCCTTGGGCCCAAACCCTTCCACCGGAGGCCCAACTCAACCCCCAAGGCCCAAAGTCCCCTGGAGAGGCCCAAAACACCCGAAAACGGCCCAAAAACACGCTATAAATGGCATAACGTAAAGTTTTAACCTCCATTTACATATTTTATAATGTTTTGACATCAACATCCACATTTTATAAGATTACGACACTCCGTGGTGACACATCGCTTCATAAGGCCCAAAAACGCTAGTAAACCTCAAGCCGTATGGTTTTATTCTCTAATTTCACATTTTATAATGTCACACGATACCGTAGTGTCACAGTTTTGGTTGGTCTTCTTGGTTTTTAGTCGATTGAAATCAAAAGAAAAGTGTTTGGTCTTGGATTTTCGCGGATTGATCTACAGGGGTTTGTGGTTTTGTCTTCCTTGGGTGAAGACGAAGAAGAAGAGTCTAGTGTTGCACTTCTTTTGGTTGCCTTTCCAGCTTTGATGCTTAGTTTGTTGATTTCTTTATGGGGGAGAAGCATTCAATTTATTCCTGTATTTGTCTTTCTCCGAGGTCTATAGAGTTATTGCGGCGTTATGCCAGACCTGGTTATCAGGGCTGAAGTTTTGTGGCTTTGTAGGAGTAAGTGGTGTTTGATTTCGTCATTTTACTGGTTTGAGAAATCATATTTGAAAACCCTTCTCGTTTCGTGAAAGTTTGGGGTTTGGTGTTAAGGCGTTATTTGAAAAGGATTACTTGATCGCTCGGTCCCCTTTTGTGAAAATTGTCTTTCAACCATTTTCCTCTATGGGAGTCTTTGAGATTGAAAAGTGTTTTGGAGAATTCCTTTGCCATGACCAAGTTTGGGTTTGTCTCATTGCAATTTAGAGAGTCCAGTTTCCTTATGAATTTGGGATGAGTTTTAAAACTAAAATGCTGCAAACAAAGTAAGTTGTCTTTTGACTGAAATCGTTTATCACTAGTGAGAATTGTTGTTTAACATGTTATGTAGTATGTACCAATGTGGTTTATGGAATGACGTATTGTTAAGTTAATTTGCGAGTTGAATCAATTAAATGTAATTGTTACATTTAGCTTAAGATTAGGTGAACCTCTAGTGATGTAGAGTACCCCATAGTGGGAATGATTAAATGGGTTAATGTACATGCTTAGAATCTGTTGCCTTGCTTTAAAAGTGCTTATGATCCTTGTTAATGTTAAAAGTTTAAACCTTGATGCATAGTTAGAACATTAATATGATGTAAATTAATGATACTGTTACAGAAACCTTGCTGATTGTTTAAAGATTTTCTAATCTAACGGGTTAATAGAGAAATTTAATCATGTTGACTAGTGGCTTTAATTTGGAAGTTGATTAGAGTTGCTATTTATGTTGTTGCAACCTATTAGTATATTTGGAATTATGCAGTGGTGTTCCTATATTGCTAGTATCGATGTCAATTGGAAAGATATAGGTTTTATTGTTGCTTTAAGAGCATCATGATGGTCTAACTTATTAAATTCATTTTAATAGTTGGAGTATGTTGAGTAGCAGCAACTTGTTATAACCTATGTATGGGGTAGCTTAAAGCAATGTTGTTGTTTATAATTATGCCGTTTATTGATATTGATGACTTAGTAGTGGTGGTAATTGTGTAGATTACTTGTTGGAAACCATTGTTAAAATGGATATTATTGTAACATGTTGTGATGGAGTGAACCATGGATAATTAACATGATGTAGAATTTTATCCTTAATGAATGTATGTCTTAGAATCATAGTTATGAACTCTGTCTTGTAGAGATACATGGCATGTTATGATGCCATGTGTTAGTGTACAAGTTATTTATGATGTTGGCATGTTTGCATACATGGCATGTTACATGGCCCGAGCGGTGAGAAAGTCATAACTAGTCTGGGGAAGGTCGGTGAGAAAGTTATGACTATTCTGGAGAGCCAATGAGTAAGTCCTACATCGTGATTCCATTCACCGCGGTGAACGGAAGCGAGGAGTAGGCACCCTCCATCTTCGGGATGGAAGGGGGGAGAGGGTGCACACCGACGGGTGTGTACTCAACCATACCGGTATGAGTTTCCCGGAGATATGTGCATTGCATTGCATTATATGAGAATGTTATATGATGATGTCAATGAATATGAGATGTGTATGATGTCGTATGTGAAAAGTGGTGCTGAAGGTATTGGAATGTATTTTCTTGTTCCATTGCAATATACTTGCTGAGTGATGAACTCACACTTGTGTTTATGTGTTTTTCTTAGGTACCATGAAACCGGCATGCGTGAAAGGGAGGTAGTCACACGTATAAACAATGACATGTTCTCTCCTTTAGTTGTGATGGTTAATTCACTGAACTAAATTGTTATTTTGATGCTTCGTTGGTTGTCATGTGTAAATGATTAGGCCATATTTGACATGTGACGGATAGACTTATATCTTTAGTTGTATGGAGGTTGAATTTCCGATTGGTCATGTTATTGCTATCGTTCATTATGCTATCTTTACATGTTAATATTATTGTTGCTTCAATTCATGGAAAAACAAAGGAGATGCTGCCGAAATTTTTGGTATTAGCATTTGCTCCTTTGCTGTAATTTACTTGTAATTGTGGTATTTAGAGGTTGCTTAGTCTATGTTTGGTAGCATTCGTGCATATTAAATGCCGGGGTGTTACAGTTGGTATCAGAGCGGGCTGTAGATCCCTGGAATGTGTATTTTTTTTATTGTCATGCTATAGGGTACAACTAAAATGTGATGTGGAATAACTTAGAAACATGGCTTAGGTTTTAACTAAAATTTTGTCATAGGATAGCAATATTAAAACTTGCAAAAGTGGTATATCTAATCTAAAATTTGACACACATGGATGCACAGTAGGAAAAGGGTATGGGTATCGTTGCTTATGCTTAATTGTTGTATTTAAGCTTTGATGTTGAATACTAAAGTTGGTAATGTATGTTGCCATGTTATTGAGAGATTTGATTGTATTGTTCTTGGTATTGTGATAAAGTGGGGTTGTGTGCCGAAGGGTTTCGGTCACTTCTTTTTGTTCATAGTAGGGTGTGGTTTGACAGTGTGGTCGGTTAGCGCCATCACCGTAGAATTATTAACCCCTGTAGGAGGAGTGCTTACCCTTTTGTCGTAGACCGGGTAGTTGACTGCAGTCAAATAGAAGAGATTGGTGGTAGATTCTTTCGGATGTTCTTTATCGTTCTGATGGTCGGTTTCGGTTGGTTTTCTTGGCTTTGGTTGATTGAAGTCAAAACAAAAGTGTTTGGACTTGGATTTTCGCGGAGTGTCCCTTCGGTGTTTCTTGGTTTTATCTTCTTTGGGTGAAGACAAAGAAGAAGAGTTTTGTGTTGCGCGTCTTTTGGTCGCCTTTTTGTTTTGACACTAGTTCTGTTGGTTGCTGTGACACTACGTTTTGGTGTGACATTACAGATTGTGAAATTAGAGAAGAAAAATCTTACGGCTAGAGGTTTACTCGCGTTTTTGGGCCTTTTGAAGTGTTGTGACAACACGGAGTGTCGTAACCTTATTTAACGTGCATGATAAGGTTAATAACATTATGACATGTGGAAGTAAGGTTAAAACTATAGGATATGGAGGTTAATAGCTTTTCCGGGCCGTTTCCGGGGTTTTGGGCCTCCCGGGGGAGTTTGAGCCTTGGTGGGCTTTGGTGGGATGGAGTAGGTCTCCGTAACGGACTAGGTTTGGGTGTGGGGGCTGGTAAAAGGGCTCCCCACCAGCCCTTGGGACGTCCACCCCTGCCCCATGCGCCCCTAACCCTAGCCGCCACCCTTCCTCCTCCCTCCACCTCCTAGCCGCCCCATCTCTTGCCCCCATGGCGCCCCCATTGCTCCCCATTGCTCCCCATTGCACACCACCTCTCCTCCACCCCCCTTTCTGCCCTAGGGTGACCTCCCCACCCCTGAATCCTCATGGATCCATCCGAGGAGCGAGGAGCGAGGAGCGAGGAGATCGATTGGAGTTTTCGTGCGTCGGGCAAAGGTATGATCATGGGGCTCCTCGGGGATGAGTTAGGTACTGTTATTAGGGAGTTTATCAAGTTTTTTGATCAATTTGAGGTGCTGGATTTGAGTAATTTGGGTTAGATCTAGATGTTGCCACGTTTCTGTTTTCGGGCAGATTGAGCAGTCGAGCTAGGGTTCCTGTTTTTGCCAATTTAGATTTCGAATCTGACTGTACATACTTTTAAGAAGTTGTAGATAATTTCATTATCTTTCCGTGCATATAAAGAACGTTAAATTCCGCCCAGCTGTTTGAAAGTTATTACTGTTTTACCGAGCTTATTAAAATCTGTGACGCGATTGGAACAGATCTCGGTAATCTGTAGATTAAACAACTTTAGAGGCCGAATCAGTCTTTCCTTATACCTAGAGAAAGTTGGGAAATTTCCTAAGCTACGCGAGGATGTACTCGTTTAATCGATTTGGAGTCCCAGAGCTCAAGTTATGCCTTTTGCAAGGCTGCTGTCCCGACGGGACAGAACCTCTGTTTTTAGGTTTTGCGAGTAGTGGCAATGTCGGGTTAGATGGGGGTTTGTGTACTATTTTGTGGGCATGATTGTGAGTGTGTGATGCCTATGTGCAGGTGGTGTGACACCGGGAGTGCCCTCTACTTCCCGCCAATCCGTCGCCCGTGGTTGAGGCAAGTGTGTTGTAATGTATAGCGGATTGTAGGTTGCTTGTTGATATTGGATGAAAGATTGAATACTTGCTATGATCACTTGCCTTGCTTGCTGTTTTCCAATGATATATTGAGTATGATTATCATGATATGATGCTATGTGTCTATACTTATCATGATTCGATGCCATGTGTAATATTTGTCATGATGAGATGCCATATGTTTATGTACATGTGAAATATGATAATTGGCATAGTTGCATGCATGACATGAGATAGAGGCGAGGCGGTGAGAAAGTCATAACTAGTCCGGCAAGGTCGGTGAGAAAGTTATGACTAGTCCGGAACGCCATTGAGTAAGACCTACATCGTGATTCCATCCACGTGGTGAATGGAAGCGAGGAGTAGGCACCTTCCATCTTCGGGATGGAAGGGGGGAAAAGGGTGCACACCGACGGGTGTGTACTCAACCATACCGGTATGAGTTTCCAAGGAGATATGAGCATAACATTGCATTGCATTGCATTGCAATACATATTTAATGATGATGATGTTGTTATGTGCTCAAGTATGAGATGTTATATGTGATGTAAGGTATTATTGTCTTGTAAATGATCTTGTTGTCCATTACAATATGCTTGCTGAGTTTTCGAACTCACGCTTGTGTTTTATGTTGTTTTTAGGTACTTTGAGATCGGCATGCGGGAAAAAGGGGTCTAGCTACACTTCTACATGTAGCTCCACCATCATAGTCCATAATTAATCACATGGAGACATCATATTAATAGTTGTGCCATAAACTTAATGTAGGGTTTAATTTAGCATGCTTGTGATTCCTTATTTGCTTGGTTATAGCTTATGAAGTGGTTGAGCATGCTTTTATTGGCGTAATTTGATGATATATCCATTTATGTTGATGTTTTATTTGTCGTGTGCTATGACATATCTTGCCATGATATTTGTAACACCCCGGCATTTAATATGCCCGAATGCTACCAAACATAAGCTAAACAACATCCAAATGCCACATTTAAACATAAATTCCAGCAAAGGGATATATGCTAAAAACCGATATTTCGGCAGCATCTCCTTTGTTTTTCCATGAATTAACACAATATCGAAATCATGGCAAGATATATCATAGCACACGACATCTAGAACATCAACATAAATGGACATATCATCAAATTACGCCATTAATACCACGCTCAACCACTTCATAATCTATAACGAAGCAAATAAGGAATCACAAGCATTCTAAATTAAACCATACATTAAGTTTAAGGCACAACTCTTAATATCATGTCTCCAAGTGTGTATTTATGGATTATGATGGTGGAGCTACATGTAGAAGTGTAGCTAAACCCCTTTTTCCCGCATGCCGATCTCAAGTACCTAAAAAACAACATAAAACACAAGCGTGAGTTCGAAAACTCAGCAAGCATATCGCAATGGACAACAAGATCATTTACAAGACAATAATACCTCACGTCACATATAACATTTCATACTTGAACACATAACAACATCCTCATCATTTAATATGTATTGTAATGCAATGCAATGCTATGCTATGCTCATATCTCCTTGGAAACTCATACCGGTATGGTTGAGTACACACCCGTCGGTGTGCACCCTCTCCCCCCTTCCATCCCGAAGATGGAGGGTGCCTACTCCTCGCTTCCAAACACCACGTGGATGGAATCACGTTGTAGGACTTACTCAATGGCTTTCCGGATTAGTCATAACTTTCTCACCGACCTTCCCGGACTAGTTATGACTTTCTCACCGCCCGAGCCATGTAACATGCCATGTATGCATTTATGCCAACATCATATTTAACTCACATATTAACATATGGTATCATAACATATTAAACATGCTCATCATATCATTGGCAATCATAAAAGCATGGCAAGTGATCATATATCATGTAGTCAATTCCATCTATTCTCAACAAGCAACCTACAAATCGCTATCCATCACAACACACTTGCCTCAACCACGTGCAACGGATTGGCGGGAAGTAGAGGGCACTCCCGGGGTCGCACCACCTGCACATAGGTACCACACGCTCACAAACATAACCACAAAACAGTACGCAAACCCTCATGTACCCCGACATTGCCATCTACTCGCAAAACCTAAAAACAGAGGATCTGTCCCGGCGGGACAGCAGCCTTGCAAAAGGCATAACTTGAGTTCTGGGACTCCGAATCAATTAAACGAGTACATCCTCGCGTAGCTTAGGAAATTTCCCAACTTTCTATAGGTATATGGAAAGACTGATTCGGAATCTAAAGTCGTCTAATCTACAGATTACCGTGATCTGTTCCAATTACGTCACAGATTTTAACACGCTCGGTAAAGCAGCCATAACTTTCAAACGGCTGATTGGAATTTAACGTACTTTATGTCCACGGAAAGATAATTAAATTATCTACAACTTCTTCAACATCCATACGGACAGAATCGGAAACTAAATCGACGAAAACTCGAACCCTAGCCCGACTGCTCTTGCTGTCCCAAAACAGAAACGTGGCAACATCTAGATCTAACCCAAATTACTCCAATCCAGCACCTCCAATTGATCTAAAAACTTGATAAACACCTTAATAACAGTACCTAGATCAATCCCCAGGGTTCCCATGGTCATACCTTTGCCCGACGCACGAAAACTCCAATAGATCTCCTCGCTCTTCGCTCTTCGCTCCTCGCACCTCGCTCCTCGCTCCTCGGATGGATCCATGAGGATGCAGGGGTGGGGAGGCCACCCAAGGGCAGCAAGGGGTGGAGGAGAGGTGGTGGAGAGGTGGGGAGCAATGGGGCAAGGGAGGGGGAGGCGCACGGCCAAGGGAGGAGGGAGGCGGCTAGGGCAAGGGCAAGTGGGGGGGAAGGGCGCACAAGGGGCAGGGGTGAACGCCCAAGGGCTGGTGGGGAGCCCTTTTACCAGCCCCCACACCCAATCCTAGTCCGTTATGGAGACCTACTCCATCCCACCAAAGCCCACTTAAGGCCCAAACTCCCCCGGGAAGGCCCAAAACCCCAGCGGCCCTAAACGTTATTAACCTCCATACCTTATGGTTTTAACTTGCCATACCATATTTCATAAAGTTTTTGACCTTAACATGCACCATTTAAAAGGTTACGACACTCCGTGGTGACACATCACTTCAAACGGCCCAAAAACGCGAGTAAACCTCAAGCCGAAAGGTTTTATTCTCTAATTTCACATTCTATAATGTCACACCATACCGTAGTGTCACATTCTCCCCCCCTTCAACAGGATTCGACCTCGAATCCAAAGGACACCAAAATCAATGACAAAATCCCCAAGGGACAAACGGCTTCTCTGCAGCACAAAACATTCACACAACGACTAAAACCGGAACAAACAACAAACGAGTTCCCAAAACCAACACATAGAGAAAAAGTGTTGATCTAGCTCAACTAAGGGCAACCCCTCACAAATCGACCTTCACTTCAATTCCCCAACAGAATCTGCGTTTCAACCACAAAGGGCTCCATCAACCCAAAACGATCGAATCCTCACGGCAAACACTTCATACTTCTATCACAACCAACCTGACTACCATACTCCATTAAACTCAACATGACATAATCAAAGGAAGTCACAATTCCTTTAACGACCTTTCTACATTCCCAAAAATTTCCATCGAGGGGAAAACTCATTAAGGCACACTTGCCCTTCCGATACACCATCATACTAACATTTTATTCCATCCTTTCCCAGACAAGACTCAAATCCAAGAACAACTAGTGACGACAAATGCTCACGGCAGGACAAATATCACCGAACTACCGTCAACTTCACTTCCACCCATCGCTACACTTAATAATGGTTAAACCCATACATCATCAACCTCCATCACAAACCACCCTTATACCACTAGGGTTCAACACCTAGCCCCAAGCTAGGATCGAAAAACCTTACCAAACCACAATTGGTTCCTTTCTTAAGAGGGTCTCGCCCTCACACAAAAACACTTAGGTATCAACCCCAAGTGTACACACGACAACTCAAACCCAAAGCGTTAACAACCATTTTGGAAAGAATTCGGCAACATCCAAGACAAATCACAAAGGAAGCATAAATCCCCTACACTACAACCAAAATACCATAATTTCTTCATTCTTTTTTTTCATACTAGAAAGAAATGGACATCTCGATTCTTGACATGCATGCACACTTTTAAGAGCACTCCGGATTAGTCATATATCCTTATATGACTTTCTCACCGACCTGGCTCGTCGACTCCTTTATGATTAATTATGCATAAACAATGTCTCGTTTTCCTTTTTCACCCTTCATTCATCATGTAACAACGGCACCGAATAGTCATTCACCAAATGACTTCTTCCTCGGTATCAAATGATGGAAACACAATTAACATCGAAGGTTGCGGAAATTCATATAGACTATGACGGCAGCATAGTTAACAGTAAAACACCACATCGTAAAAGACCCCACATCAGTTGAAAACTGAACTTGCACAACATTGCATTTCATCCAAATTCAACATTTTGGAAAAGAACATCAAAATTTCAAGTCGAGCATCTGCTCCCACAACCATCACGAACTTCCTCAAGGAGAGGGAAACTTATTCCCAAAAGGGGAACACCTCACTAACAAAATCACTTTGTAAAACTTTCATAAAGTCCACCTTTTTGAAGCACTCGCAACATCACACACATTTTCAAAACAACTCCAACTCTAGCCAAAAAGAGTTACACATTAAGGGCTCAACTCAAAAGTTTCCAACACAACCCTTTAAGACCATATGCTTCCTTTTAAAATTAATTCCAAAGATAATCCAGTGCGAATGCGAAAGGGCGCGATCGACTCAAAACTTTTGGATGTAAATCCAAACTCACAACACGAACTAAACAAATTCGCCAAAACCAAAGGTCGACACCAAACATTACGAGTTTTGGGTAAACTCTGAAACACAGCATAAGGAACACCTTGACCGAAAACCCTTCAACCAAAATGGCAAACAACCAAACCAGTCCAAAAGCTTTTAAACACAAGCTCAGCATAAAAAGAACCATCTCTAGAATTCCACTACGCTTTCCATTAAAAGATTTTAATAATCACTTTTTACTCCCTGAGGAGCCCCAACACAATTCAACCAAAAGCTTCACAACAAATTCTTCCTCTAGTTACTATTCCCAAAACTTTTAATAAGGGTTTATGACGCTTATCAAGAAGGCACCCAACCAAGACTATAATGATATGATCCCCACGGATCACCGAATCATAATACTTCTTATTCTAAATTTGAAACATAGTACTTCCACAAATCTTTCAGCAAGATCAACATATAAATTTCATACCTCCTATCTATTCACGTCTCGATAACCGAACCTTATTCAGTTAAACAACGACTTCAACATGTAAATATTATCTCTACAAGACAAAGTTCATAGCTAGGATTCCAAGGCATACATTCATTAAGGATAAAACTCTATATCAGGTTAATTATCCATGGTTCACTCCATCACCACAGGTTACAACACCCTCCATTTAGTCAATGGTTTCCAACAAGTATTCTACACAACTACCACCACTACTAAGTCATCAATAAAAACAAATGGGCATAATCATCAACCGATCAACATTACTTTTAGCTACCCTATACATAGGTGATAACAAAATTACAACATACTCCAACTATTTAAAATAGATTGAAAACTAGCATTGAAGGGTCACAACTGCATACTTCCAAATATACTAGTAGTTTACAACAACATAAATAACCACTCCAATCAACTTCCAAATTAAAGTCACTAGTCTCTACTAATCCGTTAGATTAGCATATCTTTAAACACCAAGCAAAGCTTCTTAACAATATCAGCAGTTTACATCATCTTAATGTTTTAACTATGCATCAAGGTTTAAACTTTTAACATTAACGAGGATCATAAGCACTTTTAAAGCAAGGCAACAGATTCTAAGCATGAACATTAACACTTTCAATCATTCTCGCTAAGAGTGAACTACAACACTAGTAGTCTATTTATTCTCAAACTTAGAGATTTTACTCACATTGAATTGATTCAACTCAAAATTTAACTTAGCAACACATCAATCCATAAACCACATTGTTACCTACTACATAACATGCTAAACATCAATTCTTACTAGGGACAAACGATTTCAGTCAAAAGACTACTTACTTTGTTTACAACATTTTAGTTTTAAAACTCATCCCAAATTCATAAGGAAACTTGACTCTCAAAATTGCAATGAGACAAACCCAAACTTGGTTATGCAAAGGAATTCTCCAAAACACTTTTCAATCTCAAAGACTTCCATAGAGGAAACTGGTTGGAAGACAACTTTTTTCGAAAGGGAACCAAGTGCTCCATTAACCTTTTCAAATAAAACCTTAACACCAAACCCCTAACTTTCACTACTCAAGAGGGACTTTCAAAGATGATTTCTCAAACCAGTAAAATGATGAAATCAAACACCACTTACTACTACGAAGCCACAGAACTTCAGCCCTGACAGCCAGGTCTGGCACAACTCCGAACAAAACTCCTTTAGCCTTGGAGACAGACAACCACAGGAATAAATCGAATGCTTGTTCTTTATAAAGCAATTAATGTGCATCAAAAGCGGAAAGGCGCCAAAAAGAAGCGCAACACTAGACTCCTCTTCTTCGTCTTCACCCAAGGAAGACAAAACCACACACCGCATACGGAACGATCCGCGAAAGCCCATCACCTTTTCATTTGGTTCAAAACAGCTAAAGCCAAGAAAAGCAACAAACACCGACCGTCAGAACGACAAAGAACATCCGAAGGAAACCACCATTAACTCTTCCTTTTCGTCTCCAATCAACTACCCGATTCTACGACGAAAGGGTAAGCGCTTTTCTCCTACGAGGGGTTAACGGTTCTTCGGTGATGGCGCTAACCGCCACACCACAAACCTCACCCTAACTATAAACAACAAGAGGTGACCGAAACCCTTCGGTACCACAACCCCACTCTTATCACCACAACATATATCATTGACATAGCAACATGCATTGCCAAAAGAAGCATTCAACATCAAAGCTTAAATACAACATTTAAGCGTAAAGAAACGATACCCATACCCTTTCCTACAGTGCATCCAGTGTGTGTCAAATTTTAGATTAGTTATACCATTTTTTGCAAGTTTTAATGTTGCTATCCTATGACAAAGTTTTAGTTGAAACCTAAGCCATGTTTCTAAGTTATTCCACATCATATTTTAGTTGTACCCAATGGCATGACACTAAAAATACGCATTCCAAAGACCTACAGCCCGCTCTGATACCAACTGTAACACGCCGGCATTTAATATGCCCGAATGATACCAAACATAAGCTAAACAACATCTAAATGCCACATTTAAACATAAATTCCAGCAAAGGGATATATGCTAAAAACCGATATTTCGGCAGCATCTCCTTTGTTTTTCCATGAATTAACACAATATCGAAATCATGGCAAGATATATCATAGCACACGACATCTAGAACATCAACATAAATGGACATATCATCAAATTACGCCATTAATACCACGCTCAACCACTTCATAATCTATAACGAAGCAAATAAGGAATCACAAGCATGCTAAATTAAACCATACATTAAGTTTAAGGCACAACTCTTAATATCATGTCTCCAAGTGTGTATTTATGGATTATGATGGTGGAGCTACGTGTAGAAGTGTAGCTAAACCCCTTTTTCCCGCATGCCGATCTCAAGTACCTAAAAAACAACATAAAACACAAGCGTGAGTTCGAAAACTCAGCAAGCATATCGCAATGGACAACAAGATCATTTACAAGACAATAATACCTCACGTCACATATAACATTTCATACTTGAACACATAACAACATCCTCATCATTTAATATGTATTGTAATGCAATGCAATGCAATGCTATGCTCATATCTCCTTGGAAACTCATACCGGTATGGTTGAGTACACACCCGTCGGTGTGCACCCTCTCCCCCCTTCCATCCCGAAGATGGAGGGTGCCTACTCCTCGCTTCCAAACACCACGTGGATGGAATCACGATGTAGGACTTACTCAATGGCTTTCCGGATTAGTCATAACTTTCTCACCGACCTTCCCGGACTAGTTATGACTTTCTCACCGCCCGAGCCATGTAACATGCCATGTATGCATTTATGCCAACATCATATTTAACTCACATATTAACATATGGCATCATAACATATTAAACATGCTCATCATATCATTGGCAATCATAAAAGCATGGCAAGTGATCATATATCATGTAGTCAATTCCATCTATTCTCAACAAGCAACCTACAAATCGCTATCCATCACAACACACTTGCCTCAACCACGTGCAACGGATTGGCGGGAAGTAGAGGGCACTCCCGGGGTCGCACCACCTGCACATAGGTACCACACGCTCACAAAAATAACCACAAAACAGTACGCAAACCCTCATGTACCCCGACATTGCCATCTACTCGCAAAACCTAAAAACAGAGGTTCTGTCCCGGCGGGACAGCAGCCTTGCAAAAGGCATAACTTTAGTTCTGGGACTCCGAATCAATTAAACGAGTACATCCTCGCGTAGCTTAGGAAATTTCCCAACTTTCTCTAGGTATATGGAAAGACTGATTCGGACTCTAAAGTCGTCTAATCTACAGATTACCGTGATCTGTTCCAATTACTTCACAGATTTTAACACGCTCGGTAAAACAGCCATAACTTTCAAACGGCTTATCGGAATTTAACGTGCTTTATGTCCACGGAAAGATAATTAAATTATCTACAACTTCTTCAACATCCGTATGGACAGAATCGGAAACTAAATCAACGAAAACTCGAACCCTAGCCCGACTGCTCATGCTGTCCCAAAACAGAAACGTGGCAACATCTAGATCTAACCCAAATTACTCCAATCCAGCACCTCCAATTGATCTAAAAACTTGATAAACACCTTAATAACAGTACCTAGATCAATCCCCAGGGTTCCCATGGTCATACCTTTGCCCGACGCACGAAAACTCCAATAGATCTCCTCGCTCTTCGCTCCTCGCTCCTCGCACCTCGCTCCTCGCTCCTCGGATGGATCCATGAGGATGCAGGGTTGGGGAGGCCACCCAAGGGCAGCAAGGGGTGGAGGAGAGGTGATGGAGAGGTGGGGAGCAATGGGGCAAGGGAGGGGGAGGCGCACGGCCAAGGGAGGAGGGAGGCGGCTAGGGCAAGGGCAAGTGTGGGGGAGGGGCGCACAAGGGGCAGGGGTGAACGCCCAAGGGCTGGTGGGGAGCCCTTTTACCAGCCCCCACACCCAATCCTAGTCCGTTACGGAGACCTACTCCATCCCACCAAAGCCCACTTAAGGCCCAAACTCCCCCGGGAAGGCCCAAAACCCCGAAAATGGCCCGGAAACGTTATTAACCTCCATACCTTATGGTTTTAACCTGCCATACCATATTTCATAAAGTTTTTGACCTTAACATGCACCATTTAAAAGGTTACGACACTCCGTGTTGACACATCACTTCAAACGGCCCAAAAACGCGAGTAAACCTCAAGCCGAAAGGTTTTATTCTCTAATTTCACATTCTATAATGTCACACCATACCGTAGTGTCACAATATTGATATTGTGTTAATTCATGTTAAAACAAAGGAGATGCTGCCGAAATCTCAGTTTTTAGCATGTGCGCCTTTGCTGGAATTTATGTTTAATTGTGGTATTTAGATGTTGTTTAGCTTATGTTTGGTAGCATTCAGGCATATTAAATGCCGGGGTGTTACAGTTGGTATCAGAGCGGGCTGTAGGTCCTTGGAATGTGAATTTTTAGTATCATGCTATAGGGTACAACTAAAATGTGATGTGGAATAACTTAGAAAAATGGCTTAGGTCTTAACAAAAACTTTGTTATAGGATAGCAACATTAAAACTTGCAAAAGTGGTATAACTAATTTAAAATTTGACACACATGGATGCACAGTAGGAAAGGGTATGGGAATCGTTGCTTTACGCTTAAATGTTGTATTTGAGCCTTGATGTTGAATGCTACATTTGTTTATGTATGTTGCTATGTTTATGAAAGAATTGAATGGAATTGTTCATGTTATTATGTTAAAGTGGGGTTGTGGTGCCGAAGGGTTTCGGTCACCTCTCTTTATTCATTGTAAGGGTGAAGTGTGACGGTGTGGCCGGTTAGCGCCATCACCGAAGAACTATTAACCCCTGTAGGAGAAGAGTGCTTACCCTTTCTGTCGTAGATCGGGTAGTTGACGGGAGTCAAATAAGAGAGTTTGGTGGTGGGTTCCTTCTTATGTTCTTCACCGTTCTGACGGTTGGTTTTGGTTGGTTTTCTTGGTTTTAGTTGATGGAAACTAAAAGAAAAATGTTTGGTATTGGATTTTTCGCGGATCATTCCGTATGCGATTTGTGGTTTTTGGTCTTCCTTGGTTGGAAACGAAGAAGAAGAGTTTAGAGTTGCGCCTTTTTAGTCGCCTTTGCTTTGACACCCGGTTTTGCTGGTTATTGTGGATTGTCTTAGGGAGGAAACATATGTGGTTGTTGTCCTCCCTATCTGAGAAAAGAGTTGAAGTTATCCTAGTGCCGACCTTAGGTTGGGTGGAGCTAAGTTTTGTAACTTTATCGGAAAAGGTTTGGTTGAACATTTTGTTTTCCCTAGTGCATCCTTCTTCCTTCTTGGAAGTATGGATCTTGAGATTTCTTGAAGAGTTTTGTGGGCAAATTTGGGAACTTGAGAGTGGAACTCTCCTGCATTTCTGTTAGAGTTTTGTTTTCTTCCTTGCTTGGAAAAGGAGAAATTGTCTAGCGGTGTTCGTTCTGGTTCATGAGTTGTGGTTGTCCTTAAAAGTGGAGTTGCATCTTGTTTGTCAAAAGTGAAAATGGTTGTTTAGCATGTCATGTAGTATGTAACAATGTATTGGAAATGATTTGTTCTTAAGTTAATTGGTGAGTTGAATCAGTTAAAAGTAATATTTGTCTTAGCTTAAGAATAAATGAACTTCTAGTGTTGCAGATTACCCTATAATGAGAATGAATAAATATGTTAATGTACATGCTTAGAATCTGTTGCCTTGCTTTGAAAGTGCTTATGACCCTCGAATATGTTTAAAGTTTTAAACCCTAATGCATAGTTAAAACATTAAGATGATGTAGACTGCTGATATTGTTAAAGAAACTTTGCTGGTTGTCTAAAGATGTTCTAATCTAATGGATTAATAGAGAGATTTAATCGTGTTGACTAGTGACTTTAATTTGGAAGTTGATTAGAGTTGCTTTTTATATTGTCGCAAACCATTAGTATAATTGGAAGTATGCAGTTGTGTTCCTACGATGCTAGTATCGATGTCAAATGTGAAGTCATAGGCTTTGCTGTTTATGTTATTGCTAAAGCATTGGGATGGTCTAACCTATTAAATTTGTTTTTATAGTTGGAGTATGTTGTGTAGTGAAAATTTGTTATGGTATATGGATAGTGTAACTAAAAACAATGTAGTTGTTTTTATGATTATGCCTATTTATGGATATTGATGATTTAGTAGTGGTGGTAATTGTTTGGATTACTTTTTGGAAGCCATTGTAAAATAGAGATTATTATAACATGTGGCGATGAAGTGAACCATGGATATTTTAGCATGATATAGAATTGTATCCTAAAGAAGGTGTATCTTAGGATCATAATTTTCGACTTTGTCTTATGGAGATACTATTTGTATGTTGAAGTCATTTGTTAATGGAATAAGTTTTGATTGTCAAGATGTTGACGTATTTATGGTATAAAAATTGATAGGATGATCATGCTTAAGTATCTGTTGAAGTACTACGTTTGAAATATAGAATACGTTGTTTTATGATGTGTTGGTTTGTGGGGTTCTTGAGGAGGTAGTATGGATTGATTTAAGATGGGTTTTCTCGATAAGTAAATAGTGATTATGGAATGCTTAAATGTTAAGGATAGTGGGACACTGGTTATGGTGAGTCTCATGCCGAGCTTGTGTATAAAACCTTTTGGTGCAGGTTGGTGGTTTGCTATCTTGGTTAAATGTTTTTTTTTGGTCAAGGTGTTCTTTATGTTGCATTTTCGAGTTTCCCTAAAACTCGTAGAGGTTGGTGCCCATCTTTGGTTTTGGCTAAGTTGTTCAGTTTATGCTATGAGTTTGATTTTGCACCCAAAAGCCTTTGAGTGGATCGCGCTCCTTTGCGTTCGCACTGAAGCATACTTGGAGTAAATCTTAAAAATGAAGCCGATGGACATAGTGGGCTGTGTTGAAAATTCTTGAGATTTAATTTGTAATTCTATTTGATTGGAACTGGATTTATTTGGAAAAGGTCATGTGGTGTTTGCGAGTGTTTCAAAATGGTGGATTTTATGAATGTTTATAAGTGATTCGGGTTGGTGAAGTGTTCTCATTTTGGGAAATGAGTCTCCCATTTCTCTTTGAGAATTGATGTTCTCTTTCAAAATGTTGAATCTGGTTAAAACGCGATGCTTTACAAATTTGGCTTTCAATTGTCGACGGGTTATGTATGACGTGGTGTTTTCCTGTTAATGGTGTTCCCCTCATAGTTTTATGATTGGGCGCAATCATCGATGCTATCCAAGTTTTAATCATGTGATGCAGAGGAAGAAGTTGTCTTGTGAATGACTATTTGGTAGCGTTGTACATGATGAATGAATGGTGAAAAGGAAACATGACATCATTTATAGATGTCTATTGATAAAAGAGTCGTTGAGCCAGGTCGGTGAGTAAGTCATATAGGGAAATATGACTAATCCGGTGTGCTCTCGAAAAGCTTGGATTCATGTCATGAATCTAGATTTCCATTTGCTCTTTAGCATGAAAAGAAAGAGTGAAGAGTTCCTGGCATTTGGCTTTGTTGTAAGAGGATTGGGTTTCCTTGTTTCCTTGAGAGTTATTATGGCGGTTGTGGATTCTTTCGATTGGTTTGAGAATCGGTTTTCTCTTCCACAATGTTGTTTTTATGAGATGCTTGGCTGTGGTGAAAGTGAGTCGAGTTTAATTGATTGTTGAGAATTCCTGACAAAGAATTGTGTGGAGTCTCTCTTTTTGTTTGAGTGGTCCCCGATGCGAGATGTATCGCATTGATTTGAGATTGGAGTTTTTCCTTTGCGACTTGACTTAGGAAAAAAGATCGAGTGATCTTTCGAGGTTGTCAAACCTTTGTTCCAAGTGATTTGTTGTGTTTTGGGTTCGAGTTGATGAATGTGGTTCATCCGACTAAGGGAGTTGCTCTTTGTTGGCATTCTCGTTTGAGATGTGAATAGAAATGTCTATGGAATTGTTGAGCATAATGGAGGATTATACTCATGGGTTTGGTAGTTTTTGAGTGAGAAAGTGTGAGGGCGAGACCCTCATAGGAAAAGAACCAGTTGAGGTTTGGTAATAATTTACAGCTCTACCTTGGGCTAGGCGTAGAACTTTGGTTGTGGTTCGAAGGGTGGTCATGTTGGAAGTTGGTGATGTCAGTCCAAACCTTGTTGAGAATATGGTTGGATTGTTAAAAAGTGATGATAATTTGAAATATAGTGATCTGTCGTGAACTTTATCGTAGCTAGTTGTCCCTGGGTGTGTGTTAGCCTGGGAGGGGGTAGAATGAAAGTGTAGCGTGGTTTGTGGAAGAAAAGAAAAGTTTTGTCGATGAAGGCTATGTACGTAGATGACATTAGTTAATTTTGATTCTTTGTGAAAAGGGTCAAATAATTGGAAGAGATGGGATTATGTGTCATGATTGAGTTTGATGGAGAGTGGTAGTCAGGTTGGTTGTGATAGAAGTGCGAAGCGTTTGTCGTTTGTTCCGATTTTTTTTTTAGTCGTTGTGCGATTGTTTTGTGCGGCTGAGAAGCCTTTTGTCCCTTGGGGACTTGGTAGTTGTTTTTGGTGTCCTTCGGATTCGAGGTCGAATCCTGTTGAAGGGGGGAAGAATGTGACACTACGTTTTGGTGTGACATTACAGATTGTGAAATTAGAGAAGAAAAATCTTACGGCTAGAGGTTTACTCGCGTTTTTGGGCCTTTTGAAGAGTTGTGACACCACGGAGTGTCGTAACCTTATTTAACGTGCATGATAAGGTTAATAACATTATGAGATGTGGAATTAAGGTTAAAACTATAGGATATGGAGGTTAATAGCTTTTCCGGGCCGTTTCCGGGGTTTTGGGCCTTCCCGGGGGAGTTTGGGCCTTGGTGGGCTTTGGTGGGATGGAGTAGGTCTCCGTAACGGACTAGGTTTGGGTGTGACGCGATTGGAACAGATCTCGGTAATCTGTAGATTAAACAACTTTAGAGGCCGAATCAGTCTTTCCTTATACCTAAAGAATGTTGGGAAATTTCCTAAGCTACGCGAGGATGTACTCGTTTAATCGATTTGGAGTCCCAGAGCTCAAGTTATGCCTTTTGCAAGGCTACTGTCTCGACGGGACAGAACCTCTGTTTTTAGGTTTTGCGAGTAGTGGCAATGTCGGGTTAGATGGGGGTTTGTGTACTGTTTTGTGGGCATGATTGTGAGTGTGTGATGCCTATGTGCAGGTGGTGTGACACCGGGAGTGCCCTCTACTTCCCGCCAATCCGTCGCCCGTGGTTGAGGCAAGTGTGTTGTAATGTATAGCGGATTGTAGGTTGCTTGTTGATATTGGATGAAAGATTGAATACTTGCTATGATCACTTGCCTTGCTTGCTGTTTTCCAATGATATATTGAGTATGATTATCATGATATGATGCTATGTGTCTATACTTATCATGATTCGATGCCATGTGTAATATTTGTCATGATGAGATGCCATATGTTTATGTACATGTGAAATATGATAATTGGCATAGTTGCATGCATGACATGAGATAGGGCGAGGGCGGTGAGAAAGTCATAACTAGCCCGGCAAGGTCGGTGAGAAAGTTATGACTAGTCCGGAACGCCATTGAGTAAGACCTACATCGTGATTCCATCCACGTGGTGAATGGAAGCGAGGAGTAGGCACCCTCCATCTTCGGGATGGAAGGGGGGAAAAGGGTGCACACCGACGGGTGTGTACTCAACCATACCGGTATGAGTTTCCAAGGAGATATGAGCATAACATTGCATTGCATTGCATTGCAATACATTTTTAATGATGATGATGTTGTTATGTGCTCAAGTATGAGATGTTATATGTGATGTAAGGTATTATTGTCTTGTAAATGATCTTGTTGTGCATTACAATATGCTTGCTGAGTTTTCGAACTCACGCTTGTGTTTTATATTGTTTTTAGGTACTTTGAGATCGGCATGCGGGAAAAAGGGGTCTACCTACACTTCTACACGTAGCTCCACCATCATAGTCCATAATTAATCACTTGGAGACATGATATTAAGAGTTGTGCCATAAACTTAATGTAGGGTTTAATTTAGCATGCTTGTGATTCCTTATTTGCTTGGTTATAGCTTATGAAGTGGTTGAGCATGCTTTTATTGGCGTAATTTGATGATATATCCATTTATGTTGATGTTTTATTTGTCGTGTGCTATGACATATCTTGCCATGATATTGATATTGTGTTAATTCATGTTAAAACAAAGGAGATGCTGCCGAAATCTCGGTTTTTAGCATGTGCGCCTTTGCTGGAATTTATGTTTAATTGTGGTATTTAGATGTTGTTTAGCTTATGTTTGGTAGCATTCAGGCATATTAAATGCCGGGGTGTTACAGTTGCCTTGCAAAGAAAAGTATAGTTTTGGTTCTTGTGTGTCTTACTCTGAGTTTAAAAGAAGTTATTGAAGCGTGTGCAAAAAAAAGGGTAAGTTGTGTCGATTTATGTTTTGTGCCTTTGTCCATAAAGGTTTACTTTGTCGCTTGGTTCCCTCCTGTGGGAGTCTTTAAGATTTAAATGTGCTTTGGAGTCATGTCCCATTGCCACTTTGAGAGTCAAGCTTCTTTGTGAGCTTTGGTTGAGTATTAAAAGAATAATGCTGCAAATAAAGTATGTATTCGTTTGACTGAAATTACTTGTCAAAAGTGAAAATTGTTGTTTAGCATGTTATGTAATATGTAAAAATGTGGTTTATGGAAATGATGTGCTACTTAGTTAAATTGCGAGTTGAATCAATTAAATGTAATTGTTATCTTTAGCTTAAGATTAAATGAACTTCTAGTGCTGTAGATTACTCTATAGCAAGAATGATTAAAGGTGTTAATGTACATGTTTAGAATCTGTTGCTTTGCTTTAAAAGTGCTTATGACCCCCGATTATGTTTAAAGTTTTAAACCCTGATGCATAGTTAGAACATTAAGATGATGTAGACTGCTATTATTGTTAAAGAAACTTTGCTGGTTGTTTAAAGATGTTCTAATCTAACGGGTTAATAAAGAAATTTAATCGTGTTGGCAAGTGGCTTTAACTTGGAAGTTGATTAGAGTTGCTATTTTTTGTTGTTGCAAACTACTAGTATATTTGGATGTATGCAGTTGTGTCTCTACAATGCTAGTATTGATATCAATTGAGAAGACATAAGACTTATTGTTAATGATGTTGTTAAGGGAAGTGTTAATGCTAGTATTCAATCTATTCTAAATAGTTGGAGTATGTTGTGTGGTGGTAATTTTGTTATAACCTATGTATAGGGTAGCTAAACGTAATGTTGTTGGTTGATGATTATGCCGTTTGTTGATATTGATGGCTTAGTAGTGGTGGTAATTGCTTAGATTAATGGTTGAAAATCCTTGTTAAAAATGAAGGTTACTGTAACATGTTGTGATGGAGTGGACCATGGATAATTAATATGATGTAGAATTTTATCCTTAATGAATGTATGTCTTAGAATCATAGTTACGAGCTTTGCCTTGTGGAGATAATATTTACTTGTTGAAGTCATTTATTGATTGAACAGGTTCCAATTGTCAATATGTTGACTTATGGATGGTATAAAATTGATAGGTTGATCATGCTAAAGTATTATGTTTTAGAATGAGAATAGGATGTTGTATGATGTGTTTGTCTTTGGGGAACAGGATGAAGTAGTATTGGTTGGATGTTTTTTTTTGATAAGCATCGATCGTAAACTTTATTTATAAGTGTTGGGAATGGTAACTAGAGAAAGAAATTGTTATGTAAATTTTGTTAAATCCGGTTGAATTTCCTCAATGAGTAAGTAGTGAATTTTGAAGTCTTTAATGGAAAGCGTAGTGGAACACTAGAGATGATTGTATTTATGTTAAGCTGGTGTTTAAAACCTTCTGGACTGGTTTGGTTGTTTGCTATCTTGGTTGAATGCTTTTGGTCAAAGTATTCCTTATGCTGTGCTTCAGAGTTTCCCTAAACTTGTAGAAATTGATGCCTATTTTTGGATTTGGCTAATTTGTTCAGTTTAAGCTATGAGTATGGTTTTACACCCAAAAGTCTTTGAGCAGACCGCGCTCCTTCGCGTTCGTGCTGCATCATATTTGGAGTAAATTTTAAAGGAAGCAGAAGGTCTTAGTGGGTTGTGTTGGAGATTCTTGAGATTCAATTTGTAACTCCATTTAGCTAGAGTTGGAGTTATTTGAAAATGTGTGCGGTGTTTGAAAATGCTTGACAAGGTGGATTTTATGAATGGTTCATAAGTGATTTTGTTAGTAAAGTGTTCCCTTTTGAAATGAATTTCTCTTTCTCTTTGAAAAAAAATTGCGGTGGTTGTGTGTGCAGACGTTTGACTTTGGAATTGATGTTCTGTTCCAAAATGTTAATTTTGGTTAGAATGCGAGGTTTTGGAAGGTTAGCTTTAAATGGATGGTGGGTTTTGACACGACGTGGTGTTTTGCTGTTAACTTTGGTGCCGTCATAGTTTATATGAATTAGCGCAATCATCGATGTTATTCGTGTTTTATTCAATTGATACAGAGGAAGAAGTCGTCTTGTGAATGACTATTCGGTAGTGTTGTTACATGATGAATGAATGGTGAAAAGTAAACAAGACATCGTTTATAGATGTTAAATGATAAACGAGTCGTTGAGCCAGGTCGGTGAGAAAGTCATATATGGATATATGACTAATCCGGAGTGCTCTTGAAAAGTGTGCTTGCATGTCATAAATTGAGACTTCTATTTCTTTGTAGTATGTTGGTTGTGGTGTAGGAGATTTGTATTTCCTTTGCATCTTAGCTTAGGAAAAATAATATGAGTACTCTTTGGTTGTTGCCAAACTCTTTCCAATGTGGCTTTTAGCGCTTTGGAGTTCGAGTTGTTGGATGTGGATCATTTTGGGTTCATGGGTCTTGGTTGAGCTTACTCAACGATTGTACCCTTGTTCCGATTCTTTGAAAGAAAGAATGCGAGAGCGAAACCTTCTTAGAAAGAGGAATCTAGTGTGGGTTTGTAATGACCTAAGATATTAGGCATTGCTAGTGGTTGATCGTAACTAGTTTGGAAGTGAAGAGTAAAGGAAGGTTGTG
The DNA here is from genome assembly GCA_036346355.1 of Rhipidocladum racemiflorum. Taxonomy (NCBI): domain Eukaryota; kingdom Viridiplantae; phylum Streptophyta; class Magnoliopsida; order Poales; family Poaceae; genus Rhipidocladum; species Rhipidocladum racemiflorum. The sequence goes on along the minus strand of CM070592.1, from coordinate 9,370,002 downwards.
TAGGACTCAATTCAAACCTTCTTGGACACTTGTGTCATTGATGTGTCCCTCGGTAGGGCTGATTAAATCTTGAATGGACCACTTGGTGGTTGCTAGTAATTGCTTTTCCTTTTGGAAGTGTATTGGATCTTTTGTCGCCGATCTTTAAGCGTGTTGTGCCAACCGAAGAGGAATGTTCGGTTGTTGCTGAATTTGCGGGTTTTCAGAACTCTGGTCATAAAGTAGACTTCTCCTTTCGGTGGTAGTGGGGTGGGTGTTGGTCTTGTTGTAAAAGATCAGGATGTAACCCCGATGGTTCAAGCAGTTAGTAATCTTAGAGTGTTGTGTCACACTTGGTTTGCGTCGTCGCGAATACGACGAACCACAGTTGAGAGGTTGAGACGTGAATCACTGTTGTGCGTGGGAGCGGAAGATGGATCTAGAAGTTGGTACCATGTCCTTCTGGAGAGTGGCTTTGGTTAAAGGGATCGGGCACTTTAGTGCCAAGGGATGTATCGAAGGAAGAGTGTGAGACCGTTTCCTTTCGTGGTCTGTTTGGGATTTTATCCTACTGTAACACCCCGGCATTTAATATGCCCGAATGCTACCAAACATAAGCTAAACAACATCTAAATACCACATTTAAACATAAATTCCAGCAAAGGTACATATGCTAAAAACCGATATTTCGGCAGCATCTCCTTTGTTTTTCCATGAATTAACACAATATCAATATCATGGCAAGATATATCATAGCACACGACATCTAAAACATCAACATAAATGGATATATCATCAAATTATGCAAATGATACCACGCTCAACCACTTCATAAACTAAAACGAAGCAAATAACGAATCACTAGGATGCTAAATTAAACCATACATTAAGTTTAAGGCACAACTCTTAATATCATGTCTCCAAGTGATTAATTATGGACTATGATGGTGGAGCTACGTGTAGAAGTGTAGCTAGACCCCTTTTTCCCGCATGCCGATCTCAAAGTACCTAAAAACAACATAAAACACAAGCGTGAGTTCGAAAACTCAGCAAGCATATTGTAATGGACAACAAGATCATTTACAAGACAATAATACCTTACATCACATATAACATCTCATACTTGAGCACATAACAACATCATCATCATTAAATATGTATTGCAATGCAATGCAATGCAATGTTATGCTCATATCTCCTTGGAAACTCATACCGGTATGGTTGAGTACACACCCGTCGGTGTGCACCCTTTTCCCCCCTTCCATCCCGAAGATGGAGGGTGCCTACTCCTCGCTTCCATTCACCACGTGGATGGAATCACGATGTAGGTCTTACTCAATGGCGTTCTGGACTAGTCATAACTGTCTCACCGACCTTGCCGGACTAGTTATGACTTTCTCACCGCCCTCGCCCTATCTCATGACATGCATGCAACTATGCCAATTATCATATCTCATTTGTACATAAACATATGGCATCATGTCATAGTACACATAAACACATGGCATCGAATCATGATAAGTATAGACACATAGCATCATATCATGATAATCATACTCAATATATCATTGGAAAACAGCAAGCATGGCAAGTGATCATAGCAAGTATTCAATCTTTCATCTAATCTCCACAAGCAACCTACGATTCCGCTATACATTACAACACACTTGCCTCAACCGCGGGCGACGGATTGGCAGGAAGTAGAGGGCACTCCCGGTGTCACACCACCTGCACATAGGCATCACACACTCACAATCATGCCCACAAAACAGTACACAAACCCACATCTAACCCGACATTGCCCACTACTCGCAAAACCTAAAAACAGAGGTTCTGTCCCGTCGGGACAGCAGCCTTGCAAAAGGCATAACTTGAGTTCTGGGACTCCGAATGAATTAAATGAGTACACCCTCGCGTAGCTTAGGAAATTTCCCAACTTTCTCTAGGTATATGGAAAGTCTGATTCGGCCTCTAAAGTTGTTTAATCTACAGATTACCGAGATCTGTTCCAATGGCGTCACATATTTTAACACGCTCGGTAAAACGGCCATAACTTTCAAACGGCTTATCATATTTTAACGTGCTTTATGTCCACGGAAATATAATTAAATTATCTACAACTTCTTTTAAGTCCGTACGGACAGATTCGGATTCTAAATCGACGAAAACTCGAACCCTAGCCCGACTGCTCAATCTGCCCGAAAACAGAAACGTGGCAACGTCTAGATCTAACCCAAAGAACTCCAACCCAGTACCACCAATTGATCTAAAAACTTTATAAACTCCCTAATAACAGTACCTAGCTCATCCCCGAGGAGCCCCATGATCATACCTTTGCCCGACGCACGAAAACTCCAATCGATCTCCTCGCTCCTCGCTCCTCGCTCCTCGCACCTCGCTCCTCGCTCCTCGCTCCTCGCTCCTCGCACCTCGCTCCCCGCTCCTCGCTCCTCGCACCTCGCTCCCCGCTCCTCGCTCCTCGCTCCTCGGATGGATCCATGAGGATGCAGGGTGGGGAGGTCACCCTAGGGTAGCAAGGGGGTGGAGGAGAGGTGGTGAAGAGGTGGGGAGCAATGGGGGCAAATGGGGAGGTGGAGGCGCATGGCACAAGAGGGGAGGGAGAGGTGTGGCGGCTAGGGCACATGGGGAAGGGGTGGGGGCGCACCTAGGGCAGGGGTGAACGCCCAAGGGCTGGTGAGGAGCCCTTTTACCAGCCCCCACACCCAATCCTAGTCCGTTACGGAGACCTACTCCATCCCACCAAAGCCCACTTAAGGCCCAAACTCCCCCGGGTAGGCCCAAAACCCCGAAAACGGCCCGGAAACGGCTCGGAAACGTTATTAACCTCCATACCTTATGGTTTTAACCTGCCATACCATATTTCATAAAGTTTTTGACCTTAACATGCACCATTTTAAAGGTTATGACACTCCATGGTGACACATCACTTCAAACGGCCCAAAAACGCGAGTAAACCTCAAGCCGAAAGGTTTTATTCTCTAATTTCACCTTCTATAACGTCACACCAAACCGTAGTGTCACACCTACCGCTTTGGTCATGTCAAGGCCTTGTATGGGTGCTTTGGGTTTCAATGTTGAGTAAAGTTCTTGCAAGAGGTTGATCGTGGGTTATCGTTAGAACTGTGGGTCTTCGAGCCTAAGCGTCTTACCATCTGGTCTCGATCAGTGTAGTTCTAGTGCCTTTAGTCAGAGAGAGAAGCGGTTTGGGAACTGCAGTCTCGCATGCGCGAGAAGTACCCCGAGCATTTTGCCTCAGGTATGAGATGTGAAACCTAGCTATCTTTTGCTTTGCTGGGTTGCGTATTGGTGTGTCTTGGATTCGAGGTCGAATCCTGTTGAAGGGGGGGAGAATGTGACACCACGGAGTGTCGTATCTTATAAAATGTGAATGTTGAGGTCAAAAACTTTATAAAATGTGAAAATGGAGGTTAAAACTTTACGTTATGCCGTTTATAGCGTGTTTTTGGGCCGTTTTCGGGTGTTTGGGCCTCTCCGGGGGACTTTGGTCCTTGGGGGTTGAGTTGGGCCTCCGGTGGAAGGGTTTGGGCCCAAGGGGGTGCTTTTGGGCAGCCAAATCTGGCCCCCACCCCTTAGTGCGCCCCCCACTCCCTCTCCCAACCCTAGCCGCCACCCCCTAGCCCCCCCCCATGCGCCTCCACCCTTCCCCTTCCTCTCCATCTTCCCCATGGTGCCACCACCCCTATCCTCCCCTCTCCACCTCCCTTTCTGCCCCTAGGGGAGTTCTCCACCTCACCTCCATTGGAGTGCTCCGCGACGAGGTGATCCGGTTGATTTGGAGCGAGGAAGGAGATCGCGTGAACCGGGAGGAGATTCGTTGGGTTTTCGTTCGTCGGGCGAAGGTATGGCATGGGTGATCTATGGGTTGGGTCTACGTGCTGTTCTAGAGGTCGATTTCATGTTTTTAGATCAAGTGGTGGTGCTGTCCATGGGTAGATTTGGGAGAAAACTAGAGTTGCCACGTTCTTTGTTTCGGGCAGATTGAGCAGTCGACCTAGGGTTTGGGTTTTCGCCATTTTAGATTCGGCATTTTGACGGCCGCCTGTTGAAGAAGTTGTAGGTAATTTCAATACCTTTCAGTGGGTATAAAGAACGTCCAATTCTGCCCAGCCGTTTGAAAGTTATGCTCATTTTACCGAACGTGTTAAAAACTGTGATGTGATTGGAACAGATAACGGTATTTTGTAGATTAAACAACTTTAGAGTCCGAATCAGCTTTTCCATATACTTAGAAAAAGTTAGGAAATTTCCTAATCTACGCGAGGATGTACTCGTTTAATCGATTCGGAGTAGTAGAACCCAAGTTATGATCGTTGCAAGTCTGCTGTGCCGACGGGACAGAACCTCTGTTTTTGGGCTGTGCGGGTAGTTTGCGAAGTCGGGGTAGAAGAGTGTTTGCGTATTATTTTGTGGGCATGATTTTGAGTGTGTGGTGCCTATGTTCAGGTGTTGTGACCCCGGGGGTGCCCTCTACGTCTCGCTAATCCGTCGCCCGTGGTTGAGGCAAGTGTATTGGAATGGGTAGCGGGTTGTAGTTTGCTAGATTGGTTGAGATTGAAATTGAATATATGATATGTTCACATGCCATGCCTTAATGATTGCCAATGATATGATGAATATGTTTATTATGTTATGATGCCATGTGTTAGTGTACAAGTTGTTTATGATGTTGGCATGTTTGCATACATGGCATGTTACATGGGCCGGGCGGTGAGAAAGTCTTAACTAGTCTGGGGAAGTTCGGTGAGAAAGTTATGACTATTCCGGAGAGCTAATGAGTAAGTCCTACATCGTGATTCCATTCACTGCGGTGAACGGAAGCGAGGAGTAGGCACCCTCCATCTTCGGGATGGAAGGGGGGAGGGGGTGCACACCGACGGGTGTGTACTCAACCATACCGGTATGAGTTTCCAGGAGATATGTGCATTGCATTGCATTGGATTGCATTATATGAGAATGTTATATGATGATGATATATGATGATGTCAATGATATGCTTACAATATGAATATGAGATGTGTAAGATGTCGTATGTCAAAAGTGGTGATGAAGGTATTGGAAAAACAAAGGAGATGCTGCCGAAATTTTTGATATTAGCATTTGCTCCTTTGCTGTAATTTACTTGTAATTGTGGTATTTAGAGGTTGCTTAGTTTATGTTTGGTAGCATTCGGGCATATTAAATGCTGGGGTGTTACAGATCTCCTCGTCGCGGAGCGCTCCAATGGACAGATCTTCGGGGTGGTGAGGTGGAGAGGCTTCCCTATGGCAGCAAGGGGTGGTCGAGAGGGGAGGGGATGGCGCAAGGGGGAGAGGAGGCGCCCAAAGTGGGGGGTGGCGGCTTGGGTGGTGGGAGGAGGAGGTGGAGTAGCGGCTAGGGTTGTGTAGCGCATGTGGGCTGGGGGAGGATGCCCCCAAGGCAGGTTATTGTCGGGACCCCGAATTTGCAAATCCGGACCCTCTGTGTATTCAACACTAGTCCAGGAACGCGCTAGTGCACACAGTCTTAACATCGGTAAATATCACAATCATACCATTCGATACTATCAAAGTACTTTTATTTAATTAAGCAAACTGGTTACTTGACCTTATGGCCAAGTCACAAACGTTCGCCTCGCAGGGCGATACTTATTAAGAGAGAAATAGTAGCAGCGGAAAATCAAATAACTTCGTGGCGCCATCCAGTATACCACAGGCAACTGACTGGGCTCGCTTCCCTAAGTAGACGGATCCTCTTGGAGCTCCTCCTCCAAAGCTGGTGTAGTCTCCTCTTCAACTGGTGTTGTATTGTGGCAAGTGTGAGTACTTGGTACTCAGCAAGTCATGCACAGAATGCAGGCTAATATACTATATGCATGGCTTGGTACAAAGGAATAGCTCAAGGTATATTTGCAGTAAACAACATTTGACAAGTAACGTAAATAGATTCGAAAGCAGTAGAAACAAGTAAAGCATAGATAACTTTTCAAGGAGTTTAATAAACATCTTTCCCATCCTAATCCACATTTCCATCAACATCATTATTACTCCAACCCAACCTTTCAAACCAAAGTTATTTTTGAGAAAATCTAACCCTTGACTGTAATTCCCGAGCGATGTCCAATACCGCGGACACGGCTATTCGAATAGATTCTATACTCTGCAGAGGTTATGCACTTTACCCACAAGATACAGTCAAACACCACAAAGGCGAGTTCCCGTAACAAAGTCTTTCGGAAACTTCTAACAATACAAGTGGTCCTCCCCGGTTATTGCACACTAACCCTTCCCTTAGCTAAGGCGAAGTCTAGGCCAATCAACCGTTAGATGGGTACTGGCCTCGGCCCGATGCGCTCCCCGCACAACTTACACAAAGGGTGTAGTTGACCTCCTGAGGTCCCACAGTGCGTTATTAGCAACTTAGTCAACTAGGTCCGCCCCATTCTGAGACATGTGGTTGCACGTTAGACCCAGTTCAAAGGCTTGCAAGGTTAAGTCCTTAGGGTGACCAGGGCAAGACTACCGAAGAACCAAATCAACATCCCCAATGCCACAACCGGCCCACTGATTACTCTTGCCACATGCCCTGGCCGAAATCGTTTATCAAACCCCGCTTGATTACCATGCACCACGTGCCATCAACATCACATGATACCTTTCCAAAACAGGTTCAATATATCATTAAGTCAATATTAACATTTGATTGTCCAAAATCATGTCATGAGCACGTAGCAGGTCTAAGCAGTATACTACAACGTTCTAAACCCATGTTGGCAATTTAATAATGTCCAACTAGTAATCCACAACTAGGGTGACAAAAGGGGTCATGGCACATACTTAAATAATCAAGGTGTCATACAAGAGATTGGTGTTTATCTAATCCCCCATGTTTAAATAAAGTATTTTCTATTTGAACTTAGCATGCAATAGGTTAAATCAAAATAGATTTCAAAATAGGATCAACATGGTCAAAGCACAACTTGCCTTCAAAAAGTACTTGTTCTTGGTCTTGAGTTGGATCCTGAGTTAATACTTCTCCTTCGAATCCTTCCAGCACTTCAACGTCTACTCGTAAAGCGTGCAAATAGCAAATACACGAATAAACAATAGGCAAAAAGTGTCCAAACATCCAAATAAAATCCATAAACAGAGAGAACATAATTTTATGAGTTTTTAGAAACTGGAATCGTCAAATTTGGAGTTAAGATGCAAAAGTTATGATTATTTAAAGTTTAAATAATCAATTAAATAATTTTGCAGAGAAAAACTTTAGTCCAAAAATTAAATAAAATTCATATTTAGGTAGATCTCAATTTTATACAAATTTAGAAATTTTAATCACTCAAATCGGAGTTGAAACGCATAAAAGTTATAAGCGTTTGAAGTTTGAAACAAAATCAAATCATTATTTCGAATTAATAAATCATTTTTTGGAAATTAATTATTGCGTCGGCATGGACACGTGGCGACCTTTGGATTGGTCTGCGGCGTCGGCCTGTCCATGGACTCGGTCCATGCTCGGCTCGGGTCTACCGTGGACCGGTCCACGGCTCACGTGAGGCCCGACATGTGGGACCACTCGGGTAGCGTCATCGGCGACGTCGGCGGGGCTCGGCCGCAGTCTTGTGAGTGGGACCCACCGATGACGTCCTGGGTGACGTCACGGTGCAGTTACGGCTAAGCCGCTGACACGCGGGCCCAGCGTGTAAGTGACCACACACGCGCGCGTGGGCGCGGCGGCTCGGCTTCCCGGACACGTGGCACGATCGTATCCGTTGATTTGAAAATCAACGGCTGCGATTAGATCCAGGGTTAACACATTGAAAACTACTCGATGATCGTGGGCCGTTCGATCTAGATCGGACGGTCCAGATCTAATCCTACATTAACACTACTACGGCACGTGGCGATCGTGGGCCGTTGGATCTTGATCCAATGGTCCAGACCTAATCGGGTTTGGAAATACGTGAACTCACCTCAACCGCTCGATCAAGATCGGACGGCGCACAGAGCTCGCGAGGTCGATGGCGACGCGGCGGAGCTGCAGCAACCGGAGACGGAGACGACGACGAGCCCGACGGCGCTTCGGGGTTTCTCCGACGGAGTGAGAGGTACCCGCAGTGCGCCTTGACTTGAGGACTCGGAATCGGGCTCCAACTCGGCGGAAGGACGGGCGGCGGCGAGGCGAGGCAAAAACCGCGGCGGAGTGGCGCTCAACTTCTGGCGAGCTATCGCGGCTAAACGGCGGTACTCTGCCTTGGTGAGTAGGGGCTATGGAGTGCGCAAGGTCGTGGCCGACCTCGGTGTGACCGGGCCTTAAATAGCCTCGGCGTCCGTGCGGAAAACGGAAACCTAAACCTACACGGCGGCGACGCGCGGCGGAGTCCGGCTTCGGATCCGGCGGAGACGACGACGCACGGCCGTCCACGTGGCACGATCGACGGTCACGATCGCGTGGGTGCGATCGGATCCGACCGGATCGGTGCGGCTCGATTTCGGCCGTTGGATCTCGATCCAACGGTTCACCGGGGTAGGGTTTGGACTTGATGCGGTCGCGTCACGTGGCTCGGGTCGGGTTAGTCGGACTCGAACTTCGAGTCGACTCGGGCTCGATCGGATGAATAGTACAAACCCACTCGCATTTTCCAGCGATTTAATAATTAAAATAATTCCCGATGAATTCATTTAATTCATTAAAAATAGCAAAAGACTCGAAAAATTCTAAAAATTCTGGAAAATACTTTGGTTCATTTTGGGCTCAAATAAAATATTTCCAACAAAATTTTATTTGCAAAGTTTAATTCTTTAATTATTTCAAAATGGAATAAATTCAAATAAATTCCAAATAAATCCAAATAAATTCCAGAAAATTCCAAAAATTCACCAAAGTGTCAAATCACACATGAATTTAAGAAAAGCAAAATTTTGGGGTGTTACAGTTATCCTTCCTCCCCCTCCCTCATGGGCCCAAAAATCCTCCCACCAAGGCCCACGACACATCCCCCTTTGGCCCGAACTCCCCCGGAGAGGTCCAAACTCTCGAAAACAGCCCGAAAATGCGAATAAACCTCACAGCGTATAGTTTTAACCTCCGATTTCATATTTTATAATGTTTTGACCTCAACATTCACATTTTATAAGATTACGACACTCCGTGGTGTCAACTTGTGGAGGTTTAGTGGTAGCTTGAACATATTCATACGATTCTTGAATTTCATCGAGATGCACATCACTCCCACTGATTTCTTTGGAAAGAAACTCTTTCTCCAAAAAGACACCATTTCGAGCAACAAAAACTTTGTTCTCGTTTCTTTTTATAAAAGTAATATCCTTTTGTTTCTTTAGGATACCCCACAAAGAAGCATTTTTCTAATTTAGGTGCGAGTTTATCTGATTGCAAATGTTTTACATAAGCCTCGCATCCCCATATCTTGAGAAATGATAATATGGGACTTCTCCCGGTGCATATCTCATATGGTGTCTTCTCAATGGATTTTGATGTGACCTTATTTAATGTGAACGCAGCTGTCTCTAGAGCGAACCCCCAGAAGGATAATGGCAGATCTGTTTGGCTCATCATTGACCGAATCATATCCAATAAAGTTCGATTCCGTCATTCGGATACGCCATTCCATTGAGGCGTTCCTGGCGGAGTAAGTTGTGGAACGATTCCACATTGCCTTAGATGATCACCAAACTCTTGGCTCAAGTATTCGCCACCACGATCTGATCGTAAGTGTTGTATTGATTTGCTAAGTTTATTTTGTACTTCATTCTGAAACTCTTTGAATCTTTCAAAGGTTTCAGACTTATGCCTCATTAAATAGATATATCCATATCTACTAAAGTCATCAGTAAAAGTTACAAAGTACTGAAACCCACCTCTAGCAATCGAGCTCATTGGTCCACATACATCTGTATGTACTAGGGCCAACAATTCACTCGCCCTCTCACTAAAACCTGTGACAGGGGTTTTTGTCATTTTGTCAAGTAAACAAGACTCACATGTTTCAAATGATTCAAAATCAAATGAGGTGAGAAGTCCATCACCATGGAGCTTCTTCATGCGCTTCTCATTTATGTGACCCAAGCAACAATGCCATAAAAAGGTAGGGTTCAAATCATTTGGTTGAGGCCTTTTGACATTAATGTT